>JARLTB010000023.1:2790000-4095000 GCA_030141615.1 Unio pictorum | reverse complement strand
TGGAAATAGATGTTTATTCTCATCAAGTAAAAATCAGTTTTTTCTGGTCCAAACCGGCTTAATTTGCCGTCAACTGACATAAGGTACAACTCAGATTTGTAGTTCGTTTGGCATTAGTTACGTCCGAACATGATAATCCCTAAATATTCTAAATCAGCAACATGTTTAATATATTAAGCCAGCAGCAATGTCCGTCAAACATTAGATACTGTCCAACATTAGACAAGAACCATTCTGTATTTACGTCAGTACGGAAGTTTGTTCTGTGTTTTACCGATAAGACTTTAGGGGCTGACTGACTTCAATAAGATTTTTGCCAATGCCTGGTTTTACAAAATATATGTTTCACTGATAAGACTTAGAAGCTGACTGACTTTTGCTTTATAACCTATTTCCACACAATAATGTACATTCGTATAGCTAATGATTTAAGTTGCCAACGTTTTGCTATAAATGAATAAAACATTGCTTTAATAATACAATTTAAAGAAAATATCAATCTTATTAATTTTACTAAAAATTCAATCCTAACATAGTCACTGTTTTTGTAGAATTATAATCTAGTTAATGTCGCATTAACCTGAATGGTTTATGTTTCGCTACCAATTCAATTTTATTTATAAACAGTTATAATGTAATGCATGAAGAATATATGAAATAAAGAATTTGTAGGCAATCTAATTGGTTTTATATTTTAGTATTAGCACGGTACCAAATTGAACATTTCATAGTCAATTGGCATGGTAGTTATACTAATATAATACAATGTGATTAGTATGGAGAAGTGGAAAAGACTGTTGGAGTAATAACAACAATGATACGAAGAGATTTTTAGACTAATGAAGAAATCTCTACGTATTAAATTTCGATTTACCTATCATGCGAAGGCGCAAAAGTCAATAAGGGAAAACAGTATGCTATATATTTATCATTAACTTCCATAAGGAAACACATCACGTTTCTTTCCAAAACAAAAAGCATGTAAGTTTCCCAAAACAAATCTGAATTAAAAGTGACTGTTTCAACATAACAAGTATATAATTCCTCTCTACGCACGATGAAAGAGATGACACTTGAGAATAATCTGTTAAGGCGTGCGTTTTAGGTCATTCGGCCACCAGGGCTCCCTTTAACAGTACCGGTGTCTCTTGTTTTGTTTTGCTATGTGAGGATACGAATTTCATGAGAGCTGTACCAAATATAAATAGTCGAGACCAAAATTCGAGTGACTGTCAACGGCACGTTTTGAACTGGAAACAGCTAGAAACAACAAAACACGCGAAAACAATTTTGTTTTACCTGTATTCATATTCATAGGAATGTAGCTTGATTAACACCAGACACGGTAAAAATAAAAATTATTCCAGCAGACACAGGCACCAAAGTGTCTCTTCTAATCAACGTGCTGGAAAAAATGATAAATTGCCGGAATATCGCTTGTCGAATCAGTTATTGAACGAACTGGTGTTACCAATGACGTCATGGACCATTCCCTAGAAACTGTTCTGACTGTAATTATTCAGTTCGTCGCACCAGGGCGCAAATTTCGCTAACTTGTATAGAATCTGCAGATTTTTCATTAGAAACACTGTTACAACTGGCCGTAAACGTGTTTAGCTTCCCCTTTACTGGATCATTCCAACGTTTATGTCTGGACAACAAGTTCTCATCAACCACGAGAGCTCAGCACAGTATCCATTACTTTCGAACGGCTCTGTCAGGTGTAGGCGGTGATGGAAAGGCAAAGGGATTGACGATATTAATCTGCCCAAGAAAAAGATACCTGTGAGTGAACGAAGGCATTGGGGTAGCAAAATATGAGCTTCAAAACCTGCTATGTATAGATACACTGTTCACTGTTTAAACTATGCCCCAATGCATTTCTACGTATATCTTTCACCGATAACTATTTATTTGTACTGGTAATGGAAAGTGCTAATGACAAGGTTTGTTCAGGACAACTACCCCTTTTTTCTCAGAATTCTAATTATAGTTTTATTTGCTACTTTGAAAATAAATCATTGCAGCCTTATCAAAAGAGTCACTATGCTGAAATCACAATTAAAAATGAACGCATTGAATAACAAAAACAAATAATCCCGCAATATTTTGTTTTAAAAAATGACAAATCACAGACTGCATTCAATAAGCATAAAACTGAGAATGATTTTTAGACATTTTAAAATAGCCGACGTAAACAAAATTTGAAGTGCAATAAAATAACTGCATTTGAAGATTTTTTGTACTATCCGAAAAGTAAAGTTACCTACTCAAACACAATTAAATGTAGGAAACAAACTAAACTTGGCAAAAGCAATATAATGTATGCAGAATTGAATGAATGGTTAACTGAACAATCTACCTAAAGTTACGCAAGCATATTACACATTTTTTGATAGAAAAGGTGCATGTAGACTATCACTTGCAAGATGAAATTATTGACATGCAACCAAGTGAAAACTACAACTATGTATGCAAATAGTTTGACAGTGATGTGTGTCCTCTAGAAAAAATATCTTACGCTTAAAAGATCAAAGATCAATATTTCCGGAGATAAGGTACACAGCGCTGTAAGGTAAATCTGCAAAGAGACAAACCCCCCAAAATATACAAATACATGAGCAGAAACGAGCTTTGAAATAATAATGTTAGATTAATTTGGAAAAGGAAAACTTTAAATACTGTTGAACTTTACCAGACAAAAAGAGCATGTAATAGAAAGGTATAAAGAACTCTGAAAACTACGATTTAGAAGCATTTTACGCAACTGAAACAAAGAATGGGTTGACTATTAGAAAAGCAAACTGAAGGTTACATACTTGAGTTTCTGATATGTTTTAGTGTAGCTCCGACTATCGTTCTACTACTTACTTGATTGATTAAATTCAATGTGCAGACGCTTAGAAATGATCATCCGTAAAACAACACCTCAGAAATGGAATTAATCCTGAACCAGCTAGCACAGCATCTAAGGTTTAGCGTATATGTTGATGTGCAAGAACACAATAAAATGCACTTCTTTTACGCAACATAAAATTTGATACGCATTATACCTTAGTAAACATGACTGAAGTTAAAGGGATCATAGAAAAATAAATTCATTTGATTATCTGACAACTTATTAGAAACACCCAAGTCAATATTTGACAAAACAGTTAACATTTCTTAAAATAAAAATAAATGTTTGCAACATGAGACCATCCTAACGTTACTGATGAAATAATTTTTTAAAAAAATCCAAGACAAATAATTCTAGGCAAGCCTGATCTGATGGCAAACTGAAAGTGGTACACGGAGAGGATATTTAGTGTTTGTTTTCGCAATAAATTAATGTCTGTACGACACGCAAAATGTTGTACACAAAGCTGAAAAGAATTATAAAAGCCATTAGAATTAAAGGTTAAAAGCATGCAGTTGCAAAATTGAAAAGATTTAAGAGATTCCAAACAATAATATACCCACATAGTTTTGCTCACATAAATGACAGAAGAATACTATATTGACATCACTGTAAAAGATAATACAATTTTTGAGATTTTGGAAGAGACGTTCTGTATAGAATGTGGCATGTGTGGAAATTACAGTGCATTAGAAAATAAAGGACTTAAACGACATTTTTCCATCATCCGATTTGAATTGATCACGAAATCAATTGGATAAAAAAAATATACAAAAACTTAGCAATTAAATAACAAGAATAATGAAATGACAACACAATAAACAACAAGAATAATGAAATGACAACACAATAAACAACAAGAATAATGAAATGACAACACAATAAACAACAAGAATAATGAAATGAAAACACAATAAACAACAAGAATAATGAAATGAAAACACAATAAACAACAAGAATAATGAAATGACAACACAATAAACAACAAGAATAATGAAATGACAACACAATAAGGCTGCTACAATATCCTACCTGGCTAATAAAAACATCAATGAGGAAATGATACAGATAATATTACAAAAATGAATTGATTTTTTGTCTTTCACTCGATTAAAATTTTGTAGCCATCTCACCCCCCCCCCAAAAAAAAAAAACCGTTAAAAAACCCATTAGAACACAAACAAAACTATCCCTCCCCTAAACAAACTTTTAAAAACAAAACTGAATAAATCAAACAAGAAAAAAAAAAAGAAAGCTACAAAGTCCATATTAAACACTGCATGTTAATCTACCAAAACGTTAGCATAATAATTGGTAATGCAGCGTATTTAGGTGTTGATTCAGCGCCTTTTCCCTTTCAGATTTCACGCCATGAATGTACAGCAGCAATGCAAGGAGCTGCTCAGCAAGCAATACGTTTAACCTGGACTATATATTTTAGCCCGTAAAGGCTTCATTCAGAAGAAGAAAAAAAAAAACTAATTACCACCGAAATCAGTTGATTTTAAAAGAATTTATCACAATCTCGACGAAGTGAAAACCTGTACACATTTCACATTATTTGAATGTACAGATGTTAAATATAAAGTTTTCACAAATATATAATTTCATAGTTATTGAAATTTAACAAGGCAAATAAATGGTACTATCATAAGATAATATGATGTTTGTGTCATAACCTTTGTAAAAGTTTTAAATTTCACTGCAACTGAATAAATGTATTCTTATTTTACAATTATGGCAACAATGTTTAAATCTCCAAGAAGATATTTCGCTAACACTAGTATACGACACCAGAACGCATTAGAAATGTAACCACTGATTCCATTTTCATACATGTCAAACTCAAGCTGATTTCATTTCTCAACGGAACTATACATTGATTTTAAATCCACAATTCAATTGTAGTGAGCATTGATTCAAGTAATTTAGCTACAAGAGTTTTCAATTACAGTTCTGATTCAAATAAAACAGCATGATAGTTTTACAAATTGTATTGAAAGAAAATGAAAAGTGTCATTTGGTCTTACAAATTTAGGTTTCTGATTTAAATAGGGACAAAAAAATTATGTTATTGTTGGATTCGTTCAGCAAGAACACTGCTGAAGTTCCTCGCTTATCCGATCACCGCCATGTTTCCATCATTATGAATATCATAATCATCGAAGTCAAATATCCTTCAATCAATCAAGATGAGTGCATAAAATATAACCAGTATAAAGAATTGACCTGTCTTATCGTTACATAACGAATCTCACAACTAACATGAACCTGTAATAAGGATAAATAAGGAACACTACTACTCAGAGGCGTAGCGATATTTTGCGCCCGGGGACAAACTATAAAATTGGCGCCCCAGCGATCTTGTGACCGATTTATTACCCTTGTTTACTTATTATAATGTAACGTTGCAAACCTCATTTTGGCGCCCCTGTATCTTGGCGCCCGGGGACAAAGGAACCCCCCTGCCCCCCCCCCCCCAAGCTACGCCTCTGCTACTACTAATGTGAAACTGTCCAATGGGAACATGTCCCTTTGATATCTTACGAACCTTCCCAATGATAGATACATAATGTTACAACTAACGTGAACCTTCCCAATGATAGATACAGAATTTTACAACTAACGTGAATATGTCTTATCGATAAACAATCTAAGGACTAACGTGAACCTACTCTTAGGATAAATAATTAAACTTACAACTATCGTGAACTAGTCCTGAGGACTGATAAGGAATTTACAACTAACATTTACCTGTCCTATAGAGAGATAACGAATCTAATGCTAACCAACCAACGTGAACCTGTTCCATCGATATAAAAAAAAACAAAAACGAATCTTAAACAAACATGAGACTGTCCTAAGGATGGATAACGAATCATTCAATTAACACGTACTTCTCTCGTGGATAAAAATGAATCTTACAACTAAATTTAGAGTGAATCTCTATTTGGTTGTGATTTCTGAAGCTACATTATTTCAAAGAATGATCAGAGATGAGTCGTCACTCAAATACAGATTTTCCAGCTGTATCAGTCTCTGTTATGAATCTAAAACTCAGACAGGTGGAGGGGATCGATTATAAATGGCAAGCGGAGTCAGCCGATGTCTCTCATCTGGCCACGTACAATGGTGGCTACAAATATTTGTTTTGTATCATCTTTTCTAAATTTACATGGGTCGTACCACTGAAATCGAGCAGTGAGTTATTGCAATCCCTCAAATTTATATGAAAGTGGTCCTCACCTTTTTCAATGGCAAACCGGCATATGCACCTATATTGTAAACCAAGTTGTTCAAAAAGAATTAAAGAAACGAGACATAATTTTTTTTACACCACCAAGAATCCCGAAACCAGAGCCATCATCGTGGAACGTTTTCAACGCACGTTGACAGAACGCATTTGGAAATACTTAATGCATCAACACACTTTCAAATACATCGACGTCCTTCCGCATTTGCTCCGAGCGTACATCAAATTTTACCATCAGAGCTTTGGACGTGCACCGCAAGATATGACTCCCAAAAACGAAGTGACTGTTTTGTGAGCACCTGTTTGGTACGTCCCCGACGGTGACTGTCCCCAAGAAAAGTGGAATGTTGTCAGCAGGAGATTGTGTGCGTATTAGTAAAACCAAACGCACTTTCAACAAAGTTTACTTATCCGACTGGACCACCTAATTGTTTCGTATTACTGGACGAGTATGTGGCCGTCATCCTGCCGTATATGAAATGGAAGACATAAACGGGGAAATGTTAAAAGTTACGTTTACTTGCCCTAGTTACAGCACCTAACCAAAAAAGAAGGCGAATTGTACGATATCGAAAGCAATCTAGAACGAAGAACCCGTAAAATGGAAAAATGACGTGTCAAACCAGTCAAAGTACGTTGGAAAGGATATCCTTCCAGTTTGGATTCATCGACTATAAAAAAATGACCATCATGCCCTTCAACAAAGCCTCAGTTACCAATACCACCGTAACCACTCCTTCACCCAGTTCATCTCTGCAAGATCTACAAAGCAACCCTTGTGGGTGTGGTGTGAAAAACGTGTGCGTAAAAAGCAAATCGTCTTTTTCTGCCAAATATTTGTGGTGTATGGTGTCATAGGTGCTGTCAATGCCAATTTGAGTTTTCAACAAGGAGACAAACAATTGTGTACCATTTTACTGAGCAGTTGCATCGGTTATCTTCTTTCCAATGCTTCCCTGAAATTCTCTTCTAACGGGTACAATTGGAATCTTGCGTTCAACGTCAGTCACAACTTCAGCAATAACCAAAACAATAAACTTTGTTTTAGATACTTCTCCTCTGACTTCAGAGTGACCACTATGACAGCAAACTTCTGGAATTTAGAACAACAACAACAACAACAATCAGTTTTACTTAACGTTACCAAGTGACAGTTCCATGGAGGTGTTTCTCAAACACATTTTGTTACACGTCTAAATTACCTCAGCTATCCAATTAGATGAGGAAGCCTATACAAACCAAATAAATCTTGAAAAGCAAAGCAGTTTTGAGGTCGAAATCCTGAACGAACAATTGCAAAAAGTCTTGAATGAAACGGGTTTTCAGGTATCAAAAATCCAGCAAACAATCCATTATTCACTATTTCATTATCATCGTCGTCGTCATCATCATCATCATTATCATCATCATCAGTATCTTGATCTAGATTGGTCGTTAAGGAACTGTGCTGCTGAACATCTGACCAGAGCCCTCCGCTTGTCTCAATCATGTGCCAATGCCTGTGTCTCAGCAATACTTTTCCTGGTCCATTCTGTGATGTTGTCAATCCACTTTTTTTCTGTCTACCTCTCCTTCTGCCACCCCGGATGCTGCCCTGCAGTACAGTCGTGGATAGACTGTTGGCTCTAGACTGTCTATTGACATCCACATTCACTATCTACACTTTGAAAATTTCGGCAGGCTATTATTTTAGCGGTGGATACAGTTACGGGCAGGTTCTATGTAGCTTTGGCAAAATCCTGTACAGTGTCAAAAACGTGTCACTTTCGAGTACTATTAAGTGCTCGTCGCCTACGGATGACAATGTCGGTTCCCCATACGGTGTGCATCAGTTGTGATTGTGACGTTTTTGAAATTTTTGTTGGCGACACAAACATTACTCCGAATATCAAGCCGAAGATGAAGAGCAATATGGAATTTTACAATGTGTTTGTTCATCTGTAGGACTGAACGAAGGACTCAATATGATCTTTGTGTACTTCGATGTGATATAGTATTACGTTGTGGGACACTCCCCCGTACCGTTACTGTGTGTCAATCCTGTCAAAGTGGATTCTGCCACGAACACTGGCCAGGAAGATGGAAACACATTTCACGTTAACCGCGAATTTGTACATCCTCACTATTTACCAGACAGTAAGTCGTATTTAGAGACTTTCAACATTGCTATAAAATGAGATCTATAAAAAAATATTCCATTCACCAATTCTGGAACGACTCGTAACTCATGTATCCAGTATACTGAGGAGTCACCGACAGCGATGATATGCTTTAAAAATATATGTTAAAATCGGCCTTTCGTTCGGTTGCTCATGTGTTGAAACCGATGGTGACACGAGGATTGCACGCCTTGAAAACCTCAAAGAAGCTTTCTTGAGAACAGGCAAACATGTCTTACTTCAAACGTGTAAACACATTCTAGGCCGACGAGAAACACCTATAAATGCCATGGACAATGATAAGTCAGGGATTCATACCTTCTTAACACCACATCAAAAACAAGGCAGAAAGAGACGACAAAAACACTCCTTCGCACTTATAAAGCTAGGAAGACTAACAAAAGAAGAACGGTCAGAGACTAAAAGGTTTTTGATTATTTAAAACAAAAACAGAGAGGAAGAAATAAAATGATTCACGGACAGTCTTCTACTTGTTCCAGAATGGAACTGGATCTGTTTTTCATGCCAGGAACCATGATGGCAATGCAAGAATCCCAATGGGTCGAATTTAATCCCGTCTCATCTTTGACGGATTCAGCTCCCTTGGAATAATTTGAAATCAAATGTTAACTCGAAGATTATATCGATCAGAACAACCGTTAATAATAATAATAATTATTATTATATCGATCAGAACAACCGTTAAGACTGGGAGTACAACACCAGGAAATGAGAATGTAGGTCCCGTCAACAATTTCAAGTATTTCTTGGTCAGCAGTTTGGACTTGTACTTGTATAGCAAACTAGTCAGCATCCATGATAGAAGCGTAGTAAGAGGAGGAGGAGAGAAAGAAACAAAAGCAGAAGGAAAAGAAAGAAAGATCCTGCCTCACCTCGTGATGAGGCCTGTCTGTGATGATGATCCTCAGGTGAGGACGCCTCGATAACCAGTACCAGTACGGCATCCATGGCCACAACAGCCACAAAATCCACTACCCACAGTACCACAATTTTGTCATCCATGGGTGTGGCATAGAAGAAGGGAAGTCTTCACTGTCCCTCAAAGTGAAATAATATTGTGGAAAAGTTCCTATTGCGCGATTTCTAATAATGTAAGTGATCGGAGATCTGAAAAACAATGCACACATTCGTTCGCTACCTTCACTGCATCCAATAGGGCAACAGGGCACCAGTGTGCTATTTCTCGTGCAACATAATTTAAACCAGCTTTAAAATTAAATTTCTCATCTTACACTACCATGACGAAATGGAACCACGAACTACAAATTTAATTGATTTGCATATAAACATCAGCAGCAGGAAGGGTTAACCCTAAAAATCTTCACCGTCGATGACATACTAATATCACTTATTTTATCATTGATTTTGCTCATCATGGTCATTATGATAATCTTATCATCGATAATCTTATCAAAAAAATTATATCATTGAATTTATCCCCGTCGATGACATACTAGTATCATTGATTTTGCTCATCAGGGTCATTATGTTAATCTTATCATCGATAATCTTATCAAGAAAACAATATATCATCGACAAACTTTGTCTGGAGGTGATCATTGTAACCCCTTCGCATTATTGCTGCGTTACGCTAACCAAAGTAATTATAAATACGATCCAATCCGACGCGATATCGTGTCTGAGGATCGTGTATATTTATCGTTATAAATCCGTGAGGGGTAGCTCTGGCGCCGTTGAAGAAATTTTGAAATCGATTATAATCCATATCTGGACACCATGTTTGCCAAATATTTCTTAACGTGTGAGTATCAACACCGTTAAATACACACAATAGATTACAATTATCCCTTATCACTTTTGGTATTTGTGTATAACGTTGAGTTACATATATCACGTCTGATTTTTTATGGCGCCCCTTTGAAAATATCGACGCAGGATTTTTTTGTTTGTCTAACATTACATCGTCGTACACGACAAGATTATTAACGGATCTATCCAAGTCTTCCACGGATGGTGCATCATTGATATCGTTGATAAATTCAATTACGCTTTCACCGTTAGCTTCCGCGATGGTTTCGTCGAAATCTTTCAATACTTGATAGCAATGTTGATCGTCGGCGGTTGGTGCAATCAAATATAATTTATCCCAGTTGAGATATTTCATAATCATCGTTAACAACAATTGAGTTTTACCACTTCCGGAAGGTCCGATGATAATCATTCTAATTGAGTTTGGTAACATTGGATGATGTCTTATGGGTGTTGTTTTTTTCAACGCTGAGAAATCGATTACTTCCATTTGTTAATATAACATAAATATAATTATTGATCTATATTGTGTGAAATGTAGAGCGCGTACACCAACTATTGACCCAACGACTGTTACTACAAAAAATAACAGAAGCGAGGTCACCGGCAAGTGTGAAATTTGTGGGATAAAAAAATATCGATTTGTGGGGAATCCTTTAAAAAAAAAAACGGAGGTGATATCGCCGCCAAGTTAGCTAAACTCCCAGGGTTACCATGGTCAAAATATCCAGGAGAAGAACACCTTCCCGGGTATAGTTATTGTGGACCTGGTACTAGACTTGATATAAGACTTGATGATCAAAATCGTCCACGTCAAGGGGAAAGTCCTATAAACGCTATCGATGAAGCATGTCGTGTACGTGATATAGCTTACCGGAGCGGTGATCTTCAACAGCGTCATCTCGCAGATGTAGAGTTGATTCACGCGTTAAATGCCATTCCTGATAAATCCCTCAAAGAAAAATTAACTTCGTGGTTAATAAAATCTGCCATGAAAGGTAAATTATTATTTGGGGCAAGTATTTAATCTGAATGATTTTCAATAATAATGGAAAAAATGTATTATTCTCTGAGAGGATACTGGAGAGGTAAGGCAGCAATTAGCAAACTTGCTAGTGTTGCAAAAGTAAAAAAAACTACAGCGGCAGATTGGTTATCCAAACAGGCGATATGGCAAATTTATCTACCGCCGCCTAAACAAATTAACTACTCGTATTTTGATGTGACAGTTCCTAATGAGTTTCATCAAGCTGATATATTATTTCTGCCGCATGAACGCGGTTACAAATACGCGTTAACCGTAGTTGATGTTGCAAGTCCATACAAACAAGCAGAACCGCTAAAATCAAAATCATCTACTGAAGTTGCTTCTGCATTTGAAAGGATTTATCGAAGGGGTCCTCTGCGTTGGCCAAATCTATTGCAGGTTGACCCTGGCAAGGAATTTCAAGGTGTTGTTTTAACAACGATGAAACATCATAATGTCGCCATCAGACGAGGACACACTGCGTTACATCGCGATCAGGCAATTGTTGAACGATTTAATCGGACACTTGGTGAGCGGTTATTTGGATATCAATACGCGAAAGAATTCATCCAAGAAAAAAGATCCCGTGAATGGGTCAAGAGATTACCAGCTGTGATTACCGCGCTCAATAATGAGATTACTCGAACAATTAACATGAAACCTAACAACGCTATTAAAAAGAAGTATATACCCGTACAACCACAAAAAGATTTCCGAGAACAAATTCTTGGTAGAAATGTCATTGTAAGGTATTTATACGAACCAGGAGAGCTTGAGGGTGGTAAAAAAAGAGCTACTGATCCTATTTGGAGTGTTACCGTACATAAAATATGTAGTATAATCCAGTCCACTGGTAGACCAGCAATTTATAAACTAGATTCAAGTGCTCCTCAACGAGGATTTACTCGACAACAACTACAGGTAATTCCTGAGAATATTCAATTACCTCCACGTGGTCTTAATTGATATCAATGGGAATTCTTTGAAATACAGAAGGATCTTTAATAACAATTCTTCGTAGTTGTTCTATTCGGCGTACTCGAGACACAGCTAGATAAATTAAATTATCCCATTCGATGAAATTATCTATGACGTAAGCTATTATATCCGTGATAGTTAATCCTTGTGACGAATGTATCGTTGATGCATAACCTAACACCCATGGGGAATTTTTTTCTTTGATTGCTTTTTCAGCTGATTCGATGTCAACTTCAACGGTTTCATTTACTGTAAGCTCTTCTTGTTGTTGAATTCCATCAATGATAAATCCTGGTATATCAACGAGAATGTTTTGTCGTCGAGAATCTTTAAGTTTGTAGCAAAGTGGTACAAATTCATCAGGGTATTTTTTTTTGTGTATTTGAAATACTTCCTCTAGAAATCTATCCCGGATTACTTTTCTACTTGCGATTATTAAATCAGATGTTTCCATGATTTCCAAAATTCACTCATTGGTGTTGCTGGTATTGTTTCTCTGAATATTTTACCTTGAATAATATCTTGTTGTAATCTGATTTTGAATTTTAGTTCTAGTAGTTGTTCATCTAATGATTTTAAATCTTCGTTCATCTCCGTGTAATAATCAACGTATAATTTTAGCCATTCATGACAAGGTTCACCAAAGAATGGTGGTGGTTGTCCGTAATCACCGTACATAATAATTTTTACGTTTTTCGTCGATAACCAATTGAGAAACATCTGTAATATATGTAACGGTGTTGTATAAATTTCATCTCAAATTATTACCGGTGGAATATATTTTTGTCCCATTCGTTCAGGAGTCCATTCACTGCCGTTCCATCGGAAGAAACTATGATACGTAGAAGTATTTTTTACACCTCGTTTTCTCATATCTTTGGCGAGATAATTAGTGTGTGTTAACACAATCATGTTAATTTTATTATTGTATAAATCAATTACTCGTTGGGATTTTCCTGATCCACCACAGCCGTTCAAATAAACAGCTTTATATCTTGTAACAGGATCTGATATCTGGGGTGCGATAGATAATTCTGACAACGAAACTCCGTTGATATATTTATCATGGATTTCAACGTCGGCGGATTTAGAATATTCATGTAATAATTCTTTTTTGACTCTCCAAGCCCCCCAAGTTTCTTTAATGTTTGAAAATTTAGATACCTCGTTGAGATATTTTTTATCTATGTACATCGAATCAGTAGCTACTCTAACAGCGTATTTTGGAAATCTATTTATCATCAAAAATAAATTTATAGCGGAATACGCCAACATAGAATTTCTTAAATATGCATATTGCGGACTTTCTCCGTCGATGTATGTAACAATTGTGCCTATTCTTCCCCCGCTTGACAAGAATACATCTTTGTGATTTACATATTTGTTATTTTTTGTTAAATTAGCAATGATAAAATCATATTCGGTTTTATCCATAATTAGCCTCGAAGAATATCTTGCATTGTTAAATCTTCCTCCTTGAGTAAATTTACCAATTATTTTTCGTCCGAGATCTTTAGCTGTTCTCTCTCTGCCATCGAATATATATTTGACCGTTAGATCATGCTTTAACTCATCTACAACAAAATATAGGCACCGCCCATCTTTTTGAGGATTTATCGATAGATGTAGAATATATTACTAGACAGATCACAAATATGAACGGAGATTTTAATAAAGTTTTAAGTTATTTTATAGACGAAATTAGTTCAATTCCACCACATCGCGTCGAGGCCGTCAAATACTTTGAAATATGTAATCAAATTATTTCTGACATGGAAGTATTTAATACAGAGATAATTAAATATATCATTGATAGTAATCCTTCAACAAAAACAAAATTTGCAGCTCATTATAAAATCCGCGTCGAAGACGTTCCCACGTTTAAGTTTCCAGGATATAACGTTCCATGGATGCGAGAAAAACTCAGCGATACCATCGATGAGTTCTTCCCACGGGTTCACAAAACATGGCAAGATAGTCTTCCCGTTTTTCATTACGCGTTACCAGAACCTAAAAAACCAGACTTTTTCACTAATGATTTACCTGTTGATGACCCAAAGTTCAATTACAACTTCGATGTTGATTTTCTACGACCTCAAGATATTTATCAAAATTATTCATATAATGTCTACGACGGAACAGAAACTGATATACTCGGTAAATATGAATACAACGAATATGGTAGAATAGTGTGGAGATTTGCTCTTGGTGACCAAGGTGTAATTGTGGTCTCAAAGAAATCACTTACTGGTATTTTCAACTCAATGAAGCAAATATTCCAGATGAAATTAACACAATTGCGAGATTATCTACAACGATCTCTATTGTTAGATCTAACAACTCAGCGTGGTACAATCAAACAACAACAACAACAACTAAATCAAATTATCGCTGATATGAATTTCCTCAATGATAGATTACTCTCGTTGGTCTACGAGGATAAATCACCAAACAAAGAAAAATTCAAACGGGTGTTTTCACGCACCAATGACAATTTAACATCTATGAAATTCCAAGGTTGGGATGAACCAGCGATGAAAGCATCAATGAATAGCGTCATCCATGAATTCTTTCCGCAGATTCACGCGTTATGGTTTAAAATAAATCCACCAGAAGCAATCTTAACATCAACGAATTCAGTGTATCGCGGCAACAAACATAGATCTCCCGGCAACGTTGATATATCATCTGTTATTGCGATTCATCTTATCTGTGATGGTATCCTGGGAAGTTTCTCCGTGGACGCTTCAAAATCAAACAAGGCCAATCAAGGATATATCATGTATACATTTTCCCCAGACGTTTCTCCGGGAAGTCTCATAGTGAAAAATCCTCCTAATTTAACTTATCTTGAACCGGTTAATCCATTTCTGTCCAGGATAAATTTTTCAATAACCGATCAGGATTTTAACTTGATTGACCTTCGCGGGGAAACACTACAAATAACGCTAGATGTGAAATCTTTTTAGTGAATGGAAAATTCGAAGAATTTCAACGAAGAATTTCAACGAATAATTTTATAATTAGAAAATCCAAATGATTTTTATAAATGTATCAACATGTGTTAGTGTACATCTACGATAAAGAACTCCTTGAACAAGCTATCAGGGATGTATTTGGTACGGCAACAACAGGAGAATACCACGTAGACGTGGTCATCGATAACTTCGGTGATGAAAATTCACCACGAGAGAGGTTTCCCCGGGACAAATTTCTATTGACAGATTATCAATGTTTACAGCTTCAACAACATTATATTATCACAGTGAGATTAAACCGTGATCATCTAATGCAATACGCACATTCATGTCTACGTGTACAAGATCTTAAAAAGATTTTGAAATTCTGAAAGGATTTTCATCTATGAAAAATAATAGAAATCGTTTAAATTTTTTTGAAAAATCCATTATAGATTTTTCATAGCGAAATTGCAAAATCACCTTTGTTTTTTTACTTATGAAATGAAAAAAAAAAATTTTGTTGAAAATCCCTGTAAATTTTCACACTAACTATGATTACCGAGTCAAATTATCATCGTCGTTTTTCAACTATTATTTTTTTATGATTTTTTTTTTGTCGACGGTATATAATGCGCACACCAACATACTTAACGCTGTATGATGAACAACAAATACTATCGTACAGAGGTGTAAAACGACCCATAGAGGTTTCTCGGGAATATAAAATCGGATTATCCCGGTTATATAAGATTTGGTCGAAAACACCGTATGATGCTACAACGTGTGGGAGTGTTACCGCGTATAAAGAGGCTAGGCAACGTCAACATCAAATACAACAATCTCTCGCGGAGGAGATTTCCGAACTACGAAAAAAAAACAAAGATGCTAATGTTGAATTAGCTGAGTTAAACAACAATATAACAATCGCTGTGCAACAACGTAATAATAAATTAAATGAGTACCAAGAATTAAAAACCGAGATTGAAAAATATGAAATGTGGATAAAAAATAGACAAAAAAAATTTATAATTTATCGGCCAAGTACGAAGTTATTATGCAACGTTATAAAAAATTATATGAACAAAATAAGATAATTTAGGAAGCCATCGATTATGAAAAAGTTATAAAGGCTACTCCGATGTCAAGTAAAAAAATAACGATGGGGGGCACAAACAAAGAAAAGTATTAGGATTTGATAATCAATGTAATTTAACGTTTATTCAACGATGAATTTCAACGATGCATCATATTGAACCGCGATATTTTTAATAAGTTTTTGTTTGTTAAATTCATCTCCGATAGATTTCAACAACGACGTTAACAATTTTGATACAGTCGCAAATTCTTTGAAAATGTTTTCATCGTTGAAATTCTTCGAATTTCAATCAACATTGGATGTTTTTAGTTGATAAAGAATTTCATTTCGTGCTCGAATTAATATCTTTGCGACGCGGTATTCAGATTTGTAAGTTGGATATTCTTGTTGCCGCGCCAATGATATTTTTCGATATTGATTTTGAAGATAATCAGATGTAAATAATTTATTGTTATGAAATTTATTTAATCGGTCGAGTTCTATCGTTAATTGTTGTACGGTTTCATCGTTAAATGTTGGCGCTGACGGATTTTCGTTCGTGATTTCGAGATTCATTTTTATTTATGTATATATATATGAGAATTTTTTAAATTTAATTGTGAAATCCTTGAAAAATCTCCGTGAAATCCGTAGGATTTCCATTTCCAATGATTAATACCAACACATTTCTGCTTCAGCCGCTGCTTGATAAAAATCATATAATGTTTCCTGTGGTGGTTCTCCACGAAGAAGAAATTCTTCTTGGCAATAACAATCATCGTCGCATAAACCATGATTGCCAAGTAAAAACTCCAGTACCTGTACCGAATGTAGTAGCTGTTGTAACATCACACCAACTCATCATTGATTTTCCTCCTTGGTCCATAAATGATAATAACCGAGTCTCAACAGCCAACGATGGAGTCATAACTGGCATCCACAACGCTAATTTTGTTAATATTACACTACCATCTTCTACAGGATTAGGACCACGCCAAAGAGCATAATCATCAGTTGATCTTCGTGTGAGTGTTACAGTGTGACTAGCACCAAATATCACTCGCCGGACATCTCTGCAAAATCCAAATATATGCGACAACGGAATCGTACATGAAAATCTACCAAGTTTATCTATGTTTGTTTTTCGTGATGCAAATCCTGCATTGTAATTAGGATTACTACTTACAATAACAGCTTCAACATCAGCATCATCAGCAGCCGCTGAAACATTTTTTGGTCGTCTTGTAGTAAATTGACGATGATCAGCGTGATTGGAAGTATCCTTCGCAAACATCATCGAATGACCCGCAGATTTAATAAAATCATCAGAATATCTAGCTAAACCTATAATTGTAGTTGCAATATCAACATCGTTATCGATAGATTCAATTCTAGAAGAACCAATACTATACTGAGCGTTGTAGAATAACGCCATTATTCCATTGTTGACAAATCAAATCGGAATTTTTTCGAGATCATCAGCTTCTACAAACGGAGTTTTATCATGTTTCCTCAGTTGTCCTTCTACTTCAATGAATGCTTCACAAGGCAAGAAGTATTTAGATGTGTCATCGAATCTAAGTTCAATTCTTGACCTTGTATCTGGATCATGAGCTTGATATGAAAAATACTGATAATCGCGTATAGAATTATTCCTTGATACAGGATCATCTACTTTAAAAGCATCATCGATTTCATCCCGGAACATTTTATATTAACGTAGTTGATCTAAATGTTTAACCGTGCTAACCCGGAACCAGCAATTTTTCTTAACCGCGCCACGGCAATTTTATTAATCGAGCTACCTATCTTTGGTGGCATTTGTTCCGTAGACTGTAATTGTACATTTCTTAGATTTTTCCTTTTACGTTTCGCCAACGACATAAGTTTTTCCTTTGCATCGCCCAACATATCAAATGCGCTATCACCAATAACTTTACCAGCTCTATCACCGAAAACCCCAATAGCTTTTGACGCTATTTCTTTACCAACCGGTAAAATCTTTGGAGCAATTCTAGTAAATAATCCGGTGACAATATCACCAAGTCCATTTCCATACGTAAGTTTATAAACCGGCAATCTTGAGTTTACAACGTAAACAGGTCTTGCTCTGTTCATACTACGATGTATTATCATTTTATTTAAATGTTATATATCTAATCATGAAATTCTTCAATCGCTGTAATAATCATCAGTAAGTTCATCGATGAAACTGCGATATAGTCCGATATCCATTACACGTCCTTGAAATAACCGTTGACATATTTCAGTTGCCTCGTTAATTATTTCCGGAGAATTATTTCCAGCTCGTACTCCTCCAATGAGAATTTCTAACCGTGATATATCATCGAGAACACTTCTTGAACAAGGTATTGAATTTCCAATTCCACCACCGCGATATCCCTCGCTGGATTTTTCTTCATCAGGTTCTTCTCGTTGAACATCCAAAGGATTTTCCGGAAGATCTGGTTGTTTTCGTGGTCGTCCTCGTTTTTTTGGAGTTGATTGTATACGTTTTCGTTCTTCTGCTCGTTCTTGTTTTTCTCGTTGTCGTTCTGTTGCTAGTCGTTGTTGTTCAGTTTCTAATAAACCTCGCTGTTGTTGATATTGAAAATATTTTGTGCCAATGGCAGTTTTATACGCGTGATATGAAGGATCATTATTATTAATTTTTGGTAGTTGATTTTTAATTTTAAAAACCGCATCAGAAAATTCTTTTACATTTGAAATAGAACCTACATATTTAGGATTTAAATACTTATCCTTTTGATAATATCCTAGCGCGGCAAAATCTGTTAATTTTTCTAATTTAGTTTCATCGATATATGCTAAAATTTCTTCGGTAAATCTATTGCGGAGTTCTTGAACTCTATTACCGCCGATTTTTTTAGGTTTTACTACCGGTTCAACCTCAAGTTCAACCACAGGAGCAACTGGTGGAGCAACAACAGGTTTAGATTCTTTTATCGCGGTTACAACCTCCCCAGTTGCCGCAGTTATCGGCGCAAATAATTATTTAGTATCAGCGGTAAAATCCATCTTTGCTTGTTGACGCGCTTGAAGATTATCTCTGAAAGAATCTCTCACCGGGAGAAATTTCTTAATTGCAGCCAACCGTTCTCTAGTTAATCTAGTTATTTGTGCTTCTCCGATGTTTAACATTTATATAAAAAATATATCGCTAATTCATCATCGTATTTATAATTAATTTGGTTAGCGTAACGCAGCAATAATGCGAAGGGGTTACAATGATCATCTCCAGACAAAGTTTGTCGATGATATATTTTTTTCTTGATAAGATTATCGATTGATAAGATTAACATAATGACCCTGATGAGCAAAATCAATGATACTAGTATGTCATCGACGGGGATAAATTCAATGATATAATTTTTTTGATAAGATTATCGATGATAAAATTATCATAATGACCCTGATGAGCAAAATCAATGATAAAATAAGTGATATTAGTATGTCATCGACGATGAAGATTTTTAGGGTTAACCCTTCCTGCTGCTACATTCAATATCATGATGCTAGCTTTTCAAATAAATTCAACATGGCAAAAAAGTTTAAATAAATTATTTTGTGTACACTAAAGGAATCTATAAGTAATACGCTTCATTTTTCTGAGGGACGAAATCTGTACGGAATAAAGACTGTTTCACTTGACAAGGCACAGTGCAGCAAAGGATGAGGAATAATCGATTTCGAGATCATCGGATTCCTTTTTAAAGGCGAACAACATAAACAAAAGACAACCACAAACATGAAAACATAAACGATACAGATGTTTACAATACTCTCTCTCTCTCTCTCTCTCTCTCTCTCTCTCTCTCTCTCTCTCTCTCTCTCTCTCTCTCTCTCTCTCTCTCTCTCTCTCTCTCTCTCTCTCTCTCTCTCTCTCTCTCTCTCTCTCTCTCTCTCTTGCAGATAACTCTATATCATTATAATAGGCTGAATTGCCGAAAACGCTTATTTGTAACAATTAATTGAATATTAAAGATTGTTTTTTTAGATAAAGCCTTTTTTAAAATCACTTTTATGGAATCATTTGGAATAAGTTAGTATGCCACTATAATGTCTACATACAAGGTTAATTAATCATAACAGGATATGATATTCTTAAAGTTTTTAGTAGTAACTATCAATCATTTGAAAATACATCACCTGTTGTAATTATTCTTCCAAATTACAGGAATTTTTGTTAAAGATTAGTTAAGATGTGTACTTTCTTACGAGACGCCTGTGTGTGTGTGTGTGTGTGTGTGTGTGTGTGTGTGTGTGTGTGTTTGGTGTACAGTGTAGATCCTTTCCCTTGCGAACGCTGCCGAAAATGCAGAATAATACTGTACGACTACTTTTATCATTTACATTGTTACGTCTATTGGATTTAAATTATTTATTTTTTAATTGTTAAATCCAAATTTGTCATTTAGGGTTTAATATTCATTAATTGGGAGATTTTTTTCTAGAAAGTTCAGGCTGACCATCTTTTAACTGTAAACAAGTTTTTGACCTTGGCTTGTTGAACTAATTCCTGATCCTGCTCTAGACATTGTCAACAAGCTTCTAAAACTATTGGTTAATTTCAAGGACAACTTTTTTTTTTAGTTCTTGGGTGTAGGAAATATCTAGAGTACGTGATTTAGTGAAGGCAGTCTCTTTCTGTGACCTTCCATTAACTTCTATCAATTTCTAGATAATCACGTGATCACTTGTTTACTTAAGAAAAACAGTTATATAGACTGTTGTTTGGGATAGAACAGTTTAGTAAAACCTGGGCTTTAAAGTTAGTAGTTGTGTATTTATGTTTGAGTTATAATTTTAATTATCTTGTTCTGGACATTGTGTCAATTCATTGAAAAAAGAGGATTTATTTATCTATTTGGAGGAGAAAACATGTGCTCATAATTCATTTGGATGATAATAAAACAAGAACTGTATCACGTGACATTGTCAGCCATTTTGGATTACATCGTCAAGATTCGAACCTGGAACTATTAGAACATTTATTTATCAGGGCTTTTGCAATTCCACTAGTGGATTATTTTTGTGAATTCTATATTGGATTAATGTTGGATTTGATTCTTTAAAACCGTAAGTTTATTTATTTTATGAAAATAATTGTACATAATAAATTCATTGTTCTAGTTATACAAGCTTGCTAGTTTTCACTCTTTCTGTGTTGCTGCTTATTCAAGCCTAAGCACGTAACAAGATTTTAAGTTTTTTAAAAATATTTTTGGTGGTTTCCAACATGCATACTCCACGTTAGTGGGAATTTAAACATGTCAAGTGTCTTTCTTAAAGCGGTATTGTAAGAAGAAAAAAAAACGCTTAAAAAAAGTTTTCATATCAAGATTAAACAGTTGTATTTCTGTAAATATAGAATTTTTCGAGGATATTAATTATATTAGTTCTTTAAATTACTCCTTCCTCCTCCTTGGCATCAGTCCATCTACGTGAGACGATGGCGTAGCTCCAGAGTCAGCTGTTCCTTCTTTCTGGCTCTCTTTTGAGCTAGCTTCCTATTTCTTTCATCCTCAGCTTGCTAACTCCCTGCTTGACAGCTAGGCGCCAGATGGGACGGTCATTAACAAAGCTCTCCCATTTGTTGACATCGATGTTGGCCGTCTTTATGTCCCTCTTGCAAACGTCTTTGTAGCGCAGGCGTGGACGTCAAGTTGGTCGTGTACCTTCTGCTAGTTCCCCATATAATATGTCATTAGGGATGCGGCGCGGGTCCATTCTCTTGACATGGCCGAGCCAGCGAAGGCGCCTCTCACTGAGAATGGCGAACATGCTGTTGATGTTGGCGCGTTTTAGAACCTCTGTGTTCGGTACTTTGTCCTGCCACTTGATGTGCATAATGCGCCGCAGACATCTCAGGTGGAAGCTGTTGAGTTTTCTTTCGCAACTTGCATAGGTGGTCCATGTTTCGCTGCTATAGAGGAGTGAGCTGAGCATGCAGGCTTGGTAGACATGCAGTTTGGTCTTCTCGGTGAGGTTGGGGTTGTTCCATACCCTCTGGTAAAGCCTGACCATCAATGCAGCTGCCTTGGCAACCCTACCATTCACCTCATAATCAATTGAGGGTGAGCTGGAGATGTTGGACACGAGGTATGTGAAGTTCTCGACAACTTCCAGGTTGTATCAATCGATGGTGAAAGCGGAGGGGAGTCTTGCATCTTGCGCCATGACGTTTGTTTTCTTCAAGCTGATGGTCAGTCCCAATTCCTTGCAAGCGTTGGAGAGGCGGCATACCAGCTGATGCAGTCCATCTTCCGTGTGGAATGTCAAGGCTGCATCAGCGGCAAAAAGCAATTCACGGATGAGTACGTTTGTGATTTTAGTGTTAGCACGGAGAAGGGCGATGTTGAACAACTTTCCGTCAGCCCTGGTATGGATGTACATTCCATCGCTGCAGTACTTGAAGGCATACTTACTGGAGTAGCATGGAGAAGACTATGGCGAAGAGCGTCGGCACAAGCACGCAGCCTTGTTTGACTCCGCTGATTACTGAGAAGGCCTCTGATGTTGCGCCATTGAAGCACACTGTGCTGTGCATGTTCTTATGGAATGACATGAGGACAGCAAGTAGAGGTTGGGGGGGGGGGGCAGCCAATCTTCTGCAGGATTCTGAAGAGTCCACTCCAACGGACCAGGTCAAATGCCTTCGTCAGGTCTATGAAGGCAATGTAGAGGGGCATCTGCTGATCATGACACTTCTCCTGCAGCTGATGTAGTGAGAAGATCATGTCTACAGTTGACCTGCCGGCTCGAAATCCACACTGGGACTCTGGGTAGACGCGGGAGGCTAGGATCTGCAAGAGTGCCAAGGCAACACGGGCGAAAGCCTTTCCGACAACACTGAGGAGGGAGATGCCCCTGTAGTTGTTGCAGTCGCTACGGTCTCCCTTGTTCTTGTACAAAGTGACGATGTTGGCGTCATGCATGTCCTGTGGGATGTATCCCTGTTCCCAACAGAGGCAGACGAGTATGTGTAGTGGCTGGAGCAGCGCTGATTTCCCACTCTTGAGGATTTCAGGCTGAATGCCGTCGCTTCCATGAGCCTTCCCACAGGCAAGGCAGTCTATGGCTTTTCCGAGCTCTTCAAGGGTGGGCTGTGTGTCTAGCTCCTGCATGACAGGCAGGTCTGGAATGTCATCCTTGGCAGTGTCATTGACGTTGTTTTGGGTTGCATATAGCTCGAGATAGTGTTCAACCCATCGCTGCAGTTGTTTGCTCTGGTCTGTGATGTCTTCACCTGTCTTGGACTTGAGGGTGACGGTCTTTGAGATGGAGGGGCCTGTCGCCTTCTTGATGCCCTCATACATTCCTCGTGCATCCCGGTGTCGGCAGCTGTCTGTATACTGTTTCAAAGGTTAAGCCAGTATATGTTGGCACAGTGGCGGGCAGTCTTCTGGGCGTTGTTCCTTGCATTCCTGAGTGCTTGCAATGTTCTTGGGCTAGGTACAGCCTTGTGTGCCAGGAGGGCTTTCCTCTCTGCCTGTGTCACGGACTCCATCTCCTCCCATTTTGTCTCATACCAGTCGGCATTTTTCCGTTCCCTCTTCCCGTAAGATATTATGGCTGAGTTGTACACAGAGTCACGGAGAGGGTGTCATCAGGTGTCACTTTGGTGAGAACTTCCTGCACTTTGCTGATGAACTGCTGTGTTTTCTCTGGATTACTCGCACAGCAGGTGTTGATACGAGGGTGACCCTTCTTCTTAGCACTGTGTAGCTTCTTGGGTAATATTCGCACCTTACTGACCACAAGGGAATGGTCTGTGTCGCAGTCGGCACTGTGGTAGCTGAGGGTGAGGAGGACGATGGCCAGTTCCGCACGCCTGGTGATGACAAGGTCTAACTGTTGCCAGTGTAGTGAACGTGGGTGTCTCCAAGACACCTGGTGGATCTCCTTGCATTGGAAGAAAGTGTTGGTCACACATAAGCTGTAGGAGCAGCACATCTCCAGAAGTCGCTGCCCGTTCTCGTTGATCTTGCCCCTTCCATAAAAGCCGAGACAGGCGGACCAGGCCTCATGGTCGGCTCCCACTCTAGCATTGAAGTCTTCTAGCAAGTAAAGAGTTTCGTTGTTTGGAATACTGGATATTATCTGATCCAGAGCCTCATAAAACTTGTTTTTCTCCTCGTGGTTAGAGCGGAGGGTTGGAGCATACACGCTGAAGATGTGGACCGGGCCTAAGGATGTTGACAGCCTGAGGGCAAGGATTCTCTCAGTACCTGATGATGAAGGTTCAATGAAGGCAACTAGCGTATTATTTACGGTAATGTCTACACCGTGCTGCCTAGGTTCATTCGAGGGCTTCCCCTGTCAAAAGAACGTGTAATTGGCTTCCCTGATGGTGCCGCTGTCAGCCAGTCGGGTCTCTTGGAGACAGGCAATGTCGATGTTCAGTCGGGAGAGTTCTTTGTCAATGACGGCAGTCTTCCGTGCATCGTCGATCTGTTGTAGGTCATTGGTCAGTCCAGGACACATGGTCCTAATGTTCCAGGTCGCAAAACGAAGAGCAGATGTTTTCTTATTTCTTCTTTTAGTCTTTCCTGGTGCAGAGTTTTGTGGCTAACTTGTCGAGATGGTTCTCTAAGCTCCACGCACCCAGTGAAGCAGGCAGGCCATGGCGGGAAGCACCTTACTAACTGGGGGCTGTTCAGTTTAAGGCGGGCGGTAGCTATCCAGTGAGACCTGGTGATCTCTCCTACCGTCAGAAGTAACCCCTGGCTCCAAGCTCTACGCCAATCGAGCTTTGGGTTGCATCCGGTAAACTGCTACTTCTCGTGTTGTGCCGACGTCATACGACGACGCTGGAGTGTCCTCTCCAGTGGAGCTACGAAGCCTGGGCAGGGTGGTATGGAGAATCAGCTGTTGCCCATGCAGCAGATCCCCCCTCTCCACGCAGCTGCTGGGCCCAATGGAACGACAAATGTCGATACAGCTTGGCACCAACGGCGTCGCAGGCGTTGTCGGAATGACATTGAGGTCAATGTCAGACCACCTTAGGGACTCCGTTTCCGGATTTTTGTTGGGGTTTACTCCCTTAGCTTTTCACATGAGTGTGTATAGCCGCAAGGCAGCAGAGGTTTGGAATCATAGTTTTCCTTCTCCTAGATGAGCTACCATTAGGGCATAACCGACTTTTGATCCGGAAATCGGATTCCACCGGATAGTATGAACTTCCGATTAATCGGAGTCGGACAAGGCAGGAACGACCGATTCGGATAATAAAAATAATAAAGTTGAATTTCTATAGCACCGTTTCTAACACTGCGTTTCATTCGATAGTGCGTTAATAAAGTTAAATAAGAAGTCAGAAAAGTCCAATATGGTGTACACAACCACGCTGTGAGACAATCTTTTTGAACTGACGGGTGAAACCCGGAAATGAAGCCGGATATGGTAAAGTACTAAGTAACATGCTAGACACGGGAAAACCAGATACCAGAAACCCGGAAACGGAAGATGAAATTTTTTAGAAAAAAAAGTACGGATTTAGCATTTCCGATTAATCGAATCATATCCGGAATCGGAAAAATTTCATGCCCAAAATCCGGAATCGTAAATCGGTAGAAAAATGCTAATCGGTTATGCTCTAGCTACCATCCAAGGTTTACGAATCCCATCTACCCGAAGCAACTGGTTTTAAGGCGCCAGTGGCCCGCCTTCACCCCTTCTCCTGTTGATGGATAACGCGGTCCGCCTGGCTTCAAATATAAGTCACTCGTGTAGGCCAGGAGCTGGATTTTAGTTGACAGAGGCGATCAGATACTCAATCCGAATGGGAGATTTCTGGAGTGGGGCGCTTGTCTCCCACTCCTTCCCCGGCAATGTCAACCTTAGACCACACTAAATTACTATTGTCGATATATTGAGACTGACAAGAAATCGCTTCTTGCTATCTAAAGGGTGGATTAAATTAATGTGTGTTTGTGGTGGATAACTTTCAGAAGACTTGATTTACTTTATCTGTGACAAACAATATCGTACTGTAAATTGTTATCTCAAGCACTTTTACAGTCTACGAATAAGGCAGAGAAAAGAAAAGTGGACTGTGAGAGAAAATCTAATATTTATTTTTCAAGAGTATCAAAAACGTGCATTTATTTAGGAAAGTGAGTATATGAAAGTGGTAGTGCTATGGTGTGAAAGACTGGAGAACAAATTAAGGCGCAAATAATATTTCTCGAGTAGTATAAATGATTAGAATGTATGCCTCTGGTGCGGGAAATCACTGGTTTGAACCCCATACCGAGTCATACCAACGAGTTGTAAATTGGTACCATCTGCTGTCTCGCTTGGCGTTCAGCATTACGAGGATAGTGTTAGGACTGGTCGGTCTGGTGTCAAGATGATATGAATGGGTGTCGTTAAAAGGGCTAGGTACGATTGTTGTGAATAGCTTATGCAAAATTAAAGCCTAATTAGTTCTATACGTACCTGGCAACATCTTGGATGATAAAAGAACTGACCAAGACAAAATGATCATTTTAAGATCAAAACTTCTGAACAAGATATGATTCCAGTTATTTGTTATCAATTAACTAGCAAGATTTTTACCACAGGAAAATCTCTCATTAATACAGCACGTGATTCTGGTAACGTTCCAGTGAGTGTACTAAAATTACAAACGCTTTTTAAAAAAATGTATGCATTTTCGATGAGCTGTGTTAGAATACTCAGAGTGTCTGACATATTGACTGCATTCTTGGGACAAGTTTGGATGCCATGTTTACTTTGGTTATTAATAGTCTGATCTCAGAGTTAAGAAATATACGAAACAGTCGCATACATATCAGTCCATATATTGAATATTTCTTTGCTTTTGCTTTGTATGCAGATGTTGTGGAGAACCGGTGTGATGCAGTTACAATAAATTTATATTATAGAAACGTTTGCAAGAAAACTCGCATGGACGTAAACCTTTAAGAAGACAAAACTGATGATATCTATTAATGAAGAAGGGAGCATGTAAATAGAATATATATAACCACACATGAAGGTGGAGATTACGAGTTTTTAGCCATAAAACCAAAACTACAGAGTTGTTTCTACAACAAACCGATACATCCACCCCAGTTGCATTCCGTGGGTGATTATGTTGCAACAGCATTGACACAAATTACAAGAGACAAATATCAACTTTAACAGTTCTGGGAGAGATTGATAACGATAATTTCGAGCCAGATGCAATGGGGTTATCAATAAGGTGTTAAATGAACGCAATGCCAGGCCTAATGAAAGCACAATCGCCGAAATTGAAATATTCACTCTGAATAATATTTTATGTGATTGCATGACAGTAGTAGCAGCATAATATAATAATTGATTTGAAGTTCGAATGTATATTGCACCTAAAGAAGGCCAGCCTGTCGAGGAATGGTATTTTCTGCGATAACATCAATAACAGAGCTACTCGTGAAATACCGACGCGTCCGTATAACTGCAGGTGCTATTTGTGAACTGGCCGCGGCAAAAACGTATAA
This sequence comes from Unio pictorum, assembly GCA_030141615.1. NCBI lineage: Eukaryota > Metazoa > Mollusca > Bivalvia > Unionida > Unionidae > Unio > Unio pictorum. Next base: position 4,067,348 of record JARLTB010000023.1, on the reverse strand, counting down.
CACGAATACGGAATGTATTTCAGGCACACCAATCAGAATTGTTCTTGGAACCATATTGATAGTAACCCGGAGACCGACGGCGCTGGTAAAATAATTTCGATACGGCTGCATACGTGGTACGCGGAATTTCTTATCGGCGGCACAAAGCAGCTTAAGGTCAATTATCAAGTTACACTTTATAGCAGTCGAAGATAAAACGATTGACATGGATAAGTTCGATATTGTGTTGGTGGAAATGGAAAACAACAAAATCCGCATACAGATACAATCGTCTGATAACACGTTAGATGAGAGCCCCCACTACCTCATTAAAATATAAATATGTATACAACGACCTAGAAAACAAGCAGACCTCCTGCCACAAATGACTACGGAAATGCAACCATTGAAAGTTGCCATTCACGCAAAAGAAAAGAAGTTAACATAATCTATGGAATTATAACTCAAGTATTGCCCAGCTGTAAAAACATATCGTATCAACCAGAAAGATCTACAGCTTATAATTACAGTGTAAAGCCTATAAAAATATATGATATTGACAAAATATATATAACTTATTATGGATAGTAGTAAGGCAATGATAATAGTTTCTATTGACAACAGAGATCAAAAGCCGTAAATGATAATCTTCAAAAAATCATGGTTTCAATGTTGTGGGAGACAAAATGTCAGAGATGAATAACATAATTATCAGCAACTGATGAACATAGTATGACTCTCGTGAGGGAAGGAGAGATTGCCTCATTAACTACTGGCCTGGTACCGAAGTATAAAATAATCTTACCAACAAGATTAAACTCTTCTGTCACAAAACCGTCTGACCAAAAATATTAAATACAGACTGAGGTCGCCAAAATTATAAATCTTTTGACATTCGTAAATTTTCTCTACTACTTATAACAAACAATATTAAATAGGGCTGTTAAATATCTGCAGTTTAACCATTCATAATAGTGTTAAACGCAATACAAATATTGACTTTGATACTGATGAAAACCTTGAACTTGGACAAACACCAGACAATTGTTCTCTGTCATTATCATCCATGACTTGCTTTTTCTACACGATCGCAAGCCATGGGTGACAATCCAGGACGCATTATATCACTCGTGGCCGATATTCAGGTCACCTCATCCCCCTGTGCGAGACTGAAATATGCATTGGATGCATGACAGTTAAGTAATTTACAGGATAATCATACATTTTGTTCGTCTTCAAAAACAAAAGAAGCATATCCCAAAAAAATATTTGCTATTTCTACGATTTACACCTTGCAACACTGATTTAATTTGTAAATATATGTGGTAGACTGAGTTGCAGCTTCGGCATATATTCGAGGTCATCGGAACATGGCTCGGTCAGTTCAGACAGGCAAACTATTGGGGTTATAACAACATTACAACAGGGGTAATGATTGTCAAAACCACGAAGGAAGAAGCCAAAATGATACCGGCATTTTTTTACTGTATGGGTTTTAGACTGCGCACCTGGTACAGAGATTGTGAAAGGGATAGGAAGTGCCCAAAATGTGGGGAGTTGGGACACGGCCCGTGGGACTGCAAAGGGCAGCCAGCACAAAAGAAGGGAAAAACATACGCGGACGCAGCGGCAGGAAACCTTGAGAGAACTAAACCAGAAGAACCAAGAGAACAAGTGGAAGAGGAAGCCGATGAGAGAACCCCAGAAAGATTGGAGAAATGGGTCGATATTCTCACCCCACATAAAACGGGGATCAAGACTCCAATGAGAATAAGTTTGCGACCCACAACCCCAGTTTGCGACCCACAACCCATTTGAAGTACTTCCAAATGAGGAACCGTCAGATCTAATCAACAAAATGGAAAACATGAGGCCTATAGAAACTTTCACCCCTAAAAGGACTAAGGAAAACTAAAAGGAAAGTTGTGAATCTATCTACCTCACTGGATAAAACACTTAAGAAGGGAGTGCAGAAAGAACAGGGGACATTATCCCAGTCATGGGAAGAGATAGGAACAGACAAAAAGAGGGAAGGAAAGAAGACAAACCTGGATGAAATAGCCAAATATAACGCCCCTGAAAATGCTCAAGATGCAACAGAGAAAGTAGAAGAAGAATATACGGGAAGCACAATAGATGCCCTAAATGAAACAACCCCTGAGGAAATGGTCTTAGGGGATAAATCCACTGATACACTCTATACGTTACAGGTTACCAGTGACTTTGAAATCTTAAACAGTACAGTTAAATCAGCTAAAGATGACCCGGGATCCCCTCAAAAGGGGGGAGCATTAGGGTCCTAACAAAATCACTAGCCATTAACCATATAACCACTAGAATAAGCGGCCCCCTGGATGAAACACACAAATGGAAGAACAAACCTTCTGCTTGATGTCCTTAAATATAAATGGTTTCAATAAGGAAAAAGTATAAAAACTCACAAAAATAAGGGACTTTGACCTACTGTTTATACAAGAAACACATAACGTACTTACGGACGAAATAAAAGAACAATTAGAAAGAGAGATGGACTGTATAAGCATTACTAATATCTATGTAGGAAGGGATAAAGGAGGAGGGGTAGCAACATTCATCAAAAATAAAAGGGGCTGTAAATGGGAAAGGATAGATGAGGGCGTATTCTTTAAGGGTAGATTAATACATTTAAAAGTGGGAAACAATAATTATTATATATATATATATATATATATATATATATATATATATATATATATATATATATATATATATATATATAGAAAGTAGAAGAAGAATATACGGGAAGCACAATAGATGCGCTAAATGAAACAACCCCTGAGGAAATGGTCTTAGGGGATAAATCCACTGATACACCCTATACGTCACAGGTTACCAGTGACTTTGAAATCTTAAACAGTACAGTAAAACCAAATCTGAAAATATCCTTTGCAGCAAAACTGATGGAATACTTGGAAAACTACACAACAGAAAATTTGATCATAGGAGGGGATTTTAACTGGGTAGAGGACGAAGTAGATAGGAAGGGACAACTGACATACAGCGATATAAATAATAAGGACATAATGGAACACACTATGAAATCCTTAAACCTGATTGATATTTACAGACGTTTAAATATACCAAGGGTGGACTACACGTACACATATCAAAACAATAAAGGAAGCAGATCAGACAAATTCTGGGGCACATCTTTCGGAACAAATAAATATATAAAAGCAGGGATAATAGACTATCATATTTCGGACCATAAACTAATTTATGTAGAAGTTGGGATAAAAAAATAGAACTAATTGGGGGAGGGGATCACGGAAATTAAATAATAGGATATTTGAAAATGAGGGATTTATAAAAAAAGATTAAAAGGGAGATAGAAGATTTAAAAAATAAAGGGAATACAAATATTATAGACGAAAAAGATAAATTAAAAGTTAAATTCCGGGAAATAGCGATGTATCATTTAAAAATAAGGGCTAGGAAATTTAAATTAGAAATAGAGGCTTTAGAAAATTTGATAAATACAACAATAATCCAGAGCATCAAAACAACACTAGTTGCAAGATTAGCGAATTTAAAAAATGAACAACACAAGGGATGGGACATTAAAGCAGGTATCTTTACAAACCTATATGGAAACGCAGAAGGGTTATATAAAAGGGAGGAACTAAGAAGGGGAGGGGAAAGAACATTAGAATCTCTAAACACAGAGAGGGAAGTACTAACGGAAAAAAACTCAAATATTAAATTACATAAAGAGTTACTGCAAGGACCCATATACTTCACAGAGAATATCAGACGAAGATATAAAAACGTATCTACTAGAGACAAATTGTGAGAAAATTACTTCAGAACATAGAAACAAATGTGAGGAATTTATCTCACAAGACGAAATAATAGCGACAATAGGGAAATTATCGAAAAAACAACTCACCAGGAAGAGATGGACTCTGAGCAGAATTCTATCAAAAATTCTGTGGGGAGTTGTCGCCTATTCTTGAATAGTTATATAATAATATTGCACTAAGGAATACTGACATGTCCAACACAATGAGGGAAGAAATGTTAACATTAATATACAAAGGGAAGGGTAATAGGGATGAAACTAAAAATTGGAGACCCATCTCACTCCTAAACATCGATTATAAAATTATAAGCAAAATACTAGCAGAAAGGGTCAAAGAGTGTCTTGACCAAATCATAAATATAAACCAAACTAGCGGGCCTAAGGGGAGGGATATACAAAATAATATTTTAAACATTAAAACTATTATAGAACATATAAATATGAGAGGGAAAAATAGTGCTATGGTACTAATTGACCAGGAAAAAACAAAATTACCTATATAAGACACTGGAAAAATTTGGCTTTGGAAAGAATTTTCAAAATTGGACCAAAATCCTGTATAAGAATATAAACTCAGTTATACAGGTAAATGGAGAAAAAACAGAGAAATTTGAAATCCAAAGATCCGTGAGGCAAGGATGCCCACTATCTATGCTATTATACGTGATAGCAATTGAAATACTAAGTATCAAAATTAAGAACAACCAAAACATAGTAGCGATAAAAGTTCCAAATATTAAAGAAGAAGTGAAAATGCTGCAGCATGCGGATGATTGTACAAACTTTATCCAAGATGGTAATTCCTACAAAAAACTAACAAAGGAATTCGTCGAATTTGGTAAAGTGTCGGGATCTAAGATAAATACCGACAAAACAGAAATTCTACTGATAGGAAACTGGAGAGGTAAAACACATGGGTTACCTCGTCCACTGATTAAAAACAGTATATAAACGTTAGGTATAAATTTCGGAAAATATGACACACAGAGAAACTTAACTGTGCCAATATGTCTTATGGAACGGGCACAAGCTGCTAAAAACTATATGTATGTGCATCTTAGTTATAAATTCAAAACAAATGACATAAAAATGCATTAATTATAAAAATAGATAACGAAATTATCAAATATATATGGGCCTTTAAAATGCACTACACTAACAAAGAAACTTTATATAGGGAAGGGAAAAGAGGAGGCCTAGGCCTCCCTCACCCGACCCTAATTAAATACACCAACATTCTAAACAGGTTTAAGGACATTAAATCAGAGCCAAAAATAGCTTGGCAGGGGCTCTATATCTTATTTTGGTTTCTCTATGAAGCAGAGAAATGACATATATAGGAACAATAAATTAGTTAAACTTTTAGAGGTGCCAAGAAAATTAAGATCAATAAAAGAATTACTTTTCTAATATAGAGATGCTAAAGACCTATGGGAAATGGACACTAAATCTACATACAAATGGCTCACACAACATACAATAAATAAGGACAAAAATAATGTGGAACACAAACACATAAATATCAATTGGGATAGGGCCTGGGGAAAATGGGTCAAAACAGGATCGCAAAAAATGAAAAGTATCCTGTTCAAATACATGCATGATGCATGGTTGACAGGAGAAATAGCAGTGAGAAGGAATATGATCGTAGTGTCGCCTAAATGTCAACTGTGCAAAAATTATAGCTTTTCTAAACTACACATTTTAACCTAATGTTGTGTTACCAGAAATGAAAGGAACGCGATAATTAAGTCCATTAACGAAAAACAATTGTACAATATAAATAATTTGCTATACTTAGATGGAAATTTCTCAAGGATATTATTACAAGAAATAACTAGTTTTATAGTCAAATATATGATAGCATGCGGACCTGTCTATAATATAGGAGAAAATATTAGATAGAAGGGAGGGACGGGGACCTCAAGAGAGGGAAGTACTAGCAAGGAAAGCACGGGGCTAAATCACATGGCGCTAAGCGAAGTGGGCAGGCCCGTGCAAGAGCTGGTAAATAAACTCACTTAGAGGATTAAGCACGATCCATACAAATACATTTCACGCACTAGATAGGGTTACTTAAAGAAAATCACTTCATTATACCCCAATATAAGCATGCTATCATATAAAGTCACTGGTAACCAATACATATGAATACAGTACTCTGTATAGACTCGCATGAGTTTATACAGAAAGCCCGTTTTAAAGGGAATAAATAAATGATCACCTTTTGGTTTGAAAAAGGAAATATAAATAAATAAAAAAGGGCGAGAAAAGATCGAGGCGGGTGAAGTACAAATAAAATTAAAAAAATGTACTGATCCTGTCTCGATCCAAGTAGACCTATTACATAAATATGGAAGATTACAAAACATGGAACACTATAAGGCAAACATTAAAACTTAATTTAACACACCATGTATTTGTACAAAAATTTAAATTTTATAATTAAATTTTATAAAAAAAACCACTTATAATAAATTAAATAGAGACCGTTTAGGGGTCTCTATGTAATTTAAGAAAACTGGGAAATTTGATCAAAATAGGCTATCCTTACAAGACACACTGTATATATATATATATATATATATATATATATATAACATCACACAAATAGCACAACACAAATACCACTCACAAGCTACAGGAAACCCCTAGCCAGGGTTAACTTAAAGAACGAAGAGGACAGGAGACCCATGATGAGCCTTTTAGCTCGGGTAGCCTTGTCATAGAAAACACTAAGGACCAAAATATCTTCCTATTTTTCATATAATCCCGATGAGACAAAATTAAGGTTAGGGTAAAGTAAATGAATTTTTTCTTAAAAATCACAAAAACTACACATCAAGGGGTACACATCAAGACATAAACACTTTTTTTTTTAGTTGTTTCAAATAGGAGGAGGGGACATCTGTCTGGTGCCCCCCCCCCCCCGCCCAAAAAAAAAAAAGGTCAGTTCCGTCTGGTCGTAATATAACCTCAGTATTAGTTTTAGTTTTAGGAACAGATATTTGTTTTGATTGCCACTGTGTCTTCTTCCGTTGCTATATTAAACCACATCAACAAAAGTAGTTCAGAATATCGTTCTCACTGTCGACAAATTACGCAGAAGGTTCTTTTCAACCTTACGCAAACAGATGATGGTCCGATTGACATAAGAGGTATTACACCTAGAAGATGAAAAGTGGTCACTTGTGCTGAGATTTCCTCGTTTCTCGTTAATTTAAATGAACCAACCAAACCGATTACTATGAGCGCAAAAAACATTTCCTTGCTATTGTGACCTAACATGACTTTTCGCACTGTTTTAATGAGCCAATCAAAGTTTCTCTTTCAAACACAGTCACATATCCATCGATAAAATAAGCCAGGCTATATCGTCATAAACTAAGTGACAGAAAGAAACAAAACTAAACAAAGTTTATGAAACTTAACAAATAATTTAATCAACAATGTTATAAATGATAATGTGAGACGAATTTACAGTACTATAATGAAGTGAATCCAAAATAATTTTCATAAAGTTATATGAAAGTACAAAAAAATGAAAAGTTCCATATACATTTCAAGACCGGAAATGTACTCGTCCGCCAAGAGTCGTCAAGATGGCTTAGTTCAGAACACTTTTGAATAGTTCCAAAAACATATTATAGACCAACCGATGAGTACTTTCTATGTCCGCTGGAAAGTCCAAACAAATATTTTTCCTCTGGAATGATATTAAAGTATAACATAAAACACGTCTGCAGACTTACAACAGAACACAAGAAAAAAGGATGGTGTCTCCTTGTATACGCCTTCTATCACGACTACATTTTACAACATATGGCTCAAGGCAGATCTTACTACTCTCTTTATCTTGAATTGTCTATTCGTGTGACCTAGCCCAAACCAATGGGAAACTACTCCATTCCTTTAGAATCTACAACCCACGGGCCAATCCGAAATTAACCCAAAGTCGTCTTGATATTAAGATTATTAGTACTGTAGTAATTATCAACATACAGTTAAGCATCTCTGTATAGATCTTCTATGTATGTATGTATGTATGTATGTATGTATGTATGTATGTATGTATGTATGTATGTATGTATGTATGTATGTATGTATGTATGTATGTTGTGTGTGTGTGTGTGTGTGTGTGTGTGTGTGTGTGTGTGTTTAAAGAACTGTATATTTAATTTGCATTGTGTCTTGTCTTTCCTCCATCATTATATGTTATAATAATTATATTGATTGTGAGATTAGACTTGGTCAGTAATCGCGTTAAGGGCTTATCAGTCTAGTGATATTTATCAGGTAAACAACATACTATATGGCTAATATTTCTCTACCATTTAAGATTAACTATCAAGATCAGTATTAATGGAGATAAACATGTTTATTTGTATCTGACCTTAGGCTAATAGTTTTTGACTTGCAAAGACCTTATTAGAGAATTCTAGAGAGGAAGTTGACCCTCGTCTTGGTTCTGTTAGTATGTCATACAATTTTATATTAATGTTGATTACTTCAGACATTACTCATTCCTATCTTAACACTGATGTGGAATTGTTGTTTAGTTTGAGAGGATTTATTTATTTATTCAAATTATTCGCTAGAATTACAAAGTGCTCATTAGTAGACTAAATCATTCTTTGGGGATTTTTTTGCATTCACTCAAGGACATTTTCAGTTGTATCATTGTGATACAGCAAGACTGTTGGCATATTAGCACATTAGAGGCTATTTACACATTAGCACGTTTAATAATGGATTTTGTTAGGATAACCACTGTAATTTGTTTGGAACTCAATACACTTGGAGCTGTGATACAACTTTTATTGCTACTTGGAGGTTAATTCAAAATACTTTGAGTTCGTTTTAAATTGTCACCTTTAGTTCTAGCGAAATGTATTATTTGTTGAATATTGTTACAGTACTTCTTGGTTTTCGCTTTTTCTGTTACTAAGTTGAAGACCATAGAGCCGTAACAATATCTGCTTGTTGCTCTTTCGAATCTACCATGCTTGGAAATCTTAGTTTTTCAACGTTCAATTAAACGGCAGTGATGGTGACTTTATCGGAGCTTTTGAATGCATGAAGCGCTTCAACGATATATAATGCAAGCAGGCCAACAAAAACGAATCTTCCTATACAGAGTGGAACTTCATGACTCACAGAACACTCATCTGGATCTCAGTTGGTTTATCTAGTGCACAACAGACATAAGAAGTCAGTGAAGTGCACTTTACAGCAAACTGATCGAGCAGACCAAAAATGTCCTATGCTTAGCTTGAAATTGTAAGACGGCATGTTTTTGGCAACAATCAAAATAAATTTCAAGTAATTGAAATCGAATGGAATCTATTGGAAAAGATGAAGGGATGAACAATAAACAGGTTCAAAAACATACGCTTGGCGCAAGGACGATGGCTTGGAAAACGGTAACCATTAAAGTGGAATTCTAATATAGTATAATATGCTAAACAAAATGATACAAAGAAAACTGTATATATGATTTATAAGAAATATATATCACTTCTGGAAATCCGTATGAGCCAGACTTTGTCCCTAAATGCAGTTACAATTGTAATGTATCTTTTGTCGAATACATTATATGTTGATTGAGATTAAGACACCTTTGTATGCATGTCTCAAAACTTGGCCATTCCAAAACTCTCTCTCTCTCTCTCTCTCTCTCTCTCTCTCTCTCTCTCTCTCTCTCTCTCTCTCTCTCTCTCTCATGATTTATGTGTTCAGAAGTTTCCCATTCATTGATTCAGTCATGTAAGCAACAATTTATTATATATCAATTATGTAACGTATTGACTATTTGCCTTTTTACATACGTCAAGTATGTTATATAATCAACTTGTCATAAATAAAATATTATCGCACCCTCAACTGTATCAGTGCTGTTAGTTATTAATTTGTGTTGTACATTTTTATAGCTGCTGACTTCTTGTGTAGTGAAACGTCCGCCATTTTTTTAACATGTAATATTTCATCCAGGTCTAAACGTTTTAGTGCTGATGAAGATACAAAAATGTGCGTGTATGGTTTCTACTGACCATTGTCCAAAAAATGGACAGTTGACAAAGGAAAAGAGAAAGGAATTTGAATGAAAATACTTTGATATGATTTTTCTATAAGTATGTGAGTAAAATATGACGCTTAAATGAAGCAATACTGATTTATAATACTAGGATGGGAAAATCTCATGTTTGCCTGTATTTAGTAAGGATTGTTTTCATTCTGCTACTGTCTTTGCTGTAAGATGTTTCTTTCTTTGGCAGTGTTCAATGACTGTAGAATATCTTACTGCCATGTGAAACTTTTTATTTAGAGTCAGTCGCATTGGAAACGTTGTCCTCGCCGCAGGGGTGCCCGCATAATTATGGGGGAGGGGTCAGACATGTGATGGCCAGCTATTAAGTTTTACGTATGTTGGCCAAAACATTTTCAGGTGTGAAATCCCGGGGGTGGGTTGGGGTGGTACATATTATGTTAGAACGACATGGGCTATTACCACGTAATAACCATCAAATTTCACTAAAATTATTCACCTTTTCAACGAGGTTTGGGATTTGTAAGAACTTAATTAATTCCATTTAAATCAACAGACACTACAATCTTAGACTAATATTTCCCCCACGTATATTTGTCGAACAAAACTTAAGCATATGAAATCAATTATTTTTAATATTTATGTTAAGAATTGATATTTTAGTAAAATTAATAAGATTGCTATTTTCTTTAAATTATATTAAAGTAATGTTTTATTTGTTTATATTCTAAAAGATATTAAAGATAATTTCATTTGTTTTTGTAACACAACTATATAGAATAGAAATGGTTGCTGAGCAAGTGGAAAAAAGGCAATGTATATAACTATACTCCATAACATCAGTAAAAATAACTAATGTACAGTGTTGTGTAAGATTGTATACCATAGTACATGCGTTTGCCGACTTAGCTACAGTTCTAGGTCCCATCAGTAAAAATATGTTTCGTAACCTAGTAATTGGCCGAAGTCCAATTCAGTTAATAAAGGTGAAGTAACCTTTCTCTAAGAAACTTCTATACGACACAGAAACAAAATGGCTTCCAACTAACGGATATCCATATTTGGTCTGACGTCGTCAAACGAATATAAAAAACTACAAAACTAAAGACTTATGACGTAAAATAAAGTGGTTTCCACCTACTGGAACCGGTTGCTCTTGGAAGAGAGAGTCAGCAATTTTCTGACTGGTACTTGGAGGGTATGACCTTGTCTAACCCTGAGTCTGGCCGAGTGTGTATAAATACAGATGCGCAAATCAGGTCAGATTCAGTTCTCCGTATCAGCAGAAGAAGGATTCTGACTTCTTTATTCCAGGTAAGCAACTGTATATCTCGTAACTTCTTTTAGGAATAAGTATTTTTAATGATTGAGATTTTAATGGTAAAATTGTTTTGTGTGCAACATTGCTATTGAACTCTTTTATTTATAATATATTGTAATGGAACGTTTAAATGTTCTAAAGAATTATTATTTAATTATATTTATGTAATTTTTATTGTAAAGGTTGAATTCGCTACCAACTTCATGTTTTGATTTAATGATTGAAATAAAGTATTCTTTAAGCAAGAAAGAGTAATATCTAGCAATATATTCTAAAACAATATTCTACTTTAAAATAAGTAAAATGTATTCTTTAAATTAATTGTTGTATTAATTACAATTATTATATTTCATACTTTGACTATCTTGAAATTGATTGAGAATTAACTATTGTATAATATTCTAAGGTGCAGAAGTTATATGAATAAAATGAAGTTGGAAAGCTTAATAGGAAAATGTAATATGTATTTCATGAATTTTTATTATAAAGTTTTTAGATGTGTTTCTAGAATGTAGTGATATATATGTGTGATTATTTAAATAACGTTTTCCGTATCAGCAGAAAAAAGATTCTGACTTCTTTATTCCAGATGTAGCTGTCTTATCATCACGGCGACACGCTTTTAAGAGAGCCTGAACTATTTCTTCTCTCTCTCTCTCTCTCTCTCTCTCTCTCTCTCTCTCTCTCTCTCTCTCTCTCTCTCTCTCTCTCTCTCTCTCTCTCTCTCTCTCTCTCTCTCTCTCTCTCTCACACACACACAAAGATGTAGCCGTATCTACACCGTTATGAGTGACTCTTCCTTTTGAGAGAATTATTTCATAAACGTTATGGAGAAGATTCTTTGAAAAAGCGACATTAGTGGACTAACATCATAAATAAGGTTTTCCGTACCAGCAAGAGTCTCATACGATTCCCTACCTGATTCCCTAGACATTCCATCATCATGTGACATCCTTTATCTAGGAACTCATTCTTCTCTTCTTTCTATCGTCCTGAGTTCCTAGCATGTGTTTATGATACCGATCTATAGAACATTCCAGCCAAACATCTCATAAACGTTGGTGACTCAGAAAAATGCTGACTCTCTCTTCACCTTTATTAACTGAATTGGACTTCGGCCAATTACTAGGTTACGAAACATATTTTTACTGATATAAATGAATCTGTATACACACTCAACCATGTACCTATTCCTTTGAATTTGAATATTTTAAAGACATTTAAGTTTGGTAGATCTTCTTATATCAAATTAGGATCGCAATACAATTTTCGCGACACAGAACACCAAACATGTTCAACAGTGAGTAATATTCTTAAGTTTGAAAATAATATACTGGAGTTTTTTTCGCCAGATTCATTTGACATTAAATGTTTGAAAACTTTGTAATTTGCATACGCACTGTCTCTGCAGGCATACTGCACACCAAACTGTATACAGTTTAGCTCTCGGATCTGTGATTGTATAATGCGTGAGTAGAAGAAAATATATCATGTAAGTTGAGCATAGAGCGCCTACACAAATGACGCATGTTGTGGAATATACAGTATTAGTGTCAGTTTGGGTTTATGGCCATCCATAAACATGTGTGCATAGAATCAATTTATTTAATGCATTCTTCTAGATTGTACGTGGTAAACAACTTAGAATTCCGAGCTGTATTCTAGTTTAAATATCGACGTAAGAATAAACATTGCCCTTACATGTTTACACTTTCTCGTGGATTTAACACGTGTGGCGATTTGAAAATTTCAGCAGCACACCTATTACAACGCATGCACTAAATTGACTTGGCATTAGAAGTGTAAATTCTGCCAAATGATTTTTGCATGTTCTGAAACGACAATGTGGTAGTGTATGTAGCGGTATTCTTCCTTCTGTCACAACCTGGGTAAATTTTGCTGTTTTGCATCAGTTCTCAGGCACTATACAGTACTAGACACATGTTTAGTGTTTATTGCAGTTTTCAAGTACTGTGTTGAACAAACCTTTAGTTTTTGTGTCAGTTTTCAAACACTGTGTTGAACAAACCTTTAGTTTTTGTGTCAGTTTTCAAGCACTGTGTTGAACAAACCTTTAGTTTTTGTGTCAGTTTTCAAGCACTGTGTTGAACAAACCTTTAGTTTTTGTGTCAGTTTTCAAGCACTGTGTTGAACAAACCTTTAGTTTTTGTGTCAGTTTTAAAGCATAGTGCTGAATACCTTTTTTTTTTTTTATAAAACCTTCAGACACAGTGTTGAACACGCTTTTAGTTTTTGTGTCAGTTTTCAAGCACTGTACTGAACACATCATTAGGTTTTAGTTAAAAAAAAAAGAAATGTCCTTATTGATCATGTTGAATTAATCGGCAGACGAACTTCGCTACTATAACTACTACTACTACTATAATTCCTAACACTGTTATACATCCAATGCTGATACTAATACACCACTATTGTGGCCTAGTGGTTAGAGCGTCTGTCTCGAATATGGAAGGTCGTGGGTTCGATCTCCGGCCGAGTCATTCTAAAGACTTACACAAAAATGTACGAAACAGTTGCCTCGCTTGACACTCAGCATTAAGAGGTTAGTCTTAGGACTGGTTGGCTTGGTGTTACTGGGTGGGACATCATGCTACATGTCTGCGGCATGATGCCCCAGTGCTAGACATCACTATAAAATGCCACACTGCAGACATCGTAGAGATATCGAAAGCGATGACAATTGTTAAAGCTATGTTACAAATCCAAATCACACACTGATAGTATCACATATAGCAAGAGTCAGTATAGTGCCACAAATACATACTCTTGCGCTTGAAATAGTACAAACAATTAATATGTTAATTACAATCTATCTAGATGTGCCGTACGTGCAATCTTTTCAAATGTGTACTTTCCTGCATTTTACGTAAAATCTAAATAATACTAAAGTAGGTCAAGTGAAACATGCAACTGTGTCTTGATATATTTCCAGCTTTTTTTCCACGTACAGTGTACAGTAAGGACTTGGAACAAATTACCATCAATAATTGAAGAAGCTCATGACTTGGGATATCACAAGCAAGAGCCTTCCAATGTCATATTCTAATTAACTAGTCAACTACAGGTAAGACCTAATGATTCTCAGGGCTATGCCGGTTGAGGTTCCATATCTCGTTGTCGCTAAGGTAGCCAGATTGGTCAATGTATCTAGGTACGAAAACGTACACTGACACTGTTTTAGTTATACCTGCCTTTCCTATCATTACTCTTCTGACTGTCATATCACTTCCATCTTTACTTCATCTTTGACCACACGCCATCAGTTGCTTAATAGTCAAGTGTGACTGCGTCAACGCATTTATAGATGGATAGATATTCTCATATATATGAATCTCGTTTTCCAAAGCTGGTGGGAACGTTAATCTAGGTTAAATTAATGACAGTTATTACATTTAGTTGCATGTGTATTTGACAATGCATAATTTCCTAAGTGTGTTCGTGCAGAATTCATTAAGTGTGTGCAATGCATACTTCCCTAAGTTGCATTATGCCACAATACATAACACAGAGAGTATTTAAGACTTTGCTCGATCCACTCTTGGCCTTAACATGTAACAAGTGTATATGTGTGTCATTAGGACTTTTAACGTAACTTTAACAATTTTTTCAATCATATCACTACGATGTCTGCAGTGAGGCAGTTTATAGTGACTTCTAACACATTTTTGTACGTCTTTTATATGACTCGACCGGGGTTCGAACCCACGACCTTCCGTTTCCCACAATAACAATATGCTGCTTCAGATAAATTAATGGTATCTTCTAATTGGACATTTGTCGTAAGTCAGGCACGACTAATGAAAATCTCCGATAGAAACATAAATAGCACTTCTCTCACTTACTGAAATACATATGTAATCAGACTGGTATATTTCAAGTTATTATCATAACAAATAAACTTAGTAATTCTTCTAACAGCTCCGGTGACCTAGTGGTTAGAGCCTCGGCCGCGGGAGCGGGAGGTCGTGGGTTTGATCCCCGGCCAAGTCATACCTGAGACTTACAAAAATAGTACTAACAGCTGCCTCGCATGGCGCTCAGCATTAAGAGGTTAGTGTTAGGACTGGTCGGTCTGCTTTCAGGATAATGTGACTGGGTGGGACATCATGCTACATGTATGCGGCATGATGCCCCAGTGCTATACATCACTATAAACTGCCTCAATGCAGACATCGTAGCGATATGACTGAAAAATTGTTAAAGCTACGTTAAAAATCCTGATCAAACAAACAAACATTGTAAATTCTTTAAGTTGAATATTAATGTAGCTCTTGATTGTTTCAAGACTCTTCACACTTTTGACAGGAAGACATTATTTAATTAATGTCAATCTCGTGAGATGGAGGAAGGCATATCTTCGCCATGAAGCGAAAAGAAAAATCACTTTCTTAAATCTTTTATTCATAATCTTGATTTTACTCCAATGAAAATGTTTTACATGCAGATTCTATTTTACTTCTTGCTCCCTTTAGATGCAAAAAGTTGTAAATGGCACTTGATAGAGGAGAATGAGCCAGCATAAGGGCTATACACTTGTATGCTTTCTGTCAAAATTGATCACATTCTCTTAAGTTGTTGTAGGGGAAGAAGTTATTTAACTTGTTTTTTTTTAGATTTAATCGAATGCCTTAGATGCTCTCTGTTTAATTAAACCATTTTCCTGAGCAGTTCCAAAGAAGTCGTTTAACTGTTTGTTTTGATTTTAACGATAACCATATCTAATGGCAAATCAGCATCACTTGTACCAAAATAAAGAGATAATCCACATACAATTTGGCTTGACGATTACAAATCGGCATCAAATGCACATTTTAAATCTTTATGCAAACATGTAATGTGTCAAATGTAGTCAAATTCTGGTAAGCGTTTTTTAAATATATAAAAATAAGTCGTTTAATGGTTGGCTATTGTCATATTTTATGGTGAATCGACATCATATGTATTGATCAAACCAGGCTGTTGTCCAATGTAATTGAAATAGACCCTTTAGTCTTGCTTTATAAAATAAGTTGAAAACATTAACTGTGAATGGAAGACTGACGCCGGACGCAGGAACGTACCTTTAGCTTACATAACCTTACGGCCGTGTGAGCTTATCCCCACCACAACACCCCTCAAAATTACTTTTGGGGTTTTCTTGAGATTCAGTCAACAAAAGTGTGTTCTTATTTAAAAAAAAAATATTGCTGATATTTGTTTGAAAGACTTTGAAGTCATAGGTTTCTTTTGGATATTCCAGATCAGGGCCGGATCGGAGAGAGAGGAGGTCTGGAGTTTCCGCTACATCCTACCCCCGCTAAAAACAAAACTACACACGCACTAACGTAGTCACTTGTCATATGTATAATGCACATTTGGAGTAAATAGACACAGACCTTTGCGTTAGTGCCATTTCAAGGCAACGTAGTGCCCTTTTGAAATATTGGCCCCCCCCTCCTTAATACTGTTACGAATTTTACATGAATACAAATATACTAGTTTCATGTCCAGATGAGTATTTTGAGATTTCCACTACGCGGTGTATACAAGAATTACTGAACACCAATAACCGTTCATATAACTAGTTTTCACGTTGAATAATTTATGCTCAACAATAAAATAATGCACTTACAGACTCCTGCAAGGATAAAGTATCCGGTTAGTGCTGCATGTTTTAATCTTCACGCATTACCAACTTTTAGAGGCCAATTTGTACTGTGTATACATATTGCACAATGATTCGATCATACGTTTGTAATTAAGAGTGTAATACTATAATTAGCATTCAATATGTGTTTTGAATCTCAATATTGTAACGATATTTAATATTTATTGTGCCGTAAATTCGTGCTAGCAATATGTACTATTTTGGCGGAATGCTACACTGAATAGTGCAACCGAAGGTTATAAATACGGGTGTCATGCATTTAGTAAACTTCGGAACTAAGAAAAATCAAAGCTGAAGATCAAACATTGAGTACTTTTACTTTTCAAGCCTCCATAACGCTATTTCAGTACATTTATATAACTATATTTTTTCAGAACAGAAATGGTCACCCGTTTCGCGTGTTAATTCGACTTTTTTTAAAAATCCTTTTGTTATTGCGACTTTAATGTTACCCCTATGAATATTCTTAAATCATTATAGTAAATTCTATTTGATTAGTATTATGATTTAATACAAATTATTGAGACTGTTGGTTATAATTATATGTACAATCTGCTATATTAACTTATTTATTGACTAGGAAGAGAAGAGGTAAATTCTATTATATTGATTTGTTTATTGAAATGTTAAGGCTAAAATAAATCTTCTATTTTTCTCATTCATATTTTTTCAATTAAAAATATATACTTAAATAATTTCCTCGCATATAAGTAGCTAGTATAAGAAGCAAATTATTTCTACAGGGATTTCGTCTGTCATCAAACGACTTTCTATATACTACCAGTACATTATAATATTACAACCATTGCAATATTTAAATTTAATGTTTGTCGAAGTTTCGAAACAGGAAGTAATTCCTAAATATAAGTGAGCTTGCGCTGTGAAATTAAACCGGGGTGAGCACGTTACAAAACTTTGTGATCCGACCCTGCAAACCCCTTGTCGCATGTCTCGTAAACTTCGCATATTTCGTTCTGGATTCGTGTGTTTGTTCAATGTCGAAACTAAACACGTAAACGAGTAGTGTTTCAGGGGTTTTAAGTCTTTGCATAAATCAGAAATATATAAATACTAACTTATTACAACTTGGGTGCTCGATGAAAATTAAATCTGGAAACGGTCCCCGAGAAAACATAAAAGCCGCATGTCAAAAAGCACATTGATCAGCGGTTCACAACCTGTTAGCTGTGGATCCCGGGTGACCGTGGTTCCCCCTCCCCCTAAGTCAGCTAAAAAATACATCTTTTAGCATGAGAGGGTCTGCGAAATTTCTTTTGAATTTAAGAAAAGGTCCTCATGTTCGAAAAGGATGGGAACCACTAGACTAGACAGTCAGAAGTTATATCAGATAAAGTCAAGCTAATCATCCCATTACCATACTGCAATGTGCTCTGGCTGGTCTGCATTTGAGGTTGCACTAGCTGGACAAGTCTATCACTAGTTTGACTAATTCTAAAATACTGTCAAATTCATAGATATTTTCAGCAGAGTTGTCATATCCTAACTGCCTGACCGTAGAGCCAGTTTCAAGTGCCAGAACAGTGTGATCTGCACAGCAACTACGCAAAAAATGTCTACATGGTCTAGGCTCTGAATTCCCCTCTATCAAAAACATAGTAAAAGACTTTCAGAGCTAAAGCCTCCTCTGCATTCCGGCATATTACAATATCGATATAATTATCAGGGTTTGGCGTGTCTTCTGTCATAAAAGTATATTTTCTTGTTGGGGTATTATTATATTGTAAATCTACAATTTTCATAAACTATTTCATCAGGATTTTATGTCATCCAGTGTTCATTAAAGCAGACTCAACAATGATAACTGGGAGTTCATCAATCACGTGTCGCATTTTCATGGTCGTATATAGTCTATTCTCATTACATTCTCACAGGTGTCTTAATAAAATTATGTCGAAATACGTTTTACCACATTTTAAAGACTACTACTATGAAATTCTCCAAAAATATGCGCAACGTTAAATGAAACCTTTTCTACATATTAAAGTTTTCCGTCAACCAAACACCAAGATAAATAGAGGGATTAATGTCTTAATATACTTACTAATTATATGCATATGCATTATTATAAATCTGCACATTATATTTATGCTGGATGTATGTGCCACAACTTTACCTCAGGCATCACTTTTTCTGTCTCGAATTTATTTTTATTTTTCTAGTGTAATTTCTTCAAATTTCAATCGAGCAATTCAATGTTATATTTCGATATCACATATATCATTATTCTAAGCTGCTTCCCACATTTCTCTGCTCTTGACATAGTTTCTATGAGGGGGTGGGGGTGAATTACTCTTACTAAATATACAGCTGAAAAAACTCACATCCCCAAAAATACCATAAAATAATACCCCATTATGTCTGTAAATAACACCGTGAGCTTTGACTTAAAACAATGAAGCTGCAGCTCGTTGTATTGCAGAATTTAATCACTGAGCATTGATTTTCTAATCTAATCTAGAAGAGCCTGGGGATGATATGTCAGCAGAGGGCCGCAAATGACGCAGAATCTGAAAAATGATTATAATGTTCACGATCAAATACAATAATACACATTCTTCCGAAGTATGCGATTTTCTTAAAAGAAAACACTTCCATACGGCTAAAAATCGATATTCACCTCTACCATTACTCAGTAGCATTAATACGGTGTACCAAACGGCTCAAAACAATCGATATCATGGCAGAGGTATCCCAATATCGTTGCATAGGTATCCGATTATCACTGCATCACTAAATTTTGCTTCTGCGATGGTAAGTTGCAGTTGCATAAATAACATGAACCGTTACATCGGCTTTTTAAACTGCTGTCGTTGTAGCAGAATTTATCGCTGAAACGGTGTATATTATGCAATACGGTTTGCTCAATCGTTAAGGTAATTTAACGTAGCGACGTTAAATTTACCGCCTACGGTAACATTACCATAACAGCAGTCAACATAATTGTAGGGAAAGAATCGAACACCCGTGACCGTGGTTGCTTGAGAAGATTTGGGTTGGCCGGAATCTTCCTGGGCAGATCTATCGCTAGACCGAATACATAGGTAACCCAGGACTTGTACACCTGAGAGGGGCTATCAAAATCATCTTGCACTTCTGACCCCGTAAGTTCTGGATAATGTTTGGCACCAAGGCCGTGGGAGGGTAGGCAAGTGCCCACAACCTGTTCGAACTGATTGGCAGCGTCCACGGTCCAAGCTTCTGCATCTGGAACTGGAGATACAAAGGTAGGCAACTTGTGATTCTAGATAGTCGCAAAAAGATCGAGTATCGGACGCCACCAAATTACGCAGATTCGAATAAATATCGATTTATAGAGAGACCAATCTGTGCGAATGACTTGACCTTTCCTATATAGTGTCGGCCATGACATTAAGTTTGGGGATAATATGTCTAATTTGTACGTTGATGTTGAGGTTTTCATACCAACGTGAAACTGCCACATCAGAACACAGGTCGGATGATTTTTTGCCCCACCCACATGTTTGAGGAGGCAGGTCACCACCACAGATTTGTCGGACATATAATGCAAGAAGTGAAAGGCGTTGATGACAGCCTTTATTTCTAAAAGAATGATGTGAAGAGGCCTCTCCCCTGGCTTCCACATGCCGCTGACTGAAGTGACATCCGGTAACAGGTTGGCACCCCAACTGTACGTACTGGAGTCGGGAAAAAGCGATATTTCCGCTTGGGTCTTTTTCGGCGGTATCCGCAAGGTCAGCGAACCTGGGTTGCACCACTGACTCAGAAGTAATCGTATCTTGGACGTCATCATGACTGTATGATTGAGAGGACTTGAAAAGGGGTGCCATTGTGTTAGTAACATCATTTGAAAGGGGTGTATATAAAACCGCCGAGTGGGATCAATTCCGCAACAATTTTGAAAAACCATGGAGTTGAAAGAACATTCTCATTGAAATCTATGTCTTGTTGTAAACTGACTCGACGATTTCATTGATAATAATTAAGCGAACACGAGGAAGCCGTACTAAATTCAGGTTGGCGATAAACTTCAAACCCAGATTGATAAGAAGCTGGGATGGACGGAGGTCAGTCCAGATGATCTAAACATGAGAGAAGATCGTTGGTTCCTTGAAGCAGAAAATAAAATGTACGGTATGTTTCTGGAGAATGGATACCAATTACGCTGCCGTCGTTATAGATGAAGTCGATTTGAGCAGGATAACGACGCAATCCATAACCTTTGGTAAAAATCTAAGGTTTGAAGTTCAGATCAAACGGTAGGGCTTTGATCTGATAAACCGTGTCAAATCAAAACGGATAATTCCCGTGACGCTAAAGCCACAGGGACGTGCAAATATGCGTCGGTTAGATCGAAACTGATGACATACTCGTCACGTCGGATAGAGAGAAGGATTGATCATGTCGACTCCAATTTCAATTTCGGTGGCGAAATTAATTGGTTTGGCTGACTCAGGTCGGTCATCAGTTAGCCTTCTGAATAACAAATAACCTTGAACAAAACCCCAGCGATTGTGGTATTTGCACAATCTCCACTGTCTGCTTTTCGATAAGTGTTTAGATATATCCTTCCCCCGATCTGACGGTTCGTCCGTGAAGAGGGTGAGGAGGAAAGAGGAAGCACTAGACTGCAGGGATGGGAGCTAATGGCTTCAAAATACCAATGTGGGTTGAGTGGCTTGTTGGAGGATCAGTTTCTGAGTTGTTGTTGTTTCAGGGTTTAATGCCATTTTCAGCACATGATAGGCTATACATGGCGGCCAGTATTATTGGTGGAGGAAGAACCTGGGAAAACCCCCGAAAAGATCCACCGACCCACGAGAAGCTACTGGCAAGCTTTCTCACTAACTACATTAGCCGAATGTTAGACTGGAACCCACGCAGCCAAAGGTGAGACGGCAGTGATCCGTAACGGAAAGCGCTTTAGACCACTCGGGGCCCCTAATCAGTTCCTGAGCTGCTTTGCTCAGAACTTCTTCTCCAAAGAGTAATGGTGTCATTCGTAAAGCATGGCTCAAGTAACATGGACTACAGACATGCATCTTATCAGGTCAAAGTTGGCTGTGCAGGCAATGCTGAGTGCCAAGCTGATATCACCTGTTCTTTTTACAATTTACCTCTTAAGTCCAGGATGTGAAAATTGCCAAGGTGAGCAAGCTGCTTTTTGAAAGATGCACATCTTAAGGCCAAACTGAATCCTATATAACCCATATTACACACATCAATCATATATCCAAATAAAGATATTACACACATCAATCATATATCCAAATAAAGATATTACACACATCAATCATATATCCAAATAAAGGGAATTATACAAGGGAAGATATATTAGGTCTTTTTTAAATAGCTAGAATAATCTAGGGAAAATACTTTTAAAAAATAAATTTAACCCAATGCAAAATATGAAACTGTACAGTGCCACCTTAAAACAAATACGAAAATTTGTGATATTCTGAATAAAATGGTCCATTAACATTGTTTTGCATGAAAATAATCTATTAATACTTATTTTGCTCATGCTTAAGCAATATGCCTTTAGGTGGTATAGTTTGTTTGTTTTTAGGGTTTAACGCCATTTTTCAGCACAAGATAGGCGATACATGGTGGCCAGTATTAATGGTGGAGGAAGAACCCTGGAAAGAACCACCGACCCACGAGAAGCTACTGGCAAGCTTTCTTACATACCCACATTGGCCGAATCTGAGATTCGAACCCATGCAGACAGATGAGATGGCAGTGATCTGTAACGGACAGAGCTTTAGACCACTTGGCCACTCAGGGTCCCGTAGGTGGTATTGTGTACTGACCTTAATTATGAGGAAATTAGAAGCATAAGAACACAGGAGTGAAATCAACTTAAATTTGAAGCCTTTGGATTTAAGCGAAAGAAATATACAGTAAAAATGTTTCTTTTCGTTCTTTTGTAATTGAATTATCGTAAGAAATAAACGAGTACAAAGCAAATTTGTTTTCTTCCATATTCAAGTTAAAGAACAATAAACATTTTAACCTTTGATCTACATGAACCATCCCTTTAAAAACTAAAAATGTATTGGTGAAATCTCGGGAATAATTTGTTTCAAGTTCCTGTCTTACAGCAAAACACTGGTGCTATGTTGACAAAATGTAGTGTGCACTTTTTAAATAGCTAACTTTTCATCAATGGGGTGGGGACTGGGCTTTTGATACCAATTAATACTGTTCTGTGCGGAGAAATACAGGAGACGTATTCAAAAGAACTTAAATGTTTCAGCCATACAATCAAAATTAAATCATACAATAAAAATAACAATCATGTGTTCTTTATGGTGGCACTGAACAATACCCAAAATAAACAAGATCTTTTTTTAAAGGCCAGTAAAACCAGTGATAAAAATGGGTGAAATTATTTTCCTTTAAAAATGTAACCCTATGCAAAATATGAAACTGTAGAGTGCCACCTTTTGAGGTTCAAGGTATATATCAATTACAAGCTTATCTCCATGGCAAACATTTATTTAAAAATTTGAGATAGTATTAAATGGAAAGAATGAAATGACTGGTGGATGTCTTTAATCTGAATAATTTCTTGACTGCAAGGATAACCTAAAATAAAACAAGGTGCAAATAAAGCATTGCTTTTGTGAAGTTTGGCTAAAGCCATTCATCATTATTTCAAATTTTTAGTATTTTAATTTACATTTCCTTCTGGGTTATTTTTTTTAGGTTTTTTTTCAGGTTTTAAAAGTGAAAATGAAATTTTTAGGTTTTTCGAGAATTTTGTAATTCACCTCTAATCCTAAATTGAATTGGAAGGGGTATTATATCCAATGAATCAAACACCTGCATATCATGACATCATAGTCCATGTTTTTCTCTATTTTGTAGGACCTCAAGAACAAAGTGGATGCCAACTGAAAGGTTTTTAAATGTGCAAACATAATTTTTAAAAAATTCTCAAATTAACTAATGATCATACAAAACAATACTTTAATTTTACACTTTGTCTTTTTTTCCTGGTTTCAAATTGTTAGGATTAATTAGCAAGCATTACTGAGCTGAACATTAGTACTTCATGCCATACAATACAAAACAAGACCCAAACACATAATGTAAATAAATGGACACATATACACATATACCTAAATATATACATATATATATAATTCCTTTAGGGTAAGAGTATCCATTTAATACTGCCACAAAGTCTAATGAAACTGTACATGAGGACATACAAATGACTGAACTAGAAATATCTTCCCAGTATTGACACTCCATAATCAACAAGACTTTGATTTAAATTGAGGGTCCCTTGAAGCACATCTGCATTATGCGCTTGTGTTTGAACATGTGTGACAAACATTGTATTTTCATCAAAAGTAAGACTGCATATATCCAAGAAATAAAGCTTTATTGATATTAAAACAATACTGAGGAATATAAATTTGATAAAATGGGATCACAAAACTCCATTATTGTATAAATACACATGGATCATCAAAGACAAAGGATTGTGAATGTATGTAGTGTATATTTTATTTATAAATAAATAATATCAATGTAAAGCTATATAAGAGGAAAAAGAAAGAATTATTTCAACAATTAAACCAAGAGTCCCTTGAAGGGACTGATGCTCTACTGTTCAAAAGAACTTACAGGAATTAAAGATAAGACCATTGTCTTTTTTAGCTGCTGAGTGTTGAAACTAGTTGCTATGGTGGACATAGAGGCTGTCAGATTGGCATCAGTTTTATTTAGGACTAACAAGGCATTGTAAGAAGTCTGTTGGTGTAAACCTAATGTTGATAAGACTTAAATGGCTTGGAGGAGTAACAATAAAAAACATTTCAAGACAGCTGAAATGATGGCCACTCTGGTTATCAGACTGGCACCATTTCCGTTTTATTTGAACCAACCATTATAAAATGAGACTTTTCTTGAAAGAATATTGTCAATATGACCAGCAGTCTTTGTGCAGTTGCTATAACAAGATTTTCAAAATGGCCACTTTAGTGTCCACATAGAAAGTCAGATCAGCACCATTTACAACCAATCAGACGTAAGAAATCTTCCAGTGAACACACTATGCTTAATTGACCATGTATTCAGGAGTAGTTATAAAAAGATTGTAAAGATGGTCATTGTGGCAATCATATTAAATGTCTGCACCAAACCATTTCATTTAGGACTAACTAGGCATTATATGTCTTCTTGTGAACTGTCAATATGACTTTCCATTCTTAAAAGTAGCAATAAAAAGATTTTCAAGATGGCTGAAATTGTGGCCATATTTGATGTTACATAATTCCATTTGTTTCATTTATGATCAACCAGATGTCATAATAAGTTTATTAATGAAAACCCCATATAACCGTTTATTCTGGTGAAGTGAAAAAAAAATTAAAACATGCCAATGTGACAGCTATATTGGATGTTTGAGTGGCACCACATTCATTTTGTATCAACTAGACCATTTAATGTGTGTTTTAAGTTTCATGGTATTCATCCAAGTAGTTTGTTTGAGTGGCACTACATTCGTTTAGTATCAACTAGACCATTTAATGTGTGTTTTAAGTTTCATGGTATTCATCCAAGTAGCTTGTTTGATTGGCACTACATTCATTTTGTATCAACTAGACCATTTAATGTGTGTTTTAAGTTTCATGGTAATCATCCAAGTAGTTTAGAAGAAGTAGAGATAACAACCTTGTGCTAGCAGATGGACATGAGACAACAAACCATCTGATAAGCTCACCTGGTCTCTGACTAGCAGAGAGATAAAAACAGGATTTCAAACAGATATCAGTCAGTCAGGCTTTTGTAGATTCTGACCAGTTGTATAAATATACAATAGAGTACCCCATAACCTATACATTTTGAGATTTGATAAGCGTATAAACCCCATTCCCCTCTACACACCAATTTGCCGACAAGCATGAAAGCGTTAAACATGTAAACATTTTATCATTTTCTGATATATTTTTTTAAAACTGAAGGAAAATAAAACCACCATATACCAATCAGCCAAATCCGACATTAAAAAAAGATAATCACAATACATAATACATTTGCATCAAGCTGCAAAAATGTGTTTTAAATTCAGGAATTTTTGAACAAATTTAAAGTTCTGATGAGGAACATGGTTTAATAATGGAGATACATATCTCCTATAAATTTATAATAATGTACAGTACATGCATTAACTAAATCTGAATAATGAAGCAGACAAATCTGACTATAAAATACAATATTTATTTTCATCCCTCTCCCATTCTTCACCAAATTTACATTTAAACTCTTTAAAGCCTTTAAATATAAGGTAAACTGGCCGACAAATAACAGATAGCTATCACCATGTAACATATGAGAAAAAAAGTTAAGTACCCCCCAAAAAAACCAGACACTTTTTGATGTCTAAAGCAAATACATTTAATTTCTACCATAACATTGCCATTTATAGATCTCAAGTAAGTCATGTTTATTTATAATCTTATATACTAGTTCGTTCAAGATAATAGATGGATACAGCTTTAAAACCGGGACTGTCAATTATGCATATTTAAAAATTTCAAAAGCAAAATAATTTTGGTCTACATTGTTTTTCTCTCCCTCCTCCCAATCAACATCATTTTAAAAATGCTGTTCTTCATTACATGAATTATAGTTTACTAGAATAATATAAAATGACAGACTACAAATTGTACATGGAACAATACTGACGTCAACATCTGATATACCATGATTCAACTACTTATAATAAAAACAACAGTCATGCATTTTCCCAAAGTACAGTTAGGTAATGGAAACTAACTTTAATTTATAATATTAACAAGAGTACCATGAACAACATATTATATGCCTGTACCCCCCCCCCCCAATTAGTAGCTCTCTATTAAGACATTGTAGGGCTTGGTGGTTGACCTCTCACCTTTGGACCACAAAAATCAATATGACACTTCCTTACCTTCAGTACAAGCCCTACAAAGCTTTGGTCGATGTACAGGGAACAGAAAAAAAAAATATTATGCAAAACCATTTTTTCTCAGTGTCTAAGTGACTGTAATCTATGACCTTTTGACCCCAAAATAAATTGGCTACTTTTTTACCCATAAAGTAAGTTATCCACATACTTTGGTGAAGGTACATGGTAGATAACGGTGACACTTTTGGGAAGAGATAATTTTTCTTGTATTAGTCTCACAGCTTGTTCTTTGGACCCTCAAATCAACAGGACTTTTCCTTAACCAACATGTTCTTTGGATCCTAAAATCAACAGGACTGTTCCTTACCTAAAATGTTCTTTGGACCCTAAAAGCAACAGGACTTTTCCTTGCCAAAAATGTTTTTTGGACCCTAAAATCAACAGGACTGTTCCTTACCTAAAATGTTCTTTG
This sequence comes from Unio pictorum, assembly GCA_030141615.1. Taxonomy (NCBI): domain Eukaryota; kingdom Metazoa; phylum Mollusca; class Bivalvia; order Unionida; family Unionidae; genus Unio; species Unio pictorum. Next base: position 4,040,114 of record JARLTB010000023.1, on the reverse strand, counting down.
GACCCTAAAATCAACAGGACTTTTCCTTGCCAAAAATGTTCTTTGGACCCTAAAATCAACAGGACTTTTCCTTACCAAAAATGTTCTTTGGACCCTAAAATCAACAGGACTTTTCCTTGCCAAAAATGTTCTTTGGACCCTAAAATCAACATGACTCTTCCTTACCAAAAACGTTCTTTGGACCCTAAAATCAACAGGACTTTTCCTTGCCAAAAATGTTCTTCGGACCCTAAAATCAACAGGACTTTTCCTTACCAAAAATGTTCTTTGGACCCTAAAATCAACATGACTTTTCGTTACCAAAAATGTTCTTTGGACCCTAAAATCAACAGGACTTTTCCTTGCCAAAAATGTTCTTTGGACCCTAAAATCGACAGGACTTTTCATAACCAAAAATGTTCTTTGGACCCTAAAATCAACATGACTCTTCCTTACCAAAAATGTTCTTTGGACCCTAAAATCAACAGGACTTTTCCTTGCCAAAAATGTTCTTTGGACCCTAAAATCAACAGGACTTTTCCTTAACAAACATGTTCTTTGGACCCTTGCCAAAAATGTTCTTTGGACCCTAAAATCAACATGACTTTTCCTTACCACAAATGCAAATTATCCACAAAGTTCTAGAACTATCAATGGTGGGGGAATTGAAATTATTGTGCTGACCACATTTACATAACTGGCTTACATTCATGAAAAATTGAACGAAGCCTTGGAATTTTATTTTATGACGTAAGGCGAAAATATTTGCGTCAATTTTGAAAATTTCTGATCCCATCTTACTCAGGAAGAAGGGGCCTAAGTGGGCTTTATATCATTCATCTACTTTACATCACTTGACAGTTACCCATTTCATTAGGCAGACTTGTGCAATATTGCAAGGACACAACCATGTTGACTTTATCTGCTGTATTCTAGCCTAATCAAAATTCCTTCCAATGACAAAAGCATAGTTAATATACATGTATTTTGCTCATAATCAAGATTGTTAAATGCTAAGTTTACTAAAAAGCTTTAACTCATAGTCAACACATTCTCATAGCTTTCACACGATCTGAATTATAAACTTTTAACTAAATTAGTTTATTAGGATATTGTTTTCCTTATTCTTGGTAATTAAATCAGATCATTTCAGAATTTGGATTTTTTCATTAAAAGTAAAAATACAAAAATAGAAATTTTAAATATGTCTGAGTAATGGAACTGAACATACAAAATGTCATAAAATCATTCACATAGCTGGATATAATATGACAATTGTTTCAGGCATTTCAACATATAAGAATTCGCACACCCTCTCATTTGATTGTAACCTTATATCAATTTTTAAAACAAAAAGCATCCATGATATATAATATTCACAAAACTTAGCCATATCATTCATAAATTTGTTATTGCTAACCTGATTGTTGACAGGGGCTCTAAAACATTCAAATCAAATAGCAGTTTTCTTTAGTAACACAGTTATCATATTTGCATGAGCCAGTCTGTGGTTTCAAGAAAAAGATGTAGTTCACACTCTGTGATAATCTCCATCATTCAGTAAATTTTTAAGTTAAATCACTTTAACCACATGTGTAGAAGAGTTTTTGTTCAATTATTGAAATAGAAATATTCAACTTTGTGTGACAGTTTGCAGATTATACTGTTTTTACTTCAATGGACTGTTCATGAAACCAAAAAGGACCATAAAAAGTTTGTCTACATCAAAAGAATCAGTCTGCTTGAAACTCCAATAAGCTGAAAGATTTAGAGACCACCTGGCAATAGTCAGGTTAGAAATGATAAATTGATCAATGAAATCACAGAGTTTTGTGCATTTATATATTTTTTAAGCTTTCTGCCAGCCAAATGTGCATTTTATTAGGGATTGGTTTTGTATCTAATGTGTCTGCAAGATGTTCTAATACTGATATATCTGCCTTGCTTGTGAAGGAATATTTTGCCTAAATTGCTTTATAAAGTTGTCAGGAAAAAGGTAAAATAACTAATGTGGACAAGATGACATACTCTCAACATTGATTTTGGACAAGTACTTCACTCAACATTGATTTACTTAAGTACTTCACTCAACATGCAAAATTGGACAATCTACACCATGAATGGATTAATCAACTGCAGCTAATATTACTCAAAAACTTGAATATATATGTATATAAAATAGTAAAAATATATTCCCCCCAAATGGTATTACATTATCTACTCATCCAGCCCACAATATATATAATATAAACAGTGGATTCTTTCCCGAAAGTACAAGAAAAATAAGTCACAGTGATGGAAAAAGTCCTATTCTAAACTGGAATAATGTCATGGATGCCATTTAAATGCAAATTAGGGAACTAGCCAAGTCTACTGTAAAAACGTGATGTCTGCAAAAACAAACTGACACGTTATAATTAAGAGTAATATACACATGTAATAAATTATCCACAATGTGATCAGTAATGATTAATCTCCCCAACTTATTAATTATCATTATATTTCCTAATTACATCAAAGATGGAGGTTTCATTTTAAACTTTTATTTAATCTTCCATACTTGAAAATAACATATTTGTTGTTACTAGAAAATTCAATTACATATTTATATAAAATTTTGTTTAAAAGTATGACCATTGTCAGAGATGGTATAGCTATTACCTGTCCATGATATAAGTGACATGCCACTAGAATGTGCAACTTGCTAATGCAGTGAGTATATATTATCCCTCATTAATCTACAACAGTGTAAGAGTGTTAATTATAATACAGACAGTGGTGAATACATACAATAAGTGAGACAGATTTAGATGTCTGTTTATAAAATATTTTATAATTTTTGATTGCAGGATTTTAAATTCACAATGAAAAATTCACCAGGATAACAAAGCAGATTTCAAGAATGATGCTATTAAGAAGATAGCTTTTTAAAACGTTCCAGAAGATTTGACATGATGATTTTTGAAGCTAATATTTCTTCTTTCTAAAGGAGTTGATTATATTGCACAAACGTTATTATTCTTTTGTTTGATAAATATATATATATATAAATATGAGTAATTCTGATTCTTAGAACTTAGAACACTTGAAGTGTTGCAGAATCTCGAGGTAGCAGACTAATGAAAGATTCACACCAAGAATGAGCAAATCTTTTGAGTGATGGTGAGTATTGTAAAATTGATGTTTCAATGATTATAGTTTTAGCACCCCATCTGTCCAGGTCTAAAAAAGTGTTGGAAACCTCGTTTTTAAGACGTCTGAACTGCTCTGAATGTGAAATATATATATACTCAATGAATTTGGATAAAAATAATGTATAAATAATATTGTGAGATATTAGTCTCTACTAAAAATAAAGAAGCATGCAATTACCATTTCATGATTAACCGATTCATCATTCCACAAAACTGCCATGTTACACTGTTTTATTTATAAACTCTTAAGTAAAGGCATGATTAAAACGCTAGACATTTTGCATTTTGCTTTTAGTCATGATCACACAAAAAAAATCACATCATTTTGCAATAATGAATGGCAATATAAAATGAATGTCAATGTCTAGCTTTAGTCTTGCATCTAACATATTCAAGAACCCAGATATACTGACACTATTCAAATGATATTTTATTAGTGCAATGCAATGATACGCATGGCTAAACTTCCTAATTATATATATATATATATATATATATATATATATATATATATATATATATATATATATATATATATATATATATATATATATATATATATATATATATATATATATGTATATATATTGAGTCCAACAGCAAAATATATTGACTCTGATCTGATGTTCTATAATGTACCATCATATCTGGGTGTATGCAGTTTCGTAGCAGTAATCAAACAACATTATGCGATGGTAATTCATGGTCAATGTTGTTTGCAGCTGGACTTAACATATAAGTCAAGTTTATATCACATATTGTATTTTTCATTTTATTAAATGTGGAGAAACAGTAGACCTCTAATTACTGCCCATGAAGATATTTATAATTACCATTATTATTATTGTTATTGTGGTATTTTATTTAATGATATAAATATAGGTTGTTAGCAATTAGTTTATTTATGCTTGAAAAAAGCTTTGGAGTAAAGTAAGATATTATGTTCAAAAGAATTTTCAAATTGCTTAAGAAAATGAATTTTAAACAATACAGGACTGGACCATAAACGAAGTCATATGGACAACGTTCTTTTGCATGAATTTCCCACTGAAATTAGACACAAAGACACAGTGATCTCTTTCAAGAGTACTCCTAAAACACCTTTATCGACTGCAAGAACAAACTTAAAGACCTAATAATATTTCCTACCTTAAATATTTTCAGCATTTTTCATGTTTTCTAATTTCATACGTTTTTTTTTGTTGTTTTGTTTTTTTGGTAGTCATATCATTATAATGTTGACAAGCGCTTAGAGCTTCTAACCCTAACCCTTGACAAGCGCTTAGAGCTTCTAACCCTAACCCTTGACAAGCGCTTAGAGCTTCTAACCCTAACCCTTGACAAGCGCTTAGAGCTTCTAACCCTAACCCTTGACAAGCGCTTAGAGCTTCTAACCCTAACCCTTGACAAGCGCTTAGAGCTTCTAACCCTAACCCTTGACAAGCGCTTAGAGCTTCTAACCCTAACCCTTGACAAGCGCTTAGAGCTTCTAACCCTAACCCTTGACAAGCGCTTAGAGCTTCCAAAGATTAGGCGAAGTCCTCATCACCATTATTATAAACTAATACTTTTGCTGGACTAAGTTAAACTTTCATGGGATAATGATCAAGAAATGCAACCGATACAGATCAATATAAAAAACCAATTGGATTAAGAGATTTTGAATTTAAAGTCATTTGTCACATCCACTCAAATCAGTAATTCTGAATTTATCAGCTTAGCATGATTCCGTAAAATCATATTGCCATATTTTAGATTGGTAATCCACCGATCAGAGTCTAGGCTTCTGACAATCACAGCATAAAATAAAATTGTTGTTTTTCAAGATTAGCATGATCTTGCACTCACTCATTTAGTTACACATTAAATTTCAATAAAATAATAAACAGGCAATAAATAGGAAGAAGACCGAACAAAGTAAATATATACATAAAGAAAAAATTGAAAAATTAAAGATTAAGTTAGGGTCCATATATCATAAAACAAAAGCCTCCTGAAGGGACTGGCACTCCATAGTCAAGAGGAGTAGCAATAAATTTGTATTCAAGATGGTTGATTTGGTGGCCATATTGGATGCCAGGCTGGCACAACTCTTATTTAGGACCATTTAGACATCATAAAAAGTCTTTTAGTGAAAACCTCATGTTAATATGATCCTTCAATCAGGTGGAGTAGTAATAAGATTTTCAAGATAGATGGTATGTCAGCCATACTGGATGTCCAGGTGGCATTTTTTTCAATATGGACTATCAAGATATTATTAAAAAAAAGTCTGCGTGATGAAATATCCAATGTTGAAATGACTTTCTGATAACTGGATTTACAAAATGACTACCATGGCAGCCATATTGGACATTGTATTTATAATCAGACATCAGATGAAGTTGAAAATTCCATGCTGACATGACCACCCATTGAGAAACAACAATAACATTTTCAAGGTCACCTCTGTGGCAACCAAACTGGATGTATGAGCAGCATTTTCATTTGGAATATAACTAAACTGGAATGAATGTGTGTGTGTGTGTGTGTGTGTGTGTGTGTGTGTGTGTGTGTGTGTGTGTGTGTGTGTGTGTGTGTGTGTATACTTTCATGGCAATCTTTCAAGTAGTGCAGGAGGATAAGTCAGGACAAATTTGTACTAATGGATGGACAGACATAACAGACAAAAGGCCATCCCATAATCCAATCCAATTACAAGTGGAGCTAATTAAACTTCTACCTTTAGCATTAAATTCATTCTTGTGTCTAAAGACAGACATTTTAAATATTGAGAAAGAGCAATCTGACTGCAATAAAACAGAATTAAACTAAAACCATACCAATGGTATATGATGTAGTTTACATTCATGAAAAGCACTGCTTCATAATACCTCAAAATGGATTTCAAAATATCACTTTGTCCACAAAATTAATGTGACAGCTTTCTAACTTTAGACATGGGACAAAATTTATAGCTTGCACAGATGAAAAAAATTGAAATACAATTTCAAAATATGTTAATAGTTGGTCTCACATTCTTTAGGATGAACATATGCAAATAAATTCAGCTCATATAATGAAGTCAGTATCGTGCAGCAAACATAGGTAACCATGAGTAAAATGCCATACTTCTTGGTCAGCTTCCAGCCATTGAAATGTGTGGCAGCCAGGAGGATTACGACTGTTGATAACAAGGTCAGAGTAGCATACAACATGCCTGAAATAGATGAGCAAAATCATCAAAGTTAAAAATTATAGACTAACTGTAAAGTATGTAAACATAAAACACTAAAAATCCACAAACCAAACTTACTTTGAAAAGCATAACAATCCCCATCCCATGCTTAGGATTTATCATGAATTCTTTCAGTCACATTTACCTTGACCTTTGAATCCAAACTGGGTTTTCCCTTACCAAAAGTGCAAACCATCCAAAAAGTTTTGCAATCGTAGATAAAGAGAACTTAAGAAACTATTTGTTTTCTTATGGTCAGTTATAAATGACCTTTGGTACTTGAAAAAAATATGGCCCTTCCATACCCAAGTGCAAGCTATTGACAGTTTGGCAATTGAAGATGGTGGAGAACTTGGGTTAGTGTGCTGGAAACAATTTTTCTCATTTCTGTTATAGTGACCATTATCTTTCAGCTTTTGTGTCCAACCAACAGGTTTCTTCTTAATTCAAATGCAAACCATCCACAAAGTTTGGCATCTGCTAATAGTGGACAACTTGAGGTATTGTGCAGAAATAAAACTGGTAATAAAACTGGTAACAGATGAATGGGAAACATAACATAATACAAACTGCCTTATGAATAGGAAGTTTTTGATGAAAATTTCATAAATATTCAATAAAGACCATTTTTGGAATTTGGGTTTGGAAAATTCATTCCATAAACAATTACACATCAAATTTGTTGCAATGCCCTCGATTGTAATGTGATGATGATTATTACATCAGTGCCAGCTATTGTATTCATTATATATGAAGTAAAGTAGGACACTAAAAGTTGCTGTTGGTGCCAATTCAAAGTGCCAATTACCGTGATGACTAATACAAGCTTTGCAAACAATACATGCAAATCCAAAGAGTATATCTAAGCATGCATTAGCTAATCCTCCATGATCTGTTGCAAAATAAACAACTGCATATTGAATTTATCTTATTCACCATGAAGAACAGTAATATAAAATTTCTAATATAGTCAGTGTGCATTATTATGTCACCAGATGGAAAGCAATGGTCATTTGGACTAGTTTATTTGATTTAAGTACCCCCCCCCCCCCTAAAAAAAAAGGAAATTAGCCATTTTAGATCCAACTCCATTAAATAAATTCTATACCAAGTCTGCCAGCACAGGTGTACCTTCATGCAGACTTCAAGTACATTTCCAGCGATGTCAGCATGCTATTATTAATAGTAACAAAACATACTGATTAAGCCAAAGGGGAATACCACAGATCATGAGGTCAGTTCAGTACCCCTTTCTCTGATAAAAACAGGTGCCCCAAGTGGCAGAATGGTCTAAAGCACTGTCCATTACAGATCACTGCCATCTCACCTCTGTCTGCATGTGTTCGAGTCTAAGATTCGGCTAATGTAGTTATGTGAGAAAGCTTGCCAGTAGCTTCTTGTGGGTCAATGGTTCTTTCCGGGGGTTTTCTCGGGTTCTTCCTCCACCAATAATAGTGGCCACCAAGTATAGCCTATCGTGTGCTGAAAAATGGTGTTAAACCCCACAACAACAACTGATAGAAACATTGGTTCAGAGTCAGACAGATGAGAAGTAGCGAGTAGGAAGTAACAAAGGAACAAGTGCTCTGCCAGAGTGAGAGACAGACAGACAGAGGCAGGGACAGAGAGAGAATGACAGAGACAGGACAGAGAAATCGAGATCATGATATCATGGGGTAGTTATATTCTAATGGCATTTGTAAACTTTGCAATACATTACTCATGATAATATCTATCAAATTATTGCTACCAGAGTTAAAAAGATGAAAAAAATACAGAAAATTTTATTTTAAAAAAAGGTACTTCACTCTAAAGAAGATAAAAATATACGTATTATACATATATATGCTTGGTACCCTATTTGTCCCATTCATTAATACCTGGAATCTATCTTAAACAATACCTTTAACAAAGATCAAATTCAATGGAGTTTCCACAGACAATTAAAAACAAAAAGTTCAATTTTAAACTGGTGATGTTACTTACTTATAGCAGCCTTTGTCAATGGTATTAAAATCTTTCAACCAATTTTTAAAACTTAATAATACAGTGGTCCCTCAATTATGCTGCCCACACCCCTCCTCTAGCATGGCTCAAATAAACAACATTATAACAGATAAAAATATTTTGCTGCAAATGAAAAAAAAAAAATGATTCTAAATGTCAACCATTTCACTTAATATAAGTATTCTTAAGAATAGAAGAACCTTTTAATAATTATTTTTAAATGAAGATATGAAGTGCTTTGATGTTAAATGTAGCTTTCTTACTACATAAACATACATACCGTCATGGTCTTATATAAACTGCTGATTTTAGTCATTCCATGATGTCCCCTCATACATCAAATTGATCATTAGCCATTGGCATATTTTGTACACCAATACAAGATTGTCAATAAAATTACCTGCACAGTCAAAAACTGCATTCACATAATCAGTAAAGACTGATCACATGATATCTATTATCATGTAAATTTAGGTGATATGAAGTACGACATTGTGTGTACATTCCAGCAGCATGGTCTATTTGGATTAATTGCAATGTCCATGTTTTCTTTACCAGAATACTGACATGCCAAACTTGTATATAAACTAAGCTGTTGTTCAAAATCAAAAGGTAAAGGAGAGGTGAGAGATAGAGAGAGGGACTTGTAAAGATTGAGCCCATAAAATAAAGAAAGAGACTGAAAATGTGGGAGGTAATGGATTGGAACCTTTGAAAAAAGACATTCCTTCGATAAAATTTTGTACATCAACATTTGGAACCAAGAATTCGAATTATACTTTTTCCCTAATCAAGCAGACAACTTTTATACATGTGAATTCGGTTTAGAGATTGGAAAACTATGTATTTCAAAGTATAGAAAGTGTACACATTATATTGTTCTCAAATATGCTAAAACTTTGTAGCCAATAGGAATTTATATAACTTTTTAAATAATGGAGAAAACACCCAAAATGTTTGTATTAATAGGATTATTTCTGTGCTTAAAACTGAATACAAATTTGTAAAGAGAACAGTTTTCTTTACATGTCATCCTTATAAAATAAATCTGAGAATCTTATACAGCCACTTTTCTGGTACAGAAGGGGACCAATAAACCGTTAATTAAATGTTGAAAAATACAGTCCTATATAAATTAATATAGCATATAATTTTTTAGTTTGTCTTGATGAGTTCACTAATCAAGCCTGCCAGTTTTGCTTCATCTTCATTTAGAAAGAAAAAATACTTTTTCTTTTCAGAAGAACTCTAGTTCAATATTAACAACTAATTTAAGATATACATTTACAATAAATATAACTTCTAATTAACAGATAAAATAAAATCTAAATTTCAAGATGGAATTAAAGTGGAAGTGCATGTACATTGTAAAATTAGCATTTAGAAGATACATGAAACAAATAAATGTATTATACCCAAAAAAATGCCCAAAATATTATGTCATATATTATGGATGATGTATATGGTAACACTCAGATATGACTGTACAGAAACTTAAGGACTAAGTATTGTTTTAATACTTTAGTTGCTCCTTTGAGACCCATTTTCTGTCTATCTATTATTTCCTAAAGTTGATGACAGTCTACTTGGAAAGTCTTAAGTTATTATCATATTGTGTAAGCCAGCACTTTTTAAAGCATATCTAAATGTATTTCTTTAGTCCATCAGTCTATACATTTCTAATACTTTTTGGCTTTACATTCTAGCTAATTGTCTTCTTCTAACATTAGAATACCCATCTCACAACCAGTAGGGTGTGGGTTTGCAGTCTGCCCAAGCCAACCCATGTTGGCAGCAATAGTGTGTCTTGGAACAAGACAGTAATTCTGATCACCTCAGCTAGATGTAACCTTTCATGTGTTGATATGCCATCAAGCATCAATCAATCCAATCTAATTTATAATTAATTTACTGTTGCCAGTCACTCTATTTTTGTTTCAAAATAAATAACTGACTCACCGAAATGTTTTCACATGAAGGTAAAATGGCAAATTCATTAGTATATTTCCATATTTCAATAATTATGTAATTGCCTTACCAATTCTTTGTACATCTGCCATCAATCATCAAAGAGGTCTGAATGTATGAGGCAGAAGAACAGTCTAACACTGAAGCAGAATCAAACACGACAGTTTTGATTCGCTGAGTAGGATATCATTAACATTTACCATGCTAAATTTAGTTAAAGCCAACAAAAAGCTCTTTAAATTAGTTCAATATTAAGTGACTCAATTTTGTCGTGATTCACTGTATCTGCCTGTCATGCAACATATTTACACATCTAGTAATCGGTCTCTAATAGTATCTATCTTTATTAAACCCAGTGTTTGACTGTGCTTTTATTTGTCTTTTAGTCAATTCATGTTAGTCAAATGAAACCTGTTGGATTAATACCTCCACTGTAGACCTCTACTGGACCTCCATGATTTCTGATTGACTGTATGAGCCATGGTAATCCTAGACAGATCAAGATGTCAAACACATTACTTCCCACAGCATTAGAGACTGCCATGTCACCATAACCTGCCAAAAAAGGAATGCAAAAATTATGGTACATGTAAAACATTTTTCCTGTGTTACACCTGGGAACCAGAATATATTTAGATAAATATATTTGCAGTATATATTTACCAACATTAAAATGGGTGAGGTTCGGTTTATCATCAAGGTTAGGGGGTGATCTCTAATGCAGTGAATGGCATACTTTCAGTAATATCTCACATTGGAAAATGGGTGACCAATTAGCTATGGTCTTAATTAGGAGCCAGATGTAGGTTAATTAGACTTCAATTTCAATAAATTTTATATTCAAAGATTACAATTTATGTTATGAATTAAGAAAATATTTAAAGGTACAGCACCTTACTCTGAAACACAACAGCTATGTTTTTATTCATGCCCACAGCTTTGAATGTTAAGTATTAACCTATAAGTTATGCTCATCAAACAACAGTGACAACATGCAGTTCTTTTAAAGTCATTTAAAAAAGAAACCATTTCAAAATCAAATGTTTGAGAAGTCAAACTTTGAGATTCCATTAATGAGCCTTAGTTTGATCTGGCTGGAAATTACATCAAGTTATTCAAGATTTAAGTTGGTCATGTGATAAATTACCAGCAATCTACTGAGTAGTTTTGTCTCATGAATGAGTGATCAACATAGGAGACTTCTAGTCACATCTTCAAAGCATATGAGGGATGCCAAAACTGATGACAACTTGAAAAATGGACTTTGAAAAAGTTTGATGTTCAAACGTTTTGCCTGCTTGCAGCATAAATCATTTCAATGGCAGCCAGTGAACAATCTACTTTCTAAGACTTATTAAGTTATTTATTCAACACCACTACTACCACCATCACCATCAATACTACAATCATCATCATCATCACCATGTTTAAAGTTCAAATCAAACTGGAATGAGCACCACTATGTGATTAGGAAAAATAAACATCTTCTTACACATCTGATGTAACAAGATACCTTTAAGTGTAGTACAATTTCTTTGTCATAGTCTTACACCTTGAACATGATATCATATATCATATCCACAAAACAGGTTTGACAAAAATCCAATCATACTTCCTTAGTTTAGGTTCCCACAAGCCAGAGCATCAGTTGATATGATCATCTTTTCAAGACTTTAGTGAAGGCATATCTCAATATGATCATCTCTTCAAGAGTAATTTTATAAGACTTTAGGAGGCCTGAGTGGCCTAGTGGTCTAAAGCGTTTTCCGTTACGGATTACTGCCGTCTTACCTCTGTCTGTGTGGGTTCAAGCCTAAGATTCGGTTAATGTAGTAATGTGAGAAAGCTTGACAGTAGCTTCTCATAGTTCAGTGGTTCTTTCCTGGGTTTTCCTGGGTTCTTCCGCCACCAATAATACTGACCGCTATGTATAGCCTATTGTGTGCTGAAAAATGGCGTTAAACTCTAAACCCTATAAGACTTTAGTGAAGGCAAATCTCAATATGACCATCTCTTCAAGAGTAATGTTACAAGACTTTAGTGAAGGCACATCTCAATGTGACAATCTCTTCAAGAGTAATGTTATAAGACTTTAGTGAAGGCACATCTCAATATGATCATCTCTTCAAGAGTAATGTTATAAGACTTTAGTGAAGGCACATCTCAATATGACCATCTCTTCAAGAGTAATGTTATAAGACTTTAGTAAAGGTACATCTCAATGTGACTATCTCTTCAAGAGTAGTGACAATATTTTCAAGACATTTAGGACCAACTAGATATCAGAGGGATCAATGATCAGAACAGCTAGCTAAAACAAGAACCATCTTGACTGTCTGATCAGTACCATTTTAATTTAGGACAAACTAAACATCACAAGTCACTTCCTGAAAAGCCATCGGTTCTGGGGAAGTAGTGACAATTTTTTCAAGATGGTTACTATAAAGTTAGAGTGTTAGATTGTCACCATTTTCAATTAAGAGCAACTACCTTTTTCAGATAGTGTTTTGTACATGTTATGTTGTGCGCTTAACTTTTGTTCATGATTGTAGATTGCACTTTACGATAATGGTCATATGTAAACAACACATTCACACAGCTAACTTTTGTTCATGATTTTAAGTTGTAAATAACATGCTTACATAGCTTATTGAGTTTAGAATATTATATAAACAGATTGATTAGAATTTACCATTGGAATGATTTACATTAAAATCATGTGCCAATGTTTATAAATAGGGACTTCATAAACAAACAATTAATTCCTATCTAAAAGACCAGTCACTATCAGATTTTACAGTTGTATCCAAACATGAATTATGAGGATTTATTTATTTAATTATTCATTAGAATTACTAAGTGCTCATTAAAACGGGATATACACTCCTTTGGAGTTATTGTGGACTCGTTCAAAGACAATCTGGATTGCATCATTTAGGATAATAGTGCATTCAAAACTTTGGGGATTAATTCAGAACACTCCATAATTTTGGACATGTGATAGAACACTTAGGATTATTCAGGATTTAATTTACAATCCTGTTTCTCTTAAATTTTAACTTTGCATCTCAGAGAAATGTTGCTGTTGTTGTAGGGTACTTCCTCCACCATTAATACTGGCTGCATTAATAGCTTATTGTGTGCTGAAAAATGGCGTTAAACCCTACACCAACACCAACAACAAAACAAAAAAAGAAAATTTGTTTTTTCATCAAAATATGAAAATAATATGTACCAATGTATATTAATATAACTGTTTGGAAGTGATTGTGTATGAAAAAATAAAGGACTCTGAGGAATCCAAAACATCTATTTGATCATCAATATTAAGTTTATGTGCATCCAATGATTGCAACATAATTATCATGCAAACTGACAATACCTTTTTTGAATCTGCTTATATATGTATTGCATTAGATAAGTTAGAAAATTGATAACTGTAAATAGAAGTTTACTAGTATCCTTTATTAATTAGTGCATGCACACTTCATTTACATGTACTTAACTGCCACAGTTTCTCATCTCTATTAGTGTTAAGCCACAGTTACTGGATAAAAAACTTGCAGGAGTAGCACCTGGCATTACACTGTATTCTACAGATTAATATACCTGAGCAATCATTATGCAAAGCTGTAAAAACATATACAAAGCAGTATACATATCCATAAAACTATTCAATAAAATATATGAACTAGTAGTTTTAAATGCCTCCAGATGTGCAATAAAGGTGGGATAGAATGGGGCTCTCTATTGAGACATGATTAAAATTACAGTCTATACTTATTTATATGCAGAGTCCAACTGCAAACTGCATAAACCTAGATCTGCCATTGCATCATGCGACAGCAGATCGGAGTTGGTGTAGTTTGACAGGAGTAATCAGTAGAACAAACAAAATACAGACCCTGATTTGAAGGTGCATTATGCTATCAGGATCTTCATTGTTTGCAGCTAGCCTAGTCTTATAAGTGAATATATATGGTAGATTCCACCTACAATACTTAAAGATTGAATCTTAAGATTGAAGATGTAAGCTGCTGTCAAGATGAATTCACATAAGGTTTGTGTAGTAATGCTGGAAATAGAACATACAAGCTAATTCATAAATTCCTGATTGTTTCCCCTGACAGTTTTCACTTAAAAGTGGCTTTGATTTCTAAAAATGAACAACTTTTGTGTACAGAATCATTATACATGTACTACAAAAGAAAAAAAAAAACGACTGGGTAGTTTACAACAATGAAGAATATTTTATTATGATAATATGATTTACAAAATAGAATGTTTGAATTACTTTAAATACTTCTCAGCATTTGATTCAAATTAAGCTCTGTATGAGTGACACTTATATGCATTATTTGAATATGATTGGACAAAATCAATACATGATTTTGGTGAACAAAAGATTTAAGTTCTTGAGGTCATTTCAGTATAATATGAATACTATTGAAAACAGCTAGTACCTTTTCTACACACACACACACACACACACACACACACATCTGCCGACATTAGCCTATCATGGGAATATGTAAAACTGGCATTTGTTGACAGGTGATCTCTTAACTCCGGTACAGCTCTCAGCTCTCAAATTTGGTTCAAGACAAATTCATGTACTATGATCAAATAGCATTATTAGTATTAATCTTTATGATATAACTATGTTATTCACTCTATAGATTAATGATGAAATTCCACGTGTTAATCATAAGTGTCACAAGAAATAATGATGACAAGTATTAATAAGTCCATTTTTCCTAATGAATTTAACATACTACTGAATTTCATCATAATCGTTTCTTCTTTCCCTTTTTATTTCACCCCCATCTCTGCACATGGGATAAATCATGCAGAAATCAGAAGACAGAAAATAATTTACAACTGATGAAACCGTTAAAATGAACTTAAACCATGTAACCTACAATAACCTTGTTCATATTAATTTTATGTGTACACATTCCTTGTACACATTAATACTGTCCACCATGCATAGCCTACTGTGTGCTGAAAAATGGCATTAAACCCTAGAACAACGACAACACATTCCTTGGGGTTTATTTAGCATTTTCAAAATCAATGATATAATGTTGCAATAGCTAGCCAGTGACACTATACAGTTTATTTCTTTTCTGGGGTGAGCTGACTTTTAGAAAATATGTGAAATGTCAGATCAACACTTTTTCTAACGACACATTAATTAGTTTATTAATGAAAACTATGAGTCATAATGTCCATCCATTCAAGAGAAGGGCCAATATGGTGGCCATACTGGTATTCAGATTCGCACCACTTTCATTTATAATCATCCAGACAATCCTCTTTAGAAGTTATGTGAATCCTACCCCACCCCCCCACCCCCAAATAGAATGCTGAACTTGTGGCTGAAAGGTTAACATTGTACCAATGGCAGAAATAGCATACTTGTGTTGCAGCGCAGTCAACACTAAGATGTCAAATTGACACTATCTTTTTTCATGACAAAACTAAAAAAATAAGAAATCTTATGGTGAAAAAAACAATAATATGACCATCCACTCAGGAGTAGTGACATGATTTTCAAGATGACCACCATGGCAGACATATGGAATGTCCATGTGGCACAACTTTATTTAGGATGAACTAGACCTCATGATGAACAGATGTCTAGTTTCATGGATATCCTCAAATTGCTTTGAAAGATTACTGATAATTTGTGCTAACAAGATGATGATGAAATAACAGACAAAAGACAATAATATATGCTCTTCTAGTATATGACCAGTACAGCTAAAAAGTACTTTTTCGATATCAAAACAACTTTTAACTTATCTTTCAAAAAGATTATAAGACAGAAACCAAATGATTAGAGCAAGTATGTAGACAAACATCATCAAAGCTTAAACATCTGGAAAAGGAATATTAAAAAAAATAAATAGATGTCTAATCTACCCCAGTTATTATTCTTTCACCTAGAAACATATATTCTCATGGTTCTTTTTAACAACTAAATAATTAAGAGATGAATTCAATTCATTCCAAGAACGATAAAGTTACTTAGATGGTTCAATATCAGCATCAATGAACCTTAATTCTACACGATTCAATCTTTCCTTATCAACAGAATGGAACCCATAAGATCATCAGGATAAGAACCTAGAGATCTGAATCATCAATATGAATTTTATATTAAATTCTACAATAAATAAAAAAAAAAAACAATTTCCAATAAATAACACATTTCCCCATCAAGGAAATAGTCTAACTTTAAATGATATGCTACCCTCAAGAGGGATACTGCCCTCAGACCACAAGTGGGATCTCCTGATATTTTTAAAAATTCTGCTGCCTTTTATTTCATTTAATAATATGGAATATCATTTGAAAACAAATATATTTATGCCTTCAATATCTAAAATGCAATGCCATTGAGTAAGATGTTTAATACAATGTCAGTCTCTTACAAAGATCGAAATTGTACTGATGGACGCTCATTTTGAAGTCTCATTAAAGACAAACATAAAAGATTAAATGCTCACTTTAATCTAGGTATGAGGTTTAATTTGAGAAACCTGAGTATAGGAGAGCTTTCAAATAAAATGAAGTGAGATTCAAATTTGGAATGAACATAAATTTACACTTTATCCCATACCACTTGTTTATTTAATCAATACATATTTGATTTATGCTATTTACTTTTCACTCATGTCATGGCACTAAAACAGCATGGCAAGAGTGAAACAAATTTGATACAGCAAATTTTCCTTACACATGCCATAAACAAATCAATATTTTGTACATTTTAGTTCCAGAAGCAAATGGCATTGACATTCTTGACTAAATTTTGCCTGACACCAACATCTGAATACAGCATTCATTTCATTGTTCTCCCCAGGCTATAACTATCAGTGCCATCTGAGATGCTTTTTAATTTGCATCAGTATTGATAATGTTCTATGCTTTCTGCCGTATTATAAAATTCTTATATTAAAAATAAATTATTACTAAGTCCTAACTCAAATGACAATTTTCTTACTGCCTCCTGGGTATGTAATTAAGTCACAGGTAAGTGCCATAAATCCCTATTCACCCTTATGCACAGCCATTATCTTCATTGCCTAGCTTAACACAACCTTTGATGTCACATAAATAACATGGTCCATTTGTCCTATCAACATTTGTATTGTCTACCTGTAACTATAATGAAACTTGCACTTTTAATCTGAACAGAGGATACCATATAAATTTAAATGTCAAGTCCAACTGCAAATTGCATATCGTAGACACAAATCTCATGTCATATAATGTGCTGGCAAATCTAAGTTTCTGTAATTTGCTTGGAGTAACGAGTAGGGAGAACAAATACTCTGGTCTGCAGGCACATTAGACTATGGTAGATCAGGATCATTGTTTGCAGTTTGACTTGACTCATAAGGGAATACAGATGGTACACATTACAATTATTATTTTCATCATCATATAAGCATTTTTCACCTTCTATAAAATTTTGTTATTTCTGCTATTCTTTATAGACAATGATCATTTACTTCTTTGTGCTACTTGAGTTACAATCCATTCGTTATATAAACTGCACATTAAATAAAAAATAAATCAACCTTGTCAACATCCTGTTATATACTTGCAAACCAAACCCACATTACCAAAGAGCTATCTAGAAAACATTGCATATGTACTTTTCTATCATCCATGCATTTAACATCATGTGGAATTTCTATAGCTTGGCCTATGCAACAATTTACACCAATATTTTATTAATCTATTATATAACTTTACATTCACCATGAGCTCCCATGTTTCAAGACTGCTTTTATAAAACACAAAATGAATTTTATAGAATTGTTGATGGAATTTATCCTGAGATTTTCTATTCTTGTATCCTCAAATTTCCGATGAATAGAGAAGAAAGGGTCTAACATGAACCTTACATTTCAGATGAAGAAACAAGGTGTGATATGAACATCAAATTTCAGATGAATAGAGAAGAATGGACAATGTGAACATCCAACATCAGAAGAATAGCAAAGGGTCTGATATCGACATAAACTAGTTAAAGTTGAATTGAGAAGAATGGCTCTAATATGAACATCTGACATCAGATGAATAGAGAAGCATAGGTCTGATATGAACATCTCACTTAAGATGAATAGCAAAGGGCCTGATATGGGCATCAGCTAGTTAAAGTTGAATAGAGAAGAATAGGTCTGATATGAACATCTCACTTCAGATGAATAGCAAAGGGCCTGATATGGGCATCAGCTAGTTAAAGGCATACAACCTAAGTAAAAACGAATAAAATTATTTTGTTTTTTTTTCAGTTCGTGATTACTTATTTAGTTGAAAAATTACGATTCAGGCTGTTACTGAGGCCGAAATCAGGCTAGTATCTGTAATTTTGTGATAAAATACGCGATTTTTAATTATTGTCTGCAGACAATAATTCGCTATTCGCCACGCCTATATTCATGTAACCTCTGTGTTGACCTCTCCCGAAGATTAAGAATTTTAGTCATGCGCAAACACGTGTTTACAAAAATAATGGCGTGTCCGCAACTAGATCGAAAGCAACACTTAGATTCTGAAAGGAGGAGGGAAAAAAAGTTGTTTGGGCAAATTATGGCAGCACACGCATATGTATTGGTGACCAGCATGAACGATGGAATAAAAAGAAGTCCACTTTGAGCCTGGAAAATAATCCAGACGTCGCCAAATTCTTGCTGGATACTGGTGAGTCTCAATTTTGCAATGTACAGTCAAGTTTTTATACCGCTGTTTTATTTCTGTATTGTTAACTCTTTATCAAAACTCTTAAAATAACATATTTTATATAAACTGGCATTATTCCATTTAGCTTGAAATAAAATGCCACAGCCCTGCAACAATATCGCTGAAATCTGCATGTACATACAAATTAGCTTTTTTTTGAGGCTACCATAGGGGGTATTAATGATCATCTTCATTTTCGCACACAAACATAAGACTACATGTATTTAGAGGCAAACAGTCACTACTGTTGTTTTTTTTTAATACAAATTATTTATAATGTAAATAGTGATGGCTGTAAATAAAATTACTGCAATACAGTTAAGTATATTTTATGCATGACCAAATTAAATAGCACACTATGTGTGCATAAATGCCCGTGGGGATGTGGCATCATTCCTTACCCCACGGGAAAAATTAAATAACTTTCTTTTGAAAGATGAAACAGTGAATAATGACCCACTGTGGCCGGTTCACTTTAATTTAACATTCATTCATTCACTATTATTTGTAAAATATATATAATTTTTGTGTCTAATGAAATATTTATTTTCCCTTGCTATATTAGTTATGAATTTAATGCCAGTGCAAGGAAAACATCAGAAACAGAGGATTGTCAAAGAAGACATGGCCACAACTTTTACACCTGGGCCAACATTTCATAGGATACAAATTCCTGCTGTCTCTGATATAACCACATCAGAATCAGTTATGACATCTATACTAAGTATTACTACATTTTATTAAATTTTATGTATATTTACTTGTTTACAAATATTTTGGTTGATGCACCTGGAAATGTATCATTCTATACTAGTTTAATATTTTGCAGTTGGAAAAGACTGTACATTTTGTTAAAATATGATTTGTTTTATTTAGAATAATATTTTTGTTGTAAATTGTTGGCACATGTCATTTTTGTTATTGATATGTTCCTCATCATGCTGTTTGTATTTTAGTTAGTCTCAAGTGAGAATAGTCTTTGACTAAATGAGTCACCCCTTTAAATAAATTATTATTATTATTATTATTATTATTATTATTATTATTATTTCTTGAAGCATTATCATTCCCATTATAATAACCAAGATAAATGATAATGCTTTCTTTTGATACAAAACTCAAGATTTCCAAGTTCAACATTAGTATTTACACATTTCAAAATTTTATTTTAAGGGATTCAGTCTTGTCTGAAGTTGAAAAACTTAAGAAGGAAAGTGTTATGATGGGAAAGTCTAAAGGTTTTATCAACCCATTTGAGAAAGTATACTAACAAAAATAATTGTGATACATACAAAAAAGGAGAATATTCGTGTTAAGTATACTAAAAAATAACCATATATATTCATGTATAGTATTGTATCGGTATTTGTGGATTGTATTTGTGTATAAACCAGAAAGTTGCTCCCACAAAAGCTTTCTTTGCAGTGTATGAACATACAAGTTAAAAATGTGTAATTACAATATATCTTTAAATATAGTATTGATGCGTAATTGAAAAAAGGAAGATATACTGGTTATCATTGCAAGAATATGAATACATTGTATTATAAATACAAACCACACTAAGGCCATAGTTATGGTTTGTCCGTTTAGTACACATTGAGAGGGCAAGGGGGTGTTTACCCAAATGCATATGCTTGTGTATGGGGGTGGGAGGTCTCCTGATTATGTATGTACACATATACCTCGATAGTAATTTGTCTAATATGTAACCTGCTTGACTGGGTTCAGTTGGTGTTTGAGTTTTAGTGGACAATCGACAAACTTTTTAAAGTTACAAAGCTTATTTATTTGATGCAGCCAGACATTCAACATTGGTGGACTATCTGTTATATTGAATACATAATATTATTAATCCTTGGTCTTTTCTGTGTGGATTAAATATAGGCTGTTCTACAGAATGGGGAGGGCAATTGCATGTACGCAGATGGGGTGTGTGTAAAAAAATAAAGTATGCATGTGTACAGGGAGGGAGGGGTCAAGCTTTACCCGATTTTTGTGCACATGCCCATTGTTGGAATCAGATTTTGTTTCCAGAATTTTTACTTTTTTGCTTGCAGTCTAATTCATATCGGTCTGAGCTATACACAGACAGATAAACATTTGCAGAAGTAGGATAAATTGGAGATTGGAAGTAAAAAGTGGCCAGGAGGAATATGATGGGTCAGAGGAAGAAAAAACTCCAACTTTTACCCTTATGCAGATGCCGAATGATGTTTCTAGCACACCTAGGCATATATCTAAGCAAAAAATTCTTGGAAGCAGATGTATTTCAATGTATTCAAAATTAGCCCACAAATGCATTCCCTACCCCCATTTCAGGTGACAAGGGAAAAAATTTGTAGGGGTGAAATGAGTTGATTTTTTTCTGCCTGTATAATGCTACTGTACATTGGCATTTTCATCAAAACAGATTAATTGGGATTTATAATTTTGAAATAGTTCTTTGCATCTGAATCAATTTATTTATTTAATTATTTTACATTGTTTCAGAAGTACAGCAGAACTGGAGAATTTCCAGAAGTTTGATTTTATTGTATGCCTCCAAAGAACATTCATATAAGCCATCAGCTTTCAGAGCTAGGAATCTGTTGGCAACTCTTGATCATAACAATCATATTGACAGAGATGTGATTGTAAACACAGATGGAAAAATAAGGTAATAAACTTTATTCTTGTTTGTTAACATAATAATTAATTTTCGTTAAAATATTAATGCTTTACCTGAAAGTTGATAAACCATCTGTTTGTGGTACAATTTAATCTTTTACAGAAGAAATTTTTTAAAATAAATTTCATAAACCAATTTTGGTTAGAATTAGTCTAATGTAATTAGAAAATTCTGTAAATAATCTAAACATTTTTATGATATATGGGTTAGATACAGGTTTGCTATATTTACATTTTCATCCGTAGCAAAATGATTTGTTACATGTAATTGTATGCAGTTTTTATTTGGACTTTTGAGAATTAAAACAATATAAAATGACATTGTCAGTGAAATGTTTGCATTTTCTTGACAGATACCAAAGATCATTCAACAAAAAAGTGAGAGATGGTCTGCAAACCCAAAGAAAGCTGATCAACAGTACCTGTATATGCTGGAAATAATTATAAAAATATTGAAAATGAGGTTAGATGATAGAGTTGGAATGAACCAGCCAGTTGTTTTGGTCATAAATGATCGTAGGTGAATATCTGATGTACTTGCTCCAATACCACCACCACCTACAGAAGAGATTGTTACAAAGCAGAAATCTCATTTTACGTTAAAATGATTTAGGCCTTTTAGTCAGATAACACCTATTGATATCAAATTGTTATGGAGAGACTATTCTAGTGATTGTATGATAGCAAATGATCCCTACCATGGAGCCATATAGACTTTGACTGTCTTTCTTGAAGTGTCTACTATGAGCCAATGTCCAGCAACTGTTTGATTTCCAAGATTCAGTTTATCTTCAGACCACTCTTGATTATGTTCTTAAAGTTTTTAAAAAAACATGCATTTGAACCACAAGTTGTAGGACCTTTTTAAAC
Source organism: Unio pictorum (assembly GCA_030141615.1). Classification (NCBI taxonomy): domain Eukaryota; kingdom Metazoa; phylum Mollusca; class Bivalvia; order Unionida; family Unionidae; genus Unio; species Unio pictorum. The sequence goes on along the minus strand of JARLTB010000023.1, from coordinate 4,017,449 downwards.
TTTTCATACCCATTGCATTTATACTTGTCTTATATGTATGTTTAGATTGAGGTAAATGCAGTGTATTTTGGCCATATGATGTATTAAAAAAAAGAACAGCAGAAACTATTCATTGTAATTCATTTAATCTTATAGGAGTAACAAGATTAAAATAGTGTAATTGCAAGTCGGTATTATTGCATAATAAAGTGCCTTTTAATAATTTTATTTTCTACATGTAAAATTGCAGTCAGAAAGATTTCTAGCATACTTTGAAGAAGAAAAAAGGTACATATGAGCAAATGACTTCAATCCATGTATGTATGTATGTATGTATGTATGTATGTATGTATGTATGTATGTATGTATGTATGTATGTATGTATGTATGTATGTATGTATGTATGTATGTATGTATGTATGTATGTATTTTCATGAAAATAAATTAAATCAGAAAACAGCATTGAGCTTAACAACATTGTTTCGAATTCCACAACATAGTATTGTCCCATATTTCTTATTTCATTATTAAATATTTAGGCTACATTTTCTAACACAAAATATTTAGACTTTGTTTTAATTAAATTACATATTTTCCTGAATTTATTTGCCCAATTTTTTAAGAATACAATGTAATGAAGTGGTTTATCACAGGTGCAGTGATGTCTGCCATTAATGGTTCACATACAGTTTCAAACTAATTTTATAAAGAAAAAAATGCTGTTAACCTCTGGTTTTTTTTTTTATAAAAAAGAAATAAATTAGAAATGATCTTTACTGATTATATTTGTTAACAACAAATTACTATTTACATACTGGTGTAGACCGTTCCAGTGGCCTAGTGGTAGGAGCATCCACCTCAGATGCAAGAGGTTGTGGAGGCCTTGATCCCTGGCAAGGTCATACCAAAGACATAAAATTGGTATTAACAGCTGCCTCATTTGGTGCTCAGCATTAAGAGGTTAGTGTATGGACTGGTCATCTTACTGTCAGGATAATGTAACTGGGTGGGATGTCATGCTACATGACTGCGGCATGATGCCTCAGTGCTAGATATCACTATAAACTGCCACACTGCAAACATCATAGCAATATGACTGAAAAATTGTTCAAGGTATCTTAAAAATCCAAATCACACACACACTTACAATTTTTAAACAGAATTTGGTATATTTTCATCACTGTACAGTAGGCCCAATTTCATGAACTCAGAAGTGATATATTGCTGCAAACAGGGTTAAAGGTCAGTTAGCAATTAAAACACCCCAGTGAATGTGGAGTTTGTCTGCATAGGCTAATTGGTATCAACACTGCATAAATACATGATGCCTTGGATTACAACACTGCCAGAACTTAATGGGTACATCAAGGAAGGTATAAAGTACAACCAGTCATTTTACGTTTAAAAAATCAAGAGGTCAAAGTCTCCTCGCCTGATAACATGACCCCTGCATTCCTGAATTTGATATGTATATCTGAGCCAGTTTTGCGTTGTACTTAGTACATTATATATACTATTCAGTATATATATATATATATATATATATATATATATGTGTGTGTGTGTGTGTGTGTGTGTAAGTACCTAGCTACCCTAATTTTAAAAGAAATGCAAAAGGAAACATACATGGGGGTGGGCTTAATTTCAATATTTGTTTCTCTGCAGTAGTTTGTTTAGGTGATGTACTAAAGTTTGGCATTGAGTAAATGGTAATCACTTGTGTCAAAGCATAGAAACCAAGCACAGGATACTAAAACATCAATGTAATTTCTATAGAACTGTCTAGTATTTTGGAATAGGATGTCTGTAATCAATCTTTTATAGTAATGGTACACTAGTTTATCATATAAAAGTCTATGGGAGACAAAGAAAAAGGAAGAATGGAGGCAGAAGTGTGATGGACTGAATGGAATTGGACTACCAGTCCAGAGAAAGATCATACAGACGAGTAGGAACACATGACAAGCGGAAAATCTATTACACTAAATCAGATGACAATATAGGCCATAACTTGGTAGAGTTAAAGACGAGTGATAGGATTTTAATTTGAATTTCATTTGAGAGATGACTGTTATTTAATGAGATTAAATTTTGTGTATTCATTAATTTAACTGTTGGCACCACTGACTGGGGGCTCTGAGCAATGCATCTATCACTACTTCAATTCCTCACAAAAACATGCCAAGGGGGTCTTTTGTAATAATTTAAATAATATTGGGAGCACCCCACCCAACCTAAATAACATGGAAAACCTCTATATATGCCATAATTATTCTTAGATGATATCCTTCAGTTTTTTATGCTGTACATGTACTCTTGAATTAAAGTTATACCTGTACGTGCACATTTGTACCGGTACTTGTATAAGTTTTGTACATTTCATAATATATAATAGTTAGTTTTACAGTGTATGCAGTTGTGTACATTCATCTGGGTATTCATATAAAGGGTATAATTATTTCTATGGTAAATGAACACATTTTAAAAAACTGAAAATTTGATGCTTTTAAAAGGTGTCGAGTATATTTGATTTAGTTGTAATAAGATGGCTGATGATGCACATATGTGATATAAGCATTCAAGGTTGCTTTAGATGAACTAGTATTTTAGTCTTAAAAACCTTATTCTGTTTCCAGAGCCATTTTGTATTACATGATATTGTAATTAATGAGCAGTGTCTGGATAGAATAGTATCCTAGTGTTTGTATTTCTGTTGATATTTGCAAGCCAATCTGTATTCATGAAACATTGCAACAAGTTTTGCTTTCTCAACTCAATATGAATATGCGTTATTTATCATTTAATTTAATGTGTTACTGTATATGCACGATTAAAATCATGTTCACCAGTGTACTATTGTTTTTTATATTGTTTGCATCCCAAGACAATGCTAGTCAACTTCAATTCATCCTATGTTTTTAATAAATAGTCTCCTCACAGTTGCTTTCAAAACATAGCCATACATATAATCATTCTTTAGTGGGTAGGTAACTAAAAAATGTTTAACAAAACTTGTTCATGCAAAATAAAAATTGCATACTACAAAAGAAATGTTTTATACAACAGAAAATCAACATAAATTATATTATTCACACATCATATATTTGGATAGATCATCCAAGTCTTCCTTGTGTAAAGCCATGGTACTGGCCAAAATTATTTATCCATTATACCCCATTCACAACAGCTTGGAATGACATGTCTGTCGTCAGTACTTAGGTATCCGTTAAGTCCATAATATAAACTGCCTATTAGCAGTATGCCTTTTCCCATGGTTATAATCACTGTCTTCTGCTGCCAGGACATCTTGAATATACCTCTGTGCAACAAGGAGCACGACTTCATCTAAAACAACCAGGTCGAAGTCCTGCAGAAATTTTTTAAAAAATTGTCAGTAAAAAAAAATTCCAAATAAAATAAATCCATTAAATATTAAATGGGAAAATATTAATTTTTGTGTTATGCAATGAAGCAAATGTGTAAATATACAAACAAATGCACAAATCACATCGACTATCGGATACGTGAACGTGATGTGGTAATGCAACTGCCCAAGAAAATCAACTTTATTCTGAGCCAAAAATGCGACTTTAGCGAGACCTTTTAATAGCGGTTCTGATTACAATGATACAAATTATCAAGTTTTTTGTTGGTTTATCTTACAACGTAACAGAATCACACAAACACGAGAAGTAAACACTTTAAAGAATGGCCCCTTAGGAACCCCTTATTGTCAGGAGTTTCCATCATATTGACTTTTTTGCCGACTTCTTGTAATTTATCATATATAATGAGAAATCTATAAGCAATACATATATTGTGGGTGACTATAAAGAACTAAGGAGAAGGACAGTCACTTGACACTGCGACTTCGGAGAATATCGGTAAATTCCGTTTCTGCATAATTAATTAGCAATCCGTACAGAAAATCGTTATATTTTCATTGATTAAACTTACAGATGTACATTTTTTGAAACTAAATTACCTGTAATTACTCATTATTTCTACTATACTTTTCATAATATCATGCATTTGCAAGAACAAAAAAGTCGAAAATCTTAGGTTGTATGCATTTAAAGTTGAATAGAGAAGAATAGGTCTGATATGAACATCTCACTTCAGATGAATAGCAAAGGGCCTGATATGGGCATCAGCTAGTTAAAGTTGAACAGAGAAGAATAGGTCTGATATGAGCATCCAACTTCAGATGAACAGAAAAGAATAAGTCTGAATATAACATAATTTGAACAGCATGCTTGGTGATGGAGATAAAAATTCATATTAATTGTATGTGTACACATTCCTTGGGGTTTATTTAGCGTTTTTAATATCAATGACATAATGTTGCAATATCTAGCCAGTGACACTATACATTTTTCTTTTCTGGGGTAAGCTGACTTTTAAGATAATACGTGAAATGTCGGATCAGCATTATTTTTAAAATGATACATTAATAAGTTTAATAGTGAACAGTATGAGTCAATATGTCCATTCATTGATTCAGAAGAGGAAGAATGCTTTAAATACTTTTGTATTTTAGTTCCAGCATGCTTGGTGATGGAGATTGAAGTTCATATTAATTGTATGTGTACACATTCCTTGGGGTTTATTTAGTGTTTTCAATATCAATGATATAATGTTGCAATAGCTTTATAAATGGAACCATGTTATAATGAAGGGGAGTAGAATGGGTCTCATATGAACATCAAATCATTTTAGATGAATAGATAAGGGTCTGATACAAATATCAAATACTTTCAGATGAATAGATAAGAATGGGTCTTATATAAACATCAAATCGTTTTAGATGAACAGAGAAGGGTTTGATACAAACATCAAATAATTTCAGATGAATAGATAAGAAATGGTCTGATACAAAAATAAAATCTCAGATGAATAGAGATGAATAACTGACACTAAATCTAACTTCAGATGAATATCAAAGGGTCTGATATGGACATCAGATAGTTACAGTTAAATAGAGAAGAATGACTCTAGAATGAACATCCAACATCAGATGAATAGCAAATGGTCTGATATGAACATCAGATAGTTACAGATGAATAGAGTTGTTGTTGTTGTTGTTGTTGTTGTAGGGTTTAAAGTCTTTTTTCAGCACAAGATAGGTTATACATGGCGGCTAGCATTATTGGTGGAGGAAGAACCCAGGAAAACCCCGGAAAGAACCATGATCCATGAGAAGCTACCTGCAAGCTTTCTCACATACCCACATTAGCCGAGCCTGAGACTCGAACCCACAGAGACAGAGGTGAGATGGCAGTGATCCGTAACGATGAGCAGAAAAGGATAGGTCTGAATATAACATAATTTGAACAGCATGCTTGGTGATGGAGATTAAAGTTTTTTCATTAAAGTTTACTCTACTAGAAAGCATTACAAACAAATAATTGCAATAACACAGAATTTTCATATTCTAGTTATGTAATGTATATTTGATTTAAATAATTTATTTGATTTTGTCAGATTCAAATTTGACATTTTGGATTAAAAATTCATTCATTGGGAAATTTTTCGAGAAATTATCACTCTACAAGTAAACAACAGATGTTAACCTCATTTTCTGACCTTGCTTCAGAGTGTAAACAAGCTTCTAAAATGATTGGTTGATTCCAAGGACATTAGACCTTACTTTAAAAATGATTGGTTGATTCAAAGGACATCTTTCTAGATCACACTGTATATGTGACTTTGCGAGCATGGGTTCGTTCTGTGACCTTCTAGAAAATCACGTGACCCCTTCCTGTTTACGAGGGAATCAGTATATAGCTGTGTTTTAGAAGCTAACTGTTCAGTAGTTAGTCTGGGCTTTAGAATACAAAGATGTGTATGTTATTGTTTGAGTGTAAATTATTTCAATTCATTTGGGATCAAAAGGAATTTATTGTGTTATTTATCTAGAAATTACTTGTGCTCATTTGAATTATTATAAAACTAAAACTGACTTCATCATGTGACATTGTCGTCCATATTGGATTACATCGGCAAGATTCGAACCGGGAACTATTAGGACATTTTATTATCAGGACTCTTGCAATTCCACTAGTGGATTATATTGTGAATTCTTTTTGGATTAATTTTTGGACTTGATTCTCTAAAACCGTAAGTTTATTTATTTTCTTTTATGAAAATATTTGTACTCAATAAATTGTTTGTTAAATTTTTACAAGCTTGTTATTTTCACTTCTTTCTATGTTGCTGCTTATTCGAGCCTAAGCACGTAACAGTTATGACAAGTCCACTTCTTATACTTCCAATGTTTACCACTGTTTCTAAAATTAACTCTATTGGTCTTATCCATGTTAAAAGTAGGATCTCATAGAGCTCCAGTATGTCAAAGAAATGGTTCAACACTGAATGGAAGATTTCCTATCCTTGGATGGCAAGGCTTTGATCCAGTGTGTCAAAGAAATGGTTCAACACTGAATGGATGATTTTCTATCCTTGGATGACAAGGCTTTGATCCAGTGTGTCAAAGAAAAGTTTCAACACGGAATGGAAGATTTCCTATCCTTGGATGGCAAGGCTTTGATCATGCTAACTTTAGGTTTAGAGCTACTTAACAACATATAAGGTGTGGATGAGATTGCATAAAATTCCTAGGATACTATTACAGTCTATTTTCTTTGTATTACCGTATTTCATGTTATTTTTTGTACGCTTTAATTTTTCATACACCATCAAGACACATATTTAATAATTAAATCTATCATATTCTTTTGTACAGAATTTCTTTTTGGGTTATCCTATTATATTTTGTACATAAAATGTTCTACATTGAAGATTTACTATTGCCAATGTGATTAAAAAAAGTACATCCCTTTAAATTTCACAGCTAAAAATAAGAGATAAAATCATTGTTTCAGCTGCATTTTTATTTACCTATTAATTTTATTTCATTTAAAAAAAAAACTGAAGACAGGTTTCCATTTCAAAGAAATTAAAAAAAATATACCAAAGTTCGATTTAGGTCCATCAAATGATCAGGGTATTGTTTAGCTATTCAAGTTATGAGTAGTGACTACCTTTGAGCATGTTCTTAATTGAGGCAATAGTGCAACAAGCGACTCACACAATATAACAATTGTCCTTTATAATCATGCTTGTAGGTCATTGATAATTGCTTTCTTTTATTATTGTATTTCACTACATATTTTTATGTTTTTATTTGCATCATGTTTCAAATGGTGTCAGAAAACATGCTGATGTATCACTTTGATACGCAAAACGATCAATTTATTTGAGTGTATTTGGTACAATCCCATATGAGAAATATACATATTGTTTCCTCAATGAAACAATTATGTTATCTTCACGTAAATGTCTATCTGAGGCATCTAATAATGAGAAGAAAAAAAACCCGGAATAAATTGATGAACATTTAATTGGAAATATGGATGAAATGCCAGTTTATTTAGACTTGGTTCCAGGGAAGATATTGATGAAGTCTTTCTAGTGAATCAGATGAAGAATGTGAATGGTTTGAGGGTTTTGAGCTGGAAGACTTGTAAAACTCTTGAAAATTATTAATGTTTCATTGCATCATGTTTTTGCATTTATTTTCTGCATTTGTCCAATGTTGGATATACAATTAATATCTTTGAAAATAACGTGTTTATAATACAAAATATTTTTTTATAATACTTTGCTTTGTTGTTATCCGTCTTTCTCATATTCCTTTGCCATTTTTTTTCCACAACTTGTTTCAGAACAAGTATCAGTAGATTAATATTGTTCTTGAGCTAATGGGCTTGCCGTGAACATATTCTATACCCCATGGGTAGCCTCATATCCCTACATAGAGCCTCCATAATTTGATCTGTAGAGGTGAATCTGGTCTTCAATTCAGTATTTACTGGAAAAGACCAAGCTAAAGGTCAAGCATATTTAATTAGCATGTATATTACGTCTGCACAGCCACGTGGCACAGTGATAATGGATTTCAAAATAACAACCAAAATGATTTATTTATTCAGGTTTAAATTGCCAATGGAAAACAATAGTACCCTTGTAGTGTTTACAAAAGGAATAACACAACTGACAGGTAACTGAACAAAATAGATTACTCGCTCTCTCTCTCTCTCTCATATACACACACACATCAGGTTCTTGAGGTGAGAGCAGAATGAGACAGAATTTGTACATTAGTTTAGTACTTTAGGTTGCTGAGTGTCGTGTGTTCCACAGAACTTGTCCAGGTATGATCCCTTTATTTTTCAAACATAGTCTTTACCACAAAATGATAATTATTTATTTCACATACATTTTTTACACTGAATTTATAATTATTTTTTCATGTACAAAAAATAACATGAAATACGGTCACAGTTGTTCTTGTTTTAGTAACAGCAGCAGTTCTTATTGTTGTTGTAGTTGTGATTGTTGTTGTTATTTTCTAGAATATCATGAAAGAAAATTGCATGAGATGCTCCTATATATATATTGAATACTTCCGGAAAGAAGGCCGCCATCGCTTAACTGCTAGAGATAGGCTCTTCCAATTTTGTGCTATATTTATGATATTTGTGCTTGTTCTCTATCATAGTCTACATTATTGTGTTTCATCATGCATTGGCTGTTCCGTTTGTATGTTTAATTCATCTCCTTGTTTTGGAAACGAGAACAATTAGAATTTTTCTCAGCTGTTTTGTCCAAATGTTAAGACGTCATTTGTTTTTTAATAAACCACCGTCAGGTGACCGTTTACAATACGACGGACCCTCATTAACTGGATTAAATGACCACACCTTGGTTCCAGATACTTTGTACTCAAAACTAAACATTCATCATTTCTTAAATGTAAACGGAAGCGAAAAAAGAAACGTTCTTTCAAAGCTGGCCGGCGTAGAACAGGAAGAAGAATTCCAGTTATCTCCCTTTTGCCCGTAACGGATAAACAACTTAAAAATTCTGCCGTTAATTTTAATAACCTGGTTCAAATTCCTCTTAAATCGTCAACCACTGTGCCAACTGTCCCAGGGATACCACTACGTATTGCATTATTCAATGCTCAATCAGTAGGATCACCGGAAAAGTGCACAGAAATTGTTAATTTTATCAACGACCAGAATATTGACGTCTTCTTCCTGACAGAAACTTGGTTACATTCCGCAGGTGATGAATCTATGTGTGCGGATTTAACACCAAGCGATTACTCCATCAAGTCGTTCCCCCGCAACTCTCGCGGAGGTGGAATTGCTGTAATTACAAAGAATTCCATGATCAAATGCCTTAAGTACAACACAACCTTCAATTTCTGCCACACATCGTTTGAACTAGTCCAAACAATGCTGACACTGGAACAAAGGTCAGTCCATTTTTTCTGTCTCTACCGTCCTCCTCCTAGTAAAAAAAAACAAGCTGACTGAATCTCTCTTTTTGAAGCAGTTTCCAAATCTTCTAGAGTATGGAAATTCGATACGTGGCAACCTAATTATTCTTGGAGATTTCAACTTTCACTTTGACTGTCCTGGTAAACCATACATGTCAAAACACCTAGATTCCATTCATGTTTTCAATCTTAAACAGTCAGTTAACCAACCTACACATAAACTTGGTCACATTTTAGACTGGTTTCTTTATAGACCTGATGATAATATTCTGCAATCCACCCTTGTATCCCACGAACTTGCATCGGATCACCTCTGCATTGTATGCCATCTCGACGTATCAGTCCCTAACCCTCCACCTCTATTTGCTACTAAGAGAAACCTCCTTATGATAAAAAGAACCAAATTCATGCATGACATCCAAGAAAACCTAACAACTTTCTTACATCCAACAGCAGAACAATTTGATAACTGCCTGTGTTCATTGCTTGAAAAACATGCCCCAGCCACCAAATGCAGAGTATCAATAAAAAAAGTGTGCTCCATGGTATAGCAGTGTTAGGGACCAGCTAAGCACTGCTAAAAGACATCACCGAAAAGCAGAGAGGCTTTGGCTTTCCATCAGACTCACTATTCATAAACAAATCTACGAAACCACTAAGAAGAATGTCACAAACATAGTCCATTTAGCCAAATCATCCCACTACAGTACTAAGATCACGGAGAGTTCCTGCTGCAAAGAGCTCTTCGAGATAACTAACAAACTAATGTCAAGGAACAAATGTACACCACTTCCAACAACCTTCTCTCCACTAGACCTACCAGACCAATTAGTAAATTTCTTTGATGACAAAGTACAAACCATTAGAGATTCGCTTGACAGCACAATTTCAACTGACTCGTACAGTTATGATGCAGAATTTCAGCGACAACCGTAAGGAGCATTTGAACCTGTTTCTATTGATTTAGTACGGACAATCGTGATGAAAAGTGCACCAAAGTCTTGTGAACTTGATCCAATTCCGACATCGCTGCTGCTTGAGTGCTTAGACCCAATATTGCCTTCATTAACTGATGTTATTAAAATCTCTCTCTCATTGGGAGGAATTCCCATCATTTTTCAAAACTGCCATTGTAAAGCCACTGCTGAAGAAACCAACACTGGACCATAACGATTTAAAGAACTACCGCCCAGTTTCTAATCTCTCATTCATATAAAAAATCTTAGAAAAGGTTGTTCTAACTCAACTTGTATCTCATTTGAATTCAAACAGTCATTTTAGCAATGTACAGTCTGCATATCGCCCTTGCCACAGTATGGAAACTACTCTTCTGAAAGTATTTAGTGACATTCTCTCTGCTTTGGATAGTGGAAAGATTACAATCCTCACTCTCCTGGATTTATCTGCAGCATTTGACACAATAGACCATGACATATTACTTCACTGTCTTCAGCATGTATTGGCATTCAGAATATAGCCTTACAGTGGTTCAAGTCCTACTTAGTGAACAGGACACAACTTATATCTGCAAATGGAATACACTCCAGCCCAGTTGACGTATGTTGTGGTGTTCCACAGGGATCTGTTCTTGGACATGTTCTCTTCATTCCATATACTCAGCCGCTCTCAAGTGTCATAGATCATCACCCAGTGTCGCACCAATTGTATGACATCCAAATATACAAGTCTAGCCACCCAACTGAAGTTGATGCTACCATCCATCGAGTAGAGAAGTGCATTTCTGATGTGAAATCATGGATGACATGTAACAAGCTGCAGATGAATGATGATAAAACTGAGGCTATTCTGATCACAACACAAAGACTTTCTCATTCACATCCTTTACCTCAGATAATAAATATCAGCAACACCAACATTAAATTCTCACAGTCAGTACGGAACCTTGGCGTTACTCTAGACAGTACTTTCACATTGCACCAACATGTCATAAACATATGCAAGGCTGCATATCTTGAATTGAGACGCATCAGTTCCATTCGTAAATATCTTTCAGTTGATGCCACTAAAAAACTTGTGTTCTTTAGTACTTTCAAGACTGGACTATTGATACTCAATTCTGTCTGGTTCATCACAATATTTACTCCAGAAACTTCAAAAAGTTCCAAACACAGCTGCACGGATCATCTTTAGAGTACCTCGATCAGAGCACACCTCACCACTGCTCTGTACCCTACATTGACTATCAATTTGATACAGAATCAAACGCAAAATTTGTTCTCTGTGCTATGTTTCAATGACAGACTCCAGTCCAACATACCTATCCAGCCTCACCCATGTGTATACACCAGCTAGATCCTTACGCTCTTCTTCTGATAATCATATACTCATTGTTCCCAAGGTGAAAACAAAGTCATATGGACAACGTTCGTTTGCACACAAATGCTCGGCGAAGCGGAACAAATTGCCCATTGAAATTAGACACAAAGACACAGTGGTCCCTTTTAAGAGTGCTCTTAAGACTCACCTGTTTCGACTGCAGGGACAAACTTAGCGACCTAATCATGTTTTGTATCTTATATGTTTTCATCATGTTTTTATGTTTTCCAATTTCATAGTTTTTGTCATTTGTTCTTCTGTAGTGTAGTCATATCATTATTGATAGTGTAAAGCGCTTAGAGCTTTGAAAGATTAGGCGCTATACAAAGTCCTCATTATTATTATTATTATTATTATTATATATATACATAGGATCAAAAGTTTACTGACCTTTATGAAGCTTTGTGTTTCCTTAGAATCTCTTCTCTATGTGTTAACACCAAATTATGAGTGGCCTTCCAACCCTATATTGCTCAGCAAGACTAAATTTTGTCTTACTAGTTAGAAATTATAATTTGGATCTAAAATGTTACCACACTCTCCAGCTCCATTCAGACTGGGTGTTGCTGTGACCCAATCCAATTAACTTTGGGGTCAATGTCCTTCTTGCTGCCTGTCCATGTGGGAACGAATTTAGAACATCCCCCATCCCCAACACCTTACAAGTTCCTCTGTGTTACACTAATCTGTAACACAGGTGGAAAGTCACAATATCTAAAGTCTGTGCAAATCCAAGATGCTGGTCTTCTATTTGGTCATGGTAACCTAGTGTAAGAGATTAACTCTAGCTTGTGGCAATGTTTAGACATCAATACTTTAGTTTATACAGGACTTGCTAACTGGGGCTGAATAAATGTGACAGCTACAATGTTTACCACGTTTAATGAAAATGCATACAAAACTGAGTGATAGACAGACAGAAAGACAGACATGATGTGCAGGTTTAATTATTGTATGATCCTACATTGTTGTTTTTGTTGTTGTAGGGTTTAATGCCATTTTTCAGCACACGATAGGCTATATATGGCGGCCAGTATTATTGGTGGAGGAAGAACCCGGGAAAACCCACGGAAAGAACCACCAATCCACGAGAAGCTACTGGCAAGCTTTCTCACATAACTACATTAGCCGAATCTTAGACTCGAACCCACGCCTACAGAGGTGAGATGGCAGTGATCCATAACAGAGAGCGCTTTAAACCACTTGGCCCATCCTATACTGACAAAGGCTATATTGTCATTGAAATCATTTTATAGCATTTCAAGATGAATACTATAACCATAACAAATATTATAATGGACACCTTTTGCCATGATCTTCTTAATCACAATAGCTGTGGATGAATGAGTAGCCTATAATGACAAGTTCAGTTCCTGCATTGTTTATTACACAGTGGGTCACTTAAGAGTGGTTATCTGCAATGTGGCCAGTCTGCTTTAAGTAATCCAAAGTGAAAGCTCCTCAGGCATACAGTAGACAACCACATTCATGTAATATGGTTCCTGTAAGAAGCAAAGGGTTAGCCAACTTCTGAAACATTCAGTCTGCCTTCTTTATATGGGCACTTCTGGCTCATTCATTATCATAATACAAAATAGTAAAAACATCTCGACAAAGTGATGTAAGGTATCTAGATTTATTTCATGTAAAGGTCATGGAGATGTGATATACTTTTACATCCCAAGGTTAAAAAAGCTGCAAAGTAATTGTCACTGAATTTCATGGAATATCTATTGATGCTTTCAATAAATATTTTAAAATGGAAGAAAAGAGAAAACATCTGGAGATTTTAAAACTATGATACATACTATAACTGAACAGTTTAAAATCTTTTGATATAAATTAATGTACTGAGCTGCATTCAAGGTATCTTTACTTACCATCTCGTACAACTATGACACTGGTTATCACATCAGGAAGGCTAACACCAAAAGCTACAAATGTCAGACCCATGATTGTATCAGGAATATTCAGTGTGTAACCTGAAAAGAAAACAAATATTTTTGAAATAATGAAGTTTTCAAGATCTCCTTAACTATCTAGCCAGAATCTTGTTCTTATTAATTTTCTGTATCCATCCAATTGATAATAAATATACAAAGCCATTCAAATTTATGACATCACTACAAAGTTTGAATAAATTATGTAATTAATTATGAAATGATTCCAAATCTAGAACATATTTTATTTGAGCAAAATTTTTCATTGGTACCTTAAACTCAATTAGAAAGGGTTATATCAAAGTCAATACTTAACTGTACTATGATGTTATCAATGACAAATTAAAAACTATAAATTAGATTTCATTTACTGACTGTTTTACAAGTTTAGACCTTTCACTCTAATATCAAAAATATTCTTAAAACTTGCCATTTTGTTTTAGAACTAAATATTTATTAATAAACACAAAATTAATTATAATAAAAACATTTTAAAAAACGGCACACCTTTGTAAACCCAATATTTTCACTTACCAGAAATGGTGGTCTAGTTTAGTGTATAATTATGGATAAAAAGAACACAACACTTGCAAAGAAGAATTTTACAATAAATATAAATCAAAGCATATTTTTATAATAAAACTCTAAAGAAAAATGGAAAAATTGAATAGAAATGTTATAGTGTTTTAATTTAAACCCTTGTTTTTTCAAGAAATAAAGGGTGGTATTTTCTGAATTAATTTTCATTCTCCAGTGGAAATTGCCTGGGGTAAAGCTTTTAATGGTCAGCATATTATTACATCATTTAAATAATGACCAATATTGTCAGCTGGACAATATCAATAGTCATCTAACTGCCTACTAAATATGACCATTCACAAAGGTGTACATTTTTATCTAATTGAGTTTTTACAGATACTGTTTTGCTATCAGATAAAACTTTGTACCATTGAGCGAGTCACCCAGATAACTGAGTTATATTACACACATTTTATCGTTTGTTTGTTTTGTTTTTTATGGTTTAACGCCATTTTTCAGCACAATATAGGCTATACATGGAGGCCAGTATTAATGGTGGAGGAAGAACCTGCGAAAACCACTGGAAAGAACCACCAACCCAAGAGAAGCTACTGGCAAGCTTTCTCACATAACTACATTAGCCGAATCTTTAGACTCGAACCCACGCAGACAGAGGTGAGATGGCAGTGATCCGTAACGTACAGCGCTTTAGACCACTTGGTCACTCGGGGCCCCTACATATTTTCGTAAATCTAAACTCTGATATCTAATTTTCTTGAATTTTTGGGAATAAAATTTAATGTTTTATGTTAATCACCACATCAATTTATTTCATTGCAAATATTTGTCATTTTAATATACTGTGGCATCATTTAAAAAATTGCCAAAAATAAAGGACATTGCTTGAATGGAAGTTGAAACAATATGACTGCCAAGCACCTGACATGATCAATCACTTATGAGTGTTCAAAATACAATGGAACCACCATAGTCAACAATACCAAATTGAGTGGTTAGTGAAGTACATCAACATACTTTTTACTAAACTAGTATCCACTCATTTGTACCATCAGTATATTCTAACAATAATGGCATTGGCACCCTGCTTGCACTATCAGTATATTACAACAATAATGGCATTGACACCCTGCTTGCACCATCAGTATATTACAACAATAATGGCATTGACACCCTGCTTGCACCATCAGTATATTACAACAATAATGGCATTGACACCCTGCTTGCACCATCAGTATATTACAACAATAATGGCATTGACACCCTGCTTGCACCATCAGTATATTACAACAATAATGGCATTGACACCCTGCTTGCACCATCAGTATATTACAACAATAATGGCATTGACACCCTGCTTGCACCATCAGTATATTACAACAATAATGGCATTGATACCCTGCTTGCACCATCAGTATATTACAACAATAATGGCATTGACACCCTGCTTGCACCATCAGTATATTACAACAATAATGGCATTGACACCCTGCTTGCACCATCAGTATATTACAACAATAATGGCATTGACACCCTGCTTGCACCATCAGTATATTACAACAATAATGGCATTGATACCATGCTTGCACCATCAGTATATTACAACAATAATGGCATTGACACCCTGCTTGCACCATCAGTATATTACAACAATAATGGCATTGACACCCTGCTTGCACCATCAGTATATTACAACAATAATGCTTGCACCATCAGTTTATTACAACAATAATGGCATTGACACCCTGCTTGCACCATCAGTAATGGCAATGGTACATTGCTTATGAACTGTAAATATCAGGATGCATGAATAAAGTCATCATTCTACCTGTGAATCATATGGATCAGTCCACAAGCTGTGGCAATCTTTGAGATGCACAAAGCCATCAAAGTGTGAAGGTGCTAGATAAATGTTATATTGTGTATGCTTTTTGTATGTGTGTGTGTGTGATTTGGATTTTTAATGTAGCTTTAATAATTTTTTTTGCCATAATGCAACGATGTCTGCAGTGTGACAGTTTTTACAATGGTGTTTAGCATTGAGGCATCATGCCACAGACATATAGCATGATGACCCACCAAGTCACATTATCCTGATACCAGGCTGACCAGTCCTAACACTAACCTGTTAATGTTGAGCACCATGCGAGGTAGCTGTTAGTACCGTTTTTTAAAATCTTTGGTATGACTTGGCCAGGGATTGAACCCATGACCTCCCGCATCTGAGGCAGACACCCTAGGCCACTGAAATGGTCGCCTTTTGTATGGACAAACTCCACGAATCAAGATTTTATCATCAATCACAGTACCAAAACCATTTCAACACTCGAGTCCATAAAATCAGCATACAAGCATCTATTATTTTCTGTCCAATCTGCTTTCTCACTGCTACTGAATGGGTTACTGATGTTTATTTAAATCTTTCTGAAATATTTTCTTTTGCTTTCACTTATAAACAGAAAATGTCTGACAATATTTTGCACTTTCTGCAACAATTTATTCCATCACAAGGAACTACAGAACATGCTGTGTTATTTACAAATGAAGTCTGTCATGTGATCAACTAATTTTAATCTAGTACTGTTCCATTAAATTTTTCACTTGATGAGGGAGATATCATGACTTCTGATGTATTCTGGGTTGCCATTTGGTCTAAGGCACTCACCTTTACATAATACAATCTTTCCTCTGTCTGCATGTCTGTCTTGGGCTGGCCAACATGGATATGTGACAAAGCTTGCCAGTATATTTTCATGCACTGGTGGTTATTCCTGGGGGTTTTCCAGGTCCTTCCTCCACCAGATATACTGACTATACATGATGCAGGGCATGTCATGTGCTGAAATATGGCTTTTAACCCACAACAACATCAACAGCTATTTGTGCTTTTATGGTTACTGGATGTCACACCAACATGACCTGAACAATACTGTGCTTCTTAGCTCCCCCCCCATCATTTGATTGTTTTCAGCATAGATAACAGTCAGTAATTATCAGTTTGACAAAACCTGACATCTAACAAACACACAGTAGTAACTGATTTACTTATCTCTTTGTATACATTTAAGTTAGGTATATGTTGTAACAAATGTCAATGAAATGAATTTTAAAACAATTTAGTTTTCTTAGATCTCTGTCTGTAAACCCATTGTTTGTCTTTTATTCCCACTAATACAATTATATTTTGGAATACAAACTCCATGATGGCCAAGGAATTCTGGCTGCAAAAAGCAAGTGGCCACAGGTCAGGGGAGCTGTTCAAGAGAGTGACCACTGTACTTATGCTTTAAGCAAGAGTTGTTTTTTTTAACCATCTTACTGTTCTATTGGATTAAACGGTGTAGATGAAATGAGATGAGCTTCCAAATGATTTAAATTTTAATAGGAAAGTTTACTACCTGTATTCAGAAGAAACAATGTTTGCCTTTATCTCTGCTTTATGTGGATTATTGATTCAAATGGATCATGACTGGTTTATGTGGATTATTAATCAGGGTTCATACTCAACTATGACTGATAAATTCAAAGACTTTTCCCAAACTTTCAAAGACCACAAACAGAGATTTCCAAGACCTATTTTTGCTAACATTGTGTATACAGGTTATAAGAGAAAACAACGAATGCCAAATACCACAATATTTTTTACTGATTAAAGTCAAACTATACTTAATTGCCTAAAATTGCATTATAATGATCTAGAAAATAGGTTAACATTTGTTGTTTTTTTCTCCAGAAATATGTAACATACGTGTCAGATTTAATACAACATAAATTGTTCTCTTAAAAGACATCAGCACTGCTTTAAATGCATTATTTTATTTGCTTTTTTTTCTCTTCAATCATTTTGGAAAGAGATGCCACCACTGTCATCTTTTCCTCTGCTCTTCTCCTAAGAGCATTTGACTCTGTGACAAGCACAATGAGTCCTTTTAATTCTGCCTCTTCTGCTTTCTGTACAGAGGAAGCATGTAGGCTGGCAATGTCAGCGTCAAGACGCAGCTTTTTGGCTTTAAGTTCTTCCACTTCATCCAAGGCCAACTCCCGTTTCTTTCCTTTTGGGTTTTTCTTCTCATCCTTCTCCTCTGCTTTCTTCTTATCCAGATAGGCATGGTACTTATGTCTTGCAGAGGAGGCATATGTCATCATTTCATTGCTAATGATGATTTCCAAAGGTCCACCAGCTTTTCTCATTGTGTCAATGATTAACATTTGAGCTCTGAGGCTTTCTCTGCTGAGGTTCTCAACAGATACCTGTTTGTCGATATAAAATCCTCTCTCCACTGTTGCCTGCCCATGTGATAACAACAACATTTTCTGGAGAACATTCCAAAGTTCAACATATTCATTTCTTTTGGAAAGGACAGAATAAAACACTTCATCAAGTCTGTCATCTGTTCTACTGAAGCATTTCAATGGATGATTGTCCGATTGGATAACTTCATCCACTAATTTTCCCTACTGAGTTAATATTAAATCACATCGGGACTCTACTTCTCTTCCTGCCTCACACATAATTTTTAGGACCCTACAAAGTTTTGTTTCTCCCTTTTCCTTGTCTGATCCTGATTGCATAAGTCCAGGGTCAGCCCAGGACATGTTTTTCACCAAGGGATATTTTAGAGGTGATTTCTCAAACAGCTTCTTTACCATTGCAATCATAAAGTCTCTGCACTCTGTTCTGAAAGCAAATCTATCCCTGTCTGAAGCTCCTACCTTTAACAATGTTTCTGAAGCTGAAAAGCCAACCTTAACTTTTCCTGCATCAAGGAAATTCTCTTTCTTATCAAACCCGATGCTCACTAATGCGGTTACAGAATTCGCCTTGGACATGATTTCAGGTTTCACATAACGTGACATGAGGTCTTTCACTAAAACTCCCAGGTCTGTGGCAAGGAATGGAAGCATAGGTTTATCAGTTTGGTAAGCCTCCAAAAAAGGTAGTTTGATTCTGGCAATAGTTACAAAGAACTGCAGCTTAGCTTTAATCAAAGGATCCCCAATAGCATCAAGAACATTCTTAAAGGACTTGCAGGTTGGTACTGTTATCTTTTTATTCTTCACAGCCGAACAAAAGTCAGCAAGATGAGGCAAAAGGAAAATGACCCTCTCCGCTGGTTCAATATTCTCAAGCCACCTGAAACAAGGAAAATCATAATTAGTTTGATTAAAACAGAAAAGAATTCAACAATAGAAATTGAAACAAAACAAAAAAATACAAATAATTACGGTAGCAACGAGTCATTTTTTGTAATAAACATCTTTAAATTTAGTAATATTTCATGCACTTCAAAGTACTGGACAAAACAGGTTCTATATATAGCAGCCTGTTTGTTTCGCTGAGGCTATTTTTTTATAATTTTTTTTTTTTTTTTTTTTTTTTTTTTACTCGCAATTCAAGAACAAGAACTCTTGCTTAACTCTAATATAGTGTACGCATGCGCACTTTGAAACTGTTTATCCGTGAATTTAATTTATTACAATGGATGTTTCTGTATTAAATCAAGGAATATTGTTATGTAGAACAAAATTTTCGAAAATGATTTTTGTTCCTCAAACGTGTTAAATAAACCGACGGTAGAAGTAAATTTAAACAGGCCCTCTTTTGCTATATCTCCCAAATCATCAAACTAAACGATCTTATTTTATACCCGACGAGTAATGAATTACCATTATTTTTCCAAAAACTACCAATTGCTTATACTTCTGCATCTTTGTTCCACTAAATGAACATGTAGTTACTAACTTGCAACCTACCTTTGGCATGACTTGTAAGGGCTCCTTCTCCCATTGAAGCCAAGTTGATCGTCTTTTTACACAGCGTACAAAACGCCTTTCATTTGCATAACTTATTCTTTTGCAGCCATTCCTTTTACTTCTCTTGTTCAAGCCAGATATCGTTGAAAGAGCAAAGACCTGGCATTTTTAAACACTGAACTTGCAGACGATGTAAATCGAATGAAGAAATTTTGAATTCTCGAGCGTATAACTTTCGCGAACTTTCTACGTAGAATTAGTGTAATTAACATTTTGATTGGCTAAAACTGATGGACTCGTCCAGTCAAATTGAACTATTCGTCAAACGAAAGAAGCCAGGAAAACCAGCTGCATCCGAAGCTAACGACCTTGGGCAATTTTATTGGTGACTTCCTTTGATGAAGTGTGTAGCGGCACCGTATTGCTTTGATGAAGAGTGCATGTGTGATTGAAGTCGCCGCCGCGGCATACTTTGGATGGCCAAACAAAACAAAGCCTCTTTTGTCATTGCGGCGGCAATAAACTGAACGGGTCATAAAAAGAAAGAAACCAGGATAACTAGATTACATCTGAATCTAACAACCTCGGATAATTTTATTTGTGATTCTGGAAAGAAATTATTTTTTGGGGGGGTTTATTTCAATTTTCAAAGACTTTCAAAGACCTCAGGGTAATATGCTCGATTTTCCCAAACTTTCAAGGCCTTGAAAACGCTACCTCATTTTTCCCAAACTTTCAAAGACCTTCAAAGACCGTACGAACCCTGTTAATTGATCATGACTGTTTATGTGGTTTATTGATTGATCATGACTGGTTTATGTGGATTATTGATTCAAATGGATCATGACTGGTTTATGTGGATTATTAATTGATCATGACTGTTTATGTGGTTTATTGATTGATCATGACTGGTTTATGTGGATTATTGAATAACATGACTGGTTTATGCGGATTAGTGAGTCAAATGGATCATGACTGGTTTATGTGGATTATTGAATAACATGACTGGTTTATGCGGATTAGTGAGTCAAATGGATCATGACTGGTTTATGTGGATTATTGAATAACATGACTGGTTTATGCGGATTAGTGAGTCAAATGGATCATGACTGGTTTATGTGGATTATTGAATAATATGACTGGTTTATGTGAGTCTAATGGATCATGACTGGTTGATGTGGATTATTGAGTAATCATGACTGGTTAATGTGAATTATTGATTGATCATGTCTGTGGTTAATGTGGATTATTGATTCGAATGGATCATGACTGGTTTATGTGGATTACTGATTCAAATGGATCATGGCTGTAGCTAATGTGGATTATTGATTCAAGTGGATCACTACTGTAGTAAATCTTATTTAACAAAGAAATAAAAAAGTAGTCATTTCTTGCAAGTCTTACCAACAGCAGTTTCATCAAAATGAAGAATGATATAAGTTAGAACTAAATCTAATTTTCATAACCCATTTTATTGTTCTAAGTTAAGTTTTCAATACTACTAGTACTTCAATGTTTTATTATCTTTCTCTTTTCTCTCTATCTTTATCTCTATCTCTCTACCCTTGCTACTCACACAATACATACTAATTAGACAGTGAGTGTAACCAACAGTTACCACATACTGTATACTTATACATGATCTGAAACATTATCAAATGCTCGATAATACCTAATCATTTTTTCCTCCAAACACACATATAAAAAATAATATTTTCTTACAGTAATCATTTCTTACAGTAATCATTCTAACTAACTGCTGAGTTAGTTTGATTTGCCAGAAATATACCGCAAAAAAGGGATAAGTGGTTTTTCTGCATCAAGTGAGGCTAGTTACTTCTTTGGGTTGTTAAATTCATATAGCAGGCACAAAATCCACAAAAAAGTGCTACTCAACAAAAAACTGTGCAGTAAAATGCCTACAAACATAATTTTATGTAGCATTTTCCGCAAATTGAGAGTTCATTTTATTAAATTAATGAGAAGACTCTTTAGAATTCTTACCTATGAGAGTTATCATCCAGACCATGAAATAGGAATACAAGGACAACCAGACTAGACTCATGATAAATGTGAAGATGAAGCACTTTCTCCATCGTGGACGCCGACAATCAGGGATGGTAAGATAAAGTAGTATCTTCAGTGGAAGAGATGAGATGAATAATACTCGTTTCCACCACACACTTGGAAAGGCAAACACAGACTCAGCTTCTTCTTTATTTACTGAAAACAAAAATAATGACAAATATACCTAAAATTTGAATCTTATTAAATGTTCACAGATTATAAATCTCTGCATATATGGAACATTGGAACATAAAATGTTCTCTTGATTGGCAATCAAAAATTACTTATATGTCTATGAAGCTACTGACATGACGAAAAAAACATCAGTGGTATTCAGTTGCCTTGATACATTTACACATTGTGAATGCCCAAAAATGTTGTGACTCACAAACACTTAATAGAAATTACTACAACAGTACTACTATTTGTTGTAGTTAATATTATAGGTCATAACCTGCCAAACAAATTGTACTAATTACAAATAACCAGATATAATAAATAACCTCTTATTGGACAAACTACTTTGCTATAATTAACACCTTTTACAACCACAAAAATGTGTCCTTTGGAAATAGATTCCCTACCTAACACATGTCCTTAGGGAATATATGCCCTACCTAACACATATCCGTAGGGAATAGATGCCCTACCAAACACATATACAATTGAAATATATGCCTTACCAAACAGGTATCCTTAGGAAATATATGCCCTACCAAACACATGTCCTTAGGGAATAGATGTCATACCTTATATGTTTCCATTGGGAATAGATGCCCTACCAGACATGTCCTTAGGGAATATATGCCCTACCTAACATGTGTCCTTAGGAAAGAGATGCCTACTTAACAAATGTCCTTAGGGAATAGATGCCCCACCAAACATGTGTCATTTGGGAATAGATGCCCTACCAAACATGTGTTCTTAGTGAATAGATGCCCTACCTAACAAGTGTCCTTTGGGAATATAAGCCTTACCTAACATGTATCTTTAGAGAATAGATGCCCTGCCTAACAAGTGTCCTTTGGGAATATAAGCCTTACCTAACATGTATCTTTAGAGAATAGATGCCCTGCCTAACATGTGTCCTTAGGGAATAGATGCTTAATACAAACATATGTCCTTAGTGAATAGATGCCTAATACAAACATATGTACTTAGAGAATAGATGCCCTACCAAACATGTATCCTTAGGGAAAAGATGTCCCACCTAACTTGTGTCCTTAAAGAATAGATGTCCTTCCTAACATGTGTCCTTAGGGAATAGATGTCCTACATAGCACGTGTCCTTAGGGAATAGATGCCTACCTAACAAATGTCCTTAGGGAATAGATGCCTTACCTAACAAATGTCCTTATGGAAAAGATGTCCTACCAAACATGTGTTCTTAGTGAATAGATGTCCTAACAAACATGTGTCCTTAGGGAATAGATGTCCCACCCAACATGTGTCCTAAGAGAATTGATGTCCTCCCTAACATTGGTCCTTTAGGGAATTGATGTCCTACCTAACATGTGTCCTTAGGGAATATATGCCTACTTAACAAATGTCCTTAGGGAATAGATGTCCTACCAAACATGCATCCTTTGGGAATATATGCCTGACCTAACATGTGTCCTTAGGGAATATATGCCTACCTAACATATGTCCTTTGAGAATAGATGCCTACTTTACAAATGTCCTTAGAGAAAAGATGTCCTACCTAACATATGTCCTTAGAGAATAGATGCCTACTTTACAAATATCCTTATGGAAAAGATGCCTACTTTACAAATATCCTTTGGGAATAGATGTCTACTTTACAAATGTCCTTAAGGAATAGATGCCCCCATCTAATACCTGTCTTTGGCACCTAACAGATGCCCTACCTGTGTCTTAAGGGACATATGCTCTATCTAACATGTGGTCAGACTTAAAGAGCATCACTCTTTCACATGTACCTATACCTTCTCAATATTAAAACTGTTTTTCATTTGGCATCAATACCTGAAATATTTCAAATGTTATTTAACAGGAACAACTCATAATACAACAACAAATTGTTAAGTCCAAAGTGGCCATAACTCATTAAAAAACTATTTTTAAATGTGGAAGTCAAACTTTAAATGTGTATTCACAATATAAACCTCAACCTACATTAATTAGTGGAACTCATGAAATGGGCCCCGATTGACCGAGTAGTCTAAAGCGCTGTCATACCAATTATGTTCTAAAGCAGATGTGGGCAAAATATGGCCCATACACCTGGTTTAATCAGTTAATTTACATTATAGTGTATAACTAAAAATCACAAATCTGGCCCACATTATGAAGGAAGTTGTCCATGGCAGCTCTAAAGCAATAGTCCTGTAATTTGACGCAGTACTGTATGAATAAATTGTACAAAGGTCTACCAGTGCAATATTAAACAGTGTATCTAAGACTAAACTACATGTACTCCTTAAACAGAGTATACCTTGCATTACCAGTACACTGTGCCACAGTGTATCTGGGATTAATTATGTCTCAAAATATGTCTTATTCTACCGAAGCTTTGTGCCCCAGTGTATCTGGGATTAATTACTACTTAAAAAGAATGTCTTACTCTACCAGAGAATTGTTCCACAGTGGATTTGGGATTAATTGCTCCTTTTCCAGAGCATTGTTCCACAGTGGATCTGGAATTATGTACTCCATATACAAACAGGGTACACCCTGTTCTACCAGAGCAAGTACCACAGTGGATGACCTTGCCAAATCCTTAGATAGGGGGAAGTAGCATGACTTTGCTTTCTTTGACTTCAGTAAACACTTTCGATTATGTCCCCCATGAAAAACTCCTCAGTAAGTTGAACCACTATGGTATCAGGGGTAACACCCAAAACTGTATCAAAGATTTTCCTATCAGACAGATTGCAGAGAGTTTTAGTAGATGGAGAAACATAAGACACAGCAACAGTTGTTAGTGGGGTACCTCAAGGGAGTATTTTGGGTCCCACCCTCTTCCTGGCATTCATCAAATACCTACCTGCAAGTGTCAAATCAAACACAAGACTTTTTGCAGAAGACTGTATAGTCTAATGGGAAATAAATGTCTCCAAAGACAGCGAGATCCTTCAAGAAGAACTGAACCAACTGGCCCTCAGGGAAGATCTTGGGGTATGTTGTTCCATCCACAAAAATGGTGCGTCCTAAGATTTATAGGCAAATATCACCAACCATGTCCGAATATACTCTTAAGGAGCACAAGTTAGCCAATGAGCAGGCAACAAAATATCTTCGGTTGAATTGTCCAGCAGCCTCTCTTGGAAAAAGCACATAGACAAGATAGTGAAACAAATGGAACAGTAATCTTTGTTTCCTGTGCCACAACCTCTGAATCAACAATGATAGAAAAAGTGAGACATAATTCACTATGGTTTGACCAGGTCTCAAGTAATGCATGACTGACTGGAACCCACATAAAAATGTAATAAATAAGATAGAATTGGTTCAGAGGTGAGCTGCTAGATTCACCCCCCCCAAAAAAATATCATAACACTAGCAGTGTCAGTGCAATGTTGAATCATCTCCGGTGGGAATCACTACAGTCCAGACGAACCACGGCCCCCCCCCCCCCGAACATGTACAAAACTGAACAACCTAGATGACATATCAGCAGACAAATATCTGACCCTGGCATATAGCCAAACTAGGGCAAACCTTTGGAAAAAGTTCCAATTAATGTCAGCATCAACAACTTTCAAGTTCAACTTCTTCCCATGTACAATAAGGACTTGGAACAAATTACCATAAATAATCGCAGAAGCTCCTGACTTGGTCTCTCAAAAACAGGAGCTTTCCAATATCACATTCTAATGAACTAGTCAGCTACAAGAAAGACCTAGTGGTTCTATGCCGGTTAAGGTTTCCATATCTCATTGCTGCTATGGTAGCCAGATTGATCTGAGTATGAACGGATGAAAATGGACATTGACACTCTTTTACTTCTTTTTGCCTTCTTATCATTACCCTTCTGACTTTCCTATCACTTCCAACTTTACTTTATCTTTGATCATGCACCACCTGTAGCTTAAGTGCGACTGCATTAACATTTTTATAGCTTTAGATAATTAGATGCCACCCGGATCATGGTCTACAATGTTATGTTGTTCTTGCAGCTAGATTCATGTTTTCACAATATTAATGAATGCTTTAAGTACCAGAAAATTCTTTATGAGGAAGCATTGAGTGGTCATCATCATCACCCTCCCCTTCCATCTCCTCATCTTCCTTCCTTTCTCCATCCATTACACTGTCTTCCCCATTCACCCATTTGTCTGCAATTACAGAGGAAGCAATGGGGTCAAAGTGGGTTGGTTTTTATGGATTAATAATCCATCAGACAATTATAAAGAACTTTATTATTTTCTATAAAATAACCAGAAGTATTAAATGAAAACTTTTCACAAAGCTCACCGTCCCAAAGAAGTGGAAAGTAGCAGCAGCATTGTGCACATTTTCTATATTGAATGGTGGAGGAAGTGGAGGAGAAGTAGGTGCATTACATAACTCATGCATAAATATTCCGACATGACAGATCAAATTGTGCTTCATTATATGCAACTCGTGCATACATACTCGTGCTTGACAGATCAAATTGTGCTTCATTCTATGCAACTCATGTATACATACTCGTGCTTGACAGATCAAATTGTACTCATTATATGCAACTCAAGTATACATACTCCTTCTTGACAGATCAAATTGTGCTTCATTATGTGCAACTCATGTATTACATACTCCTGCTTGAAAGATTAAATTGTACTATATTGTATGCAACTCATGAACCGCTCCGGTGGCCAAGTGGTTAGAGCGTCCGCCCCGGAAGCGGGAGGTCGTCGGTTCGATCCCCGGCCGAGTCATACCAAAGACTTACAAAAATGGTACTAACAGCTGCCTCGCTTGACGCTCAGCATTAAGAGGTTAGTGTTAGGACTGGTCGGCCTGGTGTCAGGATAATGTGACTGGGTGAGGCATCATGCTACATGTCTGCGGCATGATGTCTCAGTGCTAGACATCACTATAAACTGTCTCACTGCAGACATCGTAGCGATATGACTGAAAAATTGTTAAAGCTACGTTAAAAATCCTAATCAAACAAAAGCAACTCATGAATATATACTCCTGCTTGACAGATCAAATTGTGCTTCATTATGTGCAACTCATGTATTACATACTCCTGCTTGACAGATCAAATTGTACTCATTACATGCAACTCCTGTATACATACTCCTGCTTGACAGATCAAATTGTACTCATTACATGCAACTCATATATACATACTCGTGCTTGACAAATCAAATTGTACTTCATTATATGCAACTCATATATACATACTCGTGCTTGACAAATCAAATTGTACTTCATTATATGCAACTCATGTATACATACTCGTGCTTGACAGATCAAATTGTGCTTCATTATGTGCAACTCATGTATTACATACTCCTGCTTGAAAGATTAAATTGTACTTTATTGTATGTAACTCATGAAAATATACTCCTGTTTGACAGATCAAATTGTGCTTCATTATGTGCAACTCATGTATACATACTCCTGCTTGACAGATCAAATTGTATTGCATTATATGCAACTCATGTATTACATACTCCTGCTTGATGAATCAAATTGTACTTCATTATATACAACTCATGTATACATACATACTTGTGCTTGACAAATCAAATTGTACTTCATTATATGCAATTCATACAAACATACTCGTGCTTGACAAATCAAATTGTACTTCATTATATGCAACTCATGTATACATACTCGTGCTTGACAGATCATTATGTGCAACTCATGTATTACATACTCCTGCTTGAAAGATTAAATTGTACTATATTGTATGCAACTCATGAAAAAATACTCCTGTTTGACAGATCAAATTGTGCTTCATTATGTGCAACTCATGTATACATACAACTGCTTGACAGATCAAATTGTATTGCATTATATGCAACTCATGTATTACATACTCCTTCTTGATGAATCAAATTGTACTTCATTATATACAACTCATGTATACATACTTGTGCTTTACAGATCAAATTGTACTTCATTATATGCAAATCATGTATTACATACTCCTTCTTGATGAATCAAATTGTACTTCATTATATACAACTCATATATACATACTCGTGCTTGACAAATCAAATTGTACTTCATTATATGCAACTCATGTATACATACTTGTGCTTGACAGATCAAATTGTACTCATTATATGCAACTCAAGTATACATACTCCTTCTTGACAGATCAAATTGTGCTTCATTATGTGCAACTCATGTATTACATACTCCTGCTTGACAGATCAAATTCTGCTTCATTATGTGCAACTCATGTATTACATACTCCTGCTTGACAGATCAAATTCTGCTTCATTATGTGCAACTCATGTATTACATACTCCTGCTTGACAGATCAAATTGTACTCATTACATGCAACTCCTGTATACATACTCCTGCTTGACAGATCAAATTGTACTCATTACATGCAACTCCTGTATACATACTCCTGCTTGACAGATCAAATTGTACTTCATTATATACAACTCATGTATACATACTTGTGCTTTACAGATCAAATTGTACTTCATTATATGCAATTCATGTATTACATACTCCTGCTTGATGAATCAAATTGTACTTCATTATATGCAATTCATGTATTACATACTCCTGCTTGATGAATCAAATTGTACTTCAATATATGCAACTCCTGTATACATACTCCTGCTTAACAGATCAAATTGTACTTCATTATATGCAACTCCTGTATACATACTCTTGCTTGACAAATCAAACTATACTTCATTATATGCAACTCATGAATATATACACACTCACACATCAATGATCAGCACACAGGTCTTATGACTAAATATTTTCTCTACAGCATTATTTTCTTTGCAATATAAGGGAAAATTAGAACTTAATTTCATTAACCATCTGTATATATTCCTCCAATCTCCTTATGAAATTCAGCAGTCTTATCTGACTGTATACCTTCATGTTTGCAAATATTTTACAAAAATGTCAAAAATTAAGACCATCTGCATTTGCATGTGGTACAGAATGATAACTTACACATGCAAGTGTACATGAACTCTCACAAATATCAAATGCAGATATAACCAAATAATCATTCACATGTGGCTTCAAATAAAAATGATTACTGGTCACCCCATCACAATTAGGCGTTAAAAGACAAATGTTCCATTCCATAAGCAGATATTTTGTTTAAGCTAAGCTTTTTTTTAATATTATTTTGAGTTGTGAAAATTTCATTAAAATTTGTTAACTTGAGAAAATTTCAGAAACATTTGACAAAAATAACATTAGCAGTGTTAAAGATTTGAATCTGAACATATAATAGATGTTAGATGACCCACATGATTGACCGGTTTGACCACCAGTACGTTATCTAGTACTTGAATGTAAGTACTAGATAAACATCAATCTTAGTACCAGATTTGGCAAAGATTCATTAAAATGCTTCAAGTGGAATTGTTGCCTGACACACCCATGCCCAGATGTGAGGTCAAGTGATTCAAAAGTATTAATTGAATAACAGTTACCAGCAGGTAAAAAAATATGTGATACTGAGTTAGAAGATGGGATGAGATGCATGTAATAGTGATTTGTATAAGACTTCTGATCTTAGAAGAGTGTGTTTATGTGTATGTGTCTATTTTTTTCTTTGATATTTTGCATAGTTTTAATTGTTTTTTAGTCCTATTGATACAACGTTTGCAGAGTGGCAATTTATAGTGATGTCGAAGACTGGGTCATTATGCTGCAGAAATGTAGCATAATGTCCCACCCAGTCAAATTATCCTTACACCAGGCCGACCAGTCCTAACATCATCATCAGTCTCTTGACCTAGTGTGGTCACTGAGGCACTGTGCTGCTGAATATCTGACCAGTTCCCTCCACTTGTCTCAATAATGTGCCAATGCCTGTGTCTCCACATAACTTTTCCTGGTTCGTTCTGTGATGTTGTCAATCCACTTTTTTTTCTGTCTATCTCTCCTTCTACCACCTTGGACACTGCCCTGCAGTACTGTTGTGGATAGACTATTGACTCTAGTGACATGGCCATACCATTTAAGCTTTCTCTTTCTGACAGTGGTAAGGAGGTCTTCATAATGGCCTACTCTGTGCCTGATGGTGTTATGCACGTCTGCATTTGTGATGTAGTCCATGTAAGAGATGCACTCCAAGTAGATGTTGAAAAGCTTGGGTGACAGGATACAGCCAAGCTATACTCCAACTGTTGTCTAGAACCAGTCTCCCATAGAACCTTGAGCAATTACTACACTGTCTGGTAGCCTTGGTTTACAGCTGCTAGATGGTATTGGTCAACTTTTGACCCATATTGCACTTCTTCATTGTGACCCACAATGCCTCATGGCACACTTTGTCAAAAGCCTTTTTGAAATCTATGAACACATGAATGATGTCTAGTTGATGTTGTAAGTTCATTTCACACAGAACCCTGATATTGAATATTTGTTCTGTTGTGCTTCTTCCACTCCAGAACCTTGCCTGTTCTTTATTATTTCTTCTGCTTGTGGTTTCAGTCTGTTCAAGATAATCTTTAGCAACAC
The DNA here is from genome assembly GCA_030141615.1 of Unio pictorum. Classification (NCBI taxonomy): domain Eukaryota; kingdom Metazoa; phylum Mollusca; class Bivalvia; order Unionida; family Unionidae; genus Unio; species Unio pictorum. The sequence continues at coordinate 3,986,845 of JARLTB010000023.1, read as the reverse complement.
CTTACTAGCATGGCTGATCAAACTGATAGTTCTGTAATTTTGGCACAGCTGGAGATTGCCTTATATGGGGAGTGTTATAATCAGTGACTGGGTCCATTTTGTTAGCAGCTCTATCACTAAAACCCCGCCACCCCTCCCTTCTTGAAAAGTTCAGCTGGGATGTTGTCTACTCTAGCTGCCTTCCAATTCTTCAGCCCTCTTTTTGCAGATTCCACATCTTCTTTGAGAATGGGGAAATCATCATCATTTGAAGAGTTTGGAACTTCAAGCACCTCTGGGTCTCCTGTGGATGGATGGTTGGTTGTAGAGTTCTTTACAATACGCAGTCCATCTTTCTGCAATGTCACTTGCTTCTGTAAGGCATTTTCCATTTTCATCTTGAATGGTACTGACCCTTGGTTGCTTCTGTCTGGTGAGGTCTTGCACAATTTGGAATGCCTTTTTGCTGTTTATCTTGATCATATTACTCTCTATTAGTGTGCCCTTTTGTCCAATCCAATCTTCTTTTGCTTTCTTCAAGTTCTGATATTCTTGTTTATTTCTCTGTACTCCATTGCCACTGCTGTGTGTCTTGTGTTTTTGAGGTATCTTCAGGAATCACACAGACTCAGAAACTCATTGGCTTGTTCATTTTTTGGCCAGTCCTAACACTAACATATTAATGCTGAGCACCTAGTGAGGCAGCTGTAAGTATCATTATTATACACAAGGTTTGTCTCTCTTTAAATAAGTGTTACAAGTCTATGCTCTTAAAATCAATAAAAAAAAAAAGAACTGAAAAAGTACAAGATTTGTATAATTCAACAAATAATTCATTTGTCTAGATTACAAAGTGAAAATGGAAGAAAGAAAAAAACTAACTTTCGGCATTGCGAATTAATTCCACAATAATCCTAGAATTAGAGACACAAGTCCATTTTATTTAAAGTTCTGAAAATATTTAAAAGGAAATCTAAATAAAGTCCAATGGTGAATGTGTTGATGTGTCTGTGATGACCTGTATAATGCTGATGTGCTAACAGTTGTTTGTTAAATCACATTAATACAATCCAAGAATATATCCTTTTGTTTGTATTTTACTATAAATCCAAATCTCTATTTCCAATAATGATATAAGAGCACATTTGTATTTCCAGAACAAAATCATTTGAATAATTTGAAGAAATAAAAATTCCTGCCCAAAGGAAATGCTTGCCACAACAATACTACAAATGGAGTCTGCTAGATCTTAAAGCTGTAATAAAAGACTTTTGGAAAAGCATCAGTTATATGACAAACTAAGTTGCAAAACAAAATTCCTGATGAGGCTCATAAGAACATTATTCTAGAAGAAACCGAAAGAACTTAGTTGTAATTAGAAAGAAAATCACCAAAGTCCTAATAAAACAAATGACAATTGTCACTACTCTAGGTATAAAAAATACAACATCCTTGATTAAGATAATGATCATCACCCTGGGAAAAAAAAAAACAAAACTAAACTTGTTTACCAATTGTCAATGATTTTGGACAAGGTCAGCCCTAGATACAATGTTTCATTACCAACACCATAATAAAAATCAAACTAAAAATAAATTACTTGAATAAAGACGGAGTAGGATGCATACATCTCAAAACATCTAAAATGGAAAAATGTTTCAAAAAATAAAACTTCTAAAGTAATTAAAATTTTAATAAAGGTCAAGTAAAAAATTAGTGTATCCCGTAGGGGTGAACGACTGAATTAAAAATCCCTGTTGGTGCCAGAATTGTAAAAAAACAAACTTTGTTATCAAAACTGAGGGTCAAATTAAACCTTTGGGGGTCCCTGAAGCCCAGTTGAGGGTAAAGGGAAACAAGGCAATGTAGGAACACTCGGCAGTAACTGAAATGGAGATTACATTCAGTGTGATGTCAACAATAAATACCACCATTTTACAAGGAAACTGCTGGTTTCAGGCTAATGGAAGTAACAGGTAAAAATTGGCTACTGTGAGTTACATCCCCTTAGAGATTTCAGCCAGCAAAATGTGTTCCTTTCTTTTCTTCTCCATGTACCAAAAGCTAATAAAAATTTCATATGAGATCTAGTAAAATAGAAATTTGAAAACAAGACACTTTTTATTTTCATAATGCAATCTATCTGTTCTTATACATTGTGTTAGTCACAATACAGGTTTTGATTTAGTATATCTTAGTCTCAGTTATTGTAATTTCTATATCAGCATTAAGCTAAAAACAAATGATTTAATATTTCTTAATATAGTGGTTACATAAAATTTTGACAACAATAAGGAAAATATCTGCAAACTTAAAAACCGTGATGGCAACATAAAGTCCTCAAAAATATAAGTTGTAATGGATACAAAGTGCAATATCTTTGCAAATAACAATCTAGAGGGCAAGAAAATATATTCTAATGGACTCCAAGGGCAATTTGCATTCTGATAATATATCTGATGGTAATATTAATCTCTTTTCCTGATTGAAAAAATAAAAAGGTCGTACTCATTCAAAATGACTCTTGGCTAAGTAATTTGTTATATCATGGAGTCATTTGTTTGACTGGTGTTGCTGATGCTCAAGCATTTTTGTCTTAAGACATACTTCAGTTCTTTCTTTCACCACTTGTCAAGTTTGGCCAGTTTATCCCCTCCATGCCTACTCAGCATTGCACTCTGCAGTGGAGGTGTAAATACCAACAAAGTGAATCAGCAAGTGAAAAGACTGAGACATCAGAGTAATTTACAATGGATACCAAATGAAGAACTCAGTTAAAACAATGTAAGTCAAGAATTTGATATCAAGATCAGTGGATAGTAGATCACTGACACTTCAAGGAATTTTTACATTTTGATTTATTAAGTGTTGTGGAGTTGTAAAAGGATATTTCATACAGGTGATACAAGAAAATTTTAACCGCTCCGGTGGCTTAGTGGTTAGAGTGTCCGCTGAGGAAGTGGGAGGTCGTGGGTTCAATCCCCGGCCGAGTCATACCAAAGACTTACAAAAATGGTACTAACAGCTACCTCGCTTGGCGCTCAGCATTAAGAGGTCAGTGTTAGGACTGGTCGTCCTGGTGTCAGGATAATGTGACTGGGTGGGACATCATGCTACATTTCTGCGGCATGATGCCCCAGTGCTAGACATCACAATAAACTGCCTCACTGTAGACATCGTAATGATATGACTGAAAAAATTGTTAAAGCTACGTTAAAAATACTAAAAAACAAACAAACAAACAAGAAAATTTATGATTATCCTTTCTTGGAATTAACAACCCAAACTATGACAATTCACCTACAACACAAAGTCCATAAACCTGAAAAATATGAAAACAATTATATTAAAAAAATCCCAACAAAGGTTACCAACCCCTTGTGATTTGTGAGCATATCAATAAATAAAATTATAGATGGCTGCTTCAAAATTGATAATATCTTGAAGGATTCAAAGAGGGATTTTGGGTCAATGTTACTCATACCAAGTGAATGCTAAAACTAGAGCCACCTAGCAGGTAATGAGTGTATCTTCCAAGACATTTCTTGAATTGATGGATTCGAGAGATAGTGGAGCTTATATTCTATCTGGTAATTTGATTAGGAAATGTTGAAATAAACTGGTTAATCATGTTAATACTGTACTTTAGTCTCTGGACTGAAGTAGGATTGTTAAGAGGAATATTCACATACCTGCTTCCCCTTCAATCTCTCCAGATATGGAACCATTTGAGTGTAGATTTGAGGTGTCACGTAACTTGTCATACAAGATAATGCTCTCTGGATCATCTTGGCGGATGGGAGGTGTGCACCAATGACATTTTGGCACTATCCAAGCTTCAAGCCGAGAGTTGAAATACATCAGCAGAATATAGAAACCATATAGGACCAGGAAAGACAATGCTTCATACCTGTAATTACACAAAATCAGTCATCATCTTTTTGTCAGCTAAACCAAATGATTCAAAAAGAAGTTTACAAAGTTTAATCTTTTACCTGATTTTCTAAAAAAGCATAAATTCTTGAGTGAAAAAACTCCCAACAGTACTGTATTTCTGATAGAGAAATGAAGTGATCAAAAAACCTTAAGTCACAATAACCTTTGCATAGGATTGGAATAATCAGAGATCACATATTTGCATTACAGTTAATACCATACAGTTTGTTGAATTGAATCAAGTCTGTTATGATGATGTAGCATACCCTCCCTCCCAATTTGTCAGTATTTTTGCCGTCCCGAGATGTTTGAGACAATGATAAAAGGATGCTTTATAAAATAATTTTTTCTCATCATGCTGAGGAATTTATTGATACATATAAGTAAGTTACCAGGTTAGGTATTCTGTAAATTACTCAAAATTCTGGTGCACATTAACTTTAAATTCTAACTGCTGCTAAAACTAACCTGTTAGTGCCACTGTGCATCAGCCAATCATAGACACAACCTATTAGTGCATATGTGCATCAGCCAATCATAAAACACAACCTATTAGTGCATATGTGCATCAGCCAATCATAAAACACAACCTATTAGTGCATATGTGCATCAGCCAATCATAAAACACAACCTATTAGTGCATATGTGCATCAGCCAATCATAAAACACAACCTATTAGTGCTATTGTGTATCAGCCAATCATAAAACAACCTATTTGTGCATATGTGCATCAGCCAATCATAAAACAATATATTAGTGCATATGTGCATCAGCCAATCATAAATCATGACCTATCAGTGCTTATCTGTATCAGCCAATCATAAAATACAACCTTTTAGTGTCACGGTGTATCAGCCAATCATAAAACAAAACATTAATGCATATGTATATCAGCCAATTATAAAATACAACCTATTAGTGCCATGTTGTATAAGCCATTCATAAAACACAACCTATTAGTGCTTATGTATATCAGCCAATCATAAAACACAACCTATTTGTGCTTATGTGTATCAGCCAATCATCAAACAAAATCTATTAGTGCCACTGTGCATCTGCTTATCATAAAACACAACCTATTAGTGCTACTGTGTATCAGCCAATCATAAAACCCAACCTATTAGTGTTTTTGTGTATCAGCCAATCACAAAACTCAACCTAATACCAATTATATTTAAGCAACATAATTCACCCACAAGGACTTAGAGGTCTGGATAGCATGATGGTGAAACATTTACTCTCCATCCTGACAGTTCCAAGTTAGATCCCTTAGTTTAATAAGTGCTACAGGTAAGTAGGTACTAATTTATTGTTGGGTTTTTGTCATGCTTCTCTGGTTTATAATACAGTCTTGTGGATGACAGTACTTGGTGCAAGTTGTATTGCCTTAAATCCCAACTACATAAGGCAAATAACCAATGCCCATCTCTAAAATAAAAATCTGCATGTTTCATTTTGCACAAAAGATTTGTATCAGTGTGCTTCCGTGCTGTGACAGATTGGACCCATCTTCTTGACAATATTAAATCAGGTCATTCCTTCAGCATGTTCAATGTTACTTAAACAGAGAATTAAATAACATTTAAAAATATTCTACACAAGCATCCTTCCATGCTGAAATTCTGCATGCTAGAACGAAAAATGCATTTACATTCACTTTATGATGACCTGTACTGTAAGCATATTGCAAATTCATATGTATGACTTTATCATAAGCCTTGTTGGTTTTTTCTATAATAGTATACAATATTGAAAAATATACTCAATTATACATGAAACAATAATGATAATGTTGCATTATTATTGGAAGATATTCCACTACTGTCTATAGAAAACACAAATATTTTGAACAGTCCATGAAATTATGTCAGGCAGCATGAGATTTTCAGTTTAATCAAATGATAAATAAATTTTGTTATTTCTGACAGGCTCCTTGATATCAAATATATACTGGCACTTTTCTATACTGGATCCATTTCATCTGTACTAAACTTATTTTTTTGTCTTAACACTAGATCTAATGTCAAGTTACAAGAACAGTGAGTGCCACTGTGCTATGTACCAATCATGTAATAGACAAATACAACAGTTAATGTAAGGAAATGAAAAGCTTTATTCTCTGGCACTAATGGGAATAAAAAATGGGGTGGTGGGGTGGGGTATAAAAGTGTGTGCAAAACTATGTGCTTCAGTGGCAAATTTACCATCTAAAATGAATTAATGTTAAAGATGAAACTATGAAAACACCAAGACTGCATTTTAATAGTTTATTCAAAGAAAAGTCCACAAGTATATGCATGTCTGTAGCATGAATAGTGAATGTATCAACACGTGTACTCACCACGAAGTTATCTCAATGTATCTGTAATAATGAATTCATAATAATTCCATTGAAAATAAGCACATAATATTACTCATTTGTCACTAATTTGACTGAAAATCAATCCAATTTTTAAAACAAAATTATGATAGGAATGATAAAGAACACTGATGGTTCAATATGAATACATCCCAAGGTCATTAAGTGCAGAAGGGGTCTGTATAAATTTTATACCACTAAAATCATCTCTGACATGAATCACAATACTTTAATACATTTTAAAAACTGATATGATTTTTAACTGTTTCCTGCACTATGCCAAATGAAGCATAGTCATCAAATGGGAACATAATATCCCGAGTCTCCATCCATTCTTATCACACACTTCAACCTTGGATTGTTTCTGTTGCCAACGGCAGTTGGTCCTCAGGCATAGTTCACTTGCTGTCATCATCAGAATTATTCCCCTTGGCAGCATCACTATTGGGGTTCATTTACCCAAATATTCTGAATAATTTTAGTATCAGAAATGGTCAATGACTGGGCAGACATTATCAAAAGTGAGCCATTCAGGTACACTTTCCTTATATGCACTAATAATCAAAATGTTTTGAGCTGGGCATTATTATAATAACAGCATTTCAGGATTTTTTCCCAAGTTGGATGACTCATTCAAAGTTTGATCCTGTGGAGTCTCCTGAACTGACGTATCATCAGAAACAATCTTTATAATAAGTTATCTTCAATAGTTTTATTGACTAATGAAACTATGACCTGTTCAAGAACCTGAAACAAGGAACTGGTATTCTTTCAGAGTAATCTGACATTGATCTTTCTGTCATGATTAACATGGCTGTGGTGGGCAGGGTAACTGTCAAACAATAACAAAATGTATCTGGGTCTATCTTCACATTCTTTCAGTGGGATTCAACTGCCTGAAAACAAATGCATTCTGAAACTTGTTTTCAAACAAAGCAGCCATCATTCATTCATTTTTCATTGCACCATATCAGAAATTTAGGGACTTCATTTAATATGATGAAAACTCCTCAGTGACTTGAATGTTCTGATAGTGGTTTTAGTTTGCGACTTCCAACATTATAAAAAAACAAAATAGTAATGCCACCTTCTCTTTCATTATCTTAAACCCTTTGTGTTTATACATGTCTGTTTTTACAGCCATGATGGTATAATTGTGTGATTAGGATTTTAAATGTAGCTTTAACAATTTTTCAATCATATTGCTACGATGTCTGCAGTGTGTCAGTTTATAGTGACGTCTAGCACTGGGGCATCATGCCGCAGACATGTAACATGATGTCCCACCCAGTCACATTATCAGGTTGACCAGTCCTAACACTAACCTCTTAATGCTGAATGCCAACCGAAGTAGCTGTTAGTACTATTTTTGTAAGTCTTTTGTATGACTTGTCCATGACTCGAACCCATGACCTCCTGCTTCCGATGCAGATGCTCTAACCACTAGGCCATCAGAGATGTCAGCCAGGATGGAGTTAAATATCATTTTCTAACAAAGTCCAGTTTAAATTATAAATCTGCTCTGGGGAACATCCAGATAGGTCATAGTGGTTTCAAAATCTGAAGAGAAAGTTTCATCTTAAACAGGGTTCATACTGAACTCTGAATGATATATAAAGACTTTTCCCAAACTTTCAAAGACCACAAACACAGATTTCCAAGACCTATTTTTGCAAACAAATTATACACAGGTTATAAAAGGAGAAAAAAAAAAATGAATGCAGAATGATACAATATTGTTTAATGATGAAATTCAAACTATAAATAATTTTCTAAAATTGCTTTATAATGATCTGGAAGATAGGTTAACATTCATTGGTATTTCTGAAATATGTAACTTATACATCAGATTTAATACAAGATAAATTGTTCGCTTAACAGACATCAGCACTGCTTTACATGCATTGTTATAGATGCTTTTCTGTTCCTCAATGATTTTGGAAAGAGACGCCACCACCATCATCTTTTCCTCTACTCTTCTGCTAAGAGCATTTGATTTTGTGCAAGCACAATGAGTCCTTTTAACTCTGCCTTCTAAACAGAGGAAGCATATCTGCTGGCAATGTCAGTTTCAAGATGCAGCTTTTTGGCTTTAAGTTCTTCCATTTCATCTATGGCTAACTCCCATTTCTTCCCTTTTCTGATTTTCTCCTCATGCTCCTCCTCTGCTTTCTTTTTATCCAGATAGGCAACATTTTTTAAAATGATTTTTTCCCCTCAAACGTGTTCAATAAACCAATGGTATAAGTAAATTTAAATGAGCCCTTTTTTCAATTTGTCATGTATCCAATATCATCAAATTAAACAATGTCTTTTTTTATATCAGAAGAGTTATGAATTATTGTTATTTTATCTGAAACTATAAATAGCTTATACTTCTGCATCTTTGTTCCACTAAACGAACAGTGTGCAGTTACTGTGTACTAATTTGCATCTTACTTTTAGCATGACTTAAAAGGGGTCATTCTCCCACTGAAGCCCCCCCAAAAGTTTATCATCTTTTTACTTAATGTACAAAACGCCTTTGGTTTACATGTTTTATCCTTTTTCACCCATACCTTGTATTTCTCTTGTTGAAGCCAGATATCGTTGAAAGAACAAAGATCTGGCATTTTTAAATACGAGGTAAAACAAAACTGAAGACATAAATTGATGAACAAATTTTGATTCCTTGAGTGTGTGTTACTTTTGCGCACTTTCTACATACAGTTAATAAGTGTAATGAACATTTTGATTGGCCAAAACTGATGGACTTGTCCAATCAAACTGAATGATTCATCCAAAGATAGAAGTCAGGAAAACTGACTACATTTGAAGCTGATGACCTTAGGCAATTGTTTTTATGACTTCCTTTGATGAACGGTGTAGCGGCATTCATTGATGAAGAGTGCATGTGTTACTGAAATCACCGCCAAGTCCAACATTAGATGGCCAAACAGATGCTCATTTGTTATTGCGGCAGCAATGAAATTGAATGGGTCATCAAAAGAAACAAACCCCAGGACAATTCGACTACATCTGAATATGACAACCTTGGATAATTTTGTGATTTGGAAATAAATTAAATTTTTTAACATTATTTCAGTAGACAAAAACTTTTAAAGACCTCCGGGTAATCTGCTAAAGACCTCCGGGTAATCTGCTTGATTTTTCCAAACTTTCAAGGCTTGAAAATGCTACCTCATGTTTCCCAAACTCTCAAAGACCTTAAAAGACCATACAAACCATGTTAAACAGTTATTTGGCTAATCCCGGTCTGCTTCTTCAAATGGCCTGGTTAAACAGTGTAGGGGAGCAGTGTTGTGGGCCACTATGATTTTACTGGGTACATGTCACAAGACTACAGTCATTGATGCAGGATTTGTAAGATTGGGGAAACTTTACGGAACAATGTAGCGAGCACTGTCCTTCACTTTCTGCATCTGGTTTGTATTAGAACCAAGGAAGTGAAGGTATATGCCCATATTCACTCCCAAAGGCATTAATGGGACATGCCTTTGTGTCCAGAAGCAGAGAGTTGATGTTTGGCACTTTGTTGTTCCACCCCATCATGAATAGGTCTTATATTATTCAGCCTCACAGGGTACAGACTTGATTGAGGATGGATGTATGAAGCATCTGACTGCTCCTTGTGAAGTTGGCAAGGACACAGAGTTAGCCTGGGATGTGTCAGACTGGTATATTTAACAGATAATAAGAACACCAACATAATCCCATACCATAATGCAAAGTTCCATTGATTTCACACACCCTTCAACTTCGGTTGACGAGGTAGGTTTCTATGACCAAATTGCATAACATTACAGAATTTTCTTCCTTCAGGTATACTGCATTCAAGCATGGAGGTGCTGTAATTGCTCATTTTTTTCATAAGATAATGAACCTACTTTTACCATGTTCACTTACCAATGACCACCACAACTCCAATAATAAATGTACTTTCCATCACAACAAACTAGTGTCTGTATAGACTGTGATTTCCAATTGCAGGGGTTCTAAAAGCATTCCTGTTGCTAGTCACATTTTGTCTTGCCAATGAAGTAGGAAGTGTTGGATTTTGATTGACATTATAATCTCTTTTTATAAGATTGGGTACAACTGTACCAGAAGCGCCATCTGCTGAGGGTGCATGTATATGCAGCCAAGGAATAACAGGTTCATTACCACACTGATCAGGCTTTGGAGATGTAGAAACTCCCTTGCCATGTCTCCAATGCATAAATACTGTTGATGTGTTTGGGGAGAAAATTAATTATGATGATATAAATCAGAAACCCCATATTTATAAAAACAAAATGTGACACAGAGATAAGATCTAACTTCTTGACAGTGACTATACACCCTGAACTCAAATAAAGTAGGAAAGGTTGTTTTTGCAGTTTACTTCCTGTACCACTGACAAGCAATAACAGATGAAAAACATTCATATTAAATTACAATGGAATCTTCATAGGCACTGTACATTGTTGCGTATGAAAATTTAAACTGGTAAAACATCTGTGATATGGGTTGCTACATAGAGAGAACAGGGGAGTTAATCTGTAAGTGTGTATGTGTTTTTAACATAGCTGTAACAATTTGAGTCATATTGCTGCAATGATTGCAGGGTGGCAGTTTATAGTGATGTCCAGCTCTGGGGCATCATGTCCCACCCAGATATTATCCAGACATCGGTCAATCAGTCCTAACACTAGCCTCTTAATGCGAGGCAACTGTTAGTACTAACTTCCCAATTCGTTGGTATGATCTGGCTGGGGTTCAAACCTGCGATCTGATGCATCTGAGTTAAGACTCTCTAACCACTTAGGCCACTAAATGAGTGTTATATATATGGAAAGACATATTTCATCTTTTAACCGGGCTGGATTTGTAGGTGGCGAGAGCATTTTCCTAATTTTGATGTGATGGGTAATGGAGAAATATTAATATAAAATTTTCCTTTTTGTTCCTAGATCCTAAGCCACATTTTGATAATTTTTTTTGTATTTTATATTATATGCTGTTCTTGGAATAAATATTGTTTAAACAAAGTTGTAAGAGCCTGTTCTACAAATGAAATGACACGAGTTAATAATAACCAACTTACTAATCTTTTGTGACAAGCATTTTGATTGGTTAAAATCATATTAGATAACTACAGAGGTCTCATTTTTGCAGATGGAATGAATCTATTACTGCCCTTTGCCATATTTGTATTTTTGTTTTAATTAAGGAATTCCTTAAATATTTATTACTGCATGATTATCTCCCTTTGCATATGCATCTTATAAAAAAAGAATGTCTTTATTATTTTAAAATAAGATTGCTGTCAATATGTTTTCTTTTAAAAAAATCATTTTACTAAACTATTAATATAGATGTTATTCAATTCCTTAAAACCTAATTTAACTGTGACTACTTGTTAATATGTTGCTGTCTGTTACGAGGATTTTTCCCATCTATTTTAAACTTAACATTAAGATGTACTTGAAAATTTTATCACAGCACAAATGAAACAATTTTGCATGCACCCAATCAGAACGATAGTCCCATAGATACATGATGGATGTGCCTGGTTGTCCATGTGCAGACCGCGTTAGTTTATAACATCAGAAAGAAACTGATTATATGTATTCATATGTCCAAACAAGTATATACTAGGTTGAGAAAAGAATAAGCAAGTTACTAGGCTAGGAGGTCATGAACAGACTCGATAGCAACACTCCATACCAAAAACGCATTTTACAAATAAAAAACTGCTCTTGATGCAACTTATGATATAAAAAAAAAGCACCAAAATAATCATTTGAAAAACTAATAAACTTACCAAAAATGTTTAACTTGACTTCAATAACTTCACAATATTTATAGTCACATGACATGGTTCTCCGATACTATTGATGCAGAAGTTATTTCATGTGCATGTCAGTGTTTACACTGTAATTAAGTCACAATAATTCTGCTAATTTTATGCAGTATACTTCTCTCTTTTCATAATAAATCTGTAAAATAAACACCTAAGTACATCAGCTATGTACAAATAATCTCATACAGTCACTTGTCTTTTGCTCTGTTGTGCTTGTATTGATGACAAGCAGTGCACATATTCTGAAGGAGGGCTACATCTGTTCTCTTATGCAAGAAATCTTTCTTCTTATAGTAATTAACTGCACTTTTTGCAGATACATTCTGAGATTCGATTTTTCCGTATGCAGCTTCTTTGGTAGGAGCTGTTCCAAACTTTTCTAACCATGATTACTGTAATTCAGAAGTCACAAAATGCCAGTCTAGCATTCAGTTTTCTTATAAAATGACCAACTAATTTTCCATCAACTTTTCACTCTAGCCATTCCCATATTTTTTTTTATCCAAATGTTTCATGTCATGCTCTCTTTCAACAACTTGGGATGCCATGTTTTGCAAGCATGCTTCTTTGCATTGCCATTAAGTTCCATTACTCGAAGATTCACTGAATGAATTTAAATCTTTGACCAATCAGAATACTCTTTATGAATTTAAATCTTTGACCAATCAGAATACTCTTTATGAGAGTCAAATACTAATTAATATATGGAATGAATAATTTACTAGGGTCCTTGCGAAATGGGACCAGACAGATTTTAACAAACCAGTATGGAGATGAAATAAAAAATGGACTATATTAAGAAAAATCTAATTTAATTCAAGAGAAAAGTGGAAATTTGCTTTAAAAAGGAGAAAATCATGTCTGCATACTGTACTGAATTTACAAAGCCATGAAGCCTGAAAATCAATTACATACTATACATGAATGACCTTCCTTTCAAGCATCATTACTTTATGAATACAGCAAAATATTGGGTTCAATTCTTTAAACAAAGTTTGAATCAAACTAAACCAAACTAATGGATGAAGAAAGATCATTGATGACCAAAACCAGAAATGTATTCACTGAGTACAGATATACCACCATGAAGAAAACTGACTCAAAAAAAAGAAGACAATGATGGATGGGCAATTATTCTGAATGACTGGCATATAACAAAGGTTAAAAAGTATGTATATTAAGGCTTGTGTGCTGAATATTCCTATAAAACTGTCTAGATTCTAAATTTCTTTTAAACCCATACTCACCAGTATACATTGTCATCCACTATGACTACTGCCAAGGCTATTACACTTAATGTGTAGAAAATACAGTCCCGAAACAAAGGCCACCAATTTAAGTGAACAACCTGAAACAGTAGAGAATGGAAAAATAATCAGATATTCTTTGTTTATATAACTACTGGTAACATGTCCCTGTTGTCTCCTGATGTATATGTATGATTCAACAATCAAATATTTCTTATGATGTATATGGATAATCCAATAATTAAATATTTCTACTAAAGAATATGGATGATCAAATAATCAAATATTTCTACTGATGTATATGGATAATCCAATATTCAAATATTTCTTATGATGTATATGAATAATCCAATATTCAAATATTTCTAGTGAAGAATATGAATGATCCAATAATCAAATATTCATGAGAGTTCTTTCATTCTTTTAAAATCAATTACTAACTTTAAACGCCAGTGATGTATGTGTGCTGACACACATAACTTCGTACTGTATCGTATTCCCAACAAGTATCTAAATGAATCAGGTTAATATCATAAAGACAACTTCAAGCTTTTAATGACCTCTGGCAATTCATAAATGATGTATTATTTAAAGAAACTGCTAACTCTCTTGCTATCAAATTAACTTGACAAAAAGTTACGATGAATGTTTAACATTATAGGAAACTATTATAAAGCAGCATATTATTTATTTATATATTTATGAACTGAAATCTAAAACTGGCAGATGTAGATATATCTGTATCTCTCAAGAAGTGAGACTTTGGAGGCAATACAATAAAAGCTCAATGGAAAATGAATTCCATTTTCTGGATGCTTCTGCAAACTTTCACATGATAGAGAAAGATTTCAAGTATCAATGCTATGTAAACATTTTACAAGTTGATTAACAGCGAAGACAAGGAAATACTTTCTTTGTTAGAGAAGTTTATCTTCAAAAATTTCATCATCATCATCATCATAATTCCTCTTTCTTCCCGCTAGAACAAATGGCTTTCATGGCTGCTCTCTATTTGTGTCTCAACCTTTGGTTATCTGTATTGCCTTCCTCCTCCAGATGATATTAAGTTTGGTGCCCTGAGTTCTTTGACAAATCATGGCTGGATGTCCTCTTCTACATGTGTCTTGAGGGTTCCAATCAAGGACATGGCAAGCTATGCTGGGCTGGTATCTACAGAGGGTATGTCTCGTCCATTTCCAATTGCATTCTTTAATGTCATTGGATAGAGTTCTATGTTGTGTTCTCAGCCATAACTCCTGGTCAATGATTCAGTTAGGCCAAAGCATGTGCAGGAGCTGCATGAGACAAGTACTGATGAAGACCTGAAGCTTATGTTCCAAATCTTGTGTGTCTCAGTCTTTGCCCCATAAAGCACCACTAATTTGACATTGGAGTTGAACAGTCTAAGCTTTATTTTCAGGTGGGTTCCTTCAAACTGGATTGATTAGTGGTAAAGGCATAACATGCCGTGGTAATACAGGCTTTGCCATCCTCATCTGTTCCTCTTAACTGGTTCATAATGCTGCCAAGGTAAACAAACTTATTAACATTCTCAACAGTTTGTAGCTCTTAAGAGAATAGGTGCACTTGATTTACCTGACTGCTTTAATGAACTCTTCCATGGTAATTGGCTCAATGTTAATATCCAGATCCACCCCCACTACTGAGTTTTTCACAGGTGTGTCGATCAGCAAGCTGCTAAGCTGTTCCTTCCTTCTGCTGAGCTGTGCTGCTGGTTTGCTCAGGATATTTATATTTGTTCTGCATACAGGCTTACAGGTGTTGGTTTTCCTTCCTTGCTGTATTATGTTGTTGAGGGTCATCATCTCGTTCCTTTTGCATATGTGGCAAGTTTTGCCTGCAAGTTCCCATTTATCTTTCCTCGTGATCTTCTTGGTATTCTTATTCTTTGTATTGTATTCCTCCTGAAGGTGCAGTTCAGTTCTCTGGTCCTTGCCTGTACAAATATCTGCTTGATTTCTTATCTGCCTTCCTACTTTCTGACTGAATCTTCTGTAAACCAACTAGAGTTTTTGACTTCTGAATACAAGCATGTCCTTACAGGTTGATGTGAATGCACTGCTAATTCCCATTTCTTATTATGGAGCTGTAAACAAGAGCATAGAATATAATGAAGAGGGAAAAGGCAAACTTCTGTTGTTTCTCAACAGTCATGACCCTCAAAGTGTCATAGCATGGGTGTTTAAGTCCAGTTTTATTTCTTGTGTGGGACATCACCAGCACATCATCGATGCTAACATCTGCTCCTCTATAAGCTCTCACATCCATCAGTCTTCTTCCATCTGCAGGAGACAGTAATGAGGTCGGTCAAGTTCTGTGTTGCTGAATCTTGAGATTTCCATGTCACCTTGTGGATCCTATGATGGGGAAACACTGTCCAGCCAAATCATAAAGTTGTTCAGCTTAATGAAGTAATAAAAGAGCTCTCCATTGTCACTGATCTATCCAAGGCCCTCTTTAATAATGATGAGTTCACATCTGAAGTCACTGTCAAAAATTGCATTTTACACAAAGTTTGACATCCATCTCTGGTGCTCTGGTAATCATGCCCTACATGCTAAAACAAAATCCCTTTTGACTTTCTAGTCTGCAGGGTTCGTTGGAGAATAGCACTGCACAATGATTGTCTTTTGGAATATTGACTGGAAGCAGTCTGTCAAAATCCTCTCGCAGACAGGTTCCCACTCCATCAGGCTTCTTACTGCTTTCTTGCCCAATCTCAGTCCCACTCATGACCTGACAGCATGAGGGGTAAAGTCTTCTGGCCTTCACTGGGTGAAGAAGTCATTTAAATGTCCTATAACTTGTCTATGTGCCTGAAGGCACCGAAAGAGAGCCATGCATGGTTGCTGCTCTCAATTGTGTCTTCTGAAGAGATGAAACATAAAAAACTCTGACTGCCCATTTACAGCAACTTATATTAGGCCACAAAGCCTGGTTTCATCATGAGATTCACTAAAAATATCTGAACTGAAGATACTTATTGTCAATTGAAAGGAGTTGTAACTCGCTGACCATGCATGTTGATGCTATTGGCGTTTTTTTAAAACATATTTGTTATGATAGATAGTAGCTACAGAAGGTCTGGGCTAAAAAGGTTCAAATTTCTCAGATTGAGTGATGTTAAAACCCAGGACAGATTTTTGGAAACATGGCGAGGGATTTTGTTTGATCCAAATCTAAATTGGTTAAAAGGTTTGATAGATCTTTATCGTGAAAGAAATTTATGTCTGAATGAATCAGATATTGTGAATCAGTAGCTTTATATCAACAGCTTTACATGGTAATTGGGGCCAAAAGTATTTGAAGGATCATGGGACTAAGTGGGACAATGTTATTGGTTCTGCAGCAGCCCATGAAAGTGTGGCACTTTACCTGTACAGTTAATGGTCTAAATTCTGTCTCTTGCATAAAGAGCCAGGCAGGGATGGAACACTTGCAACCTAGGTTGTTTGAGAAGATACGGTTTGACCCGAATCTTTCTGTGCAGATGTACAGCTAGATCAAGTAGATCGCTCACTCAGAACTTGTCTTATCATAGAAAGTCCATCAGAATTTCACAATGCTACAAAAGAGTCCATCATTGGAAGCCTCCAAAACATAAAATCATTTGTAAAACAGTTTGAGGGAGTGACCATTCCTGGAGAAAGAGAGAAAGAGTCAGACTGAACACTTCGTCTGCTGGGAAGGTGTACAACTTGTACATTGACATTGACTTAGTTCTGGTAACATCAACACAGGAACTGTCAAATCAGAAAGCACAGGTTTAGTAATCTGGTACACCCCTCACCTTTGCGAATATCATCCTTCTTCTGATCTGATGTCAAGCCCATTAGAAGGGGAGAGGAAGAGGAAGGGGTGTTGGATAAATGAAATCTGTAGCTTCTTCAAAATGAATTTGATCACCAATTGCTGTTCAGAAATAAGTTGATCCAAAAATATTGGAATTGCAGGAGTCTGGAAACAACTTTAAAACTGTTAGCTGGCATTGCGCATGGCACATCAATGTCAGGAATCAGAAGACTTGGAGGTAGACAAATGTGGTTTCTGAACCACTTTGAATGGTTATCGCCTACACTAGTGAAATTATTCTTCATACATTAGAAGAGTGTGACTGGCGTTTTAACTGCTAAATTCATATCCAAAGCTGGAATGTGTCAGAGCGTATCTTGGACCAGCACAAGGAAAATAATTTTCTGTTGGAATGAGAGGGATAAAGGAACAGAATCTGTGTTGATGACTCTCTTTTCTTTGCCTGTAGTTGACATTGTTAAACTGTAGTACATACACTCTCGGGCCATATGGGGAGCACACTGTATGGTACTGGTGAAGTACATTTTGTACACATAAGGTGTGACATGTGTCTTCCCTGACCTTAAATTTATTGCATTATTTACTCTTTGTTGACATGTTTAAATGATGATAATACAAACAAATAAAAATGTATAAACTAACAATTCAGCATCTTTAAAGGTTGCTAATAAAACACCCATTACTGAGTGAGCCAAAATTGTCAATATGAGTGAAAAATAATAATAATAATAATAATAATAATAATAATGATAATAACAAAAACTTTATTTAGAGAAGGTAACTCAATTAGTTTCATTATAGAACTAATCTACCCTGATGCCTTTTATCTGTTATGTACAATATATGAAGTACATGCAACATGATTTGAAGAGTCTGGCTTGACACTAAATAATTAAGGAATTTTAAAATTCAAAGTATCAAGCCTCGAACACATGCACAGGCATCTGTTAAAACATAAACATATCAAAAACATAAAATATTCTGAATTGAAAAATTCAGCTTTGAAAATGATACAAAATTACAGAAAGCAGGCACTATTTTTTCAAGCACTGTTCAATTTTCTAAAGATTTCATCCATTTAAGAAATTGATTATGAAAAAAGAAATTCTAGGAGCCTGCCTTATGTCACTAGGAATGTTGTTCCATACAACTGGACCAGTATATTGAAAACTTTTTCGAAACAATTCCTTCTTTGGCCCAGGTATAATGTAATTTTTTCTTCTTATGGACCTTAAATTTAGACTGGTTCTGCAGTCAATATGAATTAGAACAAAAAAATCTGCATGTAAAGATTAAAATTAGAAAATCAGTCTATTCTCTCCTCACTAAGCCATACAGATGCAAAAAAATATAATTTGACATCAAAAGTTTGAAAGTAGAACCAGACAGGATGTTTCTTGGTACATGTAATAGGATAGTTGCTATAAATAGAACATGATACTATTAGGAAAGTGCACGCAAGTCCATGTACAAGCATACTTTTATATTGTAGTTAGGTAAAAGCCGTCTTTCCTAAAATATGTTCTGTGGGATTAATAGCATGTTAATAAAAATGAGAAAACAAATAATTGATTTTTTTTGAAGGTTGATATTCTGAAAAAGTGTAATCCATTTATGTGTAACACGTAGTTTAGTAAAAAAAGCACAATGATTACACCAAAAGTGTAATGGTTGGCATGTATGTTGATACTCTAATGATAGAATCAGGTATGGACACAAAAACCCTATTATACTTACAGCACCTGCCATAAGAGCACATAAACTGATGACAAACATAATGTTGAAGACGGCTGATCCGACTACAGTCCCGATTCCAATATCATCCTGCAATACAAAATGTTCTTATAAGTGATTATTTGTATGTAATTTGTGAAAAGAGTTGAGCTGTCTGCAGCAAGAGGCATATTTATATTATTCCATGACATTCATCAATTTCATATTATCATAAGATTAAGATATTATTCATTACATAAATATGTGATTAAGATCAAGATGTATATTAATATGTACCAATTATATTAATCAATATGTACCAATTATATTAATTAATATGTACCAATTATATTAATTAATTAATATTTACCAATAATATTCACCATGATGAGTATATCTCACTAATCAATTTTTCTTAATCCAGTGAAATCAGAGAAAATGTTCTGGCTTACATTATCAAAATTTGCAGAAACTCATAAGCAACCTGTTTTGATTATTGTGCCATTATTATCCACCCATCTTGTGACTTTCACAGCAAATACATTGTGAGAATTTGTCCAGGTACTGGATGTTACTTAGCACTTATTGGGTGCTGTCATGCTAACAGAGAACTGTCTTGATGCAACAGTATGTAAAATTATGTCGTATACCGGTAATTCTGTGCACATTAGTCACAAAAATAAGCTGCCCCCCCCCTCCAGGTCACAACATTTTCTTACTACCTGACTACAGTGATAGAATTTTAAAGGCCTGTGCTTATAACCATTTACATCAGCAACATATTTCTGTGTTCCTGAATGACTGAAAATCTAATAAAAGTATTTGATGATTACTGCAAGAATCGCAGGTATTTGTGATAAACCTCATTTTACTTTATTTCTTATTATCTTGCAATGAATAAACAAAATTTACATCAGAAAGAAAATTCCAGTCCTTGCACACCCTTCCTCCAAAAGTAAAATGGTCAGTCCTTTACCAGCTTCATGCAATAAAATCTATCACATCATAATTTGCTGGTATCTCTGAATGAACCTCTAATAAACCTTTTCTAAATTGGCTTGTACTGAATATACAAGACTCTTTTAAAATGAATTGTTTTTAATTGTTAAATATATAATCTACACAAAAATGACAGATTCTTCTAATGATATCCAATTCTAAAACACTTCATCATCTGAGACCTTCCAAGGGTATGATAAGCTGTGTCATTTATTGGTTATTCAAATGTAAATTAGTAATATCAACTAGTCCCCTCAATGGTGGAAAAGTTGCAGTAGTGAGCTGTAGGTATTTACCCCTCCACCATCTTTAATTGCAAAGCAAATGTGGAGGGAATTAAGTGCTCCACTGTAATGCATGGGAAAACAAAAAAAGAAAAACATGTGAGCTATGATTTACCTTAATTCTGAAATTTCTTTATACTTTTTAAAAAAAAACCTGCTTATAAAGAGAGATAGGCAACTCCTTATACCTAACCTGAATATTATTCTGAACTTCCACTAGTGCCAGAGTCTTTCCCATAGGTAAAAAAGATGCCTACCATATGATATATCTCATGAGAGCTTCTCTGATATGTGCTTCTAGTCAAATATAGATAATTTACCTTGGCTATGAAAACTGCAACTATAGACGTAGCTAGCTCTGGTGCTGAACTCCCTGCAGCCATGAATGTGGCCCCCGCAACATCACTTTCAATATGAAATACTGAAATTTAAACTCATCTTAAACATAAGCCAATAAAACAAAAACCTTTTGTATGTAAAGTTTAATCAATTTAAATTAAAACTAAAAGCTAAATGAACAATGATTTTAACTTAATACAAGAGTATCTTGAAAGGAAGAACATTTTTATGGAACAACAGAATTTCCAGAAATTCAAGATAAGACTTGTTCCTTTCAACTGCATAATATTAAAACCATATCTGATATTCTTCAGAGATGACAGGAATCTGAAGTTTGCTGCTGTGGTTGATATATTGTGTGTCAGATTATCATAACAGGAATCTGAAATTAGCTGCCGTGGTTGACATATTGTGTGTCATATAACAGGAATTTGAAATTAGCTGCTGTGGCTGACATATTGTGTGTCATATTGGCATAACAGGAATTTGAAATTAGCTGCTGTGGTTGATATATTGTGTGTCAGATTAGCATAATAGGAATTTGAAATTAGCTGCTGTGGTTGACATATTGTGTGTCATATTGACAGGAATTTTGTTAAGGACCAAGTAAAGATCATTTCATTTGGTCAAAACTGCATGTCAACATGACCATACATTCAAGATGACTAGCAACAGCAACATCTTCAAGACAGCTGTTGTGGCAGCCATACTGAATGTACGGATGGCACCACTTTCATTTGTGAACGGCTAACTCTTATAAATAGTCTATTAGTGAAAATCGGATGTTGATATAAGCATCCATTTGGAGGAGCAGATATAATAACAATATTTTCAAGACGGCTACCATGATAACCACATGAAAGGTTGATTTGCATCAATTTAATTTAAGACCAACCTGATATGGCATCTGGTGAAAACCGTCATGTCAATATAATTTTTGGTTTACGAGGAGTAGTGACGGTCACAGAATTGTATAAATTCTTTTATTTATTAAATACAAGTATTTTGTTTTCATTTTTGTGTACAAGGTCACCTGAGGGCGATTAATATATAAATATATTGTACCATATTTCAAAATCAATGGTGAAATCACTTAATCATACACCCCGTGTCTTTGTACTGTGTAAGGTCATTTATTTATATTTTCATTATTAAGTCCTTGTGTTTTATGTTAACTGATCCAATATTTTGATCAAATACATGCACATATTAATCATAATTAATTTTTCATTCAAATCATTTTTTATTAACATTGTATTTGTATCACCATTAAATGTGTTGTGTTGTAAATCTGAAATCCAACCCTGTTATCTTGTTACAGTGACAAGATTCTCAAAATTTCTGCCATCCTAGTGATAATGGATCAATTATAAGTAGCATTTCAGAGATAACCCCATGTTGAAATGATCATTATAAGTAGCATTTCAGAGATAACCCCATGTTGAAATGATCATTATAAGTAGCATTTCAGAGATAACCCCATGTTGAAATGATCATTATAAGTAGCATTTCAGAGATAACCCCATGTTGAAATGATCATTATAAGTAGCATTTCAGAGATAACCCCATGTTAAAATGATCATTATAAGTAGCATTTCAGAGATAACCCCATGTTAAAATGATCATTATAAGTAGCATTTCAGAGATAACCCCATGTTAAAATGATCATTATAAGTAGCATTTCAGAGATAACCCCATGTTAAAATGATCATTATAAGTAGCATTTCAGAGATAACCCCATGTCAAAATGATCATTATAAGTAGCATTTCAGAGATAACCCCATGTTAAAATGATCATTATAAGTAGCATTTCAGAGATAACCCCATGTTGAAATGATCATCTTTACATGGGATATAGTTGTAACAATATTTGCAAGGTCTGACATATTAGATGTCTGTGCAGAACTAATTTCACATAGTACTGACCAAACCATGGGATGAATGTGTGTTCATTGTCAACGCAATCCTCGAAGTAGCTTCAGAAGAGAAGTAATTACAATTTTCTGCTAATGGATCGATTACACACGAGAAAACATGTCGTAAGCTCTTCTGATCTATGACAAGTAGAACTAAAATTACCAAATTCAGTATCTTTGGACACAAAGGAGCCACCATTTATTCATGGTAACCATGGTAATTTGCAACCAAAACTGAAGATTTCAATCATGTACAGAACTGGCTAGATTGGCTGCAGTGGTGTATCTCTTGACAAGTTGCTTTACTCCAATCACCTTGCTATAATGTACACAGCAATATGGATATAACGATCTTACAAGCATACTATCTTAAGAGTAAACCAGAATCTAAACATATAGTATTCCCAAAATAATTATAATCTAATATTAAAAATAATTAGCCATAGGGTATAAAAACTGCAAAAAAAACTTTAACACACTGTAAACACTATCGATGTTGAAGGAAAAAACAAGAGTAACTCTGACCTGCCGTGGCTGAGTAAAGGCGTTAGGACAGGTGTTCCTGTACTGTCATTTAATTTTGTGGATATCAGTTTTCAATATTTCATGATACTTGAATCAGGGACAGGGGAACAGGTCCTGTAATAATTTCCACAGAGAAACAATTTTCCTTGGGCTTTTTAAATGTGTGGTTTGTTGAGACCATGGAAATACAGAATTTGTACCCCATAAAAGCTGTGAAGTTTCGTAGCAGTACTGTAATAGCCATGATAGTACATGGATGTCAGTGTATTTAATTCAATTGTAATTAATAGTGCATCTTGCAGGGTGGTACTTTTACATCAAATATTCGAGTTTAAGATTCGGCTACCCAATAATACTGGTCGCCATGCGTAGCCTATCGTGTGCTGAAAAATGGCATTAAACCCTATAACAACAACAGCATCTTGCAAGATGGTACTTTTACACAAAATTTATCCAAATGTATTGTATGACATACAATATTTGTATTTCAGGATCTGAAAATGCTGATGGTGGTTAAACTGTTTTGTGGATGAGTCATAAGAAAACTTCACCTGCACTACTCTTATCTTCAAATTACAAGACACATTATTATCCAGGATACCATATATACTCACTTATATGCCATGTCAAACTGCAAAAAACAGAGACCCTGCTCTGTTGAATCATAATGTGCCCAAAATAGCTCATTATTCCTAACAAACTGCACAACCCAGATCACTAGGTGATGGCAGATTTATAAATGAGTATATTTGGTAAGTCAATACTATGTGGCAAACATGTCTGAGAAAATTAACTAAATTCAATGTTGCCCTGTCAGTGCTTATACAATAAGAAAAATTAAGAGATATCATTTGGCCTTTAAAGACAGTAAAGACAAACCATCACAGATCGCTTCAAGTGCAGGCACAAAGTAGTCATCACAGACGATCGCAAAGCCAATGAACATGTAGATGGTGGCAATGATGAAGAGAACAATGGCACCCTGTTTTATCTGTTCCTGGTTAAATACTGTATGGGGAAACTGCTCAATTGCTCGTGGGGTACAGTTATGGAGAGAAAGAAGTTGACGTGATGAACCTGCAATAAAAAGAACTGATCATATAAAATGGTTTTTCTTAACACAATGTCTTGCCAACAATCTGTATCAGTTCAATGGACTTCACAACCTTTAGAAAAAAGCTTGATATTTCTAATCTAAATCTATACTTAAACAAGAGTGCCTCAGAAATGTTGATACTCGACTGGCAGGAAAGCTTTTCTGTTATTTAAAGATAAGACCATGTATTCTTTTAACTCCTAAGTGTTTAACCACTCCGGTGGCCTAGTGTTTAGAGCGTCCGCCACGGAAGCGGGAGGTCATGGGATTGATCCCTGGCTGAGTCATACCAAATACTTACAAAAATGGTACAAACAGCTGCCTCGCTTGGTGCTCAGCAATAAGAGGTTAGTGTTAGGACTGGTCGGCCTGGTGTCAGGATAATGTGACTGGGTGGGACATCATGCTAAATGTCTGTGGCATGATGCCCCAGTGCTAGACATCACTATAAATTGCCTTACTGCAGACATTGTAGCGATATGACTGAAAAACTGTTAAAGCTATGTTAAAAATCCTAAACAAACAAACAAAGCTAAGTTTTGAAATCAACTTTGATATTTTTCTGCAATAACAAGATTTCAACACACAAAAAAATTTAGTGGTAGAAATATTTGATGTCAGATTGACAGCATTTACTTAGGACTAACAAGATATAATTTAACACCAACAAGACATTGTAACAAGTCTACAGGTGGAAACCCCATGTTGTTAAGACTTTTGACAGTAATAATAATTTTAAAAAATTAAGATGACTGCCATGGTGGCCATATTGAATATCAAATTGGCAACGTACGTTTAGGACCAACAAGACAAGTCTTTTTGTGAAAGCATAATGCTGATGTGACCAATCATCTAGGAGAAGTAGCAACAACAAGAATTTAAAGATGACCATTGTAGGAGCCATATAAGAAGTCAACTCAGCACCATTTTTATGACCAACTACATGCCATAAGTGTTCTGGTGAAAATCCCATTGCAATATTACTTGTCATTCTGGAGAAATAGCTATAACAAGTTTTTCAAGATGTCCACTATGGCAGTCAAACTAGACATCATAATGGCAACATTTTCATTTAAGGCCAATTATATACGAGATGTCTATCAGTGAAAATCCTACATTAAAATGACTATCTATTCAAAAGGAGTTGTCAAAACAAGATATTAAAACTTATTGGACTTCAGATAAGCACCATATTTAGTTGGGATCAACCAGCCATCACAAAAAACGGTGAATTACCTATATTGGTACAATCATAAGCAGTTATAAGAAAGATTTTCAAGATGGCCACTGTAGTTGTCATAATGAACATCATTAAGCACCTTTTTCATTTAAGACCAACTAGACATCATTAGAAGCCTTTCGTTGAAAAACACACTAATGAAACCATACAATCAGGTGGAGTGGCAATAAGAAGATTTTCAAGATAACTGCTATGGGACAATATTAATTGTCAGACCAATTTCAATCAGCACCAACTGGACCATCAGATGAGTGTGTCAGTTTTATGGCAATCCTACACATAGTTTAGCAGGTTAGGGGTACATGTGCTAATGACACATGGACAATGACCAGTCATCGAATGACAGCCTATCACATGAACTCTTGACAAGTAGACCTAAATATTTACAGCAAATAAAACAAACCATTCAAGTAATTATGATACCACATAAGCAACTCTAGTAAGAATGTCACTTTATGCACAGATATAATTCTTAATCAAACTTGTTTTAAATTCTGATGATGCAAGTTTACATATACATGTATTATTTTGATCAAAATCCAATCAGGACTATGGCAACCATGGAGGCAGCAAGGTCAGTCAATCACATAATACAAAATTCCTTATTAATAAGCACAGATGTAATATGGCAAGTCTAATCAAAACCCGATCATAAATGCACACTTTGTACAGGTATAAGCTGTGAAGATTTATTTGGTTGGTTCTAACAGCAATTTTATTAGCATTATTTAATAAATTCTTCTATGATCTTGATGATTTAAGGCTGTAAACCAAAGTCAATCTAAATATTTTCAGCAATGGAATGGTGAAGAGCCCAACCAATCAGATCAAAGAACATTTCATTAATTTGAGGTGATGTCATTCATATTCACACCCATTCAAGATCTGAAAGGTGCACCATCATATATTTGATTTCTCAAAAACCAGATTAGAAATACAACATTGAGACTGTTATCTACCCCAGCCTCAATGATACATGCAGATGTCACTAATTAACACCTTATAATAACTTAAATAAGTTTTCTGGTGAATAGCCAGTGTCTGGATAAATTTTAATGATTGAGTAATGATTAGCTTTTCAAAATGACTTTACTGGTCAAAATCTTGGCTAAATGATTGGTAGATTTGTATACATATTTAAGACCAATTAGACAATTTAAGAAGTCTTCAGGTGCAAAACCAAGCTAACCTAACTTTCTGTTCAGGATTAGCAATAACAATATGGCTGCTGTTGTGGCCATAATGGATGTCATATCAGCACAATTGTCATTTAGGACCAACCAGACATTGTAATGGATGTCATATCAGCACAATTTTCATTTAGAACCAACCAGACATTGTAATGGATGTCATATCAGCACAATTTTCATTTAGAACCAACCAGACATTGTAATGGATGTCATATCAGCACAATTTTCATTTAGGACCAACCAGACATTGTAATGGATGTCATATCAGCACAATTTTCATTTAGAACCAACCAGACATTGTAATGGATGTCATATCAGCACAATTTTCATTTAGAACCAACCAGACATTGTAATGGATGTCATATCAGCACAATTTTCATTTAGGACCAACCAGACATTGTAATGGATGTCATATCAGCACAATTTTCATTTAGAACCAACCAGACATTGTAATGGATGTCATATCAGCACAATTTTCATTTAGAACCAACCAGACATTGTAATGGATGTCATATCAGCACAATTTTCATTTAGAACCAACCAGACATTGTAATGGATGTCATATCAGCACAATTTTCATTTAGAACCAACCAGACATTGTAATGGATGTCATATCAGCACAATTTTCATTTAGGACCAACCAGACATTGTAATGGATGTCATATCAGCACAATTTTCATTTAGAACCAACCAGACATTGTAATGGATGTCATATCAGCACAATTTTCATTTAGAACCAACCAGACATTGTAATGGATGTCATATCAGCACAATTTTCATTTAGGACCAACCAGACATTGTAATGGATGTCATATCAGCACAATTTTCATTTAGAACCAACCAGACATTGTAATGGATGTCATATCAGCACAATTTTCATTTAGAACCAACCAGACATTGTAATGGATGTCATATCAGCACAATTTTCATTTAGGACCAACCAGACATTGTAATGGATGTCATATCAGCACAATTTTCATTTAGAACCAACCAGACATTGTAATGGATGTCATATCAGCACAATTTTCATTTAGAACCAACCAGACATTGTAATGGATGTCATATCAGCACAATTTTCATTTAGAACCAACCAGACATTGTAATGGACCAGGATGTCATATCAGCTTTACGACCAACTAGATAAAATAAGTCTTGTAGTGAAAATCTCATGCTGACATGATCATTCATTCTGTAGGAGTAACGGTATGATTTTTAAGTTGGCCGTTGTTAGAGGCATATTGTATGTCTAAGTGACCCTATTTCCATTTACGACCAACTACACCATGGAATGAATGTATGTGTGTGTGTGTGAGTAATCCTATAAGTAGTTTATGAGATAACAAACAGCGCAAACTACAGATGGATGGTAGAAAACAAATAATCACACAAGCTATTCTGGTTATGAACAGTGAAACCTAAATAAAGCCAACACCCAGAAACCTTCACTGTAGGCATATCAGGTTAAATGGTAATTTGATTGTTGTGTAAAACATATTTCAAGGCAAGAAGAAAGCTCTGTTAAGTAACTAATTATGTCAACACACAAAACTACCTTCCCCATATATATATATATATATATATATATATATATACACAATTTTCATCAAATATTGAATTAACTTGTACCATCATATCTGATTATTGTTAATTAGATAGCTCAAAGCTGCATAGCTTGCTGTACAGTCCTAAACATAACTTGACTGGATTTGTATGCATGTGTACTTCATTTCTACAACACTGTTTCAATCAAGTGCATAATTTCTGAACCAAAATGTCAGCCGACTTCTGATGACATTTAATGCCACTTCTAGGTAATGGGACTGTTTTTTTTACAAGTAGTACAAATTATTAGATAGATAATACTGTGTAATAACATTAATAGTGATTGTCCAAAAACACCACTGATAATTATGTTTTTATTAGTTTATATCAAACATATCCATATTTTAACAAGAAACATCTGGCCAGGTAAATATGTCACAGTGTAATCAAATGTTAATGTCCAGTTAGTCTGATAAACCTTTGACTTCCATGACTATAAGATACTCGAACAGGCTACATGTATTATCAATTGAATTCACATTTTTACTTCTCTATTGTATTATATTGATTCTGCACATATGGCATATCATTTTTACCCAAAATCAAAGCATATAAACAAAATATTGATGAAAAGGTATACACAAATCTGAAATGGTGTGAGCAATCAAGTTCGAAAAACTGTTATAATATCCACTGCAAGCAGATACATATTTTCTTAAAGTGTTTGTAGGCCTTTGACCATCCTAATAAAACAATGAATCATTTGTTGAATTTTACAAAACTTATTGATTTTTGCTCTTTTCTATTATTTAATTTAAAACCACAGAGTCATAATACTTGGAAATGTTTATGATAAAGATAATATAATCAATGTCATCAAATTTTCCAAATAAAATAAATCTGAAAATAATAACTGATGAGGCTTGTCACACTATTTCTGGTAATACTTTCTGTAGTGTGCACATAACCAGTTTTTTTTACTAACGAGTTGAATGTTTGAAAAATTTATTTAAAAGATTTTGTGTCAATTCAATATTTACATGTACATGTATATGTAAAGGTAATATAAGAGTTGTCAGTATCATAAAAGGAAAAAAAAAAGGTTAGGGACACTACAGACTTTTCTAAATCACTTTTAATGAAATGAAAAGAGCATAAAATAGACAAATACACTGTTGAAAATTGAGAATATTCAGGTGAGACTGCATAAAAAAATGTCCATTTCTGTTGTATATTTATGGATCACAACAAATTTTTCCTATGAAACTTCAGGTACTGTTGGGGTGCATATTTTTCACATGTTTTAAATTTTTAAAAAAAATTGAAACCAGCTAGTAAAATTAGACTGCAAAATATAATATAAGATGCAATGCTGTCTACATACAGCAAACCTTAAATGCAAACTTTCATATCACATTCCCCCAATTTTGAAATCTGCAAAAATATCCTATCATTATAATTGGGTAGTATGGAATTAAATAAGGCCATACCTACACTAATGAACATACAGCAGTGTAAATGAAATCAATGCTTCTTCATATGAGCTGTCATGAAAACCTTAAATGCCTTTAAGTTTAATCAACTGGTTACATCCAATAATGATGATGATATGAAGATTTAAAATGGGTTTTCATCTTTCGACTTGTAAGTTCAAAAAATGCACAAATGAAACCACTCCACTGTCCCTATTTTTTTGAACTGGGAAAGAGAACAATAAAACAGTACTTCAGAAGAACTGATATCTCACAACAGAAAAGAAGTTACAGAAATTCAAGATAAGAATATTTTCTTTCTTTCAACTGCCAAGTGTTCAAAATCATCTCTGCTCTTCTTCAACTATAACAAAGTTTTCAAAATAAGCTGCGGTGGAGATCAGATTGGCATAATAACAAGATTTTCAAGATGGCTGATATGATGGTTGTACTGATTATCAGACTGGAACCATCTAAATCAACAAAGACATTATAAGAAACCTTCTGGTGAAAGCACAATACTGTAACGACCTGCCATACTAATCAGCGCCATTTTCAACAAGGACCAATCTGACATCATAATTAGTCATTCAGTAAAAATTAATAATCATGTGGCAGTCATATTGGAATGACAAGCATCGCTCTTTCCATCAAAAATTGACCAGACATCATAAGAAGTCTTATGGTTACAACCTTACCCTAAGCATTTAGACCACTCAGTCATCCATGGGCTCTTAATTGGTTGTGGTTAGCTAAGACTTTGACAATATACAATGTACACTGTATGTGGACAGTTCATCATTAAATCTGAGATCACCACAAATACCTACCTTCTGTTAGTAAAACATTATGTAGGTCCTAGCAACTTTATTCAGTTTCAAATACCAACGATACATCCAATTATACAGTTGAATGATTAAAACATATGTATCACCCAATAAATGAACTACAAACAAAATTTCAACAAAGTCATTAAAGCAATTTCAACACAATCATTGAAGCACAAAATACAGCATATGCCAGAGGTGACATCCTGCAATAATGATGTACTGGCATTATTTATTAAGGCAGTATTTATAAAAGCACATCCTCTAAATGCATCTAGGTATTGCAATATATATTTACATATAAAATTCACATAAGCTCTACTCAAAAACTAACATAAGCTAATAAAACATGAAATTTAGGTCACAAGTAAGCTTCAATTCTTGAGAGGCATTGTACCACTTCATGATTTAAGCATCCACATTACACAAGATATGAGCACTAACCATCATAAACCAAGGTCAATGAAGCCTAATGACATGGGTCATTACACTGAATAGAACACTCCAGTGGCCTAAGTGGTTAAGTGTCTGACTCAGATATGGGAGGTTGCGGGTTTCAACCCCAAGTATATAACAGTATGTACGATCAATTTTAGGGATGCTACTAAAACATTTAAAATGATGTTGCCTGGTATCCAGGAAGAAAGAATGGTTGATAAATTAGTGAGACTGTAATATATAAATGATTGTATATATGTTGATGCCGCAAATATCTGGAGTAGGCACAAGCTAAATTTTTACCCAATGGCCAGTCTAAATGAATACACAATGTACTTCTTTGACATTCAGGAAATGGCTGGCAAAGTGGTAAATGGGTTTTATTACTGGTCAAAGCTTTTCATAGATAAAAATGTGCCAGACTGCGGATGCCTGCATCATCAAGCATGAAATATGGATCACTTTCAGTTTCAACCATAATCAAACTTTCTATAAATGAGGACACAACGTAGAGTGGGTGCATCTGTATCCATATAGAAGTTTTAAGAACAAAAAAGGAGATTTCATAAAAAAGAGAAGTATAAAAATGAGATATCTAAATTAAATTAACAGATCTGCCACCATCACTCACTATCGTCTTTTTTTCTGGCAATTACATTACTGAGAAAAAATGTTTAATTATGTACTCAAGTAATCCAGAAAAACATGGCATATCTGAATAACTGTTAAACCCAAAAAGAGCACTGCAATGGAATTTTCTATTCCAGTTCTTGCTATTAGTCAACTTGAGTGTTAACTCATTTTCTGCCAATGCATTGATTTATAATAAAACCCATTTTTAAGAATTTCTTTTGTTTCCCAAATGTGTATTTAAGTTTTTCACCTCAGAAAGTTTGTGTTTTTGTCATTAATTCAAACACTGTAGACAATTACAAACCCTGCATGTTCTGATTGCCAAACATGCTTTTGAAAAGAAAAAAAATTTGTAAGTAATATAATTACCCAATCAAAGTAATTTAGGAATATTAGCCTGCTACCTCATGAATTCAACCCTACTAAAATACAAAACTGTCTTTCTCTTTCTATATCAAAAGTCAAATGACAATAACTCTTGCCCATTACCCCCCCCCCCTTTGGCACTGCCAGGTGGTGCTAGTTTTTACTGAGCAAGATACCAATGAAGATGCTCGTATGGTAGGGTGGTTGGGAGGGTTTTAAGTAACTTTTATGTATTGTGATTGGGTAAATATTTTAAAAGAAAGATAATTTACACTTTTTCCTTTGAATATGTTTCCTAACCACAAAATGTTAGGAGAATAAGTAATAGAAGGGGATGCTGAGAATCTCACCTCTACTTCAGGTATCCATCTAGAGAATAGCTTAATTATCCCATGTGAATGATAATCCTAACTGCATAAGCAACACAGCCTGAGGGCACTAGATCTGTGATGCTAACATATGGTAAGAAGATGATTATTAAAATCTTCTTCCATCAAAATTTCACTGGTTAATTTAGTGAAGCTAACAGGCTGTGTTGAATTGATCCAGTTGGATCTGGTGGCTGTATGTGCTGCTGCCACTGGACCTAACAGATTCAAGGTTTGCCTCTAAAATGCCAAATTTCAGTGTTGGCGATTCTAGAAGGTTATTGAATCTGTACTCCAGCCAACAGTTTATATTATATATCAGGTCAAAACATTGCATTCAAATGCAAGGTTCACAGAGATTGGTTGAAACTTCTGAGCATTAAGCTTCATGAGGCAGCTCTTATCTGGTTAAGACCTCAGAGTACACCAAGTGTATGACCAATGTTCCCTTTAATTTCCGAAGACTGTGTGCAGCAAGATATTGGCTGTGGAACTTTGGAAGGAAATTTAAATTTTTGTGCCATATAACGGTATGGGGTCGTCCATTTAGTACGTACGCAAAAATAAGACAAAACTTGACCCCTCCCCCCCCCTTGTACGCATGCATACTTTTTACACAAACACACCCCTATGCGTACGTACGTATGAATGACCCTCCCCTCGTATAGAACTTCCAATATTTCATCCACGCAGAAATGACACAGGATTAATAATATTCAAATGTTTAATGAAACGGAGTAAAACAGACAGTCCTCAGCTGCTGTATATATAAAAGAAATAAGTTGCATGTTATTAAACCTTTAGAAAGTTCGCCTGTGTCTGCTAAAGGTCAGACAAACGCCGACTGAACCCAGTCAAACAGGTTACGTATAACAGGAATTTCAACAACAAGCTTAACGTCAGGCTGAATCACAACAGCATTAGCTGCACTATGCTGGGCCGCTGTCTCAATATCAACAGCCTCACTGACGTCATCATCCAGGTTTTGATTCAAGTTCTCAGTGTCGGTATACTCAGTAGTGTGAACGCTTTTGTGTCGTCTTACACTGGCCTGCGACGAGTGATACACGTTGCACACATGACATGTGTGCTTGATAATTTCAGATTGTGCAAGTGACGGACAATGCAGATCAAATGACGCATTAAAAGGAATTTTGGATCCAAAAGCTAACCGCTGTGCAAGTGAAGTGTAGTATACTTTACAGATTCTGGCTCAGGAATGCTAAGACCAGCGGTATACCTACTAGTTTGAAAGCTGAAACGATGGAGCATCCCCCCCCCCCGTTTCTTATGCGTACGTACATTGTCAGTAGACCCCCCCCCCATACGCAAGCGTACGACTCCTATATAGGCCTACTAAACGAAACATTTGTGCACTCTGTTGTAATGTGTGTGCACACGCTCAGCGAGTTTTGTGCATGCGCACAGCTTAGAGGGCACATTGTGTATGACCCACTTTGAAAGAACTTGAAGGGTAATATGCTGTATTCTGGGTCACACCAGAAGAGGCATTTGCATGTGCCATGATTTGTCTCAAGTGTGCTTCAAGTGGTGCTTAAGAATGTGAACAGGATCTTAGCTGTTTTCAATGTATATCTAT
Organism: Unio pictorum; assembly: GCA_030141615.1. Classification (NCBI taxonomy): domain Eukaryota; kingdom Metazoa; phylum Mollusca; class Bivalvia; order Unionida; family Unionidae; genus Unio; species Unio pictorum. The sequence continues at coordinate 3,953,097 of JARLTB010000023.1, read as the reverse complement.
CGAAGAGAGCAAGTGACTATTCTTTGATTACCAATAGGCAGTAGCATATTCTGGGCTATAAAGCCTGATTTTACCAAGAGAAACTCTGAACACTCTCTGAACTGAAGAGAGTAGTGTTCACATAAAAGGAATGCAGCTTGCGTACCCTGCATGAATAAACAAATCCTATCAGGAAACATGACCTGTATGCTAGTTACTTTAGAAAAGTTTAGGCTAGAGGTTCAAATGGCTTCGAATTTAGTCATGTAAAAACCCAAATTAGTTTGGACACAAAATGAGGGATACCGCTCGACTGAGACCAGCATTTTTTAAAAGATCCGATAGGTCTATATCATGCTCAAAATCGTGTTGCTGAAAGGTGTCTAATATCATGGGGCAGTAGCCTTTGGTAAAGATTGTGAATCAACTGTTTCTGCTGTATGTAGAGGGATGATGTTATTTGTATGGCACAAGTCCCTGAAAACATGCTACTTTCCTCATAAGCATTTGGATTGGGGGGCCTCGCTCTTCAGATTCTCTCCAAAATTGAAGAGTTGAATTGCTTAACTCAGAAGGCTGTCCTGATAAAAGCCAAGCATGTAGAAGAATATGGTCCAGGCAGAGAAGGGCCCATGTTACTGTCGAAGATTCAGCTTGGCTTGAATCTTCCTAGGCACATCTATCACTAGAACAAGTAGATCAGTGACCAAGAATTTGTCCCATCTCAGAAGGGCTATCAAAATCATCTTGCCATTCAGATCCCACTTCTTCTAAATTATTAGGCCTCAGCACTGTGGGAGGCGAGGCAAATGTCCACAACCTCTCACAAGCTTCTGGGTCTGAATTGAAGGGATGAAGGCAGGCAGCTTGTTATTTAACCTAGTTGCAAAGATATTTATCATCAAACGCATCCCAAAGTACACAAGTCTAAGTGAAGACCAAATGGAGAGACCATTCCGTGTGGAAGACTTGACCTCTCCTGGATAGTCTTGGTCTAGACACTGGGTCTATGGGGAATGTGTCTGATTTGCACATTGATAAGGAGAATGTTGCACCAACATACATACTGCCAAACCAAAACACAGTTTGGGTGATTTTGTGCCTCTTTGATTGTGGAGATAGCTCATCAACAGACGGCTGCTGGACCTAATGAAGACTATTTTACATGAGAGTCGATAATTTCAGAAGTGAAAGGCATTGATGGCAGCCTTCATTTCTAAGATGCTGTATTTAGAGGCCATTTCCCTGGCTCCCACATGTTGCTGGCAGTAGTGAACGTTGGCAACAGGTTTACATCCCACTGTGCGCACTGGCTTTGCTATGTACTGTTATTTCCACTTGGAGATTTTCATTATTCCCATGGTCAGTCAACCTGTATCACCTCACTAACACAGAAATGATCGAATCTTGGATGTAATAATGATTATTTGATCAATGGGACTTGAAAAGGGGTGCCATAGTGCTGGCAAGATCTGCAAAAAAATAAGAAATCAACTGCAGCATTGAATAAACTGAGGAATTGCAAAAATTCTCTCTTGCTGAAATCCAAGTCTTCTTGGAGACAGACTTGATGCATTCAATGGTTCTTGTAATACAAACATGAGGAAGCTACACCATATTATGATTGGTTAAAAACTTCATACCTAGAAGAACAGATATGGGATGGACAAAGGTCTGACTTGTCCCTGTTCGATAAAAAGCTTAAATTATTTTGAAATTATATTGAACAGGGAGCCATCACAATCCATAATGTGAGTAAAAGGCCAGGGGCTGATGTTGAGGCCAAAGGGAAGAATTGTGAACTGATAAACTGTGTTGCAATATGCAAAAAGATGTAGAAAATATTCATGGCACTGGGTGGATAGTGATATGAAAATATGCATTGGTCAGATGAAGACTGTTGGCATACTAGCCCCATTTAACGGAGAGGGGTGCTGAAATTGCAGTCTCCATCTAAAATTGGTTGAGGCAACTCAAGTTGATGTTGGGTCTCAACTTGCTGTTTGGTATATGAAAAAGAAACAACCTTGAGTAAAATCCTAGGAATTGTGGTCTTGCACAAGTTCCACAGCCTTTTTTTTTTTTTTTTAAGATGAGCAAGAGTATCTCTTGTTGAAGACATGCATCCTTTTCCCGATCTGATGCTGTATTCATGAAGAGAGGTGAGAAGGAAGGGAGATGGGATTGTTGATGAATGAAACCTGAAGCACCTCCAAATGAAATGGATAAGCCCACCCCCATTTCTGAGGGAATAGGGAAATCCATCGAGCTCAAATTCGGTCTCATACTGCTTCTGTATGATTATTTGCTTCCTAGGGATTGATGTTGGTGCACATGTGACTCAGAAGTCTCCTGTCTTGAGGTCACTTAACATCCCTTCACACTGGCAGTGGCAAAGTGGTTTCAAACACCCGTGTGGGTTGAATGGCAAGGTGAAGGGGAAGTTCTTGAGCTGCCTGCATCTGAAATTACACTTAGTCTATTCTTCCTCCAATTATGACCTGAACAAAGTTGTCTGGAAAGCGAGGGTATGACATGGCTGGAGAGAAGTGGATTGCAGACATTGACATGTCAAATCAAGAGTAGATTGGCCAAAGAAATGGCTATGGAGTACATTTGTCTGCCCTATAAAACAAATGAGTGGACATAATGAACAGCTAGTATATTCTTGTCAAGTGCCAGGAGATTAGTAATGAATGCATCTGTTGCCTAAGTCCATCTCTTCCTCTTGGTCAAGAACTACCAATTCTTTAGAACAGCAGCAGCAGTGAAGGGCATTCGGAATTAGCCAACACCCTATACATGTCCTTGGCAGTGGTTTAAAAGCTAAACATTAGTCCATTCAATGGTCAGATCTGGGTAAGATGTTAAGGATCGTGGATTTGAAGGAGTTCTGTCATACTCACTGCATTAAGGCTCAAATGGGTCTAATTGCAGTGGTGAAAACATGCCATGTGGTTTGGAGACTCAATTACATCACTAGCATTCCATTCTGGACAAACAGTGAGTATAGAGGTCAAGCACTGCTGGAACTGTTGGCTGATTTGTCCAGCAAATGGAGGGTCTGGAAGCTCGTGTTACAGAAGACAGTCTGGCTATTTCTGACCCTGGTTGTTTAAAAGATCTAGCTGGACTAACAGATTTCTCAACGAAATCTGTCATAGACAGGGCATGTTGTGATGGAACAGTTGGACAGATGGATTTGTCACTAAGAATCATATAAATCATACTTGTCTTGACTGATTCGACAATAAGCTAATAACAGAGTAAGTAAGCAAAGTCAAAGATAAGCTAGCATGATAACCTTGTATAAGGTCAATGATGGCATGGTGTGATGGTGGTTTTAAAAGATAATGTATCCAAAGATGACAAAATCACTCACAAAATTGGCAGAAATTATATTTAAAAAAATAGCATATAATTTGCAGTAGATCGATAAATCTATACAAAAACTCCAAAAGGAACATTGGAATCTTCTTGGGCCTATAGCAATTTTAAAAAATGGCTAGATTGTTGGAGGATGAATTGTACAATGTGCAGTCTGTACAACAGGAAGCTAAAAACTAGTGACAACTGGTGGTACCACGAGAGATAATGGAAAAAGTTAATTCCCTATGTCTATTGACATAGACAAGGAAAGACCAGTTTCTTCCTTTAGTAGGGCTGGATTTGAAAGGTGTAATGTGAAAGTAATTGGGGAATACAGTCGACTCCTGTTAACTGCACACGCTTGGGCCCGTCACGAGACCGTGCAGTTAACTGGAGTGTGCAGTTAACCGGAGTACGGTACAGTACATTTTTAAGCATTGGGAAAAATCTGGACCGGCGTGATAACGTGCAGTTATCCGGAGTGTGCAGTTAACTGATGTGCAGTTAAGTGGAGTCGACTGTATATTAAAAGGAAACATTATTTCCATCTGAAAGCTTTTATGGCTTTTGGTGAAATCTGCTATGATTAACACCAACAAAGGCATTGACAGCCATCAAGAAAAATAGTATGCAAATATAGGAGTCAAGACTTGGTGGACATATGACACAAAATTGAAGAAAAAACCCACAATGACATTGTGCACCAATGTATGTAAAGGAAGCAACCTTGCAAGATAATATTACCCTGCTGATCCCTGTTAAACAATGGAGTCCAACTCACTCATACTCAAGAATTATAAGAACCTTCCCATTAAACTCTCTATCCATTGACTAGACAATGCCATAAGCAGAAGGTCCTACACCTTGAAATTGCCATATAAAATCTTGCCACAATGTATTGATTCAAAGCAATGCCTATTTTACAGTATGACATCAGGCTGTGTATTGAAACTGCAGATACAATTTTGATACTGTTATTTAGCAGTGATTAGACTGGCATAGTTGAATCTATGTATATAGCCATCATAAACAGAATTTAAACTGTGTGTAATGGAGACTTTATATCCATGCACTTGATCCTAATGTAGTATTCAGGATGTAGAAAACACCATCAACCGTGTCCTTGTATGCAGGAAATTTAAGGACATTGCTTATCTATCAACCGTGTCCTTGTATGCAAGAAATTTAAGGATATTGCTTATCTAGGACAAGTACTTTGTATCATATGCTAATCATAAAATAAGAACATCATGCCATAAATATCATAGCTTTTTGCTAAACATAAAAACTATATACAACAAATTCTGCTACTGTTACATAATAAATTGACATATTTGACAACATATGGTCATACAATTCTAATCTATCTAGGATTGCACAATAGAAGAAAAAAGAAAAGAGAGGATAGTATTTGATGCAGACAGGTATATATAATGCTCTGCAACAAAAAATTTCTTTTCTTTCAAACTCATAAGTTCTGGATATATGTAATGATCAGAGGTCTGGCAAACTTAAATCATGTACATTTTATTCACTAATTAAAGATAGTTTTGTATAAGATAATAACCAATTATACATTAACCATCTGAGCATGAGTTCGCAGGAAAACTACAGCTAGTTTTCTCCAAGTTTCTACAAGCACAAAGCAGACTTCAGAATGTCATCATCTTCCATCTTGGATTTTCCAAAAGGACTCAAAATTTTAATCTATTATTAGAACATTTCATTAATAGGCCTTTTGTAATTTAATGTGTGAATTATATTTGGATTTGATTCTTAAAAATAATTTTTTTCTCTATTTTTACAATTTTTTTCCAGGGAAAACAATTATTTGTAAAATTTTACAAAGCTTGTTATTTTCACTTTTTCATGTTACTGTTTATTTGAGCCTAAACTCATAACACTTACAACACTGGAAATCTTAAGAATGTTTGAAGATAAAAGATAATGTTTTGCATGAAATGTAATGAGTGCAAAAGTATAATTTTCATAATCTTTATTAACTGCATCCTTCATAGTTGAGTTTTATTAATTATTTATCATTAATAATTGAGTATTCCCACAAATGTGCATATCATGATAAATACCATATAATTTTGCAGATTAAACACAAATGAATAACAGCAAGTTATGTTTTACAGATTATAGAAGACCAGAACCTTTAAGAAGGTCTTAATTGTATACTGGATAAGGGGAATAAAATGTTTTTGTAAATGGCAAAAGTTGATTCTACATGTAAGACTTGTTTAGTATTCCCTGGTTCAATAGCTAGATGAAATTGTTTCATGTCATGTGGGTTTTATTTCACCATTCATGCTGGAATTTTCTGAAACACATCCAAGACCTCTGATTTGGTGTGCACATTAAATAACATGTGAATTACTTCTTGACTCTCAAGTTTACAATCATGATGGTCAAGCTATGGTTTATTTATAACTTTATCATAAGCAGCAATTGTCGCCAGAATATTCAATTAAAAAATAAAATATTTTTGGGCAAACACGATACCACCCCAATGTTTTCATGACTCAATATATGGCGGACTATTCCACGCAGGGCTGCACGATTCACCCCAAACCTGCCCAAATCTACAAAAAACATGATGCTAATCATACTCATAATCACAAGAAAACATTGGATACAGTATTCATTTTTTGAAACAGGCGACACGATAGACTGCCTTTATTATTTTTTTTTATTGGAAGTAAACATTGAAACAAGGGAGACAAATGTTACTATCTATGTTCATCACCAGTCAGAACTGAACTATATATTTTCTGGACAAAATCAAATACAATAAACAAAGTAGCATGTTATGGAATGGAAAAAATGTATTTCATTGCATTTTATAATTCTCCTATTTTGAATCATTTTAAAGTAAATAATTGCCTATCAGTGCCATAACTGTCAAATGCGATTAATACAACATTACAATACAACGAACAAAAGAGAGTACCAAATTATTTCTTAATTTCTTTATAATACATTTTAGATTTCTATTATACATAAAATGTCACACTGGCGATTAAAAATGTATAAATATGTACTAAGATTATTTTTTCATGTCTAATCAAAGACAGTTTGAAAACATGAAATAAAGTGTATCAACAGTAAACTAATGAAGTTCAACTCTATTGTATTTTGGATATTTTAAAGCAAAGCATTAATAAAATCAAGATAATACATGTAATGTATGCAACAAATTCAACAAAAATAATAAACATTGCAAAGACTTTTAAATGAAATTAGTTTTAAAAAGTGTAACAATGGAAATGCGTAGCTATGTCTTGACATTAGAATAAATTTTATCACCATTTCTTTCGCGATGTTCGTTCCGACTTTGCACGCTTTCTTTGCCCAGGTTTTCATCCCTCATCTATTTTCGGACGGATGCATTTGAATTTTCCATTGGATGAATGTATATAATTAGAAGTATTGTAATTTAGTTGTTTTTGTAAAAACTGTGTAAATATTCTTGTCTTTTCTGCTGATGTTTTTGTTCGCCAAATTGTTTCATCAATAATATATGAACAAGAAGGACCAAATAATTTATAATTGCCAGAACCATATAGTGCGCGACACAAATCTATCAACTGACCTTGAGTTACACTATATAACCTGTTAATTAATTCGGGAATCTTGTGTTGTTTCCAATCAGCTGCCTGCTTAAGTTTATTATTGATAGATTCTGAGTTGTTGTTTGTCCAAAGACTCATGATAGTTTTGTTTTTTATTTGTCTAAGATTTTGGCGCAGTAAAGCTATCTTCCTTATTCATCTGCAAATATCTATCTGTAGCCTTTATCTCTCGAATATCATGTACAGCTTCTCTTTAAATGCTTGGATTTATTCGCCTATACGGCTCATTACGGTTGCTGTTTCCATGTGGTTTATTAATTTGTAATGACCTTTCCCCACAGTATTCTACCACAGCAAGTTTTTGGATAAAACTGAATTGACTGGGTGCCTTAATTATAGTTGTTACACGTTTTTTTAAATTTTTCATCTCCTTTAAGCTTTGTGTAATATCGGTGGAATGAAAGTACTTCTTCAGGTTGTGGTTCAATTGGAATATATATAATATTCATATTTTGTACTTGTTTCATACATATTAAATTGTTTTTTGTATAAACCAGATGCAGTCTATTTTCCGATTCAAGCAAAACATCTGATTTACAATAGTTCCGACATGCGTGTCCCATACACCACAATCGTCGGGAAATTCATGTTTGCCTTTATGGCTATTACCAGTTATGTCTATTACAACATAAACATTATTTTTAGGTCCTGGGGGTATATGAGTTGGGCAATTGTTAGTGTTAGTGAGAATTGATAAAATGTCTTCGTTGCTTAAAAATTTACAATTTTGCTTCAATTGATTTATGTAACCTTCATTGTTTTCATAATTATAAACTTCATTTTCGTGGTGATCTGTAGCATTCTCATTCTGCATAGGAACATGATGGCTAGAAATAACAGTCTATTGGATCTATGTATTTATCAGCATATTCTTTGACATCATCATCTCCGACACCATCATCTCTATCAGCATCATAACAATAAGTACTGTTACCATCCTCAGACCCATTAAACGATAGTTTACAAACTTTTAATGGTAGTTGTTTGCGTGATTGTGTGGCTCCATCATCATAATTGTTGTCATCATCAGCTATGTCATCTTTATGAAAGCAATCGCTCTCACAGGCAGACGATCCACCTTTGACTTGCTATGTTGATGAATCCAGTAACATTTTGTCTCCCTTTTGTAATTTCCATATGATGTAAATAATAAATGCGGCATAATTAGTCGTCGGTTTCAACAAGATAGTAAATATTTCCAATGTTTTCTTGTGGTTTTGAGTATATTTCATTTAATTTACATCATGTTTTTTGTGGATTTGGGCAGGTTTTGGGTGAATCGTGCGGCCGATTCCACGCATGGCTTTAAAAAGATGTAATATTTATGCAAAAAGCTATGGAAATGAAATACATTACTTTGGAATATTCGTTGGCATTTCAGCCAAATATTGAATTTTCAACCAAAATAGCATGTGATCCAATGTTTACAGAAATGACGTATCATTGTGTAGAATTACCGTACACGCCGAAAAGGCTGACACGGTTGTACATGTTTGTGTTATAAAGAATTTGGTTGCAACTTTTGCTGGTGGGACTCCTAGTTTTAAAATCCTAGCGAACCCTATAGATCACTACGACTCCAGTTCCCAATAACATTGACAAAAATTGACTGTTCTTACCATAATGTATAGACTCTTCTAACACGTCACTTTTACTAGTTTCCAATAACTTGTCGTCACGTCTTGTAAGAGAGCTGAGAGCAAAAAGGCCAAGCATCAAAACAGCCCCCTTCACAATTCGCACCTTCCGCCTCGACATCATTTTCCTGTGGGAGTCAAGCCATACAGTTTTAGAAAAATAAAGTATGTTCTAGCTGCGGAAGAAATATTTTTGTCAACGTCATGAGAATAATGGCAGCCAAGTACTTATCCGTCCTCGGTCGACGCAACCTTGCGTGTACTTTTGTATACAGTGGTGACGAAACAGGCAATGTACGGATAGGGTCGGTTTTTATCCTATACATCGGTTCTCTGACTGGTTTGAATTCTTCATCGTATATTAATCACGGTGTAAATCAGTCCAACACGTAAACTGATGACGTATTTTGCAAATGGCTCTTAAAATCGGACAATTGTTAAAACCGTATTCGGGTTTTTATTTATTTGGATGACAATACTTTTGCCACAGACATTGTAAATATTTACATAAGTAAGGTTCTGTGTTGTATTGAAATGAAGAGTAATATTTCATATTGGTTGTTGGAAAAATACACTCCTTATTTGGTATCCAAAAAGTTACAAAACAGATTTTTTAAAATGTTTTCTTTATAATTTGAGTGTGCAGAATTAAAAAATGAACCTATCATACTTATATATTCCGTCGTTTGTTTATATAGAAATGTTTTAAAACATCACAGCAGAATTTAGTTAATGCAGACACCTTTCCCAGTGAATATGCCTGGATTAATGAGTTATCTGGATAGTTGAATCATGCACATTTTTATTTTATGATGCCATTATTTCATATACATGTACATAGATGTATGCATATACAGGGATGGTCCTGGATTTTAAAAAGCTGTCACCCCAAAAAATCGCCAACCGCAATATTTTGTCGCCAATTTTCAAAAAGTGTCGCCAGAACAAGTAGTATACATTTTTCCAAGTGTTAATTTAGTCTATTAATGTAACAGGCAATGAAAATTACAAAAGATGGGTTAGTTAATACTTTATTTACAACAAGCATTAACAAAATGTTACAAAGTGTTACATGAAGATATATCGCGATTTATTGGCTGCCCACTTGTTGAATGCAGTTTCAAAGCCTAATTTTTCACATTTTGTACATGCTGATTCTCGTTAAATTCTCGAGAGATCAGATGCAGAGTTTATTTCTGATGTCAGCATCCCGCATCACTGTTTGTGCACATGTATGACTTGTTACCTGAAAAAAAATGCATTATCTACTTTAGTTGACATTTTAATAATAAAACCCTATGATCGTACATTGCAATGTAAGATAAGTGACATATAATGCAACCGTTGATTGCATGCATTCCGTAATAAAATGACCCTTCTCTTATGGATAGCTTTACAAAGCTTGTAGTGCATTGCGTCTTAAATCCCAAGAATGATCACTGAATGCTGTATACATTTTCTTAACCAGCAAAATAGGATCTCCATTCCCACGAATGAAACTTTCACCTGGCAATATTGGACCGTATATACAAGCATAAATTCACACCCAATTTAGGGATTCTTTCACTCCTGTATTTTGAGAAATAAATAATAATTTTAATTATGAAAACTTGTTGGTTTAATTTTTGCTACTTCTTGTTGCGGAGTCTAAGTCTCTGTAGCCGTAACACGGGATTGACGGCGAAAGGAAAAGATCAGTGAGTAAAATGCACAAATATTACTTACCCGGCCTGGATTCATATTTGGTGACACACTCCTTCTTGAAAATATCACAGCCAGTTGTAACTGAATTGATGAACTTTGCCTTGATACATACATCACAGAACATCTGTTTTAACTTTTATCATACCTCAGCCACATACACCCAAGTTTCCAACTGTCTATACATTTTTGGGAATTTTTGCCCTGTTCATCATAATGTGGTGTTGCAATTGAAGCATTACATGTAGATGATGTTGGACTGCAAGGTTTATCATCGGGTTCAGAGACTGTATTGTCTGATGAATTTGCACTAAATCCAAACAATGTTAATTTTGTTAACTTAGGATGAGATGATGAACACGCAACGTCTAACTTCCGTTTGCTTGTGATAATGTTGGACTGGCGACAGATATAATTGTAATTGAGATTTTTTCCATTTGCTTTGTATTTATACACAGTAGTCGGTACTTCAAAGGTTATCAGTTTTTTATGAAGGTTTAGCACAAAACTATTGTATTGGTATATATATATATATATATATAAACAGAAGGATTAGCCATTCAATTAATTTTATCTGTTCTATTCGCATCTTCAGAAGTCGGTCAGTTGTAGGTATAGTACGGTAGCATGATTGCCTATCACAGCATACATACAGTACTCAGCCCAGATGTCAGCATAAGCAGATTATGATGTAAAAATGCACTGTAAAGTTGGGGTTGTAGATACAGAGTGATTCCAATGCATTGCTTAGACAAGTTTGTGGCTTCCTTTCATTCTCCCTTTTAATTTATCCAGTCCAAATCCATGATTGTTTGTACAAATTAAATAACCAAAAAGTCTGTTGCCAAAAAAAATGCCAGATGGGACATTTTTGGTGCCAATAAGGAAAAAAAATCGCAATTTGCGACATTGCCGAAGCCCAGGATGATCCCTGATATAGATTTATGCTACCTGTAAATGTATAGCAATGGTTTAAATAAATTAGTGATCTTGTTATAATTGCACCTCCTTTACAGATGGTCATATTAGTGTATGATTGTCATCAAAGGTCTTCTAATCATGCTTTCTAATTTGTCCTAAATGAAAATAGTGTCAATCTTAAACCAGATATGACTGTCACAGATACTGATTCAAAGACTTGAGTAGATAAGAAGAAGAAATGGTTATATCCTGAATTCCTGACAACTGTTTTGGACAGTAAAGTATTTTTCCTTTGAGTGATTCATGTTTTTGTTTTTGGATTCGATTAAACAATTCCTTTCCCAAAGAAACGCATTGTAGCTGAATGATTTCAGCATAGAAAGGTTATAGAAGCTCTGAGGTAGCTTGTGCTGCCAAAAGCATTGCATAGTGAATATGCAAAGCCATATAAGCCTGGGGAGAACTTGGCCTGACATTGTAAAGTAATAATAAAATTAAGTAATTCCTGAAATATTAAAATAGCTAGAAGTTTGAACGGTTAATCTGAAGTTTTGCACTGTTTTGTTTTAGTATCAAAGCCAGAGGACTTATTGCAAAATGTCAATTATATTTACAGTATTTTCTGCATTTAAATAGTCTGAGCTAATCTGTTTCCATGCATTTACAGAAATTATCTTTTTCAGCAGAAAGCTGTGTTCCCTGGAACAGAGTTGAAGATCATTCAGACTGGCGCTGTACCTTGACTACCGCTATTTGTCATCAGCTGATGCAAATTTTGTAGATTTGATTCAGTCTGATGTAGAAAGTTTCCTGAATACAGACATATCTAATAGGTAGGAATTATAAATGTCTTTTTTCTTATACATAAAGACATTTTTGTCTCATTTGCATAAAGGTTAGTGCTGCAGTTTTGGCAAGTCATATATGGGGGAGTTACATCAACTTTGCAAAGATGCAGGAGAGACACTAGATTTCAAAAAAAATTTTCAGCACAAGGGTTTACATTGCAAATGTTACAAAAAACGTGTGGAGTTTTATTCTCTTTATTAAATTTAAGGAATTAATGACTGTTATACAATGTCATTAAGATATGAAATTAAGTGATCATTTCTATCTTCATGTTATAACTTGAAGTACATGCATAGCTCATATTTGTTGGACCATATTATTTAAGGTATATGATTGATTGGTGGAGCATATTATGCTATAATCTTGTCTATGTCAGTACTTTTTCTTGTTTACACAACATTTACCTTAACCAAACTGTACAAACAATTTCATCTTTCCAAATGAAAGAACTTTCCCAATTTTTGAGGGGGAAAAATATAATAGATCAAGGTTCCTATGACTAAAAGAAGACAGATGGTTCAAGCATGATCACATTAGTTTTGCATCACAGACATGGACCAATATTTGTGGCTGGCTTGCACAAGGAAGATTCCTTTTTATTTGGTAAAAAACCTATAAATTTGTTTTAGTTTGTTCAACTACTTCCTCAACTAATTAAAAAGTTAATGAGAAAACAGTTGTTAACACTTTGTTATGACAACTCTCCTCCTAACATTTCTACAGTTGTTAACACTTTGTTATGACAACTCTCCTCCTAACATATCTGGATGATTGCTGTAAATCTTTACAGACTTATTCCAAAGTCAAGTTGTGAAGTTTAATAATAATTATGATAATAATAATTATATTAAAAATAAATGTTATTTCCATACCCATGCATAAATCTTCATTTTTTTTAGTGGTCTTTTTGCCATCACTTGAATTTGTTCTACACAGTTTACCTGAACTTATTTCCTACAAGAAAAGGCATCAGTATTCTTGTCTTGTTTGTTAGGAGTGTATCATCCTGTACATATTATTACATTTACGTATTGGTCTTTGTTTTCAGGGTTTTGATTTTCCCACCCATAAAGAACTATTACCGTTTCTTGATTCATAAGACAATAGAGAACGAATACCCAACATTAAAAAGTTTTTCTGTTGGTGAAGGAGATAAAAGGAGAACAGCAGTCTGCTTGAAAACAATTATAAAGAGGTAATTTTGTTTTAAAATTTATCTGAAGCTGTGGCATCCATCTTTATTAATTACAAAAAAAATCATCAGAATATGTCCAGAACTCAAGATATATGAGCAGATGACCTGTAGTTAAAATATATTAAACTGGAACTATAAAGTGTTTTTTTTATAGATGTCCCCATATTTTGTTATTTTACTTCATAATAGCATAGATTTATTTTCACTGAGACTAATGCATCAAGTGAAAAAAGGGTCCTAGTTCTAGCTCTTAGACAAAAGATGTATTTCATTATATTACTTTGCAAATTAGTAATGTCTGTAGTCGCATATTAGTAGAGTTCAACAACAAACTGCATGGACAGAGGTCTGCCAGCATATAATATCTGTGTCTATGCTATTTTTAATATTAATAAGTCTGATCCTGATCATCTGATACATTGCCTATGGAAAGTATAAACAAGTATTTATAGTTCTGTATGCTATAATATTGAACTTATTATCTTTTTATAAGATGGTGTTTATGATGCTTATATGACAGGGAAAGAATTTATTTGAAATATTACATTCAAAATGTTGTAATTTTTAGGATTGCATTTAAGTTGGAACCAAACTTTGAAATAATTATCAAAAGCAAAGGACTTTTTCTTTGTATTTAAATTTATATATTTGAAGTTAAATAAAGCCCTAACATTACAGAATACATAATGTAACTCTCACAGAACATTTTTGATATAAAATATTGAAAAAGCCCAACCTCAAAATAATGTAAAATTCATTGAGATCTGACATATTGATATAAAAATATGTCTGTGCAGACATTATATTCAATTATAATATGAAAGCAAATGTGAAATGTTAATTTTGAATGTGAGGTCTACTTAATTTAATTAAAATCACAATTAAAACAAAACAAGAGTTTTCTGAAATTTGAACACTAGTGGTTATAACATGTGTAACAATCAAATTTGTTTTTAGTATGCTAATGAACTGATTATTTCTTCTTTGAATTTGTCCCTCCCCCATCACATTAACATTAGGAATATAAATCCTACTGCCTTCCAAATCCAGATTATTTGGTAGGTTTTGTATCGTTTGAATTTTTACTATGTGAATTTTCCTTATTTATGCAGACTTAGTTTCTTTGACTTTGATCACATTGTTCTACATGGTAACATTGTAACAGAATGTGCTGTAGTTCTTGTTTTGTGAACACACCACCCATTGTTCCCCCTGATTATAATGGGGGATTCTGGCACTTGTTAGCGCCATCAAATATTAATTTGTTCTTTTTCTTTTCTTTATTGTTTCTGAATAAAACTTGACAAAAATGCAAGAAGTTTAAAGCCAGTGATGACACTTGTGACTCATATCGGCAACTTGAAGCATGTGCACCGTTTGGTTGCAGAATAAATGGTCTTAAATTCTGTGAGCAATTGCTAAGAGCAGGAAGAGACAGAAAATACTGATATTCTGTATTTTCATCCTAATACAGAGTCAGCAGTTGGTCTTATGGGGGGACACAACTTCCCACACCCTAATGAAGACTACATAATTTACTAATGGCTTCAGTTAAATATAGGGAAATAAAAGCTGTGATTTCCGCTCAATTGTCTACATTTCATTGAGGAATAGGTGTGTCTCTTGGTAAATCAATTGATAATGCATTCGATTAATTGAGACCATTTTTCCAGTTCTTCCATCTTCTTTCTTCAGCTGATAATTTTGACACCTGGGGATTGTATCTCCAATTCTTGGCAGGTCAGAGGACATATGTTCACCTGTATGATCGAGTATGGCCTTTGGGTCTCTAAGTACTTTGACAAGGTATTTATACATGACTTGTATGAGCCATACCATCTTGCCATTCCTCAGAATGATGCTGTATACATACATACAGTTCAGCCTTCAGGTTTAGGAATCGATACCATTTAGTTTCTTTGACTTTCTGAGGAACGGCAAGATGGTATGGCTCATACCATTGTATGAGCCATACCATCTTGCCGTTCCTCAGAATGATGCTGTATACAGACCATACAGTTAAGCCTTCAGGTTTAGGAATCGATACCATTTAATGACCATGTGGCTTCTGTTTTATGTCATCCTATACCTTCGAAAATAGAGCCATAGAATGTTAACATTGTGGGGAATCTTTGTGATAGGTCTGTCTGTATGTCTGCAGTAACTCGGGTTGTACAGTGTTTTATATTACTATCCATATGCCCATCACCTGACAACTAAATCTTATGGATACATCTAGACAGATGCACACACCTTACCCTTTTGGATGGTACCATGACAATCTTACTATCTAAATGTTGTTTTTATTCTCTATCAGGATGATATATGGTTGTTGGGATAAGCATGACATTGCATACTCAGATTCTGCTATGGAGATCAATGAGTACAACTTTAAGGCTACAATAGAGAAATTATGTTGGATGCTCCTAATTTCTGTCTGCTCTCTTCAACCGTGGACAACAGGGTCTAGGCCATGGTCAGTATTGATGATGAGGAAGTCAGCCCTTCCTTCCACCTTTTCCCACAGCCAGGGTAAAGCAAGGCAACTGCAGAGTTGCTCTCTGCCCAGATCAGTGACCCAGGCAGTTCTAAAGACTTTTTATGATAGCCAGTTACTGTTTCCCTTTGCATCTCGCTAGTATAAGACCCATTCCAATGCCATTTCTACTATTTTCCTAGCACTAGACACATCTACAATGCACTTAATGTGACATTAGTTGTTGTATAAGGTGGGTACAGATGTTTGATATGCCACTTCAAAGCTTGTTTGCAGTATAGTAGGCACTTCTTTGTTGTCGAATTTGTTATCTCTGGCTTATGAAGAAGTCTGATAGCCAACATTGGAGTTGACAACCAGGAAAGGTATGGTGATCAATAGGGGAGCCCGCTGTTTGATGGTAAAAGCTTGGAATGATTCCACCAACCTTGTGTGTCAGGATGCATGCTTATAGTCAACCTTGCTCAAGCAACACTATGACCTGTCCCTGTAGTCTGCTTCCTTCAGTTCACCTTTGGTGTTCATTCGCATAATAGAGGAAGTGCAGAGGTGGGCATCTCTGGAACTGCCCTACCATGCTAATCAGTCATTAAGGCTGTCTTATAGAAGAGGTAGGAGCCAAGTTTCTCTGTGACCAAACCTTCAATCTTTCGCTGTCGACTCATGTCTGTGGACAGCCTTCTAGTTGGTGCAAAACTCTTCCACTTCAGATGGCATTCAATTGATCCTCTTCTGCAAAGTGGGTGGGCAGTCACTTTTTGGAGGGGCTTTTTTGTTTTGCCATCTATCTCCCTATTTGTCCTCCATTCCTGATGGAAGTACTCTGTGACTCTGTAAAGGACTCACTGGAACAGCAAGAAGTCAGGACACTCATCTAGAAGTTTGTAGATTTAGAGATTCTAAGGATCTACTAGAGGCTTTTTCTAGTCAAGAAAGGACTGAATAGTTTCAAAATGGGCATGGCAAGATCAGTCCATGTCTCCTTGCATCCAAAGCATCTTCTATCAGTTTAGACCTGACATCCATATTTTTACATTCCCACCCCATTGGTCCTCATGGAAATTCATTCAGTTGTGCACAGAGGTAATATTTAGCTGTTTTGCAGTCTCTGTTTTAGCTTGAACATAAATCCTTTGGCATTCATGACACTAATTAACTATGCCATCTCCATGTTCCACGTGACTTTATCTACCTCAGTAATGATGTCATTGTACAGCATCCTTCAGAAACATATAGTAGGTTTATTCTAGTCAATTGACGGAATGATCTTCTATCCCTTATAAATTCTCTTGGCTTTTTGATCAATTGGATACATCTGATCTTTATCCATCCCAGGTGTACATCCATCAGGGTATAATTTCTCACCTAACATAACCTTGTACATCTTCACCAACTTTGGGTTATCCAACTTGTCGAGCTCATTTCCAGTAAGAAATGAATCACAGCCAAGGAGTTTCTGCAACTCCTTGGATTGTTCAGTGCTGAAGTATACCCTATTGTACTGGGTTGTCTCAACATGTACTTCTTGCCAGGGGTGACGCTAGCTTTAAAAATGTTATCACCAAAAAATTGCCAACATTAATATTTTTTGGTCAATTTTCAAAACATGTTACATTTGCAAGTAAGACCACTCCAGTAGCCTATGTGGTTAGAGCATCTGCCTTGGATGTAGAGGTTGTGGATTCAGACCCCAGCTGGTTCATACTAAAGACTTTCCTACTGAAAGCTTGTTTTATTTTTTCCATGTATTTTTAATAAAAAAAAGAACATGACTGTTAAATACTAGAATATTGCTTGAAGTGCTTTTATTTATGAAACACCATGTATAAACACTAACTACAGCAGATGATTAAAGATCACACTTCACTGATTTTCATATAGAGCCACTGTATCAACATTGTGTCAATCAAGTCAAGTCTCATGGTACACACAAATACTTATTAGGTGAACAATCCCCAAATTGCAGCTTTCTCAAAGCCACAGAAAATTGGGTCTGCTCTTTCACTCATCGCCACTTGAGCTGCAGTTATCCATTTAGGCTTGATTATTGAGGTTGCAGGGTATGCTGATCATCACCAGTACAATCTTTCTTTTCCTACCAGAACTTGAAGCGTCAGTAGAGATGAAGTCCTTTTATTTCTAAACACACCTGTCAAAGGAACCTCACAAGTTATGTTATTAATGATTATCATCTAATCACCTTAAAACTTCTTACATGCATTCAAAAAAAATCTAAAACAGGTTTTGAGATGGCAAACTCAGCTCATTTAGAGCTTCCTGTGGCAAGGATAAAAAATATAACAAACAAAGAAAAGAAGAGAGGAGCACAATAAATAAGTCATGTTTATTTAAGATTAACATCATATTTATCATTCTGACTTTTACTAATATATGTATTATTGCTTGTTATTTACTCATGGCAAATGTTAAGACACAAATCCCTAAGGAGCCTCTCACTTTTGTTGCTAAAGACAGACTCCCATTCTTGTATCTCTACATGCATTTTCTCCCTTCAGTACATTTAGAATCATTCATTTTTATTTTTTTTTGGGGGGGGGTTGTTTTCTTTTAACACAGATATAAAAATTGTGTGCATTTATAAGGGGACACTAATTAGCAGAGGGTGAAACATTGGCTTGAAAGTTTATTGATACAGAAACTGGCACTGTAAGTTAAAATAGTAAGTTGTTAGCTACATCTGGTTAAAATTGCATGTCTTCAAGCAATAGTAGTGAAAAGTTCTTCCATCTCCTTTGATTTGAAAAGCTCATACTCTTCAGTTTGCATACATACTGCAGAAGAACCATTCATATTTACAGTAATTCAGGACCAGTCCATGTCCCAACTTTTGATAATTGTACTATAAAAAAGCTATGTGAGGATCGGGATTCAGACTTATGCATAGGTCAAAATCTATATCAATAACTAATATGGAGACGCTTAAGAAAGAAGTGCAAATGATGAGGACTAAGTGAATATCTAGTATGCAAACAAGAATTTAAATATTTTTTATTTGTCATTTACAGCTAGTTTTCTATCTTACAGATTTACAGAGAACTAGGACAAATTCTGTTAATTATTTTAACACCCACCCACCCCCTTCCTCTTAGCATAATGTTCATTTTTAATCCGCAATATTGCAGTGATTGGATAGAGGAACAGTCCATGTCGACTTCAAGCCCATTCTCTCGGGGGAGAGGGAGGGGACGACACAGAGATGATGGCAGTCCAAATTCATCACCATTTGAGAGAAAGTCTCCAGCTGTGGGTGGTCTGTTAGATGACAGTTCAAAAAGTGTGGATCAGTTACAGATGGAGATGAGGACTGTCAGTGCTGGCAGGGGTAGAGCACGACCTGATCGGTATATTTAAAGATGTGTGGTTCAAAATGTGAGGTTTTAAAGTCAAACTTTCTTTATGTTGACCATACAATAATTAGATATTAGTATTAATTGACCATTTGAAGAAAACCACTGGTTAAGGAAGCACATACTTTTACAGATGCAAAAAGCAATCTCCATTTCCTTGTGTTAGTACATATATGTTTATACAATTGCTCAAGTTTTCTTGAAATGATTCCAGTTAACAATTCAAGTATCTATTTTAAAGGAATTAATCAGTTGGGCATGGTTGGAATGAAAACAGTTTTTGTGGAGTCTAACATAGCCGCTGTAAATTAAAGACATGCATATGATTTTAGTGCAATTTCCCAAATAGGTTTCTGGAAAACAGAGATTTAAAATAGCATGTATTTTGTGTGTATGTGTATGTGTCTGTTCTCAAAAAGTGCTAACTCAGTGAAAATCTTCAAATATTTCACTGGATAACCCAAATTTGGTAAAAGACCCTTTCTTTTAACTGCATTTAATGAACATATTCAGCACAAAAACAAAATCCCCAAAGAAAATGGAAACAGCAATCATAATAGAGATATTAACAATTTCATGGTATCTTCAAATACCATGAATGCTTTAAATAGTAGACATATAAATAGAAAGATATCATTAGTTTTATTATGAAAATTTTGATCCAGGTAAAGTCTGTGATAAATATCTTCATGCTTAGTCAATCTAAATTAGTTCATTCTGAGATGCTTTATCTATTATATGTGTGTGTGTATCCAGGGCACAGTCATGTCATAGGAAATTGTGTTTTAATTTTTGGTTAAATCTTTTTTTAATTTTTAAATTCCTAAACCTCATAATAGAATTTCTTTAAATTTTTGATGAATTATAATTTGAATATTTGTTCTAAAGTTAAGACAATTATTTTACATGCTTTCTCAATCTGTTGACCATGTGTTCCGGCTTGCACATTTAACGGCAACGCTTTGGTCAAAGAGTCAATACACAAGCCCTTTTTGTTTTAAATTTATAATTAAACAGCAATAATTTGATCAATGGCTCAATACACAAGCCCTTTTGTTTTAAATTAATAATTTAACAACATTGCTTTCATCAACGACTCAATACACAAGCCCTTTTGTTTTAAATTAATAATTAAAGTGCCATCATTTATGTCAGTCAAATTTTTTTTCTTTCATTTGTTGCTCGAGTTAAATAAAGAAATTGTCCTAAAATAATTGAATGAAGAGCTAGGGAGAAGGATGAACTGATATTAATTAGATTATCCAATTATGATGTGTCAGAGACACTCATTAAGTTAGATAATTTGATTTTAATCAGTTTAATAAAAAAAACTTGCAGCATTCATTTTGATTTGCATGCAGAAGAGATTAGTAGATCATGCAGTGGGAATCTCATTTAGCACAACAAATAATATTTCCAGTAATATACTATGTTCAGATCACTGAGGCAAAACTGTTATTATAATAGTGTTTGACACAATGTTTGAATTGAGTTGTTGACTTTTTCAGCCACCCTGATCATGAATAGTGTATGATATGAACAACTACAGTATACTTTAGTTGTGGGTTGTGTTATACACTCCCTTTGTTTTTTTTGTTTATTTATTAAAATCTTTAACACCACCGGGCTATCATTAGGCAGGACACATAAAGTTGTTCATTTACATCCAGAGGAAATAATCACTTAGCCTAATATTGTTATTTGTCATAGACATTTTTTATTAATGTCAGACAGCAGCAACAATCTGAGGACTTCTCCATCTCAAAGCTAGTTCCATGAAGCTAATTATTATACCACCAAGGTTCAAGCAGGAAATAGATAGTACATATGATACAAAATAAAAATAATTGAAGAAAAAGCACTACACATAAGAGATTTGAAACCACATTGAGTATGTCTGCCAAAGTGAAAATTTTGTTAGTTTTCCTTAATGAACGGCCATATCAGCATATTAATGTTTTCACTGAAAGACGTCTTTAGTCATGTAAATCAAAATGGTGCTGATAAAACTTCTAATATGGCTGCCACATTTAAAATCTTGTTATTGCTGCTTCTTTTAGGAGGCTGGTCATATCAACATGACGCTTTTAAAAAACAAACATTGATATGATGTCTATTTTGTATGAAATGGGTGCTGATCATATATGAAATGTGGCTACCATAGCACCCACCTTGAATTTTTTTTTAGAACTTTCAAAATGAAATGTAACACCAACATGTGGTTTCCCACAGAAGTCTTTGTATTATGTTTTGTTGGTTATAAATGATATTCAGTATGTCCACCACATACCACCACCATGTCCACCACATACCACCAACATGTCCACCACTAATTTGAAACACTCAATGGTTTAAGAAAGAAATTATCCTATGTTGAATTCTTGAAAGTTTTTTTTTCAGCCAACCATGTATTAGTCACTTCATGAGACTTAGGTTTATGTAAAGGATATAGGCATATTTTATTAAATAACCATGCATTAGTCACTTCATGGGACTTAGGTTTATGTAAAGGATATAGGCATATTTTATTAAATAACCATGCATTAGTCACTTCATGGGACTTAGGTTTATGTAAAGGACATAGGCATATTGTATTAAATAACCATGCATTAGTCACTTCATGGGACTTAGGTTTATGTAAATGACATAGGCATATTTTATTAAATAACCATGCATTAGTCACTTCATGCGACTTAGGTTTATGTAAAGGACATAGGCATATTGTATTAAATAACCATGCATTAGTCACTTCATGGGACTTAGGTTTATGTAAAGGATATAGGCATATTGTATTAGATAACCATGCACTAGTCACTTCATGCGACTTAGGTTTATGTAAAGGACATAGGCATATTGTATTAAATAACCATGCATTAGTCACTTCATGGGACTTAGGTTTATGTAAAGGATATAGGCATATTTTATTAAATAACCATGCACTAGTCACTTCATGGGACTTAGGTTTATGTAAATGACATAGGCATATTTTATTAAATAACCATTGCATTAGTCACTTCATGGGACTTAGGTTTATGTAAAGAATATAGGCACATTTTATTAAATAACCATGCATTAGTCACTTCATGGGACTTAGGTTTATGTAAATGACATAGGCATATTTTATTAAATAACCATTGCATTAGTCACTTCATGGGACTTAGGTTTATGTAAAGAATATAGGCACATTTTATTAAATAACCATGCATTAGTCACTTCATGGGACTTAGTTTATGTAAAGGATATAGGCACATTTTATTAAATAACCATGCATTAGTCACTTCATGGGACTTAGTTTATGTAAATGACATAGGCATATTTTATTAAATAACCATGCATTAGTCACTTCATGGGACTTAGGTTTATGTAAAGGACATAGGCATATTTTATTAAATAACCATGCACTAGTCACTTCATGGGACTTAGGTTTATGTAAAGGATATAGGCATATTGTATTAAATAACCATGCATTAGTCACTTCATGGGACTTAGGTTTATGTAAAGAATATAGGCACATTTTATTAAATAACCATGCATTAGTCACTTCATGGGACTTAGTTTATGTAAATGACATAGGCATATTTTATTAAATAACCATGCATTAGTCACTTCATGGGACTTAGGTTTATGTAAAGGACATAGGCATATTTTATTAAATAACCATGCACTAGTCACTTCATGGGACTTAGGTTTATGTAAAGGATATAGGCATATTGTATTAAATAACCATGCATTAGTCACTTCATGGGACTTAGGTTTATGTAAAGGATATAGGTATATTTTATTAAATAACCATGCATTAGTCCCTTCATGGGACTTAGGTTTATGTAAAGGATATAGGCATATTGTATTAGATAACCATGCACTAGTCACTTCATGCGACTTAGGTTTATGTAAAGGACATAGGCATATTGTATTAAATAACCATGCATTAGTCACTTCATGGGACTTAGGTTTATGTAAATGATATAGGCATATTTTATTAAATAACCATGCATTAGTCACTTCATGGGACTTAGGTTTATGTAAATGACATAGGCATATTTTATTAAATAACCATGCATTAGTCACTTCATGGGACTTAGGTTTATGTAAAGGACATAGGCATACTTTATTAAATAACCATGCAAAGACTTTAAGTTAAATAAGTTCATGCTCATATTTTTCAAGAGATGGTATGATAATTCCAAATATATTTTGCTATAGGTTTATGTAAAGGACATAGGCATACTTTATTAAATAACCATGCAAAGACTTTAAGTTAAATAAGTTCATGTTCATATTTTTCAAGAGATGGTATGATAATTCCAAATATATTTTGCTATGCCTATGCATCCATGAATAAAATATTTAATGTGAAATATCTAATTACAACATGCCTAACTAAATGAATTTGATGTAGTCCACTCAGCCCACATATTCATCCCGTGAATCACACTTCCTATCATTGATGGTGGATGAGTAGGTAGAATACAAGTAATCATATGCACTTATGTCATTTAAGGGGTTTATTGAACTGGTAGGTAAATAAGTGGGCAGTATTTGATTGGTCATCTGAGTTAAAGGATGAGTCAGAAATGAAAATGAAATAAAAGTATTTATCTAATGACAATTTGCATGCTCTACTTCACTCAACTTGCAGTTATTTCACTTGCTGTTCTTTTTTTACTTCTTACTATGACAGGATTCAGTTTGCAAGTCATGTCTTTGTTGAACATATCAGATAATATTTGTAAAACATACTTAGGATCTTCATGATTTTGTTTTGTACTGTTGTGTGTATATATATATATATATATATATATATATATATATATATATATATATATATATATATATATATATATATATATATATATATATATATATATATATATATAATGAAAAGCAAATACATATTGCAACTTTATCTACTACCTGGACATGCACAGAGTTTATTTTAAGCAGCACCATTGACTCTTATTTTTATCATCCTTAAATCAAGCAAGTTGTTTTTCTGATACTGTTAGTGTACATAAAAAGATATCAGAAAATTAAATAATAAAATATCTTGCAGTTAATTTTGGATGGACAAAATGTAGTGCATCACAAGTTGGTTTACTGAATAGAATCCAGTTATTACCAAATAAAACAATTTATTTCATTGGCTGAGAGCAGTGTCTTACTTACTAGCTGGACATCAATTAAGAAAACATGATTGATGATCCTGAGTATCAATTGCTGCACACTTTTGTTTATATACCTACCATTAGGCACAGTATATTGTGTTCTGATGTTGTCTGTCTGTTTGTTTCTCCACAGATAATAGAGTTGTTCAGTATCAATAGTTACAAAACTTTGTGGATGGCTTGCTTTTGGGTAAAGAAGGATCTGTTGATTTTAAGGTTAATAATGATAATAAAAAAGAGGACTTTGTATAGCACCTAATCTTTAGAAGCTCTGAGCGCTTTACAACATCTATAATGATATGACTACACTACAGAAAAACAAAAAAACAAAACATGACTCTGCTACCATCGACAGTTATGAAACTTAGCATAAGAAATAATCCTACACATTTCTGGCTCAAACGGTCAAGGGTCAAGGTCTGACTGAAATAGAAATTAATTTTCCAGTGATAGCTTGGGTTTTCTCACATTTGGTCACCAAATTGGGTGGATTGCATGCATTTGGTGTAAGAAAAAACCCAATCGTTTCAAGGCCATCAGTCTGTGCCATTGTGACTAAAAGAAAAATGAATTCCCTGCTATAGCTACAGACTTAGACCAAACTTTGTGGATATCTTGCACTTTGATTAATTAAGAAGCTTTCAAATTTTGAGGTTGAAAGGTCAGAGGTCATATTAAAGGTGGCTGAAGAAGAAAACTCTTTCAGCACAAACATTTTGGTTATCTCGATAGAGGACTTTTTAACTCGAGCTGAGTGTATATAATATGCTAGAAACTATAATCTTGTTCCATTCTAAGGTGATTAACTAAATGCAGGGGCTTAACAAGTTGAAATGGTGTTTCTTAAAAATAATATTGTTACTTAACACAGGTTATTTTGGCATATATTTTCCCGAATCTTATTACATTCTTATTTTAAATTCAATGTATTAGATTGTTCAGATATGTTTAAACTATTAGACACTAACTTAGACTAATTAATATGCATTGGATATGTTGCATTTTGTGAAAATTTTTGCATTTGAATGAAATAGTTCAAACTATTAGTACATGGTCCCTGCTATCTCAAGCATTTACATTAAAATTAAATGGTTGTGGCAAGATTTAATGATGCTAATCCAGTAATTGATATTCTTTTAAACATAAATCTCAGGAAATAGATTGATGATCTTTAATAAAAGGAACTGAGTAATTATATTTATTATTGTGATTGACCCCACTCCTCTGTAGCTTATGAAGTTATGGCTATGAGTTTGACTTGCTTAATTGCACTTGTGCTCTGGTCTTGAGACTGGAGTTACTTAGTCCTGAAATCTTTTGTGCTACAGCCTCATGATTATATCTAAATGAAATTTATATCTATTTAATCTTATAGATTTTCACATTGTTTTTACAGCAGCAAAGCGAAAAGACCAGATGCCCAGATGTATGTGCCACCATCAAGAAGGCAGCAACAGCAAAAAGAGATTAATCAAGAGGAGATAACTCCTGATTTACAGAAGTCATCCAAACCATCACATGGAAAGACAAAATCTGGAGTGCAAAAATATGTTCATCCACATCAAAAGATTGTACAGGAAAAACCTGAGTCTGTAGCAAATTTGGATGACTCGATAAATAACCCTTTTGTAGAAAACTTGAGGTTGAATGAAACTTATCAAGCAGGAAACATGAAAGGAGTTCAGCCAGTTTCTGCTTCTTTAGATGGAGACAGTCATGTACAAAAGAAAAGTGTTTTTGTTAGCCAGTCAGATGAAGGGTCTCTTTCAAGTCCCCAAAAATTTATTAAAAAACAAAAAACATCTCATCAGCAAGAATGTATTTGTATTGAAATCACTGAAGGTGGTGATGCAGAACATAGCTCATTTACCAGCACAAATGAGGAAAAGTCCAAACATTCTGTTGACTTAGATGCCAGTTTAGAAGAAAACAAAAATGTCAATATAGTTTGCTTATCAGACACACAACTGCCAAATAGAAATCAAATCATGAAAGTTTCTCAAGACAGAACTAAATGTGATACAGAAGATCACAGTAATATTGATAGTGTTATGTTTTTAGAACAAAAAATTAGCAATGAGACAAATATGGGGACATGTGTATGTGTCAATACTGCTACATCAGAAAATGCCAGTGTCAAGTTTTCTTGTGAAGGAAACGGCCAAATACCATGTACTTCACATAGGTCTACACTTCAGTTCTCCAATAAATATCAGCTCAGTGATCAACAGAAAGTCGCAAACACAGATATCACTATCAATGATCAATTGTCTCATCATGCAAAATTGGGTATAAGCACCATATCAGTTGCAAATAAGTTAGTGTTAGATGGTGAAACAATAGACACCACTATGTCAGATGCAAATAACATAGTGTTAGATGGTGAGATGATAGACACATCAGATGCAGATACAGTATTATATGATAGAGAGACAATAGACACCACTCTGTCAGATGCAGATACGGTATTATATGATAGAGAGACAATAGACACCACTCTGTCAGATGCAAATAAGAAATTGTTAGATGGTGAGATGATAGACACCACTGTATCAGATGCAAATAACATAGTGTTAGGTGGTGAAACAACAGACACCACTTTGTCAGATGCAGATAAGGTAGTATTAGATTGTGAAACAATAGACACCACAGAACATTTATTTCATTCATATTCAAAAACAATTCAGGTGAAAGATGGTATGTTAGATATATCATCCACTTCAGTCTGTGAAGTAGAGAAATGTGCATATAAGGGTAAAGAAAGTGACACAAGTAAGATAAATCATTTTAACCAAATAAATGATCTTCAGGATTTAATGGAACCAGTTGATTCAAAAATTACCAATGACCAAGATTTATTTGGCACACAGGCTCATTCTTCAGGTCAGTTAAATGAAACAGAAGGTACTGATCATATTCTGACTTCAAATCAGGGTCCTGAACAACATTCAAAGTGTGAGCCTGTGATAAATAAAGAGATTCAATTGCAGCACACTTTTTCAGATAGTATTAAGCAGTCACCAGAAGTTAATACCAGGGAACAAACACTATCAGAATTGGAAAGTCATCCAGAAAATGACGAAAAACAAATAGATGGTGATTGTCAAGTAGGAGGGGAAACAACTGAAATTGAAAATGAAAGTTACACTAGTGAAAACAGAAAAACTCAAACAGATCTACAGACTGGTGAAAGGACAGATTTAATGCTGGGAGTTCAAGAAAAGAAAATAGCTGTATATGGAAATGTTGAAAGGTAATTATAGTTAACAATAAAATGCTTATAGATCTGATAGTTTTGTTCAGTGGTTGATTGAGTTGAATTTGTTTGGGGCTTTTGATCCTTACACGTCTTTGACACAGTATGCAGTCCATTTGTTTTACTAAATATGGTTTGTAGTACCAATGATACTACAAATACTAGATACTAGAATGAATTATTTATATGGTGTTACAACAGTTGATAACCAGAATAAAGGTATAGTGAATTGGATTTTCATGTATATTTAATGTTTTAAGTGAGGTAACTGAAGTTCAAGTAAATAATCAGATCTTGTACTAGTTATCTTCCTTGGCATGGTTCCCCAGGTGGCAATACTTATTAAATGAAATAAATAAATACTGTTAAATGAAAATCACCGTTATTCTTCAAATAATGTTTCTGTTGTTAATATGAATTCTTTTGTTTCATATAAGAAGAATACATTTCAGCATAATATTCTGCTCAAGAGAATGAAGAATGACCATGAATAGTTCTGGAATTATGTTCTTCCTTCTTTTCTTGAATGTGTATGTGATGTATTTTTGTAGCTTTAACAATTTTTATGTCATATTGCTTAGGTTTCTGCACTTTATATTAATGTCTAGTACTGGGGCATCATGCCGCAGACATGTAGCATCATGTCTCGCCCATTTGTATTAACCTGACACCAGGCCAACCATTTCTATCAATGATCTCCTAATGTTGAACACCTAGTGAGGCAGCTGTTAGTACCATTTTATACGTTTTTGGTATGAATCAGCTGAAGTTTGAATCCATGACCTGCTGCACTTAGGCCACTGTAGTGGTCTTGTCTCGATTATATTTTCAATACTTTTATTAATGAAATTTTCCGCCAGAGTCAGCTTTCTTCAAAGTTTATAAATAAAAGAGAAGATAATATAAATGGTAATAGTATCTTAAATGTTCATTTACCAAATTTCTAAATTGGAATTTGTGAAGAGTTACTTCTGCTTGCAGAAAAAATGCTAATTGAGAAAGTTTGATGCTGGGGGGCAGTGTTCTATGAAATTATGCCATTTGTTATTAATTTTAATCTTGCTTTTTTTGTACATGATTAATAAGAAGATAATAATTATCAATAATTATCTCAAAGTATGTTTTACTTTAACAATTTTTATGAAACAGTCTGACTGAGTAGAATTAAAATTGCTTCAGTTCATACTCAATGCAAAGATTTTTCTTTTGCAGATCTGATGTTCAAAGGGAACAGATTTCAGAAGACGACATAGATGAAGATTCATGGGATACCATGTTTGGTGAAGATGGAGAGTGTCTTGATCCAACAGCAATGGATGAGGTATCAAAATGAAAAATTGTGCATGGGTTGCACATAATGGAAAAAGTTATCCAATAAGTACGAAAAACAATGTTTAAAAATATTTCCTTTTGGGGAAGGGACCCCACATTAGAAGTTGAATGACTATGACAAATACAGAGTGTTCTTCTTTCTTTTCTTGTATGTGTGTGTGATTTGGATTTTTAATGTAGCTTTAACAATTTTTTAAGTCTTATTGCTTAGATTATCAATGTTCAATAACTTTGAACTTATACATGTACAAGTGAAGTACCCTATTCCATTATAAATTAATGTCACTGGGTAAGCAATTCCTTATTGTTTTAGTTTCGTTGTCCAATAATCACATGGCTTTGTAGTGGTATTTACATATTAATTAAATATGCTGTATCAGATTTTCCAAACTAAAATCCATTTGAGTGAATTCAGTATTAATCATAATTAGTGATGAAATATGGTAAATTGATTTTCAAATCCATTCATGAAATGAATTTTTTCATTTTCTTTTTCTTTTTAATTGATCATTCTGCCTTTTGCATTTAATGTGTACACTATGTTTCCACCAATGTTAATTCATCATTTCATTTGTATTCATTCTTTATTTTGTTTGTTATTCATTGTACATTCAATCTGGATTCTGTTTTCATTTTAGTAGCCTGTTTTAGGGCATGTAACTTACAAGATTATTCATCAGTAACATTCTAAGTTTTTAATCTCGGTATTATGAATATATCTTATTTGCAATAACAGCCTTCAAATTGGCTTTTGGTTCAGGCAGGATCACCTTTTTCACTTCTTGCACCACTTTACTGCTTTTAATTGTATACATGTTTTTTAAATGAAAACAATCTTTTCAAGTGATAATACCTGGTCTTGCAGGCAACCTTTTTTAAAATGCCTTTGCTGCTTGTTGTCAGACTTTTATATTTATTACTTGTTTTTCCCAAATGGACCTACAATCCAAACTTTTTGAAATTCTATGTTGAAATTCAATTACATGCTGCATGAACTGCCGTAGGGAAATAAATTTAGGTATGGTTTGTGATTTGGGGTTTGGTCTTTAATCTTTATGTGACTGGTTTTGTTCCCCTCACTATGTATTTCGGCCATATTACTAAAGATGAATATAGCAGAAACTATACATTGTAGATTATATTATTGTAATTATGAATGGGTTCAAATAGTTAATCAACTGCCACTAGAATATGCAATTTAATTTTTGTTTAGGTTCTGCCAAACTGTATGGATAGCTTTTACTTGGAGAGACGAAGACTCCTGTTAATCTTGGAGTTAAAAGGTTATGGCCAATGTGATTGATAGAAGAAAAATATTTTCTGCACAGTAATGAGTGTGGCACCATCAGCAGTTACTGAACGTTGTCAATGGTGTACACTTGGGGTAAGAGAATACCGTATATTATAAATCTTGGGTCAAAAGGTCACAGGTCAAGGTCATTGAAATAAATAAAGGTCTTTAACAACATCTAGAATTCTGCATCATTCTATAGTTGCCAATTGTTTTGCATAGATTGCACTTTAGTACAAACCTATCACTTTTAGGATACAAACAATTAAAAGTTATTGTCTCTGTGATGGAAAGATATATGGATTTAGTGCATTAGCATTAGTTCTGCATCATCAACCAAACATTGTGGAGTCTTGCATTTTGGAAAACTTTATAATGCCACTATGACTGCAGTTTTTTTCTCCAAATTATATACATGTATCTTGTTTTTTCCCCACCAATGTTTGTGGATGACTTACATGTTGGGTAACAAACTAAGAAGAAGCTTTTTGATTTTGGAGTCAAAAGTCAAAGGTCAAGTTGGTCTATATTATATTGACCAAAGTTTGTAGAGGACTTGTGCTACAGGTATGGAAGTCATATTATAT
Organism: Unio pictorum; assembly: GCA_030141615.1. NCBI lineage: Eukaryota > Metazoa > Mollusca > Bivalvia > Unionida > Unionidae > Unio > Unio pictorum. Next base: position 3,922,312 of record JARLTB010000023.1, on the reverse strand, counting down.
TTCGCTGTCAAAATGGTCAAGATAAATGTTATTGTGGCTCAAAGAATTGGTTTTGCAGACAACAAGACTTGTTCCACAGTGAGACCAAACATAGTGGATGATTTGTACTTAGGGTAATAAAGAAATCTTTAGGTTCTGGCGGGCTGCAGTCAGATGTTACAGTCACGGTAAGTCTAGTATAAAAGTAATGGTTCTGCACATCAAGCTTAGACCATATACCTTAACTTAAAGTTTTGGTCCTTGAGACCCACTGGCTGCTTATCTTAAGAGTTAACCAAGGTCTAGTAGTGCTTACATAGGGGACTCTTAAACTTGGGACAGGCGTATACATGCCATTCATGTTACTCTTGTTACACATAACCTTTAGCACTTCTGTTTTCTCATGCAGCTGACAAAGGCAGTTGGCAAAGTGAAAATTGAAAAGACAAAGATTAATTATTTGGAGTACTCTCCCAGAGAGCCACAGATGAACTATGACAGTGAGTGCTTTTCTTTAGAATGTCACTTTATATACAGAAAAAACTTTTGTAATACAATCTGTTTTCATGAAATAGTCCAGTTTATGGTTGTTACCAGAAGCCTTTACATATATACATATCCTTAATGCCAGAGAGGATTTTATTATAATTTTATTATGTTGTATCTGGAGTTTGTTTGACCTATTTGCTATCCCAGGAGAAGATAATATAGGTATATTTTTTTTAACAAATTCTGCCCATTGTTGAATTTTGTTTCTGGCATGCATTAATGTTTACTACAGTCAAGCCCGGTTATCTTGATTATGTTGGGGGTATAAAAATATCTTTGACATTACCGAGTCTTGAGATTATCAGAGTTTAGTTGACAACTGCAGAACAATGGTTATGAGTCAGAAATAACAACAAACTGTAAAATGTGTTGAAAGACTTTACAGATAACTGTGTCAACATCAAATTTTGTAAGAAGCCAACTTATTCTATTCATACATTTGTAGTCCCATATCGCTCCCAACTTTGATCAATGGCTGTCCACAACAACAGAGCACCAGAACGAGAGTCATTGTATCACTTTGATGGATTGCAAGGTTTTGATATTTAAAATAAAACCATACAAATGAAAGCACCCCTCTTTCTCTGTCATAGACGTCACACCTATCAGTCACTTTCTGTTTCATTCCATTTGCGTTGAAGAATCTGTAATCATGGCATTAATAAAAATACTGGTGCTGTGGATTTAAAAAAAATACATTGGTGCTTTTACCTTTGTTCAAAACAAAATAAAAACTGTTTCATTTTGTTTGTTTTTTTGGGAGGGAACAAGCTTGGTTTGGAATGTGGCAGCTTGCTTTTTATAGTATATATAAGTCATGTGATTAAGCCATGCTGAAGTTGAAGCTGCACACTCATGCCAAGAATGGAAACACTTTAACTATTTAATTTGTGACACAGTGAACTCTGAACTCGGAACCAAAGTTGTTAACTGAGTATGCATTACGTTGGTGACTGACCCAGACAGTATTGGAATAGGATTACACTATAGTTGTTTCACAAAGAATAATGAATGTTATCCTATTTATAACTGTACATTTTCAGGTCATTGTCTTTATTGTACCTAAAAATACCTAATTAATTTGAATATATAAAACAAATTAGGTAGTTTGAGCTACATCGAATGTTGTAGACCTAATAATTTTTTGAGTTACAGATTAAATTCATGATACTGTATGGAATGAAGTGTGCTGACGTGTGATAATGTTCATTATGAATGCAGCTCCTGTAAAAGTCAGCAATATATTCAGTCAGTGTCATTGCTCTAAAATTTTGTTTGCAACATAATTTTCTCCACTCTTTGCAAGTGATAAAGCATTCATTGATGAGATTGGTTGATTATCATTTCTACCTGTATAATTAGGTATTCTTCTGTTATCATCCTTGCCATCATAAGGTACTAGTAGTAGCAAAAATGCCAGATTATTTCTCGTAAAATTTCTCAGAGATGAACATTAGAAGTTGCATTTCATTGAATTAAGTAGGTCCACATATTTCTTTTGACCAAAACTTATGTTCGACATAATGGGGTTATGACTTAACAGAGCTTTTAAGGACTGAACCAACATGCTTGACATATGGGTTCTTGAAACACCAAGGTCGAGATAGGTGGGTTCGACTGTATTACACAGTTTCAGCCAACGCTATTTAAGATAGACTTAAATGGTGGCATGTTAATGTGGATAGGCTTGTATATGAGCATAGCAGTCTTTGAATTTATTCCATCCACCCACCTCACCTCCCATTTCTTTGGCACAGGTCTTAAAGTTAAGTCAGATTATGGAGACTTGGATGGAAAGCAGAGTGTAGGGATAATATATGTAACTTCAGTATGGATTCCTGTTTTTTCGTTCTGAATTTAGGCAAAGTTCTGAATGATAAGCAGGCAAGAATGAATAAATATTTAAATTATGTAATATCTACATACATTGCAAAAACGCATAAGACATGATCATACAGAGACATTTGGAAGAAAACTACGATAAGATTTTGAAATATTGATTTGAGTGATTAGTTTCAATGACATTCACTACCCCACATGCATTAGTTTTGTCTTTTTGGGCTTTCAAATATCTCATATGGTGAATTAAAGCTATTCAGATATACATGGCACAGAGCAATGTAGAGTGCATGTTCCTCCTTTTTTATCTGCCATTTTCATTGAGCTTGACAAAGTTGACAGTTGTCAGAACTTATAGCCCTTGTTGTATTCTAATCTCAATTTCTGTCTGGATTTTTTTTTTTTTTCTTCAAAATATCATTTGTAATATTTTATGTGGCTTTATCATAAGACAGTTTTTATTGTAATTTTCTTTTTGATATTTGAATAATATCCCTTTTACTTTGACAATACTGGTATAGGAAGTTTTTAAAAAAGTAAGAGAGAAGAATCTAATTGTAGAATGTTCATTTTTTGCAGGCTATTCTCACATTATTGAGATATTTGATTTTCCTAAAGAATTCATTACGAGAGATCTGATTGCTGCTTTTCAGTCCTTTGTGTAAGTATAAAGCATGGAAGCAGGAATCCTTTTACTGTATGGTTAAAAAAATTATTTGTTAATACATCTTAAAAAGTCAGTATATGATAACACGAACTCACTGTTTCTTGTAAGTTTTTATTTGTTTAGTTAGCCATGATGACTTAGTGGTTATGGTGTTGGAATAATGACAAAAGAGTTGTAGGGTTTGATTCCCACCACTGAATCAGACTAGATCAGTTACCATGATGATGTGTCCTTCAGCAAATCCTTTATACAATTTTCCTGTGCATAATATAACCTGCATTAGAGTCTGATCATCCTTGCAGAAAAATGTTTTCTTAACTTGACATACAAATTGCACCACAAGAAACGTTTTGCTAATAGTTTAAAAAAAATATGAATTCCAGTGTCCAGTAATTCAGTCCTTGTGTGTAAGTTATCAATTTGTGCCACAAGCAACACTTTGCAATCAGATTTATTAATTAAATACCAATGCTTAGTATTTACTTATGTGAAGTCTATTAGATCTTTTCCTTAATTATTCCTAGTCATATTTTTTGGGGCAAAAGTATTATTGTCAGTATCAAATGCAATCCCTATTTTCAATTGATACTTTTAAGTTTGAATAGATTGTAAATAGGTTTGCATTGATGTTTTGTACAGGATCTTGTTTCTTTTTTAACTTATTGCTGTTCCCAAACCTTCATAAAAATAAAAAATCTTTTCAAGCATATAATTATAATTTATTGATAATTATATAATATATAATTATAATCATACACTACTAAAATTAAAACAAGGAAATATTAGGAAACTATATACGGTTACCACAGAATAAAGTACTTATGCCCCGCCTTGATAGTGGATGGTCATATAGTGTTTCTTCTGTTGATCATATCAACTGTATGTACCATAATTTGCATATAAGTTGTCTAACTGCAGACAACATAGACCATGATCTGTTGCATAATGTGCCAGCAAATCAGGGTCTGTGTTGTTTGACAGATTTATTCCTAGCAAACAGCATTTTGTGACAGATGTTCTGGTTCTGTGTAGTTTGCAGTTTGACTTAAAAGCAAATATATATGGTATGTCACACATTGGTTAAGCTGTGTTTAACATGCTAACCATTGGTTCTGAGTTTATGGGGCAGGAGGTAGTATCCTACTGCCAAGTTCTGTAGCATCAAGGTCATGTATGACACAGCAAAGTGGGTGGTACTGTAGAAAGGTTGACAGATTTTGCTCTACATTGATAACAAATAATTTTGCCATTTTGGTTACACTATAAAATACAGAGGGTAAAGCCTAATTTTTGGAGACCTGTTTTATTTCCATCCAAAATTCTCCCATGGTCAGAATTCGATTGTGCCCAGGTTTTAGACTTTTTGGCCTCGGATCTAAGGCAGACCAGTCTGAACTGCACACAGGTGAAACTGTGCAAAAAGTAGGAGAATGTGGGCATTTGGAATTAAGAGTGGTCTCCATACGAAAATAATGGGTTCGTTAAGCAAAACAAACAAAAAAAATAACTCCAGAACTCATGCATGAGCAAATTAACCAATGGAAAACAATGTTTTTAACACAACTAGGCATTAGGCTAATGAAAAATTGCTTGGAAGTTGATGTATTAGGATGTAGTCAGAAATAGCCCCCAAAATGTGTTTCCTACACGCATTTCGTGTGAAAACAGCAAAAACCTCCAGGGATTAATGTGTTAAGTCAGTTTTCAGGCATTGTGGTTGGGGATCACTGTTTCATGCACACATTTTTCTAGTTGTTTGTGTTTATGTGTCTTATTTTTTCTTCTCCTTTCAGGTCGAAAGGTTTTGACATCAAATGGGTTGATGACACCCATGCACTTGGGGTTTTCTCTAGTGCTATAGCAGGTAAAATTATAAATTCATTAGTCAAGTGCAATGTCTGGCAGTAGTTATTTAATATTTTACATGATGATAAAATGGTGTCATTTTTCTATATTCTCCTCATAGGCGACATGATAGTCTTGTAATTTAAAGTCCATCTCAGAAATATTGAGTAGTATATATCACCAAAATTTCATTTCCATTAAAAACTATGATTTGTAGCACATCCGATTTCATTTCCATTAAAAACTGATTTGTAGCATATCTGATTTAATTTCTATTAAAAACTTATTTGATTTGTAGCATATCCGATTTCATTTCCATTAAAAACTGATTTGATTTGTAGCATATCCGATTTCATTTCCATTAAAAACTGATTTGATTTGTAACATATCTGATTTCATTTCCATTAAAAACTGATTTGTAGCATATCTGATTTCATTTCCATTAAAAACTGATTTGTAGCATATCTGATTTCATTTCCATTAAAAACTATGATTTGTAGCATATCCGATTTCATTTCCATTAAAAACTGATTTGTAGCATATCCGATTTCATTTCCATTAAAAACTATGATTTGTAGCATATCCGATTTCATTTCCATTAAAAACTGATTTGTAGCATATCTGATTTCATTTCCATTAAAAACTATGATTTGTAGCATATCCGATTTCATTTCCATTAAAAACTGATTTGTAGCATATCCGATTTCATTTCCATTAAAAACTGATTTGTAGCATATCCGATTTCATTTCCATTAAAAACTATGATTTGTAGCATATCCGATTTCATTTCCATTAAAAACTGATTTGTAGCATATCTGATTTCATTTCCATTAAAAACTGTTTTGTAGCATATCCGATTTAATTTCCAGTAAAATTTATGATTTGTTGCAAGTGTGATTTCATTTTCAGTAAAAAGTATGATTTGTAGCATGTCCAATTCAAAGGATAATTTTTAATAAATTGTAGCTCAGAGTGCCTTGTCAATGATCCATCCCTTGTTGAAGGTTTGCCCCTTATCTGAAGCATCTCAACAGTCCAAGCTCAAAGCCAAACGATGCACAGGTATAACTACTTTTTATCTCAGCTAAATTTTCCACTCACTAGATTATGTTTTTGTAAAAAAAAAACATTGTGATAAAGAGTAAAATTTGTCTGTTTGGTGAAGTTTTCACATCTTGTAGCAACTTTTTAAAGGAGTATATGAAAACTTTACCAGCTTCCTTTTGTTTATTTGAATTTATTGTAACAGTTGTATATCACAATTTATTACTAGAACATTCTTCTTTCCCGTATTTATGGCCTACTTATGTCAGGAAGGTTGGATGAAGCAATTCATATTATTTGGCTGAGAAAACTTATTTTATCATGGCTTTGGTTGGTTAGCACATAATGTGGGTGAAGAAAATGTATTGTTTTATTTTTGCAAATTATCAAATTTATATATCAGATTGTCATAAATATTCATACTATAATGAAGACCAAACATGGAACTGAAAAAAATATCTCACTTGTGTTCTACCATTTATATTTTAAAATTTTTTGCTCAGTTTTGATGTTAAGTGCTATAAATTAAAATAGAAACTGGAAGACATTTTGAAATGAATAGGATTAGAAGTATTATGATCTGTTCTTTAGATTAATTATATTTAGTAGAGTCTGAATTTATCTGTATTTGTCCTACCTGCACTTGTCTTGTTTAAGAAAGCAATACTATTAAATCAAGCCATACATATAAAAATGTTTCATTGATGAGCAAGAAATGTGTTATTGTGATAATTGTTTAGATGAACCAAACATTTAGCTATTAAAGGACAATAAATCTGTAATGTATATGATTTCATTACAGAATTCTTACAACCATACAAGCCTCGTCCAGAATCTTCTGCTGCTGTTGCACGGAGGTTAGTAACGGGTGCATTAGGTCTAGGACCACCTCGCATTTCAAAGGAGAAGAGGGAACAGGAGAGGAAGCAGCTTCAAGAGGCCAGAGGTACGATTTGATAATTTCCAAAATGTCAGTATAACTTTCCATTCAAGAGGCCAGAGAAAAGGCTTGATAATTTCCAACATATTAATACAGCTTTCCGTTGTAATAGCAGCCTTCATTTTAACAATTTTTGGATGAAACATGGTAATGCCATTTACCTCAGGACCTGTTTTCTAAATTAAAAAAAGTTTTAAAGTTTTGAAATTTTGACATTCATTAGCATCGAAATGTATGTTAGATATTGTATTCCAAAAAGTTTATAGAACACTGGGAATTTCCTTGTCTGTCTTTGATGAACCACTTTTGTATTCAATCTGTGTCTGCTTTGTTTTCGGTAACAGAACACAGGAAAACCAAAAATTACTTGAATATTAAAGCCATTCCAGACTACCAGCCATTGAAGTTGACAATCCTTACCTATTTTAGGCGGGATAGACCACTTTGATGGGCTGTCAGAATAAAAAAGGAATTGCTTGCTTGTCCTTTTTAAGGGAATTTGGCTATAGTAACAATACTACAACTGATGTAGTATTAATACTACAAAGCTATCCCCCCAAACCCTTATAGTAACATTACCCTATGTTCAGGCACTAATTTTATGATCTCCAAAACCTGATGTAGTAACAATACTACAACTGATGTAGTATTAATACTACAAAGCTATCCCCACCAAACCCATGTAGTAACATTACCCTATGTTCAGGCACTAATTTTATGATCTCCAAAACCTGATGTAGTAACAATACTACAACTGATGTACCCGGTAGTATTAATACTACAAAGCTATCCCCCAAACCCTTGTAGTAACAATACTACAACTGATGTAGTATTAATACTACAAAGCTATCCCCCCAAACCCTTGTAGTAACATTACCCTATGTTCAGGCACTAATTTTATGATCTCTAAAACCTGATGTAGTAACAATACTACAACTGATGTAGTATTAATACTACAAAGCTATCCCCCCAAACCCTTGTAGTAACATTACCCTATGTTCAGGCAATAATTTTATGATCTCCAAAACCTGATGTAGTAACAATACTACAACTGATGTAGTATTAATACTACAAAGCTATCCCTGCAAACCCATGTAGTAACATTACCCTATGTTCAGGCACTAATTTTATGATCTCCAAAACCTGATGTAGTAACAATACTACAACTGATGTACCCGGTAGTATTAATACTACAAAGCTATCCCCCCAAAACCTTGTAGTAACATTACCCTATGTTCAGGCACTAATTTTATGATCTCTAAAACCTGATGTAGTAACAATACTACAACTGATGTAGTATTAATACTACAAAGCTATCCCCCCAAAACCTTGTAGTAACATTACCCTATGTTCAGGCACTAATTTTATGATCTCCAAAACCTGATGTAGTAACAATACTACAACTGATGTAGTATTAATACTACAAAGCTATCCCCCCAAACCCTTGTAGTAACATTACCCTATGTTCAGGCACTAATTTTATGATCTCCAAAACCTGATGTAGTAACAATACTACAACTGATGTAGTATTAATACTACAAAGCTATCCCCCCAAACCCTTGTAGTAACATTACCCTATGTTCAGGCACTAATTTTATGATCTCTAAAACCTGATGTAGTAACAATACTACAACTGATGTAGTATTAATACTACAAAGCTATGCCCCCAAACCCTTGTAGTAACATTACCCTATGTTCAGGCACTAATTTTATGATCTCCAAAAACTGATGTAGTAACAATACTACAACTGATGTAGTATTATTAATACTACAAAGCTATCCCCCCAAACCCATGTAGTAACATTACCCTATGTTCAAGGCACTAATTTTATGATCTCCAAAAACTGATGTAGTAACAATACTACAACTGATGTAGTATTAATACTACAAAGCTATCCCTGCAAACCCATGTAGTAACATTACCCTATGTTCAGGCACTAATTTTATGATCTCCAAACACTGATGTAGTAACAATACTACAACTGATGTAGTATTAATACTACAAAGCTATCCCTGCAAACCCATGTAGTAACATTACCCTATGTTCAGGCACTAATTTTATGATTTCCAAAAACTGATGTAGTAACAATACTACAACTGATGTAGTATTAATACTACAAAGCTATCCCCCCAAACCCATGTAGTAACATTACCCTATGTTCAGGCACTAATTTTATGATCTCCAAAAACTGATGTAGTAACAATACTACAACTGATGTAGTATTAATACTACAAAGCTATCCCTGCAAACCCATGTAGTAACATTACCCTATGTTCAGGCACTAATTTTATGATCTCCAAACACTGATGTAGTAACAATACTACAACTGATGTAGTATTAATACTACAAAGCTATCCCTGCAAACCCATGTAGTAACATTACCCTATGTTCAGGCACTAATTTTATGATTTCCAAAATCTGATGTAGCAACAATACTACAACTGATGTAGTATTAATGCTACAAAGCTATCCCCCCAAACCCATGTAGTAACATTACTCTATGTGCAGCCACTAATTTTATGATCTCCAAAACTTGATGTAGTAACAATACTACATAGCCATCACAGCCATCCCCCAAAACCCATGTAGCAACATTACCCTCTTTCCAAGCACTGATTTTGTGATCTCCAAAACCTAATCTAGTATCAATACTACATAGCTATCCCCCAAACCATGTAGTAACATTACTCTATTTCCAGGTACTGATATTTTGAGCCCCAGGGTCCAATATAGTAACAATGCTACAACTGATGTAGTAACAATACTACATAGCTCTCTACCAAACCCATATAGTAACAATACCCTATTTCCCAGCACTGATTTGTTGTCTTCAAAACCTGATGTAGTAACAATACTACATAGCTCTCCACCAAACCCATATAGTAAAAATACCCTATTTCCAAGCACTGATTTTTTTAATCTCTAAAACCCGATGTAGTAACAATACTACATAGCTCTCCACCAAACCCATGCAGTAACAATACCCTTTTTCCAGGCACTGATTTATGTTCTTTAAAACCTGATGTAGTATCAATACTACATAGCTCTCCACCAAACCCAAGTAGTAACAATACGCTATTTCCCACTACTCGTTTGTTTTCTTCAAAATTTGATGTAGTAACATTACTACATAGCTCTCCACCAAACCCATGCAGTAACAATACCCTATTTCCAAGCACTGATTTCTTTTCTCCAAAACCTGATTTAGTAACAATACTACATAGCTCTCCACCAAACGAATGTAGTAACAATACCCTATTTCCCAGCACTCATGTTGTGATCTCAAAAATACTACATAGCTCTCCACCAAACCCATGTAGTAATATTACCCTATTTCCATGTGACATTGTAAAGCAGAGTTTGTGATATAAAAAATCTGATGTAGCAACAATACTGCATTGTCAATCGTCAAATTTTTGTAGTAACATTACCTTATTTCTATGTGACAGTGTGAAATTGATTGTCTTTATCTCCAAAAATTGATGCAGCCACAATACTAAATTGTTCATGTAGTGACATTACCCTATTTCCATTTAACAGTATAACACTGACTTATGTGATTTGGAAAACATGGTGTAGAAAAAAATTCTAAATCGTTAATTCCAAAGCACAAGTAGCAACATTACCCTATTTCCATGCTTACAGTGTAACATTCATGTGGTCATTTAAAATATCTGATGTAAGATTACTAGAACTAAGCCTCACACTGCCTTCAGAATATAAAAGAAAATTCTGTGTTGTTATTCATATAGGACTTGAACTTTGTTTAATATTATTTGTAAACGCTTTTCATATACTAATATTACCCTACTGATTATCAACTGTACCACCTTCCCAAGTCAAGACTGCCCATGGTAGTAATAACAGAATCCGTTGGATGCATCTGTGTAGACCATGAAAATAAATTCCATCAGAATTTTAAGTGGTACACAAGGCTGTTCTGAGAGTTTGATGCAAATTTGTAATCCCAAGGGGAAATTTCTATCTTACATTGAAGCACAAAGATTAATTATTTTCTGACACTTTTTATAAAAAATGGGAGTCCATGTCAAAAGGTATACTGTTAATATTGCAACAACTTTAATGTTGCAAAAGAACCATTGAAAATTTCCTTATGGTAGAGCTTAAAAAAATTAGATTTACACTGAAATATTCAATGTAAACTTTCAGTGATTTTCCTTTTAGCTTTCAAAGAACACAAACACAGTAGATAAAATTTGCTATATTAATGTCAATACATAGTGTCTGAAATTTGTACGACATAGTAATGATACACATATGAAGAGGTCACAAAAAGAAGTCCACTTTTATTGACAAGATTAATCAAGATGGACAAAAATAATGACATAGTTCTCATTCAACTTTGAGGTACAATTGATTTACCCTTCAGAAAAGATCTAATAAGAATATAAATTTTATTACCAAAACAACAATTACAGCAGCAGCTTTTCAACTCAAAATTAGACTATGGAAACTGTTCATTTTGCTTGATTGATCAGCTCAAAATGTGTTTGTGTAACACAACTTAAATCATTGGATTAGTATGTTTTAAATATGTTGCAATTTATGCTTGTCTTGATTATTGGAAAAGTTTGTTCAAGTGATGATGCAAATCAGGACATATTTGATATTTTGTGTGCTCCCAGTAAATGTGTATATGAATGTGATAATATCACTATATTGCCAAGTTGGGGTCAGTCAGGTGTTTTAGACCTTGTTAGGATACATTCAATTTGAACTTAGAATACTTTCTTCTAGCTGAGAGGAACTGAGCATAGATTTACCTAAGCTGGGATCAGCACAGAATATGCAGTAATTCTGGGATTAGTCTTAGTCTAGTACAGATGATACTTAAGCTGGGATCAGTACAAAGTACAGTTTCATGATGGGACCAGCCTAGGATGGTCTGGAAATCATCATATTTATGTACATTTTTTCATTCAGAATCTGGCTCATATGTAGCTCATATGTAGCCACCATAAACTGAGACAAAATTTAATTTATGTAGTGAATGTTATATATATATATATATGTGTGTGTGTGTGTGTGTGTGTGTGTGTGTGTGTGTGGTGACATAGTTTAATATATTTGTTATCATGAATAAAAAGTGTGTGTTGAATTGAAAGATAATTCATTATGCTCATATAACCTTTATTTTTCTTACATGGCATGTATGAAGCATTCCTTGTACCATATTTGTTGCATATAAATTGGGTTTATGAAGCTGATGAAATAAACTAGTTGAAATATAATGTTAATATACAAGACAACAAATGTCAGACATTATCTGGCTCAACAATATTACTAAAATGTGATCTTCAAACTCTGTTTAAGAAGATTACTAAATGTGTCTATATGACAGTAAATCAAAGTCATTGTAGTAATATTACTTTTTTTTTAGAAGTCTAGATATTTCAGTTTACAATTTTTGAAACATTTGTTTAACCCTGTATTATCATCATGTATAACAGCAATACATACCTCTACAAACTATATCTTAATATTCTTTAGTTCATTACTATAAATCCTTATTTTCCTATTACTTGAGTGTATGCATGAATGGCAAATAAACAAGCAACACTTCTTTTTAACCTTTTTATGTCTTCTAAGAAGGTTTCTTTTGATTTTGTTACCACAAGAATATAATTTTTTAAAAATCATGTAAGTACCTTTCTGTTACATAGAAAAAGAGCACAATTTTTGTATCAGTCCTTTTCAAACATATCACATGTCTAATTAAATATAAGGTAATTCCTGAATGCAATTACATACCATTTAATATCTTTTAATATTTGCTTGTACCAAGAGGTGCTAATGTTAAATATGTCTAGTTATAGATTTTATTTTGATATAATATTTGGATACAAAGAAAGATGTCATCCCTACACCAAGTTTGTCATCCTGAATACCACGATAAGCCTTCTTTTCATGATCAGTGCACAGATAGATACCTAAAAGTGTGTCACCTTAAACTGAATAATGAACATTGTTCTTGATAGCAAGGGCTGTTCCATTAGAACATACATGGAACCCAGGGAAGGCACTTTTAAAATGGGGTTCTTACCCATAGATGCAATTTAGAATTTTCTTATCATTTAATATGAAATCATTGAAATCAAAGGATCCTGGCATATATTTTAAAAAATCTGCCTTCCCCGGGTACCATGTATATTTAAATGGAACAGCCCTAATGGTTATAATAACATGATCATATTTTGTAAAGAAGCAAACAATAACTAGTGTACATATACTGTGTTAAGAAAATAGTACAAAATACTTCCTATATAGATTGTGTCATAATTTTCATATTTTAGCATTAAAGATTGAAAAGTTTTTAAATGTTGCTCAAAACAGTGATGTCATGAAAGAATCAAACCTGACTCCAAAGGAAAATAAATCACAAAGATCATATAGCAATTTACTTTTATGTCATATGATTAGTATCAATTTTGCAGTTTTGTGTCACAGTGACAAGATTGTTTGACTTATTTTAAACAATTTTTTTATTTTAGTTTTTATGTATGTATGTCCATGGGTGTGTGCATGTGTGTGTGTGTGTATGCATGTATTTATGCATGCATGTATGTATGTATTTATGTATGTATGTATCCATGGGTGCATGCATGTGTGTGTGTGAATGTATGCATGCATGCATGCATGCATGCATGCATGCATGCATGCATGCATGCATGCATGCATGTATGTATGTATGTATGTATGTATGTATGTATGTAATTTCAACTAGTAAAACAAGCTCAGTTGACAGGGAATCAGACTAGTAATCCTAACATTCAAGCTTTGACAGGCTGGCTCAAACCAGCATTGAGCTAACTGCTTTGGTGTGTCCTTGGGAAAAGTATTTGGTCATAACGGTGCTGACAAAACCAACAAAAGTAAGAAACAAAAAGCAAATAGTAAAATCCGGCTCAACAATATAATAGCTAATGAAGCAGACTCTAAGAACAAATACTTATAATAACAAGGAAAACAAAATTAAATTCTTTATTTTTAGCAACTCATTATAGTACCTACTTTTATATCATTTAAAAGAAAGTTATTTTTTGACATGCCCTGTATTATCACTTTGAACAGCATTTCATTGTCAAGATAACTTGTATCTGAATTTGTTTTCTACTTCAAAATTCTTGTTCACAGTTGCATCTAGAGACTACTTTTCTAAAATATTTGCAATGGTTCTCTGGCTTATGTAAAGTAACAAATGGTTACATTAATTAATTTGTCACATTAGCATAAGTTATCAGCTGAGTGATATACCATACCTTTATTCCAATTCATTGTAATTAAAAATCTGACCTTCTTCATTCTACATTCAGAGTGATGCTCTTTTCAAAAGGAGTGGGTTAACTTTAGAGGCAGCAAGGTTCAGACACTGACTCTGTTCACCACTAACCCTTGGGAATTAGTTAATGAAGATAGCATTGATATGCAGTTGTTAGGCTGAAAATTATTTCATCTGTTAGTACAAGTGTTCTATAGCTCTTCTTAATTACATTCAATCACAATTATCTCTTATCTGTGTTACTAATCAGATTTGCTGGTCCTGGTTGTCCAATGATACATCAATCTCTATTAATATAAGAGCACCTGCCTAAGTTGCATGGTCTTCAAAGTATCAGAGCTTGTAGTTCAGAGTCAGCCTTTGTTTAGAGAAGATGGCAATAAAGATCTAACCATAATCAACAATTTCATGTGCATGACTCCCCTACACCTGTGTAAAAGTGTACAATAAATAACAGAATGGAACTTACTATTTAGTAAAGGCACACAAGTAAATAAGGAGAAAAAGCTACCAGAACCATATTGCTTGAATTTATTTTAAGCCAGTATGTCAGGCATAACCTCTTACATATAGAACCATGTATAATATGATTATCATACCAAAATTAATTTTAAGACAAAAAACATTCAGCCCTCACAAGTTTTGTGTACCCATTCCTCTCTCTCTCTCTCTCTCTCTCTCTCTCTCTCTCTCTCTCTCTCTCTCTCTCTCATATACTGATATATGCTCTAGTATAAACTATATGTGTAGTACTCGAAGCTATGATGTTGTCACTATTATTTTTTCAAACTGTATGACATTTTCTGCATCAGTGTGCTTCCAGCAAACATGCTTGTAAGTATAACATCTTACTACAATAAACGATTTTGTATAGTAACAATATAGTACTTTTGATTGGTTCCATTTATTTATAGCATCTATATGTAGCAAACAGTATCTTTTCCTGTAAACAGTGCTGATGTTATAAACTATCATAAAAACTAGGTTTAAGATTTTGTCTTGTCAGTTTTGAAAAAAAATCATAGATCACCTCTCTATCCAGGTGTAAAAATTATATGAAAATATATACCAAGAAGGTCAGTCTCATGATGGCTTATAACTATGTTTAAATATGTGGTCTTTCTGATGCATTGAACATTGAACAGAAACCTAATCACAACGTCCTCTAATCTGTCAATCTTGAACCCAAATAAAATTCAATTCAAAATGTTTTGGTTTTTGTGGTGGCTACTTTATGCCATATTTATTAGTACTGTGTTGATTACCCGGAATGACTGCTGATCATTCCGATATTATTGGTAACCATTTAGAAAAATTGGTAACCAGTTACCCCCAACCTTACTTCATAACACTTAAAACATATTTATCTAGCTGTACAAATTTTACATAAAAATTTGCATAAAATGTCTCACTCACAGTCTGGATTGCTTCAAAAGCAAGCTTTAAACATGAATTGAAGCAATCTAACTAATATATCTACCATGGATTTAGCCAAATGATATATATGTCCCATTGTCTGTTTTTCTTAGATATGATACAGAGTAATATTAATACCATCTTTGCAGACATACTTTATGCAATAGCATGTAGTAATATATCTTAAGGTTTGTGTGTCTAAGTCATTTTAAAACTAGACATGCACAAGTTTTATAACTTGTCAGTTTAGAGGAAGCTACATCTGTGTCAGTAGAAGCAACATATATGTTTTACTTGATTTTAGAAATTGAATTTGCTGTAATTCTCACCAGTACACAGTAAATACATGCTTTGTAGACTGCAATTCACCATTAATTGTTTTCTCATGAATTATGGGCAACCAGTTTAGAATTTACTGCAATGTGACTTTTACTTTTGGTGCAATGTGACTCGCTCTTTACTTCAATGTGACTTTTGCTCTTAGTGCAGTGTGACTGTCATTCTTTACTGCAATGTGACTTTTGCTCTTGGTGCAATGTGACTGTCACTATTTACTGCAAAGTGACTGTTACTCTTGGTGCAATGTGACTGTCACTCTTTACTGCAATATGACTCTCACTCTTGGTGCAATGTGACTGAAACTCTTTACTGCAAAGTGACTGTTACTCTTGGTGCAATGTGACTCATTCTTTAATGCAATGTGATTGTCACTCTTGGTGCAATGTGACTCACTCTTTACTGCAATGTGATTCGCTCTTGGTGCAATGTGACTCACTCTTTACTGCAATGTGACTCACTCTTGGTGCAATGTGACTGTCACTCTTTTCTGCAAAGTGACTGTTACTCTTGGTGCAATGTGACTCACTCTTTACTGCAATGTGACAGTCACTCTTGGTGCAATGTGACTCACTCTTTACTGCAAAATGACTGTTACTCTTGGTTCAGTGTGACTGTCACTCTTGGTGCAATGTGACTGTCACTCTTTACTGCAATGTGACTATCACTCTTGGTGCAGTGTGACTGTCACTTTTGGTACAATGTGACTGTCACTTTTGGCAGATACACATTCCTGGTCATAAATTTACTTAAAATAGCTATCATTTATATATGAAAATTACAAAATTCATTGAATGTATGCTCTGTGTAGCATTCTTGAATAAAAATGAAAAGAAAAACTGAAACAAGAAAATCAGTGGCAATATCACATATTCATAGCTCCATATCTTGTAAGGAAAACCATCTTTATTATGCTTTAAATAGATTTGTATATCTGTATATTAATACAGAAATCATTGTGTCCATTAAATCCTAAGTTCATCAAACTGAGACTGAATTTCAGCCAAAACTTGATAAAATATAACCATTGTGTACACTTTTCCAAGGACAATCAAGTTTTAAACTTACTTGCAGGTTTTATCAGGAATATATTGAGTATGTTCGTACTATGAGGAATCACTAACAAAAATAACACCCAAATGAGCATATTTAGTAATTCTTTGCATGTTTGTTTCAGCCATGTATTAATATTTGGTTAGTTTGAGTACCCATTTCATGATACTGTATTGGATTTAATTCAGTCTTCTATGAATTCAATGTGACCAACTAAATTTGGGACCATTTCTATATCCTTACACATTAGCTGAGTTTAGGTTTCAAAACAGTGATTTTCTTTTATTTAGGAAGGAGAAAATTTTCAGAATGGCTAAGTATAGTAGATTGGGCTATCTCTATACTAAATTAAAGTTGCTCCTAAACAGCTGTTATAATTGGGTGATCTTTATATTCCTGCAGCTACTACCTTCTTACCTGTATTGTTTAGTTCTATCTATGAACATTCAAGGTCAGAAATCTCCAAGTCACACTGTAGAACAGTATGAATGTTTTTTTTTAATACTTGATTCACACTCAAGTGAAACCTTTCCTTCCTGTATTTCATCATTTAGAATACTATGCTTAAGCCACATCTCAGCAAAAATCACTACATTAGTCATAAAAAAGAAAATGTGTGTTTCTGGTCGGCCGACAATCTGTTTTTTGTTGCTGACCCTAGCACTCCCACACCCGCAGATTAAGAAAAAGAAATTAATTATTTTATAATCCCAAAATTTATTTGTGCATCTAATTGAGCTGGTGAGCAAAGTATTTGAAGTGTTGAAGTGCTTAGTAGTCATTATATATACTAGTCATTTTAATATATATATATATATATATATATATATATATATATATATATATATATATATATATATATATATATATATATATATAAATATATATATTTAAAAACAGTGCAATAGTAAATATACTTTTTGGGCCTCAGACATTTCCCAGTATCAATTTTCTTGTGCTTTTTATGGCACTTTCAACACATTATTGGCTAAATCACGCTGAGGAAATTGGAGCTAAGTAATTTTCCCAAGGACACACCAAGACAGGTAACCCAGGCTGGCATAGGCCGGTATCAAACCTGAATATCTTGGATTATAGTCCTACACTGTGCCAACTAAGCTTTCTCTGTGTATCAAATCACTGTTATGTCATAGACTGTGTACATTAAAGTACATAATATTAAAATAATTTCAACATGTTTGCAAATTGGGCTTAGGATATATCCATGTTAGCAAAAATAGGATCCTAATAAAAATACATTAATATGACAATAAAAAGGAAACATTACTGGTAAAGAATGACTTAAGTAAAAATAAGTTTATGTGCATCAGATCAAATAACCAAATAAATAGTAGGTAACTTTTGGCATTACAATGTTCTGATCATGTGTTGTATGCATCAGTGAAGGTTGATTTGCACAAATGTGATACAACTTTAAATGCAAACAATTCTAACAGAACAATTTTGGAAAACAGATATATTATTAATATTGAGAAATTGCACTTATTTCATGTTAACATTTTTTATGACACCACTGCCATAGTAGAATGGGACATTTTTTTTTATTATTCCTTAAACATAGGCAGCAGTGGGTAAGGGAACCATCTGAATGACTACCTCATAATTCATTATAAGCAAATTACTTTATAGGGAATATTGGTTAACACTACTATTTAGCATTATATTCTAAGCCCAATACAGAACTTAATATTGGCTACTTTACAGAGAGAAAAAGAAAGAGGGAGACAAATATGTCAGCAGTCTCTTAAGGAGAGAGAGTGCAAATAAAAGAATAGAGTGCGAGTAGAAAAAAGAACATATATTTATTGTAAGCATTTTTTTTACATGTACACATATTTAGTATACACACATATATATAAACACAAATACTTAGACATATACACATATATGCATGTTATCACTAGATTCAACATTTGCTTGTTATTACAAGTTTTATACTGTTGTCAATATTTGCATTTTGTTACTATTTTAAATGATTATTTTCTCTTATTACCAATATCCTATGAGACAAATTTAAAAATTTACTGCATTATTACCTTTGAAATTACTCTACTTTACTGATGTGTATATACAACTGCTACATGTTTCTTTTCCTTTCAACAAAAGCATTAAATAAACATGGCCATACTGACAACTGTAAAAGTAATTATTTAACTTTGCTAAATTTGCTTTCATAATTAAGCTGACCATATCATCTAACTCTATAGAGAATGTAACACATGTACCTACATACATAAAATAAGATGTATTCCAATCTAAATGATATTCTTCACAGTACCTTATTGTACTTCCAGTTATATTTTATATAATAAAGACTTTATTTAGAGAATGTAACACATGTACCTACATACATAAAATAAGATGTATTCCAATCTAAATGATATTCTTCACAGTACCTTATTGTACTTCCAGTTATATTTTATATAATAAAGACTTTATTTAGAGAATGTAACACATGTACCTACATACATAAAATAAGATGTATTCCAATCTAAATGATATTCTTCACAGTACCTTATTGTACTTCCAGTTATATTTTATATAATAAAGACTTTATTTAGAGAATGTAACACATGTACCTACATACATAGAATAAGATGTATTCCAATCTAAATGATATTCTTCACAGTACCTTATTGTACTTCCAGTTATATTTTATATAATAAAGACTTTATTTAGAGAAGGTAACTTTGTTAGGTACAGAACTAATCTATCCTGAGGCCTTCTATCTGCTATGTACAATATACCGGTATACAGTATATACAACATGATGTGAAAAGTCTGGCTTGTCACTAAATAATTAAGTAATTGTAAAATTCAAAGTATCAAGCCCGGAACACATGCACAGGCATCTGTGTAAACATAAACATATATAAAACATAAAATATCATTCTGAGTTGAAAAATTCAGCTTTGAAAATGATGCAAAATTACAGACAAGCAGGCAGTATAATTTTTGGTACTAGAACTGTAAATTTTTTTAAAGATTTCATCCATTTAAGACATTGATTATGAAAAGAAGAAATGCTAGGAGCCAACCTTATGACACTGGGAATGTTGTTCTATACCAGTGGACCAGTATATTGAAAACTTTTTTTAAACAATTCCTTCTTTGGCCTTGGTATAATATAATTTTTTCTTCTTATGGAGATTAAATTTGGAGTACCATCACCATCTCTTTTGGTGAAAGATATTGCTTAGATAGACAGGAATGGCTTTTCTGAAGACTTTATACATCAATTTGGCCTTTCTAAAAAATATTCTTTCAAGTATTTTCAAAAACTTTATATTATTTTATTGAATCCTGAAAATTGTCTATACATTGATCTAGAATTAAATGGCAAGCCCTCTTAAAAGTGCTGTTATGTTTGAATTAGAGGTACATGTATTACCCCAAATTACATTACAGTAGTCCAGATATGGCTGAATATAACTTTTATAAAAGATGACCCTATATTGAAGAGGAATGTATGTTTTGATTTTCCTCAGTAGCCAAAGATAAGAATTAACCTTTTTGAAATGTGTTTAATGTGAATAGATTGTTACCTATGAATACACCAAGAATTCTATTTTGAGAGGTCATATTTAGGCTCACATTGTCAAATAGAACCTGAAGTTTGTCACTATCTAGCTTGCTCGGTTTTGTTGTGTTGTAACTAGTAGGGCTTTTGTTTTTCTGTATTCATGATCATACTGTTTTCCTTGCACCATACCTGAAGTCTGTTGAGAGCATCTTGTAAGTTATTTTCAAGTACTGTTTTGGTTTTACCAGTCTCAGACAGTGTCGTATCATCTGCATAGAGGTCAATGGAAGAACTTGAAGTTCCAATCTTAAGAGGTAAATCGTTGATAAATAGAATGAATAAGAGAGGTCCAATGATAGAGCCTTGTGGTACTCCACATTTAATATTTTTAACTTTCAGAAAGTTGTTCATTTAAAAAAAAATATTTTGCACTCTATCGGTTAAGTAAGAAGTAAACCAGTTTAGGTAGTTTTTCACTGCATTGATTATATAAATACACATTGTTTTTTTTTCACTATTTATACAGAGTCCTAAAAATTTACAATATTAGCAGATAACATCTAGTGTTCACTTAAAGGATTTCTTAAAGTCATCCAGGGTAAGAGTGGTGTCATCTGCATACTGTGAAACTATATTGTTATTTGTTTATAAGTGTATACCTGTGATTCTGAGCTGAAATATTTTAAAACTATCTTGTTGCCATTTACATCTGCTTTTACTCTGTGTATTGCAAATTGAAAGTTATTGTTCAGTAAAAAAAATTATTCAAATTATTCCCTTGAATTGGATGCAACAGAATTGAAGATACATTCATAACCCCAACATGATCTAATATATGTCTCCCATTGTTTTATAATATGCGAATCTTGCAATAGATATATTAAGTATTACCTTATTTTTCTTGCCATCCCTTCTTTTAACTGGGTTCCCCAAACCCATGAAGGCATTTCTCAAGAATTCATTCATTTTCCATATTTTAAAATCAATGATATTTGACATTGCTAAGCACTTTACTTCTAGTACTTGCAGAGACATTCTTCTCCAAAACTGCAATAGTGAACATTTGATTTGTTATTCTTTGGTTACATATAAAACAAAGATTCATACTGTCAATAAGATAATGAGAAAAGAGGAAAGAGAAGAAGTAAACAAAGTGACAGGTGATATCTAAAACACAAATTGTCAATGTTGTTAAGAGAACTATCTTAAATGTTGCAGAAATATTTTTAAAATGGTAAAACCAATGCCCTGTAATTCAATAAGAGTATTGTTGTGACTAATGTTTTGTCACTTATCTTTTAACTTTGCTTTTTATTTTTACTTTTTATCTAAAATATCTACAGCAATCAAAATGATGCAGCCTGTGTAGTCTGCTTCATTGCTGTTCATATGGTATTAGCAAAAAATCTTTTGCTTTTGGCTTTCCAATGGATACCCTTCACCAACCTCCAACACCACCCACAAGATATTGTAGATGGCATATTTCTTAACTTAAGGCTATGGCATGACTTTTGTTTAGATATTATAATTAAAGATATGGATATATTTGTTAATTAGGTCTTTTAGGTTTGTATTATTCCTGAAATTGATGTGAGGCATGTACACCTCATATAATCTCTGCACAGTATGTAGCCAATGAAATACCAATAGTCCGCTAGGAAGCAGAGCTAGCTAGTTATAGCAACATACATGTTGGTTCAAGGCAAGTAGAATATCTCAAAACTGCATGGATGACAAATATTTTGACTTACATCTAGCTATTAAGTAGACAATGTTTTGCGCATTATTACCCAGGGAATGGGCTAGTGTTTGCACTGTGAGCATCATGTGCTCTCAAAAATGGCAGGCCTTCGAACATGAAAAATGCATGTAAAAATTTGGGTGTGGGGTGCAACAACTTTTTATTCTGTGAACTTCCATTGACTGATTAGGCCAAGTGAGTGATATTCTTATGTTTTGCTTTATTAAGCCTATCCAAAATCATGGACCTTTTTGACCTCGTGTATTGTTTATTGTTTAAAAATTTTATTTGACAGATGTATGCAACATTAAATTTGATCATGCAAACTGTCCCTTGCACCCTAAGACCAGTTTTCGCACTACATGATCCACATCAAAGATGTGAATTTTAGATGCTCTCCAACCCGGCAGTAAGCCTTTAGATGATTTGGTTTTCTAACTTTCCTTGTAAGTACACAAGCTAAAACTCCTGTTATACTAAATAATAATTGCTAAAAATAGGTAATTTGGAAACATCCTTTACAGTTTTGCATGGTTAACAATAGTTATCTTCCTTGTCCAGATAGAAAGAAGGCTAAATGTGCAAGTGTGTGTGATTTGGATTTTTAACATAGTTTTAAAAAAATTCAGTAATATCGCTATGATGTCTGAAGTGTAGCAGTTTATAGTGATGTATAGCACTGGGGTATCAAGCCGCAGACATGTAGCTTGATGTCCCACCCAGTCACATGATCCTGACAATAGGCTGACCAATCCTAACACTAACCTCATAATGCAGAGTGCGAGATAGCTGTTAGTACCATTGTTAGAAGTGTTTGGTATGACTCGGCCAGGGTTCAAACCCGCAACCTCATTCATCCGAGGTGGATGCTGTAACCACTAGCGGTTAGATTGGAAAAAAGTTATCTTACAAACAATTTAATTAAGTTAAATATCGAACATAAGACGAACATTGTAGGAAAGGAACACTTCCAAATATAAAATTTTAAAAAAGTTATATTTATAAGTTTTGCTTACATACTTGGCCAGTGGTCTTTTAGTTTTGAGAGGTTTGATCTCATCCAGAATCTGAGGTTTTTCATTATTCATTTTTCCCAATATTCTTCTATTACAAAAACAACAGTTTCCAAAGATTCATGTTTTACTTTTACCACGAAGTCATGTGTTGCTTTCATTATATCTTCCTTTATCACATAGTTTAAGTCCTTAAAAATCTTCCTTGTGCATTTTTTAAAAAAATTTTGCTTGTGTCCTTCAGGAAATTTATGTCCTTATATCCATATATCAGTATGCCCATTCCAAATCCACTTTAGTGTGATGGCAAAAAAATTTTCAACTAAGAATCATAAAATTATATACATAAATAAATTATTTAGATCACCAGGATATTACAGCAGTCTTTGAAATGCTTTCATACCTTCTTTTAACTTTTTGGAGGGGCCCCGAGTGGCCGAGTGGTCTAATACGCTCTCCGTTGCCATCTCATCTCTGTCTGCGTGGGTTCGAGTCTAGGATTCGGCCAATGTGGGTATGTTAGAAAGCTTGCAAGTAGCTTATCGTGGGTCGGTGATTCTCCCCAGGGTTTTCCCAGGTTATTCCTCCATCATTAATACTGGCCTCCATGCATAGCCTATCGTGTGCTGAAAAATGGTGTTAAACCCCACAATAACAACAACAACTTTTTGGATGTTGACCTTTCGATTACAAAAATTCTTACCTCAATTAGCAGTCACCTCCTAACATTTTCACATGATTAGCTTATTCTTAAATAAATATAAACTCATCATTGGCAGTAAATTGTTCAACAACAGTTATCAAAAGGGATTATTATTATTATTATTATTATTATTATTATTATTATTATTATGTCATCTATGTGCAACAAATTGTTTTCCAGCAGTAACAACATAGGCACTTCTAGGCCATCATGGTCAGATAATGCTATTGTGTTTCAATATATTTAGATAATTTTATCTGTAGAAGAGAGCAAACGGATTAGTGTATTTCAGATTAAAGATGAAGAGCATACACCAAGCTATCACTGTAAACATCTGATCCATGCACTCTCCTTACTGAGGAATTTGCTAATTGTGAGCCCATACTTGTTTAGCAAGCTGGTGATGGTAGTAAAACACAGTTAGATGCACAGCAGGTGTTAACAGCCAATTAGGCCTTTATAAATTCTTAAATATCTGACCAAACAAATAATGTAAACAGAAAGAGAGAGAGAGAGAGAGAGAGAGAGAGAGAGAGAGAGAGAGAGAGAGAGAGAGAGAGAGAGAGGGAAGGGTTGTAGATATTTTTATTTCCTACAGGGTAATTTGCTTAACAGTAGGGCAGGCTAGGTTAAGCAATTTTTATTTGGTGGGGGGGGGGGGGCAGTGGTCACAAAAACATCACTAGTTCCCCAGCAGGAGTGTGTGAAAAACCACTCTGTTGAAATATATTTCTTAATTATGAGAGAGAGAGAGAGAGAGAGAGAGAGAGAGAGAGAGAGAGAGAGAGAGAGAGAGAGAGAGAGAGAGAGAGATTCATTTAGATGTAAAATCAAGAGTAGTTTCTTATTGAATAAATATAACTATGTCCAGACTTGGAAATGTTACTGTTTTCCCCCAAAAAACAGAAAGTAAATCTACTTGTTCCCTTGAGTATTTTGATGAAAATTTAGGGATTATACGATCCTAGATACATGGATGTGTTGATTTATTAAAAATATTGCACATGTCCTCCAAACTGTTCAAGTCTCTAGGCTTAGAAGTTTAGGATATTATTGGAGATGGTCTACATATGTGTATAATAGTTTTATAAACCAACCCCGACTATTAGAGCTTGATATTGAGCTTGGAAGCTGTTTCCAAAAAAAAGTAAAATTAAATTAAGCTCAATTAGATCTAAGAGCACCCACATGAATTTGCGCAAATCTGAAGAGTGGCTTATCTCATCAGTTACAATTATTAGCAAATTAAACTCATACATACATACATACATACATACATACATACATACATACATACATACATACATACATTCATTTTGCTATGTATATCTGATTTAATATATATTTTAATTTAATTGTTTGTTTGTCAGTTTTCAATTTTTTAATCTGTTACATGCTATTATAATATAAATTTATTCACTGGAGATGATATTTTTCCAGAAAATCGGTTGACCTGAATCATTCTTTTTGTAAACACCAGGTGTAGGCCTGGATCCTGACCTTGATTCAAAATTGGTAGCAGCCATGTAAATAAGTTTTATTTTTATTTTAAAATGATTGGTTGTTGTGAAGGTCATGATGGGACTATATGATTTAAGATGTAAACAATTTTTTTTATTCTTGGAGTAAAATCATTCGTCTAATCAAGGCCATATTCTGTGTACATGTTTTATATGTAAACACGATCACGTGTCCTCCCTCTTCTGATTTCGCAACTTGGGTGATTTTCAAAACTGCATCTTAGAATACGATATAACCTTTGTTTTAGAGAAATATTCTCAGTTTCTGGCTTTTACACTTGGAATCAAGTTGTTTTCTTTTGTTTTAGCCAGATTTTGACTTATAATTATCTTCAGATCATTTGGATTTTAAAAGGATTAATTCTTTTTCTCTGGAAATATTTGAAGAGTGCTCATATAGAATATTTGGAAAGACATTGCTTACAAATTTTATTCGGATTTCAAACACCGGAACTGTAAATGACCACACTGTACAGACTACAGTATATGTCATCGTCATCCATCATGGATTTTCCATCAGGACTCGAACTTGAATTCATTAGAACATTTTGTTATTAGGACTTTTGTAATTTAATTCATGGATTATTCTCACAGGCACTTGATTCTGAGTAAATTCATGTACACACTCACCATGTTGAGTGTATACATGAATTTACTCAGAATCAAGTGCCTGTGATTATTCTTGGATTATTTTTGGATTTGTTTCTTGAAACTGTAAGTTCTTATTTTTTCATTTTTACAGAATTTTTCCACGGATATAAATTATTTGTTAAATTATACAAAGCTTTTTGTTTTCACTTTTTCTGTGTTACTGTTTATTCGAGCCTAAACATGTAACAATACATACATACATACATACATACATACATACATACATACATACATACATACATACATACATACATACATAAAGTTCTTGTCCATATGATGTAATCATTATTCTGTAGGACAGGAATGCAAGCCTATTTCTGTCTACATCCATTGTAATAAGTATACCACCTTTAAATATACTTTAATCAGAATGCATGCAAGGAAATTGATTGTTTTAAGAATGAAGGAAAGCATAATATCCCCCACCCACTTGTATTATGGAGAAACCTGGGGTTTGGTAAAGTTATTTTATAATTACTTCAAATAGAGGGACAAATCCCTTGTGTGAAAAGATCAAAGTTGACAGCTGTTGATAGCAGTTGCAGAGAATGGCAGTGCAGTTCTTTTGACTGACATAGCAAGAAGCAGGGGAGGGGGGGGGTGTTGTTGGACTATAATTGTAAAATTTGCTAGTGTCTGAGATCTGATGGTTGGAGTATCAGACTAAATGTCAGCACCTGTTAGGCATTGAATAGGATCCCAATGGCTCTCTAATTAATGTAGAAATGTTTTGACTGGAGAGAGTCCAATCACTAACATTAGCTATGCTAGATGTTGTTCATGTAATGCGAATGCTTTGTATTATAACTGTTAATATCTAGCAGTAAAAGTAAACATATGGCTTATTAAAGGTGATAGTATTATAAGCTGCCTGAAGTATATCCTTGAATGAATTGCCATATAAAGCTGAAATGGCCAGTGAAACAGACTTTGCCTTTGATGAACTTGGCAATTCTATGGAAAAAAATTATGATAATGCTTTAGGAACCTCATTAATGGACAATAATGTGTGGCAGGATAATGATATATCCAAAAGTATTGAAGTTCTGGGTACATCACTTATTGACAAATTGGGAAGTTCTTTGAAAGAAGATCAGTCAAAAAGTCACGATGCTTCAGATATATCAGTTGCAGAGGAAGCTATCACTTTTCAAGATGATAACATGACAAAGAAAGATGATGTTGATGCATTTGGATCATCAATAATGTCTACAAAACCAGCAGATTCAAACAGTTGCTTCCAGGATAGCCAGATGGAAAACCCATCATTTACTGAAAGGACCAAGGTATGTAGCATCTTAAATGTTATACCACAAAATATTTATAAACCTTAAAATAAATGCAATGTATATGTGGATTCTATATTTTCTGCTTGTAATTAATTGTAATATCTACCATTTTTTTCTTAGATGTAGGAGTTAGCAATTACATTATTTTATATGATTCTTCAATATCCTACTTCTCATTAAAAACACAAGCGGAGAAAAGGTAAAAAGAAGATTGTGACAAGTATGCCCAGTTGTGAAACAAGTATGTATATCTAGTAGAAGATGCACCAATATAAGTACAAAAGAAACGTAATAGTTATGCCTGGCATATTAATATGAAAAATTAAGTAAAATAAATCTGAATCTTGATGGTAATATTATTGTTCCCCACCAACTACCATTTCAAATCAGAAGCAAACATAATTGAAACTACTTCCTAGAGATATGACCTATATGACCTAAGTAGCTTTTCTATGATTAAACATGTTAAATTTGTTTTATTTTAATAAATATAAGCAAATATTGCAATATCTGTGGTAGTTAAGCTAAATATAATAACGGGAATTTTAAATTATTGAAGATCATTGATTCAGATATTGATAGTATATGGTTAGAATACTTGTATGAGATGCGTTTGGTGGATCAAAGTAGTATTAACAAAATTTCCATGCTAGTGTCTGCAATGTTTTCAAATAAACTATTTTATCTTTTCAGAAAATTGATAAGGAAAACACTGTATCAGTGGAGACAATGACTCTCTGTGTAGGCTATATGTTGAAAAGAGATCAGTGGAAGAGCAGAACAGAATTTATATGAAACTCAAACAATCTCCTAATGAAAGAATTACCAAATATCTGCCTTATATGGAAGAACTACCATAAATAACAGCAAGAGATGCTACTGACATTTTAATTCTATTAAATGAGAAAGAAATTGTGCCTTACATCAGTGTTGAAAATATCTATATTTTATGATGATTAAAATATTGTGTACAAGTACTTCAATATACTGAATATCTTGTATAAATAGCACCTTCAACAATTTCATCTAGACTGTATTATTACTGGCCATACTATTAAACCAGGCTTGGTGATGAGAGCTTCAGAACAATGCAGTCTCCTTGGAACAGCATTATTACAAAAGGATTTCAAGTTTATCAATGTAGAAATGCAGCAAGTAGCATTACGGCATGGGTTTAAACTTCAACTTTATAGTAATAATACCTACTAATAGTTTTGCAGATTAAAACAATGGTACTCAAGAATGACCTTACAAATATGGTGATATTACTGCAAGAGTTTTGATATAACAAAGTTGTAAAGAATTATTATCAAATAACATCATTACAACAAGGCTGTCAGGAGTAACAACATAGTAATATTATCACATTAACTAAAAACATTAATGCATATCAGTAAACTTCATCTCTGTAGCAGTATTACTGTATTTACCATATATGTTAGGACACCATATTTGTTGGGACACCATAAATTAATTTTTGAAGTAATTTCTTTGTGCACTGTATGTTCTGGAGCACATCGTGCTTTTTTAGTAGTAAGTTTTGGGACAACTTATAAATCATTCCAAAATTACATGTCGGAAAACACACTCCAACTTTAATGTTATTGTAAAAAATATAAAACTGTGCAATTGAGATAAAACTCTCTAGTCCACTGCATCATCATTTCATCTACACAACCCTTCTCCTGCACATGTATGATCCATTATTTCGGTGCATGAATATTTGTTAACCTTTCTCATGTCGTGAATAATTATCGTTGAAGGCAACACATCTCTTGAAGTGGAAACTGTAAGGACCAAAATCAGATTTTTTTCATCAATCTGCACAAGTCATGCTAATTCTCACACATTTAACCCCCATTTTATCATCAGTCCATCAAGATCAAAGTGCACTAGAGTTTCATCCATGTTAATCTCAATATTGTCGGCAAATTATGTAGTATTGCTACTACATCAGTTGTAGTATTGTTACTACATCAGGTTTTGGAGATCAAAAAATTATTGCCTGAACATAGGGTAATGTTACTACATGGGTTTGGGGGGGGATAGCTTTGTAGTATTAATACTACATCAGTTGTAGTATTGCTACTACATCAAGTTTTGGAGATGATAAAATTAGTGCCTGCACATAGAGTAATGTTACTACAAGGGTTTGGGGGGAGAGCTTTGTAGTATTAATACTACATCAGTTGTAGTATTGTTACTACATCAGGTTTTGGAGATCATAAAATTAGTGCCTGAACATAGGGTAATGTTACTACATGGGTTTGGGGGGATAGCTTTATAGTATTAATACTACATCAGTTGTAGTATTGTTACTACATCAGGTTTTGGAGATCATAAAATTAGTGCCTGAACATAGAGTAATGTTACTACATGGGTTTGGGGGGATAGCTTTGTAGTATCAATACTGCATCAGTTGTAGTATTGTTACTACATCAGGTTTTGGAGATCATAAAATTAGTGCCTGAACATAGGGTAATGTTACTACATGGGTTTGGGGGGATAGCTTTGTAGTATTAATACTACATCAGTTGTAGTATTGTTACTACATCAGGTTTTGGAGATCATAAAATTAGTGCCTGAACATAGGGTAATGTTACTACATGGGTTTGGGGGGATAGCTTTGTAGTATTAATACTAAATCAATTCTAGTATTGTTACTATAGCCAAATTCCCTTAAAAAGGACAAGCAAGCAATTCCTTTTTTATTCTGACAGCCATTTTTGGTGGCCTAGTGGTTAGAGCATCAGATGCAGGATATTGTGGGTTCGATCCCTGGCTGCATTGTAGCAAAGACTTTTAAAAATAGTACTAACAGCTGCCTCGCTTGGCACTCCGCATTAAGAGGTTGTGTTAGACTTGTCCGCGTGGTGTCAGGATAATATGACTGGGTGGAACATCATGCTACATATCTATGGCATGATGCCCCAATGCTGGACAGCACTATAAATTGCCACACTACAGGCATCATAGCGATATGACTGAAAACATGTTAAAGCTATGTTAAAAATCCAAATCGCACACACACACACACACACACACCTGTTGAGTAGGTACAGCCATGACATATCACAGTGACTGTTAGTTCTTACTGTGATATGTGTGTCATAAGCAATGGTCTACAGTAAGTTTGAATATTATATTTCTTATGCAAAACTAATGGCTGTAGGGTTCTAATGGAGCTCAA
Source organism: Unio pictorum (assembly GCA_030141615.1). NCBI lineage: Eukaryota > Metazoa > Mollusca > Bivalvia > Unionida > Unionidae > Unio > Unio pictorum. The sequence continues at coordinate 3,891,692 of JARLTB010000023.1, read as the reverse complement.
AGTGCATTATCAAATCACCAAACAGAAAGTGACCCTTATGCTTATTTGCATAATTCACTCCTAATTATGTCTGTTAAAACAGATATCGCTATACTTTGAAATCTGTCAGACATAACATATGAAATTATTTATACCATTGTACAAATAATGCACGCCATGGCATTAATAATGTATACTGTGGGTGTAATAATCTACACCATGGTATTAATAATTGATACTGTGGTACCATTGTAATAATCTACACCATGGTAATAATTGATACTTTGGTTGTCATGGTATTAAGTATTGAAGCAATCATCTCAATATTAGGTAAATCATGGTATTATATATTAAAGACAATGGTGCTAATAAATATATACCTCAATAAAAAGTAATTTATACTGTGGTAATAATTAATAATAGTAATTAAGACTTTATATATCACCTATTCTTTAGAAGCTCTTAAGTGCGTTAAACATATACAACTACAAAAAAATTAGGTAGTACAATGGCGTACAATCAATAGGGCAAGAATTTTAACCTGTAAGAAAGTTTTAATATCATGCAATATATTATTTCATACTACGGTATTAATACTGGAGCATATATTATTTCATTACAAGGTGTGTGTGTGTGTATATATATATATATATATATATATATATATATATATATATATATATATATATATATATATATATATATATATATATATCTGGTGCTCAGTTTGTGCTGTAGATGCATTCCTGATGCTGAGGTTATGGTATCATTCGAAAGTAATTTTCTACAGTTTTCAAGTAATGATTATTTATTTTCAAACAAGTTGAATACATAAAATAAATCATTGCATGATGAGATGAGATGCATCTGCATGCACATTTGTGAGCTACATGCAATTCACAGCACAAGGCACCAATGAACACATTTGCGAAGATTAAATATTTTTTAATTATAAATGCCATTAATATGAAAGTGCCTAATTCAAATTGACATATAGTGAGCAACACCTATCTGTGTTTATATTGTCAAACCTGTTTTCACCAGCCAATCATGGGTAAAGGCAAAAGTGTACTTTGTAGACAGTTGACCTCTGATGGCAGGTTCATTTCTCAAATTTGGTTTAAGACAAACATATGTACTTTTGTTCAAACCTAGCAAGATCAAATGACAGCTCCTGTTTGCAACCTTTGATAATTAGGGAATAAGAAAAGCTTCCTAGAGCTTTTGTTAGTAGCATCTAAACTGTTAATCCATTTTTCCTCTTACCCGAATTTTTGATATTGGAACATTTATGTTTTGGTGTAGGGTCAGAGTTATTTGCCTATCGAAAAGATGGAATTCATTGCCACAGAGATACATTCCTCAAGCAGATAGCACATGTTAGTGTGGTGGTCTTGTGATACAACAAACCCATCTTGACTTCGGGTCTATTTTTGATGAGTTTGACTTTCTTCGGCTGCTTTGACAGCAGTAGGTTTCTGGTTGTTCATGAAATAAATATATGTTGAGAATTATATGTTCTTCCTGTCTTGTACTTTTAATATTTTCAAATTTTTATACAACACTGGAAATGGGTTTATTGTTGCTATTATGTGACTCTATTGGACCTCTGGTGTTATTGGCATGTAGGCTGTGAGATTGGTATAAGTGACTAGCAATGCAAATGTCACATACCAGGTCAGATTTCATCAATTTTGTAGTTTCATTGCAAATGTTAGCAGATTAATAACATAACAATTATAGTACTCACAGTTTCACAGAAAATGAATTTTTTTTTCTATTGATTTCATGTAGGTATGACTCGATATGAGTTTTATAATAATAATAATAGTAATAATAATAATAATAATAATGTGGACTTTGTATAGCACCTAATCCTTAGAAGCTCTAAGCACTTTACGACATCTTGAATAATATGACTACACTACAGAAAAACAAATAACAAATAACAAAGTTTTATGTGACAGTAAGCCTCATATTGACCCATACAAAGCAGAGGCACTGGATATAAAAGTAGCTTATAAGAACTGGTAATATCAGTGTTACAAAAAAAAGAAACATTTAATAAAGTGCACTAATGGAAAATGTTTACCCATTTCTCTTCCAGCCAAAAGAAGACATGAGAAGAAGGAGAAAGAAGACATGTGGGAGGGAACATATGGAAAATGTGCAATGGATGCAGAGCCTTCCTGATATGAAATCATCTTAAGAGTGACTATTGAATAGTTTAGTCTTTTTCTGATCATTAGTGAAGAGATGAAATGTACTCATTTTCTTATTATTTAGTTTAGATGGCAGGAAAACAAACCTCAAAGAATTGTTATTAATATTTCTGGGATGTATTGAAATGTATTATTAAAATGAAAGACGTGCCATCTAAAGTACTCATTTTCTGTATTAAAAAAAATTTCTATGTTGGACTTTAATTATTATAAAGTCATGAAATACATGCATAATAGATAATAGTAAATGTAGAAAATAAAGTGCAAATATCCATCTTTTCACATATGTTTTCTAGATTTTCAGCAACAAAAATAAAAGTGATTTTCATGTGCTCAAATGAAATACAAGTATATACGGCGTAAATCTTTCTTTTACATAGCTGTTTATATAATTAATGATTTCATTTTGTAAAAAATTCCTGTAAATGTTGACAGTGCTATAATGTACATTGAATTAGAATGAAGTAATATAATTGATTGTCATGTTGACATCAAATATTTGGATCATTGTGAGGATGCTTTTATGTCCTGTCTTTCAAGACTGCTATCAAGCATCCATTTAATTATTGGGCTGAAGAATTTCATTCAGCTGTAAGTATTTGACAGTCATTGCCTTATCGTTTATGTACAAAGATCTTCCCTTAAGAAGACAAATTTATAGACTTAATAGTAATGTTACATTTCCAAAGGGACATTAATGAATTTCAGTTCTTTGCTAATGTTGTATAAAACTAGCTGATGCACGTTTTCAGGATAATTTATGAGATGATTCATTAAGTTCAGTTGACTGAAAATGCATTTTTTCACTTATTTTAAAAATTAATTTGTCTTTTCAAAGTGAAGAAAGTATAATACTACATGTAGCCTTGATGTCACCATTAACATGGGCATGTCTTGGTAGTTTCTTGAGCAGAGGAAGACTAGTTGTGCGCATTCTCATTGAAGGTGGATGCGCATGTGGCTCCAGAGTCCAATTTCCAATGCACACAGTTGGTTACAGGTGGGGCATGGGACAACAGTGGTTGTGGGTGGCTGTGAAACAGCTCTATGACATCTCTAATGAGCTGCAGCAAGACGCTTGCAGCAGTCAACCTCAAAGGTAGAACTGGCTATTCTGGTCAGAACTGACTTCTGAGGCCCATTTGATGTGCATTTTGAGATTGTCTTTGTACCTCATGTGAGGAACGGCTTTGGATTCAGCTGCCCTGAGCTAGATGACCAACGAACAGCTGCTTTGGGTACTGTTTTGATCCAAGGGGATGACATGGCCATTCCAGTGAAGTTGGGCCTGGATTAGTTTGGCTTCAATGCTTGTTGTGTTGGCTCTATCAAGGACTTCCTGGCTGGTGATTCGGTCCTGCCACTTAATCCGAATGATGGATCTCAGGGGGTGCTGGCAGATTTGTTCCCACTGACTGATATGCCTTCAGTTCACAGTTCATATTTCTTAGCCATACAAGAGAGACGCGAGGACAACTGCATTGTACACATTCATCTTTGTTGACAGGCCTATGTCCTTGTGGTGCAAGACCTTGGTTTGAAGTCGTCAGAGTGCTTGACTGCGTAGCTGCCAACCCCAAAGTACAGAAATACTGATTACTTGTGACAAAAATACTGATTTTCAGGAACAAATACTGATTTTTAAAATTTGTAATACATATGTTACTATTCACAACATATACAACCATCAGTAAAGTAGGACAGTGTCTTACATAATTATTTAATGTCCAAAATGCAGGTGTTGCACACTTGTACCTTCTGAACAGGCACCATGTTCCATTCAGGTGTCCATTCAGAAGGATCAAGAGGGCAACACACCCAGACACGGCTGTTTATAGGAGCCTTTTCTACACCTTTTTTTTCTTCTTCTTTCAATCATCAATTCCAATGTACCAACTTTCATTGATGATCTCAATTCTGTGATTTACCTGCTGAACTGTTTTCGTTCAAGCATAAGAGTAATCCTTTGTGATTTTAATGTCTGGGAAACGTATGCAAAATAAATAAACAGCAACACTAGTAACTGAAAAAGGAAGGTTTATTTCTAAAAGAAATTTAATAAATCAAATTTTGATCAAATTACAATAAGGTTCTTTCTGGTATTTATATTTGTCGTATGTTTAGAATGAGCTATGTGTGATGAAGCAGGAAGCTGATGTTTATTAGCTTTTTGATGCTCTTATATTTCATGGGTGCCTCTCTGCCCAATAGCAAAATCAGATTACACAATTTGCAAAATGTCAAGTTTTCTCCTTTACTACAGTATATAGTTTCACTAATCTACACAAGACTGCACAATTGTCCTTCCACTTTATTTTTTTTTTTCTTAGAGAAAATTGCCCAGGGAAACATCACTGGATATTATGCTGTTTAGGTATTTGAAACTGTCCACATTCTTCAGCAGTGTGTCACCAATTGTGATGCAGGGTTGTGAAGGGACAGTGTTTGGGGCAGGCTAGAAGAGGACTTCTGTCTTTCCTTATCCAAAAAGGTTGAAGGCTTCAGAGAACCTGTCAACAGTTGTCTGTAGGTGAGTCTCTTTATGGCACAGTTGGTCATCTGTGAAAAGTCTTTCTAGTGTCTTTGGATTTTGCAGCTCGGTGACGGAGATCAAGCACTGATCCATCCAGGCGATAGCTAATATAAATACCGAGGTCTTGTTCATAGATGGCATATAGCAGTACCTCTTTGAAGAAGAGGTTGAAGAGTACCAGAGTAATTAACACATCCCTGTTTGACACCATTAGATATGGGTAATTTCTCAAGGTTTGCCGTCTGAAAAATTCTTTCCAGTCATGTCATTATGAAAGAACCGGATGAGGTTGGTAAACTTCTGAGGACAACCAAGCTTCTTGAGTAGTACCTACAGTGCATCTCTGTTGATTGTATTGAAAGCCTTTGTTAGGTCCGCAAAGACAGCATACAGATTCATGTTCTGCTCAAGACACTTCTCTGGAATTTGTCTCACTGCAAAGATCATGTCAATGGCGCTGCGGTCTGGGTGAAAACCACAGAGACTCAGGGAGTACATGATTTTTAAACATAATGTGTTATTCACAGTAATCATAATATGTAATGAATTTTTTCTAAATTAACAACAAAGAAGATTGTACGATGCACACTCTATCCTGCATTCTAAATGGACTTACTTAGCTATTCTTTTGTTTATACCCCTTACATTCATTATGCCTTTAATGCGGTTTTTTCTCAAACATAATAATTTGTGAGTTTGAACCTTATAGTTAAATTTGATACTATGTAACACATAAAGGCTGGTTCAGAATTAATAATCAGGCATCCAGCATTTTTTTAATAGAACTAGGACAAATTACACAGTGTCACATCACTCCAGTAATTAAGGTGACTATGGTGTGAAGGAAATTTACCAATCGTCATAATCTTTCATGACAAAAGCTGCAGGTTAGAAGTCATTTTTTCCACATTGTTATTGGTTATTATCAGATATCTGTCAATAAACTGGCATTCAGAACCTTCACACCATATAAGTAAAGCTAATCTGTGAATAAAATTACAATTAAAAGATAAGGTTAAATGTATATTTCAACCCCTATTACTGGCCAATCAGAAGTTGGTTTAAACAATATTAAGGTACAATAAAATCAAACTTTACATTTCTAAATCAGTAACACATTCACCATTTAAACCTAATCTTCGCTGGTAATGTTAGAGCTTTGTAATGGCTGTAATTTAATTCATATTTACATGCAACATTTACTATAGGTATTCAGTAGTTTGATTGTTAATCAATGTAATCTGAATGCCGGAACATGAAAATGAATTTAAAGTAAATTGGATGTTTCTGGTTTGAGCAAAATATTGTATTCTGAATCTTAGAACATAGAACATGAAAATGAATTTAACAGTGAATTGGATTTTTTCACTTTGAGCAAAATAATGTATTCTGAATGTCAGAACATGACAATGAATTTTGGATATTTTTTGCTTTGAGCAAAATATTGTATTCTGAATCTCTGAACATGCAAATGAATTTAACAGTAAATTTGATATTTTTGGTTTTAAGAGATAAATGTATTCTAAATGTCAACGTGAAAATGAATTTGCTATGAGCAAAATATTGTAAAATATTTTTTGTTTAGATGGAGAATTGTTTATGTTTCATTATTTGTCATGCATTTATATTTGATAAAGAGGAATTGTGATACTGTTACAGTACAAGTTTTTGATTGCTTAGATTATCAGCAACACTTCCATTACCTAATAAAGTTTTATCAGTGTTTATTGTATGTGATTATGTTTGATATGATACAAATAAAAGTAGCCTGACAGGTATTGTTTCATTTGCAATGTTATTTTAGTATGTATTACCAATCTATCTGAAAGGGAGGACAATACCATTGTGCCAGTTCCAGTTACTCTCAACAGTATGAATGCCTGTCTGCAAAATATCTTTGAAACTATTTCATTGGAGATCATAAAATAGGTGACTGTCTTATAACATCCCTCATGCTCTTAATATTTCTTGTCCAGTCTGTAACTTTGCAAGTTTGGGAGAGATTTGGATGAAACTTGATGCAGTATATATATATATATATATATATATATATATATATATATATATATATGTATATATATATATTCACACACAGTCAGGTCAGACTTATCCTATTGGTTAACATTGCTAAGCAGTCACCTGTCCATTTTGATTCCTCCTCCAGCAAATTTTCTATATAAATGTCATGTATGTAACAATCATCTGCAATCGATTGTCAGTGGCCATGTGTTTCATAACCAAAAAGTGGTTTCTCCTTGCCTTCTATCTACAGTTAACATTTAGTCATCTATACACAATAAGCTTTTGCTTCATGAGGAAGGAATATCATGTGATTTGCTGTGCAAACTTTTATCTTCTCCATACTCCAGTCACACTGACAATGTAACTCAAAGGTGTCAATTAAAAAGCAGGCAGTTTTTATTATTAGTGTAGAAGGTTGAAGCAACATGTTTCAAGGATAGTGGGAAATATGTTATTACAGCCAAAGTGGAAGTCGCATTCTGTGTCAGTGTAATGGGTTTAGCTCAATAACTGAAGTTATTTACCTGTGAAATAAAGTTATCTCTGAAGAAAAGAGTTTGTTTTTGAGAAAAGATACAAGTTATATCCCTTTTCATTATGATCAGGGGTCATTTGGTATTTAAACTGTTATTTGCTCTTTCAAACAGTAACAAGAAAAGAGTGAAGATAACAGGCTTTGTAAAAGTTAACAAATGACTTATTTCCCTGAAAAACATGTTAAAAACGAGAGGAAAAAAACTTAGTTTTATGAATCAATTCCCCCCCAAAATCCAAGAACTAAAAAAAACCAGAAGTTCTGGTAAAGGTGATGACATACTGTGGTCAGTGTTGTACTGATGTGTCAACAGTTCTTTGTTAAACCAGTGTTTGAATTATGTTTAAATTTTTATAATTATTCTTGTCCAAGAATTAATTTAATGAAGTATTTCCAGTGAAAAATAGTCTCTTGGAATCCAAATACATGTAATATGAAGAAATCAAAAGAATTAGCCCCAAAACTGGTCACAACATAAAACACTTTATCTTCTCAAGTGTTAAGGCAAGTAACTGCTATTCTTTCTCAAAACATCAATAATAATCTAGTTACAATGCAAAACAGATGCATGGATGTGTGTCAATCCTCAAAAAAAAAACTATTTGATACATGTTATTTGTCATGTACTCCAAGTATGGCCTCGATTTCACTTTATAAATCTTACACTGAGAAAGAATTTAAAATAAGGTTGTTTACTGGTTCTGAATCAAGGTCAGGAGGTATGTCAGCATTAGATACAAAGTTTATATTATTAGATGTTTACAAAAAAAAAACTGGTGAAATAGTACTGAACTTAATAATTATTCTAGACAATGTCAAATCCATTAAATAAAGTTATGTTACAATGGAATATAAAAAAAATTAATACTTACAAACAATTAAATTAAATGCATATAACAAAAACTTGTCTGTAAAGGTAGGCAAAAGGTATCAGACCACTAATTATTTTATAGCCCTAGAACCAGACTACTAGTGAGGGAATACAAAATGAGTACTAAATATTCTGAGATACACCGATTGGATAGCAAAAGGATGCAATTTTTTCCCCTTATACATTTTGTAAACTTCAATCTACAGTTGTCAACAAAATATTTCCTTTTATTTTGATATCCTGTATTTAATTTTCTATTGACAATATAGCATAAGGACTCTTGGTGAGAGACTATGTATGCAATGTCTTGGGTGCAGGCCAAGTAGTCCCCCAGTCTAACAGCACAAGGCTAAAAAAAAAACCACACCTTTTTTTTTAAAGCTGAAAGCAATATGAATGGAAGCATGCATGGTTTGTATGCCAATCTAATGCAGACATTAGTTATATTATTAATATATAGATAGTATTGTTACATGCTTAAGCTCGAATAAACAGTAACATAGAAAGAGTGAAAATAACAAGCTTGTAAAAACTTTATTGAGTACATATAATTTTCAGAAAAGAAAAATAAACTTACGGTTTTAAGAATCAATTCCAAAATTAATCCAAAATAATTCAAAATATTATCCACTAGAGAAATTGTAAAAGTCCTGGTAATAAAATGACCAAATAATTCTAAGTTCGAATTCCAGCGAAGTATCCAATATGGAAGACAATGTCTCTTGATGAAGTCAGTTCTTGTTAATGAAAATCTATTAGCATATATTCTTTTCCAGATAAATAATAAAAAAATTCCTCTTGAGCCAAACGAATCGACACAATTTCCAGTACCAGGTAATTTATAATAACTCAAAAAGAAGACACAGCTTAGTATTATAAAAGCCCAACTTCCACTAAATAGCTCGCTCCAAAACATCACTTATATACCTGTTTTTATGTAAACAAGAAAGGGGTCACGACCTTCTAGAATCTCTCAGAACAATTTTATGTTCAAGAAATCATGTAAACAGCATATGACCCAACTAAATTAGAAAGATGCTTATACTTTACTCCATTTTGTCCTTGGAATCATTTAAAAGCTTGTTTACAACTCTGAAACCACGTCAGAAATGAGGTCAACACCTAGTGTTTACTCTGAAAGTACAGGTCACCCCCTGCCCCCTTCAATGAACGAATCTTAAAACTTAAAATGACAACTTTAAATCTAACAGACAGCCAATAAAAATAAATATAAATAACTTATATTAAATATAGGTAACACCTTCCCCCATAAAATGAAAAGAAAGGTTTATATGATAAAACTTTCTTTTTACCACAAACCAATTTACAGGTGAGGTTAAAAAAAAAACTCTTATAAATTATAGTGTTTATGATATAAGATATTGTTATACACGGGAAAGAGCGTCTGCTATTATATTATCTTTTCCCTTGATGTACTGAATGTCAAGATTAAATTCTTGCAATAACAAACTCCACCTTAGTAATCTTTGATTTTTATTTTTCATCTTGCCGATGAAAGTAAGTGGGTTGTGGTCACTATAAACTATTATCGAAGAAGGAGCTGAACTTAGATAAACTTCAAAATGTTGTAAAGCCAAAATCTATGCCAAACATTCCTTCTCGATAGTTGAATAATTTCTCTGGTGCTGATTTAATTTCTTTGAAAAATAGCACACTGGATGTTCAATACCATTGTTGTCTTCTTGAATTAAAACTACTCCAACACCAACATCACTTGCATCGACAGATAATTTGAAAGACTGAAATTTGGAGCTGCAAGAAATGGTGCTGTTTCAAGTATGGCTTTTAAACTGTCAAAAGCCTCCTGACATTTTTCAGTCCAAAAGAACTTGTTCTTCTTTAATAAATTTGTCTGGGGTTTTAATTATAGAAAAATTGGAACAAAATTTCCGATAGTATCCGGACATACCTAAAAACCTCATCAGTTGCTTTCTATTTTCAGGCACAGGGAATTTAGAAATAGCCTTAACCTTAACCTCTATTGGTTTAACTTGTTCATGTCCCACAATATGTCCTAAAAAAGTCACACTAGCACGACAGAACTCACTTTTAGATAAATTAATTATCAAACATGCATCAGTGAGTCTGTCAAAGAATTTTCAAACTGTTGCTAGATGTTCTATCCAGGTGTCGTTGTAGATGATGACGTCATCTATATAGACATCACAATTTTCTAGGCCAGAGGTGATCATATTCATGAGACGTTGAAATGTACTTGGTGACCCTTTCATCCCGAATGGCATTACTTTATATTGGTAAAGTCCATCTGGAGTCACAAATGCTGAGATTTCCTTTGCTCTTTCTGTTAGTGGAATCTGCCAAAATCCTTTCAGAAGGTCAAAGTTGGTGACATACTTGGCATTGCCGATTTTATCAATACAATCGTCAATTCTTGGTAATGGGAATGACACTGTGTTTGTCACACTGTTCACCTTCCTATAATCAGTGCACATATGGAAAGTTTTATCTGGTTTTGGAACAAGTATGCATGGTGAACTCCAATCACTTTTACTGGGCTCAATAAAATCATTCTCCAGCAAATATTGAATTTCCTTTTTTAAGTATTCCTGTTTGAGTGGATTCATCCTGTATGGATGTTGTTTAACAGGTTTGGAATTTACAATTTCAACGTCATGAAAAATTTTGTTTGTCCTTGGAAATATCTGGAAATAAGTGCTCATATTCAAATAATAACTGTTTCAATTCATTTCTTTCTTGCACTTGTAAATGTGAAAGTTTTTGGTCTAGATCTTTCATAATTTCTGAATTACAAAGATTCGTCATTCCAATATCAATAGAATCTAATGATATTTATTCACTGAGTGGGACAGGTACAACTAAATTAATTACAGGTTTAACATGGCTATCTCTTTCAATATACTCTTTTAGCATGTTTATATGGCAGAGTTGTTTTTGTTTGTGCCTCCTAGGAGTATTTATGATGTAATTTAAGTCATTAATTTTCCTGTCAACTGTGTAGGGACCATAATATTTTGCCTGAAGAGGATTTTGTGGCAATGGTAAGAGAGCCAGGACTCTTATCACCAGGTTGAAAACTCCTTTCCTTAGATTTTTTTTATCATATCTTGATTTCATTTTAGATTGAGCAGAGTGCAGATTTGCTCTTACAACCTCACAAGCCTTTGACAACTTGTATCTAAAATCAGAAACATAATCAAGAAGATTGATCTCAATATCTTCATTAGAGAGAAGTTTCTCTTTCAATAACTTCAATGGTCCACGCACAGTGTGTCCAAAACCCAGTTCAAAGGGACTATTTCAAAGTACAGGTCACTCCCCCCCCCCTCAATGAATGAATCTTAAAACTTAAAATGCCAAATTTAAATCTAACTGACAGACAATAAAAATAAATATAAATGACTTATATTAAATATACGTAACAGAATGTTCATTAGGAAGATAATGTGTAGTCAAATTCCTTGGTTTACATAGGACTCTCAGGGGATAATTTATTTTAGACAGGTTTATTATACACATCTCCCTCCAACAGTCGTTCACAACAGGGGCCAAAAAGAGGGTGGGACCTCAACAAAACAGGTAGATGGCGTAGGGTTTACATGGCTGTTTAAAGCTGAAAATTGGGTGTATGTTCATGATGAAAACAAAGGTCAATAAAAAAAAACCTGTTCCCTGATGAAGTTCTTTGCTTTGATTTGTAAATTATCTTTATTTTAATATACCCATTCTAAGAAAGATCATTAACAACATTATGATAAGACATTTTAACTATCTTCATGTCTGTGTAAAAACATTGCGTATTACATAACTGCTTTTTGCTGTTGTAGATTCCCAACAAGATTCCTTTTTATAAAAACTAGGAACAATTATTTGCAATACAACTGTCAATATTAAAATTTTTCTTTATTGTTCTATTAGTAGAATATTGATGTTGCGATCTCCTTGCAAGTAACAGTGCAACTTTTTATTCCCGATGAAATCTCTAATTCAGGAATATTTCGCTCGCTACAAACTCTGGATCTTGCTTCTCTATAATGAACTGTATATGTGAAACAAAATTTTTTATTCACCAATATTCGTTTCACATGACTGTCTTTAGAGTATAAGAAAGCTTGGGAATTTGAAGCTCATGCAAGCTCAAGCTTGACCTCGATAATTTTTTTGAGCTTTCGAGCTTGAGTAGTGATGAATATGATGAATGCTAAGCAGATGTCAATGCATTGTTGAAGTGTTTCCTTTTGGACAGGAAATTGTCTGCTTACATTCACTGCAAGCTGTGAAATTATCCTTTTCACGCTTGTTAAAATAAGTCCAAACAGACGATTTCTTATTTTGTGCCATTGCTACTGCTTTAGAAATAAAATATAAGTAAAAATTAACAAACAAAGAGCAGATACAATATGAAAAATCACTGATAACATGTTTATGTTGTTAGAACTGTTCAAAAATCAGTTTAAAAGAAATTCCTCGGGCATCAGTTGTGTGCCTACTGCCCCTCTAGCACCACTCATCATCAGGCCAAACACTTGAGAATTTCACCGGTTCCTTTGCTTGCAGAAGTTGAAAAACCACTTCTCCCCATCATAATAGTCGGAATTATTATCCTAGGAGCCCCCAGCGATGACCATAACAAGGGAATGACCGCCCACTGGTCAACCAACACATGGGGAAGCGTAGGCTGTGTGAATCTGTAAAGACGCTCATTCCCAGTCAGTTAATTATTGCATGGGTTTATCTGGTCAGATAATATAAAAATGCTGAGAATTTTTCTAGGTGTAAGCTCGAAGTTCGTCGAGCTTCGACCTCGAGCTCCCAAAAATGCTCCAAAGTTATCGAGCCTCGAGCTCGAGCCTAGGCTCATCCCAAACTCTGTCTTGTTATCTTTAATCACACATGTGAATAAGTAGGTTAATTTAAAATAGTTTTATTACTTACATACTTATAAGTATTTGATCAATTGAAATGAGTTGATCTGAAATGTGACACTAGCTCTTAAGCAGGTAGAATCTGAATGCATTTTAACTTTCTTTTTATTGCACACCAATCTTTATTTCATATAAAAGATATCATTAAATTGATAATACAAATCAAGTCTGCATTTAAATAAGTATAACCAGCAATAAATATTTCAGCAACTCAAAGATCAATGCATGGTTAACACTTAGATTCTCACAGAAATTATCAAAACATGGATGTGATGGTAAAATGATGTTTTCACATTTGGATACGAGATAGCAATATTGCATTCAACTGAAACTGAGTTAAAGGATATAACACTTGAACCAGTAGTCATGAGTGACATTTCATTGACCGAAATTTCATTGCATATCATCATTTACAGTGTTGTTCTTGTTGTTGTAGGGATTAACGCCATTTTTTTTGCACACGATAAGTTATACATGGCGGCCAGTATTAATGATGGAGGAAGAACCCAGCAAGCTTTCTCACATACCCACATTGGCTGAATCTGAGACTCGAACCCATGCAGACAGAAGTGAGATGGCAGTGATCCGTATTGAGAGCACTTTAGACCTCTTGGTCACTCAGGGCACCATGTTTGGAAAGATAAGTTAACCAAATATATGACTTCTAAGTTTAGAATTTCATGATGTTGGTTAAAATCTCTAGAAACTAACAGTTTTTGACAATAAATACGAGTGATCTATCAAGGTTTTATTTACCAAATTTGATCTGATTATCATCACTTCCAATTAAAAAAAAAGAAAAGATTAGTGGTATTTTAAAATTTTAAAAATGTGATCCACGCCAGATTGTTATAAGTAGGCTTGCAAGTTTTTTGAGCTTGAGTTATCAAGGAAGTGCTGTATGAAGACATTTTCTATGAACCCAAATGTTCTGAGATCTTCTTGAAGTATCCTTTCATGAGCATGTCTCATGCAAGGTTTCTTTTAAGTCAGGTTTTTCTGTATCCAGAGATTCATTAATGATGAAGCCTATCATATCTCAAGGGTTGTAAAGAAAAGTAATGTTTTCATCTTCTGCACTAAGGAAAGATCTCATAATTACAATGCTTTTGAACTGCTAATTACAATATTGCCTCAACTTGAATAAAACTGATTTTTCAGTAACTTGCAAATTCAAAATGCTACCAGGGATGGTCCTGGCTTTTAAAAAGCTGTCGCCCAAAAAATCGCCAACATCAATATTTTGTCGCCAATTTTCAAAAAGTGTCGCCATAACAAGTAGTGTACATTTTTCCAAGTGTTAATTTAGTCTATTAATGTAAAAGGCAATGAAAATGACAAAAGATGGATTAATTAAATGAATACTTTAATTACAACAAGCATTAACAAAATGTTACAAAGTGTTACGTGAAGATCCGTCGCGATTTTACGGCTGCCCACTTGCTGAATGCAGTTTCAAAGTCAAAATTTTCATATCGGTACATGCTGATTCTCATTAAATTCTCGAGAGATGAGATGCCGAGTTTATTTCTGATGTCAGTTTTTATGAGGTTCATCTTACTGAATCCTCGTTCACAGTCAACAGTGCTGACAGGTGACACCAGTAGTCTCTCAGCAGCCGCAGATGCGCAAGGGTATATTGTCCTGGATCTCACTGCCAACTGAATCAAATCCTTAACACCTCTATACACCTTACCATTCCTGAGAACTTGAACCCTAGCATAAGCCACAAAGCCAGCCAAGTCCTGACTAACCTCTGACTGATTACCTAACCACAAGTAGACAAGTAATCTGAAACAATGCCTGAAAACTCTGAAAGAATGGAACTGATAGCCTGTGAACCATACAAATAGGGATCAAACAACTTGGTTAGAGCACTCAAAACTATCGAATCATCCTCCTCCGTGAACCTTGCTTTTAGATTATCTATAACAATATCTATAAATTTGCACAAGACAATGCAGCCTCTGACCTTTGCTTAGCATCTCATAATTACAATGCTTTTGAACTGCTAATTACAATATTGCCTCAACTTGAATAAAACTGATTTTTCAGTAACTTGCAAATTCAAAATGCTACCAGGGATGGTCCTGGCTTTTAAAAAGCTGTCGCCCAAAAAATCGCCAACATCAATATTTTGTCGCCAATTTTCAAAAAGTGTCGCCATAACAAGTAGTGTACATTTTTCCAAGTGTTAATTTAGTCTATTAATGTAAAAGGCAATGAAAATGACAAAAGATGGATTAATTAAATGAATACTTTAATTACAACAAGCATTAACAAAATGTTACAAAGTGTTACGTGAAGATCCGTCGCGATTTTACGGCTGCCCACTTGCTGAATGCAGTTTCAAAGTCAAAATTTTCATATCGGTACATGCTGATTCTCATTAAATTCTCGAGAGATGAGATGCCGAGTTTATTTCTGATGTCAGTTTTTATGAGGTTCATCTTACTGAATCCTCGTTCACAGTCAACAGTGCTGACAGGTGACACCAGTAGTCTCTCAGCAGCCGCAGATGCGCAAGGGTATATTGTCCTGGATCTCACTGCCAACTGAATCAAATCCTTAACACCTCTATACACCTTACCATTCCTGAGAACTTGAACCCTAGCATAAGCCACAAAGCCAGCCAAGTCCTGACTAACCTCTGACTGATTACCTAACCACAAGTAGACAAGTAATCTGAAACAATGCCTGAAAACTCTGAAAGAATGGAACTGATAGCCTGTGAACCATACAAATAGGGATCAAACAACTTGGTTAGAGCACTCAAAACTATCGAATCATCCTCCTCCGTGAACCTTGCTTTTAGATTATCTATAACAATATCTATAAATTTAGCACAAGACAATGCAGCCTCTGACCTTTGCTTAGCATTATCACTAATTGTATGGCCTTTGTACTCAAAAGTACATAAACCTGATGAATCTAAACTTGGTTCTGCTGGAATCTCAGAAAGAAACCTAGAAATGTTACTACCAGACTCTAACCTCAGATTTTCAAGAAGCTCAACAGTGGAGTGGAGAAGGGGATTAACCTCGGTAAAGTCAATATCAGATCTCTGATAAGCTTGACACAGAACTGCCAAAGGCCTGAGAATGTCAGCCATATAGTGTGCTGTATAAACAAATTTGAAACAAGCAATGGGCTTATACATTGCAAGAGCCTCTGCAGAGTTGTCTTCCAAGAAGACACTAACTAGAGCTTGAAAATTATCAACAACTGCCTGTACACTACCTTCAAAACTCAGCCACCTTGTGTGGAATACCTGATGCAAGCGAGTGTGAGAAGACTCTAACACTGACTGAATTGCCTCAAGTCTACACATATTACGAGGGGAATAGGCAAAATACTTGTACATATTATTCAGTATATCTTGAAACTTAACCAAGTATCTAACCTCGTCAGCTGCAGCGCCTGTACCCAGAGCTAACCGATGTGCAATGCAGTGAGTTGCAAGCAAACCTTTAGTAGCCTCCTTCAACCTGGTAACAACACCACTCTTGCAACCCAACATGACTGCAGCACCATCCGTTGATACACCAATCAGATTGTCCAGACTAAAACCAAATGACTGAATTAAACCTAACAACTCTGAATATATAGATTCTGCATTTGTGGTTTGAAGCTGACGAATACCTAGAAATTGAGTCACTGGTTGAACACTGCCAGCCAAATTAGTTAGGTACCTAACATAAACAATCAAATTCTGATGTACTGAAACATCTGTGCTCTCGTCAAGCATGACGCTGTAAACACGAGATTCCTTGACCTTGGTAGCCATCTCATCAACTATTACATCAGCCAACGACTGCTGAAACTCACTGGTACTTCCGTGACCGTCATACGATGTGTGCTTATCTACTTTGAGGTCTGAGAGTTGGGTGGTGCCCTGAAATAGAAATAATCATTAATTTTGTATGCCATAAATATTTCATTTATTATTATACATGTTCTGACCGTGTGTGTGGTGTGTGTGTGTGTATATATATATATATATATATATATATATATATATATATATATATATGATTAACAAAAAGTGGCATTTATACAACAATCACGGTGTACTACAGTAATATCACATTGAATATATTAAGGTTATACATGTGTTTTTTATGTTACTGTCATTTAAATACATAGAATATTACTGTTAACAAGCTATAATATAATATTCTCAATACCTGTGTGATACACAACTGGTGCAGCTTTGGGACAATTGTATTAGCCAGGTTGTAGTAAGCCGCAAAGAAAGTGTTCCGCATAGCACTAATAATAGCAATTTTGCTTTTGCTAATGGCAGTGATCTTCGCTGCTTCCATGGTGCTGGCATCCCGCATCACCGTTTGTGCACATGTATGACTGTTGTTACCTGAAGAAGAAAAAAATGCATTATCAACTTTAGTTGATATTTTAATAACAATAAAACCCTATGATCGTACATTGCAATATAAGATAATTGACGTATAATGCGGCCGTCGATTGCATGCATTCCATAATTAAATGCACCCCCCCTCCCTGTTCTTTATGGCTAGCTTCCCAGAGCTTGTAGTGAATTGCTTCCTAAATCCCAAGAATGATCACTGAATGCTGTATAAATTTCTCAACAAGCAAAATAGGATCTCCATTCCCACGAATGAAACTTACACGAGTTAACAACTGGCAATATTGGACCGTATATATATAAGCATAAATTCACACCCAATTTATGGATTCTTTCACTCCTGTATTTTGAGAAATAAATAATTATTTTTAATTATGCAAACTTGATTTTTTTTGTTGCTATTTCTTGTTGTGGAGTTTAAGTCTCTGTGGGATTGATGGCAAAAGGAAAAGATCAATGAGTAAAATGCAAAAATATTACTTACCCCGACTGGATTCATGTTTGGTGACGCACTCCTTCTTCAAAATATCATAGCCAGTTGTAAATGAATTTACAAACTTTGCCTTGATACATACATCACAGAACATCTGTTTTAACTTTGGATCATATCTGAGCCACGGACGCCCAAGTTTCCAACTGTCTTGAAATTTTCGGGACTTGTTGCCCCGTTCATCGTAATGTGGTGTTGCACTTGAAGCGCTACATGTAGATGATGTTGGACTGCAAGGTTTATCATCGGGTTCAGTGATTGTTTTGTCTGATGAATTTGCACTAAATCCAAACGCTGTTAATTTTTGTAACTTAGGATGAGATAATGAAATCGCAACGTCTAACTTGCGTTTGCTCATGATAATGTTGCACTGGCGACAGATATAATTATAATTTAGATTTTTTTCCATTTGCTTTCTATTTATACACCGTAGTCAGTACTTCAAAGGTTATCAGTTTTCTATGAAGGTTCAGAAAAACTATTGTATTGGTATATGTAAAAAAACAACAGAAGGATTAGCCATTCAATTAAATTGTTTCTGTTCTATTCGCGTCTTCAGAAGTCGGTCAGTTGTAGGTATAGTACGGTAGCATGATTGACTGTATCACAGCATACAGTACTCAGCACAGATGTCGGCATAAGCAGATTATGATGTAACAATGCACTGTAAAGATGGGATGATCAATACGAACAAAGGATCGTTTGTGTAACAAATTAATACCAATGCATTGCTTAGTCAAGTTTGTGGCTTCCTTTCGTTCTCCCATTTAATTTATTCAGTCCAAATCTATGATTGTATGTACAAATTAAATAACCAAAAAGTCTGTCGCCAAAAAAATTGCCAGATGGGATATTTTTGTTGCCAATAAGGGAAAAAAAAATCGCAATTTGCGACATTGGCGAAGCCCAGCGCGATCCCTGGCTACTTTCTTGTCTCTCTGAATGTATCTACTGTGCCTGTGACATTTCATGATGAGATGAAATTTAGGTCAATCTTTTTTTACTCTTTGAGTGCAATATTTCACAGGAAAACAAACTGACATTCTCGATGAATATAATTTTAGCCCAACTGGCTGTAAAAATAAAATTCAAAGTGTACACTGCTTTGTATTGATATGATCTCTTACTGATTTGGTGGAGTTGGAGGTGTGGAAGGTAAGAAAGAGATACACTTCTTGTTCTGTCTGATAATGACAATACACTGCTATTTGATATATTTTAATTACAACAAAACGAAACTCAACAGCCATTGTCAATATAACAGTCAATAACATAACATCTACAATGAACAAGTCGGAATCTGTTATTCATTCTTGAATTGTTCACTTTAGTTTGGATTAATTACTTCACTTCTTCACAACTAGATATATCACCATGTTGATCCAGACCACAGATATATCTGATTTTGTTGGAACACTTCTTGCAGTCTTGTGTAACATTTCTGATGGCATCCACCATATAGGGACTGTACTGGGCAGCCAAATCAGCTGCTAAGATGTGGCAACGCACTGAGTATTGGAAAGAGAAAAACAGAATTAGGACATATTTCTAATTGTATTGGGAAATGTGTGCAATGTAGTTTTTCACATCAATACACATACCCCTTCCCCACCATCATGAAACTACTAGCAAAAATGTTAAATCACTCCCCAGCATCAAAATAAGCCCACAGCCTTATGGTAGGCTATTTTCCTCAATATGAAACATAGCATAATTTTGGTGCAAACTATGTGAAAACATAACCTGATAAATGGATTGTATTACACATATATGTATTGAGTAAAGATACTGAAATCTAAATTTGTGAATTCTTCAAAGTTCAAATATTTTCTACAGCTGCTATTCCTGTCACTTATTATGGTTAATGAAATGGGTCATGGAATAGAATATCCAACTAAGATACAAACATTCAGTCAAAATGGGTCACAACCCATAGCTGTAGAGGGTAATCAATCAATGGTTAGGTAAAGCAGCAAAAAGCTTGGGACCTGATTCAGATGTAAATTTTAGGAGCTTGAAATAGTGTTTGTAAAACTTTGCTCCATTGCTTCTGTTTTTGTCGCTTATGTACAGTTAGTGATGATGAATGAAATAGGTCCTTACATGAAATGTTCTACAGAGTTTTGTCGTCATAAAAAGGACATGACTCATAATGGAATCAAAGGATATGTTAAGCAGCCAAAGTTGTTGTTGTTGTTGTTGTAGGGTTTAACGCCATTTTTCAGCACACAATAGGTTATATATGGCGGCCAGTATTATTGGTGGAGGAAGAACCCTGGAAAACCCCCGGGAAGAACCACCAACCCACGAGAAGCTACTGGCAAGCTTTCTCACATAACTGCATTAGCCGAATCTTAGACTTGAACCCATGCATGATGCAGCCATAGGTGAGATGGCAGTGATCCGTAAAGCGTAACGGAGAGCGCTTTAGACCACTTTGCCACTCGGGGCCCCAAGCAGCCAAAGACTATTGACCATGTTTGTCTGAAACTTCCAGTACCAGAGTTTAAATCTTTTAAGCAGCATTAGCTGATAAGCATCAAAAGAGCAAAACTCTTCTTGGACAGAACAATATACTGCTAAAATGAAAACTAAAAAAATCTTGAAACAGTCCAATGTTAAAAAGTCTGGAAAAAAAATTGGCTTTATTGATTAGGTTTTATAGATGTGTACAATACAATCCAAATTAGGGTTGTCAAACGAAAATCGGAAATCCGATTATCGGTTTTGAAAATGATTATCGTTTTTTTTTCAAAACGATATTAACATCCCTAGTAAAGACAAAAACAAATGGATTGACTATAAGATAAGTAGTTTTGTAGTGGAAGAGTAAAAAAGCCATATATTTATAGAATGTTTGAACTTGGGTATATCCTGAATGCAAATTTGCTTCATTGTGAAATTTGTACAAAGACATGTACATGGATATTTGGTGGATGTTTAGTCTACAAATTACTAAACTGTTTTAAAACATGTTTAAGTCATTGTATGTTATATATTCTAAATCATGACTGCTTGAAATTCAAAGCAAATATGTGCTCAGAGTGAGATATTTTATGCATGTGCATAAAGTACACAAAGTAATTGTGACTATTATGTTAATTTGGATTAGGGATGTTAATATCGGGTTTTTTCCAAAACCGATTATCATTTGTAGAAATCCAATTTTAAACCGATTATCGGTTTTTGTCCTACATTAAAATTACAAGAAATATATTCTTATAACGCAAGTTAGTGAATGCCTCTTGCAAAATAAAGATATTCATTACATACCATAACGTATAGACGCGCATCGTCTGACGGCATGGAGGACGATATTGTGGCTCCACCAAAGCCATCAAATCACGGAAGAAATTGGATTCAACAATCGAAATTGGTAGCATGTTTTCAGCGACAAACTTAGCTACAGCAGCAGTAACTTTTTCTTGATGACTATCAGGACAGTTTCTTTGTGTTCCAATACATGTTGTTAATCGCGGCTGAACATTTGAAGGAGCCACAATGCCGGGATGTTTGCTACACAAATGTGCATGCAATCCAGTAGTAGTACCACCGCTCCGGCTTATTTGTTGTGAACATAGTTTACAGCAAGCCATGCCTGATGAAATTTTTTCAAAGTTTTCCCATACATCAGATTTATTTATATGACCAGCCATATTTGTAAACTTGAAAAGACACAACCAGCAGAGACAGTCCTCAACAACAGAAACTGTAGCTATTAACAGTCTATTGTTGTCAATTTCGGACATCAAAGAACTTAGCAACCGGTCGGTCGACTAACTATTTCCATCGTTCAACAATAAATGTATTCATTTACAAACACGCTGCATGGAGCGCTCACAAATTTTAAACAAACACACCTTATCTGCTGGCCATATTGTATTAAAATGTAAACACTAAAGAAATGCATGAATGAATTTTTTTCTGGCATTTTTCAAAATTTTCACTACAAAAATGGTAAAAAATATTGAATTCGATTATCGTTTTGTAAAAACAAAAACCGATAATCGTTTTCAAAACCGATAATCGGATTTCCGTTTAACAACCCTAGTCTTTACCCGACACTTACAACTGTCCTTCATGAGCTTGACCCGTAGTTCTTCCAGCTCTCTGTTCATCTTGTCAACAGATTCCATCACTGACTGATGGCTATACTCTGGGAAACAAATGCCTTGCTTCCCAGTATCGGCATCCATACTTGTAGCACCAAGGTCAGCAGCATCCATATTATTTATAAATTTACAAGAAAGATTGCTGCAATTCAGAGGATATTGAGAATCAGACAATGTATAACAATAACATTTCAGATAATCAATATGGTATATTTATAGCAACAACAATTAAAATTACTAGTACTACCACTTTTGTTTGGATGCCGTGGTAGTTCAGTAGGTCAGACATCTGGCTCATAATCAAGCTGGCCTAGGCTGGCTGCCTCATTATGGGCCTTTAAAGGTATTTAGCTCAAATTTTCCTAGGTATCATAGCCAAAGTAATGAAAGTGCCTTTAGAAAGAAAACAACAACAAACACCACCTCCAACCAAACATCACTAATGCAGATGCTACATGCTGCAGCTACTTATCCAACACACATCTCCCCATACCAAGACAACTACTGCTATAAAGCTTAATTACACTAGCTGTGCAATTTTAGTACAGGCTATGAACACAACTCTAATCAAGCAAACTTACAACAAGAAGTTCCTCAACTTATGAACTGCTAATCACTCAGAAATAGGTTAATCAAGACATGAATTTTAAAAAATGCATCAATTAAGTAAGCTACACCTATTCTTTTAACTTCTACCACCATCAACACAGCCAGACCAGACAATCTGCATGCTTTTGTATTCAATATTTGCTTGCTTTTTGTATTCAAGGTATACATCAAGTTCATTTTAGGAATTATGATAGCTACGTGCATATTGTTATGTGTTTGTTCTTGGAATTACATTTTTTTAATCTGGTAAACAAATGATTTTCAAATAAATTTAAATTACTGCCTAAAATGAACTAAAGGGTGAACACATGATACATGACTATACATGGCAGTCTGAATACTTGGAGGTGGAAGAATCCAAGAAGACCTGCAATAAACAAAACCCGACATGAAGTTACTGGTAAGTTTCCTCACATACCCATAGTGGGGTAGCCATGACTCAAAATCCACACTGAGGTGAGATGTGGTGTGGCCAGTGCAAGCTATGTGTGAGCAGTGTGCTTGCACAGGGAGCATTTTTCTCAAGATGCCAAATCAGAAAAAAGGCACAAAAAAATCAGAAAATGGAGCTAAAATAAAATTAAAGCCACGCCTTTTTCTTCATATGCTTTTTTTTTTCTTTGGTTTTTCAGTCCGATAATCAATAGTATTTCAAATAGAATAAAGCAAATTTACTTTCATTATACATTTCTGAAGTTTGAATACAGATGGGTGGGGGTAATCAAATGTCTTTATCCTTACTGTCGTTTTTTCTCTCTCGCGTCGTCATAGAATATATTTGTTGAAAGGTTTACTGATTTGAGTGATAAAAAATTGTACTTGAAACTCTAAATTTCTTACTCGATGGCTGCTTCCAAATTATATCGGTAAATTCAATTTTCGTGTTTTTCCGGCTAAAAACTTTTTTGGGAAGCCCGATTTAAACAATGAAACCTTATGATAAGCGTCGTACGACATAGAATTAAACTTTCTTTTTTGGTGATAGCAAACAAATCTCCACAAATGATTCATATTTGGGTTTAATTAAAGAAGCAAGAAATTTAAAACTAAAACCATTACATAAAACAATGTTATAAACATTTGTAAAGAAATAATTTGATAATATACTTTCATGTTTTACTTTGTTTTGAGAGTAGACTTTGGCGCCATATGACATTAGCTGGTCCCAATTTTAGACAAGGGTAGTGTGGAAGAAATTTTAATTATCGTGATTTAAAGTTATGTCAGTATTATTATGTACTGTTAAGTGATAGTTTTTGCAGCTATGAGATGTTTTACTATATATTGTTTAAGATTGTGACTTCAATAGTATAATGCTCAGTTGCTTTGCTTTCATGCTGTTTTCAGGATCGACGATGTTTGAAGGGAGAGTTGAACTTCGTCAAGTTTAGTATATCAAAAGACAACAACACATTATTAAATGGTTTAAAGGGTAAAGCTGACACGATGAGCAAACTAGTTTCTCTCATAGTCTTTGAACATTATGATAAATGCTTAAGAACAAATTAGAGAAAATGGGCAACTATTCAAAAGGATTGTATGTCAAAACTTCCACCTTGAACCCTGGCTAGCACAAATGTGTTTCTAAACTAGAATTGTCAATTTTGTTTATATGTGGATAAAACATGGATCTTTCTTAATTTAAAATTCTATCCCTTGGCCAATAATATAAAACTATTTTAAGAGGTACCATCACTGCATCAGCTGTTTTTAGGGAAAACTATTTTCAGCGATGTATTGAATGCAACATTTGTGTACTCTTGTCAACATTCATCCCTTGTACAGAAACATTTGTGAAAAATCCTGTCCTACTGTTAGTGCTCAAAGAAGTCTTTAAGAACAGGTCTAGGGCAGTTTTTCAAAAAGTCTTTTTACCAGCTTGAAATCAATTTCCCTGAAAGTACAAAATATTCTTTATACAATTATGTTGAAACTGCTATATTTTGAATAAATAAACATTATACATTCTTTCAGTTAACCAATTTTGTGTTAGTAGTTGCCTATCAAAATAGATTAGATTAAACACAATTAGGGATGTAAAAAAAAACTACTGAAAACTTCACGCAGGTATCCGTTGCGCTATTTAATGGGTAACCGGTTACTCGTTAGAACATGAAAGACTTGTACAACCCTAGACCAACAAGTTGTTCTCCGCCTTTTTTTATATTTTGACTGGCATTAGAGACTCACCATGTAATGCACTACTTGGTATGAAGTGCACATACCATGATAGCTTTGATTTGATCGGACAGCACGCTTTATTAATAAATTTATTTACACTAACTGTTGTAGACGGTAAGTATAATCCTGCTTCTAATGATCCACTCCATTAAATTCTTTAGAACACTCACTTTTTTTGTATAAATCCCTGTCAGAACAGAACACCTATGTATTCATCGGCTGTTGACCTTCAGATTTGAATTACCCACACAAACAGGGCTACAGTGACTGCATGGTCATGTGGTGTCACTGGTATGTACCAGTGATACCACGTGACCATGCAATTGCTGAAGTAAGTAGTCTATACATTTATTAGTGTTGTTTTGAACTGTAAAGCTGTTAGCACAGCACAGCGTGCAGCAGCCATTTACTAGTGGGCCGCTCATACATAACGGGTGGTCCTACTCCTAAATATAGACTGGAGCTACAACTCAGACCAGCGTACTGCTGATTATATTTTGATAGTGTTGTCGACAAATTATTTTTGTGAACGGGTACTCTTTATTCATTTTCAATGCCCAGGTTTTTCACTACGGTTGGATACCCATTGACAGCCCTAGACACAATTAGGTATAACAATGGGTGCTAGAATTTTTACTTTATATGATTTCATTCAAAGCAATGTTTCCTCCAGGTTCTGATACAAACTAGTGCTGTTTTTTTTAAATGAATAATGCAAACATTTCTGTTTCTTGATAAAATTTAAATCAGAATGAAGTCTGAGATTTAGCGGTCTTATTTGTTGTATCAATGGTACAAGAATACTTAAGTTTTCATAATTAGGTAATGTTACAGTGCTGTTGGTGTTTTTGCAGTTGCAGAAAACATTTCAACAGTATAAGCCAAAATAACCAGCCAGATGCCAACACTTGAACTAATGGATTAAAATACAGTTAATTAGCTCTGTTCCTTTATAATAAAAATCATAATATTTTGGAGATTGTTTTAAGTCACTTACTGTATATATCCACTTATAAGACAAGTCCAACTGCAAACTGCACAGACCTAGATTATGCAATGGTAAATTGAATTGACCGATCTTCTGGTGCATTAAGCCATTATGCTGCGGCAGATCAGAATCTTTGTTTTTTGCAGTTTGCCTTAAAAGCTAGTATATATGGTAACTAAAAATTGACAAATAGCAGTAAAGGTACAGTATCTTATATATTAGCAGTGATGCATTAACAATGTGTGGGCAAGAGACAGCTCATTGTTATTCAGTGCTCACAAGGTTCCCAGAGTGGTCTAAAGTGCCATCTGTTATGGATTACCACCATCTCACCTCTGTCTACGTGAGTTCGATTCTTGGATTTAGCCAATGTGGGTATGTGAGAAAGCTTGCCAGTAGCTTCTCGTGGGTCAGTGGTTCTTTCCGGTTTTCCCTCCACCATTAATACTGGCAACTATGTATAGCCTATCTTGTGCTGAGAAATGGTGTTAAACCCTACACGACATCAGTGCTCACAGGCTTGGCTTTGTACATAAAGTTTATAGTTTTGGATGCAAGTAAAGTAGATTTCATTTGATGGAGGGACCTGTAAAAGGAGCCACAGCAGGGGGTTGACTATTAATAATTTACCAGTGTCTTTCAAAACTTTAAAATCAAATGTCATGGCTTAACATTTCAGGCAAATTAGATAGCACTTTTGTTTTGAAAACATGCTGGAAATCTCACTGAAAATACAGGAGGGGCTTGAAGTAAATATACAGGGTCCAGGGAATCATGCTTATTTGTTTTATGATTGAAATAAACATGTATAGGCATTAAACAAACTTCATATTACTAATTTTCTTTGTTACAATCGACTCCACATGGAAGATTTTATATACTAACTTAAAATAGTTTTCAACAGCAGCACATTTTTCATTCTTCCTATTTGGCAACATGTGTGGAATGAAAACTACACAAACTTGAGCACTAAACCCACTTTCTTGTCGAATCAGCTAAAAAATGGCATCAACTAGC
The DNA here is from genome assembly GCA_030141615.1 of Unio pictorum. NCBI lineage: Eukaryota > Metazoa > Mollusca > Bivalvia > Unionida > Unionidae > Unio > Unio pictorum. The sequence continues at coordinate 3,864,821 of JARLTB010000023.1, read as the reverse complement.
AAATACATTACTTTTCACCCAGGGCTGGTGCTTCCGCTAGGCAAACTAGACAGTCGCCTAGGGTGCTGGGCTAAGGGTTTATTTCATGATGTGTGGGTGGGTGGGGGCGTGAGTGGAAGGAGGGTGCCAGATATCTGATCTCGCCTAGGGCACCAAAATGCCTTGCACCGGCGCTGTTTTCACCTGCTAATCTGAAGTATGGATGAGTTAGAATCTGGGTTTCTTGTATAAGTGGCTTGTTATTCATGTTTGACCAAGTTGAAGTTGTTTGACCTGATGTGTTCACAGAAACATGTCAGCCTGATGTATTTAAAACTGGATGTGCAAACTTTGAAGTGGAACAGTGTCAGCAAGTGTCAAAATCTTGTTGTAGTGTTGTAAAAAGTTATGTTGCAATCATACCTCAAGAAATCTTGGAATATATGTAAAGAACAAAAAGTTTTATTGAAAGTGATGTAAGAACTTTTAAGCTTGTAATAAAGAGAGTATATTGTGTGACTGGCAGTACTTGACCTGATTTGATGGAGTACCTGTAGTGATGCTGGTAAGCACTATATTAAACTAGGAATTATTTCAGAAGTTAATTATTACAAATACATTTCTTGAAACATAATGGGTTTGTTTATTAATATATGCTGTTTACATGAAAAACTGACTCCCACTCCACACATTAACAATTTAAAATCTCCCTTTTAAAAAAAAAACTCCCTCTGAAAATACTGGAGAAGTCACTTGTATGATAGAGAGAATGTATATCAGTGCACTTGTTGGGCCATTCATAAGTTTTGAAAATTGTACATTTGACCAAATTTTACCAAAAAATTCTTGTTTGAAGAATTTTCAGGTTTGTACAAATTATGCTACTCTTCCATTACATCTGGCCATACTTTGACAACATACTGGTTTAAAAGCCTTTACATTTTGTATAAATGAAGCTGATCTGCCATCATAACTGCTGTTGGTAAAAACTTGAAAAAACTTTCAATGACATCTCAAAAGTTAGTGAACAAATATATGTAGTGCCAAATTTGACAGCACCCTGGCATGAAAGTCTTTCAGGGTGTTCAGACTTCCAGATATAGGAGCGGAAGAAAATCGGTATGCTTTTTAGTTTAATACTCAGCATTTCTGTTTCCAGTTGGCCATGGCAGATGGTGAAGTGCATATGAAAAAGGAGCCAGGATTTTTGGAGAGGCCCAACATGGGACAAAAGGGATCAGTTAATCATGGAGTCCTAGTGGATGACAGCTTTCTCCTTGAGCAACAGAAGAAAAAGGACTTTCTGAACCAAAATGATATGGACAATTATTTGTCAGACATTCCAAAAAGGCCCCCACTGCGCAAGCCTCCCCGCCTACCTGTGATCTCAAGATTGTTCACGAGGGATGCTGAATACAATGACACAGGAAAGCTGCTTCTTAATGAGGGTCCATTGGAGCGAGAAAGCTTTTATTCTTCAGTCGGCCAAGAAAGAGAAGTACTTTTGCAAGAGAAAGACACTAAAACTTTGAATTCCATTTATACTTGGTCTGAAGGTATTCCTCCTCAAGATAATGTTCAAAAGCTCGACTCCACCAAATGTAGAGAATATGAAATTGAAAATCCTTTCATTCACAATGTTAAAATTAAAGCAGAACTTATTGATACAGACTATGAAGAGGCAATGCTACCAGAACAATTGAAGTCTTTAACTGTTTCAGAAGTGAAAATGGAATTTCAAACTTGGATAGATAAGGAAGACATCAGTAATGAGAAGCTAGATGGTCTGCCAGATGTATGCAACATTGACACCATACAGGGAAGGGAAGCAATATATGAAGGAGAAGAAAGCAAGACATCCAGTAATGTTTTTCACCTTACACTAGGTACAAAATCAAGAACTTTGTGCTCACCAGTCTCAAGTGCAGAGTCACATGAAAAGTCCAGCACTTGTATCCAAACAGAAGGGTGTGGAGCTATCAGATCGGAGGAATTGAGTGTTCATGTTAAAGTCCAGGGTTCTGATTTTGGTGAAGCCAATGTCAACGATTGTGCTTTGCAGAGTAATTCATTTGAGGCTATTATATATGAGAAAGATGCAGCTTATTTAAAAGAAGTCTCACATAATCTTCCTGAATTCAGCCATCAGCTTCATGGGAATGAAAACGAGGAAAAATCTGGAGGAAGGATTGGTGATGTACAGAGTGGTAAAAATAGTGCAGAAGGCAAAGAAACCTTAAATGCTAAAGCCACAGAAGTGACGGTTAAAAAAGAAGTTGTTGACACAGAAGATAAGTCTGAAATGAAGGAATGTGATAAAACAAATAATGATTTAGAGAAGGCAGTTAATAGTGAACTCTATGGGAAACATACAAGTGATCATCCAGAATTGCTGAAATCACAGACATCAAGTTCGAAGAATTATCTTACGCAGGTACTTGGGATTAATGATGAGTCATCTGGGTTAATTAAACAGGAACAGAAATACTCTGGAATTGGGGTTCTACAGGAACACTGGCTTTACCACCGCGGACAAGGTACTTCATGTTGTATCTTGCCTCTTATAGAAAACAGTATTAACTATCCACTGTGGTGCATTATTTTAATTAAATAAATGCATGAAATCTTAAAATATATGATGTGTTTGTATCCAGAGATCAGTCATCAAGTTCTCAGCTTTTCTTTGTTTCTAGCAATTTTGTGTAACTTGAGAATGTCAAATTCTGATTGAGAGAAAATTGAACTTTTAAATTTTTAACTCTAGTGGTCTTAGATTAGAAGAATTATGCATGGTCTGTTGTCCATCCATCCATTGGGCAGGTTTGTTATTGATACTTCTACTCCTCAACTTGGGGGAGGGTTGCCATGAAACTTTACATATACATTTATCTGGAGATATAATTGGTTGTGAGTGAAAAGTGTGCTGATCAGACATCCAAAATAGCCATTACAGCAGACATCTTGAAAATCTTATGGCTACATGTTGAAAATCACACTATGGCTGAACTCCTTCTGAATGGAAAGTCATAACATTTGAGTTTTTATCTGAAAATTTGTATGATCTTTTGTCTTCAGTTAAACTGGTGCTAATATGATAATCAATAAGGCAGCCATCTTGAAAATCTTGTTTTTGTTACTCATCCACAACAGAAAGTCATATCAGCATAGGGTTTTCTTGATGTTTTGTTACACTTGAATGAAAATGGAACTGCCCATAAATCTAATATGGCCAACACAGTTGAAAATATCTACTTCAACTGAATTCATCATATCAACATCAAGTTTTATTGAAAAATTTGCTATCATGTCAAGTTGCTTTTAAATAAAAATTGTGCTAAGCTGATAGCCAGTATAGCCACCACAGCAGCCATCTTGGAAATCTTGTTATTGATACTCCTACTAAATGGAGAGTCATATCAGCAAGGGCTATTCAATAACGAAAATTTGGCACAGATTTATTAATCTTTGCATTTGTAATCACATGCAAAATAAGGACTCTGTGCAAATTTTCATGAGTTTTGTGCTCTGCATTTCCAAGGAATGTAGAAATTATCCATTTTGCCCCTGTACAGTGTTGCTTTATGAGCTGCTATTTCAGATGGTTGAGAAGTGATTGTAGTCAGGGAATGCCAAATGTTTTTAACAAAATTGTTTTTTTAATAAACTTATTATTTATTACATTTGGATGAATGTGATTATTTAATATTCATTTCATTTAATAAAATGCAATCCTTTTTCAACAGAATATACCATACATTGACTACCATCGCTCATCAAATAACTGAAATCGAGGTCATTGTAGTTTGGAAAATACAACTATTCGATTTTGTCTAGATTTATTTCGATAAGGAAAAAAGGCAAGAGAGTAATATAAATAAAGCAGTTAGACTCTAAACTGTTCAGTATAGGCTGCCAACTATGCAAGTTGTTCTTGAAAATTTAGCATCCAGTTCACTGTCAAAGCTTTTCAAAGAGGTCCTAAATATGACCACATTTGCCAAATTTTTAAACTTTGCAATGTTTTGCCCTGAGATGTGTGGATCATGATGATAATGCGTAAAACATCTAGTTCTTTTGTGAGTTAGGTGTATATGCAAATTTAACTTTTGAATTGCAAGACTTTTTAGCATTTTCCGTCATTACCATTGGTTTGTATGCTTGTTTTGAGTAGCCTTAATTTACCTAACGCTGTTAGCAAGCATTCTACTTGATGTGGCCCAAACACCCGTCTGTGCTGGACTTCAGTGAAATGACATTTCAATCTATCCAGAATTGGGCCGAGTTGGATCAAGTTGAGTGCTTTAAATTTTCATGTTAAAAGTATCATCACAACTTCCATGAACACAAGTGAATTAAAAAATTACAGATTATACATTGGTATTGTTCACTTGGTCATTCTGGATCCTGATGTAATTATCAATATTACATTTTTTTTAAACAAAGATATTTTTGTTCTTTCAATGCAGATTTGAAAGCCAAGCTTGTGACACAGTTTGGGCATCATGGCAAAGGGATTTTCAGTGGTATGCATTTTCCTATTGGCATTACAGTCAACAAAAGGGGAGAGATTATTGTGTGTGACACTGGGAACCATGTCGTCAAGATCTTCAGCAACACAGGAACATTTCTTAGGAGTATTGGAGTAGATGTGAGTTTTGTGCTAATATTCTTTGGATTGGACTTGTGGTATAAGCAGCTGCCCATGTCCATTGTCAGTCAGTCCCTCATATTATTCATTATTTTCATTATATGACTGTAAAACAAACTTTGAAACTTTATAAACATTTTATTTCCCCTCGATAATTTTTCAAATAAATTATGGCTTGAAAAGAGATTTAATAATGGGTTTAATATACAAAGGACATAATTCATCTTCTCTCTTCACCATTCCTTTACAGAATTTAGCAAGTTGTAGCCTCTGCTTGACTTTAATGTTTTCCTATGCAGCTTGAACAAAGAATTCCTCAGTTAACATTGGGAAGGACAGAGTGTCCTCTGAGCACATCTTGATATGCATAAAAAATTTATTAAGGTTTGCAAACATTTGGATACACTAATTTGGATAATTGATTAAAATGTAGTAGCAGGTACTACTGCTATGACCACCAGGATTAAATTTAGGACATTTTTTTGTGTAATTGGTACAAAAGCGCATTGGTTGCACTCTGAAGTATGAAAAATACATATGCATTGGGGTATAAAATAATAGATTGTGCATGTCTTGGCACCCAACACGCTCCAGGTTGTGAATTCGGCTCTTTACAGTGAATTATTTAGATGAGTATTTGAGAGAGACAATTAGTTTACTAAGTTGGCTGTCATTTATAACATAGTAATGAATGATACCCAATCACACCACATGCAGAAATAAGTGTATCCAAGAGGTGATTTATGAAAATGTTGATAATCAGAATGAGAAAAAATAACTTGCAGAGGAAATTAGTAAATTCGAATAGTGTAGGCATCAGGACTAACAAGTATATCCATCTCAGTATTTCCCCAGAATGGAAATTGGCAAAAGTTACCACATTGACAAGTCTGGCAGCAAACAAGATGTCACTAACTACAATATCTAACAACTCGGTTCAGACTGTCTCCATAACATTTTACCTATGATGTCATAACTTCATTCATGAAGTCAGATTCAGAAAAAAACACTCATGTGAGACAGTCTTGGTCTCCATGATAGATGGATTTCTGCCGTGGATCAAGGAAAATTAGTTGGCTCCATACAAGCTAGAAAAGCTTTTGAGGCTGATCATGATATTCTTATCAACAGTTTTATTATTATGACAGTTCAACAGTTGATTGGGTTACATTATATGGAACAACGAGAAAACAGTCAAAATTAATAGCAGCTTTTATAATGAAGACCCAGTTGCATGTGAAGTACCACAGAGATCAATCATAGACCCACACTACTTTTTCATTTTCATTTTTATGCTACTGAATATAAGCGACTGTATTTCATAAATTGGCTTTTATGTAGACAAAACCACACAATCAGATTTCAAGGCATGAAAAAACATGAAAGTAAACAGACGAGACAATATTTACTACCAAACAAAAGACAGCAAAATTAGAAAACAACAGTTTGAAATTTTTTGTTGAATGAAATTTGCCTGCAAATGTTTGTCCATGACAAAATCCTTAGGTGATAGTTGACAAAAATTGCAGTGGAATAAATATATTTAAGTCATATTTCACAAGTCAGTTGATGTCTGTGGTTATTAAGCAGCATGCTGGTGTCACCCAAATATGCAAGTCTAGCCACCCAACAAAAGTTGATGCTACCATTAGGGCTGTCAAAAACCACGGAAAACTTACACGGGTACCCGTTGTGCTGTTTAACGGGTACCCGGATACTCATGAGAACATGAAAGACATGTACAACCCTTGAGCAACAATTTTTTCCCCCACTAAATTACGCGTAAACGTACATGAATTACGCTTTTTCGGTATATCCACCTTGCAAAAATCTCGTTTATATTAACATTTCATTAATCCCACAGACCGTATTTAGTAAAGACCGCTTTACGTAACTACAATATACGAGTAATCTTGTCCGTGTACTTGTACTTTCCTACAGTAACATGTTCTACTTATAGCAATCCTTGTTCTACTTTCCCACGAATTCTATTTATAGCATCAGTATGGCTTAGTGAGGAGAGAACAGACTATATTTATTTATGTGGCTGCTATATAATATGTCCAAATTATATGTACAACAACTTTTGGAAATTTGTTTCTTGTCGATATCACGTGAATGTATGACCTAGGTTGCGAGATTTGTGTAGTCACGTGACTAGAAATGCAAATAGCCAGATCCGGGACAAATTTCAGGAATGATGTACTTTCGTCTCGTCTGTCAGCAGATTAAAGGCAATGCAAATGCTATGCTCACGATTTTTGAGGAAATAAATCATATTCCTAACGATTTCAAATTTTCATGTTGGTATATCTCAATCAAAGATCGTTCAAGTTTGCTGGGCCGGCATGTAAGCTGCTACCCATGCCGACATCAAATGGTGTCGACGATTTTCATCTTTTTTTATAGGAAATGCGCTCTGACCCTACACCCCAACAATATCAAAAATGGGGTGGCAAGGGTCAGACTACTCAGACCAGCGTGCTGCTGATGATATATCATATTTTGATAGTGTTGTCGACAACTTTTTTTTGTGAACGGGTACTCGTCCTTAATTTTCAATACCTGGGTTTTTCGCTACAGTCTGGTACCTGAGTACCCGGGTACCCGTTAACAGCCCTAGCTACCATCCATGGGGTAGAGAAGTGCATTTCTGATGTGAAATCATGGATGACATGTAACAAGCTGCAGATGAATGATGATAAAACTGAGGCTATTCTGATCACAACACAAAGACTTTCTCATTCACATCCTTTACCTCAGACAATAAATATCAGCAACACCAACATTAAATTCTCACAGTCAGTACGGAACCTAGGCGTTACTCTAGACTACTTTCCCATTGCACCAACTAGCAACCCCAGCTGATCAACGTCACATATTAAGAACATCAATGAAAATCAATACCTAGTGTTGGAAACTTCATAAGTGTCACACACAAATGAAAATCAACCTATATAAAATATACATGTTTCAAAAGGGCATTAAATTATCTACCATTTGATATAACTTTTAATTTGTTTATTTTTAAATTGCCTTTGTTTTTATAAATTGAACTTTATCCGCAGTGGTAATTTCCGGTAATTTTCCTTTTTGGCGCGCGTGCACCAGCAACAGCGCGTGTCAGTCGCGTGATCACGCTTGCGGGTCATTAAATGGCTATGAATATTCATAGAATTAATTTGCCCAATGAGAAAAATGAATTCGCTACAACCCGGTGCTTGACTTTTTTTCGTATGTTAACAAAAAACAAAGCTACGACGGGTCAAAGCCGGTGAGGATTTGTACGCAATCTAAGCTAAATACAGATAAAAGGCATATATCAAAATAACATTTAAGCTTTTTTCTTTAAAATGATGTATAAATCATTAAATTCGGTAAACATTTTGTATCCCGCATTTAACACCAAACTTTTCAAAATTTACCGACTTGTCGATCGGGTGACCCGTCCGTCATTTTGGACATTTGACCCGAGAAAAATTTCTAAATAATGTGGAAATTACGTATACTCCCGCCCACCTGCAAAACAATGCTAGTTCGCAAAATCTATTTTCAATTTTTTTAAAATATAATTACAGATATAAAAGATTACATTGTGGATAAGAATTGATTCAATATGGAAGGGAGATCGCTAGGCCCTTTCTGTACTGAAATACAGCTTAGTGAAGAACACTTGAATGAACTGACTTCAATAAAATCTCTTGAAAATTGTCATGTGAAAATTGGTGTTTTGTTGAAACTGAACACTTTCTTGAAAAGTGCAGCAAAAGTAATAGATGTTGCTAAATGTCTGCAGCCGAAATTGTCTGTTTTTAGTGATGCAACGTTGAGGATAAAATTAACCAGATTGTTTGAAGTCAAGAAAAAACAGACAGTGGTATTTTAAAGAACACGGAATATTGACTCTTTATTTAAGCAGTACCAAAACAAATTCTTTTAAATGATGTGTGAAGCACTTTACAGACTAAGATGTGTTTTCTAAACAATTAAAACAATTTACAACTTAATTATTTCAACAGAATGGTGACTTTTAAGTTAAAGTAGCAAGTGAGGTTTACCAATTACCATGAATTTAATAAAAATTGAATTTGATGCATAGTCCATATGATTAGTAAAGCTTTGAACTTTATACAGTTACCAGCATAACTTAATTAAAATTTTTATTTGAATGGTTTTGATGTGAAAAAAAACATTTTTGATTAAACACCATATATTGATATGTTGTTGCTGTTTGTGTTATCGTACAAAATATTAAAAACAAAATTTAAATATTGGTGAGATGTTTCTTGCAATAACTGTCCCTCTTGTAAAAATACATCTTAAACAATCGCAAAAATGAGTCCAGCATGTTCTTTTACATAAAGTTGGAAAGTTTTATTAATTTATCTTAAAAAATAAAAAAATTACATCAATTTATGTCTAATTTCTTTTTTTTCTGGTGCCATCGATTTATCGCGTGGCAAATATTATTATAAGGGAAAAAGTGGGCAAATTGAATGAAAATATGCAACTTTAAAATGTCATATTTTTACTTCTAGTAGAGATATTTTTAAAATTTAAACTGTTTTGTGCTGCTAGCAATAAGATCTATCATTTAACAATGTTTTAAAAGTAATTCAATGACAATGAAAAATCAGCTGGGGTTGCTACACCAACATGTCATGAACATATGCAAGGCTGCATTTCTTGAATTGAGATGCATCAGTTCCATTCATAAATATCTTTCAGTTGATGCAATTAAAACACTTGTGTGTTCATTAGTACTTTCAAGACTGGACTATTGTAAATCAATTATGTCTGGTTCGTCACAATAATTACTCCAGTAACTTCAAATAGTTCAAAACACAGCTGACCGGATCATCTTTAGAGTACCTCGATCAGAGCACACCTCACCACTGCTCTGTACCCTACATTGGCTATCAATTTGATACAGAATCAAACACAAAATTTGTTCTCTGTGCTATGTTTCAATGACAGACTCCAGTCCAACATACTTATCCAGCCTCACCCATGTGTATACACCAGCTAGATCCTTACGCTCTTCTTCTGATAATCATATACTCATTGTTCCCAAGGTGAAAACAAAGTCATATGGACAACGTTCATTTGCACACCAAGGCCCAGCGACGTGGAATGAATTGCCCAATGAAATTAGACACAAAGACACAGTGGTCCCTTTTAAGAGTGCTCTTAAGACTCACCTATTTCGACTGCAGGGACAAACTTAGCTACCTAATCATGTTTTGTATTTTGTATTTTGTATCTTGTATGTTTTCAACATGTTTTTATGTTTTCCAATTTCATTGTTTTTGTCATTTGTTGTTCTGTAGTGTAGTCATTCATTATTGATGGTGTAAAGTGCTTAGAGCTTTGAAAGATTAGGCACTATACAAAGTCCTCATTATTATTATTATTATTATTATTATTATTATTATTATTATTATTAACATAAGGCTGTACGTGTTAACTAAACAATTGTTAGCTTAATATATTACAAATGATATACAAACCAGTTACCTAGTTTACTGCAATGTTATATGGGGAAAGAATATTTACAAATTATTTCACTTGAAACGAGCTTGCATACTTATCTTAGATAATGCGGAAAACATCTCAAGTGCAATGAATGATATTAAAATGTTAACAGTAAGTTATGGAATATTTTTAAGAAAGGCGAGACTTGTGCACAGTTTCAAACATTATGGCCCCATTATATCTTTATGAACTATTTCATGCTAGAAAACAAGGTTTCTTGATGAGTCTGTGAAGTGTAACATGTTGTTGCTCTCAACATTCAGCATTGCATCTTGAAAATGTCTTCACAACTAAAGAAAAAGAAATGTACTGCACGAAAAGTGAAGTTTAGTTTTGAATATCCCATAAATTGGCCATTCATTCAGCAAACGCAGTGTGCCACAAATTTTACTATTGGGAATGGTGGCAAAGACAATGTGAGGAAGCAGTCGGTTGCTAAAAGCACATAGAGTTTGAGAAAATTAAGCACTCGCAGATTTCAGCTCTGGAATATATTAAGCCATTAAGGAAGACCTGCAAGCTACCAATGCTGAAGCATTGTTTGTGAGTTTTCTTGTTGAACACAATCTACCTTTATCAGCTGGAGACCATGCTAAAGATTTGTTCACAAAAATATTCCCAAACTCAAAGATCACTTCACAGATTCATGTCTAAATTCACTAATTTTTATTCCTATTTTCACTAATTGTATTTTTTTTGTGTGTTTAGGTGGGGGTGGGAACTAATTTTTTGCAATACCTGATACTAATGAACTCCCTCCACCCACCACACTCTGATATCCGGTAGTGTTGGTCCATGTCAAAGGAGCAAGGGTATTTCATTGGTTATGACCCCAAAGATATTTGGATCATATTTTTTTTTTTAGTTCAACCTCTTAAATACTGATTGGAAGAGGGAATATTTAGATCTATCTGACTGGGATGTTGAATTTTTGGAAAAGAAATGCACTGCAATACAGTGTCGTAGCATGATTACATAATATAAATGAATCTAAACCCCCACCCCCCGAATAAAAAAGGAACTGCATAATGGGTTATATTGAAAAGGTCATTTTTTTTAAAGTAATAAAGTTAAGTCATCTAACATTTGTTTAGTGGGCTTGATCATAATGCGGTTTTCAGGCTCAATACTTTGTTTCCTGGATCCCTTGTTTTTTATTTGCTTGCCCATGTTTACTCATATGACCTAGCCTGGTTAAGTATATTTTCATTGCAACTGCCTAAAAAAAATCACAATAGGAAATTGACAAGTTATCAAAACCTCGAGTCACTCTGAGTTTAATTGGCAAGAAAAATAAAACGTGTTTGTCAGACAATCCAGTCTTCTTTAGTGTTGTATCAAACATTTTTGTTATACCAGGTATTAGGTTAATTTGATCAGTTCTCTGAGTTCCCGAAAGAAAATGTTCTGGCAGTATTTTTTACTGTTTTTCTTTTACAGCCACGTTTTCCTCAAATGCATCGACCCTCAGCAGCTGTTGTGAATGATAATGATGACATTTTTGTGAAGGATGACATCTGTATTCAAGTATTTAATAGACATGGAGTGCATCTGCGATTAATTGGACACCATCAGTTTCACCATCCCTATGGTAAGTGAATTGCTTATCCAAGAAAGTGAACAAATCACTTACTGTTATATAGTTTAACCTGCCTTAGTTGACATTGTTATAATTACGGGTTTTACTTTTGTTGATCCACAATTAAATTCTTAAGTAATGATCTTTACATAACAGACACCCAGCTTATGTGGACAGTTTACATATCTACCAGATCTGGTCAGATTGAGTTATGGTAACCAAATATGCAGATTTTTGTTAGTAACAGATGCACTAACAAAAATGATACCTCCAGAGGCACAAGTCAGACGTCATGACAACTAAATATATAAAGAACTAAGAGAAAAAGTAATTTTCAGCTAAATTGAATTGATTGTATCCATGGCTTGAATTGATTGACTCTGAAGGAATGATGTTTTGGAATTTTGCAAACATCTCATACTTGCACACATTAGAAATTCAGTCTGTGTATTTGTAAATGACATTGATTTCAGGATTTTTTTCAGCAAGTCTAGGACAGTTATGAACCGCATAAAGCCACTGCAGCACATTATATACGTAAATCTAGCTCGCAGAAAATCCAAGAAACTGAAGCAGCTAACACTTCACGAAGAAAGACCATTTTAACTCTAAATGAAAATATAATTAAATTATTGATCTCTATAGCACACCCTCGCCCAATATGGAAATGTGTATATGCTCCAGAAGAAGAGTCTTAAAGTTGGTGAAAAATATATGAACAGACTCATGACATGATACTTAGTTCTTTCAATTGATCAAGTCTTGAGAGAAAAAGATGGGGAGTGTCGGAATGCCATTAAATTCCTTTACCGTGGTCATGGAAGTACTGGTACCATACAGCAGCAAGACACGAAATCATGTATATATGACAAATAACAAAAGCTTACAAATTAAATCCCCTTTCCAAAAATAAATATTATTTGTTTTGCTTTTAATATGGATGCATCTTTTTGAACCTAGGCAGGATATTCAAATTTTGGAATGTGAAATTTGAATATTTTTTCCAAGACATATTCGAGTGAGAAAGAAAGTAACAAGCTACCTTTTAGCCCAAGTTATCTGTACATGGTGGGATTTCTTTCTGCATTTCATTACAGTTTAAAGTTATGTCTTAAACATTTAATAATTTCATGGTTTGTACAGAAATTAAATTTGTTGAAAGTAGACCACTAAATTTGTCCAATCAGTAAAATAGCCTTTCAAATGGAGCTGGTGAGAACAAAACAGTGACAATGACAGTTAATTTTTTCAGAATATATTTGGAAAATGGAGGAACCAGAACTTGGCAGGTGCATCAGGTCGAAAGACAAAATTAATTTTGGTGCAGCAACCAAAGATGCATTCTTTAACCATGCTAAAATGAATGTCACAGGCAGGAAAGATAAAGTTTGAAGATGCAGCCACTTCCAGGTTTTTCACTTTCAGTTGTGCAGATGGCAATAGCAGCATTATTGCAGGCACCACTGGCTGTGTGGGTGGTTCCAGATGTGCCAACTGTGTCAAACAAAACTAATATAATTCAATTAGAAAAGGTCTCCAGAGCAAACGTCATCAACAGTCAGGATAAATAAAAAATCAAGAAGCTTTGATTTGTTCATTGCTTAACCTGGCTTACCTTGGTCTTTGTGCAATGGTCCAAAAATGGTAAGTCGAGCTCAAGAATTTGCAAGATATCTTAAAAATTCACAACTTTCAGAACTGTTCTTTGATCAGAAAACAGTTTGATACAAGCTGTAAAATAAATAAAGAATAAAAATAGTCAATAGTCTTGAAAAATTAAAGAACATGAGGACAGAAAATTAAGTTTATTGGACATCATGTGTTGATTTGAGTGTGCCTCATGCCAGTAGAAATGATTGCCAACACTGGAATATGAAGAAAGGCATAGCTCTCCATCCAGTTTGTGAAACTCTGTTCTAGGTAATTAAGGCCTAAGTATATTTTACAAACCTTTTAGTTGAACATAATGTTTGCCATTGGTGCTTAAGTGCATGTTTTCCAACTTGCCATTAGCAGTACATGATATTTTATTACCCTGTAATGAAATTTGTCTGACTAGTAGAAAAACATAGCTTTAGTGATGTCTTGTTAGGGTTGACAGGTTTACACTTGGTGAAAGCTTGCATTTATTTTCTAGCCAGTATTTCTGGCAATTTTGTCTCCATCACATTTAGGTTTTATTATCTTTAGGTTTCTTTGATAATCTATATTTGTATCAGAGAGAGATATAGAAATAAAATTCATATGCAACTGGGAAAAAGTCTGGGAAAATAATTTTTTCAATTTTGCAAATATTGATGAAATTCTGGAATAAACTGGGAATTTTCCTCCACAACTTGCAGACATGATTTTTATCCATTTTAAAATGGGATTCCGCTTTTCTCCTGACTTGAATCCGATTTTTCTTGATATAGTCCGTTTTAAAAAAAAAATGTAAGATCCGTTTTTTCTTCTTCTGGTTTTTAACCATTCTTTTCAGTCCCTTTCCGCAACAACCCTTGTAACGTGTTCACTCCATATATTAGGTAGCCCACAACTCTCATAACGAGTATTCTGATTGGTCAAAAGTTTAAATTCATCCAATGAATCTTTGTGTAAAGGAAACTGATGGCAATGGAAAGAAGTGTGCTTGCAAAAAATGGCGTCACTCGTTGTTGAGGGAGACGATGACACAAATGTTTAGATTAAGGTTTTTAAAAAATGGAAGGGAATGGTTGGAACGAATTGTCGACGGAAATTTAGTTGGTCAGTTTATAAGAAAACTGAAAGCTTCAGGACTGGCATTTTGTGCCCTCTGCAATATATACATTACATAAGTCGTGGTTGAAAGAGTCTGGAACCGCACCTTCAAATGAAGCTGCATATGGAAAAAATGAAGCCGTCTGTCAGAATATGTGCACAGCATGTCCCCAATACAAGCTGGAGCTTAAAAGGAAAAGGGCTCTCGTTGAGAAGGAAAAGAAATGATTGCACATTGAGCCAGCAAAATCATTGGTGACAAAAAGGAAGACATGAAATCTTTCTTAAAGCCGCAAAAAGAGCTCACCTGGCATATCAACAGGTTGTGTTCAGTGGACAAAAAGACAAGTGAATATATGGGATCATTTGTATATAGATGATTTATTTGGGTGTTTATTTTATGTATTTGTTATGAAAAGAGAGAAATATAATATGTTGGCAGCAAAAAATGCCTAATTATTGACTTAATTACGATGTGAACACTGACATGCACATAAAATAACTTAAGTACCAATATTATTGGAGAACAAATTCTTGTGACAATAAATATTGTAAAATTATTCAGGTTTGTTAGTTTTTCAAATGATTATTTTCTTACATATTATGGTCACAAAGTGCATCAGGAGCATGCATGTAAAATGCATTTTTAGTCGGGGGTCTTTGACCCCCGGAACCCTTTGATCAGGGGTGCTGCCTCTCGAGACCACGTTGGTGGAGTACCCCCAAAGCCCCTTTCACATTTTGATTTTTTTTTGGGAAGGTCAGAATCATGTCTGTATTAGTGTTATTAAGAGAAATCTTGGCATCCCAAACTTATATTGCTAACTTTAAAATGTCAGTAAAGCACATGAGCTTGTCTACTTTTGGTAAATTAAAATTGGTCTGTATAATTGTTGTGTATATGCATTCCTTTTTTGTTGAATTTGAGGGTTTCAAGCATTTCATTAGTGAAGCTTTTGTTTTCAATTTCTTAACTAGTGACTGGCATTAAGGCAAATAGGCTGGTTCCAGATCATTTATTTTTAGTATTTCCTGTCAGCATTTAGTATGTCACAAGGTAGGGATATATTCTCTTGGGAGTTGTCTCAATGCTTGGAGGCAACCTGACTACAGACAAAGCAGTCTGTCCCCTCTTTTTTGGACTTCATTTGCTGGTTTCTGCCTCCAGTTACAGGCCTGGGTTTATTTGCTTGCTTTGCCTTTAAAGCCCACTGTCTTTGATTTGGGATCTTCTCGGGTAAAGATTTTGGCATGGTCCTGGGCTCGTCTCCATGTGGTTCCTCGAGACTTTGAAAAAACACTGCTGTGCAGTTTAGATACGAACAACAACTATATATTGTATCATTTATAACTTACCAAGTTGTTAACTTGGCATAAATCTTTAATTGATGCATTGAATAATGAAACGGGTGATCAAACAAGAATTTAAGAAAAAATAATCACCATTTATAAAAATGCAGAAAAGCCAACTGTACTGTTAACTGAGAATCTACTTTGGTCATCAATCTGCCCTGTCTTTTGTATCAGTGAGAAAATATAATGATTGAAGCATATGATCTCTTATTATCATTACAGTATGTACTCTATTAACAACCTGAAAATGGACTATAGCAAAGCACCAGGCACATTTTAAAATGAGTTCAGAATCCACTTAATGTTTTCATATCCAGCAAAAAATGTATCTTAGTGCATGCTGAAGTGAAGACTTGAGACATTTGGTCAATTTATCCTTTTGTTTCATTTTAATAATACAAAAACAAAAGCGGTCATTTTCGACCATGAATGGAAAAGTCTTTGATTCTTATGTATTATCTTTTTTGCTTATATTGTTTTACTTGGATATATATATATATTCATTAGAGTTATTAGTTTCAGTCCTTAAACAGTATGGTTAATAATTACTCTTTACTACAGATGTGTCTGTCACCAATAAATACAATATAGCTTGTGTATTTTAAAACAAGAGTTATTACTCTTTTTGATGGTTTCTCAAATTGACATTTTATGGTGATTCTGTTTGATATACCCCTCTATTGTTATCTTGATTGGCAAATACAAATAACAAATGATTGCATCTCTTTGCATCAGTTGTTGTTTGTACATTTGCCCTCATATGTCATTGAGATTTTAATTTCCTTCGTATAGCCTCATTTCCCATTTGGTATCCTCACTAATTTGAGCTCTTATTATATCTTGCCCTCAATCTGGTGTCAATTTGAATAACCAGGGTAAAGCTTTAACTATAATTAATATGTAATACCATTGCATAGCTATGTGGTTCTTGTGTCGGTGGTTATCATTAAAACAAGAATTATCAGTTTAGATGTGTTTATTGATAATGGCCTGTTGTATTGCATTTATAAATGAGGAATATCAGATTACAGTTGCCTTGTGAGCTTGATGCAACATTGTTTCACAGCTCACATACACATGCTAAAAACAAGTCTTTTTTAGTTAATTTTTATTGTAATTTGACGTTGAGGTTACTGTTGCTGCAAGAATACAAGTTGAACTTAACCTTTTGACATCAGGGGCATGCAGTTTATAGATAAATAATAGACCATCTTAATCATTTTGCCAACAACACTCTGTAACATCTACAAAGTATGCTCTGAATACACATGATCTTGCACACTGACTTAATATTATTTTTTTCAGTCATCTCTCTCTCTCTCTCTCTCTCTCTCTCTCTTACTCTCAACAAAAATCTCACATTAACCACTGGAGGTTTTTGCTGTTTTCACATGAAATGCGAGTAAGAAACACATTTTCGGAACTATTTCTGAATACATCCTAATACATCAACTTCCATGCAATTTTCCACTAGCCCAATGCCTAGTTGTGCTAAAAATAACGTTTTCCATTGGTTAGTTTGCTCGTGCATAAGCAGGTGAAAAGTTGGAGTTCTTTGTTGTTGTTGTTTTGTTTTTTTTGTTGCTAAAAGGACCCATAATTTTCGCATGGAGAAGACTCATTATTAAAAATGTCCACCATATCCTACTTTTTGCACACGTTCACCTGTCTGTGTGCAATTCAGACCGGTCTGCCTTACATCTGAGGTCATAAAGTCTAAAATATGGACACAAAATCGGATTTCGACCATAGGCGAATTTTGGGTGTAAAAAAAAAAACAGGTCCATAAAAAGGTTTTCCCTCAGTAATTTGTAGTGCAACTAAGATGTTCAGATTATTTGGTATCATTGTAGAGCTAAATCTTTCTACCTTTCTATAAAACCACTCACTTTAGTGTATCATGCATGACTTTGATGCTACAGACTTTGGCAGTAGGCTACTACCTCCTGCCCCATAAACGCGGTGCTAGGGGTTAATGTGTGAAGTATTTAATTTTATAATTATATAATTCTTGAATCAAGAGCAGAATGAGGCAACATTTGTTTGGTTTAGTTTTGCATTAATACCATTATGTAATCGAGTATTGCGTGTCACGTAGACCTTGTTCTGGTCCTATCCCTTCTCTGTTTGTGTACAGTTGGTACTACACAATTATAAGGGGCCCCGAGTAGCCGAGTGGTCTAAAGCGCTGTCCGTTACGGACCACTGCCATCTCACCTCTGTCTGCGTGGTTCGAGTCTAAGATTCGGCTAAATTGTAGTTAAGTGATAAAGCTTGCCAGTAGCTTCTCGGGGGTCGGTGGTTCTTTCCGGGGTTTTTCCGGTTTCTTCCTCCACCACTAATACTGGCCGCCATATATAGCCTATATATTGTGCTGAAAAATGGCGTTAAACCATAAAAACAAAACAAACACAATTATAATTATTTTGCATATAATTTGTTGTAGTCTAAAATTAATAATTATTTATCCATATATGATAAAATACATGAAATAGGCATCACATTTAAATCTTTACAAATATATTCGATGCATGGGATTGAATCTACATGTAAATTTTTTATTTATGATGAAGAAACCTAATCAGTGGACTTGTATTAATTATATAGCAAAACTGGTCAAATCTGTCAGTATCGGTTTGGGAAAAGGTAAAATTGGTCTTTATACACATGTGACCTTAATGATGAACTTTTTATATCTGCGATTTAATTCACAGGCAAATTTAAGAATTTATTTAATTAAACCTGTCACGCTGGCAGAAAAGACAACTTCCACTTTGGCTGTGATAACTTGACTACTTTTCACACTAGGCATCAAACCCATTTCTTTGACCCTCATATTATAAAAACTGCCTTACTTTAAAATTTTGACATAGAGACACACCTGTGTTACAATGTCAGTGACTGGAGTATGGTAAATACAAGCAAGGTAAGAAATGTTCGCACATTGATTCATGACTAGGGCTTGATTTAGCAATGACTTGATTGTACTTTCTTCTAAACTGCAGGTCTTGAAATGATGCATGATGGGACTCTTGTTTTGCTTGACACCTATCCCAGTGAGCCACGACTTTATTTCATTTCCCAGTGTGGAGCACTACTTCGCTACTACCGCTTCAACCCTCTCCTGTACTGCCCACCATTCTCTAAGTGCAGGTTCATGACCATCAGCAATGACAGCATCATCATCAGTGATCTGGGTAGGGTATCTTTTTAAAAAGACCTCTAATAAATTGAACTCTGATTTGCTTCCCTTTAATCTTCTAACCATGTGCAGACAGTAGAGGGTCTGTACTGTTTGCCACACGGAACCAGTTGCTGCAAGATTGTTGTTGTTTCTTCATGATTATTTGCATTTTTTTTTGTTGTTTGGCTATAAGTTTGTGGTATGTTGATCTGCACCCATTTTGTGTTGCTTGTGATCTTTCAGGAGTATATTTTTCTGATTTAATTCAGATTAAAACTGTTTATGTGTATATATCGGTTGTTCCCAAAGTGGGCGATATCACCCTGTTGGGGGCACTAGGATTACAGAGTTGGTGGAAGGAGCACTAAAACTGAATAATGCTTGTTACATGGTAATGTAGCAGTGTGCTGAGGATTAACAAGGGGGTTGACACCCAAAAACATTTGGGAACCACTGGTTTATATCATCAAAAGCTTTGACAGGATCAGTAAGGAGTGACATCCAACATATTCATAAGGTACTATTGAATCTGTTTGGCTGACCTTGTTATTACTTTGGAAGACATATTTGATAAGTGTTGATCAGACTTGAAAGATATACTTAGATCTATGATGATTTTCATGATCAGCAAGATCCATACATATTAATGAGATGATCTGAATGTACGAGTGTGTTGCAGTTCTGAAGGTCATTTTTATTGTCTGATTCCAATCAGTTTTGGAATTTATTTTTATATCATTAATTTGGACAGGTTTGGTTCTGAAAGAAATGGTGTCAATTCTGATATTTAAGTATGGTAACCATGACATCCATATTGAAAATCGGGTTATCATTGCTCTGAAGAAATTGTCTTTTGAATTGCTGAAAATTCAGTCTCTTCTAGGAACTATTGTGTTGAGAGCAAGATGTTAATGAGGTGAACTTGCAAATTGTCAACTTGGCTTCTAAGCACTCTAAAGAGACAGTAATGTAATTTCTGATTCAATTTTAATTGGACTTGGTATATATATCTAATCATCAAAATGTTGGACAGTTTGTATGATGGCAGAGATCTATGCAGTATTTATTTGTTGGTTTTGCATGCAATTTTCATGTACGACTCTAGAGACTCGATTTTTCAAAATAATGTGAGTGAAGTGACCTTGCTTCAAATTCTCCAAGCTTGTCAGCAATCTATGAACTATATTTCTAATCAGATTTTGATCAAGTTTGTCAAATATTTTTAATTATAAAGATGCTGGATGAGTTTGATTTTGTGCAAGTTATATGAATATTAATGTAATTAATCTTGTACCTGAGTGGATGAGCTAGTTACCATGCAGGGGACCAAACTCTAGTCTTAGTTTGATCCACATTAAGCTTGTATTGTCATTGCTTGGACAGGTTTTATAATAAGTCAGTTCAGTGCATGATAAACCTTGCATTTTTCTGACTGAGCTTGCCATCAGGAAAAAATCATTCCTGTACAATAACTAGAGTTCTCTGCCATTTACAGTTACCAAACTTTATTGATGGTTTGCACTTGGGGTAAAGACAGACCCAATTGATTTCAGTGTCAAAGGTCAAGGCTACTGTGACTGAAAAATGACAGAAAAACAAAAGATTGTTTTTGCATTATTGCATAAATTCTCCACAATCATGTTAGCAAGATAGCTTGCACTACAGAAGAACCCTGTCTGTTTGGGGATCATAAGATCAAAGGTCAAGGTGTGACTAAAGGATAAAAAATGGTTTTAATACAATATTAGCCATCACATACCTGGACCAAACTTTGTAAATGGCTTGCACTTGGGTAACAAATAAATCTATGTATTTTTATATCATAGGTCAAATGATTTTGACTGATTAAAAACAAAACTAAAAGTTTCCACAAAATGGCTTTTGTTCTGCATCAGAGAAAACTTGCAATAAGGATGAAGACTTGGTTTTGCTGTCCAAAGATCAAGGTCACTATGGCTGTAATCTAAAATGTGTTAGTCTAGTAGTATGTTTATTATTATTTGTGTTTTAGGATAAGATGGCTTGATTTATTGATGTACAACTGGAAAACCCAATTCACATAATCATATTGTCAAATACATGAGTGTTGTGCCCTAAATATGCATATATATTTAATGGCCTGTTATTGCCCAAGTTTTAATGTATGCTAATATCAGTATTCAAAATTCTGTTCATATGTTCATTGATGGTCAGGTGAGGCACTTGCATGTAAAATCACTTTTTGTGTGCAGAATTTTAATAAGAATTCGTAAAAACTTTTTAATTATTTCTTATTCAACACACCAGGCCGGAGTGAGATTTATGTGACCACAATAGATGGCAGGCTGCGACGTACACTGGGGCATTGGGGTCATGGGCCAGGAGAATTCTTTGAGCCGTCAGGAGTAGTGGCTGATGGTTTTGGAAACCTTGTTATTGCTGACAGCAAAAACAACCGGCTTCATGTGAGTCTTTATGAAAATACATTTATTTATCTTGTTTGAAATTGTACGGAATTCATACATGATAAGGCATTGGGAAACGTAATAGTGTTGCTGTTACTAAAACAAAAAACTTAAAAGTCAGAATTTCTAAAAGTTTGTTTAACAGAATTTTACCGAATTTGACCAGAAAGCATCACAAAGGCTTTTAGATGTAAACAACTGATGCTGACCCACCATCAAACATGGCCAACATTACTCAAAATAGAGGGGCCTCAAGTGGTCTAAAGCACTCTATGTTATGGATCACTGCCATCTCACCTCAGTCTGTGTGGGTTTGAGTCTCAGATTCAGCCAGTGTGGGTATGTGAGAAAGCTTGCCAGTAGCTTCTCATGGGTTGGTGTTTTTTTCCAGTAGTTTTCCGGGGTTCTTCCTCCACCATTAATACTGGCCGCCATGTATAGCCTATTGTGTGCTGAAAAATGATGTTAAACACTACAACAACTCAAAATAGAACAATTTGTGAACAACTTCTCTAAAATCTCTCAACAGAATATGATTAAATTTGACAGAAAGCTTGCTGCCTTAGAGGGCTTTAAAGGTTTTACCAATGACGTCGAACCACTGTTAGATATAAATCACCATTATTAAAATTTAGAAAAATATTTGAATGACCTAACAACAAATCCTTCAACAAAATTTGCTCAAATTTGACAGCATCATGACATAAAGAGCTTTCCACAAACCAACTTTCGGGGAAGAATTGTATCCGAGACAAAATTGTATCTGTTCCATCAATATAATGTAACATTCCGAGCAAAGTTGATTTTAATTTTTATATTGAGGAGATTCTTGAGGAGTTTACTGTATACTTCACCCATAAGACTATAGCATGGATATAATATAGTTACCTATATCTGATTTAATTTATATTTATTTTAGTTTGAATTGTTTGTCAGCTTTAATTTCTTTTACTCTTATTACATGCTATCAATTTTGTTTATGTGATTTGGGTTTTTTCTCAGAAAATCAGTTTGATCTGACTCTTTGTAAACACCTAGATCCTTTCCTTAGTTCAAAATTAGTAATAGCCAAGTAAACAAGTTCTTGTTTTTATATTTTTTATTGTGGAGAAATAAGAATGAGATCAAGGCTATATTGGAATACGCGACCTTAGACTTGTTGATAGCTTTTGCCTTGATTCAGAAATCACTTGAAGGAAACAACTTTTTGGTTTTTTTATTCTTAGAGTAAAACTTACATGTAAATTTATATGGATTACGCTTTTTCAGTATATCCACCTTCCTAAAAATATCAATTGTTTTCTCGTTTTTATTAACATTCCATTAATCCCACAGACCGTATTTTAGAAAAGATGGCTTTTACGTAACTACAATATAAGAGTACACTTGTCCGTGGATTTGCATGCCCTTCCTAACAGTATCATGTTCTATTTGTAGCAAACCTTGTTCTACTTTCAAACTTTCGACTTCAAATTCTATTTGTAGCATCTGTATGGCTTAGTGAGGAGAGGACAGACTAGTTTTATAATTTTAATTTTTACACGCAGATTCTTTGTTCTAATTCAATAATTAGTGTGGAACCAGTGTAAAGGCACACCTGCCAACTCTTACGATTTTGTCGTACATTTTACGAAAATTACCCTTAAATTACATGCAGACTTGAGGCATAAAAGCAAAAATTACAGAAATATGATCTATGCCAAAAAATCCTGATAATTTGTTCATCCGTGTTTGATTTTAATCTGGGTTTCATATTAGAATTAGTGAAATTGGTCAGGGAACCAGACTAACTTTACGGCAGCACATCAGACGATTTAAACTGCACCTATTTGTTCATGTGAAGCATCTGCATGATCAAACTGTTAATTGATCATAAAAAAAATTAAAAATGTCGTCCAGCAAGACAAAAGGGACAATAAGCCTCTTGAAAAGTGTTAGTAATCAACACAGGAAAATTATTAAAGGAATTATCAGGTTCTTGTGAATAAAAGCTGGAAGGGACACAATTATGTTCATTGAACATCACATGCTAATTTGAGTACAACTCGTGGCAGGAAATATGATTGCCGTCATGTTAAATGGAAAAAAGAATTGACAAGAATTACATAAAGTTGATAGACAGCAACAAGCCATTGAGCTGCATAGGGTTTGGAACTAAAATTTGTGCAACTGTACTAGTGGTAAATAAAGTATACGCGTACTTTATAAAAACGTTTCAGTTGAATATAATGTTTATCGTTGCTGCACGTTCCAAATACTGAACTTCTAGTTTCTTTTTCCAGCTTTACAATAGAATTTTATATTTTGTTACACCTCATTGAAAACTGGTCAAACTTATGGGAAAAAATCAACTGCCTTACTGAGACAGAGTCGTCAGGGTTGACAGATCTGTAAAGGTATTTGGCGCTAAAAGTATATTTTATTTTAGTCGATGCGTATATGAGCAAAAATATTTCCTTTAAAAAATATCACAGATGCATTAGAAAAAGGTAAGAAGAAAAAAAGCAAAACCAAATTAGTTATAATGGGTCTATTACATGCATAATTAAGGTGATCTTGTATCTGTTTGAATCATAAACTAAATAGGTAATTAGTGTATTACATGCATAATAAAGATGGTATTGTATGTGTTTGAATCATGAACAGATTAGATAATGGGTCTATTACATGTATACTAAAGATGATCTTGCAGCTCATTGACTTGTTACCATATTTGTGATCCGATTTTGATCCGACTTCAAGTATTTGGCTAATCAAGATCGTGTGTCAGTTGGTTAATGCAAGAGATCACATTAATGAGGTAATCTTGAAGTATTACTGGCTGTGTTTATTATGATTTAAAGCTTTGTATCAGTCTTTGAATGCGGGGGTTCCGTATTTAAAATCTCAAATGAGTTTTATAATGAGGTAGATCGGTACATATTAATGAGGTAATCTAGAGTATGATTTCACTCTGGAAACAATATAGTTTATCTGATAAATAAAATCATATTTGTTTGCGAAATCAAGTCTTGCATGAATTTGGTAATATGTGGGATCATGGCATATTAATAATGTGGTATTTCAAATGATTGGCAAAACTTCTCATTTCTTTCAATTTGGGTTCAAGTCTTTGACTGCCTAAGTGAATGTGTGAGGATAGCTTGCCAGTAGCTTATCATGGGGCAGTGTATCATTATTTATTAGTAACTTCAATGTTGTGGATATTATTTTACTCATACTTTTTAATTACAACCTATTTGAGCATTATAATTGCTTCATTAAATGAAGCATGCTTTAGGTGGGGTTAATTGATATAAGGTTTGTTAAAATAAAGATATATGCACTGTAACATTGTAACATTCTTGAACATATATCTTGTTGTGTCCTGAAGATTTTAAAAACTACTTTCATTGTTATGCTAGGTTTGGCGTCAAGATGGAACTTTTGCTGGCTTTGTTGCTGTGGATGAACCAGTTATCCGACCCTCTGGGATGCATCTTACCAAGGATGACAAACTGTATGTGGTGAATTATCTTCATCACAAAGTTCAAGTCTTTCAGCTCCAACATCACAGCTGAAAAGCAGTGTGAAACAAGACCTCTTGGACACTACTAAAGGTTTATTTAGAACTTGGACAAAAGAAGATGAAACTTTACAAACTTTACTGGATATTACAAAGATGGAACTGGAATTTGCAAGACTCTGTGATGTCTAAGACTCGGCTGTAACTTCTAAGACTTGTCTTAAACTCTGGAATTTATATTCACATTTGGGGACTGTTATAGGCTGTACATGAACAGCTTCCTTCAGTATGTTTGTGATGGAATATATGGAGGCTGAAGAAAAAGTCAGATGCACAATATAAATGAGCCCCATTTAAAAAGTCCCATTAAATCTACTTATATGAGACATATTTTGACGAGAGATGTCTATATTGTTTTACCTCTCCCCCCAATAACAAAACATGTTTATGAAAAAACCCAAATATAAACTTCAAAGTACTTGATTACATGTTGAAATTCATGAAACCAATTAACTTATTTCTAATTGCCAGTATTATGAGTTTACTCCATAAAATATTTTGAGAGTTTTGGGGCCACATTAGACTTGTAACCAACCTCTAAAATTAAAAAGATATCTCTTTAAATCATATAGCTTGAGTGTTTCAAAGTTAGTGGATGGAAAACAAAACAAAATTCAGTTGTTTACTTTGAGTTTTGAAAATTAATTTTATATTAATGAAAACAACAAATGACATTTGCAATATTAAGTCTGTAAAAGTGCTAAATTCATGTAATTTTGATGGACATGCAAGATAGTGCATATTTTCAGTTCAGAAAAGTAATACAACTTTAGTTACTTGCTTATGCAGAGAATAAATAAAGTCCACAAATGCTCTTTTGGTCTTTTTATGTTTATTCTTTTTTGTGTTTTGATTTACTTATTACATTGCATTTTACAGTGTATATATATATACATTTTTGTGTGTGTCCCTTTTTGGACCGCACCAGTGGCCTAAGCGGTTACATTTGATGTGGAAGGTCAATGGTTTGAGTCCTTGCAGAGTCATACCAAAGACTTATAAAAATAGTGCTCAACATTAAGAGGTTAGTGTTTGGACTCGTTGGCCTGGTGTAAGGATAATGTGACTGGGTGTGACATAATGCTACATGCCTGCAGCATGATGCCCATGTGCTAGACACATAGCTGCCAGCTGTCTCGTTTTTTCTGTATTTGTCCTGTATTTTGGACCTGAATACAGGTGTAAAATTTATTTGGCAAAAAATGTTTTTTTATTTAAAAAATAATAATAAAATCTCTTTGGAATTATCAGTTTAGAATGTGAACTAGGTTCTACTTTGATAGAATATATCGCATGTATATATGAATACAGTTTTACAATACGATTGGTTCATTCGAAGTCGAGGCTACCATGCCTGTCGTTATCCGTCATATTGTATTTCGTAAATAGTTACCGCTGTTGCTGTCTCTCATATTCATAATATTCAGCTTCTAATCCTGTTAAATAGGAAAGAGGAATACTCAGAATTTTCTCCAAGAAAAAGAGAAGGAAAAAATGGAATGACAGTTGTGCCATCTTGTGTAGATTAGTGAAACCATATAGTAAAGCAGAAAACTTGACGTTTTGCAAATTGTGTAATCTCATTTTGCTATTAGGCATGGAGCCTAGGCGCCCATGAAATATAAGAGCATCAAAAAGCTAATAAATATCAGCTTCCTTCTTCATCACACACAGCTCAGCCTGAACTTGCGACATATATAAATACCAGAGAGAACCTTAATGTAATTTGATTTATTAAAATTTCTTTAAGAAATAAACCTTCCTCTTTCAGTTACTAACATTGCTTGTGATTTATTTTGCACACGTTTTCCAGACATTGAAATCGTAAAAGGATAACTCTTATGCTTCAAAAAAAAAGTTCAATAAGGAAATCACAGAATTTAGATCATAATGAAAATTGATACATTGGAATCAATGATTGAAGAAAAGAAGAAAAAAAACAGGTGTGGAAAGGGCTCCTATAAACTGCTTGTGTCTGAGTGTGTTGCACTCTTGCACCTTCTCAATGGGCATCCGAATGAAACATGGTGCCTGTCCAGAAGGTACAAGTGTGCAACATGTGCATCTTTGACATTAAGTAATTATGTAAGGCACTGTGTGACTGTCCTACTTTACTGATGGTTGTAAATAGTTACATGTGCATTAAAATTTTAAAAATCAGTATTTGTTCCTGAAAATCAGTATTTTTGTCACAAGTAGTCAGCATACATGCTAACCATTACGCTTTTATCGCAATCATTACACTTTTCTTCACTAAATTTCTAGTAAACGTATGTTGATTACACTTTTTCAGTAAATCAACCTTTTAAAAAAATCAATTATTTGCTTTCTCATTTTTTATTAACATTTCATTAATCCCACAGACCGTATGTTAGAAAAGACAGCTTTTATGTAGCTACAATATATGAGTATGCTTGTCCGTGGACTTGCATGTACTTTTCTTATAGTATCATGTATATTTATAGCAAACCTGGTTCTACTTTCCAACTTTTGACCTCTAATTATATTTATAGCATCTGTATGGCTTAGGATGCAACAGGCTGGTTTTCTAATTTTAATCTTTACACGCAGATTCTTTGTTCTAATTCATATTTACTGCTGAACCAGTGTAAAGGTATTTGGCGCTAAAAAAGTATTATCAATGCATATATGAGAGCACAAATATCTCCTTTCTTAAATTTCGCAGATGGATTAGGGAAAGGCCCAAAAACCTGAAACAGAAAATAACAGAATTTTTATTAACATGAAGACATGAGTGCAGTATCACGTTATATCTATTTCAGGCAGTGTGGAAAGAATTTGAATATTCCGTGCTTAAAGTCTTAAGATGGATTTTAGTCCATGTGTATGTAAAGCTAAAACTGCTTCATCTGAAAACTTGAAACAGTAAAAAGTGAGAGGGGCAAATAAATCGTAGTTTATTGAAATTTTAGCATGTTATAAGTGGACTACACTTTTTCTGCCTGGATTCCTCTTTTTGACCACTTGGATTACGCTTTTATGCCGTTTGGGGTTGGCATGTATGAGTCAGTATTTTTGCATTCAGGGGATGGCAGCTATGTAGACATCACAATAAAGTGTCACAATGCAGACATCAAAGCAATATGACTAAAAGTGTATCTATTTTAATAAGCATTGAGTAATTAAGTTGTGAATCAAGGTATAGTCCTCAGGGGTGGGGATAACTCCACTGGCAATATTGGTTGTTTAAATGATTAGTCCTTTTTATGCAGAGAGAATATTTAAATGGTGTAGAAAAAATATCATAAATTAAGCCAATAGACAGTGGGAATTATGCACTCCATACCTCATTGTACCTTCTAGCTTCTGAGTCAATACATTGGTGGATTAACAATGTCATGCACATTCATTTATAATAATAGTCGAGTCGCTCTTTTTAGTATAATGGGGTAATTATTTATTTGAAATTATTGTTGCTTTAAGAATAAGGGTTGTACTCGCGTGTTCTTGAACTTGGAGAAAGTATGACTTAATATTGATCCTTCAACACATCAAAAAAGTTTATATGAGTAAAATGAGGTAACAATTTGTACCAAATTATATTTTATATTGCTCAATAGGTATTGTAAATGATAGAGATGATCTTCAGGTCTGATCCCTTTAATCTTCATGGATGGTCACTTTTTTCAATTTAAATCATTCATAAGTTGAAAACATTGTGTACGAAATATTACATGCATTATGGAATATACTTTTATGTCCCATCACCAGGATTGCATCAAGGAAGTGCAATTGTGCAAATCCCCCCATCCCACAATTTAAGATTTTACGCAAAAATTTTAATCTTGTGCAAGCAAAATCTTGCAAAAAATATGATATGTGCACATTTTTTTGTTAAGAATGCGTATCCTTATTTTTTCGGCAATAAAATTCCTGGTTGTCACTTGCGGTGATTATGTTGGACTTGTATAGTTGTAAATACATCATGTTTTTCTGTGCATCATATGCTCATTTCTGATTAGTTAATAATTCTGATTGGTTAATAAGAAAGGTCAGAAGAGCAAGTTTGATACAGGCTGGTTTGGTGGGATGTGTTAAATGGCAGAATCAGTTAAAAGCCCGACACTTTTTCATTTTTTTAGCAGTAACACTTCTGATAACAGTCAGGGTGCAGAAGTTACTGTCAATAGGCAAAATAAGAGCAAACAAACACTTAGTTTTATCCATAACAAAGCTAGTGATGTGCTTAAAAATGGCGGTAATGAAACTAAGGGTCTATCTAACTCCAAGAACAAAAGAACTCTTTCAATTCAGA
Organism: Unio pictorum; assembly: GCA_030141615.1. Classification (NCBI taxonomy): domain Eukaryota; kingdom Metazoa; phylum Mollusca; class Bivalvia; order Unionida; family Unionidae; genus Unio; species Unio pictorum. Next base: position 3,835,519 of record JARLTB010000023.1, on the reverse strand, counting down.
CTGGAAACAAAATCGACCATGGTTGGAAATGAATGGGGGGAAAAAGGAGATGCTTTGCATGTGCTGTGTAAAACTGGCAAAAAAATTCTTTCACACTTTGAAATGCTAATTTCAGGACATCAACCCATGACAGACATTTTGAATTACCAGCTCACAAACAGACGATTCAGGATTCGAAACTAAGTGAAAATCTAAAAACTACACATATGGCAGCTATCAGCAAGAAATCTGAATCAATTATTCATGCTATGTCAGTTGCCTATTCCTTGGCAAAGGAGAATATTGCTTCTTGAAAATAGGGTTCACTGTTGGCTTTTGTCGACTTTCTCTGTTAGCAACATGAGAGTATGAGGAAATGCAACATATTTGTCAGTGGCTTCTTTGGCTATGGTTATGTCATACCAAACTGTGTGAGAGAGGATTCAGCAATCAAAATCGAACCAAAAACTGCAGGAACAAGCCGTCCAGAAGAAAGGGTTCTCAACAGGCTCATAACTATTTCAATGGAAGGACCTCCTCTGAGAGACTTCAGCTTTAACAAGGCATTGGTAGAGTGGAGGATGAGGAAGGACACGAAGCTAAATAGGAAATAGTGATCATATTTAAAGAATAATACAGTAACAATTAACAATCGGTCCGGATGAAGCAGATCTGTTATGTATATATGTTCCAGTTAAGAGTTAACTTTTATAGAAACTATATATATATATATATATATATATATATATACTTGATTCATTTCGAGAATATTTGTGCTCTTCTGATATTTCTTAATAATGGATTTGTAATCAATTAGAGTTGAGCATTTGACACTGAGGAAGTACATGACACTAATTTTTAAGATTGGCCAGAGGATTTATTTGCAGTCTATGGTTTCTTTAATGGTTAGTATACTAGATAGAATATAGTTATTAGAAAACATAAGACTTTGATTTCATTTTTAAGTGTTATACTATAAATATACAGAAGACATGATGTACATTTAATGCACTTATTTTGCTTGCTATTGTTCTTTTCCTAGATGCAATCCTGCATCACAACTATTCTTGTATATCAGTCCATCTAACCTTAAGTGACCCAACAGAACAGGGTAGGACATGTTATTGTTCATATGTATCTCCACCATATATTCAGTTTCTAGTTCAGTTCTGTTTTCAGATTCTCTGTGTTCCATGACCATATTTGTAGTTGCAACATGTAGCAGTCATGTCACATTATCTTTGTTACTCTAATAATATTCATTATGCATCATGTAGCAGTCATGTCACATTATCTTTGTTACTCTAATAATATTCATTATGCATCATGTAGCAGTCATGTCACATTATCTTTGTTACTCTAATAATATTCATTATGCATCATGTAGCAGTCTTGTCACATTATCTTTGTTACTCTAAGTAACTCTTTGTTACTATTCAATACTTGGCAGGTACAAAACACACTTTTGTTTTTGTAGTTCATATTATCATTTCCTTGAAATAAATACCTATTGAACATATCTTTCTTATCATTTTGTATAGCCATTGAATAATGTAAAGTTATAAAAGAAAAGGACATTTATATACATGTATTAGGGAATCAATTCACAAACGGCTAAAACTGTCTCTTGCCTAGTGACATTTTCTTGGCCATGTGAAAGTTTACACTGCCCTGTATTTTTCCTGTTAAACAGAAATGAAAAAACAAGATTTTTTTTCAAAATTTCATTAAAATCTCGATTTTGCAACTTAAAAAATGTCCAGCCCTTCATTTAGGTGTTAATGGGTAAGGTTGTGCAGAAACGATGTGTACAGAGTAATCATCATTGATCAGTATATTTAATATCTGCATATTTTTTTTGATTGTAATATAGACTAATGCACTTATAAAATGAAAATGTTTTTATAAATATGAGAAACTAAAAGATAAAACAAATTCATAAGCTGTAAAACTTTATTTTGAACACTTCAAGAAAATATTGACATAACAACATTACATTGAGCATCAGGGAATGTTGTGTGTTTTAATATATTATTTTAATATATATATGTTGTAAACATATATAAATCAATTGAATAACCTAAGAATGGACTAGTTTCTACCATGACAAATCCATTCCCATCTGATAAAATGTTTGTAAATATCTCATTACTGATATCACTTGTGACATTTTGGAGAATTTAATTTTTTTTTTTTTTGTTCTTTAATTAACATTTTGGTATAGCTAAGAGTAAAAACAATGCCATATCACTATATGATACATAGATTTGTATGCATTTACATCAGCCACTTTTGGATGGATATTCCCAGGTAATGTTATTATACAACATGTTAAAAAGCAATCTGTCATCTTGTCGTCAGGATCATGTTTGTTCTGACTAAATTTTAACTGCCATTATAACTTGTATTCCAGTATTAATTAGATACCAGTTTTCAGTGACTTCTTTGATGTCATGATATGACTGACAGAGTTTAAATATCAAGCACACGACCAAAGCATTGTTGTAAATGTATCCTTGATAATAAGATAAAAAATTTAAACATGCTTGTCACAAAATCAACCTAGCTTTCAAATGATTTATCTGTGCATGAAGAAAATCTGTCAGGGGTTTTGATACTGCAAGCAGATTATAATTTTTTTTTTTTTTAAACAAAACATTTATGCAAGTTCTCTATGACTGACTTTAACCATGCAGCCAATGGCATAAGCTAGTATGATAATAATTCATTCTCATCATGAAGAAAATCCACAGATGGGTTTAAGAAATGTAAAATCTCTTTGACCAGAACCTTGATGCAAATTTTCTATTCCTGACATTTCAAGAACAATAAGACACCATTCCCGTTACACATGCAACAGTTTTGAAACATGTAAATTTATCAATTGCAAGAATGTCTCTTCCAAGGCAAAATTCCACAGAATACTGTGTAAAACTTTTATCTCATTGAGAGCATAATACTAGTTTGCCCATCCACACACACACCCTCCTTGTATACTGACATTTACAAGTCCATCTTCATTTTATTTCAGTATGAAAACATTCTAAATGTAAATATTCTGAGTAATCCAACTAAAATGGCTGGACTGAGTCCAATTTGAGTTGTCTTCTAATCTAATTGAAAAGGCTGGATGGAGTACAATTTGAGTTGTCTTCTAATCTAACTAAAATGGCTGGACGGAGTCCAATTTGAGTTGTCTTCTAATCTAACTAAAATGGCTGGACAGAGTACAATTTGAGTTGTCTTCTAATCTAATTAAAAAGGCTGAACGGAGTCCAATTTGAGTTGTCTTCTAATCTAATTAAAATGGCTGGACGGAGTACAATTTGAGTTGTCTTCTAATCTAACTAAAATGGCTGGACGGAGTACAATTTGAGTTGTCTTCTAATCTAATTAAAAAGGCTGGATGGAGTACAATTTGAGTTGTCTTCTAATCTAATTAAAAAGGCTGGACGGAGTACAATTTGAGTTGTCTTCTAATCTAACTAAAATGGCTGGACGGAGTCCAATTTGAGTTGTCTTCTACTACAACTAAAGTGGCTGGACGGAGTCCAATTGGAGATCATACACATAATTGTCATACCCACAGTTATGGAAAGCGAGACATAGTAACCTTTTCTGCAGTGACAGCATTAACATTTGTGGGTGTTTTCAAAAGCCTCTACAATAGCATTGTGGATTGTTGTTCCTCTTTATTCATATGGTGATAAGAACTATCACAGCAATAAATGCACAAATACATGGGCAGAACTAATACAAGTTAACACGGTATGTTACAATCAGGCAATAATTTTCAAAACACTTTGACTCAACACACAAGTAATGTTTATTTTAAGCAAATCCTGTGCAAATTTTCTATAGTTCTGTATCTTTTGAAAGCGCAGACACCATATTATTTAATTAGTTGCAAATTTGAACTATTATGTTGTGACTTTGCAGACATAAAAAGAAATTAAATTTATGTCATACAAACTGGTAAATGGAAATTTGAACAACTTGAATTATCTATGAAAACAGGTTTTAAAACAGTTACACATTTTTTTTTGTTGTAAATATAACATGGTACACAATTTGTGACAAGTCATATTTTAATGTAATAGCAGTGTTTGCAGATTTTTGCTTTTTTCCCCACTAAAATATTATATTTTCCTATTCTGAAACACTGAACAGATCATTTAAAAAACCTAGTTTGAATTTGTTTCATTTTTCGTTCAGTTTGTAGGCGTTTGCTATCCAATAGCAGTAAAGTTTGCAGTTGTTATGATACAGGCTGGCAGTCTTCACAATGATGAATATAATAATGGCAATTAAAAAATAAGCAACATTATGTCCAGTCACCTCCAATTATGTGGCATAAAAATATAATTTGTACAAAAACTACCAACTTGTGAAAATTTTCAGAATGGTGAATAAAAGCTTGCATCAAGATAAAAAAAAAAGTATTTAATTTTCTGATTTTAAAAAACCATGGTGCTCAAAAATTAAAATATAAACATATTTGCGCTTAGAAAATGTATATTTTGTGCATTTATTCAGTAAATAGGTCTAAATACATGCAAGAGAGAATAGGACAAATCCACTTGCCTGCTGCCAGGGACAAGCTCAAATTGGGATCAGGTTTGCAAAAGACTTGCCAAAAACAGCGCAAGATGTTGTGTTCAGTTCATAATGTTTCATGTTCTATGATTTATACTTTTCACTCTTGCCACAATACATGTATCAGCACATTTATTTAATGTCTTTTTGTAACACATATTTCTATTACATAAATGTTCCCTGTTTAATTTATCTGTTGATCCTTTATTTCACAAGATATGCTTTTAAAGTCTGTCAAATAACTTTGCAAGTAACATGAAAAGGTAGATGTTAAAAATAGCTAACAAAAATAAAACACAAAATTATGCAAGAAGAAAAAGCACATAATTTGAGGAAAAAGTTCAATCACAGATAATGAGAGTGAAGCAATACATGTCCAACACTGATCCAGCAAATGATATGATAGATTTTTAAATTAATTTTATTTATTGTGCAATCCTATAAATGAACATTCAAATATGACATGAAACTATATAAAGACTGAACTTGGACCAATGGGAGGAAGAATAAAACAACAAATAACAAATCTTTTTCACTATTGCTCCACAATTGAAATCAAGAAATCTAGAATAATCATCTCCAATTTTGGTTTGACTTTTACAATTTTTGGCTTATAGATTTCACAAAACCTTATTTTTGCATGCTATGAAATCTAACTGGCTATGAAAAATGAAGCATTATAACATTTCGAAGTAAATATAGATGGTATTGTTAGAAAATGCAGAACGTTCTGAGTACATTTTCCAGCTTTTGCAGCTGAAATTATGAAACTTTTCTTTCAGCAGTGGAACACTTATATAGCACTAAAATTTGCATGTCTAAAAAACCTGTCCTCAAATATAATGTGAATTTACATTGTCATCTCTTCATGCACTGCCATCAGCATGGTACAAAACATGTGCAACAAATGATATAGTATGACTGTATTAACCAACATACACGTACAAATGATATAGTATGACTGTACTGCCCAACATACATGTACAAATGATATAGTATGACTGTACTGCCCAACATACATGTACAAATAATAATAATAATAATAATAATAACGCTTTATTTATAGAGGGTGACTCATTAGTCAAGGACTATTCTCCCTTGAGGCCCTCTTAATGAGAGTATTACAAATGCACATTGTGTGAAGAAGCAATAATTAGTGCTTATATTAGCATGTTTCGTATTAAAATACTAAATTCCATTATCTATCAGAAACACATGCATGCTCAGGATATCTCTTCTTAAATACTCTAATATTTTCAGCCGATTTTACATGTAGTGGAAGCTTATTCCACAGAAATGTACCAGAGTACTGAAAACTCTTTTTGAATTGCTCTGCTCTTGGTTTTGGTACTAGAAGGTTTCCATGTGAGATTGATCTCAACTGGTATTGTGTTGAAAAAGGCCTGAATAAGTCCTGACGATACTCCGGTGCAGTTCCATGTAGACATTTATATAAAAGAACTGCCTTGTGAAAATTTATCCCATCATATATTGTGATCCATTTGAGTTCTGTAAATAATATTTTTGAGGGATGGTCAACAGATGTATCTAAAATTACACGTGCTGCTCGTTTCTGGAGTTTATAAATCCTGTCAAGCTCAGATTTAGCACAGTTTCCCCATACATTAGAACAGTAATCCATTGTTGGAAGAATATACGACTTGTAGTATAGATTGCGAGTTTCCATAGGTAAATATTTCTTGATTCTGCTGAGAAGGGCAATTTTGGATGAGAGTGTTTAACAAAGCTTATCAATATAGTCATTCCATAATAAATTATTATCCATGGACACACCTACAAGCTTTTCATGATTGACATTTTCTAATGGATGATTATTTATTGCAAGAGATAGTTTTGGGTTTCCTGACTTGTGTAGCTTTTGTTGTCGTCCCCAAAATCATACATTTTGTTTTACCTTCATTAATTACCATCCTATTTTGTTGTGCCCAGTTTTGGACTCTAATAAGGTCTGAGTTTAATCTTGTTTGGATAACTTCAGTATCAGAACTAGATGTACATAAGGTTGCATCATCTGCAAACAAATCTGTATTGGTGGATTCATTATTTAATGGTAAATCATTGATATAGATAAGGAAGAGGAGAGGGCCCAAAACTGAGCTTTGAGGGACTCCTGAATGAATAGTGCAAGTTTGAGAGCTAATATTGCCAATGCTTACTTGTTGACACCTTTGGTTTAGGTATGATCTAAACCAGTTTAAAGAAGGATTGTCAAACCTGTAATAGTTCAACTTTTGCAGCAGAATTTCATGATCAACAAGATCAAAAGCTTTCTTGAAGTCAAGGAAAACAATCCCAGTCATATGCCCATTATCCATTTTCTTCAGCCAAAGATCAATTAATGTGGTAAGTTCTGTTTGGCACGAGTGGTACTTTCTAAATCCTGATTGTGCTTTATGAAATAGAGAGTTTGTTTAAAAAAATTTATAGACCTGAATGGCTACATGCTTTTCAAAAAGTGTTGAAAATACAGGTAGAATTGATATTGGTCTGTAATTTCCTGGATCCTCCTTTTCTCCTTTCTTAAAGATAGGTGTAACCTTTGTACATTTCAGTTTTTCTGGAAAATTATCACTCATTATACTTAAAATTTATGATATGCGTTAGTGACTTTGTTATTACTGGTGCAGCAATTTTAAGAATTCGTTGACTAATACCATCCAATCCAGAGGATTTATTAATATTCAACTTAATTAGCATATCAAAAACATCAGCTTCACTGACATTAACTATTGAAAAATAATTATCTTCAGGAATTTTAGCTCTTATAAACAACTGTAGAGCATCAAGTTCAGTTGGGATGTTAGTCTGGTTCTGAATACTGTTACTGGAGATGGTTATGAACAAATTGTTGAACATATCCACAATGTCTTGTACAGATGTTGCTATATCATCATTTTGCTTAAGTCTAGGGGGAAGACAACTGTTCTTTGGTGGGTTCAGCTCTTTTAGATGCTTCCACAATGTTTTGGTACTCTTACTTTCATTAATAGCCTGTTTATAGTAGTTCTCTTTTGCCTTAGTTATCAGATGCTTAGTTTTATTCCTCCACTTTCTATAGCTTTTCATGTCTTTTTTCTTGTAGAAATTATCTCTTAGGTGCCTAGCCTCATTGATCTCAAGGGTAATCCACTTGGGTGTAATTTGGTGTTTAACCCTTATTGTTTTGATTGGGGCATGCTTGTCTAAGGCTGCATTGAACATTTGATACCATTTATTTAAAGCAGTGTTGACATCAGCTATATTGCAGACTGATTGAAAGGGTTTGCATCCTAGATCATTTAAGAACATTTCCTCATCAAACTGTTTAAAGCCCCTGTATTGTATTTCAATGTGTTGCCCATTTTTAGATGATTTTGGAACATGTCTAGTTATACAGACTGGGTAGTGGTCACTCAGTGCATACACTGGCACATTTATTTCACTTATGTTTTCAGGTTTATTAGTATAGACATGATCAATGATAGTAGCACTTTTATCTGTTACTCTAGTTGGGGTGTTAATTAATTGAGTAAAGTTGTAAGTTTCAAAGTTACTTATCCATGTTAATGGTGGAGTTTTCATGTAGCAATGTTAAAATCACCTAATATTATAGTTTCTAATGATATAGTATGACTGTACTGCCCAACATACATGTACAAATGATATAGTATGACTATACTTCCAAACATACATGTACAAATGATATAGTATGACTGTACTGCCCAACATACATGTACAAATGATATAGTATGACTGTACTGCCAAACATACATGTTACAAATGATGTGTTTATAGAGACAGAAGTATGATCATGTGAGCAGTCAAAAATAATTGGTTACATTCATTTTTATAGAACACAAAAGGAAAAGAAACCAGGATGCCTGGACAAGAAGTGCACAGGCAAACAGTGACTCAAGTGAAAATATTGGGCTGATTTAATACAAATCAGAAAGAAAACTACATTTATGCAATAAATCAGATATTATTCTTTCATCTGATACCAACTATATACTTTAGGGTGGAAGACTCGAAGGGTATTCATAGAAAAAACTGCAAATAATTTTTCAAAAAATATCTATATTGTTACCCTCCCTACAATGTACCTGGTATGCCACTTGCACTTATCTAATACCTACAGTGGCTTCCTGCCTCTTCAACAGACATTAACAACCACCTGCTTTACATGACCAGAATGACTTTGCATCAAAAAGTCTGTTACAAAGGTCTCCTATAGGACAGCAGTTGGCATATTGGCATTAAAACTCATTTACTTCCCATAATTAATCAGATAATGGTGTATACAGACACAAATCTTGTGAAATTTGTTGATTTCTAATTCAAAATATTAATAACTTTCCAAAATGCCGATAAAGTTATTAACTTTAATCTATACCAATTGGTAAGTAATCGGATTAACCATCTATGTGTTTTATAACTGATAATTACTGGCTAATGTTACCACTGATAATTATCAAGATGACAAAAGCTAACCAATGAGATATACAGTATTGTTGAAGTAAGCATGATATCTGATCTGTTGGCCATTGTTGCATCTCTCATAGATTATGAAATGTATTTGAAACATTACCAGACTAAAACTGGTTGACCACATGACAAGCTTACTTTCTTTTTAAACACAAAACATTTTGTACAATTGCTACAAATGACAAACTGCGAATGAATGATTAATTGTTGCAAGAAGTCAAAATGTCATCAGCAATTCTCTGTTTAGAAGGAAAAGTGACAAATTACTCCCCCCCCCCCACATAAAAAAAAAGAGAAATTTGATGTCAATTATATATTGTACAATATTGGATAAAATAAAATTGATGGATAAGGATATTTAAAGCCAAATGGTTGTACCAGGCTTTATTTACAGATAGTTTAACACCATGACTGATGATTATTCATACTTGTTTAATAACATTAATATAATGCATTACAGTTTTATTAACACTAATTTCATAAAATTCCTGTGATTTTTAAATGAAAATATTCAATATTTTAGAATTAGTCAAGCCTTTGCTACTTTTATTTTTACTTGTATCAGAGTGGTTGAGTGTGGTCTAAAGCGCTCTCTGTTACAGATCACTGCCATCTCACCTCTATGTAGGTTAAAGTCTAGATTCGACAAATGTGGGTATGTGAGAAAGCTTGCCAGTAGCTTTCTCACATACCCACCGAGCTTCTCCTTCTCATAGTTTGGTGGTTCATCCCAAGGTTTTCCTGGGTTCTTCCTCCACTATTAATACTGGCTGCCATGCATAGCCTATTGTAAACTGAAAAATGGCATTAAGCCCCACAACAATAACAACTTATATCTGATGATCAAATATTGTTACATATTCAATTAGGTAAATGTAACATATGCCTGACCCAAAAAAAATTATATGAATTTTCAAATAAACAAACGCTTTTCGGCATCTTTATAATGTAAAACTTTTATTACAGATTAGCTTTCTCGACCATACCTTAAATTATGCTTTTAACATTTTTAATTGCCAAGAATTAAGTCTGAACACCTGCCTTGGACTGAAATATCAATCTTGAATCATTTTGCAAATAGGCACATATAATCTGCTTTCTGGATGGTATAAATTATTCATGGAATTTTCAAACCAAGTACCAGTTTATAACAAGTTTGTTAAATTTGTTATAATCTTCAAAGAACCAGAGCTGACAAAATCCATGTTCTATTATCACCCTTATGTACATGCAAAGGTATGCCGTTGGGCTCAAGAAACAATTCAAGCAATCTGACTGAGCAAAGGACAAACTCCCTACCCTTCCATATGCTGTAAAGAGATCAGGAAAGAGATTATCCAATCAAACTTTCTGTTAAAGATACTATGTTATGCTAATGCTGCCATATTTATGTATCTAGAGGTAACCTCAGTGAAAAAATAAATACAGAGTATACCACAAAAATGTCATTGCCTATTTTATCTTCTACATCTTGCCAGTACCCCAGGTGCAGAATGTCCTGGGTTCAAACCCCAGCCGCATCATACCAAATACTTTTAAAAATGGTACTAACAGCTACATCGTTAGGTGCTCAGCATTATGAGGTTAGTGTTAGGACTGGTTGGCCTGGTGTCAGGATAGCATGACTGAATGGGATATCATGCTACATGTCTGCGGCCCTTTAAACTGCCACACTGCAGACATTGTAGTGATATGACTGGAAAATTGTTAAAGTAATGTTAAAATCTAAATCACACACACATATCTTACTAGTATGGTGTAAAGCATGGTTTCGAAAGTCGATGTACAAAAGACTAATAAATGTCAACAAGTCATTGGCTCTAAATCTGTAAAGATAAAGATCATTTTATTCAAGCATTGCAATTCTGAATTCATTCAATCTGTTTCTTGCAACCCCCTCAAAGAAAATGAAGTAGGAAAAACTTATAAAATCAAACTGCATGAAAATGAAGCAAATACAGTTTACAAACAAACAAAAAATGAAAGCCTGCCTCTTGAAATGAGACCTAATAAACTAATTACGAGATAAATCTGCCGATTTGGAGAAGACACCTGATATAAAAGTTTGAGAACATGAATGCCTGCAATTCAATCACCAATTTTTTAATTCAAGAATAATATCCCATCGTAACAGATTTATACAATTTTGTTATCGGTGTTGTTGTAGGGTTTAATGCCATTTATCAGCACACGATAGGCTATATATGGCAGCCAGTATTAATTGTGGAGGAAGAACCCGTGAAAACCACTGGAAAGAACCACCGACCCACAAAAAGTTACTGGCAAGCTTTCGCACATACCCACATTGGCTGAAGTTGAGACTTGAACCCACACAGTCAGAGGTGAGATGGCAGTGATCCATAACGTAGAATGCTTCAGACCACTCGGCCACTCTAAGCCCTTACAATTTTGTGCTGAAATTATATTTAAAAATGTGCTATGTAGATTTGCATAATAAGGAACATGACAAGGTCACAGGAACCAGACAGTTACGAGAGTACACAGTTTATTACACAAATCTTGTAACATTCAAACAATTGGATAACCTGTTACTGTTGCATGTTTAGTAGAATGCTTAATTAGTTATTAGATCAGTGCTGAATTAATTTTTAGATGAATGCTTACTTAATCTTTAGATCAATAGATTAACAATATGTGCAAATATATCACAACCCCCATCTGAAAGAATATTGTGTTTAACAGATTACACTGCAAGTCTTTACAGAATGTTCCCCAGCAAATATCAAATGTATTTACCGGGTAAGTTCACTTTCTTAAAACTGAAATCTATTACAAAATAAAACAATTCATAAAATACAAAATGGTTTTACAATCGAAATGCTGTTTAACCAGACAATACTGTATTCATATAACTAAACAAAGAATCCTGATTAACAAATCTCCTTAAAAACAAATAGATGAAGCTATATGTTTGACGATAGAAATGGCATGAATATTTCCAAAAGTCAAACCCACATTGCACTGTGTGTAGTAGTGAATGCTGTTCATTTAGCCATTCATAAGGAACATTTTGTATCAAGTTGTACACTTATAGCTGGAACTAAGCAACTGAACACCCCAGTAAATCATATGCCTTTAATAATTTGGCGATATGTCATCTAATTCCCTGCAGGTGTGTTTGTTGATTACAGCCAAAAAAAAGTTCTGAAAGGCACTGCATACATACAAATAAATGTCCCAAAACTAATAATACAACAAATCAATTTAATTATTTACCTACTTTTGATCTATTTGTGACTAGGATTTAGTTTCACCAGCCATAAGAAGATTGCTGTACTGTTTTTAGATATGACAGGCCTCATGCACACATCATTAATGTGAAAAGTCATGAATGTATTTTAATCATTAAAAATGATTTTATCATATAAATGTTTCTATTTTAATTCTTCAAATGATAGTTTCTTATGGTAATTGAATGATCTTAAGTACACATGTGAAACAAAGTAGTTTTTCTTTACATAGAAAGATTAACAATAAAAAGTTATTATTCTTTAGAGATATCTTATTGTTCATATTATCATTATTATTGATGAAATCTCATGCTTGATGTATCCAGTATATTTTACTTTAATGTTCATTATTTGTTTAATAGTTAGCATCTTTTTTAAAAATCTTCAAACCTTTGTAACTTAACACATTTTCTGATAGGAAATACTCTCCGATCTTTCTTTTGGGGAATGCATTTCTGAACCTGATGGTTTTAAGTAGGGATTGTGAGATAAGAGGCATTATGGGTAATTTCTGGAGCCAAACAAATATTTACCTCACAGCAGATGATGGAACCAACTAACCAGGATTCTTAATTCTTCAAACTATTTGCATAAAAATTAAACTTTCTAGGGCACAAATGTGAATGAGACATTTGAATAAAGGGATTCCATATTAACAAGACCTTAATAAAATTCTAATGGAGGATACACATCATTGAGCAGATTATGAGAAAAGGTCTGTAAAATTGGCAGAGGCTTCCTCAATGTTCCTGTTGTATTCTTGTATGACATTATTTTTCTCCTGTATGTATTCTTCTATGAACTGTTCTAAGCCTGTTGAAAAAGAATGTTAAGGAAAATAAAACGGTATGAGTAAATTAAAAACAAAAAAATTCCAATTACCATATTTCATGCAGTTCTTTGTACACACACACAAACTGAAACACAAACACGCACACAATGATATTTATTCTTACACATTGTGATATAAATAATAATTAAAGTCCCATGACACAATATGACTTAAATCCAAATAAGTAAATGTTGTTTGTTTGTTTTTATATGAAATTGTATAAGAGTTACAGACTTCATAATTTTCTCATGTTTTGCTAAGTACAAATTTCCATTGAACTTAAGCTTTTGTCAAAGAAAAAAGTAAAATTAGTAAAAGCAATTATTTAATAAAATTCGTAACTTACTATTTCTGTTTCAACTATGTATGATATGTATTACAGATTTAAATATTCATAAAAGTTAGTCAATCAGTTTAAATTTCATTATGGATTATACATTTTGTCAAATTAGTCCCCATATCATTTTGCATTATCTCTGCAAGTAAAATGACGTCTGTATTCCAACAAACAAGAATTATTAATTAGTGCATGCATGCTTGATCTACTTCAATGGCATTGGGTGATACATCTATATACATTGTATCTCCAGCCAATATGTAGTTACTCTATATAGGTGATTTTACACTTCTCGCAATGAGCACAAAGGTGTCACTGACCCATTATGAAGTTTACAAGATTATCACCTGGCATACATATACCATAACATACCGGTAGATACATATTCAAGTGAAATAAAGAAAGACTGAAAACCTAAACCAAACAACTTCTGTCCAAAAAACTAAATACATGTAGTGGTAAATTCATACAGAATTAGCCCTGGGTATGAGTGGGATTCAAGTTTTGGTGCTCTATACAGTAAAGAAAGTATTTAATTTGTGTGACATCTAAAGTGATAATCCAGACACAATAAGTTCATATAAACTTCACACAAACAATCACCAAACAACATTTTTCTAGTTCATTAAGTCCTGATTGTATACAAGTGGCATTAATTTAAATAATGCAAATCTTGTGTACAATAATTACTAGGGCATAACCGATTAGCATTTTTCTACCGATTTCCGATTCCGGATTTTGGGCATGAAATTTTTTCGATTCCGGATACGATTCAATTAATCAGAAATGCTAAATCCGTATTTTTTTTTCTAAAAAAATTTAATTTTCCGTTTCCGGGTTTCTGGTATCTGGTTTTGCCGTGTCTAGCATGTTACTTAGTACTTTACCATATCTGGCTTCATTTCCGGTTTTTACCCGCCAGTTCAAATAGATTGTCTCACAGCGTGGTTGTGTTGACCATACTGGACTTTTCTGACTTCTTATTTAACTTTATTAACGCACTATCGAATGACACGCAGTGTTAGACACGGCGGTGCTATAGAAATTTAACTTTATTATCCGAATCGGTCGTTCCTGCCTTGTCCGACTCCGATTAATCGGAAGTTCATACTATCCGGTGGAAGCCGATTTCCAGATCAAAAGTCGGTTATGTCCTAATAATTACCATGTGGATGTAAAACAATGACACCAAGATGCTTATGATAAAGGAAACTATTTAATTAGGATTTGAAAAACAGAATACAAGCACCACTGAAAATATTTCTCAATGCTTAATAAATTTTTTTAACTTCCTTTGAAGGTCATTGATATTGATATGACTGGGTAGCTGATGATTCAGATTTACAAAAATAATCAATGTTTAATGATGTCAGAATATGTGCACTGCATGTCGCCAATACAAGCTGAAGCTTGAAAGTAAAAAGGCTCTCATTGAGAAGGAAAAGAAACGATTGCACATTGAGCCAGCAAAATCATTGGTGACAAAAAGGAAGACTAAAGAAATCTTTCTTAAAGCCGCAAAAAGAGCTCAACTGGCATATCAACATGTTCAGTGGACAAAAGACAAGTGAATATATGGGATTATTATTTTTATTTAGATGATGTATTTGGGTATTTATTTTACATATTTGTTATGAAAATAGAGATGTGTAATATGTTGGCAGCAAAAAATGCCTAATTATTGACTTAATTACGAGGTGAACACTGACATGCACATGAAAAAAACTTAAGTACCAATATTATTGGAGAACAAATTCTTGTGACAATAAAGTTTTTCAAATGATTATTTTATTACATAATATGGTCACAAGTTGCACCAGGAGCAGATTTTCATGTTTATAAAATGCATTTTTAGATCAGGGGCGCTGCACCTCGAGACCCTGTTGGATGAGTACCCCCAATCCTCCCTTTCATATTTTCAGTTGTTTTTTTTTTAAAGGTCAAAATCATGTCTGAGTTATTCAAACAGGAAAGTAATTGTCATGATCACCTCATACTTTGCACATAAAGCTGAAGCTAAACACTGGTCAGGGGTCTTGGTAACAATTATGCATATTTTGATGCAAATGTTTGATCTATAATGCAGAAAATCACCCATGCAGAAGTCCTCCATATACATGCAAATAGCTGCGTGGTAAATTCATACTTACCAGGCCTACTTCAACCACCTACTGAGTGGGAAAATGTGTTGATCATTTAAGCTGTGCTGATATTCTATTATTATGTTCATTTCTGATTGTAGCAGAATAAATAGTGCATGCAACCTCGAAATCAAGACTTTGACAAAATGACATTTTCAAGTTTTTTGAATAGCAAATAGACAAGATTTTAATATGATTCAGAAGAGTGCTAAAATTGCAAGAACTGATAGTTTGGTAGCCAAGTGTAAGAAAATGTGTGATGCCTCGCTTAGTGGATGGAATAAGACCTTTCCTAGGATCGACAAAATTTAGTTTCACTCTGAAAGCCAAAAAAGAGTTACATGTCAATGTTATACAGAATGTGAAAATTAAACTCAATGACAACCAACAGTTCTTCTAACCTGCAAAGACTTTTAAGTTCAAATTTTCCTGGGAGGGACTGCAACTTTTGCTGGTGAGACTCCTATTTTTACCAAAATGGGAGTTCTGGACTCCAAGTTTTAAAATCATAGCAAGACCTCTGACTGGTTAACATGTAAAAGATATCAGAAATTAAGCAAATAGTTTGAACAGTTTGGTTAACAAGGATACTTGGATGAGTGTCTTGTTTGTCTCCAGAAAAGCTGATGTACTGAGTTCCATTGTAGAACCATCCTTCTGGCAGGGAATCTAGGTGATGCTTGACCTTAATAAAGAAAAAACATTTCTGGTTTACACAGAGCTTTTATATAGTTTATTTATTTGCAGAATCACATACAAATAAATGAGTAGTTCTCATTTCCATTCATATTTACCTGCATATATGGCAATTATCAAAAATCTAAAAGCATAATGACTTTCTCTATAAAACTGCCTGGTCATATAATAATAATAATAATAATGAGGACTTTGTATAGCGCCTAATCTTTAGAAGCTCTAAGTGCTTTACAACATCAATAATTACATGACTATAAAAAAACACACCATGAAATAAGAGAACATAAAAAATGCTGAAAACATTTAAGGTAGGAAACATTATTAGGTCTTTAAGTTTGTTCTTGCAGTCGAAAAAAGGTGAGTTTTAAGAGCACTCTTGAAAGGCATCAGTGTGTCATTGTGTCTAATTTCAATAGGCAATTCATTCCATGTTGCTGAGCCTTGGTATGCAAAAGAATGTTGTCCATATGACTTCATTTTCATAGTGGGAATAATGAATATATGATTGTCAGAAGGGAGCATAAGTATCTTGCTAGTGTGCTCACATGGGCAAGGCCAGATAGGTATGTTGGATTGGAGTCTGTCATGAAACATAGCACAGAGAACAAATTATCAGATCATAGGATAGGTATAGCATACCTTGTGTAGTGTGAGATAATTGGAGAAAACTCTTTATTTCAAGATGATTGAAGGTTTAACTAATTTGTGTTGTTAATCCTTTGAACCCTAATCTCCCCCATATTTTGGCACAATAACCCGAGCCTCCCCGGCAATTTTTGACAATTTTATAAAAAGTAAAATTTTGCAAAATAAAAGTAATATTATGCCTTATAATGATAATCCACTATGATATAACAGCAAATATCAAATTGTCTCTTTTCAAACATGCTTATAAAATGCTTTTTATTACTATGACTATGTAACAAACTGTCTCGAAATTTCTTCATATTTCATATTTTTCATATTTTTTCTATATTTCACTGACCATCTAGCAAATAAAATAACACATGCCGGTATACCGGCCTTTCGGGTTATGACGGTAGATAGCTAGGCCAGTATACCGGCCTTTCGGGTTATGACAGTAGACATCTAGGCTGGTATACCGGCCTTCTCGGGTATATACACCGTTACAACTGGCTGGTAAACCGGCCTGTCGGGTTCAAAGAGTTAAAAGAAGCCAACATTTCTGGCATAAACAAAAACAAGGTAATAACTAAACAAAAGAAAAAAAAATATATTAACCAAACTACAAGTTGTTTAGATATCAGAATTATTCAGAGAATATGGATTTGATAGTCCTACATACTATAAACATTTCATGACCAAACATAAATAAGACACCTTGGAAGAAAATAACTCTTCCTACCACAAAGAAAAATATCATAGAGATATCTACAATTGTAATTCAGAAGGAGATACATAGAAAATTAAATATATCTACAATGTACATTAAAGGTAATTTGTACATACATGAATTTTCTGTATGTCTTCCTTTGTAACACTCTTCCTGGTTAGTATGTCTCTCTTGTTTGGTTTCTATGAAAGACAAATAAAATCAAGGCAGCTATATAACATATTTAAGACATAGTTAGAAGGTAATTAATTTGAAAATAAAAATATGTCTCTCTCTCTTTCACACCCCTTTTGCCAGCTCCAGAATGTCACCTGTGACCTCGAAAATGTAGGTCAAGGTTATAAAAATAACTAATAAGATTTTGGGAATCTGATACTAATCTGGATATTATGTGTTCCTGTATGGTCTCATGATATTTAGATATCTCATGCTCACAAGTGGATATTCTTTTCAATAATCGAAGTGTTGCCTTGTGACCTTGAACAATTAGGTAAAGGTAACCAGAAATTAATTATGTCAAGGATTCCACTCATACGGCATCTCTCTTTTGACAGATTTCAAAATAACTTCCTCACAAACTAAAAAATCACTGCACAAAACCCCTCTCTGTCTCTGTTAATAAACATAATGTTAATACTTTATAAGATTTTAATATTATGATCATGTATTGTAGTTTTATTACATGTGCATATGTAATCAAATTTGTTTCTAACCACTGAGGCCTTGTACATACACAAAAACTCCTTAATATGAAGTTTCTCTAATTTTAGAATGGTTTCATAATGAACAAATTAATGTACAAAGTAACCTTTATAAATCAACCACTAACAGGCTGAATCTATTTTAGTTAGGTAATGTAGTTGGAGAATTTAAACTTGTTAATAGTAATCACCAATGGGAATAGGCAAAACTAACTTTTGTACAGTGGTGACCTCTGTAAGGAGGCTTACCTTTTAAAAATTGGTATATGAACAAATACTTTATATCAAATATCATTATGGTTATTATTATTATCATTGCTATTATTATTATTATTATTATTATTATTATTATTATTATTATAATATGATCACTATATATGCACTATTCAACAAAAAAAAAAAATTACACATAAATGTTGTTCTCTCTTTGTTCCATGTATGATTACTGTATACTGCGCTCTTTAATTCCTCCCATAAATTAATAAGTAGAATTTAAATAATCACTGACCTTAGCCAGTTTTGTGCAAGATTACAAAACACTAGGGGCCCTGAGTGGCAGAGTGGTCTAAAGTACTCGGCGTTACGGATCACTGCCGTCTCACCTCTGTCTGCGTGGGTTCAAGTCTAAGATTCGGCTGATGTAGTTAGGTGAGAAAGATTGCCAGTAGCTTCTTGTGGGTCAATGGATTTTCGGGGGGTTTTCCCGGGTTCTTCCTCCACCAAATATACTAGCCTATACTATATAGCCTATCATGTGCTGAAAAATGGCGTTAAACCCTAAAAACAAAACCCAAATACAACAACAACAACAAAATACTAATTTCACTAGTGTCTGACAGTTTATATATGACTAAAACTCAGAAGTATCTCTCTGGTTGGCCACATAAATTAGGCTTGGAAAAAAAACTGCTTATGCTCAAAAACATTATCTGGATTAGCCATTTGTTAAACTCACAAAGATCAAAATATAGTTGGCTTATGTGACAGGCCTGTGATGAATAGGGAATCAAACGATACTGTATATGACAGTTTTTGTAACTGTTATGAAACAAAACTTTTTCTGTCTTTACAGACAAGGTTTAAATACTAACAGACTCCTGACTCTAATGAAAAAGGGATTTAACTCATCTCAGACATCAACTTTTCATCAAAGTTATCTTTAATTCACAGGCAAATAGATGAAGATATCTAACTATACCTCTTATACTGACACAAAAGGCAACTTCTGATGCAATAACATGACTTTTCTCACAAACTAGCAAATGAATGGCCTTGAGCCTCTTTCCTAATGATACAAAGAGCCTCACTTTCAAATTTCAACAATTTGACACCTCAGGAATTACATTGACAATGTGAGTGGAGAACATTGAGTACAAGAAAGATAAATGTTTGCACATCAATTCATATTATATTCCTATATCTAAAAAATGACTTCAAAAGTTTAGTTTGCATAGATCAAGTAGTCACCATAGGTGTGATCCTGTGACCATTTAAGGCAGGAAGAATCCATTGTTGATTAAAAAAACATCTGGCCACTGAATACACAAAGTAAGTGACCATTACAAAAATGCAAATCAGTAATAGGTGACTGGTATATAAAGGTGACCATCAGGATAGGTTTTGATTGTAAGAAGATCTAGGTGCAATTAAGAAGGGGGTACAATGATACTATGGCTTTATTGGAGACGTTTTGGTTTCATAAAGGTGACCATTACTGGGAACTTCATCTGTACATGCTAAGGAATTACATAGAGATATTAATAAAGATTAGAACAGTATCAATATATGAAATTTGTTTGTAAAACTTTCATAAATTTAATTGAGAAACACTTGAAGAAAAGGGACATGCACACATAATGTAAATTAGTATAAAAAAAAATATCATACCTGGGGTGCACAGTTACGCAGCCAGTCTCTCAGTCTTTTCTCATCCAGACCTATACCAAGGAATAAAACATAGCCTCCCCCATGTGTGCTACTCATTGTTGGTTTTCCAGCAGTTAACAAGGAGAGAGAATTACTAAGTGTCACAAACTGAAGCTCTTGGTCATCATCAAAACCTGTTTTGGAGAACAAAAATAAAATATAAGTTTAAGGACTACTCAAAATATTTACGTCTGGAAATTGTTGGTATTTAAATACTGTACAACATTAGAGTTTCAAAAGCATATCTGCAAAATAGAACAAAGAAGAAGGCCTAGGCCTGCCTACTGAGTCACTGCATCAAATTTGTTCAATTTAAAAGCAGAGGAAAATCTAATTTAAAACAAATTTGTTTCTAGTAAAATATGTTTCTTCAATAATACTTGCCAAATCATAATAAGCTAGGAGAACTACTACTAACTTGTAAATTAAGCCCTACCAGGTTAAAACATTTTAGTTAAAAAGCTAAAACTTTATCTGCCCTCCAAAGTGGCAGTTAGAATGATCTTCCCTTGATTTCATATGTTGGGGAGCTACTTGGAAAAAGAAAAAAAATTCCCTCCCACAAATTCAGCTGATGTATTGAAGCCACATCTTTATGACAATGTAGAATAACCTATAAAAGTAACCTTTTGCTTAACAGGTAAAGGTTCTTTTAGACTGAATTGAGTCTTTTAGGATTAATGACAGAGAACAGTTTTGCTTATATGCAATGTTTGTGGTAATGTCCTAACTTCATTAGCTGATATGCAAATTCATTGGTGTGGGTTTAGTCCAATATGTGGAACAGATCGCACACTTTATTCAGGATAAAAATGTGTGTTGATATATTGTCCTTAAATTTTTGAAGGGAAAATTAGCCATAATCTCCCTTGATGCAATAGCTGTCTTCCTGCAATAGCACTTCAGAGCTCATAATGGGTCCTGAAGATGACATTGAAATGAAGTGTCCAGAGTTGACAAGAATTACTACCAATATCTGATTACCATATTTGCCAGCCTATAAGTCATTACTTTTTTTACCAGAAAATCTTAGCTCCATCTTATACTCATGATAGTATGGATTAAATCAACTGAATCACTTTATCATATTTTTCATATGGAAAATAATTCTCCAGGAGTATGAAAAATATTGTGTAAAAAATATTTCATATTGTGGAAGAGATTGTGTATGAACAAATATAGGATCCCACATTGAGTATTTCAAACATATATCCAACTGTCAGTATGCACCAATAATGTACATTGTTTGTAATATATTTTTTTTAATTTGATTACATATATTTGTGTTAGAATTTACCAGTTTGAAGATAAATAACCATGACAAAGACGTATTCCATCACAACTTTCTACTTGCACCTAATGATAAAATATTCTGCATTGAGAGAGGGAGCAAGACAGACTGACAGAGAGACAGAGATGTCTTCACTATTGTAAATCTGTAATGTTCACTTATCTGATGACTGATTTTATTTGTGTACAAGTACAGTATCAAATTCCATTATCAATTATTATGACTAGCTAAGCAATTCATTCAAATTTTTATTTCCACTTTCATTATTAAAAGAATCACATGGCTTTGTAGTGGTATTTACATGCTAATTAAATACACTACAGCTGTATTCAGTCATTCCAAGATAACACCTGTTTGAGGTCACAATTCTGCAGACCAGATCAGATTAGGGAGGCTACCAATAGGAAAATGGGTATTATGAATACTGTACCAAATAGTTAAAGGAAATGCCAGGTGGTCACTATTGTAAATATCTCAGCCAGTGACATTTTTTAACTTGCCAACTGAACTGACAGCAATTTAAGTATATCTAGCATGAGCAAATATAAAAAACAATTGCCACTTTAGTACAGGAAGAGTACATGCACTTTATTTTTTTAGACAGCAAAATAGTCATTCTTAGATTTAACCTAATGGAGACTATTTGGATGTAGCTGTTGTGTACAAAGAAGTATGGTATGTATTTTTTAGAGTTTACATTTACTCTTTCATTATTAACCCTTTAGCTACTACAGCTGTTTTGTAGTTTCACTACTGCTCTGTGCTATCATATCAGTTACTCAGACTACTGAGGCTGTTTGCTAGGCTGAATACTAGAGCATCATCAAGGCTGACTACAGAAATTGACAATAAAAACATGGTTACATTTATATTCATTATTTCAATAGTTTTTACTAGATTTAAGTGAAATAAAAACAGCTTACCTTGTATAGTGTCTGTTATTCATATATTTCTACTTTATATATACTCCTATATCCCATCATATAAGAAATCCCAGTCACATAAACTGTTTTGAATTCCATAAAATAAATCCAATATTTTCATATATACATATAAAAACATGAATGAAATCCACTCTAATTAAAATGTTGCAATTAGTACCTCTCAAAACAGTAATTATCCACACATAAATGACGATGTTATCAAGTATATTATAATATATGTATAGCAAAATTGCCATGTTCTATGTCTTACATGTAGGACTAATGCCCACATGTGATGCTGATTTCATACCATTTCATGTCTTGCTTTTGGTCCCCTATTTTCTTAACAACATTGTTTGTTTCTTTCACAAGATTTTCTACCAGATATTCAGGAATTAATCTGAGTAAAAAATCTTTCATTCACTGGTCCAAGCTTGATTGTTGTCTGTTGAACCAACGTAAGAATCAAAAACCTTGATTTCGAATACGGCGAGGTCGTCACTTCATTGTGCAATTGAAACTACGTCCGCCTTGTCATCCGATTAAAAATTGTTTGCATCTGATGTTGAAATGGGACTAACATCAATATCTGATCCATTTTCTAATTATGATCCATTAAACTTTTCGATATCACTTGCACTGGACCCGTTAAAGTTGTTCATATCTGAATCGGAATCCATCTTTGTTCATCTCGAAAACACGTGTTTCGTAAACCGCGGAAAATTCATTTTAGTGTGTCTAAATTTAACCTCTCAGCATTCAAACTTGTATCAAAATGTCGAGTAAACAATCCTCTCATTGGTTATGATAATCAAAAATGTGTAAACTTTCGTACTTTCAACCAATCAACGTTTAGTTAACACGTACGTATTCTGCGCACATGAGCGTCGCTGATACTGTGATTACTGGTGAACTATACGCATCTGTGCGACATTGGTTTGTAAGCTAGGTTTTTCGGCACTGCAGATATGCGTCACGGCTATTCGAGAGCTATTTACAGCAGACACTTAGATGCGGCAGTCGTAGCGAAAGGGTTAATGTATTTTCTCTCTGAAAAAGCTTCAGCAACATGGGGGCTTCAAGTATATAAAAAAAATGAGAAATAAAATCTATGAAGAGCTCAACTCTCTCTCATATATATTGGACCATATTTTGATCACGAAGTGCAAAAAGAACAAATGTGATAAAATACATTTGTATCATTCTCTCTGTATCACCTCCCTCCCCATAAATTCATTTTAGTATAAATGATGCAATTTCCCTATTGCTGGTAATCTTAAATAGTATACAGTGTTACGTTTAATATTAATGAAACCAGAAATTATTATAATTTGATTCAACACATCATCATGAGTTGTACCCTATCTGTAATTTCAGTTTTAAACGTCTTTCAATTTTCAGGTCAGTGTCATTCTCATTCTCATCTTTCTATTTAGTGACTGTGAAAAACATATTTTCAAGTGTCTCAAGTGTCATAGATCATCCCCCAGTGTGTCACCAATTCTACACTGATGACACCCATACACTGGTAGTAATGCTCTACATTCCACTAAGAATATGTTCCACTGTCTTTGTACACCTAAGGTGGATTGCCATGTCACTTGAGGGATTCAAACCATTTGCTGTGAGAACTGTTTGTTCTTAAGGGCATATTTTAATAAGATCCAGATGTGCAGGTCCATTACCTCTGGGTTGGGATAAATAACCTGCCATTGTGGTTGCTTAACTCAGATGAGGGAATTGATTCCTTGCCATTCTGTTGTAAGATTGATCCAAGATTCCCATTTGAGTTGAGTAATCAGGATGAGGAATAATTTCTATTCTTTTGATTCCAGTATCACCTTCACAGGGCTTTCCTTATCAGACATGGCTACTTTTGCTTTACACCCAGCTACTTTTTTGTATAAAAAAACTGTATAAGGGAAGCCACCCAAATGTCCCACATACTTTAAAAACCCACCTTCCAAGGCTCTGCCTTCAGAACCAGAGGTGTTGGAGAAGTATATACATGACAATTCCAATCCAAAAAAAGAGAATCAATGAACTTACACATGAATTTGTCGTTGAGGACACCACTTAAAAAAAAATCACAAACAAGATACAAAGATCTATAAAACTTTAAAAAAACATGAAACCAGAAATTAACTGCTGCTTAAAAGACATTCTCATCTTTCTATTTAGTGACTGTGAAAAACGTATTTTCAAGTGTCTCAAGTGTCATAGATCATCCCCCAGTGTGTCACCAATTCTACACTGATGACACCCAAATATACAAGTCTAGCCACTCAATTGAAGTTGATGCTACCATCCAAGAGTAGAGAGGTGCATTTCTGATGTGAAATCATGGATGACATGTAACAAGCTGCAGATGAATGATGATAAAACTGAGGCCATTCTGATCACAACACAAAGACTTTTTCATTCACATCCTTTACCTCAAACAATAAATATCAGCAACACCAGCATTAAATCTGCACAGTTAGTATGAAACCAAGGTGTTACTCTAGACAGTACTCTCACATTGCACCAGCATGTCATGAACATATGCAAGACTGCATATCATGAGCTAGGACACATCAGCTCCATTTGCAAATATCTTTCAGTTGATGTCACTAAAACACTCATGGCGTTTATTAGTACTTTCAAGACTGGACTATTGTAACTCAATTGTGACTGGTTCGTCTTAACATCTACTCCAGAAACTTTAAAAAGTTCAAAACAGAGCTGCTTGGATCATCTTTAGAGTACCACAATCAGAGCACACCTCCCCACTGTTCTGTACCCTACACTGGCTATCCATTCAATCCAGAATCAAACACAAAATTTATTCTGTGCAATATTTCACAGACGGACTCCAGTCCAGCATATCTATCCAGACTTACCCATGTGTACACACCAGCAAGATACTTATGCTCCTCTTATGACAATCATATACATATACTCATTATTCCCAGTATGAAAACGAAGTGATATGGACAACATTCTTTTGCATACCAGGGCCCAGCAACGTGGAATGAATTGCCCATTGAAATTAGACACAAAAATGCATTAATCCCTTTTAAAAGTGCTCTTAAAACTAACTCTTTTTGACTACAAGAACAAACTTAAAAGACATAAAAATGTTTCCTACCTTAAATATTTTCAGCATTTTTTGTTTTCCAATTTCATGGTGTTCGTTTTTTCTTAAAAATTAAAATTTTTAAATTCATTTCATTATAGATGATGTAAAGCACTTAATGATTAGACGCTATGCAAAGTCCTCATTATTATTATTATTATTGGTATTTTTAATATTACTATTATTAATAATATATCTTCATGTAATATTTCTGAATTGTCCATTGTGTATATTAAAAAAGCTAACTTTGTAAATTTGGTACTTAGCAAGATAAAGGCCAAATTTAGTGCTCCATTGTAACCCAAAGTAGCATAGTGACAAAGCTAGCAATACGGCCCATGATCTTGAGGGATATTCTCTTTACAAATTAAGTAATAACATGCATTGGAAGGGTTCTCTCATTGGAATATTTAAATTTAACCTTGAAATATTACTGAGTACAGTTACCCCACTATATAGATGAATTGGCTTGGTTTGCTTTGTTTTGTTTGGTTTGGTTTTTAAATTTAATTTACTTCTGTCAATACCCACAGTGCCATCTACTACCCCAAACAAGAGGTACCTCATTTTTTTTTTTTTTCCCTCCAGATCCTAATTTGACATTGAAGGCCTATATGTGTATGGTGACACAAGTAAAGTTCATCTAAACAATACTTTCTCCATGAAACACTTTTAAAAACACAGACATGATAATCAAAACTCTTGATTACATGAACTACTCCTCATTCAATTACCTGCCCCACAACATGTTTAAATAGATGAGGTTCTATCAGTCAAAGGTGTTTATTGATAATGTATGCATACCTACTACCTGGAACTTCCCTTGTACAAAGTAAATATTTCCTAAAAAGGGGTGTGGCACCAGTGAACCTTTAAGACCTGAAAAATAAGAGACCAATATGTCATTTTATAAGATATTCAAAGACATTAAAATAAAATAAAACAGTGAAAAAACACTTTACGGAAATAAACCAATTCCTGCTTATAGAAAACCCAAGATTTTTTTATTAGAATGAAACAGACAGAAAATAATATATAATTTCATCACCTATATGTAACAAATATCAGTGCTCTCAATGTGCAAACATAAGAGAAAGTGCTTCTTTTAGTAGTGCCAATATAAAAGAAGTATTTTCTCTACGTTATAACACTAACTAACTGCGCATCAACTGATGTATATGATAACCTGTAAAAACTGTAACATGCAATACGTTGGACAAGCACTTCAACAAGTTTCTAAGAGAATGAATAATCATTGCTTTGATATAAGAAATTAAGTTTTCCTCTAATATTTCAACACACTTTAGCACCAATAATCATTCTCTACTCATATTTCTTTCATGCCAATATATATTGTGCATGAACACATGAATAAACTCATAAGAGAAACTTGTTGGATTCCTAAGCTAGATATTTTTTATCCTAATGATCTTAATACCAATGCACTATATAAAATTGTATAAAATAAATATTTTTAAAAAAATTGGTAAGTTGTATATCTTATATAAAAATATAATTGTAGGTATGAGTTTCTAATTTATTATTTTACTGATTTTTAAGACATTAACACACTTAGGATGAGAAGCTTAACACTAAGGAATTCAATGTAAAACTTAGTAATACAATTAAACACTTAGTGATATATTTTAACACTAAGTAATATATTTTAACACTAAGTGATACAATTTAACACTTAGAGATACAATTTAACACTTAGTAATACAATTAAACACTTAGTGATACATTTTAACATTTATTGATACATTTTAACACTTAATGATATAATTTAACACTTAGAGATACATTTAATACTTAGTAATTCAATAAACACTTAGTAATACAATTTAACACTTAGTGATAAAAATGAACACTTAGTGATACATTTTAATATTTACTGATACATTTTAACACTTTATGATATAATTTAACACTTATAGATACATTTAACACTTAGTGATACAATGTAACACTTAGCAATACAATGTAACATTTAGTAATACAATTTAACTCTCAGTAATAAAATGTAACACTTAGGAATACAATTTAACACTTAGTGATAGAAATGAACAATTAGTAATACAATTAACACTTAGTGATAGAAATGAACACTTAGTGATACATTTTAATACTTTCTGATACATTTTAACACTTAGTGATACATTCTAATACTTATTGATACATTTTAGCACTTAGTGATATAATTTGTGTTAAAAGAATATTTATCACGTCCATGGTACAAATCTTATTTCAATCAGGCTGGATTACTTAATTCTTATTTCTTGGAAAGCTGTGCTCAGTATGAAAAATATGTTTCAAATCTGCACATATTTGAAGTTAACAGCATTACAGTAATCCTGGCAAAAATTTAGGGTAACTCTGTAAGGTGAACAAGAAAATGTTGTTTCAATATATGGAATGATTTTTCTGAAACAACCTTTTACTTTAGTAGATTCATGTTTTATATATGAGTTTACTTTATAAAGAAGGGTAGGCATAACATGATTATTATCTGTATTCAACACAATGAACACATTAGGTACTTAAAAATGCTTTTTTGTGATAAATACGTGTGGTAAATTGTTTTTCTTATAAACACTACTCCATCTCCTGAAACGTTTTAAAGAGAATAATTACAACCTCAGATATGTTTTAACTTATTAACTTTATCCTCTTAAATGACTTTTTAAAAAATTTAATAATAAAGTCATGGCATTGTAAAAATTCAGGTACTTAACTCCAGCACTGTGTGTCTACAGTCCATATAACAGCTGGCTTTGCAGATTAGTACCTGTAGAGTTATCTCCCAACTTTTGAAAACTTTTACAAATTCATATCTTGCAGTTCTCTGAGTGTGTGCATGCACACGTATTCTATACGCACATGCTTACTGACAGATCTAATTAGGTATAATTTTCTAGAACCTCACCCCTGAGACTTTCAACTAGTCTACTCTTATCAAGAGGCCGTTTAAAACTCAGTCTGACTGTGTCATATCCTGTAGTTTGACTAGCTGTTTTCCTGCCAAGGTACCTGAAAGGATAAAACAAAAGTACTAAATTAATTCTAACACCTGAGTGTCATTCAAGTTTTTTAAATTCAACATATTACCAACATACATAAAATATTTGCTTTTTGCATTCTGGTGACATAAATAATATATAACTATGAAGAACTATTTTGCAACTTTATAATTGAACTGTTTTACTATATTTACATAAACTTCATGCTTTTAAAGATCTTGTTACTTCCAGTAGCAAAAAATGTTATATAGTTATTAAATCATTTTTACTTTAATGTAAGTAGCAAGTTCCTTTAACAGAGCTAAAGAACAGCATTATTCTGATGGAAAAATAAGGAGTTGAGATGAATGTGTGAATGGAGAACAAAGATGAATAAACACATGGATCCCAACTAATAACATACTGCACAATAAGGATGAAGAAAAGCACAAACATTGTAGACATACATCTAATTGCAAAATGTTGCTCGTCTATGCTAGTGCAAAAAAATTAAGTGACTGAACAAAATGGGGACTGATTATCAAACAGATATGCCATTTACAAAGCAAACTAAAACCTCAATGATCAAACTAACATATGCCATTTACAAAGCAAGCTAAAACCTCAATGATCAAATTAACATATGCCATTTACAAAGAAAACTAAAACCTCAATGATCAAATTAACATATGCCATTTACAAAGCAAACTAAAACCTCAATGATCAAACTAACATATGCCTTTACAAAGCAAACTAAAACCTCAATGATCAAATTAACATACATTTTAATAAAGAAATATAATTATTGAAGAACATACAATTTAAAGTTTACATAAGCACACTACTAATAATACTCATTTTATATACGTGTTGGAAATAATCATCAAAAGGTTTCTTAAGACGTTTTTCACATTTCTGTACAAATTACCTTGGTTTTCAAGATAAGCAATCCCTGTTGTATAAGTTTCAAAATACATCACGTGTCCTAGTTAAAATAGTGTGTATTATGTCACTGTTTTTGCATGTGTTTGTTATTGTTGTAGGTTTTATTTTGCACATGATAGGCTATACATGGTGGCCAGTATTAATGGTGGCGGAAGAACCCAAGAAAACCCCCGGAAAGAACCACCAATCCATGAGAAGCTACTGGTAAGCTTTCTCACATACACTGGCTGAATCTGAGACTCGAACCCACACAGACAGAGGTGAGATGGCAAGTGATCCATAACAGAGAGTGATTTAGACCACTCGGCAACTCAGGGTCTCCTTTTGCATGTGAATGTGAATTCCTTCTTTTGTTGATTCAGAACCAAACAAGATTCTTTTAATTAAAAAGTGATCCAGTAAAACCTGTCTTGAGAGACCACTGCTATGTGAAACCACCTGTCTTGAGAGATCAAGTTCACAATGTACAGATTTATTGATTTATAGTGTTATCACCTGTTATGAGAGACCATTATATTTTTGCAGAAGGGGTGGTCTTTCAAGACATGTTTTACTGTATCCATTTATTTTGTAAAATACCAACATTGAAACTTGTTTTCTTTTAAATTGTAAAAAATGATGGTATGATTTGATTATACGTAAAATGTTCTAAGAGGAATTCACTACAATCTTTGGAACTTGGTTCTTGATAATTAATCTTACCTAGAAACTTAGCTTTTCATGCAGCATTCCTCTGCTATTTGTGATGACATATGCCAATTAGTAGAATAAACCACAGATTAATGTTAGATATTTTAATTACATTAACCACATAATATTTAAAACTCTTCAATTATTCAACTGAAATGAACTTGACACATGACCATAACCACTAGCTTTTATTCAGGCAGCATTTGCACAGCAGCCTTTAACTGTTTTTATTTCACCCTATTGATTTTTAAAAAAGATCAGCATAATTCACATGATATTACAAAGAATATCTACTTTAATTAATTGTAACAATGCCACAAACACTTCCACAAGTCGGAGACTGAAACACAAGTCAGCACTTAATTAGGTTCTCATGGAATTGCTCAGTAGTATCAATGTGACAGTTGATTGACAAATTTCACATCTGTATGGCATATCAAATTTATCATGATTATACTCAAACCAAACTAAAAGATAAAACTGTAACAAGAATTTTAATTGGTATTTATTTCTTAAAGTGTTGCAAAAAGTAGACATTATTAACATTTTAAATGATTGATATTTTGTTGTATATTGTTACAATGTATGTACTGAAAGTATGTTTAAAAATAAAATTTAACAAAATATATGACTTCCTATTAAAAGCTACAAATTTTAAGATGTTGATTCAAATTTCTGGGCACAAGTCATTGTTTTGAAAAAAATATGAGCAGAATATCTAGGTTTTATTCTCCAATTTTGATCATGATTTAATTCAGCAAATAGGGGCATATTATTTAATATTTTTACAAGACAAATTGGGAACCACACTGGCCCCCATATTATACATAAGTTCATGAATTATCAAGGGAGTGATGTATATGCATGGAAGTCACCAACAAAATTACACCAATAAATTATTAAAAAGTAGTCACATTAAAAGACAAAGAAAGCAAACCACTAACCAGCCAGGAGAAATTAAAGCCCTTGATCGGATTTTTTCAGCTTGATTGAAAGCAGTTTCTGACAATACAGTATCAATGTCAGGACTTCTGTAAGAGTGAAATATACATTGTAAATTATGATATTTCAGCACTTTTACATTTTTATACAAGTCCAAACTTAATCAGCATATTTCTGATTTGAAATTTTATGATTTAGTAATTCATAATATACATTAATGCAGGCAATGAAACTCATGCAGTAATATGTGCAAACAACTTCAGCTCTCTTACTGTTCATGACAGCTAAAGAAAAGTAATACATATTTAAGATTGCTTATTTACCAACTATTCAGGCAGGAAATTACCATGCTGATTCAAATAAAAAGAACATCACCTGTAGTAACCTATCAAGAACATATTCATTAACATCTCTTTAATCATTCATGTTTACTATCTTTTCTTTGTTATATCTGGAAACCTGCTAAATGAATAATTATGACTGTATTTAGATTATAAGGTAATTTAAATAATTGCAAAACAAAATGAAAATATTTTATGCAGCATGTATGAGTAGTTTCCAAACCTTGTAATTTGCCCCTTTTCTGCCAAGATATAGGATACATCTGTGTTGGCACATCTCAACAGTTCCTGCAGAATGGATAGGTTTTTATTCTGAGAAGAAAAAAGAATCAAGAATAAGACCAGGACATTTCAGAAATAACTTATTTGCTCAGAAACTCTCTGGTACCAGGCTTAATATCAAATTCTCAAACATGTAATGACAACTGACAACCTTTCTAAGCAACAAACTTGCATGTACTTTAGTTTATTTAGTTCACTATCAAGCAGGCATTTTACCTAGTGGGGTGGTCATTTTCAAGGGTGAGTGGGGCAGTGAAATTACAAATAAGTTTGCATAAAACACTGACTGTATCCAGAATGCCTCATTTTAATCACTGTTGCACACCCCCACATGCCAAACTAAACTCTGTTCAAATACATTTTCCCACATGTTTCCAAGATGAATAATGCTGACTTCCAAAGAAGGTTCCATAAATGTATGTTGTGAACTAAATGACAATTTTGCACATATGACATTTTCACAGAAAGCCATAACTGATGCTGGCATCATATGGAACAAATTGGTAAAAAGTGTCCTTCTCTTCTGTATTACTCCTAAAAAGAGTGAGAACTTTATAATAATAATAATAATAATAATAATAATAATAATAACAATGATAATAATGAGGACTTTGTTTAGCGCCTAATCTTTAGAAACTCTAAGCGCTTTACAACATTGTTAATGATATGAATACAAAAAAAAAAACAACAGACACCATGAAATTAGAAAAAAAAAATGCTGAAAATATTTAAATTAGGAAACATTTTTAAGTCTTCAAGTTTATTCCTGCAGTCAAAAGAGGCGAGTTTTAAGAGCACTCTTGAAAGGGATCACTGTCTTTGTGTCAAATTTCGATGGGCAATTCATTCCACGTTGCTAGGAACTGGTATGCAAATGAACGGTGTATATATGACTTCGTTTTCATAGTGGGAATAATGAGTATATGATTGTCATAAGAGAAGCATAAGTATCTTGCTGGTTTGTACATATAGGTGAGGCCAGATATGTATGTTGGACTAGAGACCATCAGTTAAACATAGCACAGAGAACAAAGTTTGTGTTTGATTCTGGACTGAATGGATAGCCAGTGTAGGTACTGAGCAACAGGGAGGTGTGCTCTAATCATGGTACTCTAAAGATGATCCGAGCAGCTGTGTTTTGAACTTTTTGAAGTTTCTGAAGTAGATATTGAGATGAACCAGACAGAATTGAGTTACAATTGTCCAGTCTTGAAAGTACTAATGAACACACAAGTGTTTTAGTTGCATCAACTGAAAGATATTTGTGAATGGAGCTGATGCGTCTCAGCTCACGATAAGCAGCCTTGCATATGTTCATGACATGTTGGTGCAATGTGAGAGTACTGTCTAGAGTAGCACCTAGGTTTTGTACTGACTGCATGACTTTAATGTTGGTGTTGCTGATATTTATTGTTTGAAGTAAAGGATGTGAATGAAAAAGTCTTTGTGTTGTGATCAGAATTGTCTCAGTTTTATCATCATTCATCTGCAGCTTGTTATATGTCATCCAGGTTTATCATAAGAAAGCAGGAAACAAACTTTAACTGCTTGATTATTATATTCTGCTTAATGTTTGTTGATGATTTCAAATCAATGTAGCCCTATTAGCAGAATAAAGGTTTATTCAAGAATATTACAAAGCACTAAAAACATTTCTTTTCATGACAATGTTTGCAAATTGTACATTAAATAATATTTTATAAATATTAATTATGTAATATGTTGCAGACTGCAACAAGTTACAGTGTTATGCAAATCCATGAATAATGGTAAATAATACAGCAACAGGACCCAAATCGATGAATAATGGTAAATAATACAGCAATAGGACCCAAATCGATGAATAATGGTAAATAATACAGCAATAGGACCCAAATCGATGAATAATGGTAAATAATACAGCAATAGGACCCAAATCGATGAATAATGGTAAATAATACAGCAACAGGACCCAAATCAATGAATAATGGTAAATAATACAGCAATAGGACCCAAATCGATGAATAATGGTAAATAATACAGCAACAGGACCCAAATCGATGAATAATGGTAAATAATACAGCAACAGGACCCAAATCAATGAATAATGGTAAATAATACAGCAATAGGACCCAAATCGATGAATAATGATAAATAATACAGCAACAGGACCCAAATCGATGAATAATGGTAAATAAAACAGCAACAGGACCCAAATCGATGAATAATGGTAAATAATACAGCAATAGGTCCCAAATAGATGAATAATGATAAATAATACATCAACAGGACCCAAATCGATGAATAATGGTAAATAATACAGCAATAGGTCCCAAATCGATGAATAATGGTAAATAATACAGCAATAGGACCCAAATCGATGAATAATGATAAATAATACAGCAACAGGACCCAAATCGATGAATAATGATAAATAATACAGCAACAGGACCCAAATCGATGAATAATGGTAAATAATACAGCAACAGGACCCAAATCGATGAATAATGGTAAATAAAACAGCAACAGGACCCAAATCGATGAATAATGGTAAATAATACAGCTATATGACCCAAATCGATGAATAATGATAAATAATACAGCAATAGGACCCAAATCGATGAATAATGGTAAATAATACAGCAATAGGACCCAAATCGATGAATAATGGTAAATAATACAGCAACAGGACCCAAATCGATGAATAATGGTAAATAAAACAGCAACAGGACCCAAATCGATGAATAATGGTAAATAATACAGCTATATGACCCAAATCGATGAATAATGATAAATAATACAGCAATAGGACCCAAATCGATGAATAATGGTAAATAATACAGCAATATGACCCAAATCGATGAATAATGGTAAATAATACAGCAATAGGTCCCAAATCGATGAATAATGGTAAATAATACAGCAATAGGACCCAAATCGATGAATAATGGTAAATAAAACAACAACAGGACCCAAATCGATGAATAATGGTAAATAATACAGCAATAGGACCCAAATCGATGAATAATGATAAATAATACAGCAACAGGACCCAAATCGATGAATAATGGTAAATAATACAGCAACATGACCCAAATCGATGAATAATGAAAAATAATACAGCAACAGGACCCAAATCGATGAATAATGATAAATAATACAGCAAAAGGACCCAAATCGATGAATAATGGTAAATAATACAGCAACAGGACCCAAATCGATGAATAATGGTAAATAAAACAGCAACAGGACCCAAATCGATGAATAATGGTAAATAATACAGCTATATGACCCAAATCGATGAATAATGATAAATAATACAGCAATAGGACCCAAATCGATGAATAATGGTAAATAATACAGCAATATGACCCAAATCGATGAATAATGGTAAATAATACAGCAATAGGTCCCAAATCGATGAATAATGGTAAATAATACAGCAATAGGACCCAAATCGATGAATAATGGTAAATAATACAGCAATAGGTCCCAAATCGATGAATAATGATAAATAATACAGCAATAGGACCCAAATCGATGAATAATGGTAAATAATACAGCAACAGGACCCAAATAGATGAATAATGGTAAATAATACAGCAACAGGACCCAAATCGATGAATAATGGTAAATAATACAGCAATAGGTCCCAAATCGATGAATAATGGTAAATAATACAGCAACAGGACCCAAATCGATGAATAATGGTAAATAATACAGCAATAGGTCCCAAATCGATGAATAATGGTAAATAATACAGCAATAGGACCCAAATCGATGAATAATGGTAAATAAAACAGCAACAGGACCCAAATCGATGAATAATGGTAAATAATACAGCAATATGACCCAAATCGATGAATAATGGTAAATAATACAGCAATAGGACCCAAATCGATGAATAATGATAAATAATACAGCAACAGGACCCAAATCGATGAATAATGATAAATAATACAGCAACAAGACCCAAATCGATGAATAATGGTAAATAATACAGCAACAGGACCCAAATCGATGAATAATGGTAAATAAAACAGCAACAGGACCCAAATCGATGAATAATGGTAAATAATACAGCAACAGGACCCAAATCGATGAATAATGATAAATAATACAGCAATAGGACCCAAATCGATGAATAATGGTAAATAATACAGCAATATGACCCAAATCGATGAATAATGGTAAATAATACAGCAATAGGACCCAAATAGATGAATAATGGTAAATAATACAGCAATAGGACCCAAATCGATGAATAATGGTAAATAATACAGCAATATGACCCAAATCGATGAATAATGGTAAATAATACAGCAATAGGACCCAAATCGATGAATAATGGTAAATAATACAGCAATAGGACCCAAATAGATGAATAATGGTAAATAATACAGCAATAGGACCCAAATCGATGAATAATGGTAAATAATACAGCAATAGGACCCAAATCGATGAATAATGGTAAATAATACAGCAACAGGACCCAAATCGATGAATAATGATAAATAATACAGCAACAGGACCCAAATTGATGAATAATGGTAAATAATACAGCAATAGGACGCAAATCGATGAATAATGGTAAATAATACAGCAATATGACCCAAATAGATGAATAATGGTAAATAATACAGCAATAGGACCCAAATCGATGAATAATGGTAAATAATACAGCAATAGGACCCAAATCGATGAATAATGGTAAATAATACAGCAATAGGACCCAAATCGATGAATAATGGTAAATAATACAGCAATAGGACCCAAATCGATGAATAATGGTAAATAATACTGCAATAGGACCCAAATCGATGAATAATGGTAAATAATACAGCAATAGGACCCAAATCGATGAATAATGGTAAATAATACAGCAATAGGACCCAAATCGATGAATAATGGTAAATAATACAGCAATAGGACCCAAATCGATGAATAATGATAAATAATACAGCAAAAGGACCCAAATCGATGAATAATGATAAATAATACAGCAATAGGATCCAAATCGATGAATAATGGTAAATAATACAGCAATAGGACCTTAATTGATGAATAATGATAAATAATACAGCAAAAGAACCCAAATCGATGAATAATGATAAATAATACAGCAATAGGACCCAAATCGATGAATAATGGTAAATAATACAGCAATAGGTCCCAAATCGATGAATAATGATAAATAATACAGCAATAGGACCCAAATTGATGAATAATGATAAATAATACAGCAATAGGACCCAAATAGATGAATAATGGTAAATAATACAGCAATAGGACCCAAATCGATGAATAATGGTAAATAATACAGCAATAGGACCCAAATCGATGAATAATGGTAAATAATACAGCAATAGGACCCAAATCGATGAATAATGGTAAATAATACAGCAATAGGACCCAAATCGATGAATAATGGTAAATAATACAGCAATAGGACCCAAATCGATGAATAATGGTAAATAATACAGCAATAGGACCCAAATTAATGAATAATGGTAAATAATACAGCAATAGGACCCAAATCGATGAATAATGGTAAATAATACAGCAACAGGACCCAAATCGATGAATAATGGTAAATAATACAGCAATAGGACCCAAATCGATGAATAATGGTAAATAATACAGCAATAGGACCCAAATCAATGAATAATGGTAAATAATACAGCAATAGGACCCAAATTGATGAAAAATGGTAAATAATACAGCAATAGGACCCAAATCGATGAAAAATGGTAAATAATACAGCAATAGAACCCAAATCGATGAAAAATGGTAAATAATACAGCAACAGGACCCAAATCGATGAATAATGGTAAATAATACAGCAATAGGACCCAAATCGATGAATAATGGTAAATAATACAGCAATAGGACCCAAATCGATGAATAATGATAAATAATACAGCAATAGGACCCAAATCGATGAATAATGGTAAATAATACAGCAATAGGACCCAAATCGATGAATAATGGTAAATAATACAGCAATAGGACCCAAATTGATGAATAATGGTAAATAATACAGCAATAGGACCCAAATCGATGAATAATGGTAAATAATACAGCAATAGGACCCAAATCAATGAATAATGATAAATAATACAGCAATAGGACCCAAACTGATGAATAATGGTAAATAATACAGCAATAGGACCCAAATTGATGAATAATGGTAAATAATACAGCAGTAAAGGCTACTTGTAGGTAATTAGTACTTGTTTTATTAAAATCTACATTGGTATTGGGTATGGTAATGGACTTAGTACTATTTTACTGAATAGCAGTATGTCATGAAATAGAACCGTGCTTACGGAATCCTTGACTGATCCAAACAAACTAAGACCATACCCAACAAACATTTCCATATTTACAATTTTGTGAATCATTCCCATGACCACTGAGGATTTTGTATATTAAGAATGACAGTGTTTGGACCAGCTTGGAATATCATAAAACTTGGTCCTAGTATCTGTGCTTCAGACTTCACTGTCTGCCAATTAGAAATGAACTTTCAAATGTTTTGTCATTTATCTTTACCTACAATAAAAATTTAAGTTTACTGACTTAAACAATAACTTATTGATTTTGACCATCTAATCAGGCTGATATTCCTCACCTGTACAGATGTAGAAGATGTAAAGACAATCTGATTGACAAAACCTTGTGTACACTGATTCAGCAACATTGGAAATGTGTACCTGAAAAAAAACAGTATTGCAAAATAAGAGACTGTAATCAAATTTAAATATTTAAAAGTATCCATATCAATTTTTTAAATGTTCATTTTAGGACACATATAGGTTAAACATACATGCATCAATTTATTAGTTTGTAGGAAAGTCAAAAGTATTTAAATAATTAAATATTTCTTGTATACTAAACAAGCAATTTAAAAAAGGTATACTTTCTGGTGGATCTAGTTTAAATTTTGATGCCTATGCACATCAATATGTTAGAGGTCTCCACCCCTACGGCCCCCCAATTTTTAAAAAAAAATTACTGTGACCTTCAACTTTAACCTCCATATCCCCAAATATGTTTCACATCCTACTGTAAACTTCTTCATAATGTGTAATGACAGTTTTTATGTATGGTAACAGTAGATACTGCACATTACCAATGGAGGTTTTTGCTGTTTTCGCATGAAATGCAAGTAGGAAACAGATTTGGGCGACTATTTCTGAATACATCCTAATACATCGACTTCCAAGCAATTTTACATTTAGCATAATGCCTAGTTGTATTAAAAACATTGTTTTCCATTGGTTATTTTGCTTGTGCATGAGCAGAAGAGGAAAACTTGAAACTTAGATCTGAGGCTAAAAAGTCTAAAATCTGGACACAAAATAGGATTCTGACCATGAGCGAAATTCAGATGAGGTTTTTCCCTCTGTATTTTGTAGAGCTAATTCTGTCTACCTTTCTATAATAACACCGACTTTAGTGCATCATACATGACCTTGACGCTACAGAGCTTGGCAGTTGTCTACTACCTCGTGCCCCATAAATGTGGCACCAGGGGTTGTGTTAAATAAACTTGAAACCACAAAAATGAAATTTAAACAACTGTTCCAGATATATTTTTTTTGTCTAAAATATGTAGGAATGTTCCTCCACTGATCAAAGTATGGGCAAAGAATGATCATAATCTAGTAATGCAAACAAATGACACATGTTATTATCTTTTAAAAATAAATTCAATTAGAAGTTGAGTTTGTATGGACAGATGGATGGAGGATAGTTGTAACTATTTTATCTTTATAGAGACATAAATGACGAATCTGCAAATAAATGATGCTCTAATATACTTTAATGACAAGAAGATATGAAAATACTAAGCTTTCCTAACAAGTACACATTCAATAGATGGAATAAAAAATATTTATTTCATGTTTATCTAAAATGAAACATAACCCAATAGTTCTCTATACATGGTCGCATGAACACAATTAAAAAAATAAATCACTTACATAAACAATTATTTCAGCAAAAATACTTGAGTAACTTACTTATGTTCCATAAATGCATTGAGAGGATCTATGCATGCTGTCACTGAGCCTACAACAGAAGAGTACAATGTGCTTCATTCACTCTGACAAATGGCGAGGAGTGCAATGTCTTAATCAAGACCCATTCAATAAAATCCATGCAAATTCCAGAAAGCTGGCATATAAAGTTTTGTAGAAGAAGGTGTTAAGCTGAAGTACATTTGTACATGAAGATACTGCTGGAGAGAAAAATGAAATAACCAATGTGGGACAAAAGGGGTGGTTTTAGTTGTTTTATTACTTTAGCTCATTCAGTTAAAGAAATATGAGTATTATATGTAATTATCTGGTATACATTAGGAGGAATGTGAGTGGCACATGAGAACACCTGCCAGAAAACATGGAAATGAACAGGAGAAGAAAAGTTTTACACATGACATCTACGAAATTCAAGGAAGTAATTATGAATTCAAGTGTTTTTCCAGTGGGTGGAGTACTTTACTATCTGTCTGTGGGAGAAGTAACACAAGATGTGATGCTAACTGGACACAATTACAGTCATCGCTGAAATTTCCAAAACTAATTAAAATTTCAGATGTTGGGCATAGGTGTTGATAAACTGTCTCAAGGAGAGCTGCATACCAAATTTGGTTGAAATCCAATACAAATTACGGGAATCATTAAGCAGAAAGAAAAGTGGTTCAGTCCAACAATCTGGGGCTTTATCTTTACTGATTTAATATGAAAAATTCTAGGAAAACACTTACTTGGCCAAGGAATTAAGAGAATCATTATGCAAAAATAAGGTTGGGCCGACTGAAAATCAAGGGTCCTGCTAGTTTCAGCCAATGTTCAATGACAATCAGGCTGTCTATTAGACTTGCTTGAAACTTAATTATAAATAAGGCATCACTGTGTGAAAATGAGAGAGGCAGTCTGAGAAAGCTGTTAGGTGTAACAATCTATGACTGTAACTGTTAAATGATAACACAGAAATTATGCTGATGTATGAAATCAGCAAAGTCAAGGTCATGCTGCATCCAAATGTGGTTGAAATCCATTAATAAGTAAGGAAGTTACTGTACAGAAATTAAATTGGCATGGACAGAATGAAAGAATTAAAAGTGACGGTCAGAGGGATAGAGAGACCTAATGGCCCAATTTAATATCACCTATTTCCTAGTCGCTCGAGTTTTCATTTGGTTTAGGAAACCCAACTCGACTACAACTATATATCAATTAGAAAATTTGATTCATAGGTCCACCAGCCCAAAATCTTACTCTAACACATATACACTCAAAAATAATCACTAAAAATGTTTTGGATTATATTCACCCGGATCAGTATTATATTTAGGACAAATGTAGGTACACTAAATTCAAAACCAGATATACAATAGGTAAATTTTGATCCTAATTACAAGGTGTCACTTACAAAATAATTGTTATATGGCCCGTATTAGAAAACTGGGTACAATGTAATTAAAAAGATAGTATCATGGCATTTCATAATGAATCCATTTCTGCTTGGTTCTTTTTGGCTGAGCTGAGCATTTCTCCCATTCTTCCTCATCAATCATACTACCATAAGGCTAAAATTAATTATCATGACATGTGTACAATTAACTAAATGTACATTGCTGAATAGCCACACATATCTAATTAAAGTCTTGAAAAACATATAGTCTAGTCAAAATGGTCCCTATTGCTACTGAAAACAAGCTCAACCTAGTAAGTGCATAAATAGGTTGAAATTTTTCATGAACTTTGAAAAGTTTTGTTAATACAGAGTATCATGGTAAAGTGATGTCAAAATAAAAAGTCAGTTCACTGAGGCTAGACTAAATATAACTATATTTAACAAAGTACATCTTTACAATGGACAGCCTTAAATTTTTGTAAAGTTTATATTTGCTTGTTTAACTATGTGGGAATGCCTTTATTTGCTGCTTTTACTTGGGCATTACAACATAAATAATGTAATATTAACTCTATTAAGGCATTTATCTGCTGTCAAATCATTCATGGACTGTAAACCTGAATGGAGTGATCCAAAGATACAAAAAAAATATATATATTAAAAGTAATTATTTTGGTATATTACATGTTAGTCATAGTATCTTTTGTAGCAATCATAATTAACACACTGACATTTGTATCTTATTTTAAGTTTGTAACCTGAGGTCAGCATTGAGTTCTAAATTTAAATTTGTTCTCCAGTCCATTAGGGCAAAGGTCTAACTTCAGTTGAAAAGTCAGAGGATCAAACAAGAGACTATGTAAGTCTGGAGTGAGAGCATTACCATTGAACTATTCTGACATAAACACTGAACACAATAATAACTAGATCACTTCTAAATTAACAAAAAATGCTTACCAATTTTACAGTGTGCCCTAACATCTGGGTCAGGGTGACAAACAATAGCTTGAATGACATCTGCAATATCTGAAAAACTATGGGAGGAAAATACCTTTTTTAATTGAAGTGGTGAGCTAGCAATAAATATTACTCCAAAAGTTTCCTCTTTGTTTTTACGCCAATAAGAGGTTTCAAAATTATTGATAAAAACGTTAAATAAAAGATGTCTTACTTCTTAATCTAGAACTTCATCTATCCAAACAACACTGAACTTGCAATCATTTCTTTTTTTTGATGGAATATTTTTCTTTGAATCCATTAGCATACATTTCAACACAGTACCAAAATTATTATTTCAAGAACTGTTTCATACATATCATATTGCCTGCAATCTGTTATGCATGACACAAGTCAATATTGAAATAATGAGGAGTAAAACAACTTATGTGAGTTTAATAATTGCATCAGCACATGGTACAAACCTTGATTTGACTTGTTAGATCAATAAATGCATCAGCACATGGTACAAACCTTGATTTGACTTGTTAGATCAATAAATACATCAGCACATGGTACAAACCTTGATTTGACTTGTTAGATCAATAACAACTGAATGTTATTTGAGCTGGAAATACCAATGTTTGGCATATGCTGTAACAGTTTTAGCTTGAAATAGTTATGCTCTACAGATTATTATTTCTGGGAGCTTTTGGCAGCAAATCAGCAGATCTATTGTTCCCATGCTTTTCTAAATATAAATTTGCAGGTATTTTCCAGGATGAAATTAATATTTTCAAGGTTGACATATGACCATTACTGAATGGAATTAAAGAACATTTTGATTATAAGATATGCAATTTCCAAATCTGAAGACATTTCTCTTTCGAGACTCTCCAAAACATGTCAGAAAATGTGATCATGTACTAAACCACAAAATGAGTCACATGAAACAAATCTGATTATACTCCTATAAATTGGCATTTAAAACCATTTAAATGTACAGAATACAAATTCTAACTTTACTTTGCTGACCTGCATAATGTTACTATGTGGAAACAACATAATGAGCATAAATTATATTGTTTCCTTTCAAACCTTTAATTCTAAAGAATTCTAGAGCAATATATGTGCATGTTATACAAAGTAAACATTTCCCATCACAGTATGAAAATAAAACAATAAATGCAAAGTATTAGAATCCTATCTTGCAATGAACCAATTGGATAAAAATTCCATCATTTAAAGACATTTACAAAAGGGTTGATTTAAATTTTGACAAAAGACCTTCAAAATCATATAATGTATTAAAAAAACTTCATTTCCTGTAAAATTAACTTGTCTTCTTGTAGTTCAATAAACCAGTCTCCAAACCGTATTGATACATGGGTTCTTATTGTTTCTTAATATATAACAAAAGGGACAAAAAATTCCCAATTCTCCTGTGTTCTATTTAAGATCTGACACCAATGCTCAAGCTACATGTCACTGTATAATTGCTTTGAACAGAAGTTAAGCTCAGGGATTTGAAAGTTTTCTAATCCAGGTTTCCTCTAAATATTCCAACCCCATTTTTCACATTTGGACATTAGGATGGAGTGTGGGTTCAGATCAATTAATTACATATAAAAAATCTGTAATCTGCTGCCACCATAAGATTGCTTACCAGCAGTCCTATAAAATTTAAACTATGTTATATTGACTTGAACCAGCATGAAATTGAGAGGGAAATTAATTATTTTCTAAAAAATGGCAAGTACAATAAAACCTGCTATAAGTGACCGCCTGTCATTTCCTATTTAAATGACTGCTGATACTATTTTAAATTTAAAAATAAAATTAAAAAAAGGGCTGGCTACTGATGTCTGAATTATTTTGTTAGCTATTCTTATTATAGTGTTTAATAGTTTTTGTTATAAACCAGACTAAAGTATAATTATGTAGATTATTTCCTAGTCTGGTTCCCTGCTTTGTATGCTCCCTGCATTTATCTCCACTATTCTTATAGGGGTGAGCAACGCAGGAAGCACAAAAAGCAAGA
Source organism: Unio pictorum (assembly GCA_030141615.1). Lineage (NCBI taxonomy): Eukaryota > Metazoa > Mollusca > Bivalvia > Unionida > Unionidae > Unio > Unio pictorum. The sequence goes on along the minus strand of JARLTB010000023.1, from coordinate 3,791,308 downwards.
GACCAGACTAATTATTCCTACACTTAACTTGCTTCTCAGCATTATGGAAGAACTGAGCATCACTATCAACTACTGTATCACAAGAACACAGACAGACACCACTGACCTATATGTAATCAATTGTTACAACGACCTCCTGATTAGCAGCAACTGTTCTAAAAGCAACCAGAAGAGAAATCTTAAAAAAAGAAAAAAGTAATCATATTGTTGCTAATGGTGATAGATGCTACTACAGTCCATAAACCAGGCTAATGCACATGTCACAAAGTGTTGCTGTACTGCCGAAGTCAACATAGTGATTGTGTATATTAATTGTATTTGGAGTTAATCCTTATTGTCTATTAAACCAACAAGAGAGAATTGTTTGCAGGATTTGATCGATAGTGTTCAAGACTTGTGATGTTTGTTGTTTCCCCCCCTCCCTCAATATTAGGAGATTACATCCCAATCACAAACTGTCATCTATTCAAGTTGGTACGACCAGGTTAAACACTTTGCTTATAGAGGTAATCCCTGTATAATCTTTGATAAAAGCCATTGAATATTGTCTCAGAGTAAATGATTCTGCTTCTGGATGAGATAATTGTTTTTATAAATTTCATTAATTGTTAGATACACAATGCACATAATTCATATAGATCATATTTTCCCACAGTCCACACAGTTGCTATATAATTTTGTTTTTAGATGAATGCATATAGTATTTTAGCAAGAACTATTAATAAAGAATAGAATATATGTACAGTGATTGTGGTTATTTTTCTTGAAATTGTTCTAAAACTGGACCTTGGAAACTGGTCTTTTTGTACAAACTTGCTATGAGAGATCACCTGTCTTGAGAGACCTCTTCTTATTGGCAGATGGGGTGGTCTCTCATAACAGGTTTTACTGTATTATAATCATTATGTCTTTAATCCACTGACAGACTAGATGAAACTTGGCATAGCTGAAACCTGGCCTGATACTCGCCATTTGTGTTAATAGTCACAAGACTTCACAAATCTCAAACAAGGATATTGGAAGACCAATACAGTCACATGATATCAACAATAACCTCCTTACAAAACTTCAATTATATTAACTGAAAGTCTGATACCTTTTGTAAAAAACAGGAAGAACATATAATTGTCAACATATTTATTTCAAGAACAACTACAAGAAACTTTGCCAGTCTGATTCATCAAGCATAGTAGTCTGGTTCCCTGCCTTGAATGCTACATGCTTGAGAGAGCACATGTCAACATGGTAGTCATATGATACAACAAAACTTCAGAAGTTGGTCTTGGAATAAATATAGAGAATTTTGTGCTCTTTCATTTTTGTATTTTTATTTCAACCAGTTTACGACTTTTATTTAATATTTTTCTTCTACAGTATTTGAAAATGATGGTGGTGAGATTCTGTGTGCTCATGCTTCTAGGAATCAAAATTGCTAGTACCGGCTCAAATTTCATCCATGCATTAGTTTTATTGACTTTCAGCAGTTTGAAGACAATAATTTTAATAGCTGCAATTTCTGAGAAAAAAAATAATTTTCATATCAACTACATGCAGGTTTAACTCGATTTAACAACGTTTAAGTTTAATAGCCCATTTGTTAGTAGTTATGCTTTAATGCCACCATCTTGGCATAATGCTCCTGTGATGCTAGACTGGTTTTCACACCTTCTATAAATAAAAAAAGATACAGATATCATGTTGGCTGTAAAACAAAGTCTGCTAGATGAATTTAATCCACTGAGCATTTAGATTGTCTCAACATCATGTATTTATGGCAAGCACCCATATGATCCATACTGCAACCATCTAATATTCTGGTTAGACCTCAATAAATTTAACTCACAACAAGTTCAGTTACGACTCAATTACGTAATTGTTTCAGGCGTCAAGTTGTGAAGGAAAAATCCTAGGGTTTTCCCGACTGTCATCAATATTTGCAAAATTCAAGAACTTTTCACGGTCAGGAAAAATATTATCATTTCTTCCAACTTTTTCCTGATTTTCCAGTAGCATTGGAACCCTGTTGATCAAAAGATGGGGTCCAGTATCAAAAGATTAGCAGACAATCTAGAAGACTTGGCATGTATGAATTCTATTAGTTTTTCTATCTGTTAATGCAAACTTGAAAAACATCACAGTAATCAGCATTATTAAGATATTTAATTGTTTCTCTAGAAAACAAAACAGATACAGATCTTTCATTATATAATGTGCCAGCAGATCTGGGTCTATGTTGTTTGTTAAACTTCTGATCTCATGTAAACAGAAGAAAACCTAATTTACCAACATATCATGTTATGGGGCATCTGGGTTTACATTGCTTGTTCTACTGATGTCCTCAAGTGAAAATCACAGAACCTAGTCAACTGGCATATTATAACATCATATTATGCTATGGAAGATCTGGGTCTATGTTGTTAGGGTGTGAACTGTACACATGTAAATACAGGAGACTTAGGACACTTACCCAGGAGGGATATATAGTACCCTGGTGTTCCGATGAGTATCTCCATGAGAAGCTTTTCGTCTTCTGTGGGCATTCAGTGTAGCTTTGAGTGAGGCCTGGATGTCAGCTGCATTGAAGTTTACACTTCCTACAGGCTGTTTCAATACAACCCATCTGTAAAAAAGATAATAATACAAATCATAGCAATTTCTCTATAATATTACTTTCATTAATTGACCAATCATATCATATGATCTGAAGAAGAAAAAAATATGAAGTTAACAAAAATGTTGGATCTCCATATAGTATTCTTGCACTACAATCAATTAATGTGGTTTATAACATGGACAGCTCTGGATGGTTTGAGGTTGATAGTGTTTCTGCTGTTTCTGCTGTGTGCTTGTTTTTAAAGAATTCAAGAATTTCAAATAATAAAAACTCATATATTTTAATCAACCAATTCTCATGGTTTTGCAAAAATGGAAAATTTAAACGATACTTAAATTCATATATATGGGAAGAGGATATTACGAATGCAATTGTCTTTACGGGTGTATCTGTTCTATGGTATCTTTATTTTCATGTTTTTCAGCAAGGATAAATTAAAAAGAATTTTTTTTACCACCATTAAAGTATTGAATTGACACCGTACCCAAATACTGTTGATGTTTAACACATGCTAACAGAGCTCTTTCTATTACGAACAGAAAAATAAATCTAGGCAAAGATAACACAAGAAGAAAATAGTAAACTTACTGCATATACAACATACTGTTACAGTTGTTGTTATACTCACTATATTCTTTGTCTTTTGAGACAGAACAAAGAAATCATACAGACAGCACAAAGAAATCATACAGACAGCACAAAGAAACCATACAGACAGCACAAAGAAATCATATAGAGACAGCACAAAGAAATCAGTACATTTAAAACAAAATAGTATTTTGGTGGCATACAAAAACACTGTTGTTGTTTTAAACATGCTCACTGAACTCTCTGCTGTTTGAGGAGCAAACAATAATCTCAGCAAAAACAACCAAAAGACATAATGGTGAATTTACAACAAAGACAAACAATGTTGTTGTTTCATACATGCCCACTGAATGTTTGGCCTTTTAAAACTTGCAACAACAAAAAAATATTAGTTGAAAATTTGTTGCTTGTTTACAAAAATACATAGCCCTGAATAATTGTGATACTTTTGAGACGTAGTTCTGATATAAACACGTCCAGAAAATTCAGATTTGGTGGGGTTGACTTTCAAAGTTAATAGAGAAGGTGACTAATTGTAAAATAAAATACAGATATGACAGAACCCAAAAGACTACCAAGTTCATTATAACTGAATTTCATTATAATCAAGGTAGGCATCATAAAAAAACACCAATAGCAACCATTGTATGTCTGAATTTCACTATAACCATTATAGTAAAAAACTATATAAAACATAGCATTCCCACATTACCTCTAATCTGACAACTTTTGTATTTTGGATTCATGATGTACACACACTCATGTTCCACTGATCTTGGCCAACCAATATAATACCTTTCTCTGGACTTCTAGGACAAAGAGCTTACAAAGATGTTACTTTAAGAATGTTAGAATATTTTGTTTTCAAAATAATCCAACTTTTCTCTATAAAATTTTAAATAGAAAAATTAATATAATCTCAAATAATGAAAATGTTCTAAAGAAGCATAAGAGTTACACTTATTATTTCATTAATATTAATCTTTAAAGACATACAAATGACTTATCTATTATGCCTGTCTGAATGCTACATTACATACTCATTTTGAGCACCATATTTGCTGGCCTATAAGTCGATGCTGAGTATAAGTCAAATGAGCAAATTTTCCATTCTTCGTTCATGTACAAGTCAATGCTGAGTATAAGATGAGGTCAATACCTTGGCTTTGTCTTTTTCCTCACAGCATCACCAATTATATCCGATCTGTAACTCAGTAACCATTACGGTCTGGATGTTGCAGTAAGAATAAAATTCACATCGTGTGTGGGGAGAGAGAGAGATAGATACAGAGAGAGATGCATATTTATTCCCTCACATTTGTCTTCTTGCACTCATGATCAAAATAAAATATGTCCCAATATACACAAGAGAGAGAGAGAGAGAGAGAGAGAGAGAGAGAGAGAGAGAGAGAGAGAGAGAGAGAGATTCCAGGTCTTTATGGTTTGTTTTCTTAACATTATTGCCCCTGTTTAGCTGAAGCTTTGTCAGAGAGAGAACAAAATTAATAAATTAAATTAACTATGAAAATACATACCATTCTCCTTCAGGGTTTGAATATTCGTGATAGTTATATCCATATAGACTCCATTTAGGTTTAAACCAAGAATGACCATTTTGCATGATGCTTAATTTTCTTTGCAAGTATATAAACCTCTACATTTCTAACAAATACAATTATTTTTTAAAGTGCATGTACCATATTTGCTGGCCAATAAGATACTACTTTTTTACCAGAAAATCTTAGCTTTGTCTTATACTCTGAATCCACTTATATATGGATTATGTCACCCAAATTGCTTTATCATATTTCTAATATGGAAAATAATTCTCCAAGAGTATGGAAAATAATGTGTAAAAAGATTAAATTTTAGGGAAAAGATCATGTATGAACAAAAATAGGATCCCACAGTGAGTATTTTAAACAATTACATGATCGTCAGTATTAAAAATTAACATAGATCAGATGTAATTGCACTAAAGCAGTATGCACCAGTAATGTACATTGTTTGTAATATACACTATTTAAATTTAATTACATATATGTGTGTTAGAATTTCCAAGTTAGAAGATAGATATCCATGACAAAGACATTTCCATCACAAAATTCTTCTTGCACCTAATGATCAAATAATCTGTATGCCCCATTGAGAGATTGAGACAGACAGACAGATAGATAGAGATGTCTTCATGATTGTAAATCTGTATTGACCACTTACCTGATGCAGTACTGTATTCCATTATCAATTAATATCACTAGTTAAGCAATTCCTTCTAATCTTTATTTTCACTTGCATCATTAAAAGAATTACATGGCTTTGTAGTGGTACTTCCATGGTAATTAAATATGCTAGGGCTGTATTTAGTTATTCCAAGATAACACCTATTTATGGTCATGATTCTACATACAAGATCAGATTAGCGAGGCTACCAATAGGAAAATTAGGCTATGCATGGGTATTTTGAATACTGTAGCACATATTTAACACATTAACCCCTTGAGGTTATTGCTGTTTTTGCATGAAATTCGAGGAGAAAACACATTTTGAGGACTATTTATGAATACACCCTAATAAATCGACTTCCAAGCCAATTTTCCATTAGCCCAATGCCTTTTTGTGTTAAAAACAATGTTTTCCATTGGTTATTTAGCTTGCGCATGAGCTGAAGGTGAAAAGTTGGAGTTATTTGTTTTTGATTTTGTTTTTGCTACAAGGTCCATAATTTCGTGTGTGGAAACCACTCTTTATTAAAAAAGCCCACCATATTATACTTTTTTGACAGGTTCACCTGTGTACAGTTCAGACCAGTCTACCTTAGATCTGAGGTCATAGTCTAAAATCTAGACACAAAATCAGATTCAAACCACTGGCTAATTTTTGGTGAATAAAAAACAGGCCCCAAAAAATTAGGCTTTTCCCTCTGTATTTTGGAGTGCAACAAAAATATCCAGATTATTTGGTTTCATTGTAGAGCTAAATCTGTCTACTTTTCTATAATACCACCCACTCTAGTGTATCATACATGACCATTAAGGCTGCAGAGCTTGGCAGTAGGCTACTTTCTCCTGCCTGGTAAACGTGGCACCAGGGGTTAATGTGTTAAAGGAAATTCCAGATGGTTACTATTGTAAATTTTTCAGCCAGTTTCATTTTTGAACTCGACAACAATGGAACAGACAGCAATTTAAAGTACATCTAGCGTGAGCAATGGTCAAACTCAATTGCTGCATAACATACAGTAAGAGCAGGGACTTTTAACAAAATCTTAATTATTGGGAATGGAGAGGTCGTTACACTTGCAAAGAAAATTAGCATGCAAAAAGGTCATTCTTGGTATTTTACCTAATGACGACTGTATGGATATAACTATTACAAAAAGCTGCCATTTCTCTCATATGCTGGACCATATCTGATTTTGATAACGAGGTGCAAAAATAAATAAGTGATGTAATACATATGCCTCCTTATCTCTGTATCTCTATATCCCCCCCCCCCCGAAAATGTGTTTTAGTATTAATGATCCAGTTTCCCTATTGCTGGCAATCTGAAATAGCATGCAATGATACTTTTAATATTTACGAAACCGGAAGCTATTATAATTTAATTCCACACAGCATCACAAGTTTTATCCTATCTGTAACTCAAAAAAATTTCAAGTCAGCATAATTATATGGAGCTAAAGGTATATAATACATTTCAAATACTTCTTGTGAAAAAAATTTGTTATATTTAATGATTCTGAATGGAAAGGTTACTGAGTTACAGATAGGATAAAATTCAAAATGCTTTGTGGAAAAAAAGCGAAAAATACAATTGATCTGGCCTCTTCTTATACTAAGCATCAACTTATATAATGATGAAGGATGGAAAATTTGCCAAATTTGATGATTCAACTCATACTCTGCACCAACTTAAAGGTGGCATATATGGTACTCTTACTGTACTTTGGCTGCAATTGTTTTTGATCTTTACTCATGCTGTATGTTACTTTAAATTGCTATCACTGAGTTCAAAACATGTCACTGGTTGAGAATAAGTAACACCTGGCATTTACTTTCATAATACCCATGGTTAGCTTTATTAGCTACTGGGAGCCTCATTAATCTGGTCTGACAAATCTTGACCTCAAACAGGTGTTAACTCTAGAAAACCTGACTATAGCTGTAGCATATTTAATTAGCATGTACATGCCACTACTAAGTCACATGATTTTGATTTGTGAACAATGGAGGTGATACTAAAACTAGAAGGAATCGCTTACCTGGTGGTATTAATTAATATTGGAATATGGTACAGCACTTTTGTACATGAGTATTATGATCAGTCATCAAGTAAGTAAACAATAAAAGAATACGTATAATCACAAATAATCTTTCTTCCTCAGGCATAATTTTTATTTGATCTTGAGGTGCAGTAAGAAACTTGTGTTGCAAAATCTATGTCATGGTTATTCATTTTCTAACATTTCAATTCTAATGCACCCGTATCAAATTAAAACAATGAATATTACAAACAAAACATTTTACTAATGCATGCTGCTTTAGTGCAATTACATCCAAGTTAATTTATGAATTTTAGTTAATCATGAAACTGTTTCAACTCCTCAATGTAGGGTCCTATATTTTTTCACACAAGACCTCTTCCCTAATATGAAATATGTTTTAAAACATTGGTTTTTGTACTTTTTAAGAAAAAGTTTTATACAAAAATTATGTGATATATGATAAAGTGATTTAGATGACAAAATCCATATATTAGTCAATCTGAAGTATAAGACAAAGATTAGATTTTCTGGTAAAAAAGTATCACCTGGTAGGTTGCCAAATACGGTAAGTAGTTCATATGTAATTTTTATGTAACATTGCAAAAATTTAGATTTGTTTGTAATTTATAAACAGCCATTCATCTAGTACATTTTTACAAAATATTTTTCTTCCTTGATTATAAAATTATCCCAACCTGTTTTGTTCCTTATTTAGACCTGCCAAGACATCACAAAGGTTTGTAGTATGACTCCAAGGAAGCCCAAGCAGAACTGTCACAATGATCTGAAATGTAGAAAACACTATCTTAATATACTTCAGCTTAGAATATTTTATGAATTCTGTCAAATCATTGTCTTAAAATGTTTCACATTCTTTTTTTCTTCAATTAAAATTTTAAGACACTACTTTTTTAAAAATTATTTAAATCTATGACCCTGCTAATGGGAGCCATAAATATATACTGAATATAAAGATGAGGCTTAACTATTGCTGGTCAAGCAGAATGATAATTTGATGTTGGGCCAAAGAATCTATTCAAATGTAAGGAAAGCTTTAACCGATCCAGTGGCCTAGTGATTAAACGTCTGCTGCAGAAGCGGTAGGTCAATGGTTCGATCTCCGGCCGAATCATACCAAAGACTTTAAAAAATGGTACTAACAGCTATATTGCTTGACACTCAGCATTAATATGTTAGTGTTAGGACTGGTCGGTCTGGTGTCAGGATAATGTGACTGAGTGGGACATCATGCTACATGTCTGCGGCATGATGCCCCAGTGCTAGACATTACTGCATAACTGCAGACATCTTAGTGATATGACTGAAAAATTCCTTAACCAAAAAAAAAGGAAGGCTTTGTTATTAAAAAATGTCAGCTTTCATTATACTTACATAATTTAAAATGCACCTAGATGCAAACATCATAATCTTAATGTGCAGGCAAATGAAGTTATCCATTCTTTGCTTCCAATCATAAGTTAAAGTATCAAAAATCAGCCAAAACCTGATTCATGGCACAATATGTTACTGCAGGTCTGAACACAGGTTGTACTCAATTAGATATTACAGTCATACACAAATCAGATGGCATACTGTTTAATATTTATTTAATAACATTGGTGAGTTGAGGCTTTTATCAACTGTGGACTTAGGATGTAGACAAAATGTATTAAAAAAATGAGTCCCTCAAACGGACACACATACAACTGAGCAAAAAAGAATTTCCAGGAATTCAAGATCAGACTATTTTTTTTAAAACTGCTGAATGTTGAAGTCACCTATGATATTCTTCAGTTATAACACCAGTTTCAAATTGGATGTCATGTTGAACATCATGTATGTCAGATTAACACCATTGTCATTCAACAATAGTTTTGAGATAGACACCATAGTAGCCATATTGGATTCATGATTGGCATTATTTTTGTTTAGGAACAACCAGGTATCATAAGAAATGTGTTGGTGAACCCCATGTTGATATAACTATCCATTTGGGATCAGCAGAGTTAACAATACTTACAACATGACCAACATGGTTGCAATATTGAGGGTCAATAACTAAACAAAAGAACTCTTCTGATGAAAACCACATGTCAAAATGACTTTCCATTTAAGAGGAGTAGCAACAAATAAAATGTCAAAATGGCCAATATGCTGCCATATTGGCTCTCAGATTACTACCATTTTAATTGGAGCCAACAAGACATTATCAGAAGTCTTTTGTTGACAATACCCACACTGATATGACTTTTTTTATGTAACAAGATACCCATTTTCAAGATGGCTGCTATGGTGGCTATTCTGAATATCAGATGCACACCATTTCCATTTAAGACCAATCAGACATCAAATACTAATATGACTGCCATCAAGAAAAATTAGCGATAAGACGATTTCTAAGACAGTAATATTATCAAGGACCAATCAGACATTATAAGAAATCTACTGGGGAGAACTCCAATATGAGGTTCCATTTAGGAAGATTAACAATAATATGATTTTCAAGATGGCCATCTGCTAGCCATATCAGATGTCAATTCTAAACCATTTTCATTTAGCACCAACTAGATATCAAAAGAAATCTTTTAATGAAAACCTGATGCTTATACAGCCATTGATTCAACAATAATGAGATTTCAAAGGTGGCAGCCACAATGACCATATTGAGCATTAGATCAATGCTGTTTTTATTTTGCTACAACTAGATTTCATAAGAAGTCTTTCAGTGAAAAGCTTATGTGGACAAGACCTTCTATTCAGAATACAGACCAATAACAAGAATTCCTAATGTCTACTGGGGCAGTCACACTTGATGTCTAAGTGCAACAGTTTCATTTAGGTCCAACTAGACGATGGGATAAACATGTATGCAAAGTTTCATGGCAATGCTTCATGCAGTTTGAGAGGATGAGCAATAATAAATATGCTTTAATCAACAGACAGACAATGAATGACAGCAGATGAGAGACAACAAAATTTTCAAATCCCACAAGCTCTTCTGGTAATGACCAGTATGGCAGAAAATCTCAGTCATGAAAAACATATTTATATTAAAAGGTAATGGTGCAAGTTAAAGCAGTGTAGTTACAGCATAACGTAATGCCAGAATATGTGCCAGCTGACCACAATATTTTTGGAGCTTTTTCTTTTAGGAGCAATAACATTATCTGCAAAATACCCCAATTTATGTATAGTCAACATTTAGTTATCCAACAACAATGATTAAATATGAAATCTCAGATAAACTCAATTGTTCAATAAAATGGTTAGACATCAAATCTTACATTCACAGTAATTAAAACAGTCATTTATGGCATAATAGCAAAGCAAAAGTAAAAAAAATAAAGACACAAAAACAAATCATGACTTGACATTCAACTTTCTAAACTGTTAAATCTTGAATATTCATTTATTAGTTAAGAAATTATGAGCAAGCAAGCTTGTGTCTTGAATGTTCACCCATATCACATAATTTTATTTAGACATATATCATGTATCAAATTTAAGTATTTATCATCAAAATTTTGGAGACAAATGTCTCAATATGACATATTAAGTTTGATAAGGCAAGTCCTCACATCAATCTTAACACTGCTGTGATATTATTTCTGTTATTCAATGCTCCTTGAGAATGATTAGTTTAACAATTCTTTTTTTAAGAATTAGCTGAACGTAAAAAAAAAATTAAAAAAATCTGAAAACTATTTAGTATTTTTTTAAAACCCCATATATTTTGAGAATTAAACATTGGTGCTTTTTACCATGTCTTCAGACTCCTGGGTAGTTGTTAACTCTCCAGTTCTTGTAAGGATCATCGGGAGATCTTTCTCAGGAATGGCCAACCAAACAATACTGCTAGCCTCAAAATGGGTTAAGAACCTGGAAAATAAGGAATTACTGTATATACTCACCTATAAACCAAATAATTTTGGAAATAATAAAGATCTGGAAGAGGGTAGATCGGCTTATCCATGGCCAAAGGTCTAGACTTTAAAGATTTTAAGATTTGTTGTTGTTGACAACCATATTGGCTGTAAATCTTGGGACACGAAAAGATATATTTTCCACGTACTAAGACACATATACATGTTAAACAGAATACATTCTCTGTGTCCCAACACTTACTAATCTACTATGATTGCTTTTGTTATTACAATGTATGTGCATATTTTCTGATTTCTCCAACACAAAATTAAAAAAAGGTTAATAAAGACTTTATATTTCACTGAGTGGTTCGAGTTGAATGAGGAGACCAGGGCTGAATTATAATGCATAGTACCCTAAAACAGTAAATACAGATTTTGCTATAATCTTTTTATAAATACTAAAACCCAATCTTCCAGAAAATATTTCAACTACTGGTAGTCAGTAATAGCTAGTATGCTGTTCCATGAACTAACGAGTTTTTTCCTTTTCTATGATATAAGTGATGCTACAAATTAAGGTAATCTTAATCAAAAAGTCCACACATTCAGTTATGCAAGGCACAACCAGCATAACTGTTACATGTTCATGAAATATTTTTAATAATAAAGACTAAAACTCTGAATATAGATCAACTAAGATCATCATCAATCTATTTTACTTTCATGTTTTGGCTGAACAAAATCAGAATTTTCCACACAATTGAAAGCTGAACATTTCAGCATCTTTTTTTGTTTATAATTGGCATATTTGTCCTTTGATTTCTGACAGCAATACCGGCCAATTAATCATCAAAACATTGAAACTATCTTTGGGTTAAGAGGAAACTCTGACCAGCAACTATACCAGTACTTTATTGTTTTCACTCCATAATATTAGCACGATTGCCGTAGTTTTGTAAAATTGGGTGCAAGGTTGCTTACATGAAAAGCAACCTACAAGTCAGTTTTTATAGTCACTGCATAATTTTCAAAGCATTATTTCTTCAACTTGTATTTTGAATTTATCATTAAAGTTTAGTGTAATGGTGCCAATGATTTGAATCAAAAGGATGTACCTCATTCAGCAGAATCTACTTCATTCAGTGCATGTTCAAACCTACAATGTACATGCAGTGGTTCTATTATGTCAATATGTTCACTAGTCTAATTGCGAACATTGAATCAAACCCTATTGTTGTTCACTGTTGTTATACTGGGATAACATTTTAATGAATTAGGTATTTTCAATTCAAGGCCCAAAAAAAATGTTATTACTGGTGCACTGATATAAAAAATCTATTGCAATAACATACACAAACACTCCTTCTTTCTTTATCTCTCTCTCTCTCTCTCTCTCTCTCTCTGGAAAAAGTATATATGAAGAAAACATGTTCTTTGCAGCCAAGCTCTTAGTCTAAATTCTGTATAAAGACAATATACCTATATGTATATGTATATGTATATACCTATATGTATATGTATATGTATATACCTATAGAAGGAAGGCATTGATGAAACACACTTCCTAAGTGTTGTAACAACTGACACTTTGGAACGTGGGTTTGCAGTCTCATATCTATGTTGCAGCAATGCATGTCTGGAAAATAAAAAATAAAATTAAGGAATCCTGACATATCATAAAGACTGAATAACATTATTGTAAATAAAAAGGGTATTGACACTTCCATCTTGATAACTTGTACACAGTGGGGCCATAAAACATAGGAGCACAACACACAAGCTACCAATTGGTACCACATAAACATTTATAAAGGGCTGCATGTGTATTGAAAGTGACAGGAAATAGATGGGGTGTTAATAGTTAATTAAAGCAAACTCTGTCTTAAGTGACCACACTATGAATGAACACCTCTTCATTATGTCCACAGTCATAATTTATGTATCAATGTTATTTTATAAATGCACTGTCTTAGGTGACCTACATAATGTCTTGGGAAAATATGTTTTTTATACTGCTATGAATGAGTGCACTTTAAAACACTGAGACACACACAAATGACCTTTATCTAATCCTTTGTAACTATGACTGCTCATAATGTTATAAAAATAAATATAATTACTAGCAATTGATTTGAAATTCTTAAGTTTGTAGGTTATGCAGGTAAGGTAGTGTAATATATTGTTGTTGTCATCAGATTGAAGTACATACAGATTCTTCCAACTCTATAAATAACTGCATCATTAAAACATGCACCATGACCTTTATTTATTCATCTGTAACCACATCTGCTTGAAAGGTAAAAACTGTTCTGAACCTCCACATAAAAAAAGGAAAGAAAAGAAGGCTGGCTACTAGTTTGTAAATTTGGCAAGTCAAGCATTTAGTTTCATTCATTATAGACTGTAAACAATGCTGAAGTACATGTCATGAATTGCCATTGTAGTGATGAAGTCATTGTAATGGACACATATACTGTTAGTCTTTTAAGTCTGTAATGTCTGGAGGTGAATGTGGTCTTTTGTCTATTAAACTAGCTAGTTAGAATCATTTCCTGGACCTAATTGTTTTTGTTAACAGGTTGTTTTGATTGCCTTTTTTCAATGTTACAGTGATTACATCCTACATCTTCTGTTCAAGTTGGAGCAGCCAATTATATACTTTGTTTATAGAGTTAATCCCTTTATGTGAATTAAGCTACTGACTTTTGTCCCTGAATAAATTATTCTGTTTATGGATGGGTTAATTTTGTAATATTCCATTTATTGTAAATATACAAGGCAAGGTATATATATATATATATATATATATATATATATATATATATATATATATATATATATATATATATATATATATATATATATATATATATATATATATAATTTGTTTAATTACTTTTACCCTTATTTCCCAATGATGAAATTTGTGAGTAGGGTCTATTTGTCTCAGCTAGTGTACAATTTTTATTTCTTAGTTTTTGCAATGACAATTATGTCAGTTAATAGGAATTTGTGTCAGCAAAAGAGAGAGAGAGAGAGAGATAGAGAGATGGAGAGATGATATCAATGCATGTATTGATGAAACACTCAAAATCAAATCCATTCATGAGAGCTTTGTGAAAATCTCTTTTTATTGTTTGTTTTTTGTTTTTTATGGTTTAACACCATTTTTCAGCACACGATAGGCTATAAATTGCGGCCAGTATTAATGGTGGAGGAAGAACCCAGGGAAAACCCCCGGAAAGAACCACCGACCCATGAGAAGCTACTGGCAAGCTTTCTCAAATAACTACATTAGCCAAATCTTAGACTCGAATCCACACAGACAGAGGTGAGATGGCAGTGATCAGTAATGGACGGACAGTGCTTTAGACCACTCGGCCACTCGGGGCCCCTAATCTCTTTTTAAAGCTTAAGTGGAGGCAAGCTTATTGCATTTACTATATATGAAGAATTATTTCTAAAACAAAAACTTAATCAGCTGTTGTTTATGTTGTCTATGAAGAAATATCCTCCATAAAAATGCCAGATGAATGGGTCATACACATTACAGTTTATCCTTTATGTTTTGGTGCATATACGCATGTGTGTGTATGTGTGTGTGTCTGTATGTGTGTTTGTGTGTGTGTGCTGCAGACAGACAGAGAGGCAGAAAAACTATTTCCAAGATTTCAAGCTGCATACTCCAAAAGAGCATGACTTGACTTACTGAACTCATCAAGTCAAAAATATCACCTAGTTTATGTTTTACTCTTCTGCTATATCAGTTCAATCCATATAAAATTATTTCAAGAAACACCCCAACTTGATGTGCTATTGAGAAAGCCGATGAGAAGAACTCTCAGTCTTTTATTATGACACTAGTGACATTGTGCTCAATTGAAACAAAAGATGAAGGAACAACACACACCTCTAAACTGTGTATATCCATGACTTTATACAAGGATTTGGGAATTTACATTACGTCCTCACCACAAAGGCAATTAGTGACATGTATCTCATTTTTGTTAGCATAAGATGATACCTATTGATTTTTTTATAAAAAAGTAGAAGTCAGACACATTTTTTGTCATTGGAGTTCAGAACAATATGCAGTCTGCCTGCATACCTTCCTCAGGTTTTAATTAGTATGTTCAAATGAAAAACATGACTGTTTATTATTATTCACATATCTATTCAATGAGTGAAATGGCTCTAAGAATGATTAAAAAAAACATTAGTTTACCCCAATTATACTAAACCCCTCAATGCATGTAATTCAAATCGCCAGATGGTGTTGTACTGCTAAATAATATACCCATAACATAAAAAATCTGTATTTGTTTTATGTACAATGTGCACCTAACAGCATCCAGTGTTGCTTCACCTGTTCAAAACAAGCCAATAAATCTAGGTTTATGCTGTTCATTATAGACAATTATGGGCAGGCATCCTTTTTGGCAGTATTATGTATAGTGGATTAAGGGCAGTTAATTTTTTCTTGGCAGAATTACATACACTAGATTAAGGGCAGTTATCCATTGTGGCAATAAATATGTATAGTGGATTAAGTGCAGTTACCCATTTTGGTAGTATTACAGACAATGGATTATGGGTAGTGATCCTTTTTGGTAGTATTACATACAATGGATTAATGGTAGTTATCTATTTTGGCAGTGTTATGTTTCATGGATTATAGTCATGGATTATATCACAATCAATAAAGATTTTCTTTCAATATATATTTGCTTCTTTAATATCCCAGATTTTTTTGTCAGTGACATTGACTGAGTGATCTGCCATTGTGCACTAGACCTATTGTCCAGCCTCATGGGGCAATATTTGCTTCGTTTTCACAGCTTGACAGCTGTTTAGTTGGGGCAACAGTCTAATGAGATATCACACAATGGTACAATTTAAGTTTCACTTGTGGAAACCCAAGGTGACTTGCCACAAGTTTCTGAATTGTTAGTGTTCTGTCATTTATCCTGTCACTTGAATATAGTATCTTTATTATCCGATAAACTTTGATAGATTTAAAAATGTTAGGAAAAAGAAACAATGCTCAAAATAAGGATGAATTATTGAGCTTTGAACAAGATGACACCATACAGTGACATCTGTAGAATACTGTGAATCCCAATAGCATGCAGTACATATTCATTTCTTTCATTACATAGTGATGACATATTTTGTAGTATATCTTGTATACCAACTGCTGCTAGTGAGATGTTATTTAATATGGTGGTTTTCTTGGCAAGCAAACATAATGGAGGCCCATATACATGCATGACTATATTTTCTGATGGTAGACATCATATGCTACAATTTATTTTGTTTATTTTTGTTTTCAAACACTAAATAAAGTACTTGAATTTGTTTTCAAGCAGCAAAACAATACTTACATTTTGCAGTTCAAGATCATACAGAAAACATGTACTACTGTATATGTGTGTAATACTCTACAGAGTACTCTATTATCTTTTCTTACATTTTCTTGAAATTTTCAGGAACATCTTCCAATGTTTTAAGAGGAGGCATTTCTGATTCTGTCTTCCACTGATGTAAAACCTACAATTTAAAATTGTGAAAAACTTAAACACTATTTTGGAAGAATAAAGAAAACAGCAAATATCTGCCAAGACAATTTAAACAATAACTCTGTCAAAACAGGATCTGAAAAGATGCTACTTTTAAAGGCCCATCTATATTTCCAATGCAATTCACCTGCAATGTTGTCAATTATGTGCAGGAGCTGCAGAACTTTGGTGGTGGTAAGAGTGTGAATGGACTGACAGACAGAAAATGTAATTAATGTATGGTATCCACATCTTGATGTAGGGCCCTAATTAGACTGACTGCATCAAAGCAAACAATTACAAAACTACTGGTCTTCTTTGAATGGAGATTAACTAGCTAATCTGAAGACTGTTTTAGAGAACAAACATAAAATAATACACTATACTTGTACAAGTACCTCAGAGAAGATCAATTTGTTGGCTTTAGTCTTTGGTGTAAATGCCAAAACAACCTGCATACTTTCAGACTGCAGATGAGTGGGAAGCCTTGACTTCATGGATGACTTGCACTCCAATACTAGCAAGGCAACAATACTGGGTGAATCCTGTATTTAAAAACATAGAAAGAGAGGAAAAAGTGTACCATCTTGCCTCAAACAAAAACTTAATATTTGTTAATAGTAAGTTCATTGATCTGATTGCCAACATCCTTGTTAAAGTCTGCAAAAAATTAATTTCTCACTGTCTCATTTAAAAGACTGTAAATGATAAAAATCTTTTTGGCAACCGTAAAACTAAATGCATGTCAAAAAGTTATTTGACATCAATATGCCATATTTTATTGCTGTTCCTTCCAATTAAAACTTTTATTGAGAGATTCATCTAATGATATGACCAAAGAATGATGTTATTATAAAAATGGATTTTAGCCAAACAAAACACTTTCATCTTATGTTCAATACTGATAAATGCTTTAACCAGATTTGGTTCCAAGGTTTAGATTTTTTCACTTGTAATTAACAAACCTCTCATTATCACTAAGTCTAATAAAAAAATTAAAAGAATTTGAATTGTTATATTTGATACTTACACCATCAAAGAAGCTGGCAGATTTTAACTGGCATCCATGCAGAGCTGTAGCACCAATGTTAGGGTGTGACACTATCAAACCATTCTTGTATACATACAGATTAGCTGTGCAAGAAAATGAAAACTCTCTAAAACACTCCTATTTGATGATAGTTTCATAATTATTATAAACAAAACCATCAAAATGCATAATGCTACACATAGTTACTTTTATTATTTTT
This sequence comes from Unio pictorum, assembly GCA_030141615.1. Classification (NCBI taxonomy): domain Eukaryota; kingdom Metazoa; phylum Mollusca; class Bivalvia; order Unionida; family Unionidae; genus Unio; species Unio pictorum. The sequence goes on along the minus strand of JARLTB010000023.1, from coordinate 3,773,168 downwards.
CTCATCTTGAAATTTATAATTATTTGTATTTTATCAGCAATCAATAAAAAAAACATGCATATATGTATAGAGACATACATAAATATATATTCACACACATGCATATCTACAGATTCAAATACATACATATATACACATACATATAACAATACACCATTCCCTCAATAACGCACAAACAGACTTTAATACAGAGTCAGGCATCAGACACAAGGATGAGAAGAAGTCTTGCAATTACTTGCAATTAAATCATCAATATATTACTAATACATGTACAATAAATTTGTAAAAAATTTAGTTTTGATGTTGACAGTTGTTTTGCAAGATAAGTGTCTTTAGTTTTTGTAAGAAAGGAATCTTGCTTTGTCATGAATCAACAACAACAAAAAAGAAGTGATATAACACACAATAGTTTGCTTACACATGCTGGCTGTTGAAACAATTTGGAACAAACTTAAAGATCTTTCAAAGGTTGAGTATCTTGAATATAAAGGTAATTAATACAGAAAAGTGAACAACTTTGTTGGAAAAAGATGTTTATTGACAATTATCTGCAGTGCAATTATAAAATGAGTATTTAGTCATAAAATAGCCCATTACCACCACCCATTTTCTTGATGTCTCAATTGCATCCCTTCTTCTTTTTGCAAGGTCCCTCAGTAACTTGTACCATTGCTTATAGCAATATGTTTTTGGACCCCAATATGCACAACTTACTGAGGGAAAGATTTACACACCTAAACACATTAATGCAAAAATGTCCGCACATACACACAGACATGCAAACACAAACACACTTACTTTCTGGAATGGTGAATATGATGATGTTTTTGCCTTTTTTTTCAAGAGTTTTGAAAACATCTGATCCTTGATGGTAAAATGAATTTTAGCAAGTGTTCCTATTGATATAATTGATACAGCTCCATAGCTTCAGATATACAAATTTGTACAAGGGACAGAACCCACTCACCCTGCATGCCAAAGCTATCAGGAAATAGCTTTTGCATGATCACAGTTTCAACGTGGTCTAGGCTAATGGCTCAAGTTTATCCAAATTGAGCTTTGTTAAGACACAGGACAGATTCTATTTTTGAAACTGGGTGTGAGGTTTTGGTCTATTCAAATCAAAAGTGGCTTGTAGGTCAAATAGATCTTTATCATGATTGATATCTCTTTGGCTGAGAAAGTGCACACAACAAAATGAGATGAAAAACACAATGAGTCTTTTAGAAAGTTTAAATGATATCAAACCTGTCAGGATTCCTCAATGTCTCACATTAAATCATGAATCAGTAGTATTGGATAGTAACTGATGCCCAATATTCTTCTCATAGAGCCAGAGAACAAAGTCAGCTAGATGGGTGATCAAAGCACAAACATGGACAATGTTATCAATGCCACACCAGTCCATGAAAACAAGCCAATTTTTCTCAAAAGCCTTCAGAGCGAGGGTCTTCTTGCTTTCAATAATCTCTCCCCAAAAGTCTGAATTCCTTCTGGCAAGACTGTCCTAACAAGAGCCAGGTATAAAAGAGAAGATGGTCCAGGCAGAAGTGGAACACCTTTGACTATGGTTATAATTTTGAGATCTGTTTAAATTTGGTGTTAATCTTCCTGGGTAAGCCTATTATTAGAATGAATAGATCATTGTCCAAGGGCTTGTCCCATATGAAAGGGGCTAAAAAAAGATTATCTTGCAATATAGACCCCTCATTTTCTGTTTTAATTTTGATACAAAGACTGGGGTGGGGAAATAGTGCAAATGCCCATAACCTTCCAAACGGTGCATCCATGAACCAGTGAGACAAATGTGGACCATTTGGTGCCCCCAATATTTTTCATTGCCTGTTCATAAATGAGCAACAGTTACTGTATCTTCAGATAATAAATAAAATCATTCTTCTCCTGGTCTTATGGGATATCCATCACGAGGGAAGAAGAAGTGGAGCTGGGTTGGTTGAACAATCCAAAGCCCCTCCAAAATGTCTTGGATCACCTATCTGTATTGTGCAAATCGGCTGATCAAATATGATCATAATTGCAGGGGGGTATAGTATCTACCATTAGACTGTCTGCTGGGGTGTTACTCAGTGGTGGGATATAGGGATGGAGAAACTTGGTTTCTTACTAGCCCTGTAACGGTGCCTCCTTGACTGGTTCAGCTGTTTTCTGCAAGCATAATGTTGAGATCTGAACAGCACTTAGGAATAAAATATCCATCTTAAAAAAATCTCTCTTAACTGACTTCCCTATTGTCTCTCCAATGTGACAATGATGAATGGATTTAAAACAAAATATGTGTGGATTGCAAAGCTGGAGTGCTAGTACCTGAGTTGTCAGCATCTTCAACTTCTTCAATTTAGCTACCAACCAGCAATACTGAACCAAATGGAGTTAACCTTAAAATCAGAGCATGATGTGGCCTTAGCAATGTAGTGCACAAATATGCATTATGACATTTGAAGTCTAGACAAGCAGAGGCAGTCAATGTATTCGCCATTGAGAGGTCTTAAAATCACCAGAGCTGCTCAGTTAATGACCCAAGCAATTCAGGCCATTGACTCGCATGCATATTTGTCAGTAAATTTGTCCACCAGTTTGAAAATTGTGAAGGAAATCAAATTCAATATCAAAGATTTGGAGACAATGTTCTGAACCACTTTAATGTGGCAACAAACACATTTTTATCCACTTTTATAAGAAGTTGGGTAGATATGTTAACTGGTGAATTATTTTTATATAACACTGGAAATTCAGTGTGAGATGAATGTGTCTTGTACAAATGCAATGAAAATGTCGCCAGTACTTGGCTCTCTAAAATGAAAGCCTTAGCATTCCCTGAGTAACAGATTTTTCCAGATAGATCATTAATCTGGGATGATTGTGTTTAGTATTATTATGGACAGTTGGTTCATGGGGAGTATGGTCAGCATGGTTACTGGCCATGAAGAAGGCAATCTGGTTGGTGCTGAGTACCAAGGGCATGGCTGGATGGGAAGATCTATCACTAAAACCCATGCCAAAATATATTCGTGTAGCCTTATGATCAAGCCTTAGGGCTGATGAGATGGACAAATCTGTCAGTAAGACCCCCTGATAGAAATGGCTGGACTGGATGGCTGGATGGCTAAGTAGGTTGGACAATGATGGATTGTGATAAAGTAATAATTAGTTAAAACAACATCCATTAGTAATTGCATGAATGATCAACCAGCAGTGTATGCAAAACCATGAATTGTAACTTGCATCACCAACACTATTTTGTACTATGTGGTCTAAAATTACCAAGTTAGAGAAAGTGACAAATGACAATCTTCACAAAATATTCCCAAAAATTCAAATAAATAATATTTACCACCCATTTAGTACGGTAATGAATACAAATGCGAAAATTCCAATTTACTGCATGGATTGTTAGAATTTAACATAAATTTTGCTTAGATTGAGTGAGGGTTATTTCATACAATATTATATGGGAGTGAAGTTAAAAAACTGGAGATACCTAGTGGTGGCAAGAGTAGGTTATGGGCAAAAATTACTCTGCTCTGTCTTTATCATATAGATAGAAAAGATGAATTTTCTCATTTTAGTAGGGCTGGATTTGGGAGGTAGAAGGCTTATTTTCTCTTAATGTTAAACTGATCATGAAATTTATTCAAAGAAGAAACAGACTTCTCCAGGTCTTCATTAAGATTTTGAGAGATGAAAGTAAACAAAGTTTGGTCAAACATAATATATGGATTATAATTTTAAGTGTTTGAAAACTACTTTATCAACATTTTCAATCTTCTAAGTTTACAACAGAACAAATTTACCACATGACTCTTCCACCATAATATTCAACACTACATACATGCATTTATTTCTTAAAAACATCTATTTGTTCAATAATTGATTGTTTCAGAATTACTGCAAAAAATGAAAAGAATAAAAATTATATTAACTTTTATCAATGAATCACACAAAAAGATGGCAAGACATGATTTAATTTATTATGCTGATGGATTCTGGTTTGGACTTTTACGGCACAGCACCAACAGTAGGTAATTTAGTACTGAACCTATTAGAGTCAAGTACCAGGCCCAAGCTCGTACCATGGTTGCCACCCCAAACAAATATGATAGTATAATTTCAACTTGAACCATTTTGTTTGCAAATCTAGCATGATACTCACCGAGATACTGAAACTAATGGAACATGATGACATCCAATGTGTGATTGACAGTGTCCACCATAAAGAATGATATAGTCATGTTATACAGTGCATTCTAATTATATCTAATTAGCAATGCCCACCATGCACTTATCTCTGAACTAATGCATATGATAGGTAGGTTAGTTGATTATTTCGATGGCTGGTTTTCTATATGAGAATTAATTTATAAAACCTCACCTTCTTCTGGCGGATATGAAAGACTGGTTTCACTCCCTATATAGGCTGGTTCACCTGCCATAATGAGTTTACCATATTTGTCAGGGCTGTCTTTATTAAGAATTTCCAGCAATCTTGTTGACTGCAAAGAATTATCTACCTATAAAAGCAAGAAAAAAAATCATAAAAAAATTAAGTTTTCTCATGACTCACTTCACTCAGGTATATGTCAAACAAGTCATTTGTCCAAATTTGTGTTGATTCTTTAATTTCCCTATTCATTACCAAACCTCACTATATGCCATACACAAATGATATAATATCAGTGATATAAACCTTTTGCTCACTGTAATACCATACAGTTGCTTGGTTCTTAACTGCTGACCTAGTGTATCAAACCAGTGGTATAGTGAGATAGAAAATTTGAGCAATGATTATGTGTGTATCACTGCAAGAACAAACAAAATATTAGACAAAAGTGAAGTAAAAGTTTAAGTTTGTGTAAACAAAATATATTTTGTCTCTCACTTAAATGGTATTGAGCATTTAAATTTGTCAAATAATAATGTTTTAAAAAGGAAATAAAGCTGTAATACATGTATTAACTTCATGTTATTCTGTTAACCCCTATTGTCATTCATTTGATAGATCAATTTTAATGCAATGGTTTCATTTTAGTCATGTGGTCGATATCAGTACTGAGTTACATCCAGAACTGCATATATTATTTTGTACATGTACCAAAAGAATTTGCCAGGACAATCCAGTATTATTTTGCAATTAAATATTATACATGACTACACAGAGGTTTTGAAAAACATACATGCATACATGAAACATGTTTTAGAAGAGTGCACCCAAAAGTTCAATCTAATAAGTAAACATTTTTCCATAGTTAAGCTGGCGTGAATATGAATGCAAGTAAAACACTAATATATGTTTATAATCGATGATTAAAAGATCGTCTCTCTTAACCTATTAAACTATCCTCTCATATTAACCTTTCAGGAAAGCAATCACAAACCTGCTTATACCATGAAGATTGTTGTGCATTTTTTCTTCTTAAAGAACAGGCAAATTCTTGGCTCGGACATTGCAATCAAAACTGCTAAATGAAAATTGGTCTATCAAAAATTTATTGTTGAGAATGCTAACTATTGTGGGAACATTTTGGAATATCATTATTAAATTTGCAAATTTTAATACAAAATCAAATATTTTTAAAAAATGTTCTGTACTAGATTTTTTTTTTTCTCAGTGAATAGCGAAATCCAAGAAGACATTTTGATTGATGAAAATACAAAATGATGGCACAGTATGAATCAAACACCAGTTCTAGAAGTTACACCAAGTAAAATTTGCATTTATCTTATTCTTAGATTTCAGTGGAATCATCATAAATGTGATATGCTCTCATCTATTCAAAAGTGTAAAAAGTCAATAGAGACAATACGGTTTAGATCAATAGTCTAGTTTAGAACCAATACATGTGCTGAGAATGAGGTATCTCAAACATCACTAATACACAGACATATGATGACTGTCAGGTTGACTGGTATTAAAAGTGTGTTCATTAACTTTGTTTGACTTCTTACCATAAACATCCAATTTTAAGTATGTACCTTTTTGATAGTTTTCTGTAATTATGGCAAGTAATATTTAGATAGCTCATTTTATTCCCATATTACATTTTTTGCCACTTATATTAATAATAAATTATGCTTATACCTCTCTTGGGTGTTGACATGTCTGAACCTACAACAAAGCAGTTTAGGTTTACATTTAGAACAATTTCCCTTTGTTTGGTTACCCAGGTAACTGTTATGATTGATGGAAATAGTTGCAAATAAAGTTGGCTCCTAAAAGGTACTGATGGAACCATTCAAATATTGAATATTTTTCTAATTTTTGGTTTTCAATTGTTAGAGGTACATAAGACATTTAATTTAAAATAAAGCATTTTTCATTTTTATTTTTGGTTTTATGCCCATAAAATTTGTCATTGTGATATTTTAAATGCCAAAAATATAGGACCTGACAATGAGATAACAATCATGATGATATCAAGAAACATTTTCTTACACTGACAAAATGTGTTACACACATGCAACTGAAAATGAAAAACCTTCCAAAATATCACTTACGGACCAGGCATGGAACCTAGGGATATGATCTGTCAATAGAAGCACATCTGACTCCAACCTTATTTGTCCATCTGAAATTTTTAAAAACATTTATAATGTCATTACAGCTAAAAGCATCTCTATATACTGGTATCTTCGAAAAGAACACACAAGGTTTTCAATTCTCATCAAGTCTTTATCATTCAGAAATATCCTTAGAACAAAATTTATTTTACACAATTTGCTAAAGATGGTTTCAAATTCACCGAAATTAAATTAAAAATTTGCTTTTCATTTTGAAAAATAGTCAAATTCACTAATTTGTATATCAACAAGAGTACATGTACTGTGAACAGCACAGTATATATCCATTTTATATGTAGGAACTATTATACGTTGACTCCAGAAATTATTGACCCTTTCTTTCAGTGACCTGGACATTAAGGCCATGTACGAGATCATGAACTAACCATGTGAAAACAGTATTTTCTTATTAGACTTAAGTGGCACTGAGCCTGACATGTAAAACTACAGATCTTGTATAAAAAAATTTTTTATTACCCCAAGTGTCCGCCACCCACAAAATTTAGTCAAGGACATTACTTTAGAACAAAATGATGTAAAACCCATTTATCTCTAAGCCATAATTAAGTTGAATTTTCTTAGTGTGTAAGTCATCACACTTTTCTTAGTGTGTAAGTCATCACACTTTTCTTAGTGTGTAAGTCATCATACTTTTCTTAGTGTGTAAGTCACCCCTGCCACTCGCGCAGAGGTGGAATTGCTGTCATCTCAAAGAATTCCATGATAAAATGTCTTAAATACAACACAACCTTCAGATTCTGCCACACATCGTTTGAACTAGTCCAAACAACACTCACACTGGAACAAAGGTCAGTCCATTTTTTTGGCCTCTACCGCACACCTCCTAGTAGAAAAAACAAGCTGACTGAATCTCTCTTTTTGGAGCATTTTCTGAATCTGTTGCAATATGGAAATCTGAAAGGTGGCAACCTCATTATTCTTGGAGATTTCAACTTCCACCTTGACTGTCCTGGAAACCCATACACATCAAAACTCCTAGATTCCATTCATGTTTTCAACCTTAACCAGTCAGTTAACAAACCCACCCATAAACATGGTCACATTTTAGAATGGATTCTTAATAGACCTGATGATAATATTCAATGGTCCACCCTTGTATCCCACGAACTTGCATCAGATCACCTCTGCATTATATGCCATGTGGACATATCATTTCCTAATCTTCCATCATTATTTGCTACTAAGAGAAATATCCGTATGATAAATAGAACCAAACTAATGCATGACATCCAATCAAACCAAACAACTTGTTTACCTCCTACAGCAGAACAACTCGATAAATGCCTGCATTCACTGCTTGAAAAACATGCCCAAGCTATCAAGTGCAGAGTATCAATTCAAAAAGTGTTCTCGGTGGTATAGCAGTGTTAGGGACCAGTTTTGCACTGCTAAAAGAGACTGCCGTAAAGCGGAAAGGCATTGGCTTTCCACCAGGCTCACTATTCATAAACAAATGTATGAAGCTGCTAAGAAGAACATCACAGACATAGTCCATTTAGCCAAAATATCCTACTACAGTACTAAGATCACAGAAAGTTCCAGCTGCAAAGAGCTCCTCGAGATAACTAACAAACTAATGTCAAAAAACAAAAGTACACCACTTACAACTCCTTTCTCTCCAGTAGACCTTCCAGACCTGTTTGCAAATTTCTTCTGTGACAAGGTACAAACCATTAGAGATAAGTTTGACAATACAATTTCAATTGACTCGTCTTCACCATACAGTTACAATACAGAATTTCAGCAACAACCATTAGCAGCATTTGAACTGGTCTCTATGGATTTAGTAGACAATCGTGATGAAGAGTGCACCAAAGTCATGTGAACTTGATCCAATTCCAACATTACTGCTGCTTGAGTGCTTAGATCCAATATTGCTGTCACTAACTGATGTTATTAATACCTCTTTCTTGTCTGGGGAATTCCGATCATGTTTCAAAAACTGCCATTGTAAAGCTTCTGCTGAAGAAACTAACACTTGACCATCACGATTTAAAGAACTACTGCCCAGTTTCTAATCTCCCGTTCATAAAAAAAAAAAAAAAAAAAAAGTTGTTCCAACCCAACTTGTATCTCATTTGTATTCAAACAGTCTTTTTAGCAATGTACAGTCTGCATATCGCCCTTGCCACATAACAGAAACTACTCTTCTGAAAGCAGTTAATGACATTCTCTCTGCTTTGGATAGTGGAAAGATTACAGTCCTCACTCTCCTTGATTTGTCAGCAGCATTTGACACAACAGACCATGATATATTACATCACCATCTCCAATATGTATGTGGCATTTACAATACAGCCTTACTGTGGTTCAAGTCCTACGTAGTCAACAGGACACAAATTGTATCTGCAAACTGAATAAACTCCAGCCAAGTTGATCTAAGTTGTGGTGTTCCACAGAGGTCTGTTCTTGGACCAGATCCCTTCATTCTATACACTCAGACACTCACAAGTGTCATAGATCATCATCCAGTGTCTCACCAATTGTACGCTAATGACACCCAAATATACAAATCAAGCCAACCAACTGAAGTTGATGCTACCATTCAAGAAGTTGAAAGATGCATTTCTGATGTGAAATCATGGATGACATGTAACAAGCTATTGATCAATGATGATGAAACTGAGACCATTCTGACCACAACAGAAAGACATTTTCAATCACATATTTTACCTCAAACAATAAGTATCAGCAACACCAACATTAAATTTACACAGTCAGTATGAAACGTAGGTGTTACTCTGGACAGTACTCTCAAATTGCACCAACATGTCATGAACATATGCAAGGCTGCATATCTTGAGCTGAGACGCATCAGCTCCATTCACAAATATCTTACAGTTGACACCACTAAAACACTTGTGTGTTCATTAGTAATTTCAAGACTGGACTATTGTAACTCAATTCTGTCTGGTTCATCTCAATATCTACTCCAAAAACTTAAAAAAGTTACTGCTGCTCGGATCATCTTTAGAGTACAACGTTCAGTGCACACCTCCCAGCTGCTCTGTACCCCACACTGGCTATCCACTTGATCCAGAATCAGACACAAAAAGGTTGTTCTCTGTGCTACGTTTCACTGACAGACTCCAGTCCAACATTCATATCTGGCTTCACCCATGTGTACACACCAGCAAGATACTTATGCTCCTCTTCTGACAATCATATACTCATTATTCCCACTATGAAAACAAAGTCATAAGGACAATGTTCTTTGGCATACCAGGGCCCAGCAACGTGAATTGCCCATTGAAATTAGACACAAATACACAGTGATCCCTTTCAAGAGTGCTCTTAAAACACACCTTTTACAACTGCAAGAACAAATTTAAAGCCCTAATAATGTTTCTTACTTCAAATATTTTCTAGATTTTTTGTTTTCTAATTTCGTGGTGTTTGTTGTTGTTTTTTGGTAGTCATATCATTATAGATGTTGTTGAGAATTTAGAGTTTCTAAAGAGTAGGCGTTATACAAAGTCCTCAGTATTATTACCTACCTAACTGGTAAAGGCATATGGTTGAGAATAAACATTTTTGTGCAGAAACCATTTTTTCTTCTCTCATCCACACTGACCTTGACTTTTGACCTAAGGCTCATTTCATAACCCAAGAGTAAACTATCCAAAAGATTTGGTCCTGGTTTGTGATTTATAACCATTGGTATCATGCAGAAAACATTGCTCTTCTTTAGGTTTGAGTGACTTTGACCTTTGACCCAAAATAGATATTATTGTGTAAAACATTTTTCTTGTTTGAGTTATAGTAACTCAGACTTTTGACCTTTTGATGCCATTATAAGTCGGCTTATTTCTTGCCCAAATTGAAAGCTAGCCTCAAAAGTTGGCCCAAGAATATCATGTAGAACTAACATTACTATGCAGAGATCATTATTCATCCTTCAGTCACAGTTAACTTGACATCTTACCATTTGACTCCCAAATCAGTAGGCTTCTACACTACACCAACTACAAACCATGTACAAAGTGTGAATCATTTTTTTTCTGTGCTGTAGAACCAATGTTATTGTGCTGAAAACATTTATCTTCCTTCCATCACAGTGATGCTGACATATAAACCTGTGACTCCAAAATCAATGTATCTTCTTTCTTATCTCAAGCACAAACTATCCACAAGTTTGGTTCAAATATGTATTGAGAACAAATGATACTAAACTGAAACCACTGTTTACTTTTTCATTCTCAATGACTCCGACTTTTTACCTTTTGACCCCAAAACTAATCGGCGTCTTACTTACTCCAAGTGTTAGGTATCAACAAAGTTTAGTAAAGGTATGTGCTACAGAACTTAAGTCATCATGTCGATATGAAAAGTCCACAGACAAACAGTATCAGAGCAAAACAGGATCCATGGAAAAAATGGCAGACACTATTATCAAAATGGATTCCTCATGTCTTCTTATTTCAAAACCTCTAAGACATGGAAACTCAAGACATAACAGCTTTCAATACTAATCTAATGCAACAATGTGTGCACTTGAAATGTGCACTTGAAATTTATAACCTGAGAAAATGATGTCAAAAACTATACCTATCATGTGAAAGAGGGAAAGCACAAGATGAAGTTGTGTGCATATACAACAAACACAATGGAGACATTGCTGGCATACTTCAATATTGCTTTATGTGGTATTAGGAATTCAATGCACTGCCTAAAGCAGACAGTTGAATGAAATGGCTGCTTCCATGTGCTCATGAAATTATCCTGAACTAGTCCAAAGTATATTAATTTAAAAAAAAAAAAAAAAATTTGCCAGAGTAGATGATACACACTTCAGAAAATGCAATAAATTATAAAATACTTTTAAGCAACTACAAAATCCTCTGCCAGTTTCCTTTCAAATTTATATCTGAGGTCCAGAAAGTGAAAATGACCAAGCAGAGCTAGCAGTCCTTTGCAAGATGCACATAGGAAGTATGGCAGAGCTGTATACTCTGTAAGTTAAATTATACCCTTAAATCATGTACCAAAAGAAAGGAAATTTAAATCTATTTTTCAATATCTAAGATACACAGTCTTTGTAAAATAACTAGGACAATCTGTACGAAAACCAGTGAAATTATTTTTATTGAAAAGTTAAAACCCTGTGCAAGTTTGAAACTGTGGCACAAACACTAGAAGAGTTAGCTCCCTTCAGCTATATTATGAGCTCTTCACTTCTGAGCTACATTCTTGCTTCCAATATGATGACGCTGAATAAAACACATTAGACATGCATGATAATAAGCTCCAAGAAATAAAAATCTTTTACATCATTTAAAGTAGACACCTTTCTCCCACATAGCATGACAGGACCAAAAAATGTGACCTCATCAAGGGTAAGTTTATTAATCTAGACCAAACAGAGGTGTATGCACTTATCACTTATTAGTATGTACAAAGATTACAACAAATACAGTATTTCAACTTTGAGTTTAATCATCTGTCATGATCTTTATTTGAAAAAATAAGGATGGTGATTGAATAATGCTGAAATATTCTGATGTTATTTATTTAAGCCTTTGTGATTATAATTAAAATAAACTTGTTTCCTTATAGACCGAACAAAAGAGAACAATAATGCAAGGTTATGAACAACAAAAATATTATGTTCTAATATTTATCCTAATATCACAATGATGTGTATTGCCAAAAATATGCTCAAGTTGGTTATTTTACACAAATGTATGAAAATAATATATTTTGTAAAGCTCAAAACAGGTAAAATTATCTAGTAAAGAGTTGTTATAGTAATTTTCATTTAAATGCCAAAATTCAAGGATTAATAAGCAATTAATTTCCTTCATTTGTTGCTGGTCTTCTTTAATTTATATGTAGTCTGCTAATTTGGTCAAATACCTCCTTTCAACTGTTTGAACTTGGAACATCAAGTCTAGGAAGGAGATTGGAAAGGTCAATTTTATCTCCTGTTTGAATGTGAATCTTGGAAGGTACTCACATAATTTGAGATTTGATTGATCAGTATTGCTGGAAAGTGTTCAATCTACACTTGTGAATTAGGTGCAAATTCTCAAAGCAGTGGAAAAAGGTGAGAAAAGTTCAAAAGAACTAGAGACAGTGTTTTTAGTATCCAACAAAAAAGGAGACAGAAGAAAATACACCGTTTAACTTAATACACCGTTTAACTCAATCTGCATTATGCTATTACTCTGTACAGCTTCAATTAATTGACTATGCATTCTAGCAGTAAATATGTTTGCTTTCAGAGTTTATTTTATATTGTACAGTTGTTACCCATGTTATAAGTGAAAAAGCTTTCGACACAATAGTTACTCATGTAATAAGCAAGAAAGTTTTATGCATAAAAGCTTTCGACACAATAGTTACTCATGTAATAAGCAAGAAAGTTTTATGCATAAAAGCTTTTGACACAATAGTTACTCATGTAATAAGCAAGAAAGTTTTATGCATAAAAGCTTTAGACACAATAGTTACTCATGTAATAAGCAAGAAAGTTTTATGCATAAAAGCGTTCGACACAATAGTTACTCATGTAATAAGCAAGAAAGTTTTATGCATAAAAGCTTTCGACACAATAGTTACTCATGTAATAAGCAAGAAAGTTTTATGCATAAAAGCTGCCCATGTTATAAGTGATGGAGTTTTATCCATAACAGCTACAAGCAAACTTGAGGAAATTATCACAAAAAGAAAAGGTGGCAAGTCTGATAATGAATGTCTGAAACTCCATTAAAACAATTATGTTGCATGTTACATCAGCTAAATAAGATAAAATAAAATTCTGACAATTCAACTCAAAGGTCCAAGAAATATCAAGCTGCTATACAATTTTCCTGTACAATGCCACAAACAATTGACAATCTATATGTTTAATTTTCATCAAATAACAAACTGGATACCAAATTTGGCTGAAATGCAAAACTAATTAAGGGAGTTATTATAGAAAAGTGATAATTGGCCATGGGGCTGAAAATTAAAGGTCACTAAATCATAGCAATCAAAAGCAAAAACAAGCTCCAAATCATTTTGTTAAAAGAGTTATTGTGCAGAAACAAAAGTGAGAGAGGTTATAACTTTGTTTAACAACAATGATTAAGTTATTGTTTAAACTCAACCATTCAAAGTCACATTAGTATCAAGCCACATAAAAAATTTGGCTAATATAACAAAATAATGAGTGGAGTTATTGTGTGGAAAGTGGGATGAGGAGTTATTGTGTGGAAAGTGGGGTGTGGAGTTATTGTGTGGAAAGTGGGATGAGGAGTTATTGTGTGGAAAGTGGGGTGTGGAGTTATTGTGTGGAAAGTGGGGTGTGGAGTTATTGTGTGGAAAGTGGGGTGTGGAGTTATTGTGTGGAAAGTGGGGTGTGGAGTTATTGTGTGGAAAGTGTGATGTGGAGTTACTGTGTGGAAAGTGGGGTGTACATATGATACAACAGAAGAACAGGGCCTGGTCCAATTTAATATATCCATGATTTTCAGAGAAATCTGACAACACTAGCAAGAAAAAGTCTCAATTTCAAAGACAAAAAATGAACTTTGACAAGCTGCTTGGACACTAAACAAAATCTATGAGAACAACACCATTTCATTTGTCAACCCTTCGTGATGTTTGAAACCTGAACAAAATGCTTAGAACATGATATAATTGATCAAAACTACCTGCAGTTTTAGCAATGACTCTGGCAACATGAGATCTGATTGGTCAATACAAATTGGTTCAAATTATCTGCAGTTTAAACTATACACACCAAGTCTTGGGAACAAGTAAAAGATTATGAGCTTTGAGTGGTCAGTATTTCTGTTTGACCTCTATGCACAGGGTCTAGGAAGGATTCCATGAGCACAAGATTTGCTTTCTCAATATTACCAGCTGCTGAAAACCTGTGCACTAAGCCTAGAAAAGACATGAGACTGGACTGGTTAATATTACCTGCAGTCTGAACCTTAAGCACTGAGTCTTGGAATGACTCTGAGAACATGAGAGACCCAAGCTTGGAACCCATCCTCTCAGAACTAGGAATGTCATACACTGTCATCATGGCTGTTTTTATCAACAGGCTTCTCTTCCCCTCATCAACCTTGTGACATCTGAAAAAAGCAAAGGTGTACATATTTCTCAAGTCATGATAATTAAGCATCATTAACTGTTGCAACTTTTTTAAATTCAGTTATTTCAGTAAAAGTAATTTTGGCACATTACAGACTGGAAATAAGCTATGTTTTGATGGAAACAAATTATATTCTCTATATGATGTTCCTTACAAAATCTGCAAATTTTGTAAATTCATAAAACGTACTTTAAGAGTAATCTGAGCTCATAGATGACAACCATGTTGCTGTGACATGCATCACTGCTTATATTTAAGTTTTCAATAAAATGTAGAATATGGGTCACAGCGAATCAGTTTTTATTGCATGACAAAGTTTAATTCCAAGATGCATCTTCCAAATTCCTTGCTCATTAGTGGCAATAGTTTAATGGGTGTAGCTATCAGAACAAAGGCAACATCAGTTGTGTTTTGTGACAATATGCATTAATCCCAAGATGCATCCTCAACGTATATTTGATGGTTGTACTTGAAATGTTATTGAAATTAAAGCCTTCGCACAACTGTAAACAATTTCTATTACATCCTAGAAAGTAGGTCACTTTGAGGCAGTATTTATGTCTAATGTAAAAATAGTCACAAGTCTGGTGTAAATAAGTGTAGAAGTTACAGTCCAGATATGACTGATCTACACAATTTTCATGCCAATATGAGTAATTCTGTTAAAATAGGTTGCAGGGAGACAGTTTTGGCACGCAACATACAATGGTCTCAATATGCACTCTCTATTTAAAAATAGGTTTTGAAAGGTATTAGAATTAAAATCTGCATACAATTTAAAACCAGATAGACCAAAGTGTCTGAATTCCAAGATGCAACAACCACAGTACAACTCTGATGTCAATGGGTCATGTAGTGTGGGACATATGGCCTGAACATGGATAGATGCTAGAATGAACACTCAGATATGCAAAATAGTAGAGCCTGTATCCTGACTGACTCTTGTAGTAAGATTTTAATTTAATGTATTATCTTAATATGCTGATTAAGGTAACAAAACATTTTAAATAGTAAGGTTTTCAAATCAGCTGTGGCAGCCATACTTAAGGCAAGATTGACATCATTTTCATTTAGGACAACCTGGATACCATTAGAAGACTTTTGGTGAAAACCCCATGTCATCATGATCAATCATTCAGGAGAATTGTTGAATAGATTTCAGCTATCATATCCTCTGATAATGAACCTATCCATACTGGGCATCTCAAAGATAAGAATACTGCTTGATGTGAAGTGATGTCCATTACAGTGAATGTTTCTTACTGGCATAGACCTTAGCCAACACTTATGTAGTTGCTTCCTGGCAATGCAGATGTGGAGGAAGAATGTTGCTGAGTACCAGCAGCCATGGTAAAGGAGTAGGATATAGTGTTCCAGAGATTATGCACATTGTTGTGTTGAGCTGGACATCAATTAACTTAGTATGGATGATTGAACCCTGACAAGAGTGCCATACTAAGCTCTCAAATAACAAATGGCCAGTGCTGATGCCTTGAGTGTCTGAGCACTAGCACCCCAGGTTGAGACAGCCAGTATGTGGAGTAGGTTGTTTCAAGTGCTTTTCTTCAGTTAGTTGTAAAATGTCAATGATCTGTCCAGAGTCACACCAAGTTATGTTGGTGTCAGGTCATGTTTTATTTGCTGCCCATTGAAGAGGATGGAGACTGTCCTTGTTGCATTTTGGCTGTAGACACCATTTTTTGAAGATTTCTATCACATCCTCCAGGTCCTTGTTCAGTAACCCCTCAAGCTCAGTAAATGAGTGACTCTGGTGTCCAAGAGAAATGTCATCTGCTTATTAAATGAACTTGCATGACTATGTTACATGTAAGTCATTGATTAAATAAACATTGAACAGACCCTTGTGGGAGTCAATTAATCTGATGCTTCCACCAGCTGCAGCTCTCTCTTATGTGCACTCTGAAGTGCCTGTCATAAAGGAACAGTTTGACAGTCTCAACTATCTAGCACTGCAATAGGAGTAACAATAATAAGATTTTCAATATGGCTGTCAAAGTGGCCATACTGGATGTCTGATTTACACTATATTCATTTTGTACCAACTATACATCATAATAAGTCTTATGATGAAACTCTTTCTATCTAGATGGAGCAGTGGCCATATTGGACATCCAATCAGCACAATGTTTTAAAAAGATAAACACTAAATCTTCTAGTGAAACCCCTACACTGATATGGCTTTCCATTAAAAAGGGGTAGTAATAAAAAGATTTACAATATGGCTGCTGTGGTGACCAGACTTGATGTCAGACTGTCACCAGTTTCATTTCTGACCCACTTGATATTATAACAAGATTTTAGTTGAAACCCCATGTTAATATGACAATCCATTCACAAAGAATAGCAATAATAAAGATTTTCAACATGGTCACTGTATTGGTCTAGATAACTAAGTAGACCTATTTTCACTGAAGACAATCTAGACATCATAAGAGGACTCTAAGTGAAAACCCACTTTGCCATGACCATTCAATACAATGGATAAAAATAACAAGATTTTTAAGATGGCTGCTGCAATGACCTTCTTGGATGTCTGACCAACACCCTTTTCAGCTAGAACCAAAAAGTGCTGGGGATGAATGTATGTGTAAAGGTTCATGGCAATCATGGAAGTAATGTTGGATGACTGTCAATAATAAACTTGTGATAACAGACATAAGACAATGGATGATAGATAAGTGTGTGAGTCATTGGGATTTTAATGCAGCTTTAAAAAAACTTCAGTCATATCGCTACAATGTCTGCAGTGTGGCAGTTTATAGTGATGTCTAGCACTGGGGCATCATGCCACAGACATGTAGCATGATGTTCCACCCAGTCATATTATCCTGACACCAGGCCGACCAAACATAACACTAACCTCTTAATGCTGAATGCCATGATGCATGCCAAGCGAGGTAGCTGTTAGTACCATTTTTTGTAAGTCTTTGGTATGACTTGGCCAGGGCTCGAACCCATGACCTCCTGCTTCTGAGGCGGACACCCTAACCACAAGACCACTGGAGTGGTTGGATGACAGATAAAAAACAGACTAAGCTGTAAGCTCTTATGGGCTAAGAGCACCTTGCAAAAACCTTATCAAACATAAACCTTTACAAATAAATATAAATATGAAGACCTTCAAACAGAATAGAATGTGTGATCAAAAATACTGACCAATTACAATGACCTTGAAGAAAACTCTGATGTGGTACATGTCACACCTAATTATGATGACGTAGAAGTAAAGCATGTATATCAAGTTTAATAATGACCAACAGTTCTCTAGTGTGCTATGTGTCACATCTTACAATAACGACATAGAACTATAGCATGTATATAATAATAATAATAGTAATAATAACAACAATAATAATAATAACAACAACAACAGAAATAATAAAAATAATAGTTTTGTTCATTGAGAGTAACACGAAGTTTTGTGGAAGTAATCTACCTTGTAGCCTTATATTTTTAGACATTTACATTTATGTTTTTTATATATATATATATATATATATATATATATATATATATATATATATATATATATATATATATATATATATATATATATATATATCTATATCTATATATATATATATATATATATCTATATATATAGATATATCTATATATATATATATATATATATATATATATATATATATATATATATATATATATATATAGATATATATATATATATATATATATATAGATATATATATATATATATATATATATATATATATATATATATATATATATATATATATATATATATATATATATCAAAGCTTTTTTTCCTCTTTTTCTTTACATGGTGGAATGCAAAATAAAATCATAACCTTGCATTTTGTATGTGACCATAGTAAGTTCAGCAGTTCAGTCTAAAACTGGGATATTTAACAACATATGTTTTTTAATACAGTGCTCCCAGTAACCAGTAATCTGCCCTGGACAAGAGCTTTAATCTATAGATTGTCTACCATGAACACAAGGCTGTCTAACATGAGTGATTTGTCTTAGAACCCAGACTGGTTCTGGTGAACCATGCTGTAGCTTGATTAGAACATGATAAAGGTATCATTCTTTTTTAAACGTTTTGACTGAGTTGGCAAGATAGCTATAGATCTGCAGTTTTTTAATCTTCTTATTCACTAAATTATGATGGCAGTAACTTCAGCAATGTTTTGGGAAAGTTCAAATTATATATATATATATAATTATATATATACTAACTTATACAGTCAGGTACTGCAGTGGAAGCAGCAGCCTTCAAGAGATGTGGTCCAATGTTTGTTTGACTTGTTGCTTTGTTTGCAGTAATAGTTGTATGAGTTTTAACACTTTATTAGATAAAACAATAAATTAAAATTTGCCTTTAGAAAGAATTTTGATCTGAAATGTATTTTCTTAAGTTCATTTTGACTGGAGAGTAAAACTGGTCCATTTATTTCTGAAAATACAGTGATTAAAAATGGCCAGTATTAATGGTGGAGGAAGAACCCGGAATACCCCAAGAAAGAACCACCAACCCACAAGAAGCTACTGGCAAGCTTTCTCACATAACTTTATTAGCCGAATCTTAGACTTGAACCCACACAGACAGAGGTGAGATGGATGTGGTCCGTAATGGACAGCGCTTTATACCACTTTGTCACTTGGGGCCCCTGATAGAAAGATGGATGAATGGTCAAAAATAGGAATAATATTACAGGGAACAAACCAAAACAACGAGCAGACCAAATGTACAATATTGAAATTTTTGATTTGTAAGATATATTCATGGTACTCACTTTCCCATGTTGTCAACAGCCTCTATGGTAAAGGAAAATTGTCGCCTGTAAAGAAAATAAACAAGGGGAAACTTCATCGTGTTATTACTCTTTTTTAAAGAGTTTTTTAGCTGATCATATTAAAGTCTGATATGACATCCTGATACCTGTCCTGGAATTCACATGACTTCCATTGCTGAGATTGAGAATTTAATTGAAACATTCTAATAAAAATACCTCCATGATATAAATGATGCTTATAAAACAAGTTTTAGATTTAACTTGTGTATTTCAAAACAAATTACAGCAAACTTCAAAAGATTTTACTTTATTTAATTATGATTTCACAAAATCAAGTTTACAAAGTTACATTTATATCACTGATATTTGAAGCATCAACATTGAAATTGTAAATCTTGCATACCAACTACTTCTCATATAATCAAAATAAAACAATCCACATTTTTGACCGAAACTGATGCTTATTAGACACAGTGACTGTTAGACAATGTGATGGAAAAAGAATTAATGGATTGTAGTTACTGCCATTTATCAGCTAACCAAGACCACACTATTTGGATGATGAATGAGTTAGATAGATAATTACCTGCTTTGTAGATATTTGAGAAAAAATGAGTCTTTCATTAAGGAACACTGTTTTATTAGAACTTCTTCTGCCTTGTTGGAAGCCTGAAAGAACAAATCATAGCTTAACTCTTTTCAACTAGACTAAAGATATGAAGAAAATGCCTAGTCATTTAAAATTAATTTTGCCACACATATATGCTGGGGTCTTAATGACAACAAGGCAGATCATAGTCTGCTTTTTCTTCTGCTACATAAAACTAACATAGACCCAGATCTACCAATATATGATGCAATGACACATCTGGGTTTGATGTTCGATCTAACATGTATGATTTCATATGGTATTTTTTAAATAAAGAACAATACCCATTAAAGTTTTATACAGTTCTGTCTAAAGGGTAGAAATGTGAACATTCATTGTTTTCTCAGCAAAACCAAAAATCAGTTAAGTGGAATAGCTCAAAAGTATATCTGGAAGCATCAGACACTATGCATTTCCCAATGTGAAGGCTTCTTGTCATTTCTGATGTCATACTACAGTGTAATATGAATGAAATGTCAGATTAATAACATCCTGTGATAATATTAAACAGATCTCTGAAATGCCATGATACCAGTGGCATCCTAATATGAAACAGAATTCCTAAATGTAATATCAACACAGTCTATGACAAATGGCTAAATTATATTGTCATTAATAATAATTACATTTTTTTTACTATTATATGCATACAACCTAATGTTATCCAAACTGATTAACTAATTGAACTATATTTTGAACTTGCAAATGAGCTGTGTTTGTTCAGTTTTAAGCTTTTGTTAATTGGCTGCAAGTTCTTATTTAAAAAAAGAACAAACTGTTGATTTTTTTAAAACAGAAATGATCTGCTTAATTCAACTAAATTAACATCTACCAGAAACATGCCATAGATAGTGCATTGTAAATACATGTACATCTAATTATATAACTACCTGTGTTACACTAAGGGTGCAACTGTATGTGTTGATTCCAGCTTCCACTGCATCTATCATTGCACAATACATATGTGTCAAAATGCTGCAATGGAAATATGTATTTAATACTGTGGGATTGATGTGAATGAAAATTTCATAAATTTTCAAAGAAAATGACACAAATATAAGATTCTCAATATCAACTGACAATAAGCAACAATATCATTGAATAAATAACAAAACAATGTAGTAAAATGACTTTTATGTAAATTTTATATGCTGGTACATGTATGACATTATTACAGCATGTGTGGTATCATATGATGTTAAATAGACATGATATCAAGGACAAGAAAAAACCCTAATGAAAGCGTAAAAATGATGATATTGCATACATTTGATATCAAGAATTTATTGTATGTGTGATGTAGATTTTTAATGTAGCTTTACTGATTTTAGTCATATCCTTACAATGTCTGCAGTGTGGCAGTTTATAGTGATGTCTAGCACTAGGGCATTATGCTGCAGACATGAGGAATCATGTCCCATCCAGTCACATTATTCTGACACTAGGCCGACCAGTCTTAACACTAACCTCTTAATGCTGAGCACCAGTACTGTTTATGTCTTTCGCATTGATATGAAGGACATGAAAAATACTCATTAAACAATATTAGTGATATTACATCGATCAGATATCAATGACTTTAAAGACACCAATATAACAATATTAGTGATATTACATTGATCAGATATCAAGGACATGAAAGACACTCATTAAACAATATTAGTGACATTAAACAGATCTGATATCAAGGACATAAAAGACACTCATTAAACAAAATTAGTGATATTACACTGATGAGATATCAAGGATATGAAATACACTTATTAAACAATATTAATGAAATTACACCGATCTGATATCAAAGACATGAAAGACAGTCATGAAACAATATTAGTGATATTACACAGATATGATATTAATGACATGAAAGAAATTCATGATGCAATATATTGGTGATATTAGTTGCTCATGTTATCAGATTAAATGTTGATGGTTTCTCTTGAATTTCCAAAAGGAGATAAACAGATTTGCCACACATCATAATTCTTCAAAATTCAATAATAAAGGTCAACTTTAGAAAGCTTACAATGGTGCTCACCATTCATGAATAAAAAAGAATTTTTCCCAAAGAATGGGTAAAAGAAATAGTTAACAGTGATCATTTACATTGTCAGGAACACCCATACATATAATTCTTAAAACAAATAATTTGCTTTTCCTTTTATTTATAAAATTATTTACACATCTCCCGCAATAAATCACAAATACCGGTAATGCAGTTCCAAAATATGGATCAGGTTATAGGTGAGAGTACAATTTACTGAGGGACCTCCTAAAAAGTTAAGGAAATGCCTTCCTCACTGGACATTGAGAAAACCAGGGTGAATGTAGGCAACAGAGCGGTTTAATGGTTAAATACTCATTTTATAATCACACTGAGAATCACTGTCAACAAAGAGCTTTATCTAATGAAGTTGTTTTGCTTTACTTTAAGAAGGCATACAGATTTATGAGTGTCTGCGTGTGTGTATGTGTGTGTGATTTTAATTTTTAACGAAGCTTTAAAACAGTTTTAGTCATCACTACAATGTCTGCAGTGAGGCAGTTTATAGTGATGTCTAGCACTGGGGCATCATGCTGCAGACATGTAGCTTGAGGTCACACACTGTTACATTATCCTGACACTAGAATGATCAGTCTTAATACTAACCTCTTAATGCTGAGCAGCTAGCAATGAAGCTGTTAATACCATTTTTATAAGTCTTTTATATGACTCAACCAGGGTTCAAAACCACAACCTCCAGCATCTGGGGCAGACACTCTGACCACTAGGCCACTGGAGCAGTCCCAGCATTTATGATGATTTCGCTAAAACTGATTTAACAGAACTAAAACACTTACTTCAGCTGACTCATTTAACTGGTGTGTATTTATTACAACTGTTGCTGCCAGTAAGCATTCAAAAAGTGATATTTTTATTCATCAAACTTTCATTGGAAATTGTTATCTACAGGGTACTGAGAATGTTGTTTGGAAAGAAAAGTTAACAAAATACATGTATATGACTTTTTATTAAAAGTTTAGAATTTTATCATATAAATTAAAATTTCCAGGTAATGTAAATTTTGCTGATAAAACAAGAGATATATCATATATCATTGTTTCATTTGTCAATTTCAATCATGATTTTCTTTGTGATCAACAAACAGGGGCCGATTTTGGTATTTTCTAGTAAAAAAGGGTATCCATGTCTGTCCATGTGTTACAAGCAAGTTCATGAGTTTTTCAGGCATAATAACCTTTTATTGAACTGATTCACCTTGGTACCTTAATACAGTCAATACATAGTAGCATTGTGTTTTATTGGAGTCTTAACATGCACCAAAAAAACATACAGAAGGAAAAATTACAAAATTTAGTAGTAACAAAACACAAATGACCATCATTTTGGACTTGCTAAACTGACCAGTCACATAGCTATGTATCATCATAAGAGGTCAAGCAGGATATGAAAGGTTTGACGCAATTATAAATACCCCATGAAGTAAGATCAAACAGATTTGGGGAAATATTAATGAATTTTCTCTTTTCATTTCATGTTATTTTTTTTTCCCCCAATGAACAAAATCACAAGAAAACTTTCAATCAGGAATATTACAAGATATATGACATAGTATTATCAACAACTGTTGATTAAAAGACTGTCAATTTCTGCATTGTGATTCATCTACAGAAGAATCACTGATTTTTTTTTCCTCTAATGATTTCCATTACCTCATATCTTTGCTTCCGCGATCTACAAACTCATCTCTGTCATCATCATCTGAAAAAAATAAACAACCATGATAAATGTTCAGAATTCAATCTTGTGGATGGACGACAGAGTCCTAATTCTCTTACAGGTCAGTTTCTTTAAAGTTGATGGTTTATAGAAACCACAAAATCCATGAAAAGTGATACCCTGCAAACAGAAATGAATTGCATCTGATCACTACAAGAACATATTAATAATTTAGCTCCATGGGAGTTCAGATAATTGAGTCAGAATTTAACATTTTAGCAAAGATAACTGATGGATCTAACATCAAATTAGCACATCAAAGCAAAAATAGTGCCAAGGCTAAGAAAGCAAAGTACCAGGTTCAAAGACACACTCTGGCAGCAGAACTAAGCAGGGCTGAAACTGTCATGAAATAGCCTGGATGAAATTACCTTTGTATTATTAATGAAAATGGATAACACTGCTGCACACAGCATTAATCCACAGATGTACAGTTTTAACCTTGGCAATTTTAAAAGACTGATTTCTGCTCATAGGCTCATGCACACATACAGCAGGCAATGGGAAGCCTGTTTGTTTTAAAATTCTGTAGCCATCAATTTATACTACTACTACTACTACTACTACTAATAATAATAACAAAAATATTAATAATAAAAATAATAAAATAATAAAAACAATAATAAAAATAATAAAGACTTTAAAGAAAAGCTCATTTAGCCAACTGATCAATCTTCCTCGAGGTCTTTCATAATGAAATTTGTATGTATGTATGTATGTATGTATGTATGTATGTATGTATGTATGTATGTATGTATGTATGTATGTATGTATGTATGTATGTATGTATGTATGTATGTATGTATGTATGTATGTATGTATTGAAATTGATTGATTGAAATGCTGTATTCTATATTAAAGTCATGCTGTGGAAATTTAAGTTAGGAGAATAGGCCATTACAGGTCTAAATGAGATGCAACTGAGATTCTTGGCCAGACACGCAGGCTGGCAAAAATGAGAATGACCCATAGTTACCAATAAACGGTAAACAAATCATTTCCACTGACACGAATATCACTTCTCCTTGCTCACATAGATGGATTACATCATGACCAATGAATACATGGGGGGTTAGAAAAGTGCCTTAATGAGTGAGAGACTGGTTTTTAAACCTCAAAGTACCTGATCAGTTCTGAAATATGTGAGTTTGAAAATATAGTAGAGACAATAAAAAACTTGTGAGTATTGAAGGGAACTGCTCTATAATCTTTAGTAATGAGTACTGAACAATCTTTATCCTGGAAGTAACAGAAAAAAATCCAAAACTACAGTGAAAAGAGGCATATACTGGTAAGGTCATTGTATTTCATATTGAACTAATTGTCAAAACTTCTTGACATCATAAACTTTGGAAATTAATTGCTTTCTTTTCCTAATGATTAGTTTGGTAAACTTTTTTTAAAAGCTGGTCCTGGTGTATTAAATCTTTTCACAGGCAGGCTTGAACATGGAAAGTTTGAGTGTTGTGCAAAGGGGATCTTATGTACTATGTCAGCAGGTCCATCCTCTTTGGCAAATTCCCTTGGGTCACCAACAAACGGAAGAGATTGCTGAACCAGAATTGTTTGGGTAACTGGGGATTAATTAGGATGAGCCATGATTTGAAACTCTAAGCTCTATGATGAAGCTGAGGGATTAAACTAAAAACTGTCCAATATTCGTGTCCTCTGGTCTAACACTGGAGACTAAGAGAAAGTTCATGGTTCAGCCTCATTCTGAACAAGTCTACCACTAGCTTTCCCCACACATGAAAAAAGTGTCTCTGCTATGGCTGGTGCACAGATCATTATGTGAGGGCTGCTTTCCCCTGTCTGGGCAAGCTGTCCATAAAAATTCTTCTTTTGCTTGGAATATAGCATACTCTGAGTGTTATCTCCTATGAAAATAACAAATGGAGGCAGTTCCAGATACAAGTACTCTCTTAAGTAAGCTATGGACATTTTGTCCATTGTGACCATGACAGACTGATGCTTTCATGCTAATGATGCACCTTTGAAGGGCTAGAAAAACAGCCCACATTTCTAGATTGCTGATATTTATGGGAGATGGTGCCTGAGACCACAAAAACCATGCTGGACAACTCTCTTTGTGAGTACCACAGCCTAAATCTGAGACATAGCGAGTGAGATTCCAATTCATGAAATCAGGACTATGGTTAGATACCACTCTGGATATTTCCAACATCTCAAGTGATGATAACATTTGAATTCCATAACTGCCACAATATCACATGTATGCAAAAAGCATGATTCTTGACCCACAAACCCATTGGCAAATAAATGACAGAGAGATGGAGAAAAACTGTAGTTACCACTACCATAAATTACAGTGACCTAAAGATTGAATAAAGAGCCTAGTTCTGTTTAGTGTTCATGTAAAATTATCCTTGAGGCAGTTGATTGTCACTGGGTAGATTTTGATGTGTTAGATATCAATGAGGTCATCCAAAGACTGGCAAGTGAATGGAAGTGTGATATTATTTACAATTACATGAGTTTCCTGAATGAAGAGGGACAAGGGATGCAACATTTATTTGGAAAAAGAGATAATATCCACCTGTCTAACAAAGGGGGGACAGGAAATATAATTGTAGTCATTCATGTAGTCTGGTCTTACAGCCATATTTCAAACTTCATCCGTCCCTATAAACCCAATTTAGGTAAAAACAGCATCAGACAATATTGTCAGCCATATCAATACAGTCAGTACACTTTTCAGCCATTTCAATACAGTCAGTACACTTTGGCATGTGATTACTGTGATGAGATCAAACAACTTAACACATGAATGCAGGTACAAACAGCCAATGCAATGCCAACAGTGTGGCAGCATTGGACAGCCAAAACATGCACTAGATTTATGGAATAGGAGAAGGGCAATGAGGCCATCTCAACTCCACAGGAAGACTCTATTCAGCAGGAAGACCAATTTATCTCTCAAGGACTATCATATACATTAGGCATCCCTTGTCAAAAAATATTTGGTCCCCTTGCTGAAGGATGTTCTGAATGTCAAGACTTACCATCTACTTGTACATATTCAAATATGACTAATAGTTCAGATTTATGCAATGAATATAAAAATAGAAAATACAATGGTAGAAAAACATTTTTTTTTTACAGTAATGACAGTTGTAACAATGATCATTGTGAACATAGTTTTATGTTTGTAATGTCTCCTTGAGTGCCTCTAATAGCATTGAAATTAATCTCATGAATTTAAGAGTTTCTAGTAGGGGGTTTACACATAGGTCATTTAAATATTTGGGGGTTTCAATTAAGTGAAGTTACTGCTAACCTTTCCAAATAATAATATCCATTTACTTGGACTCTCAGAAACAATGTTGACAGAAAATCAGGGTGAAATATTCTTGTATATAAATGGCTATGACAAACCTTATCAGAGGGAAAGGAAAGCAGGTGGTGGTGGGCTTCTTATGTATGTTAGAATTGGTACTTCTCTTAAAAGATGGGAAGACTGAGAAATACAGGAAATAGAATCCATTTGGCTACAGATCACTCCAGAAAAAGCTATGCCCTATTTAGTAGGTTTTGTATACAGACCACCATCATCACATAAAATTACAACCAGTAACATGTAAAAAGTTTATTATCATTTTGGAGAAGAGATCATGTATGAATTCCACAACAAAATGATGATGGCTTGCTCATGCAATTTTGTATATGTATATGCATTTTTCTCGTACATTGAAAAGGGTGTTTTCTTCTTAAAAGTAAAACAAATGAGATGTAAAAACATTTATTCATTGATCATTCTGGCATTGCCAATGTCACAAATTGCAATTTATTTTTCTTGCTGGTGACAATATGTACCATCTGGCAAGTTGTTTTTATGTGACATTGACGGATGTTTAAACTTATATATACAACCTTGGGTTTGCAGTAATGAAATTCCATGTGACTATGAAAGGAAGCCGCAAATTTGGTATAAAATGCTACAGCGACTTAGCTACAATCAACCAACTTTTGAAGGCAGGAACAGAAATTGATATAAATCAACCAAATGATGGCTATCTCCTCTTGTTTTTAACATGTACACAGAAAAAATGTTTTGTTGAAGCTACCAAGAAAACTAATTATCTTCGAATCACTATTGTTCTGTATGAATACTAAGCAAGGAAAAAGAAATTCAGTCTCAATGTTCTACAAGTATTTGATGATGCAAGAAGAAATGGACATCTGTTTGCATGGTCCTCTAAAGCTGTCCTTTAGTGGTCACTTCAATAATACATGCACCCTTAATCAAAGAAAGCCAACAACAATCTTAAATAGCAAAAAAAAAAATTCAAAGGAAGTTGGCAACAAATTTATAAAAGCAAAGTTCCATTTTCACAGTAAAAAAATATATGCTTTCAGTCGCTATCAATGGTGGCATAAAATGCAAATGTAACTTCCAATCCTTTGAAACTACATATATTTGACTGTCAAGTTAAATGAAGATGGAGTATCTTGCAAAGATGTTTGTTACTTTGTTCACACATTTCCGTTTATCTATCAATAGCCTCATCCATTGGGTAGCCTTGGCAAGATGCTAGGCCAAATTAAATACATTTACATGTAGCATGTAAATAACTATAGCAACACGCTATATGTGACAGTTGCAGTAAATTTATTACTGATAATCGAATATATTTTAAAATAAGGACAACTAATTTTTGTAATATGTGTTATTTGCAAACATACATTAACAGGATGTGAATCATAAATTAATTTTATAACATGCAATCTATACTCGAATTCATGGATTCTCATATACATGTACAGTACTTAATGGATTATGGTTTGTATTACACAAATGTAATTTGTCAGTATACAAGTTGTTGTTGTTGTTGTTGTTGTTTTAGGGTTTAACGCCATTTTTCAGCACATGATAGGCTATACATGGTGGCCAGTATTATTGGTGGAGGAAGAACCTGGGAAAACCCCCGGAAAGAACCACCGACCCACGAGAAGCTACAGGCAAGCTTTCTCACATAACTACATTAGCCAAATCTTAGACTTGAACCCACGCAGACAGAGGTGAGATGGCAGTGATCCATAACGGAAAGTGCTTCAGACCACTCTGCCACTCGGCGCCCCCAGTATACAAGTATATAAGCCACCGAATACAAGTAATACCTAGCCACTAGATACAAGTATTATTAAATACAAGTATTACCAAACCAGTGAATAAAAGTATTAACTAGCCATTAAATATAACTACTATCTATCCATTAAATACAAGTATTACCTAGCTATTAAATATGACTACTACACAGCCATTAAATACAAGTATTACCTAGCCACTGAATACAAGTATTACCTAGCCACTGAATACAAGTATTACCTAGCCACTAAATACAAATATTACCTAGCCATTAAATACAAGTATTACCTAGCCACTAGATACAAGTATTATTAAATACAAGTATTGCCAAACCAGTGAATACAAGTATTAACTAGCCATTAAATACAACAACTAGCTATCCATTAAATACAAGTATTAACTAGCAATTAAATATAACTACTAGCTATCCATTAAATACAAGTATTACCTACCATTAAATATGACTACTAGCTATCCATTAAATACAAGTATTAACTAGCCATTAAATATAACTACTAGCTATCCATTAAATACAAGTATTAACTAGCAATTAAATATAACAACTAGCTATCCATTAAATACAAGTATTAACTAGCCATTAAATATAACTACTAGCTATCCATTAAATACAAGTATTAACTAGCAATTAAATATAACAACTAGCTATCCATTAAATACAAGTATTACCTAGCAATTAAATATAACAACTAGCTATCCATTAAATACAAGTATTAACTAGCAATTAAATATAACTACTAGGTATCCATTAAATACAAGTATTACCTAGCCATTAAATATAAGTATTACCTAGCCATTAAATATGACTACTACATAGCCACTAAATACAAGTATTACCTAGCCATTTAATATGACTACTACATAGCCATTAAATTCAAGTATTACCTAGCCACTAAATTCAAGTATTACCTAGCCACTGAATACAAATATTACCACGCTGTTAAATACTAATGCTACTTTGACATTAAATACAAGTATTATCTAGCCATTGAATACAAGTATTATTAATTACAAGTATTAAGAAGCCATTTGAATACATTTGTTATCTAGTCATTAAATACAAGTACTATTAAATACAAGTATTACCAAGCCATTGCATACATGTATTATCTAGTCATTAAATACAGCTACTACCTAGCCATTAAATACAAGTATTACCTAGCCCTTAAATACAAGTATTACCTACCCGGTAGTCATTATATGCAAGTATTACCAAGCCAATAAATGCAAAATGATATCACAAAGAGAGCCTTCTAAACCCTGCCCTCATGAGCTATGTGGAAGATACAACAGTTATGTCATTACATTCTTGATTAAAATAAAATATATCAAATTTTTAAGCAATTAACTTGGCTTCTAGGGGCATACATATCATAAGAAAATGAATCACGTTACTAAGTTATTGGATTTCCTTCCATCTGTAAGTGTGCAATGACAATTATACAAGAATTATTTGAAAAGTTTCAGCAGGAAGTGATTAGGTTCTACAGAAACAGATATCAAGGAAGCTAACCTCTCTGCATTCTAAGAACTCTTTTTTTTTTAACTCACTGAAACCCAAGAACATGTTTACGTTGAAATACACTGCCATGAATAGTCTAAATAAATGTCAGCTTTGGTTACAATGTTGCCTGGGGAACAACAGAATGCATTAACTGTTATGAGATCTGCTGCAATTGGCTGAAGAGCAGTTTCCTAAAAGTAATGAAAATGAATTGCATCATGCATGTTTATTTATAACATTACCTGCGCTATCACTATCATCATACATGTAATGAAATATTCACATACCAACAAAAAGACTCAGCAGGAACACACACACACACACACACACACACACACACACAGAGTAAATTTCATCTCTGGAATGAAAACTTAATTTAGCTCACAGTGATGGGTTATCTGTCTGTAGGTACAAATACATGTATTGAATGAATTAATTAATGACCAAGGAATCAAACCATTGGAGTTTGACATGGTGGTTAAATTTTTATCTGGTTCCTGCCCACTATAAAACACTAACCAAAGCAGACTGTTGCCATGTTTACTTCATCCAAGCAGAGCCATTTCACATTTTACTGGCATACTTTGAATGAGCATTTATGTAGCTCCTCTGACGAACTCAGTAATTTGAGAAAACTTTAATTTTAAAAATGCTACCTTAAAAACGATGCTTTGCCAGGGAACAGAAAAAGGGAAATGAAAGTTTACAGCAGGTGTCTCAACTGCACTGAATGGAATCAAATGTATTCCTTCAAATACATCCCCACCCCATAGAAATTAGGGGAACAACATGCAGCTGACAATGTTCTTGGGCAGCAGTTCCAAAATTGGGTCAATATACTGCATCCAGTTTTGTATAATAAAAATCAATAATTATTTCAAAAACTTAGGAAGCAAAAAGATTCATTAATGTGTACATCTTTTGGAGAATGACCATAATAAAATCCATGTTTCACAGTTGCATCAGAAGTTGTTTAAAAAATTCTGTCTTTTGCTGTAAGACAACATTAGCAATAACTCCAACCAATGTTTCCGAAGCACAGTGATTTATTGGTATGCTCATCTTCAAGATGATGGACAGACATAACATTTACATTAAAGTTTAATGGTGATCAATTTAAATCTCTAATACATGTACTAGCTGCATTCACATGATTCTGTCATAAATTACATCCATGCAGCACCAGGTAAAAAAGTACAATAACTCTTTAAGAAAATCCCAGAACTTTGCTGATTATTGTTTGCAAAGTCAAGTTTTACTCTACATTAGGGACATTATGGTATGAATATATGCTATATTTGTAACATACTGTGTTACGGCTATTGGATTTAAATTATTTATTTTGTCAAATCCAAATTTGTCATTTAGGATTTAAAATTCATTAATTGGGAGATTTTTCTAGAAAAATCTCTATGACCATACTTTATCTGTAAACTTGTTTTGACCTTGGCTTGTTGACCTACTTTCTGACCCTGCTTCAGACAGTGTCAACAAGCTTCTAAAACGATTGGCTGATTTCAAAGTTATGGTTGAATTTCTGATGATTCTCATGGGGGGAGTACGTGATTCAGTGAGGGTAGCTTCTTTCTATGACCTTCCAGAATCACATGATTCCTTTTTTGTTTACGAGGGAATTACATATATATAGCTGTGTTTTGGAAGCTAACATTAGTGGAATCTGGGCTTTTAAAGGTAATAGTTGTGTTTTTCTGTTTGAGTTATAATTTTAATTACCTTGTACTGGACATTGTGTCAATTCATTGAAGCAAGAGGATTTATTTATTTATTTGGAGGAGAAAATATGTGCTCATAATTTCATTTGGATGATAGTAAAACAAGAACTGCATCACGTGACATTGTCAGCCATTTTGGATTACATCGTCAAGATTCAAACCTGGAACTATTAGAACATTTATTTATCAGGACACTTGCAATTCCATTAGTGGATTATTTTTGTAAATTCTATATTGGATTAATGTTGGATTTGATTCTCTAAAACCGTAAGTTTATTTATTTTATGAAAATAATTGTATTTAATAAATACATTGTTAAAGTTTTACAAGCTTGTTAGTTTTCACTCTTTCTGTGTTGCTGCTTATTCAAGCATAAGCACGTAACATAGAAATTGGTAGCTATCGTCCGGATTGAGATTGAGATTTAAATAAATTGGAATTTAAATTTGAATTTCCCCTAGTTTTTGAAAATTTTAAATCATTAGTGAGACTGACATGCTTGTTTAAAAATGACATCTAAGGTAGAAATATTTTTTTCTAATCCTACCGAGAGACAATTAGATCTTTTCAAAAAAGATGAGTTGATTCAACTTGCCAGAAAACATGATCTTTCTGAAGTGAAGGTTTCTTTAATGAAACAAGATATCAAACAAATTTTGGTTCAATATTTGGTAGAACAGGATGTTTTGGAACAAAGTGCTTTGATTTCGGTCAGTAAGTCTACACCAGACTCTGAAATTAAATCGAAGGAATTAGAATTAAAATTCAAGATGGAATTAGAGTTGAAGAAGCTGGAATTTCAGAGAGAGAGAGAATTAGAGTTAAAAAAAAAAACTGGAATTTCAGGAAAAGGAGAAAGAGAGACAGGAAAGAGATAAAGAAAGACAATTACAATATGAAAAAGAGGAGAAAGAAAAGCAATTACAATCTGAAAAAGAGGAGAGAGAGAGACAGTTTGAATTACAAAATGAGCAGATGCAGATTGAGAGAGAGGAGAAAGAAAAAAAATTTGAATTACAAAAAGAGCAGATGCAAATTGAGAAAGAAATTAAAATGAAAGAAATAGAGCTGGCAAGTGAGAATCACCATCATACTTCAAATCAAAATTTTGATTTAGCAAGGAATATTAGATTAGTGCCCCCTTTCAAAGAAAAGGAAGTAGACAAATATTTCATTCTTTTTGAAAAAGTTGCAGAAAATATAAAGTGGCCAAGAGAGAATTGGACTCAGTTACTACAATGTGTAATTACTGGTAAGGCTAGTGAGATTTACACTTCACTGTCTGTTCAGCAAAGTAGTGACTATGATGTAGTTAAAGAATGAATTTTAAGGGGTTATGAGTTAGTCCCTGAAGCTTATAGGCAAAAATTCAGAAATTACAGAAAAGAAGCTGGACAAACTCATGTCGAATTTGCTAGATAAAAAGAGCAGTTGTTCGATAGATGGTGCTTAGCCAAGAAAGTCGAACAAGATTATCGAAGTCTCAAGCAAATTATATTAATTGAAGAGTTCAAAAACTGTGTCCATAGTGATGTTAAAACTTATCTTGATGAGCATAAGATTGAAACCTTGGAAAATGCTGCTCGAGCTGCTGACGAATATTCTTTGACACATAAAGTTCCTTTTGTTAACAAGACTTCTAATCAACAATCTTTTGGCAGAAAAGTATTTCCGCCTAATTCAAGCCCTTCTAAAACTCAAACTAACACAACTTTCAAAAATCAGACTTCAGAGAAGTTTGATTCTAGATCCTTGTCTCTTGCGATGTGAAACTTTTGCAAGAAAAAAGGACACGTTATTTCTGATTGCTACAAATTGAAAAATAGGCATCAGAATCAAGACAGACCTATTCCAAATGCTCTTATTTTCAAGAGGTCAAGGTCACAGTTATGTATTGGAAGCAATACAATTGTTGGGTCTAATAAATCCCAGTCTGATTTTGATATGGAGAATTATGAACCATTCATATTGAAGGGTTCTATATTACTCTAGGGGGAAATTCAGCAAATCCCACCCCTATTAAAATTTTAAGGGACACAGGAGCTTCTCAGAGTCTTTTATTGTCAGGTACTTTTGCCTTTTTCTGAGAAGTCTTCTTCTAATGAAAGCGTTCTTATTCAGGGAGTAGAGTGCGGCTTTGTTAATGTTCCTCTCCATTGTGTAAATTTGTCATCAGACTTAGTGTCAGGACCTGTGACAATCGGAACAGTCTTGGTTTACCTGTTGAGGGCATAGATTTATTGCTAGGCAACGACTTAGCTGGGGACAAGGTTGTGGTTAATCCACTTGTAACTGACAAGCCTAATTTGGATCAGAAAGTTGATCCAATTGAAAAAGAAATCCCTGATATATTTCAAGCTTGTACAGTTACCAGAGCTATGGCAAAGAAGGCTCTTGAGAATAAAGTTGAAAAGGGCAGTATTCCCTTGGCTGACACTTGTATAGGTCAGGCTTTTGATGAGGTCACATTTACTTCTTGTTTGGATCAATCAGAAAGTATTGATCATAGTGATCCTCTTTTAACAACTCATTTTCTTTAATCTATTCAGGGTGATGATCTTGAGAATGATGTTGAAGCAGGCAGCATTCCTTCAACTGACATTTGTATAGGTCAGGTTTTTGATGAGGTCATTTTTACTCTTGGTTTAGATCAATCAGAAGGTATTGATCATAGTGATCCTCTTTTAACAACTCATTCTCTTAATCAGGGTGATAAATGACAGTCACTTGTTGTCAAACAGGAAAAAGATCCTGAGATCTCCTGTTTGTTTCAAAGGGTCATAAATGAGACTGAAGCCACTGAAATTCCTGTCTGCTATTTCATTATAAATGGAATTCTTATGAGAAAATGGAGACCTTCCGAGGTACCTGCTGGTGATGAGTGGTCAGTGAACTATCAAATAGTAGTTCCAAAACCTTACAGACAGGAAATACTTAATCTGGCCCATGAAACTCCTTTGGCTGGTCATTTAGGGATTAATAAAATGTATCAAAAGATCTTGACTCACTTCTATTGGCCAAAAATCAAAAGTGATGTTGCCAAAAACTGTAGATCTTGTCATACTTGTCAAATGGTAGGAAAACCCAATCAGAAAATACTCAAGGCTCATCTGCAGCCTATTCCTGCCTTTGACGAATTATTTGGTAGAATTATGGCAGATTGTGTAGATCCCTTACCTAAGACCAAGTCAGGTAACCAATACCTGTTGACCATTATGTGTGCGTCAACAAGGTTTCCAGAGGCTTTTCCGTTGAGGAATATAGAATATAATACAATGGTAAAAGCTTTGATAAAGTTTTTAACTCAGTATGGCCATCCCAAACCTATTCAGTTTGATCAAGGTTCAAACTTCATGTCTGGAATTTTCCAGCAAGTTATGAATGAATGCCCAATTCAGCAATTCAAGTTGAAAGTGAAACTATGGTTTGAAAGAACTACAAGGGAGAGAACTTTTGAGTCTGATAATGGAGTTGTGTTACTCTTGTTCATTCTTCTTACTTTTCTTCAGATTAGATATTATGGCCCTTACAAACTTAAGAAGAAATGAATTAGTTAAATTCTAGTATTAGTGCTCCTGGGATCTAAAAAAAATATAGGAGTACCAGTATATTGAAAGAGATAGCCATGTTAAATATGTAATTAATTTAGTGGTACCTGTCCCACTTAGTGAAGGAATATCATCGGATTCTACTGACATTGGAACGACAAATTGTTGGAATTCAGAAATTATGAAAAATCTAGACCAGAAACTTTCACATTTGTAAGTGCAAGCAAGAAATGAACTGAAAGTAATTATTATTATATGAGCACTTATGTCCAGATATTCTTACAAGGACAAACAAAATTTTCATGACGTTGAAATTGAAAATTCCAAACAGCATCCATGCAGAATGAGTCCACTCAAACAGGAATATTTGAAAAAGGAAATTCAATATTTGCTGGAGAATGAATAATATCAAGCCCAGTAAAAGGTATTGGAGTTCACCATGCATACTTCTTCAAAAAAAACAAATAAAACTTTCTGTATGTTCTCTGATTATAGGAAGGTGAATGGAGTGACAAAAACAGATTCATTCCCATTACCATGAAATGATGATTGTATTTATAAAATCGGGAATGCCAAGTATGTCACCAAATTTGATCTTCTGAAAGGATTTTGGAAGATTCCACCAATGGAAAGAGCAAAGGAAATCTTGGATTTGTGACTCCAAATAGACTCTACCAATATAAAGAAAGTCCATTTCAACGTCTCATAAAAATGATCATCACTGGTCTAGAAAATTGTGACATCATCATCTACAGCGACACCTAGAGAGAACATCTGGCAACATTTCGAAAATTCTTTGACAGACTCACAAATGTATATTTGACAATTAATTTATCTAAAAGTGAGTTCTGCTGTGCTAGTGTGGCTTTCTTAAGACATTTTGTGGGACATGGACAAGTTAAAAGGTTGAGGCTATTTCTAGATAATATGATTTGCAGGCGCTCTTTCCCGTGTATAATTCATTATATTCTGTAATTTATGCTAGTTCTTTTAACCTCAGATGTAAATTGGTTTGTGATAAAAAGAAAGTTTTATCATATAAACCTTTCTTTTTATTTTACGGGGGAAGGTGTTACAGCTATTGGATTTAAATTATTTATTTTGTCAAATCCAAATTTGTCATTTAGGATTTAATATTCAATAATTGGAAGATTTTTCTAGAAAAATCTCTTTGACCATACTTTATCTGTAAACATGTTTTGACCTTGGCTTGTTGACCTACTTTCTGACCCTGCTTCAGACAGTGTCAACAAGCTTCTAAAATGATTGGCTGATTTCAAAGTTATGGTTGAATTTCTGATGATTCTCATGGGGGGAGTACGTGATTCAGTGAGGGTAGCTTCTTTCTATGACCTTCCAGAATCACATGATTCCTTTTTTTGTTTACGAGGGAATTACATATATATAGCTGTGCTTTGGAAGCTAACATTAGTGGAATCTGGGCTTTTAAAGGTAATAGTTGTGTTTTTCTGTTTGAGTTATTATTTTAATTACCTTGTACTGGACATAAGCAAGAGGATTTATTTATTTATTTGGAGGAGAAAATATGTGCTCATAATTTCATTTGGATGATAGTAAAACAAGAACTGCATCACGTGACATTGTCAGCCATTTTGGATTACATCGTCAAGATTCAAACCTGGAACTATTAGAACATTTATTTATCAGGACACTTGCAATTCCATTAGTGGATTATTTTTGTAAATTCTATATTGGATTAATGTTGGATTTGATTCTCTAAAACCGTAAGTTTATTTATTTTATGAAAATAATTGTATTTAATAAATTCATTGTTAAAGTTTTACAAGCTTGTTAGTTTTCACTCTTTCTGTGTTGCTGCTTATTCGAGCCTAAGCACGTAACAACTGGTACATCAGAAGATTTTTTTGATTAGTTCTATTAAAAGACCAAGTTTGAATTGACATTCTGGTGTGACTGTATCTGGCAACTTACTGATATATCAAAATAACTTTTATTTACAAAGCTAAGTTCCACTAGACATTCTAATATGACTATATCCTGTTTTAATTGCTACATCAAAAGATTTGTGTCAGTAGTATATTGGCACAGCAATGTTCCACTTGGCCATTCTTATGTGACTAAATGCTATATTGGCAACTTACTGATGCATCCAAAGATCTTCCTTCAATAGTGATGTTTGCAAAGCTATTATATTCTGGTGTGACTATATCCTATATTTGTAACTCACTGGTACATCACCAGATCTGTTTCAAATAGATGCTCTGAAATGCACTGTGAGGTTACTATAACAACCTCAATGACAAAATTCATTTACACTTTACACATTGCTGGTAGATTACAAATGTTGATAGTATTTCTCTTGTAAATTAATTTTTTTTCCTGTCAAATGGTATGTTACATTATTATTTATAAGCATTCTGGAAATGTGTGTGCTCTGAAGGAAGTTGCACATGCCTGGATAGTGAATCAATACCAATTTATTTGTGTTGTTCAATCTGTTCATCACTGCCTATATGGGTTTTGTATGAGAATTCTTATCAAAAATATAATTGTGACTAAAAATAAATACCATTCCCATTACATTTCAGGTGATTTAGCATTCTTAAAATTCCTCCATTGTATTGGCATCCTACCTGTTCTCATTAGCAATCAGTTCTAGTCATGTTCTCAGAAAACACAAATCCTGAAAAATCTTCTGTGTTTTCTGAGGACTGAGTGCCTTTCAAAATATATTTGATGAGCAATAATCAACATCAACTTCTAAACATGTTTATTTAAAAAGCAGAATCACAATTTATCTTAATTATTTATATAGCTCTGACCTTGAATCATGCACAAAAAAACAAGAGGAAATAATAATAATTATTATTACTAAATGTGCATGTTTTGGATGACTGAATAAAAGGTATGCAATTAAGAATCAAATTTGAAAACAATTGTTTATTACAAATACATTTATTCCAAGGATAACATAAACTTCACGTTATTTGAGTTCCATTAGTTTGAGCATTTGGACAGCCTGATAAACGTTACATCACTGACACAATTATCATACCAAAGACAATTAAAATAAAAATGTAAAAAGAAACTACTGACTGAAATAACACAAATTAACATTCATAAATATACTTTACTATTGTAAAAATGTATGTCCAGAACTGTTTTTCCACAGGTGAGAGCATCTGTTCCAATTAATGTTTTTGCTAGAACTGTTCACTCTGTGAAGTTATTTGCAATGGAATGATTTATGTAGTATAAAGGGTAAACTAATTAAAAAAATACAAATATTCTTAAATTTATTGGTGTAAAGTTAAATATAGATTATCTTTTTTAAAAGAGATGGTTGGATACTAATTCCACAACTGTGCAGTTTTCATTTCGACTTGTTTATTTTTGTTACAAATTACTGCCAAACTGATTTGGTAAAGAAACAAACAATTATTGCTGATTATATCTTCAGATATTTGCAAAAAAGTATTAGAATGCTCAGCTAATCATTTCATCTCTAGTAGGCATCTCTAATGGAAAAGTATAGGTCAAACTTGCACTTTTATCTACATCCAACACAAGAATCTTTAGAAAATTGAAAGTGCTAGTACAAATAAATACCACCTGCTTTTCTGTAATTTTGTATCATTTTCAAAGTTGAATTTTTCAATTCAGAATGATATTTTATGTTTTTGATATGTTTATGTTTTAACAGATGCCTGTGCATGTGTTCCAGGCTTGATACTTTGAATTTTAAAATTCCTTAATTATTTAGTATCAAGCCAGGCTCTTCACATCATGCTGTATGTATTGTATATATTGTACATAATAGATAGAAGGCCTCAAGGTAGATTAGTTCTGTAACTACTTGAGTGACCTTCTCTAAATAAAGTCTTTATTATTAATGATTTATTATAAGTGCTTGTCTAAGTACAGGGATGGACAATTGGTAAGATTCACATGAATCAATACAGGTACTGTGATTTCCTGTTTGCTTAAGGGTCTATTACTGTTTATATTTTGCATGTTTATTTACCACAGCAAAGGTGGACCCTGCTTACTTTTGCCATTTCTACTGCTTAATTTATTATTTCATCTTGTAATATGCCAGAATACCACCCAGTCCTGCCAGAATGCCAGTTTTACTTCATCTTGTGCAGTCACTATACACATAGATTGTCAGTGAAACAGCAAGGAGGTTAGATACATCTCAAATAGTTTACATTCCAAATATTCACAAGGAAATAAATTTTAACACAAGAACTGTAAATGCTCACCTACCTTGATATCTTGATTTCCTTTTTAAAAACCTAATTATATTTTGCAAAGATTTACGAAGTAAATATAAAAAACTTTGTAGTCTTTGAAATTCTGAGTCATTTGAATCCTAATTAGTCATTACAAGCAAGTGGTTTGCAACTGTTTATTTTATATGGCAGTCTTTTGTACATTGTATTGGGGAAATCTGTAATACATGCAGACATAAGAGTTACTAGTCTGCATTTCTCCAGACTTGAATTAAGAATTTAGTTGAATGTGTAGTAAAGAATTAAACAAAAAGGAGTTCTGCAGAATGTTGAGTTTTGCCATGTAGTTAGTGCCTTGGCATGCTTTCTGTTCTTGACTTTCTAATTATTCTCTACCTTATTATGCATGCACATGGATGTGAAATCCAAGAATCTAAAATAAAGATGTACATGAGATTTGCTTTTAGTGCAAATTAATATTCACCCACATCATTTAAAATATTCCCCATGTCCCAGATGAAGCTGCTCTACATACTGTATTTTTTAAAACGAATCACCCTGGAGCAACTGTAGCCAGGATATGCTGTTTCTGCAATATTAATTGCAAGCAAGCAATATAAGATAACAAACGATTATTGCTGATAAAGCACACCCATGGGGCCAAGAAAAATATGGTAGATAGGTATACTTCAAAAAAGCGAAATTAGGAAGTTTTCAAGAAGTTAGTCCATTAGGAAGGAGCATTTGTCCCTTTCAATGTGTCTGGAAATCTAAGGGGTTTTTGCTGAGACATTTCTGTTATGAAAATACATTGCCCCCTCCCCCCATCTCCTAGTTGAAATTATGAAGTTTTCATAGACGCATTTATCCTCTATAATGAGATGTCTGGTTGTCTGCTATATTGGGTTTTACTGAGACATTTCTATTACATGAAACCATATTACCACCCACCCACCCAATATTTTACAAATAGATACAGACTAAGCTTCTGGTCCGATTCAAATAGCATAAGATAGATACTTCAGACTGTCACAAACACATCAAACAATTTAATATCCAACAACAATAAAAGGTCAGCAGTGCAAACAATTAGTGTCTTAAATATACATAAACAATCTAATCTATTTCATCAAAGAAATAACTTGCCCTGAACAACATCTGGTACTCTGATTAGCTGGGTAATCAAAATAAATCATACAGTAAATAGTAATTTATATTTATATTTAAATATCAACCTATATGAAAAATTTCTGTGAACAGATTTCCTCTTTATTCTTGGAAGCAAGTCATTGATTTGGATGATCCATGCAGAATTTTTGGGAACAAAATATCTCGATTTATGTGGATTCACTTAATTTTATCCAAATTGGTTTTTACGCATAAAGTTGTTTAAATGCAATAGTTAGATAAATAAAATTCAGAATAAACAGACCAAATCTGCTACAATCTCTGTGCAACACTATACTATATATTTAATCTGATACATGAAACCAATACGAACTTTCCCATTGCCAGTTGACAGGGCATCTTTGTTTTGTTATTGGAAATAAGGCAAAATTGATCGTTTCAAGACAAAGCTTGATATGGTTACCATGGATACCAATTAGCACCTTACATTATCACAAATAAATTTACTTCATAGCTGTGTTTATTTTAACAGAAAATTGAAGCTAAAAAAAAAAATTGAAATCAATAGCTGATGCCACAGGCATCTCTGCATATGCTAGTAATGAAATAAAAATTCTCCAAGCAAGGATTATTACTGGCAAAATCGCTTGTATTTCCACTGTGTTAAAGGACAATTTCCCATCTTTAGAGGACTCAGCAAAATATTGATCCCCTAACAAGTTCAAGCTGCTGATGATTGTATTAAATCAGCCATGCATGAAACAAACTGTTTTCACCTCCTACAACACAAATCCCCACTGTTTATCTTGGGAGTTAGGCAGATGAGACAAATGCATCCATCAATGACCAAAAATTGCATTTATAGAGAGAGACCATCCAAATTATGAATAGATCATAATGTAGACTATGAACTGTGTGGTCTGTTAATAACTGCCTATTGATTTTCATGCATTCCTATTTTGTAAAGTTAGAAAGCTTATATGGATAGTTATCACTCACAAAGTATATTACTTATTTTCCATATTATTTTTCTCTTTTGCTTCTGTATTTTGATGGGTTTTTTGTACTGCATTATAAAACTTACAAACACAGCATTATTTAAGTAGTATATAACTTATTGTATTGGTAGTTTATAGGCAACTCTATTGTACCCTGTAATATAAAATAATGTATATTAGATACACAATTTATTGACATGGGAATTTACCATGTCTTATTAAATGCACACTATTGTCAAATCAGAAATATTTATATAAAATTTGTCTCTTTGTCATGACAACAAATTTCATGGAAATCCACTGCAAAAGTTCTAATAAACCCCACAAAATGTTATCCACATAAAATCATAATTTATTCTGAAATCACTATATTTTATCCACATGATTTTTTTTATATTAAAAACAAACTGTGCAGCATATGATTTTCTTTTAGCTGAATAAATACAAAAAGTTTAAATGATTTTGTTATATGAATGTGTAAAAATGTGAGAAATTACACTCAAGTTTAATAGGACCTAATGATGTCATTGTATAACAACTAAGAAATAAGGATACTTTCCATGCATTTTATTATTTATTTTAAATGTAGCAAATTAAAGTAAATTCTTTCAAAAAATATACTCTTATCTTTTCTTAAACACAACATCTGGTAAATCTTGTTGTTAGAGAGTCTATTCAACTTGGTCCATTTGTTACATCTAAATTAGAACTGTCTGCTTAAAATAGACAACCTGACAACCTGTTACAATTAGTCAGTTTCATGCCACTGAAATTAGATCAATTAGAATTAGCTTGGAATGAACAGATGGCTTTAGCTCATGACTAATGCACCCAAGGGCACAGAAGACACAGTGAATGAATATTACTATAAGCCTATGCTTTCCTCACATAAATTTTGTATTAGTCTTAAAAGGTATAAAATTAAAATTGAAAAATTTGTGGAATGGTCAATATCTATGGATCAGCGTTTAGCCATGAACAGCTGCTACTTGAAAAATGAAAATTGTATCAAATTTGATGAGACCTTACAAATTAGTTTTTACAGTAACCGACAGTGGGTAAGAAATGCAGATTAACTGAGGAAACCGATAATAAATAAGACAAAGGTATTTTTTTAATACAATGTTAAACTCACTAGCACACAATTTTAAAAGGAAAGAAGTATAGTATGTTTATATTCTGTTCATATTTGTAAGAACAATTTACTACTGTAAGCAGATTGATCTCCATATAGGGTAGGGGTGGGTGCTGGGGATGCTGGGAGTATATTTATGTCAGCAAACTGCTGAGACATCAATCCTCTTGTTGTTGTTGTTGTTGTTGTTGTTGTTTTCTGTTTTATCTGAACTGAACTGTACTTTTCAATG
Source organism: Unio pictorum (assembly GCA_030141615.1). Lineage (NCBI taxonomy): Eukaryota > Metazoa > Mollusca > Bivalvia > Unionida > Unionidae > Unio > Unio pictorum. The sequence goes on along the minus strand of JARLTB010000023.1, from coordinate 3,729,630 downwards.
TATAAGAGACAAGTGGAATACATTATTTTCCTTATTATAACATACTCGATGCTGCTATCTGAAACAATCCAACAGATACTGAAAGAGACAATATAGTGACAACTAATGGTTATGAATATTTATTGTTTTCTTACAAAGCAAAACCTCATGTTAAATTCATACTGTGAGACCTTATGGAAATATAAACCTAACAATGATCCTGTTTAAATCATAAACTTTATTGTCTGGGTTGCCAAGTGTAACTTTGCATTGTGGAATGGTCAATATCTATGGATCAGTGTTAAGCCATGAACAGCTGCTACTTGAAAGAGAAACTGATAGCAGTGAAATTGACATCAGCTAGTGGAAATACTGACACTGGTCTGATAATATGAATACACAAAGCTCCATTCCCAGTACTTTTACTTTATCATACCCTGTAAGCACAAAACAAATGATCATTTCGCAAGAATGAGAAGGATGAAGAATGAAGCTTTACAGCACTGGTTATGGTACACTACTTGGAATAGCTCTTGGGAAAGATGATGATTGGTTAGGTATCAACATATATGCCAGATTGGACTCAGCAGTATACTGATTGGAGGGACAATCTGACATTAACAAGAATATCCATAGGAACAAAAATATAGCAGCATTATATCAACATGGAGTTCAGTGGCAATCTTAAGAGATCAGGAGCCTGAATTTAACATTAATTTGAAATGGAACATGTTCTTTTTGCCAAGGTAGGTAGTAGATTTCGGTAGTAAAACTTTGTTTATCCTCAGGCTGTAATTATTCTAAACATCCATGATAGCAGAGTATGTACTGAAGAACATGTGTAGAAACAATACCTTTCTTGGGAAAATTCCATCAAGTTTTTAAAATTTTATTATTTGCATACTATAATTAATATAACATTTATCCAAAATATGGAAGTTGTGTTCTCAATGGTTCAGTTATGAAAACTAATTTCAAATTCATTTACTTTGAACTATTTCAATAAATTACAATGGGCAGTTTATTCCAAACAACAGAAAATATAATGATCAGGCAGAGTAGTTTAAGGCAGTGGTTAATACAATGGTATATTGTGCATTATTCTTCTAAGTTTATTATTTTCGAACATTTCACATTCAATTTTTGCAATTTTTCCACTTGGTTGGTGATATGAATTGCCTTCTTGTATTGAATTCAAAGAGTTTAAATATCTGTGATTTGTTTTACTTAACTATGAAAGTAAACAAAACAAACATAAAAAACACCAGACTAAATTCACTAGAAATTTTGCCATAGACAATCTCTCTCTCTCTCTCTCTCTCTCTCTCTCTCTCTCTCTCTCTCTCTCTCTCTCCACTATAAACTGCATCAACAGTTTCTTCATATTAAAGAACCCAACTGCCCCCTTGTTATTAAAATTTTTATTGGGATCACCAATAATGTTTGTTATGCTGTGATGACCTACGATTCTTATTTGCAAACATAGGTATCATTTTTAATCATGTTCATGCATGTTAACACTTTAAAAAGGATACTCAATTGTTGTTAATACACAAAAGAACTGATGTGCAATGCATACTAATTCTGGCAAAGTTGTGTGATGCTGTTTGAAAGGTGATTGATTTAGTTGACACAGGAAATCGAATTCTGTGTTGAGGTGCCATTAAGTTCTGTTTCATTTATTCAACCCATATCCCCAAGCTTTACCTGAACAGATTTGATGGAAAGGAAAATTAGCCCCATGCCACATCCTAGGAGCATATAATCATGGGGTGGTATCCAAAATCTCTGGACACTCCTTATTTGTCTCTTGTGAATGCTAATTACTATATACAAATCCCTGTCCATTTTAATATACAAATACTTTAGAAAACTACAATAATTGGCACTGCCTATCTTTCCATCTGTGCCTGCATATGTTTTGCTTGTAGTCTGAAGTTCTCTAAGCCAAATCAAGGCAGGGTGTTTATGTTTACCAGTAGAATGATAAAACTTGAGGATAAGTAGACCTGACAGCTAAGGTTTTGGAATTGTATTACTGTTGCTACCTAAATATAAGCCTCAGACATAATGGATAGAACTTGAAGGTATTGGATGGTGTGAAAGTTTGAGTAAACTGGATCAAGGTATTGGATGGCATAAAGGTTCGAGTACAACTGAATGAAGGTTAGAGTACAACTGGATGAAGGTATTGGATGGCATTAAGGTTCGAGTACAAATGGATGAAGGTATTGGATGGCATAAAGGTTCAAGTACAACTGGATGAAGGTATTGGCTGGCATAAAGGTTCAAGTACAACTGAATGAAGGTATTGGATGGCATAAAGGTTTGAGTACAACTGGATGAAGGTATTGGATGGAATAAAGGTTCGAGTACAACTGGATGAAGGTATTGGATGGCATAAAGGTTTGAGTACAACTGAATGAAGGTATTGGATGGCATAAAGGTTCAAGTACAACTGAATGAAGGTATTGGATGGCATAAAGGTTCAAGTACAACTGAATGAAGGTATTGGATGGCATAAAGGTTTGAGTACAACTGGATGAAGGTATTGGATGGCATAAAGTTTGGAGTACAACTGAATGAAGGTATTGGATGGCATAAAGGTTTGAGTACAACTGAATGAAGGTATTGGATGGCATAAAGTTTGAGTACAACTGGATGAAGGTATTGGATGGCATAAAGGTTTGAGTACAACTGAATGAAGGTATTGGATGGCATAAAGGTTTGAGTACAACTGGATGAAGGTATTGGATGGAATAAAGGTTCGAGTACAACTGGATGAAGGTATTGGATGGCATAAAGGTTTGAGTACAACTGAATGAAGGTATTGGATGGCATAAAGGTTTGAGTACAACTGAATGAAGGTATTGGATGGCATAAAGTTTGAGTACAACTGGATGAAGGTATTGGATGGCATAAAGGTTTGAGTACAACTGAATGAAGGTTCGAGTACAACTGGATGAAGGTATTGGATGGCATAAAGGTTCGAGTACAAATGGATGAAGGTATTGGATGGCATAAATATTCGAGTACAACTGGATGAAGGTATCGGATGGAATTATGGTTCGAGTACAACTGGATCAAGGTACTGGATGGCATAAAGGTTAGAGTACAACTGGATCAAGGTATTGGATGGCATAAAGGTTAGAGTACAACTGGATCAAGGTATTGGATGGCATAAAGGTTTGAGTACAACTGAATGAAGGTTAGAGTACAACTGGATGAAGGTATTGGATGGCATAAAGGTTCGAGTACAAATGGATGAAGGTATTGGATGGCATAAATATTCAAGTACAACTGGATGAAGGTATTGGATGGCATAAAGGTTCGAGTACAACTGGATGAAGGTATTGGATGGCATAAAGGTTCGAGTACAACTGGATCAAGGTACTGGATGGCATAAAGGTTAAAGTACAACTGGATCAAGGTATTGGATGCCATAAAGGTTCGAGTATAACTGGATAAAGGTAAAGCAAAGAAAAATCTGTTATTACAACAATTCTGTCTTACACTATATAACAGAAATGAGTGAAATTCAGCAAAGTTTTCAAACATTCAACAAATAATTTATTTCCCTAGTATACAAAGTAAAAAGCAACAAGAACTTATGGCATTTTCAATTCAATTCCAAATGATCCTATAATTTCTAACACAAGTCCTAATGAATAAAGTTCTGAATAAAATTTACTGGTATTTCAAATAATATCCAATGCTGAAGGTGTTGACATGTGACCTGTGGTCTTGAATGTGCAAACTGCCTGTTAGAAATGAGTTATATTTTCAATGTTATATCAGACTTACTATTGACAAAACAGATGGCAAACATATCTAATCCAAAAAGTATAACTAACTTGGTTTAAAACTTGATAAAAATACAAAAGACTATATATCTGATTTTGATCTCCTTTATAGTTGACCCTTTCGCCACCACATATACATATTATAAGAACATCGACTTACAAAACTACCCCCAGCACGCAACTTTACTATGATCTGCAGAAGAAAAAACTATTTCCAAAGACAGAGCTAGGATAGTTACACATTAGCCTTTTGCTCATAATCAAACTCGTCCAAGATTTTGATGACATAAACCTATTTAAAAAGTTTTATTTTATTTATGAAAAATATAGTCTCTAGGTCAATAGTAGTTACAAGCTCAGTCAGCCTGATGCATGATCGTCTCATTATTATACACAAATCTTTCTTGTTATACAACCTAAGACACTGATGATATAGATAATTTACTACATAGAATAAGGAACTGATTGAAATGCAATCATCAAAGTGATAACAAGTTGTGCCAATCAGTTACAAAACTGCCACATATATATGCATGGTTTTGACTTGTAAATGTATAATCTCTATAACACTATAAGTTTGATAAAAATCTGTAAGAGCTATATCTGCTAGAAAGTGAATCAGATGCCAAATTATACTATCAGTATGTGTGCATTTTCAACCATTAATCAGAAATCTTGATGACATCAGCATATTTACCAAACTAGATCACACTTTAGTAAAAAAAAAATAAAAAAAAAATACAGTCTCTAGCATGGTAATAGCTTAATGCAATCAAATGCAGCATCACTCCATAAAAAATTAAGGGTGTATGCTGTTTGTAGTACAGTATAGCAGTTAAATACCACAGTATCTATTCAAGTGGTACATACCACTATACTCTTAGTGTACCAGTGCTTTTCTGGTTTCTGTCAGCAAGGAATGTATGGAAATTCCTGCTTAATCTTGCTACAAATTAAATGACATTAACAGCATATTTTCATTTTTCAAGACAGAATAATTCCAAAAATTATTAAAGTTCTTTTACTAAATATTTATGTTTATCACAAATTGATTTTGAATAGTCTTATATAATTCTTTAATCAGATGTTTGACACATGTCAAGTATGCTAACATGGTGTTATATAATTCTTTAATCAGATGTTTGACACATGTCAAGTATGCAAACATGGTCTTATATAATTCTTTAATCAGATGTTTGACACATGTCAAGTATGCAAACATGGTCTTATATAATTCTTTAATCAGATGTTTGACACATGTCAAGTATGCTAACATGGTGTTATATAATTCTTTAATCAGATGTTTGACACATGTCAAGTATGCTAACACGGTGTTATATAATTCTTTAATCAGATGTTTGACACATGTCAAGTATGCTAACACGGTGTTATATAATTCTTTAATCAGATGTTTGACACATGTCAAGTATGCTAACATGGTGTTATATAATTCTTTAATCAGATGTTTGACACATGTCAAGTATGCTAACACGGTGGCCATATGCTATACTTTGAGAGATATGTGGGTCAAATCTAAAGTTTGTGATTAAAAAAAAAAATGAATGTCAATTATATTTCATTATTTTTTTTTACATATATTGATATGTTAAATAATTTTATTCTTTTGCAAGATTTTCTGGAGATCAGTTTTTCTCTGTGTCGATTTTTTACTAAATGTTTTCTCATTTGATAAGTCAGTGTGTTTTTATGTTTATTTTCTTTCTCTGATAAATATCTTGCCATGTGCTAGCATCCTATACAAGTTTCACTACTGTATCAGTAAAGAAGGAAATAAATCATTGGCTTAGATGTCAATACTTCCTGTTTTTTTAGACAAACTCTCTAATGTGAGCACAGTTTTCGACTCTGTGTCATCTATAGTGTAAGCTTAATCAGGACACTTTAGTTACAGATTTTAGATGAAAACGTACGCAACACTTAATATACACCTAGTAAGTTCATCTAGACTAATGTACTGCCTATTTAATATTCAGAGAGAAGAAGCTGTCTTTAGAGCCAACATATTTTATTTTCTTTTATCTCAAAATAATTATGGTCAACTTTTGTTCTTCGAATAATATACATGTAATGGATATAATAGTATGGTATTTTACTTTCAATTAGAGCAAGATACTTTTCCGGATATTTAAGAGCCAGAAATGGAAAACAAAATCTCAGGTCACTACAACCCATTTTCAGCATATTTTTATGTTTTCCAATTTCATGTTTTTTTATTTTTCTGTAGTCATATTATTATAGATGGTGTAAAGCGCTTAGAGCTTCTAAAGATTAGGTGCTATACAAATTCCTCATTATTAATATTATTATTATTATTATTATTATTATTAAAATAATGAATTATCTTGCTGACATAAGCCTATTTACCAAGTTTTACATCAGTTTCATGTTTTATGGCACAACACAGGGAGATTATTATGTGTCAGGGCAAATGGGGTCAAGTGGCTTGCCATTTAATGCCAGGGCAAATGGTGTTAAGTGCCAATGCCAAGAGCACAATATTTTAGCTTACCAAGGCAGATCATATGGCAGAGTCTGAACCAGCATCCTTTTGATTGCTTGTCTGGCATTCTAACCACAAAACAATTGTGACTCCTTTATCAAAACTGATAAAATTTCTGATAAAAAATAGCCACTAAAGTGTTGACAAGCCAATGAGAAGCAAGACCACCTCATTGTAAATGCTGATCTCATTCAAAATTGTACTCATCTATCTTTTTAAGTATTAAAGTCTATTTACCAAATGTACTCGGATGGGATCAGAAATATGGTCTTTAGAATGGTGAAAACCTGTTTAAAAAAACATGATCACCTCATTAATATGCATATGTCTCACTCATTACTGAACTGATATACAAGTTCTTGACCATGTATATCTATACTCTTTGTCTGATTAAAACTATAATCTAGTAATGTGGACTCCAGGGTGGTAACAAGATCAGTAATGTGGACTCCAGGCAGTAACAATATTAGTAATGTGGACTCCTGGCTGGTAACAGTATCAGTGACTCCAGTGACAATATCAGTAATAAGAAATCCAGGGCAGTAACAACATCAGAAATTCAGAGGCAACATAACCTCATTAAAATATATCTGGATAATCATGATTCTGCTCCAAGAATTTGCTGATCCAAGCCCAGGTTTCAAAATTAACCAGAACCAGATCATAGATATTCAGGAATATTGTACATTGTCTGAATCTTCCAACATCTTGATGATACAAGCCCATGTTTCAGGTCTGATCTTAACTGAATCAGTAATATAACTTACAGAGTGGTAACAGTTAATCAGATCATATACTCATTATATATGAATCACAATCATTACCTAACTTGTTGAATGATGAATGATGGATTATGGACAGTTTGATGTAGGGTCATGCAGTAAGTTCATCTGGCTTTAATGGCCAGGTGAACTGTTAAAGGCACAATAAAAATTTATTTGTAATGTAATATTGTTTACTGGACTTGATTTCTTTCAGAATTAACTTCAGTTCTGTTTGACCTGACTTTTTTGTATTTCATTGATAAACACTTAATAATAGAAACACTGTATCTAGTTTCTGACCTTGATTCAGAACCAGTGACCATTTTGGCAAACAACGTTTAAATTTTTTAAAAACAATCTTTCTCAGATTAAGAATTATTAATTTAAATTATGGTCATACCTGGATGATTTGATAATTATCATGTAACAAACTTGAATTCCTTCTGAAAGATGAACTCTTGACCCCCATCTAGGAATCTGTTTTTCATTTTAGATATTCTTATAACTCATGATAAGAATTTAGTCAGCTGTGTCTTAACACTTGAAAAGTCAAGTCTTTATATTGTGTCCAGTTTGGGCTAATTTTTTTATAAAAAATTCAAATTATTTTGAATTCAAAAATAATTCTTTTCCCTGGAAAAACATAAGTGCTCCTACAAAAGACAAATCACTGAATTTATATGGAATTCAAAACTGGAATAATATTGTTTATGATTCAACAAGAAACTGTTGACATAACAGCACTTTGCAGCTTACAAAAGACATCATCGTCTTCCATTTTGGATTTCATCAGGATTCAAATTCAAGTTTCATTCAGGATTCGGGACTTTTTATTTATTGGATTATTTTTGGATTTGATTCGTAAAACCATAAGTTCTTTTTCTCCTTTTTTACTTGATATTTTGTATCTTAATAAATTATCTGTTAAAATTTACAACGCTTGTTGTCTTCCATCTTTGCTGTTACTTTTTGTAAGAGCCAAGACTTATAACATCGAGAAGTATCCAGAAACAATGTCATTAGCTACATACTGATTAGCTGGCTTCTTGAAACTTTAAGGAGTCCACATTTCTCTGTCATTTATTGATCTTTGAGATGACCATACTGATATTGCAAACATAAATTTGCAGCCAGTTGGAGTGGAAAGTTCATACAAGGAACTTAGACAGTGCCTGTAGTAATTTATAGGAGTAACACAAAATTTGAATGCAGATCCTTATTTTCAGAACTATACATATAATTATACATATAATAAGTGGATCAAATTATTTCAAACATCATATGTATATTTTTTTAAAAATGTAACCGTTTCTCGGGATTAAAAGTTACAAAGCAATATCTACAAGACACAAAGTAAATAAATTCCTTTATATGAGGGCCTCAAGGCAGATTAGTTCTTAGATAATGGTGTTACCCTCTTTAAATGAAGTCATTATCATTATTTTTATTATTATTATTATTATTATTATTATTATTATTATTGAGAACTTAGTATCTGATCTTGATAAGATCTTGACTTTTGGTACAGGCTGGTGACTTATAATATATCAATAGATAAAATGTTATAAAGTTAAAAGGCACCAAAATAAAGCAACACAGAAGGATATACAGACTGAAAAGGGGCATATAATCTGCATATGTGAGAGAGTATATAAAACAATAGGAGTTTTTCATTGTGCAATATGACCAAACTGGTCAAGATTTTGGTTGAGATTAAAATGCTTTAATAAATGTTGGTTCTTACTGCACTGTACAGGATCAATATATACACTAACCTAGCTATACCAACTAACTCAAATGCAGAATTACCAAAGTGTAAAATTGTGCAGCTGTTACTTTAAAAATAATCAATATTTGGTTTAAAATATGGCTTTATTTAAAGAGATGTAGAGTAAAATGAATGACATTAGACTGATGAAGAGATATAACTTCGATTTTATGCTGCACAAGGGCATAAATCTAAGCAACAACAGTTAAAACTCATCATCCAATTTGGCAATTTGTAAATTTTAATATCAAATTCTGTAAATACTATTCTGTCAAAAAGACAAATTCAATTTCATATTAAATCTTATTTTAATCAAATGTACCATCAGATGTTGTAATCAAAAAAAAGATTTGGATAACTGACAAATGTCTAGTATAAGAATACATATTCAGCATTTGAAATAATGTAGTTTGCCAAGGCAAAATCAGCAATATATAGAGCGACCCAGCAGCATTTTCACCAAACTGCAACCTCATGTCTTTCTACAGTCAAATGTAAATCTCAACAAAGTGTAAGGTGGTGCTGTACAGTTTTGTACTTTATGTAGGGTTTGACTTTTAAACAAAAATAATTTCCAGGTTTTCCTCACTGATTATACTGGATATTTTAAATATCTTAAGTTATTATTAAAGAACTTTTTATTCCCCTTTAGTGGTGTATGATTGATGTGTGTAATTTGATAAATAGAGTATATAGTTTGGCCTTGGTTCACATGAGCACATATCAAAATTATTTCTTGCTCAGCTTGGTCATTTTCACTTTATGGAATTCAAATGTAAATTTTAAACAAATAAGCCAGTAACATTTTTATGTTTTGTAATTCATTCGTTACACTTTTAGAAGCTGGTATTGCACAGAACTCATTTGTTTCTTATTTAATACCTGATAAAGTTATTGTACTTTGGACTAATTCAGGCTTATCTTTTGTGGACAAAAGATAATCAGATGTTTGCTTAAATCATGCATGATTTCCACAATTACAACATGTAAAGAAATTTCATCCACATCACTTGGAAGTGGCATAGATGTACACCAACATTCCCCCTACTGTGCATGTTGCAAATGCAAACAATCTCACCTTACCAAAGGTACATATATCTGTGGTGCACCCCCAATAGAAAGTGCAAATACATATGTGTCCAACTAGCAAGTCACATCAAGATGCATGATTTTATAATACCAACGTTGCAAGTTTCTTATTGAAAGCAACACTAGAACATAACGATTTAAAGAACTACCGCCAGTTTCTATTCTCCCATTCATATAAAAAAAAATTTGAAAAAGTTGTTCTAACTAACTGCTATCTCATCTGAAATCAAGCAGTTTTTTTTAGCAATGTACAGTCTGCATATCACCCTTGCTACAGTACTGAAACTACTCTTCTGAAAGTAGTCAATGACATTCTCTCTGCTTTGGATAGTGGAAAGCTTACAGTCCTCACCCTCCTTGATTTGTCTGCAGCATTTGACACAATAACCATAATATGTTACTTCACCATCTCCAATATAAATTTGTCAATAGAGCCTTACATTGGTTTAAGTCCTACTTAGTAAATAGGACACAAATTGAATATGTAAATGGAATACACTCCAACCCAGTTAATGTATGTTATGGTGTTCCACAGGGTTGTGTTCTTGGACCTGTTCTCTTCGTTCTATACATTCAGCTGCTCTCTAGTGTCATAGATCACCATCCAGTGTCTCACCAATTGTACGCTGATGACACCCAAATATACAAATTTGCAACCCAGCTGAAGTTGATGCTACCATTCCTGGAGTAGAGAGATGCATTTCTTATGTGAAATCATGGATGACATGTAACAAGCTGCATATGAATGATGATAAAACTAACGCCATTCTGATCACAACACAAAGACTTTCTCATTCAAATCCTTTACCACAAACAATAAATATCAGCCACATCAACATTAAAGTAACACAGTATGAAACCAAGGTGTTGCTCTGGACAGTACTCTCACATTGCACCAACATGTCATGAACATATGCAAGGCTGCATATCTTGAACTGACATGAATTAGCTCCATTCACAAATATCTTTTAGTTGATATCACTAAAACACTTGTGTGTTCATTAGTACTTTCAAGACTGGTCTATTGTAACTCAATTCTGTCTGGTTCATCTCAATATCTACTCCAGAAACTTCAGAAAGTTCAAAACACAGCTGCTCAGATCATCTTTAGAGTACCACAATCAGAGCACACCTCCCTGCTTCTCTGTACCCTATGCTGGCTATCCATTCAATCCAGAATCAAACACAAAATTTGTTCTTTGTGCTACGTTTTCACTGACGGACTCCAGCCCAACATACCTATCTGGCGTCACCAATGTGTACACACCAGCAAGATACTTATGGTCCTCTTCTGACAATCGTATAGTCATTATTCCGACTATGAAAAATGAAGTCATTATTTTGCATATCAAGGCCCAGCAACGTGGAATGAAATGCCCATTGAAATTAGACACAAATACACAGTGATCTTTTTCAAGAGTGCTCTTAAAACTCACCTTTTTTGACTTCAAGAACAAACTTAAATACATTTTCTGCATGTTTCTGTTTTCTAATTTTTATGGTGTCTTGTTTTATGTTTTCTAATTTCATGCTGTTTTGTTTTATTATTTTTGTAGTCATATCATTTTAGATGTTGTAAAGCGCTTTGAGCTTCTTAAGATCAGGCGCTATACAAAGTCCTCATTATTATTATTATTATCAAGATTACTTTGTGCTTCAATAGGCTCTATATGAGTTAATTTGAATAATTAATGAATGCTGAATACTTAAGTTACCGATGCTGATAATGACTGATTGTCTAATATAATGCAAAATTCAGGGACTGAAATAACTGAATTGTAATATCATACCTGACAACCCTCCTAACAATATTGGAGTTTTTTGACACTCAATATGTGTTTTGTGGTACCATGGGGAGAAATGAGTGCATGTTTTCTTTGAAACATCTGTATACTTAACAAAAGAAATAGTTGGTGGACTTGGCATTGACAAATATCATCACCACAAATACACAAATATATATGCACACACATAATCACAACAGGGCCCCAAGTGGCCAAGTGGTCTAAAGCACTCTCCGTTACGAATCACTGACATCTCACCTTTGTCTGCATGGGTTCAAGTCTCAGATTCGGCCAATGTGGGTATGTGAGAAAGTTTGCCAGTAGCTTCTTGTAGGCTGGTGGTTCATTCCATGGGGTTTTCCCCCACCATTAATACTAGCCACCATGCATAGCCTATTGTATGCTGAAAAATGGTGTTAAACCCTACAACAAAAACATCAACAACAACATAATCACAACCACACTAGCAATGAATATAATGATTGAAGTCCACTGGATAGTGGAAAACAGACTGAACCAGATGCAGACTTTGCTGGTCTCAATAAATACTTCCCCTTGCTGTTGCTTTTCACAAACTCCAACTCCATCAAACAGGAGTTCTGAAATGTAGTTTTACTAGCCTTTGTCCACTTTGCACTTTTCCCACAGCAGTGCTCAAAGGCTTCTGAACTCAATATAACCCTTACTATTGTCAGTAATTTAGGTTTGCTTTTGATGATATTAACAGCACTTTTGACATTATTTGCAATATCATTCTAAGAAAATAGGACAGTCAGTTAAGTAAAATATTTGAAGGTGGTTGTTGATCTCTTACCACCTTACCTTCTAAGGTTTGTGTATTCGTTTGTTTCATTATATCATACAATTTGGGCCTTGTACAGTGTTTGACTTTAAATAAACAGCGCAGAAACAATACATTGTGATTAATTCTAACTGTTATACTTAGATTACATTATTGTAATGACAAATAGGTAAAAATATTTAATCAGCTGCCACCAGAAAACAAAATATTTTTTTCTGTTTCTAAAATTTTATGCACACGAGAACACATACACAATGCTTTTACACCATTAGTGTATATTTAATGTAAGTACACAACTACATGTTTAAACTGAATGTGAATCTTATTGACTTTGTGAAAACCTGAACTTCTTGTTCTAATGGAAGTTGATTAAATATGTTTAGATTTTTAATTATATTAGTATAATCTATAAATAAGTTTTACTTGCCCCTATAGCAGTCAACTGCATACAATTCCCCATGATAATTGGTTTCTAGACTAGATTGTTACAGGTCATAGGCATATATTGTGGTGTCAAGAAAAGTATCTCGTTCTCTCTCTCTCTCTCTCTCTCTCTCTCTCTCTCTCTCTCTCTCTCTCTCTCTCTCTCTCTCTCTCTCTTCATACTGAAAATGAGGTTTTTAGAAATACTACCTTGTCCAGGGCAGGTAGGAAATTAATTACTAAGACAATGGAGACTTTCCCTCAGCATCTGATAACCGGTACCAGGAGTGACAATTAGGCAAAAATACGGAATAAACACACTGCTTATATCTCAAATAAAAATGGATGGCTTCAAAATGGCCAAATCAAAAAATAAGATTTTGTTCTGTTAACAACAGTGCAACAATTTAAAAGAAAACACCCGTGACAGAGCCTATTAATGTTGGTACAATTATTGTGATTCTAATGTTAATATTGCTGAAATTCATATGTTTATTAAAAATGTGATAATAATTGAGGAATAATGTAGTAAAGATAACTACTAAAAGAAATGTACTGCAGTAATTTAAAGCATTTTCACATAAAGATTCATAATGAAGGTGATGTAATAAGCAGCAACTGTACTAAGTAAAGTAAATTATAAGCAAGTACTGTAAAAATTAAAGTAATTAATCAATAAGCAAGTACTGTAATAAGTAAAGTAAATAAATAACTACTGTAATAAGTAATTTAAATAATCAATAAGCATTTAGGCCTTATGAAAGTATGCGATGAGACAGAGCAAGACTCCTTTTTTGGCAAGCTTTTTAAACATTGGATCAGTAACTTTTAAGGACATTTGCTATGTGTTAAGGCTTGCTGACCAAAAGTCAAGCTAGTTGTGAAAGTAAATTTGGAACAGTGCATGTATTTATCTTTTTGAGTTAACTTCAAACACTCCATGTATTCAACTTTAGACTTCTTAATTTTTGCCAATTACATTTTTGCCTTTTACTTTTACAATAGCTCAGAAGAAGCCACCAGCCATGAATCGGTTAACATGCTCCACTGTCTGTATCTGCTTGATCCAAGGATTGATTTCAGGATCACAAGGCTGCTTAGTATTTTGCACACCAAACAAGTGTATTTCTGTTATGTGTTCTGGGGCCACATATATATACTAATTATGCTGTATAAGAAAGAACAGAGAGTTGTCACTTTATTAATTATATTTTCTCACACAAACAATTATAAGTACAAATATAAAGAGAATATTATACAAGTCCTTATTTTAAATTAAATTTATTAAGCAAATGTAACAATTTCTTTATTTTCGACAACCTATCTGGTGATTAAAATATTGAAAATAATCAACATGTAAACTTTTGTTTAAAAGAAGTAAGATTTTGTTTGCCTACTGTCAAAAGTTAAAATTTTATTCAGAAATTTTTAGTTTATTCTGAAAAACATTACTTTGCAAGTTATTACTTTTGGAATAAATTTCACTTTACAATCAGTAAAAGTAAAACCAATTGGCAGTGTAAAAAAAACAACCAAAAAACTATTAAAATCATGGGCAACATGGTAAAGATATATTGTTGTATGAATGTGGGCGGCTGTGTTTCTACATTTCATTAACGTGTACCTGTTTTTTAATTCAACATTAAACAAAGAGTCATGAAGCAAATATCAAACAGCTTATTCCTATCATAGTTAGGTCAAATTTATAAATCATTCATGATTAATGATTTAATGATTCTCATTTGGGAATAATTTGCTTGCATATCTGTGAAATTCCCTAAAGCTATTGCACCAGCCACAAAAGCAGAGAGAAAAAGTTCTGAATAATTTAACAGTTCTGCAGATCTGTGATATAAACTCTTGGGATGTGAAATGGGAACAGCTTTCACAGGGTTTAGGTTAAATGGTTTTGGAGTATGTTACTTAGTGTTACATGTATAGTTTAGTCTCAGTAATCGGTTTTATCTCTATCACTGTTTACTACTAACTGAAATGATAATCAAACATTCTTCTTAAATTAACCAGTGTTTATACCTGTTGATTGATTTATTTTACTGGTTGGTGTCTGAAAGCACATCAGCACATAAAAGTATGTGTAGCTTTTGGGTTTTATGGGGTGTCAGAATAATGCAGGACATACAGTTTTGATCAAAAGCAAAGTTCTGTAAAAAAAAATACAAAGAATTGCAATAAAAAAGACTAGGAAGATAAAGTCTAAAAAAAACTAACAAACATAAAGTACTAAATGATAAAAGTTAAATGGCAAAGACGTTAAAATTCTGCAGAAGTCATGTAAAATAAAAGATAAAGGTAACACATGTAAATCTTTAAAACATGGTATACATGAATGATTTTTTTTATTGCCAAGGCAATATGATTACTTGTCATGCACTGAGACATGCTAGCACAGCCAATTTCTGTAAAAGATGTCCTGGAACATTGGAAATCAACGTCATTACAGTGTCATGTGCTGGAATACTGTTGCATCTGGGTCTATCATATTTTCATTATAATGGCTTTCATTGCACAGACATGACAACAATGTATTTCCACTATTTCCTCACAATGCTGCAAGTATTGTCTGCATCCTGACAAAATATATTTTTAGCACTTGAATCAATCAGTTAACTGTTCTAAAACTTGTAGTGATGGGGTGCATCACAGAGTGCTTTGCTCTCTGCAGTTTGCATGGCAGAGCCTTTAACAGACAAACTTCTGCTGGGAGAAGATGAGCATTTCACAGCCATAAACACTTTTAAATGGTAATGTGGAATATTAGATATATAACCCATTCATAGTATTATCTACATGAAAGCATATAAAAACTTTGGATGAAATGGAATATTCTGTAGTGAAGTCATGTTGCAGAAAGAATGGGTAATATGGAGCCATAACTTCTAAATGGTAATGTGGACAAATTAGATAGTAACTTGTTTAAGATCTTATCAATAATGCTGCATAACAAATCGGGCTGAAATGCAACAAAATTTAGTTAAGTTATACTGTGGAAAGAGACTTGGCAACTAGGGAGTGTAACTCCTCTCACTGATGTCACAGAACACTAGAAATCAGAATTACTCGATGTCTACCATAACCAATCTGAAGCCAAATCTGGCTAAAATCCATCATGTCTGGGTTATGTTTTCTATTGGAAAACCAAAGTCAGAATGAATGAGGCTAAACCCATCAAAGACACATTTAAGATAATCAGACTATGTTCATACCAAACTGCATCAAAATATGTGCAATAGTTCTTAAGCTATCCTGGTTACAAGCAACATGCCACATGAAGGTAATTGTTAAGGGCTGTAAGGCTATTCAAACTGAAATTGGGAAGAAAAAATATCTTCAAGGCATATCTAGAAGTATGAGATAATGCATACACCTTGCATTGCTCAGTAATATTGAAGGAAATTATGGCAATAACTCCGTCACAATTTGATCTGAAAAGACAAAACCTTAATAGATTTATTATTAAACTTGCATGTGACAATGTACGTACCACACAATATCCAATTATATTTTGGAGTTACAGAAGTATGAATTGACAGACAGAAATATGTACAGACAAGAAGGGTGATACATTAGGGTTACAGAAGTATGAACTGACAGACAGAAATATGTACAGACAAGAAGGGTGATACATTAGGGTTACAGAAGTATGAACTGACAGACAGAAATATGTACAGACAAGAAGGGTGATACATTAGGGTTCCCAATCTTTATACAGGGTCCTTATAAACTGGCACAGTTTTCTTAAAAGCAAAATTATAAGCATAGTTAACAAATAGTTTAAAGAGTTAAAAGAAAAACTGTCCTTTATTGGGAAGCTCAATAATAAATGGCTGATGTGTCATAATAGATTTTCTAAATATATATTGCAAAATATTATGCTCAGCTCTCAACATTTACCCTTGTACAAACACTTTCCATAATATTAAGAACCTGGTCTTTACATAAAAAGTTTACTAGTGAAACGAAAAAGTCATTTTTGCATATATTTTTAATCACTCCATATTTGTCGATTTCTAATAAATGAATAAGGAAAATTGTGAACATATAATCCACAAAATCTCTGAGATTTTTAAAGACATAGTTTGTGATTTAAACTTATCAACATGCAGTGAACCTAAGAAAATGCTCTGTACAATAATCATTATAGCCAAATCCAGATTGTAATTAAAACTCCCATGGTATGCATACACTCCATGCTTTGGAATAAATCCCAGCTCAGGGTATATGTGACAGGTCAATTAGAGCAAGCAGTGGACAATATAAAATGGACAGTTGTGCTTGATGACTCATTTCCTGGATACTATGTCCAGATGATACTGACCAATCACTGTGTGGGTAATAATCTATGATTAATAAAATCAATGATTTTCTACAATGCTGAATCTTGCTGAATTTCAAGTGTACTTGTCCACTGGCTACTGTATGGTCACCATATGAGCATGTTTGTGAGGTAGTGCCTTTGTAAAACAGAAATCTTGGATGCTTTAGAAAGCAAAAAAGTAAGTACTCCCAAATTACCAGACTCTGGAATTACACTTTTCCCTCACTATAATGCTGTTTTTGGTCAAAACCAGATGATCTGATACTGAGGTATTTTATATGTATTATTATTAAATATTGAAATGGAATCCATGGTTACAGCTGTTTTATAAAAGAGAATACATTATAGTGAGGTACCTAACGGTTAAGGACTTTGCTAACAAATGAAGAATTTTAACTGTTAATATATTTTTTTTGTTTTCACTATTACAAGACTACAGAAGGGGTTAGTTCTAGTATTATTTATAAATTTGTCTGAGGGGCGACATGAATTAGTCATGCAAATATGTTTGTTGTTATGATCAGCTATAGACCATGTGGTTAGCATGTTTGGTGCCTCAACTAGTTACAAAAAGGGCATGGATTAGAATCTTACTAGACCTGGTCAGCTACCAAGGCATGTCCTTTGGGGAGGCACTCACATTGATTACAGTAAAACCTGTCTTAAAAGACAACTGGAAAGAGAGATCACCTGTTTTGCAAGAACAGACTCTAATAGCACAGGTTGACTGATTATATAATGCTATTACCTGTAATGGGTGACCACCTGTCTTAAGAAACCATAATATTTTGGCAGAGAGGGTGGTCTTTCAAAACAGGTTCTTTTGTAGTATGGGTTAGAGAAAATTCATTGCAGAAATCAAGTAACAAACTGTAAATCTCTTCATGATATATTCAAATAATATCAGGATGGAATTAAATAAATATACACTAACCTGTTTGTTGTTTATCTTAATATAATCGCATGTAAGTCGAGTCAAGCTGCAAACAACAAAGGTACTGATCTGTCATAACATAATGTGCCTGCAGATCAACAAATATGTTTGTTCTACTGATTACTATTAACAACCTGCACAGACCCAGATCTGCCAGTGCATTATGTGATGGCAGAGATCTGAGTCCATGCATTTTATAGTCGGACACATATTATAAGTAAGTAAATATGGTATTTAGTAAATTAAATTAAATTTCTTTAACAAATCAATATGAATCATCAGACTGACAATACAACTGATTTTATTACTAAAATTATCCTTTAGTCACTTCTGACAAGGACACATTTTTTTTATGAATAACATGCATTCCATTTTCACAGTATGATAATACTTTTAAATGCTTCATTCCATGCTAAGGTGGGTCAGAGTTAGTGTACCAGACAGAAAGGGTATAGGTTCAAATCCTACCATTGAATCAGCTATACTCGGCTACAAGTGTATCCTTGGGAAAGGCACTTTACCCAAATTGCCTCATTACTAAAAAAACATGTATTGCTGTGCAATAAGACACCATATCAAACCCAGTCAACATATTCTCTATAACGTTTCTATTAACTTCCTTGAATTATGCTTTCTTCCTCAATAAAGCATTCATTCATAGATAAAATCAGAATTTAACCAGTACATTTATATTACCAGCATCTTAAGATATTTATAATGGGTTTAACATCTAATTATTGCCCGTAAAAGAAAGGCTCTATTAGAACAATTGCCTTTTAGGAAACATTTGGAAAAAAATCAAGGCATTCAAACAGTGGCTGCCACATGAACATTGAGCCTAAAAAGTGTAATGGAAATGCCTTAGCTATAATAACATCAAAGTTTTTAAGTAAGCTTTATTTTCTAGATTCTTCATTCAGCCATCAACTATGAACCCTCTGGGTTAAAGAATGTCATTAAAAGAAAAATTCTGAGTGATGCAACTATTTCTTTAAAATTGTTACCTACCGATAATCCTAATACCTTTGGAGATGTTTGTTCTACTGATTACTATTAACAACCTGCAAATCCAGACCTCCCAGATAAGCTAGGTAGGAGTCTTATGATTAGGTAAGTAATTGCAAAGAAACATATTTTTAAAAAAAAGAATAGTTTCTGTATTTCCTTCAACTTTTGGCAGTAGGTATAACAGTAATGAATATGTACTTCATCAGCATGTAGGATAGAATTAAACTGAATATGATGCTGAACAAGCTTCTTTGCTTCTGACAGTTAATCTTTTTTGATCAACATACAATTTTGTTCGTTCTTTTTGTTTGTTTAACTAGACATCACAGGAAGTCTTTCAGTGAATACATAATGCTGATAGAACTGTTCATTCAGGAGAAGCAGTGATATATAATTTTGTTTACATGATTACTGTGCCAGCCATATTGGATCTCTGTGCAGCACCATTTTCATTAAGGACCAACAATCCTCTGGTGTAAACCCCATGTCAATCTTACTTTCTGTTGGGGGGGGGGGGGGCTGCTGATGTGGCAGCCATATTGGACATCAGAGCTGCATCAGCAGAGTAGCACAAATTATTAAAGAAAATGTTGATCTGACTTTCCATTCACAAAGGTTAGAGAAAACAAGATTTGTATACAGCTGCAGTGGTGACTATATTGTATATCATAACATCAGCATCATTTTCATTTAGGACCAATTAAACATTATAAGAACACTTTTGGTGAAAACATCATATCAGTCTTAACATTAGAGATGCAGTAATATTTTCAAGATATCTGCTGTGAAAGCTGATGTCAATCTGACTTTCTGTTAGGAGGAGTATTGGGAACAAGATTTTCAAGATAACTGTCATGACAGTCATATTAGAACAGCTAAAAAAAATTCCTGTGTCAAACTATCTGTTCTGGAGGAGTAGTAAAAAAGATCTTCAAGATGGCCATATTGGATGCCCAAATGGTACCCTTTTCATTTAGGAAAAAATAGCCCAAGGCTATCCTCCAAGTGGTTAGGAGGAGTAGCAATAACAAACATTATAACTTGTTCTAACAAACAAATGGAACATTGATGGAGAACAGATCATCTCACAAACTCTTGTGGTCTGTGACCATTAAAGCTAAAATTGTTTTAGAATTAACACGACAATGATCCAGCCATTCAAATTCATCTATCATCCTTGACATTCACTAAAATTACTCAGCTTCAGCTACGCCTCTATCTGTAGAATCCATAATTCCATTTTAAAAATCAATGAAATAGATCCAGCATACAAAGTGATTACTTGCATATTCTGTACCAATTTTCTTGCCAGAAAAGTCTTTTAAGACCCTCAGAAAATGCCAATAATAAAAACCTTGATTTGCACAAATACAAATATATGTACTGGTAGCATGCAACAGCAGAACTTGATATATTTTTACAAAGTTTACTCTTCTCCACAATTTCTATTCTACAGGGCCAAAATTGCATTCTCAAATTTCATACTGTTCAAATTTATTTATTTATTTATTTATTTATTTATTTATTTATTTATTTATTTATTTATTGAGAGAGAGAGAGAGAGAGAGAGAGAGAGAGAGAGAGAGAGAGAGAGAGAGAAAGAGAGAGAGAGAGAGAGAGTTAATTAATTTTGTCAAGTAACATTGTAATGATATAACATTTACCATATTTTTGGGTTGTTTCTATAGAATAAGCAATGTTCGTAAATGTACTTTGAAAAAGACAGTATTGACTATAACATACTGAGGACATGGCAGCTATGTTTATTTTGCCATAAGGACTCACTGAGACAGCTCACCCACCCACCCCAGACACAATGAGACCCTTTGAAAATGAAAACAAACGCTGAACCCAATGAATTTTCAGTTTTGAGAATTTTTCAGTTTATCGAGGTTTTTGCAGATGTGGAAAAGTGTTTTTATAAGCACTTATATGAAAGAAGAGAATGTAACTATATGACCATTATGAAAGAATGCAAAAAATTAAAAAAGCTGTTACTATATTTTTTAAAATACATGTACTTGTATTTAATGAAGAATTAGCTGAACATTATACTGATATGTTCGTTCTAAACATCACATCTAGTCGCATAAATAAATAGTTCTTCCAATAAAAATAGTACAGTTCTTACAAGAAAAATGTAAGGAATGAGATACTTCATAACTTGACTAGAAGTTCTTTAGAAATGAACGATGCTCTACAATGCTTAAATACTCCATATAATTCATAATGCTCACAGTTCAAGAACCTCACTTGTAAAACCATGGAGCAGTGTCTGTTTTTTCTTACATCTTTGCTTAACTAATTTAACTAGTGTTAATGACTCCAATCTTGTGCCACAGCCAAAAATGCTCATCCTAAGCAACTGTGATTTTTTAAATCTTTGCATAAGATCTAGAACTTTTGGGTATGTCCTTGAGTGAGCCTGAGTTTTAGAATACCACTTTGTTGTTTTCTGTCAGCAAAGAATTCAAAGCAAGGCCATATTCCTGGTAAATAAAACCCTGCTGCTTAAATAAAACAAAAAAGCAAATGTTCTGTGGATACAAATGACTAGTATCAATCATAGTTGCATAATAAGCAGATAAGCTTAGTCTTTTTTAAATACCTACAAGCATTAGTTATAGATAATTCCACTTGAAAGCCAACTCTTGTATGGAGCAAAGACTAAAGATTAGCCTATTGTCAGCACTAATTTGTGTTGGCATGTGTCAAGAATTGTTGTAAGCTTATGTGCCCTTGGAACATTTTCTGGGTCTTAATTGTCTCACAGATCATCCCACTACAGTACTTGTTAACCATAATGTGTTTCAAAGTGTGTCTGAAAATTAGGAGCTAAAATATATTCCTAACTTCAAACAGTTTCAATTTTATGGGCACTTTTAAGTGTAAAAATGAAATTCATAAAATCAAAATTTGTTTCAATTTTGAAATTAATGAGTTTCAGTTAACTAGGGGGAAAAATATGATATTAAGGAAGGTAAAATGTAGAGGAAATAAGTTTTGTTCTTGCTCTTCTTCTGATAAACATATACTCATTGTTCCCAAGGTGAAAACAAAGTCATATGGACAATGTTCATTTACACACCAAAGCCCGGCGATGCGGAATGAATTGCCCATTGAAATTAGACACAAAGACACAGTGGTCCCTTTTAAGAGTGCTCTTAAGACTCACCTGTTTCGACTGCAGGGACAAACTTAGCGACCTAATCATGTTTTGTATCTTATATGTTTTCAGCATGTTTTTATATTTTCCAATTTGATTGTTTTTGTCATTTGTTTTTCTGTAGTGTAGTCATATCATTATAGATGGTGTTGAGCGCTTCGAGCTTCGAAAGATTAGGCACTATACAAAGTCCTCATTATTAGTATTTATTATTATGCCTTACTCGGGATGGTGGAGATGTGATTATCTACTTTAAAGTGACTAAGCTGGATTGTTTCATTAAAGTAAATAGAAACTGAGCCCATGGTTACACTAATTCTTAGTAAGCCCCCAATCTGAATGGATTGACCATTTTATTTCCAGGTGGCGAGGCAGGAGTGGTTAAGAAAACAAAATGTGGTTACAAAATAGCTTGAAAACAATAATATTGCTCTAGCTTTCAAATAAAATAACTAATTTTGTCTATCATATTAACTGAAAAGAAAATTATATTGTATTAAAAGAAAAAATATATCCTGTCTGGAAAAAAAAATACCCTACCTGTAAGATTAGGTATATACCCTGTAATGTTGTTTTGTGCTTTACTGTGTACAGATGTGAAAATGTTATGCTCTTGTAATTATGTATCTTAATTTGCTTATATACAATTTACTTATATCAGGGATCAAGCTTTCTCTAAAACTAATGTTTTATATGATAATTTCCTCTTTCAGAAAACTATACAACAGAATTATACTTAACAATATATATTAATACACTCTGCTGGTTTTTAAAAAGAAAAAAAAAAAATTATTTGATAACAAGCCAACTTATATATACTACCTTGAAGATCAATAACATTTAAATGATGAGCATTTCTAGTGAAGCCAGATGTCAAAGTTTTATTTCATCAGGTCCCCATATAAATCATGGAGGAGGATTTCTAGTGATTTCAGATGGTGAAGTATTATTTGATCGGGTCCCCAAATAAATCATGGAGGAGAATTTGTGAAGTTTTATTTGATCCGGTCACCAAAAAAAACATGGAGGAGGATTAATTAAAGTTGTAGTTAGGAGTATCATTTTTTTAAAATTCATTCAGGCACAGGCTTCACATATCTTGTTTTCCTAAAGGTAATATGTGCTGAACCATAAAATAAGTTAAAATACCACATGCTATTTGTAGCATTGTTGTAAGTCTTTGGTATGATTCGGCCAGGGATTGAACCCACAACCTCCAACATCCAAGGCAGACACTCTAACCACTAGGCTTTTCATTTTTAAATGCAGCAGGGGGAATAGTCTGCTGGTGTGGAGGTGAGGGTAGGCAAATACTTTGGGTATAAAAGTTTGATCAAAGTCTGGGCAGGGGGTATTTAACAAGAAGAATAAGAACTTAGCACCAAATCTGAGCAGCAGCTGTACTTTATACACTTCAGGTTACCTCAATAAGCGGAATCTCTGATACTAGCAAGTCAATTTTGAAATTCAAAGTATATTTTTGTTGATACATTACACTTACTTTCCTTAGCAATAAAATACTTTTAAAGATTTTAATAAGAGCACCACAAATAATAACTTAAAGAATGTTTGCATGTTCATTGCATACATAAACACTTCACTATGTCATCACTTCCCGGTGGTTAGTACATTATCTTTAACATGGGCACTGCTGTGAGTGTGAGTGTGTAACTGTAGAAGCTGCTTTTGTGAGAAAGTAAATGAGCACATCAGCATTTATTGTTGATCAATTTTATGCAGCAGCAAAACACGTTTTAAGATTAACGAGGACTGATGCATCCAATGAACAATTAAAAAGGCTATCACTTTTGTCATCACTGATGCATCCAATGAACAAATTAAAAAGGCAATCACAATTGCCTTTATTGATGAGTGCTATAGCAAAAGTGAACACTCTTGGTGCCATGTGTGTATTAGCTGTTTTGTTGACTAATGTTTGTAAAATCACATACAATCATCTGAAACTAGCTGCCACTTGTCTACAGCAGCCTGAAACCAGTAACTTTTGGAGCAGACCAGTAACTATTAAAAAAAAGCCCTTCTATTGACTTCAGTAGTTTCTAGACTAAATCCAGCAGGTCATGAAACTCATTTCCAACACTGGACTGTAAGGAAAACTATATTTCTGTCTATGTCCATTATGCAGAAGATTGGGCATTGATTGAAGCAATTATTTTTGACATGCCCTATTAAATTGCTCTATTCAATGCTGATGAATTTGCATGTATCATTTTCTTTCTTAGCAATAGCACGAAGTAAGCAATTGACAGGGTTCAATACATTTCAAAATCAGATTGGCTACAGGGAAGAAAACCTGGCTGCCCAAGTTAAACTTAATATTCAAGACACTTAAATATTAAACTGTAAGCTTTTCATACCCTGCACATCAAAATTTCTAAATTGTTAATTCCAGAGGGTGCACCAACACTAGAGGGAGCACAAACACTAAAGGAAGCTCCAACACTAGAGGGAGCTACGAGTATCACATAGTATACAATGACAATGATGCAGGACAGATAACTCTAAATGATCAGTTCTGGGTCTATGCTATTGACTCCAGCACAGAAAGTACATGCTAATAACTACAATCATCACAGAAAATGTTTGAACTTAAAATCTGAACTTGAGTTCATTGATTCCAAAATTTGAAATCGTACTTGCAGTCTTCAAATGTCAGATGAATTTCTATAAATATACTGATCCATATGTATAACATTTAAGCCATAAAAGTGTACTGTGTTACATGTCAGGCCTAATTATAAATGGGGGTATTTTATACAGATTACTGTTATATAATATAACGGAATCAACACATCCACCTAATACACGGGAGTGTTATACGAAGGCACTTTATAGTGAAGGCCAACTGTATTGAGAACAAAACAAAAGTAAGCTGTTCCGAAATGTTCATGCTTAGCTTGAGTCAGATTTGTTTTTACTGAACATTATTATTTTTATTAAAAATCCAAATGCTTGCATTTTTTGAAGTCATAGTTAATAGTTGTGCTGAAGAAATTGTGTGAATATGGGGCCATGCAAAGAGCATGAACAATTCAAAATATTTCCCTACATTAATTAAATCACATGAACTAAATGTGCTGAAAAAAGAGTGTTTTTAAATGATACCCTCAGAATACACTGCTATAACTGTGCTATATTTATAGCACAAACGGTTGAGAATATAATGAACTGCCAAAAAGGTGTCAATTTCAATTTCATATCTGGGAACTGTATTACACTGTGTAGGTTTCCTTACAAAATGATAATAGCCTCATTGTCTGTTAGATATAACTTTGAAACAGTTCATATAAAAACACAGTTGCAATTATTCTAAAGTATTATATGACAAGGGATGATTGATTAAAATTTGTTATTACTGGCTCTCTTCCATTTTACATCTAGACTGAAAATTAAGATATGTTTATCTATGAAAAATGATTATTCATCAATCTGACTTCAAGACAGAATGCATACACAATTACTGGAACCTGATTCATCACAAAGTCTTTTCTAGGAATTATTTTAATATAAAATCTGAATTTGCATGAAAACAAAGTAGTAAACCATTATGTCTTACAATCCTAGCTCATTAACTTGGGTCCAACTTTTGGTTAAACATGCACTAGTCAAAAGTGCATTGTTGCAGACTTACTCACTTTGTAACACTTTGACATATACAACATGCGGCAGCTCCCAACACAAATGTGGTCCACACCAAGTTTCTTGAACCTATTTTAAACATCTAGAATTTAAACTTTACATCTTCAAGTACTTGTAATTTGGCCAAAACATTCTATAACTGTACACTTTAACAAACATCCATCTCAAGCAATTAGAACAAAAAAACTGCAAAAAAATAATGTTAGAGTTAAACTACAGTGTTCACTTGGTATCCTGATTAAAATTGATTCTAAATGCCAGCATGATGCTGTTCTTCATTGTCATGGGACTGTATAAACCCTTTTCTTTATTAAATACATGTACTCAGGTTTCGTTTTTGTGTACAACGATACCTGAGGGTTACATATATATATATATATATATATATATTTATTACAATATTTCAAAATAGTGAGTTCGGTTCAACCTGTGTCGCACATGCGAAGTGTTTTTGATGGAAAGAACCGAATGCACATTTGATATCTGTGTATAAATGCCCCACTGTAGGTAAAAATCTTCACATTACAAAACATCTTATCACTGAGTGGTCTACTTTAAGGACTTGCACATCCTCAGCTGTAGAGCTGACCAGATTGACCAGAGTGACGGAACTGATATCTGACCACAGTGATAACTGACCGATGTGATCATATATAGAGCTGAAGAGTGACCAGAGTGACTAGATTGATCAGAGTCAATGTGGTATCAGCTGTGGAGCTAGCTATAAATTCTACCATATCAGCTGTAAACAAGAACCACAGCAGCCTTATAGTAGAATAGTGTTGCTGGTCCAGTAGCAGGTTATCTGGCGTTTCTGACCGAGATTGGTGGGCGCTGATTGCTTGATTGACCAACCTGGAATACTGCCAGAGTGATTGGCCAGTATGTCTGGTAGATGAGTGAACTGGAGACAGAGTGTATAACTCCATGCATGTAATGTTTGAGCCATGGGCTAAGTTTTGGGGTTTGTAGTTGTTGTTGTTTTAGGGTTTAATGCCATTTGTCAGCACACGATAGGCTATACATGGTGGCCAGTATTATTGGTGGAGGAAGATAGCGGGAAAAAACATGGAAAGAACTACCGACCCACGAGAAGCTACTGGCAAGCTTTCTCACACAACTACATTAGCTGAATCTTAGACTCGAACCAACGCAGACAGAGGTGAGACGACATTGATCCGTAATGGAAAGCGCTTTAGACCACTCAGCCACTCAGGGCCCCTTTGGGGTTTGTAAAACCCAGTGTGTTTTTGGGACTGTAGAGATCATTTGTATATCTGTTTCTTTATGTTTACATAATTTCACTTTTTGAGTGAATACATTTTACATTTTATACTATATGAGTAAAATGCATCATTCTATTTGTGGGGAAATCACTGTGAATTATTCACCCTTTGTCCTTGTACCATGTAATGTCATTTATTTGTATTTTCATAAAGTCTGCACGTTTTATGTTAATTGATCCAATATTTGGATGAGATTCATGCACATATTAATCATAATTAATTTTTCATTCAAACCATTTGTCATTAAACATTGTAGTTGTATGACCAACAATTGTGGTGTGTTGTAAATCCGAAATCCCACCCAGTTATCTTGTTATATTCATTTTAAACTTCAATCATCACTGTCGATTACAAAGGTGCAATAGTGGTATCAAATGGTAAAACTGAGGACATACTAGCAACATGTGTATCACCTATAAATCAATTTTTTTAATACAAATAACAAAGGCCCAGATCAACTGTCACATAATGTGCTGGCAGTTCAGAGTTCATGATTAGACCTAACAAATGGCATAGACCAAGGAAGGCCAGTGCATTTAGTGATAGCAGATATGGGTCTGTTGTTTGCAGTTTGATTTGACTTGTATGCAAGTATATATGGTATTAAAAGCATTAGAAATGTTTTAATATAAATATATATATATATATATACAGATTTTTCCACAGAAAAATTAAGATCCATATTGGAATGTACATTGTATATAGAATTGGTATGGGTCCACATCCTAACTAAACGTCATATTATGAAATTATTCTATGTCAAATATTTTCAAATTGTTTTATGAAGTTGGAATACATATCCTGAAAAGGCATAAAAAGTAACAACAATGTAAGTACATGTACTGTATGTACTGTATGTTTAGGATCATAATCTGATAATCACCATTTTCTTGTGCTAAGAATTCACTAATCGTTCATTTCTTTTTCAGATGTTTTTGAAAGGACATGCTTTTTGCACTGGCAGGAAGATAATGATACAATTTATACCTAGAATGGCAAACAGAGATTCCAATATGTAACGAAACAAAAATCAGTAAAAATGGAGAGTTACAGTGATAAAAAAAATGAACTTTTGATTCTTCTCCCACCAAGGGATTGTATAACACCACATTACATGTGCTACAAGCAAAGCCAGATTATCCATAATGCAACATACAAAATGGAACACTGGATGGAAGTGTCAAATTATGTCTGTTTTGTGGCATTTCCAGTGATTCTTTTATTTTGCATTGTTGGAAATGTGGTGAATATTACTGTTTTTGCCAAGCAGTTTCGAACATGTATGGATACATATCTTCTTGGTTTGTCAACAGCAAGTGTGTTTCAAGCAATATCAACCATTGTCTTGTGCTTAGTGCACTATGTGGGTTATCATGAATATCTTGTGTGGACACAGAAATATGCACTGATTGCACGAGACTGGTTTTGGTTCTCACATGTTTGGCTCCTCATTTTGATGAGTTTAGAACGCTCCATTACAGTGACCTCCAATAAGTCTCAATCTTTGTGTAACTCCACGCAAGCAGCGATTGTGGTAGTCCTTGTTTACCTCATTGGCTTTGTAAGTGCATTACCTCGGTTTTGGGAGTATGAGGTTGAAGAGGTTGGAAGCCTCAAACTTGGAAAATCATTTCTGATGTTACAAAAATCAACACAAAATGAAATACAAGAATACAAAGCAATTTATTACTGGTACATTACATCGATTACAGTTTTCTTACCCACACCACTGTTGTTTTTTATGCTATTCCCATTGTGCTATGGGACAAGACAAACTGTCATTTCTAGGAACTATTTGTTCATTAAACATAGTGCTAGTACAGCACTGATATTAAACAGACGTCTGAAGGAGGAAATAGCTTTAACCAAGCTGGGAATTGTAATGGTAGTCCTATACTTAGTTCTCATGGGTCCATATCTGTTCCTGGATCTCATATCACACTTCATGCCGGAATGGACTGGCGAGGGTACACCACTTTACATCACAATACAGAACATTTTCGTCATTTGTTTCCACTCTAACTTCATGTGGTATCAACAAATATACTTTTGTTGTAACAAACAATATCGCCTAACATTCCTGTCTAAATGTTGTTGTTGTTGCTGAGTTTCATGACATCAAGCTTCAAATGTTCTACTCTGATGGTTGTGATCTAGTTAAGTGTTGTGGAGTCAATACCTTGTGCTCAAAATTCATTAAATGTTTTTTTTACATTTTATTACATGTTTATCATATATTATTACAACAAAGTAAATAATATGACTTTCTTTTTACAAGATAAAGGTGACACTCAATTTATGTCATAGATGTATTTCTGAAATTATGATGTAAATAAAAAATTGGTGTAAATCAAAAGCAATTTTTCACACTGGATACTTGTAAATTAACAATGTTCTGGGGTAAATTATAAGTTTTTAAGTAATGATTATTTATGTATAAATTTCTCTGTGAATGATGAGATGTAAATGCATGTACATACTTGAGCTGCATGAAAGTCACAGCAAATTGCACCAGTGATGGTGTAAAAATGAGCACAGTGGCAAAATAAAATATTACCTATTCACTAGTGATAAACAAAAGCATGTAAATTAAATTGACATATAGCAAGTGTGACCTGTATACTAATAAGTCAATAATAACATTTTATACCAAAACTTTCTGAATTAAGGGTGGTATTATTGTTGGCCAAATGTAACACTTATGATACACTGTATATCTGTTCTTGTTGCTGCTGAAGATATAGAAAGCTAACCATATCCCCTTATGATCAGACTACTTTAACTTAATAAAACAAAAGGTCTTCGCACTTCTGCACAAATTTCTAAGTGATGCTACGGTCTGAAGTCACAATTAATGAAAAGAAATATTCTGCTGTAGAACAAGTGTTTGTGTCTCCTTAGAGCTGCTCAAATTAGCATCATTTAAATTTCTTAACATTTACATTTTTTCCTTACTGTTAAATTTTGCTTTTTTATTCCAATATCAAGTATAGTCTAACAAGTTTAAACTGGATAGTAGAATCAATGACTGAATTATATTAAGCCAGTCATACTGTAAACCAAATTCATGTGAAGATCTTACCAACTGCCTACAAATTTCAATGTAAATAATCAACTTCTAAAACTCACATAAAAAACATTTATAATTCTCTCTCTCTCTCTCTCTCTCTCTCTCTCTCTCTCTCTCTCTCTCTCTCTCTCTCTCTCTCTCTCTCTCTCTCTCTCTCTCTCTCTCTCTCTCTCTCTCTCTCTCTCTCTCTCTCTCTCTCTCTCTCTCTCTCTCTCTCTCTCTCTCTCTCTCTCTCTCTCTCTCTCTCTCTCTCTCTCTCTCTCTCTCTCTCTCTCTCTCTCTCTCTCTCTCTCATGGATATAGTACCCAGTTTTTCATGGATTGTCATAAAACCTGGTAAATATTAGAGCCATCATCCAAAGGTGAACATATTGACAACTACCTTTGCTGCCCCAGTCTCTAAAATTGTTGAATGTAATTTGCGGTATAACAAAATCTTGTGGATGCAACTAGACTCAGTTTCCAAAGGATTGCCATTAAGCATGGTAAATGTTATGGTCAGCATCTGAAGATACATATATCAACAAATCACTTTGTTCTCCCAAACTATATGAGTTATTTCCCTTTTTTGCTTGTAGCTATATGCAGTGTAAACAGACTCTAATACAGGTAACTAGTCTCAGTTTATTATGGATTAATGGAATTAATGTGAAGATCTTGATAAATCACTTTGCTCCTGCACATATCTGTGTGGAGTTTTTGCACTGACTTGCAGCTGAATTTAGTGTATGACAGAATCTTATAAATGCAGCTAGTTAGTGTCAGTTTAAATGGATCGCCAAAAAACTGTTCATGTCATCATCATCATCATCATCAGCTATGCACGTGAAAGTAACCTTTCTTGCAAATTTGTATGGATCACTTTGAAAGTTGGTACATATTATGGTCATCATCTAACAATGTGCACATTGAAAAAGTTTTGGGCTATTGCCTTTCTTTTGTATTATATGACAGAATTTTGTTAATGCAACTATTCTTGCTGTTTTCAGGGGATTACTCAGAAAATTTGTACTTATTACAATAATGAAGTTTTAGGTTAATATTTCATAAATTTTAGCAATTTGTGCAAATATATTTTTCTCTATAAATTGGTTTCCTTGCACATTAAAAGATGAACATGAGTACCCTAAATGGCATTCATATATTACTAGTTTTATATGATGAAGTTCATTTTGGAGATTATTGCCAATTAGTCTCAATGGCCTTGACCTTTGATAAAGTTATTCAGTCTTAAACTAAATCTAATGAGCATAAACCATTATTTTCCAATCACCTTGACTGTGATCTCTGACCTTTAGACCCTAGAGTACACAAGTTTCTATTACACTGAACACAAGCTATCCACAAATGTTTAGTCATGGATCTTACTCGTGAACAAAAAAATAATAATAACCCAGTTTCCTCTGAGCCACAATGACCTTCACATTAGACCTATAAACCCCAAATCAGCAAGTCTCTTCTGTACCTTAAGTACAAGCCTTCCATAAACTCTGCTTAAAGTACTGCTTCAGAACCAAAGTTTTTATGCAAAATATACTGCTCTATATCTAGTCTTACAAAAGGTAATACAAAAAAGTGAGAAGCAACAAGCTTTGTAAAATTCAATAAATAATTTCCCTTAAATACACAGTGAAAATATTTTAAAAAAGAACTTACAGTATGGCAAATTAAATCCCAAAAAATTCCTGAATTATAGGCACAAGTCATAATATTTAAAGTTCTGAATAAACTTCAGTAGCAATCCAAATTGAAAGTGTTGATGTGTATATGGTGGCTTGCATGATGATGATGTGCCAACAGTTGTTTTGTTGGATAACACCATTATAATTCAAGAATTAAATCCTTATTTGGGGGTATTGAGTGGCCAAGTGGTCTAAAACGCTCACAGTTCTGGATCACTGCCATCTCACCTCTGTCTGTGGGTTTGAATCTCAGGCTCAGCTAACATGGGTATGTGAGAAAGCTTGCCAGTAGCTTCTTGTGATCAGTGGTTCTTCCCCGTGTTTTCCAGGGTTCTTCTTTCCACCAGTTACACTGGCTACATTGTATAGACTATTTTGTGCTTTAACAACAACAACAAATCCTCATTTGAATTTGAAATGTTAGTATAAATTTAAGACTCTATTTCCAAGAATGATATTTTTGAATAGCACTTTGTATTTCCAGAGAAGAATCACTTCAAATAAATAAATGAAATAAATAAAATTACAGTCTTCCAGCCACAATTAATTTCTGTTCACAACAACAATACAATTGATTCTGCTAAGATTTTTAATCAAGAATGACTACTTTTCAAATAAATAAGATTTATATTCTAAACCAAGACATAAACAGATACCCCAGATAAGGCACATTGTTTTAGAAGAATCTTAGTTATAATTTGACAGTCCATCACCAAAATCACAATAAAACATGTGACATCCATTAAGTACTCTATCTTGCTATAAAAAATACAAAGTCCTATACAGTACTCAGCTTAAGCTAATGATCCTCACTCAGAGAGAGAGAGAGAGAGAGAGAGAGAGAGAGAGAGAGAGAGAGAGAGAGAGAGAAAGTTGTTTATACCAAAACTGTCATTGATTTTGAACAATTTCAGCCACTAAATACAATGTTTAATTACCTTTATTTTTTACATATTAAACTTAAAATCAAGAAGCTTCTTCTTACATACACCATCCACAACTTTAGAGAAGGTACATGGCTGAGAATACATTTTTGTGCAAAAATCATTTCTTTTATCAAACACAGTGACATTAACATTTGACATTTTAGTTCCAAAATCTACAGGCTTCTTCCTTATCTCATGCACAAGTCATACTCAGTGAATGGTCCAGGTCTGTGTGGAAGAAATAATGTTATTGTGCTGAAGCACTTTTTTTTTTCAATTATAATAATCTTGACCTTTGACTCTTTTGACCCAATCATGGGGAAAATACAGTATGATTTCAAGACAATTTTAATGGCTCCATACTCAGACTATAAAAGGGTCATATACACTGTATAACACTGAAGAGTCTTAAGAGAGAGAGACAACTATACACAGTTTCTTCATTTACTCTTTATTTTCAAACATTCATTATCTTACAGTTACCAAATTCAAAGTCATTTTTTTTTTAAACTAATTACATTTTTTTGACATAACAACACACAGTGTAAAGACAGATGTGAAAAACTTGGAAGCTGCACACTAATTAGAACTGGAAAATCAAAATGACTGGGGAAATAATGGTGGTGCTGGTAATCTAACTAAGAGATAGACTTATACATTTTACATGAGGAGTTTCACTGGTCTGTTTTATACCTTTACTATTTGTTGGTAGAGAACAAAATACAGAATGTTTTAATTCTAGCTTGAAAAAAATACCTTAAACTGTTGAAATGATTTTTGAAAAGTCTTATCATTTCATACTAACTTTGTAAATTTCCATTCTGTAACTTTCTCCTTAACAAAGGAAAATAATTGAATATACAGCCCCAAAAAGTATTGTCTCTGGAATCTAATTTCAAGCATTTTATCAACAATGAGCCATCATGCAGACATATTAATCTAAAGCTATTCAGTAATGGTCAATAAATCAAATCAATGCAATGAAAAACTCGTTACACAAAATATTACCTCCAGTAAGAAAAGAGTAAGTAAGTAGCCAAGCAGACAAACCAATCTAACTTTCCACTATCAGCACGAAATATATTTTAAAAAATATAATAATCAAAATGAAGTAGAAATGAGCCATTTCTGTATGAAGTTTAAGTCTGGACACTGCAGTAATTAAGCACCATAGCCGTAAAGTTTGTCTGTCTGTCTTTCTACTGTGTTTAAGAAAATTAGGATGAATTGACCTCTGCAACAATTCTGGTTATAAGGGGTTTCTATAAACTGTATTGTTGGCCTTGAAGCCTACACTCCCTTACTTTACCATTTTTATAACTTTCACAAACATATTTTGAGTAATTGTTCAATAAATCAAATCAATGTAAAGTGAAGATAAATTTCATTATCTAAAAAGCTACTTCCATTAGGAATTGAGTCCTGAATAGGGCAGACTAGACTTATTTCTTAGCTGAGACCGCCTATAAATATCTAACTTATTTCTTAGTTGAGACCACCTATAAATATCTAACTTTGTCAGGAAAGAGACAAATATTAAAAACAAAAATTATAATCACAATGATGCATAATAAAGTAATTTGTTCAGAGTATGATGCTATCTATATTGTGTCTTTTACTTTGGTACATAGTGTACATTGCATAGGAACTAAAAACATGTTTATAATCCTTTAATATTAATATTAATAACAAATCTACAAAATTAAGAAAAGGGCGCTGAGTGGCCAAGTGGTCTAAAGCGCTTTCCATTACGGATCACTGCCATCTCACCTCTGTCTGCATGGGTTCGAGTCTAAGATTTGGCTAATGTAGTTATATGAGAAAGCTTGCCAGTAGCTTCTTGTGGGTCCGTGGTTCTTTCCGGGGTTTTTCCCGGGTTCTTCCTCCACCAATAATACTGGCTGCCATGCATAGTCTATTGTGTGCTGAAAAATGGCATTAAACCCTAAAAACAATAAAAACAACAACAAATATAAGAATTGATACCTTTCAGTAGCAAGGCTACACCACTAGAACAGTTTACCTGACAGCCAGGTGAGCTAAAATTCACATGCTACAATTTACTCTTGTGAAACAATGCATATTTTTATCAATATTAAAACTCCTGGATAAAGCTCAACTGTGAAACAAAGCTGAGTCAGTATGAATTGAATTTGATGAGACAACAGTGAACTTCTTCTGTTCATAATAAAATATGAAATAAATAAGCAACAAAGAACTATAGAAAAAACCTATCTTACCTTGCACAAGGTCTTTAAATTCAGTGATGAAATAAGACCTAGAGCAGCTAATTGGACCTTTGGGGGATACTCCATGGCAAATCTATAAATGAAATAACAGTTATATGAGACATGGCATGTGTAAATTAAGGTTCTTATGTGTAAAATAAATTTGATCAGCTTACATCCATTGCTCAGGATGGTCAAGTGGTGAATTAGTATGAAAATCATTCGGTGCAAACTACCAATCTTTGATAATCATCCTATTGCATGTGCATATGCTCATAGGAATCAACCCAGTCTGAGGTGCACTCCCTTTCCACCTGTTCTGTTTCAATTGACCAGATGCAAACTGTCACTCATGCTAAAGGGTTTGACCAATCAAAATACATGTGAACAACACACCTCGAACCACCTAGTCTTCCAACATTTTCTACCAACAATCTATATACAATATGTTACCAATGGTGAACTTATTTAGTTCATTTGCATAAAAAACCAGATTTACTTGTGACCTGGAGCCTTTGTAACTCAGACTACACATACTGTCTTGTCGCTGGTGTGAAATTTATTCCAGTCCCCAAATATTGTCAGACTATGCAAACATCCCTAATGTAGATAAATATTTGTGACCATTTCCATGATCAAATAAACTTCAAAATATTGTAGGGAAATTGCCATATATTTGTATACACAAGTAGATTAAATGAATCATGCTGACAAAAACAAAACAAATCTGATCTCAAAATGAGAAAGAAATCTCACACAAAATGCACAATATATACACAACTGATATAATCCTACTGTTTATTATTGGCAGTATTTACAGAACTGTTACATTCCAAGTACACCATTGGCACTATTTACACAAATGATACATTCCAAATATACTGTTGGCACTATTTACACACAAGATACATTCCAAGTATACTGTTAGCACTATTTACACAAATGATACATTCCAAGTATACTATTGGCACTTTTTACACACATGATACATTCCAGTTAATACTATTTACACAACTAATACATTTGTGAGTATCAGTTTTCATGGTTGTGTGAAAAACAAGATTTTCATTTATATTTAAATTTGTGAATTGGAGACAGGTTCTACTGTTTTCACAGAAGGATCAATATTGAAATTTGTAGATTGGACAGTTTTTTTAAAGTTTTTTATTGCTTCCACATAAGGATCAGTACTTAAATTTATGAAATGGAGACATACATTTTATGTTCAGTGTTTGTTGCTATGGAAACTGTGAAATATCAAAGAAGATAGGCAAATGTTTCTTCTATTCCATGTATTGATGTAATTTATCCATAAACTATTCACTAAATTTAAAGTGACATTATGCATTGTTATTATTATACTGCTATGAAGTTGCATAAAATATTATTTTAGTTTGTTACAAAATGACCCAATATAAACCATAGCAACCCATGATGAATAAATCTAACTTACAAGTGAACAAGAAACTGTTTTAAGTTACACTACAAAGATAAGATAATCACTGACAAAATCAAAAGCTCTGAACATGTGTGTGTGTGTGTGTGTGTGTGAGATAAGGATTTTTTTACATAGCTTTAATAATTTTTCAGTGATATCGCTATGATGTCTGCAGTGAGACTGTTTATAGCGATGTCTAGCACTGGGGTATCATGCCACAGACATGTAGCATGATCTGAACCTTTAAAACACTGTTTAATACTATGATACAATTTATGTTTAAGCCTTTCTAACTGGAATATTGTTTAATACTATGATACAATTTATGTTAAAGCCTTTGTAACTGGAATATTGTTTAATACTATGATACAATTTATGTTTAAGCCTTTGTAACTGGAATATTGTTTAATACTATGATACAATTTATGTTTAAGCCTTTCTGACTGGAATATTGTTTAATACTATGATATGATTCATTTTTAAGCCTTTCTAACTGAAATATTGTTTAATATTGTTGGCTGATATGTTTGATAACAATGCTTTTATAAAGACTTGAGTTCTCCTATCCACATAAATTATTGGTGTCTGTCCCCATGCTTCTGGAAATGAATGTTATTTTTTACATTATATTTCCAGGGTCATGGGTGGTCATGTGGTCTAAGGTACTCATGAGTGATCATATAGTCTAAGGTACTCATGGGTGGTCATGTGGTTTAAGGTACTCATGTGTGGTCATGTGGTCTAAGGTACTCATGAGTGATCATGTGGTCTAAGGTACTCATGGGTTGTCATGTGGTCTAAGGTACTCATGAGTGATCATGTGGTCTAAGGTACTCATGGGGTTGTCATGTGGTCTAAGGTACTCATGGGTGATCATGTGGTCTGAGGTACACATGGGTTGTCATGTGGTCGATGGTACTCATGGGTGGTCATGTGGTCTAAGGTACTCATGGGTTGTCATGTGGTCTAAGTGTTATGTGCTTAGGCTCAAATTAACAGTAACATAGAAAGAGTGAAAATAACAAGCTTGTAAAAACTTAATAAACAATTTATTGAGCACAAATATTTTCCAGAAAAGAAAAATGAATCCGACAAACAAACAATTGAAACAAAAATAAATGATTTAAATCAAATATACGTAACTTAAGGTACTCATGGGTGGTCATGTGGTCTAAGGTACTCATGGGTGATCATGTGGTCTAAGGTACTCATGGGTGATCATGTGGTCTAAGGTATTGATGGGTTCAAGTCTTAGACTAGACCAGTGTGGGTCAGTGAGAAAGATTGCCAGTAGCTTCCCACAGAGGTGGGTGGGTTCCTCCTGGTTTTTTGTGTGGTAGTTCCTCCACCAAATATATTGTTTGCCATGTATAGCCTATCATGTGCTGTAAAATAGCATTAAACCCACAACATCATTATATTTCCCTTCACACGCATGTGCTTGAATGCACATGCATATACAGACAGACACGTTTCACCAAAAATCTTCATCTATGTTGTGTCTCCTCAATCTTGAAAATGAAGTCAATAACTTATTGAAAGAGTCCATATGCTAGTCTCTCCTGTATTAAAAGAGTTTTTTCAACAACGTTTTCCCAAAAGTTACAGTACATGAATCTAATACCAAAGCAGTTGTAACTTTTGTTGTTCCTATACTTTAGCCAGGGGCCTGAGTGGCCGAGTGGTCTAAAGCGCTCTCCGTTACGGATCACTGCCATCTTACCTCTGCCTGCATGGGTTTGAGTCCCAGATTCAGCCAATGTGAGTATGTGAGAAAGCTTGCAAGTAGCTTCTCGTGGGTCGGTGGTTCTTTCCTGGGTTTTCCCAGGTTCTTTCTCCACCTTTAATACTGGCTGCCATGTATAGCCTAAAGTGTGCTGAAAAATGGTGTTAAACACTACAACAACAACAAGAACACCTTAGTCTTGTTTACTTAAATTCATAAAAAGACATATATGAAATGCAGAGTTGTAAGATTCAATTTCCCATTGTATAACTTGGTTTGTCTTAGTAAATAAACATCTGTGCCATGTACTTAAGTTAAAAACTGTAAAAGAGCAAAAAATGTAAGAAAAAAAATTGACAAAAATGTTTAAAATCTCCTCCCTGTTGTTTCATCTGAATATTTTGAGTATAATACTAGTAGGAATCAAATAAAATGCTTTTATATTTTTTTGTAATGCAGACTGTAGAACTTTGGAACTTAGTATCAGGCAACCTTGCTCCACAATGATATTTTGAGGACAAGTTGGGTAGTAAGAGATGCACTGTCTGCACATATCTAGTGTGGATTATGAAGTTGCTAAATACAATATTTATTAATCAATTTCCAACACCAGCCCATGTTTGATAATCATTGTTTGGTATGAAATGGAAGTCTACAAATGTAATGAATGCAGAAGAGTTTTATTTTAATTTGTAATAACACAATTGGACAAAGACTTATGAGTTAAATATTATTTGTCTCATAAAAAAATTAGGGCAGAAAATAGTTTTCATACAATATATTCTATTGCAAAAGCTTTCCTGAATACTTAGCATCACAGTTACCCAATATTTGTCTTGTCAAGTAGTTTAAATGGCAAAAACAATATGTTACAAAAATGTTAAATCTCTGAAATTGGAAAAAATAAATTAACATCACTCTAAAATAACAGCTTGCAGTAATTGACACAAGGCCTCTGACTTGCAGTCTCTAAAACATTATGACTGGCAATAACTGGGACTAATTAACACACACACAGACACACACACAGAGGAAGAATGAGGTATGGTTAAAAATGATGAATAAAATGAACTGGTTCATATCTTTTTCAAGGAACAAACAAATTAGTACAGTACACTATTGATAATATAGACTGCAAGTGTACTATGCGGCCCAGTGAAATTTTTACTGACAATTCTTTTCTTTTACTTCATATTTGAGAAATAAGAAAATACATGCAGAATGCAAACTAAATAAGGTATAATGTATAAATATAAATGTATAAATATAAACACAATCATATTAGTTTACAAAAATTTAATGACATAGTAGTTTAATAAGAATTTGTACTTCTATGTGACCTGTTGGTTTTTTAGGATTATTTTTAGGGCTTAATGCCATTTTTCAGCACACGATTGGCTATATATGGCGGCCAGTATTACTAGTGGAGGAAGAACCTGGGTAAACCTCCGGAAAGAACCACTGACCCACGAGAAGCTACTGACAAGCTTTCTCACATGCCCACATTGGCCAAATGTTAGACTTGAACCTACGCAGACAGAGGTGAGATGGCAGTGATTCGTAATGGACAGCGCTTTAGACCACTCGGCCACTCAGGGCTCCTGACCTGTTTTAGATTATGCCGATTATAGAGCAATTTCAATAGCATACCGGGTGCCATAATCCATATATAAGTCAATGCAATTTCAATGCCATAATCCATATATAAGTTGATTCAGAGTATAAGACAAACCCTGATTTTCAAGTAAAAATGTTCGACTTACAGACTGAAAATATGGTACTAAATGATAGTATGACCTGTAGTTACTAATGGGACTAATTGATACAGGGTCTCAGATAAACAGACTATATTATTATGACTTGCAGTAACTAGGACTAGTTAATACAGGATCTCTGATAGGAGGCAGACTGAAAAATATTATGACTTGCAGTAACTAGGACTAGTTAATACAAGATCTCTGATAGGCAAACTGTAAAATATCATGTTGGTAGTAATACAGTTCCTTTGCAAGCAGACACTAATAGATTAGGACTTGCAGTAACTAGGCTAGTTAATACAGGATCTCTGACAGGAGGCAGACTGTAAAATATTAACTTGCAGTAACTAGGACTAGTTAATACAGGATCTCTGATAGGCAGACTGTAAAATATTATGACTTGCAGTAACTAGGGCTAGTTAATACAGGATCTCTGATAGGATATTTAAATGCTAGTATGACATAAATGTGAAAACCCAGAAAGATCACTTGCATTTACAAAACCTGATCAAGAGCATTTACAACAATCCCTGTTTTGTATTAAAAAAACAAATGATGAAATGAATATAGAATGACTGTTTTTGCTGCATCTGACTGATATACGAGTACAATTAATTATCTGCTAGCTTTACATGCAGTGCCCATATTTATCCCAATTGTTTTAATTAGTTCTTACCGTATATACTCGCGTATTAGCCGAGAAATTTAGGACAGAAATAAGGCCTGGAAGAAGGGGGGTCGGCTTATCTGCGGGTCAAGTTCCAAATCTGAAATTTATAATGTTTTTTCCCCTCGAATTCCAATATTTATTGTTTCCGTAGATCGCCGAATATGAGATCACATGCCTAATGATGCCACATGGCTGATAAGATTTGTCCTGACGTGAAGTAAAACAAATATTTTTTTCTAACATAAGTGGTAGGATATTGAATAAAAAACATGTTTTTAACGTACTTGACGTCTTTTTGACACATGTCCATCCACCAGAAAATACAGCCAT
The DNA here is from genome assembly GCA_030141615.1 of Unio pictorum. Lineage (NCBI taxonomy): Eukaryota > Metazoa > Mollusca > Bivalvia > Unionida > Unionidae > Unio > Unio pictorum. The sequence goes on along the minus strand of JARLTB010000023.1, from coordinate 3,688,480 downwards.
GCATGTTATTTGAACTACGCAAATACGTGTATTTTCCGCCATATTAGTAATCTCTATTCAAGTATTTAACCCTCAGCTAAGCAGTAATCATTAAACTCTACGGTTTATTTCAGTGTAAATATGAAAAGAATCTACGTAAAAAAATATAAGAATTACGATACTGAAGATATACAGCCATACGTGTTATTTTAACTACGGAAATGCATGTATTTTCCAAAAGAACCGCCATATTAATAATCTCTGGTCAAGTATTTATCCCTCAGCTAATCAGTAATAATTAAACTCTACGGTTTCGTAGAAATGCATGTTAGCCTATTTTCAGTGTAAATATGAAAAGAATCTACGTAAAAAGAAATAAAAGAATTACGATACTGAAGGTATATACTACAAACATTTTGATCGAGAGTAGAAATACATGTATGACAGTCTTCGAGAAACAATATAGAGGCTCCATAGGGTTTTGTTGCGTGCACACTTAGGAACGGTAAATAACAGTGTAATATACGAGTCAGCGTGAATAATTGTAAAACAATATAATTTGTTGGATTTCTTTGACAAGTGTTTTAGAAGTAATCGGGAGCCACAGTTTAATCTGTGGTAAATGCCTCGGGCGTAATAGGTTTGTTTTGTTGCACAATGCCAATGACTTAACTAATAGATGCCAGCTCTCAAATGTATTGTTTAATGAGATATGGTAGTGGACATGGTTTCTGCTCAAAGTTATAAACTGTCACAATGTCCACGCTGAAACCAATCATAGTTTGATCGATTGAATCACACTACCCGTAGTTTTAAAAACACAACACAAATAACAATGATAAATAATTATCAAATACAAATTGAAAACCAACCACACATAGAAATAATTACAGGATAAGGTATATAAATAATATACTACTACTAAAAGAAATTATTTCAGTTTAATCTCTGTAGAAGTTTATGTTCAATTCAATCGGATAAAATGAATAGTGTTGGAAGTAAAAGAAAGCGATCAGCTTATGATGCAGCATTCAAACTTAAAGTTATTGAATATGCAGAAGCAAATAACTGTGCTGCAGCACACGAATTTGTTGTGAACGAGAAGCAAGTGGGGGGGGAGGACAACGTATATGATGAAAGCACGCCCTGTAACAGACACAGAGTTTCGTGAACTGTTTGCCGAGTCTGATACAGAGCCCGATTTTGAAGGATTCTAAAAGTGATCGAACTTTTATAATTCATGATTTTAGAATGAGGATTAATTAAATTTCCATTAAGACTTAACACTTCAGAATTGTTTTTATTTCAACATATAAACTAGATTTCTTTCTTTTATTTTATTTAATAATGTGATTTACCTAAAAATACGTATTCAGAACTCACTTTGTGCATCTTGTGATATACCGTTTGTATAAAAATTATGAGTCGGCTTATACGCGGGTCATGCACTTTATACCACTTTTACCAATTCAGTTTGGGGGGATCGGCTTATACGCGAACGGGCTTATACGCGAGTATATACGGTATGTATTCTGAAGGGAGTTAATCTGCTTTCTGTCAATGAATAATGCATAATTTTTTTTAAAAAGTAGAAAGAATACAAATAAACAAAATTCTGATGAAAAGTTTAAAAAAGAAAACCAAATTTTTTATAAATAAATAGCTAGAGACATGGGCTAGTAGCATACTTTTCAAAGAGCCATAATGTTGTCCATGGACATACACAGACACTATATAATAATGTAATGTATAGAAGGAAAATGACTTTGTCTTGAACACCTATTAACTAAGCATATCACTGAACTGAGTCATTAAGGATAACACTTAGTGACTTGAGCAGACTAGTAACTTATGAAATCTCTTGGATTTTTGGACTGAAATTTTAAATTAAGTTATTATAAAATTTAAACAAGTTTAAATAATATTGAACTGAAGTCTGAATAATGCTCACAAAGACTTGAACAATACTATATCTTATGAGAACAAAATAACAAAATATATTTAGTCTAAGAATTCTTGGATTAAGCAATTACTGAGTTGACTTAATACTGAAATGAATCAATCATGTTAAGTCACAAAAAAAATGACCTGGACAACATAGCTTTGTATAAACATTCTAGTATTATGCTTCTGAGTTGCTGAATTAAGCTGTGAAACTAAATAAAGAGATACAAATAAATCATGGCCAGTGTAGGCAGCATTCATGATAACATTACAACACTGTTCTTATAACAAATGATCCACAATTTATTGGGTTCTTACAAATGAACAGGATTCATATAATTTGAGAGGAAGGAAAAACATGGAAAAATTTCCAAAATAAATACTACTATGTGCTTTAATAACCCAAAACAAATAATGAACTTCAAAATTTACTAAAATTGTTGAAAATGTAAATAGAAGATTATTAAACTAAACAAAAAGAAAAATTAAAATTGTGATGTGCAGCATTTGGAAGCTGCTGAGATAAATTATAAAAAAAAACAGCACACAATGTTTCAAACACCTCCAAGAAATCCCATAAAAGCCACACAATCCATAACCCACTAAACTAGTTAGCAACTATGATGACAAACAGAGTGAGTCTTGTCAAGCTATTTAAAATTTTATAAAGGAATTACAATGACATTTCACATAATATTACTCTAAAATTTTCTATCTTAAATAATATTAAATCACTTTGCCTTTAACAGCAAGTACATTTATTAATTTTACATAGACCGAAAGTTAAGAACATGTAATTGGTTATGTATTACTTTTTTAACATAACCAAAGCATACCACAAGAAAAGGAAAGTCGATATGAGCTCATGAGAAGTCAATAAACAAAGAATAATTTGCAAGTCTCACACAGTGGAAGATAGATAATTAAAAATGGATGATATTAATATCCTTTAGACTGATAGGGTAAAAGGTTAATTTAATTACGAAGAAAATCTTCAAAATATAAATACTGAATGCATTTTGCTGAAACATTATGCATAGATCCAAATATCCTTTGTCTGGTAAAATGTACTCTGAAGTAATTTCCATATTTTTTATTTAAAGTTAATGAAGAGTTACATTGTCCAAAACTATCAATTCTGTTGACTAAAACATGGCTTGCTATTATGAGTAAAATCATTCTTTAATGAGCCAATCAGTCAATCACTAGTGCAAAAGTGTACTGATTACACTGTCATTAAAAGTCAAAAATACTTTTCTTTGTACTGAATATGATTACAAATTGTGAGGAAAAAAACCTGGGACTACTATATTTCTTCTATTTTAATTTCAAAATGAACAAAGTGCACAAAATAGGGATCAACCATTTATACTATATGAAACCAGGAAGTATAACAAAGAGATTTGTAAGTCCTATGGCTCATTCTGATTCCTTCCCAAGCATATTACAGGCAGTAAAATCACCACAAATCCTTCTAAACTTTTATGACGGACAAATATGAGCAGAAAGAATAAAATTATTAATGGCAAAGCATATGTTACAAATGCAGCTTATTTTTCAAGAGTTATTGGTGATAATTTTGACTACAATTTGGGGTCTAATGTATTTATTATCTTAATGTGACAAAATTTAAAAATATGTTCCTATCTCTCCTCTAAGTTTGAGTGCACGTACAATGTAACTCCATCATAATATGATGGTCATGGTCCACAAAACGTTATCATGCTATGTACTGAACTGTGCTATACCCAACTAAGCCAGTTAGTGCAGAAAATGATTCATGTACTAAATAAATGACAGGGGAAGAAGGTAAGAAAAGTGGTGCAAAACTATTTGCTTTACAGGCACATTTACCATATTAAATCAATGCATATTCGAAGAGAAATATGTACCGGTAGTGAAGATTGCATATATCATATTTTACTTTATTCAAAGAACCATGCATTGGTGCATATATACATGTCTAGTGAATAGTTACAGTTTTTTTTATATAGAGAATGGATGACATTACTCACTAGTCAACTGATTGTGTGGTGATTTAATAATACTGTCAAGCCATGTGCACATCTTGGCAGCTTTCATTTCTTTAATGTTTTGTAAGTTATTGGCCCATGTTTAGCTCCGAAATTGACTTTGATGATTAGCAATTACTTATATTAACGGATTTTTAAATTTAGATGAGAATCTTTAATCAGCCATCACATTGTATGTGCTTGATTGTGTTTGCAGTTTGATGAGCAAATATGTCAGCTATTGTTTGAGCAAGGAATGCACTTAGAATGCTTTGAAGAAAAACACAAAGAAGACTTAATGGCTTTCTTGTTAATGGATCTATAATAATAATAAGACTAACACAGCTGAGATCTTTTAAGAAATAAACTAAGATCAAAATGCAGTGCTTTAATATTCACAGACTTGAAAGGAAGATGCACAAATAAAAATGCATAACAACTAAATTCATATAAAGAAAGATGCAATAATTATATTCATGACATGAAGATACCATCATAACACACTTTTTTCTTCAAGAAGAAAATATATTTTGCCAAATTATTAAATCAAACTCGTATCTTGGCATTAAAGCCTGCCCAGCCATGTTATATTAAAATTCATGCTCAATCTCTTTACACATTATTTTTTGAACTCTGAAAAATGAATTTCACATATGAAAAACAAATTATAAAATGTTAGAAGTCAAGCCAAAATCATGTTATATCCAAATATATGCTGTAACGAAACATGCTATAGCAGGGTCTCACTCTAACTCCATTGATCTTCTAGATATTACACATTCCCTTTTGATATGCAAATGTGGTTGCCAGTTGAGATCAAGAGAACAGCAAGGATTACAGTAACTGTGCCCTTTGACTGGAAATACCAAGTGTAGTTTCCTATGTTAGAGATTGTAATAAGCCATAACATTGTTCTAAGAAATAAAATCTATACTTTCTACAACTCTAATTCTACATTTAAATGAACCTTATTACAAAGAAAATATCTATATCTCAACATTCAGAACACTTTCAATTTATTTTATACTGGAATAAAACCAGTGAAGAACCTAATTTTCATATCTAAAAGGCATGGATAAATGTTTAGTGGGATTGATAAGGTGTTTCCTATCTCTGTAAATGTTAGTCTGAGCCATTTGTTTTCACTTTTTTTCACTTAATCCATCAATAAATATACTGATGGTAAGTAACGTTAATTGTTTCAATTTCTGAAATTTCCACCCAATCACTGCCCATTTCATAAGCAACTATTAACTCTCTACATTTTAATCAGTACATTTGAGACTTATTTGTTCTAGTGTAACATCACTCCTGCATAAATATCAGGGGCAGGTAGTACCTGTGCCCAAATTTGTGGGGTTTATGATGCAATATTAAAGTATAATAACAATGAATAATGGATTTTTAAATAAGCAAATTTAAAAAGTAACCAAAGCTTCCATATCTGAACTTAAAGCAAAAAATAGGCCCTATTAACCAAATTTCGCCTTGTGATGAATGTGTTTTAAAGTTTCATTGCACTCTAGCAAGTAGTTTAGGAGCAGTGAAAATGAACTTTAGCTAATAAAAGGGTAACAGATAGATGGATGAATAACAGGCCATCCCAAAAGGGCTTCTGGGCTTTGACCAGAGAAACTCAAAACAGAGTTTCACAAAGTTGGTGCAATACACTTCAACATCCCTCAGTGAAGACAAATGTATGTCAAAATTCAATATTATTTCTTAATATTAACTGTGAAGTTTCCAAGCACTGATGTGAAGATTGAGAGGGGGCCCTGCTGATACCAGAAGAACTGTCTGCCTGCTCAGAAGGTTCACATTTATGTACAAAGTGGAGTTTGACAGCTAATGGTTCATAGATACTGACAAGCACAAAACTTATACCTGTTTTTACTTACCATGAAGTTTGCACCTTTAAGACCAGCAGATTCGATATTAATGTTGCTTGATTTGCCTCCATTTATTACTTTCTGTAAATTCTCCCTCTCACTGTTGGGTCCAAATACAACAAAAGGAAACCTTTTGCTTTCACTACAAATGAAAGAAAACCAGTATTACTTATCTCAAAAGATAAATGTTCATTATGTTTACATTTTAATATCACAATCAGAAAATGTATAGTATATAATAAGGTAATAAATGAAAAATACCCAAGATGGTTTTTTTCATTTCAGTACAAAAATGTTGTATTCAATATAACTGCACTTTTCAGTATCAGTTTCAATGTACGAAAACTGACAACAGTTGTCCGTTTTTGCCAGATACATGCAATATTCGGTGGTTAAAATGGTACACTTTTCAAGCTGTACTTAATTTGTTGACATACAGATATAAAATGGGTAGGTAAATGATAGTTAAAGGATATTTTTATATTATTTAATCAGAAAAAGAAAAAAAAGAAACATTGATCATGCTCTAACTGCACTGAAGAAGCAACCTGTGATTCTAAAGTACTGATTATGCATGAGTTGTGTATATCATGGTTTTGTTACCTGGTGTCTTTACTAGGCCTTTGTTATTAAATGATTATGAATGACATGTAATTATCACTTGATTGACTGCCTTACCTGATATGCCTTCTTAGTTAGACATTGTTTATCTGGCATTGGTACAATAGGTGATACAAATGTTTTGATTAAGCTAATTTGTTCAGGTAAAACACACAAAGGAACATTATAAGAAAGTAATCAATATTAATTAGGAATTTGTCCAGGAAAATTAAAATAATACATTGTGATAAAATGTTGAATCAAAGAACATAATAAACAATCTTTACTCTATGTTGCTTTCTCCCCAAAAATTACCATGATCACATTAATAAATTAAATTATCACCGACTTAAAATAATCACTGATCTTAGTGTGCTTTGCATCATGACAAAACACAAATTTCATATATTACTTATGGATTTAAAATAGGGGACTAATACTTTGCTTGGAAACTTGCAAAAAGTAGAAAATAGATGTTCAAAACAATATTTAGATTAGCCAACTGCTCAACTCACTGAGAACAACAAGACAGAAAGTGTATGGAGGAGGCCTGTAATGAACTGGGATCAAAATAAGTTGTAAATGTCTATTTTTATGACCCATAAACTGAAAAGTTACTTAGCATTACATACAAGTTTTAAATACTGAATGACTCCTGACCTAATGAAAGGGATGTAACTCATATTGCTTCTCAAACAAGGTCTTGTTTCACCAGAGATAGATTTTATTCATAGACAAACAGATAAAGATATCAAACTATTCCTGTCACACTTGTCAAACAAAATAGTGACTTCAATTTCTGCTGAAATAACTACCTTTTCTAACATCCAGCAAATTTATTGCTTTAAACCTCTCCTGTAAAACAGCTTTACTGACTTAACAGAGATACAGACAATGAGCTTGACCGACGGTGTGACTGGAGTACAGTGAGTGCATCAGTTCATATGATATGTCTATATATAAACAATGTCTTGCATACTTAGAAACAGTCATGGAGCTTATCAACAGTGACTGCTCCTCAGTATTCAAGGCATAAAGAAATATCATACAAATTGATATACTCACTGTACTCCAGTCACACTGTCTATCAAACTCTGTGCCAATTCCAGAATCTTGAAATCCTCCAATATTTTTGGCCTAAACAATAATCATACACATGAGATTTCCTCATGAATTTTCTTTGTGATTTTCCTCTCTCTTAATTTTTTACACCAAATTTTACTGCTACAATCTAATCAACTCTTTTTTTTTTAATGTACATTTTTTTTTTTTATTGACAAACAAAATTCTATGTACCAAACTGGAAAGGAAGTAATTTTCTTTCTACTTGTGTCCACAGGCAGGAAATTCCTGGTCAAAATTGCATTCTTTAAAATTTGTATTTTTCATAATTTTATCAAAATAACATGGAATGCAGAAATTTTCACAACAAATGTAAAAAAAAATTATGCATGGTTCAGAATGGTTGGCATCTCCATGTAACCTGATGCAACTCACAAAAAATGTATACATTCACAAATAAATCTAAGCAAGTCATTCACACACACACACACACACACACACACACACACACACACATATATACCAACAATTCAAGGTATGAAATAAGGCAAACTATATTTCTGTATGCAATATACTGACCCTGATTACACAAGTATCATTGATCAAATATATTATTTTGTGTGCTGATCATTAAACACAACATCACAGTTCAGAGAAAAAAAGAACTTACCAATCTCCTCCTCCTCCAACTTGGCCATGGGCAAAGTAACTCTTCAATGGCTGTGAACATAGAAAAATATAACATTAAATTTTTCTTCAGATTCTCCCACATTTTAGTTATTGCAATATGCAAATAAAGAGACGATTTTATTTTTATAAGATTATTACTATCAAATGCCACAGCTGCTCCACAACCATTGATAATGTGCAGGAAGTAAAATTTATTCTAGTAAATTTACTACCAATGGCAAATTAAAAAGGCTGGGGAAAAAACTTAAAGAGACTACACTTTTTAAATAGATGTTAATATACTCTATCAAATATACCAATACAAATAATAACAAACCTCACAAACTTTGTCTTCTGTAAGTGCTTGTGCATTAGATGATCTGAAAGGAAATTTTTTTTTTTTTTTAATAAAACAATGTTACCTAAATAAAAATTGCAAGATTCAAGTTGAATATTTGAAAATCATGATGACAATAAAGAAATACAAAGATCTAAATGGATTTGCTCATAATCAAGATGATAAAAAATAAAACTAGAAGGACTTAAACATATTTGCTCAAAATCAAGTTAACAATAAACAATATAAGGACATGCAAGGCCTTGATCAAAATTAAGCTAAAAGTAAACACAAAAAGTAAAGATCTGAGTCTTTTCCAAGTGAAAACATTTTGGCTGACCTTTCCTTTAGCATATAATTTAAAACTATTTTCCCATCATTTTCATTAAGACCATTAATGGGACCAAAGGTAACTTGGGAGGTTAAAGGTTAATGTGATCTACCCTGTGGTAAAAATTGTTAAAAATCTAAAATATATAAAAGCATGATTTTAACTTTTAGGATGTGACTCCACCTTGATCACAATTCCAACTTCACATCCCTACCATGCCCAACACTACAACTCTATTCTTCATAATCATCTTCTGTGACCATTTTGGTATGATCGATTCAATTTTGTGGCTAGCCACCATGAGCTGATATTTTACCAAATGTTTAATATGAAGAATTAAGTTATTCAAAAATGTTAACATTTTGCTAACCATCTCAATATTTCTATGGCCCCTCATCACACATAAAGGATTGCGCCTGGACCATAAGTGGGATAACTGGTTTAAGAAAAGTTAAGGTAGACAGTGTGGTTCCAATATGTCTACCTGCTTATGTAGGTCAGACAGAAAATACATGAAAAAATATCAAACTTATTTTACACTTGATACAACAAATTTGGCAAACAGCAGCTAAGAAAGATGTGTGTTCTGAACATTGCAAATCGAAACAGTATTCTAGCTTAATTTACAAAATAAAAGAAAACAAATCTGACAAGATACTTACATATCAACATTTAAAGTTGACAGCAGAGTATTCCACTGTCTTTCAAATCTGGGAAGAAGCTATCAATAAAGAAAATATCTCAATGAAACACATGTTTCAAATAAATTTGATTCTTTGTCATTCACCAGAATAAAACTTTTCTTAAAAATAATAAATTCATGAATTTTTGTAGATGTCCATGTAATTAAAAGCTTGATAACAACAGACAGCACTATAATGGACACACTGTATCACACATCAAATTAAAACCTTGATAACAACAGACAGCAACATAACTGTATCACACATCAAATTAAAACCTTGATAACAATAGACAGCACCATAACTGTATCACACATGAAATTAAAAGCTTGATAACAACAGACAGCACCATAATGGACAAAATGTATCACACATGAAATTAAAAGCTTGCTAACAACATACAGCATCATAATGGATAATCTATCACACATGAAATTAAAACCTTGATAACAACAGACAGCACCATAATGTACAAACTGTATCACACATGAAATTAAAACCTTGATAACAACATACAGCACCGTAATGGACAAACTGTATCACACATGAAATTAAAACCTTGATAACAACATAAAGTACCATAATGGACAAACTGTATCACACATGAAATTAAAACCTTGATAACAACATACAGCACCATAACTGTATCACACATGAAATTAAAAGCTTGATAACAACATACAGCACCATAACTGTATCACACATGAAATTAAAACCTTGACAACAACATACAGTACCATAATGGACAAACTGTATCACACATGAAATTAAAAGCTTGATAACAACATACAGCACCATAACTGTATCACACACACATAGGTTTGAGAAGATTATTACATACTGAGTTTTGTATCACAGCTGATGTCAAAAAATGATTACATGTCATTAAACAGAAGTCTCAATACTATCTGTATCATAATAATTTTATAGAAGTAGCAAAAAAGGTTCACTGATCACATCATCATAATTTATTATTTCCTATACACTTGGTTTCTCAGGGCTATTTCAATTAAATTATTGGGAGGTGGGGGAGACAATGTTCAACAAGGGCACCAACAACTGAAATGAAATAAAATTATACATAAAAACATATAAACAGAATAAACATTTATAGGGAGTGGACTGCTATTCATTTCCCATAAAACTGAATGCTAATAAATTAAAAAATTAAAAAAATGTTACATACAATTAGCATATTAGCCACACATGCTTTCTATTCATTTGGATTTGAGAATATTTTTCAGCCTAAATTAAAAAATGTTTAACAGCAGTTACTTGAGCCTCATAACCTAACATGTACCTATTAACACAACCTTGAACCTAGAATCCATATGCTATTTTGTCAGTAGAAAATTAAATATAAAAATAAATGCAAATATTGATTGGTAACTACAGTAGATATATTAAAATTTATGAAATATTTAATGGGAGAAAATTTAATTTATTACCACACAATGGCTCTTAATTTAAAAATATTAAGTACTTTTTTTATAACCCCACCAACAGACTAATTCTCAGATAGACTGTAAAATAAGTATATATAAGATGATGTATTTAAGAATAATGAGAAAAGAATAAACTTGTCAGCAAATGCAAACATTTCATCTACATAAAAACATCTGACAATAGCATACATGTACTAACATATTAGTTTCATTTTGTGCTTTTGATGTATCATGTTATCTTGCTACAGTGAGTGGCAATTCAGTATATCATATATAAAATTCATCACTACATCTATAATTACCTCACACATTATCATCTCCAACACTACTGGATCCATAAGCTGATAGATTTTCTGCAAGTCCTGGCTGACATCCACCACCTATAACAGTGCCAGTTTTTTTTAAAGTGTTGTATGTTATTTTTGATAAATAATTTTTATTCTTATTGAATAGATCTTACACAATGACTTTTCTGAATGATTTACTGTCAACCAGTTTTTTTAAGGGATATCAATTTTGTTGTGGTTTTTAAAACAGGTCATATCAACTGCTATGGCTCACTATCACAAATTCTAACACTATTCAGTGCATATTCCTACACCTTTCCCAGCCTTGTTCTCATCCCCACCCCACCATTGGTAACAACGAGGTGATAATACAAAATCCATCACATATATATATATATATATATATATATATATATATATATATATATATATATATATATATATATATATATATATATATATATATATATATATATTATTTTGAACCCATGGGTGGTAAACCCAAACTGGGTTGACACGTAGTTTCAATTGGGTCACCAAGATCAAAATGAAATAATTACAATTTCCTCCCCAAGTGGTTTTCTTAGCATTTGATGGATGGTGAGGCAAACACCACAAACCTAATCTGGTGTCAAAAGCCAGAATATTTTAACACTGATGATATACATGATTGTTTCTTATGTTATTAAATAATGTGTCAACATGCAGAATTTAAAAAGCCATAAAAATTATTTATTCCATGGAAAACCAAATTAATTATTGTCTTTAATTAGTTTAATTCAGAAACTAATGTATATGACATGTCAGAGAGCACTGTTGCTGAATGTAAGATGATATTAATGAATGGGGTTATTATCTTATATCAATATGATTTTTATCTTATATCAATATGATTTTATATGATTTTTATCTTATATAAATATGATTTTTATCTTGTATCAATGATTTTTATCTTATATCAATATGATTCTTTTCTTGTATCAATATGATTTTTATCTAGCATCAAAATGATTTTTATCTTATATCAATATGATTTTTATCTTGTATCAATGATTTCTGTCTTATATCAATATGATTTTTATCTTGTATCAATATGATTTTTATCTTATAACAAATGATTTTTATCTTCTATCAATATGATTTTTATCTTATATGAATATGATTTTTATCTTATATCAATATGATTTTTATCTTGTATCAATATGACTTTTATCTTATATCAATAAGATTTTTATCTTATATCAATATGATTTTATATCTTGTATCAATATGATTTGTATTTTGTATCAATATGACTTTTATCTTATATCAATATGATTTTTATCTTGTATCAATATGACTTTTATCTTATATCAATAAGATTGTTATCTTGTATCAATATGACTTTTATCTTATATCAATATGATTTTTATCTTATATCAATATGTCTTTTATCTTGTATCAATATGACTTTTATCTTATATCAATATGACTTTTATCTTGTATCAATACGACTTTTATTTTATATCAATATGACTTTTATCTTGTATCAATATGACTTTTATCTTATATCAATATGATTCATATCGAGTATTAATATGATGACAAAAGTAAACATGAAAAATTGTACACTTTCTTAAATTAAATTTCCAGAAATACATTATTGTCTATCAATCTATTTATGTTTAATTATTTTTGCATTACACTCACATTTTGTATATATTTTATACTCTTGTACTCACCTCATGTTTCATTGTGAAGAAGCCACCACTGGAAATTAAAAACAATAGTGACTGATAAATAGCACAATAAAATTCATGTTACCAGCCAATGTTTATCATACACATATAAATGTAAATATTGTTAAATTCATTTACTTTCCTTTCAGCCAATTTTCACAGTCTTTTGAAAATCTCATCTTTGTTAATAGCTAAATTCAAGGATTGTAAAAGGAGTTTTAATAATTACACAGAAGAATTACCATTTGTTGAGTATTTGATTTCATGCTACTGCAAAATCCATGAAAACTGGTACCTCACAACAAATACTGAATTCACTGCATATACAAATCTTTTTCAATACTAGAAACAGCTTTACCTTAAATTTTTTTTAATACAACTTAAGAAATATAGCACACTGTTTGTTACTATGCTCTAAAATGTAATGACATACAGCTCTCCATTATAACATAGCAGTCTGGGTCTACAGCTATTAACTGCATTATGTACCAAACTGTGTTATATTGAGAACTGTGATATGTACAGTACATTATATTGACTCTCCTGGTATTACATGACCATTTTAGGTCTCATGATCTAGAGTAGTCACTGATGCATTCAGTCTGATATTGCCAAAGATTTTGAATTCTAAAATATTTATGCTCTGAATAAGGGAAAATTGTAAAACTCAAGGTAAAACTTACTATTATATCTTCATTTTCTTTTTCAAAACACAATTATTTACCAAATAATGCTAGTGCCTGTTATATCACTGTACAGTATATTATGCTATTCTCAATATGGTGTAAACCATTCTAAGCCATGTGATCAACAGAAGATGCTGATGAATGCAGTGTGATAATGCCAAACAAAATAGTTCTATGATATTTATGCTCTGAGATTTGAAAATCATATTAATAATGAGTTATCCGATGCAAGGATGCAACTTTGTCAAGTTTTACCTTGTTTTCTTTGAATCCATATTGTTACAAACTTGTGTGACTTTGGAAAAAAGATCAACAGTAGTACCATACTATATCCAGAATTGCATTAAAATGAGATCTGTTGAAATGGGGGAAAGTTAAATGTCCATAAAGTACAATATTTTGCATGAAATGAGAAAAGATTATACCATTTTTATTACTTACATATACATTGCAAAGAGTAATATTTCCAATTCAAGGTTTTGGGATAGGTTCCTATGTATAACAAAATATTATGAACTGCCAGAGGACGTTAACAACATGAGCCTTGTCAACGGTCCATTATAAGCTTGCCCTGTGTGTATTAATCTTCTATGCAGGCATGTAATAGACTAAACTATCATTTTCTCATTAGGCATACCATGACCATGATATCTGGCCTTGAAACCCCATAATGTGTAGTGTAGGTTCCTTTATTACTCTAAATGTAAGTCATTTACAAAGTTTGTATAATAAAATTACTCAATGATAAGTTATTCCAAGGGCATGCCATCTGTAAAGTCTGTCCACTGTAGATGGTGGAGACACCAAGTCACTGTTTGGAAATATTTTCCTTCGATCAGTTACAATGACCTTGACCTTTGAAATTATTACCTAAAAATAGATTGGGTTATTCCTAATCCTGTGTGAAAGTCATCACAGACTTGGGTAACTGTAAAATGTTATAGAGCTGTCAAATTATTGCTATTTTTAAAAAATGGTAACAGACAGACGGATAACATCATAACAAAATAAACTATGCCTTCTTGTGGCATATACAAACACTCTTACAGTAAGTAAGAATGCAAAGAATATCCCACTCTAAAAGTAATAATGTGACAAGGCCTATTTTCATACGTACAGGCAATATGTTAATTTATACTACAAAGTCTTAAATCTCCAACAGTTCAGAAGGTATTAACTATCAAAAGTTTAATACAGATGGACACAACATTTTATAAAAAAATTGGGATTAACTCTTAAACTACTGACCAAAACCCATTTTTTTTCACAAGACACACTGTCAAGTCAAGAAAGCAGCAACATGCAAAACAACAAATAGTTAAGATTGATATAAAGTAAAAATACAGTTATGGGGAGATAACTCTAAAAGTATGAACCTGTAAAAGCCCAATTTTATATGGGCACAAATTCTTGTCATGATATGTGTTTCATGATGATGTCAATATCAAATTGTTCATACACAATAAATTAGATAACAGTGGGAAGAATGGACCAATTTGTTAACAAATGGGGACAATTCTTCAAATGTTAAACAGGTGGATTAGTATTTTCTGTACATACTAAGTTCAAGAGTTATCAAATTAACAAAATTGTATGGACATATAGATAGACAACAATGTGTAGCAAGAGGCCACAGAAGGAATGATACCATTCATCTATCAAGATGACATTTAGCTTGTCAATGTAAATTCACACATGTATAGTATGCAGGGTGAAAAAAAAGTTTGTACACAAAGATGCTACACTGTTTAATAAGGTTGCTGTCGGTAGAACATATAAACAAAAACATGTTCTTAGAATATAAAGGTTAATTCATTTATACAACCAACAATATTCACTGGATTTCTCCTAACCATTGGGGACTAGGCATTGAATCCTATCTTAAAAACTGTTTACAGCCCATACTAAAAGAATATACAATGGGCATTATGAGCATAGTTAATCAGTGCAGTATGGATGTCTGAACTCACGAGATCTAAATAATTAAAGCTTATGCAAGAGGTCTAATCAAAATTTTATCAAATCTATGGTCAGCAAACTCAACCAATCAAATGCAAGATCATCTCAGTGATATGCATGGGTGTTGTTCATAATCAAACTCACCAAATCACAAATATAGTTTATACAGTGTCCACACTCCCAGTCAATCAGATGCGAAAAAATGTCAATGTATGGACATTACTCATAAGACATGCTTATATGCTAGATCTGATCAAACTTTGATCTGAAAAAAGGCTGCTTTAGTTTTAGTGTTCAGCCAATCAGATACAAAATCACATCACAAATAAGCATCATACTGCTAAAAAAGAAATCTGAAATCTTGAAAAAAATTAGCCTGCATACCAATTCTTGTGTGGATAGTTTGTTTTATTTTTTTAATTATTTTGTTTGCTAAATAGCTACACTAAAAACCTGTATCTTGATAACATACTACTGCTAATAATAATACTACGAAATAACAATAATGATACTACTACTAATAATAATGTTTATGCTATTTGGTGCATAGTACATGCATTTGTCATGAACCAAGTTTGAAAGCAGAACCTACCTTCAAAGGTTATCTTTCTACAATGACCACTTTGGCCTTTCAAATAGGTGGCCACTGGAGATAGTTTGAATACCATTATAACTCATCATTATGTTTTATTGTTTAAATTTAAACTGTATATAAGATGAGAAAGTTTTCAATGCAAACTAAGGTTCTCCTTGACATATGTCATACTGTATCTGTTAATCCTTCAGAACAAAAAAGAAGAATTTGAATGTGCATAAGAAAATATCAAAATGTGTTTGCAAACAAGGCAACACTTTTGATAGAAGATTAACCTGGATAGGAACCTAATACATTTTAAAACTGTTTGTGTACAAGTGTTTTTTTATTATTAAGATGGATTATTGACATAAATTAAATCTAAACCTTTAATCAATATTTGTACAATCACAGTGACACTAAAAGAAGAGAATTATTGGAAATAATGGTTACCTTGGCAACTTCTCTGATTAATCACTCATTATGGTCCAATGATTAATATTTCAATAATCAATGAGATCTTAATGAGATCCTAATAAAAGCTTAAAAGATAATCATAACTACAGTGATAACATCGTCTTTACAAGAGAAAGAAGAAATATAAAATTTAAAATTAGCAAGTGTCTGCCAAATCTACCTGAGCGATATAAATGAAGTAAAGAACCAATTTTTAAAAAATAATATAACTCTGAAATTACTACTGAAACATATGCTGCATAGGGTTTTATGAACTTTACTATGATAGGCTTTTGTTTCACAAATCCGAGTTATTAATGCAGTAATCCATTACCAGCTGTTTGCATAGTTTGCTTCATAAACTAATGACCGGTCAAAGAAGCAGTAACCAAAACAAAAGAACAAATGTTAAAAAGTTTATTTTCATGATTTAGACCAGTGAAATGTGTTAGCACACTGTATTAAATACCTACTTACCCTCCAATGCCCTCCACTGCATAAGCCTGGATGATTGGCCATCTTTCTATAGCAAACTTGTCAAATGTTTGCAAATGACCTTTATGGAAAAATTAATAAAAGGAAAAACATAACTTCTTTTTAGGAAATTATGAAATAAACTACAAAAAAACCAAACAAATAGAAGTAAGAAAACATCAACATAAATAAGTTTGAAACATAAACTTTATTTACCAGGAAAATCCTATTTTCTCAGTCATTTGTCTGTATTCTATACACAAGAAGAACATGCCATTGTTTATTATATGTAATTTATTACATTTTAATTTCACTGATGGATTGGATAACACTTACGCTTCCACTGTTTAGCTTTGCAGTTCTCAAAAATCACTGACCTGATTGTAAACTGCTAAAAATCAAATTATCAGAAACAGAACCAAAGGACCAACAAATTTTAATAGTACAAAAAATCTAAACATACACATATTTTGAAAATTTAAAATGTAATAATTCATGATATACCACATTCCATCGAAGTACATCGACTCTGTTCAATTATGAGTTATGTAGCCAAAGCTTTCAAATGTAGGATTAAGTGAAATAATGTAGTTGTATATATTATTTCACTTGATTTATTTTGTAACCAGTACAAAAAAAATATTCTTGTAAGAAGAGAATGACAACTTTACTGACAATATGTCTTGATAAAATGTCTTAAAAACAGTTTCTCACAATGAAATGTCCATAACCATAAAAAGAATTTGAAATGTATGTGTGTTCATTATATATCATAAGTACCCTTCTCTAAACAGACATTTTGTACTTCACTAAAAATCATAGCAATGACTACAAAATAGGAAGAAAATGATTTTAACTCAAAAGTAAATCGAGAAAAAGCTGAATCTCAAGTATTTAAAAAATAAATATTTCCCTTATATCTGATATAAATAAACCATGTGTTTATTTTTAATGATTCCCCATATATTTGATACAAATAAAACATGTGGGATTTTTTTTTAATGCATTCTCATATATCTGATACAAATAAAACATGTGGGATTTTTTAAAATGCATTTCCATATATCTGATACAAATAAAACATGTGGGATTTTTTATAATGCATTCCCATATATCAGAGAGACAGAGAGAAGGAAGGACAGAGGGAAAAGTTGCAGGGAGAATGGAGGGAGACAAAGAAAAAGAGAAGAAACATACAGATGAGGAGGACTCAGGACAGAAGGAATAATTTCACACACTAATTCAAAGAATGAACTAGGCAGTCACTTGGTTGAGTGATATGATATTTGCTGAATTGTATTTGAGAAATTACTATTTGAATTATATTAAATTACTATTAAATCCAAATCATTAATACTGCTACTATGCTTACAATCATTTACTATCCTTTCCTCCTACACTACTTATCATCAAAGCTACATCAATACTACCCAAAAGTTCTAACAACAGCAGACCATGATGATAGCAATGGCAGCATAGGTAAGGCCAACCTAATTAACAAACCTAGGCTCTATACACTCTAAGATTATAAGGTGACCTAAGTCATCAGGCACAAAGCAGAACTAAAAATAGTAAACACCAACATAGGCCCCAAACTATCAACACACAACACACTAAGCAACCCGCCTTATGGGTGTCTCACAAAAAAAACCTATGTGGTCACAAAAGAGCACAGTGTGTGTTTTTTTCAAAAATTATCCGGCAGCGACAAAGAGACAAGCTGGATATACTGCCGGCTTAAAGTGCTTACATACGGTTTGACTTCGACATCAGCTACAACAGGAAAAGTAAAACAACCTGACAGCCCAAAGAAAAGAAACAACTGACAGAAGGGAAAAGACAACACCCCTTCCTTTATTCTTCTTTTTTTTGTTGGAACACAGCTGTGAAACTGGTGGTAGAAAACCTATAAGCAAACACCAGGGGAGAACCCCTCACAGCAGCAACTCAATGCTGCTCTTAGCTCCTCCACTTGCCTTCCTGCTGTGCCCGGTCATGTTCAACAAATGCAACATTCACCCCGTAAAACTGTTGCTGTGGTGTCATCTGACATCACAGTACCAACCAATTAATATCCTGACATACAGGAATAAAATGTCGCAAAAGCACCTGGTGCATAAGTGACCATAATTCATATAAGTTAAGTTAAGTGCAATGAGTCAGCATGAAGAACTAGAGGTATCAGAGTTCCATTAAATATAGAAAAGAAAAACCCTCTTGCTTGTGACTCATTCCTCATAATGCAGTTACATCAGTCTCAGCTGACTATCACAGTATATCAAATAGATGCTACTAGTGACTAAGAACTGCCTATATATGAGTTTTAAATTGTTCAGTTGAAATCGCTGAACATATTTTGAAGACAATTTGGTACGTTATTTCTATCATTTACTATATTCATTTCAGCATTCTGGAAACTGATGACAACATGAAAGTATCTCTCACCTGAACTGCTGAATGGAATTCCAACCTTTTTCAAATCTTTCACAATGGAAACAAAGGTTGTGATCTTGAAGTCTTCTACTGCTTCTTGATCATCGCTCTAAAATATAAGTGACAAACCAGACATGTAAAAGTGCAGCAGTGCTGTTTTGGTGACAGTAATGATACATGCTAACCTTCTCAACAGTGATGGTGGATTTTTTTAAAAACTCTAACAGTGGATTTTGTGATCTTGAGGCAGGTCAGTGCATGTGACCCAATCAACTGATATCATACGATTGAAAATACATTTAATTTATCAGGTCATGTATGCCTGTAGGAAATGACTGGCAACTGAATCTGAATAAAGGGAAAATAACACCCATTGTGAAGAACTGAATACGCTTCTAAACTTGATGAGCTGGTAGACTTAGCACTTCATTTATCATCACCACTCACACACACAAGCAAAAAATCACAACCACAAAATCCATTAAATAAAACTGGAAATAAGGACTTTATGGTTAACCACACTGGACATCACTGGTCTTTGAAAACAATAAAATCTTTTGTTATCATATCCTATCACTGTCTCAATAACAAGGAAAATAATTCTTAATTTTTATATAATAATAATAATAATAATAATAATAATAATAATAATAATAATAATAATAATGAGGACTTTGTATAGCGCCTAATCTTTAGAAGCTCTAAGTGCTTTACAACATTAATAATGATATGACTACACAACAGAAAAACAAATAACAAAAACCATGAAATTGGAAAACAAAAACACGCTGAAAATATATCCGATACTAAGCATTATTAGGTCTCTAAGTTTGTTTATGCAGTTGAAAAAGGTGAATTTTAAGAGCACTCTTAAAACGGACCACTGTGTCTTTGTGTCTAATTTCAATGGGCAATTCGTTCCACCGAGCCCTGGTATGCAAAAGAACTTTGTCCATATGAGTTTTCATAGTGGGAACAATGAGTATACGGTTGTCAGATGAGGACCATAAGTATCTTGCTGGTGTATACACATGGGTGAGGCCGTATAGGTATGTTGGTCTGGAGTCTGTCAGTGAAACATAGCACAGAGAACAAAATTTGTGTTTGATTCTGTATCAAATTGATAGCCAGTGTAGGGTACAGAGCAGTGATGAGGTGTGCTCCAATTGAGGTACTCTAAAGATGATCCGACCAGCTGTGTTTTGAACTTTTTAAAGTTTCTGGAGTAGATATTGAGACGAACAAAACAGAATTGAGTTACAATAGTCCAGTCTTGAAAGTGCTAATGAACAAACTATTGTTTTAGTGGCATCAACTGAAAGATATTTAGGAATGGAACTGATGCGTCTCAGTTCAAAATATGCAGCCTTGCATATGTTCATGATATGTTGGTGCAATGTGAGCGGACTGTCTAGAGTAACACCTAGGTTTCATACTTACTGTGTGAATTTAATGTTGGTGTTGCTAATATTTATTGTCTGAGATAAAGGATGTGAATGAGAAAGTCTTTGTATTGTGATCAGAATGGCCTTAGTTTTATCATCATTCATCTGCAGTTTGTTACATGTCATCTATGATTTCACATCAGAAATGCACCTTGCTACTCCATGGATGGTAGCATCAACTTCATTTGGGTGACTAGACTTGTATATTTGGGTGTCATCAGCGTACAATTGGTGAGACACTGGGTGATGATCTATGACATTTGAGAGCAGCTGAGTGTATAGAATGAATAGAACAGGTCCAAGAACAGACCCCTGTGGAACACCACAAAATAGATCCACTGGGCTGGAATTTATTCAATTTGCAGATACAATTTGTGTCCTGTTGACTAAGCAAGACTTGAACAACTGTAAAGCTATATTTTGAATGCCAAATACATGCTGCGGATGGTGAAGAAATATATCATGGTCCATCGTGTAAAATGCTGCAGACAAATCAAGGAGGGTGAGGACTGCAAAGCAGAAAGAATGTCATTAAATACTTTCAGAAGAGTATTTTCAAGTGTTGTTTCTTTAGCAGAGGCTTTACGATGGCAGTTTTTAAAAAATGATGGGAATTCCCCTGATGAGATAGAGATATTAATAACATCAGTTAGTGAAGGCAATATACCCAATACTTAAGCACTCAAGCAGCAGAGACAGGTTCACATGCTCATAATGGTTGTCGCTGAAATTCTGTATCATAACCGTATGGTGACGAGTCAAATGAAATTGTGTTGTCAAGCGAATCTCTAATGGTTTGTACTTTGTCACGGAAGAAATTTGCAAATAGGTCAGGAAGGTCTACTGGAAAGAAGGTAGTTGGAAGTGGTGTACATTTGTTCCTTGACATTAGTTTGTTAGTTATCTCGAAGAGCTCTTTGTAACTGGAACTCATTTTTTGCTTTAAAAAGAAGGTGTTCATTCTTTCAAATATGGATTTTTTTTAATATATAATATACATATGTGTGAAATATAGAGACTTATTGGAAAATTAACTTTTTAGTTCCTTTATGTTCACATGTTAAAAATAAGTTCTTATATTTTCATGTGAAAATACAAGATTTCCCATCAGGCCATGCAATACTTTATTGTGTGCACCCACAAAAGTTGTACATGTAGAAACAAAAACAAGTACTTTGTATGTGTGTTATTTGGATTTGTCTGTATTGTGACAGTTTAAGTGAAGTCTAGCACTGGGGCATCATGCCTCAGATATGTAGAATGATATCCCACCCTGTCACATTATCCTGACACCAGGCCAACCAGTCCTAACACTAACCTCAGCTTTTATACAGGTCATACACTTTTTATTTGCAAATGGGCTTGTATGTGAGTATATATGGTATATCTTATTGATATTTTAATTGAAATGTCAGTGATATTACAATCACAAAAATCACTATATTTTCAGAATTTTTGGCAAACTCAAACAAATTCAAACTGATATTTTCAGAAATGTTAGAAGAGTCAGTGAAATTTTGTGCTTAATTTTCAGAAAGTTTGGTACAATCTCCTAAATACCATAATGTTAATGAAAAAAATACATTTTGAGTGAATGTCAAACAATTTTCACTGTGATTTTGCTAAAATTTCAGCTATGTTTTCACTAGGGTATGATTTTTGCAGAGAATATTTTGATAGGAAGCACAAATAAATCCACCTTGCACCAAATTTTCTAAGACCAAAGATTCATCAATGCTTGTAGTTCTTTTGATAAAGTTCAAAATTACTCCTAACATTCTGCTAAAATCAGTCGGTCCAAAATCCTTCTTAAAAAAGTAAAAAGAACTGGACAATTATAACTTTTCCGTTTAATAGATATGCTTTAGGAGGAATATAAGAAATAGTACACTTCACAATTAGACTAATTCAGTCTGTCACCTTCACCATATTCCAAATCCACCTAAAGTCTATCTGAAATTTGGGGTTAATAGTCAGAATCCACCCTGAATCCATCTAAAATCCAAGTGGAATCGGCCTAAAAAAATTTATGAGTGTAAGGTAATGAGCCTTAATACAAGTTTTGACAACAAAACTAACCCTTAATTATAATAAAATGCCTTTAAAGTATCATGTGAGAAACAGCAATGCTGGAGATAATTAAGATAAACATTTATACATCTGGTATTTAGTGACTTTGATTGTGGTGCAAAAAGAGTATGGTGGCACAACAAAACGATTTTTTTCACGGAACCAGTGGGAAATATTTGTCAAATCCTTAGCCAAGCTCTTCAATGGCCCTACTCAAAACTTGCTCACACTCAATTGCTCAAATACGGCTACCATACCACTAAACTTCACTAGTATACTAGTGACATGCATTAGTCAGGCTTTTCCCCTATCAAATACAAGCTAAATTAATAATATTTTATCTAAAATCTTCTAGTATACTTGTTACATGCATTAATAAAGCTTTTACCCTATCAAATACAAGCTAAATTAATAATATTTTTATCTAAAATCTTCTAGCATACTTGTTACATGCATTAATTAAGCTTTTACCCTATCAAATACAATCTAAATTAATAATATTTTATCTATAATCTTCTAGTATACTAATTACATGCATTAATTAGGCTTTTACCCTATCAAATACAAGCTAAATTAACAATATTTTATCTAAAATCTTTTAGTATACTTGTTACATGCATTAATAAAGCTTTTACCCTATCAAATACAATCTAAATTAATAATATTTATAATCTTCTAGTATACTAATTACATGCATTAATTAGGCTTTTACCCTATCAAATACAAGCTAAATTAACAATATTTTATCTAAAATCTTTTAGTATGCTTGTACATGCATTAATAAAGCTTTTACCCTATCAAATACAATCTAAATTAATAATATTTTATCTATAATCTTCTAGTATACTTGTTACATGCATTAATTAGGCTTTTACCCTATCAAATACAATCTAAATTAATAATATTTTATCTATAATCTTCTAGTATACTAATTACATGCATTAATTAGGTTTTTACCCTATCAAATACAAGCTAATTAATAATATTTAATTTAAATCTTCTAGATATTCATTAAACTATTTGCATGGGGACAGTCTCTGAAATAAACATTAAGGATACTTCAGGGACCCTAGATCTCACACAAACATGCGACTGTGCCAAACAGTATGAAGATTCATTAAAAAAGTTTTATTCTTCTATGAAAGTCATCTGCCAATTGGTCTGTAAAATAAATTTACTCTTATGAAACAAACGTCTCCTCCTCCCCACCCACCCACCCCAAAAAATAACCACAACAATAGTTAGTACTTTGAATGGGCTGCTAGTTTGAATGATGTGATGGTTTTAATAGGAGCATTTTTTGCAGCAGATTACCAGGCTATTACAGCACACTAATAATGGACAGGATAAATTATCAGTGAGATATGCCTAGCTCTTACCTCCTCATCTGTCAGACAGTGGAAGAATACATTTCTCCAGTGACTGACATAGGGTAGCAAGTAGTAGTAGTTGACTGAATTGCAGTAAACATCCACTCGATTCCTCTGGATCAGGATTAAAATATCTGAAAATCAAGAAAATGCAAACTACAATACAGTACAGTAAGAGAACGTATTCCTATACTTTTCTATAGCTCCATAATAACAAACTGAATTTGCTCCTCTGTACTGCATGTTTCTTAGTTTAGGCACGTGCATGGATAAATAGTAATTATCAGAGACTTATGGTTTCTCTAGGCTCTCGGTTAATCCTCAGCCTGAAAGACTACCCTGTGAAAATATATGGTTAATGAAATTATTTAAAATGTTGTGAGAACTTTTTGAAGGTCAAAATATGGAGGTTTCTTTTTATATTTTGAAGTCTCTGTACCCATTATTATAAAGTAATATCGTATCATTTACAAATAACTGAAGTTAAAAGAATGACCCTCACAATCATTGGTTAATACATTACCAGCCCCTGATATGATTTCAGAAGTGGCATATTACTAGATCAAAGAACTTATTAACAATGAGATTATGGTGTCAGAAATATGGGATAATACATGTATATGAAATGAACAGTAATCTTGTGGAAATTTAAACCGAAATGACTATCGCTCACCTGCTGTCAATATAATCATCATCAGATTAAGATAAATGATGACAACTACTGGAAAAAAAATAACAAAAGTATTGTGCACTAAAATATTTGCTAACTATTCTATTATATAGGCCATAAAAAGAACATGGGGAATGCTCCCCCCGCCATGTAATCCTTATCTCCCACAAAAAATAGCTTGCCATGTTCTGCTTGATATTTGCTGCTCTCTATTTCCCCATAAAAAATCTATAAAGCAAACTATTAAATATATATATATATATATATATATATATATATATATATATATATATATATATATATATATATATATATATATATATATATATATATATATATATATATATATATGCAGTTCAAATTTATACACCCAATGAGAAGGGAAGACACAATTTGTATAATTATACTTCCTCACCTTTTCTCTCCCTCTCATTCTCCTCACAATGATTGCCTAAATGATATATTCAACATTCAGAATGATCTGATTACTTTTAATATGCTTACAAAATTAGAATCAGCAGCAGGGTATACAGTAACATCTATTTGTAATGCTTCCAACTTCAACACAGAATAATTTGTAGATCAATACTTCTGTGTAATTTATCCATTTTGTTGATCGTACTTCTGTGTACTTCATCCTATTTGTAGATCCCTACTTCTGTGTATTTCATCCTTTTTGTAGATCCCTACTTCTGTGTATTTCATCCTATTTGTAGATCATACTTCTGTGTATTTCATCCTATTTGTAGATCCCTACTTCTGTGTATTTCATCCTATTTGTAGATCATACTTCTGTTTATTTCATCAGTTAAAACTTGAACAAAACAATGGGCCTTTTTATTTTTAATTCTTGGGTCATAATTTGTGACTGTATAATGCCCAAAATCCATAATTTATATACTTCCATATTAGTGACTGATCAGCTCCTTTTACAATGATTTTACACATGAAAGAAAATTAAGCCTTATGCAGGTTATATAGTCAGTAGTTTTGTAGAATCTAGCTTTTCATTCATTTTAATATCTGGTTTTGGATATTCTACAGGAGAAATTTCACAGGAAAATGGGTTTCGTATCTACATGATATTCTTTAAAAAGAATGAGCAATTCACAAATTGAAGATTTTCTCTCTAACTGGCTCTGAAGCCTTGACCATAGCAACTTATGGATAGGATGGTATCATGCACAAACCCTGAAAGTGCACCCCAAAAATATGTTTGCTTTGAAATGTACTGATGATTGCATTGTAACTGAACTGTTAGCATTTATTTTCTCAGCATTTACCATTTATGCATTTCTTTCTATCCGTGAATTTTTAAAAAATGATTCATGAGAATAAAACAAACTTTCAAGTAAAAAATACTCTAAAACTGAAACTTAGTAATCATTTTGAAAAAGGTAACATATATATTTCCTAATTTTGTTTAAATTTGAAACATTTTAATCAAGGTGTTAGATGTTTGAATTTAATGCTGTGTAGAATTTAACTGAATTATGTCAGAGACAGTTTGCAGACTTTACTATATTTGTAGATGTATAAAAAAAAAAACACAGTATAAAAAATAACTACCAGGTTATATTCGTAGATATGCAAACATATTACAATATAAAACAATAACTAGATGTATAAAAAAAAACAATACAATATAAAAACAATAAATATTAGGTTATATTTGTAGAGGTATAAAACCAATACAATATAAAAACAATAACTATTAGGTTATATTTGTAGATGGATAAAAACAATACAATATAAAAACAATAACTATCAGGTTATATTTGTAGATGTATACAAAACAATATAAAAGTAATAACTATCAGGTTATATTTGTAGATGTATAATAAAAAAACAATAAATGATACTTTTTGGTACATTACACACCATCTATCACTTCTTCATCAAAACCAGACCTGGAAAAAAGAGAAGCAAATTAACAGGGACTTGTTTATTAGAGCCATTAGAGAGAACCATTTTTTTAGCTTGTAGCTGTTTCTGTATTTCCATAACTATAATGCTTGTAGCATGGAAGGAAATAAACACAAATTTGTGATGCTATTTTGTTGTAATCTTAAGCAGTTGTTAAGTGATTTTTCTTCTTAGCTGATAAGCATAAGATGTAACAGTTCCGAATTTAACCTATAACATCCCAGCAATGATAATGGTCTCCAAATTTGAATTTGAATGGAATCTAGAAAAGAAAAACATTATAGAAAGTATGCTTCTTTGTGCACATTTTTGATGATGTTACCATTATGGATTCAATGAGATTGATTGCTGAGTACACATACTTTAACTAATTACAATGCATTGCCAATTGTCTTATCCATGTATTTTTTATGTATGTACCAATGCATGATTCTGCCAAAAACAGAATTAAGAATGAAACACTGTTTTAAATATTTCTCATTTAATATGCATCAGTTTAGGGTGGTAGATGCATCAATGAAGGCCACTGTGTAATAAACTTCAACTTTCTTACACACATATACCCATTCAACCAATCTTGCATACGAAACAGATTATACATGAAATATCCACAATGCATTACATAGCACACTGGCACTTTGTGGACCTCAACCATCATGTTATAGAAGGGTTTTATTGTATACCCCTGTGTGTTTTCTTTGTTGATATGTTCCTGATGCTTGGCTAGCCTAATAAAGATATCTTTTATTCTAATTACTAATTTCAAGGCAATGCTATTTACATTCTTTTCAAGTACCTGAAAAATGCTTCTTTAACAGTTGTGAATTCATGCCCTAAAAGAGATAAAGCTTTCATCATAAATAGAAAAATAAAGCTCCATGAGCTATGACACTATCATAGTGAATTAGACCATCTTGTGGTTCTCAAAGATCGGTGTGACCACGTACTAAATATAAATAAATAATGTTACTTGACATTTTGCATAAAGTATAACAGGATGAAGAATGCCTACTTTTCTAATTCTGTCTTTCTCAGTTCAAAGAATCCAAAGAGCAGGTAGTTTAGGAGTTCTGAAGTACCATCACTGTAACGACTATCAATACCTGTAAAAAAAAAAAAAAAAAACACAAATTGAAATGCATCAGAGCTGTAGCAACTACTAACAAATCAACGAGAATACCGAGAATGGGACATTATACACTGGCACCATGTTTAATAGTCCTCTGTGTATAAACTAGTTGGGCATAGTAAACAAGATTATTGTCCAATGGATCACAATGATCAGGACATTTAAGGTAAAAGTTACTGTTCAGAAACCAATATTTTCCTAACAGACTTACCATGACTGTGATATCAGACATCAAGAACACAAAATAAATAGGTTGCTTATATTGCTGTGTGAAAACCAGTCCTGACACCAGGGCAACCAGTCAGAACACTCACCTCTTAATACTAAGCGCCTAGCGAGGCAGCTGTCAGTACCATTGTTGTAAGTCTTTGGTATGACTCGGCCAGGGTTTGAACCCATGACCTCCTGCTTCTGAGGTGGACGCTCTAACTGCTAGGCCACAGAAGCGGTTGGCTCACATGCGAGTATCTAAATGTGTGATGATGACAATAGTGTTAGCAACTTGTAAAGGCTGAACTTTGTCATGATAATAATAATAATAATAATAATAATAATAATAATAATAATAATAATAATAATAATAAAAATAATAATAATAATAATGAGGACTTTGTATAGCACCTAATCTTTAGAAGCTCTAAGTGCTTTACAACATCTATCATGATATGACTACGCTACAGAAAAACAAATAACAAAAATGATGAAATTGGAAAACATAAAAAATATGATGAAAGCATATAAGATACAAAACATTATTTGGTCTCTAAGTTTGTTTCTGAAGTTGAAAAGGTGAGTTTTAAGAGCACTCTTAAAATGGACCACTGTGTCTTTGTGTCCAAGTTCAATGGGCAATTCGTCGCACATCACCAGGCCCTGGTATGCAAAAGAATGTTGTCCATATGACTTCATTTTCATAGTGG
Organism: Unio pictorum; assembly: GCA_030141615.1. Lineage (NCBI taxonomy): Eukaryota > Metazoa > Mollusca > Bivalvia > Unionida > Unionidae > Unio > Unio pictorum. The sequence goes on along the minus strand of JARLTB010000023.1, from coordinate 3,659,412 downwards.
GAACAATGAGTATTCGATTGTCAGAAGAGGAGCATAAGTATCTTGCTGGTGTATACACATGGGTGAGGCTGGATAGGACTGGAGTCTGTCATTGAAACATAGCACAGAGAACAAATTTTGTGTTTGATTCTGTATCAAATTGATAGCCAGCGTAAGGTACAGAGAAGTGTTGAGGTGTGCTCCAATTGATGTACTCTAAAGATGATCCGAGCAGCTGTATTTTTAACTTCTTGAAGTTTCTGAAGTAGATATTGTCAAAAACCAGACAGAATTGAGTTACAATAGTCCAGTCTTGAAAGAACTAATGAACAAACAAGTGTTTTAGTGGCATCAACTGAAAGATATTTTGAAATGGAACTTATGCATCTCAGTTCAAGATATGCAGCCTTGCATATGTTCATGACATGTTGGTGCAATGTGAGAGTACTGTCAAGAGTAACACCTAGGTTTCATACTTACTGGAAATGAAATTGGTCAAACACAAACAAATATTTTTTCTTCTATTTATGATGAACACAAACTGAAAATATTTTTCTATTTATGATGAACACAAACACAAAATTTGTTCTCTGTGCTATGTTTCGCTGACAGACTCCAGTCCAACATACCTATCCAGCCTCACCCATGGTACCTACAAATCTCTGGGACCGCCATGGGCAAGAAATTTGCCCCTAGTTATGCCAATATCTTTATGGCCGAATGGGAGAAAGAAGTTTTCAAAAGGTGTAATTATCTCCCCTGGTTTACTTAAGATTTTTAGTTGACATCTTTTTAATTTGGCCATTTTCACGAAAGAAATTTGATACATTTTTATTGATTTTAAAAAAGGTACCACCCATCAGTCAAATTAAAGGCATGTGTGATGGACACTTCAGTGGATTTTTTAGATACGACCATTTTTAAAGGACCACAGTTTGAACATACAGGAAAACTTGACTCCAAAGTTTATTTTAAACCCACCGACACACACCAGTTACTCCATAAATCTTCCTTCCATCCTAGACATACATTTACGGGAATTCTAAAATCACAAATAATTCGATTCCACAGGCTTTGTACAAGAAATGAGGACTTTCAGAAGGCTAGTAACACACTATTCAGAACTTTGAGGGAGAGGGGCTACTCCAAACGATTCCTAAGAAAAAAAAAAAACACTACTTTAAATGAACTTAGGGGGGACGTGCATACTTTAGGGAAAGCTACGTCATGTCAAGGCCGACGATGCGCGACCTGCCCAATTGTTAGGGAATCAAACAATTTCACCAGCCATACAAATAATCAAACCTTTTTAATCAAACAAAACTTATCTTGTAATTCTAGCAACATCATTTACTTGATTACGTGTAATCTATGCAGTAAAGAGTATGTGGGACAAACCACTCTGACACTTAGAGATCGGTTTACTAGACACCGGTTTGACATAATTCATAAGGCAAATAAATCCATTTCCAATCATTTTAATAGCGAGGGACACTCGTTGGATGACTGTTCCATCCTTCCCATTGAAATGGTAGTAAATAAGGAAAATCTTACCAAAAGAGAGGCCTATTGGATCAAAAAACTAGGAACGATTACCCCTTTCGGCCTTAATTTGCACGAAGAAGTGATAGACATTATACCATTTGTTATCACATACAATACTAAAGCAACTCTTGCAGCAAAATTGATTAGAGAAGGATTCGGTAAAATTCAGAAGGACTTTCCTCGAATTTATCATCAAAATCTCATAACAGCATATCGGAAGAACAAAAACCTATGCGACATTCTAATAAGAAACAATATAAGGAGGTAATGCGATTAATTTTCCCTAGGCCCATGCATGTGGGAGTTTACAAACTCCCACCCTACTCTTGAAACCTAGGTTTCATACTTACTGTGTGAATTTAATGTTGGTGTTGCTTATATTTATTGTCTGAGATAAAGGATGTGAATGAGAAAGTCTTTGTGTTGTGATCAGAATGGCCTTAGTTTTATCATCATTCATCTGCAGCTTGTTACACGTCATCCATAATTTCACATCAGAAATGCACCTCTCTACTCCATGGATGGTAGCATCAACTTCATTTGGGTGGCTAGACTTGTATATTTGGGTGTCATCAGAGTATAATTGGTGAGACACTGGGTTATGATCTATGACACTGGAGAGCAGCTGAGTGTATAGAATGAAGACAACAGGTCCATGAACAGAACCCTGTGGAACACTACAACATAGATCCACTGGGCTGGAATGTATTCCATTTGCAGATACAATTTATGTCCTGTTGACTAAGTAGGACTTGAACCATTGTAAAGCTTTATTCTGAATGCCAAATACATGCTGGAGATGGTGAAGTAATATATCATGGTATATTGTGTCAAATGCTGCAGACAAATCAATGAGGGTGAGGACTGTAATCTTTCCACAATCCAAAGCAGAGAGAATGTCATTATGATAGGAAGAGAAAACGTTGGAAATATAGAGCATACTTTCCTTAGATGTGAAAATCTCCTCCAACTTGTAGTGGTATATCTTCCAAGTAGATTATGGCTTTTGTGATGAGAGCATACTTCTTGGCATGAGCGAAAGTAGTAACTGATGTATTCTTAGACATTGAAGATCATTCTGCCTGACCACCACATAGGTCAATATACATCTTTTAGCTCCCTTTAGCTAAAAGTAATATTGGGAAGGACTGGATTTGCAAGGTAGTTGCAATTCTCCCAAGGTATTATGTGTGGGCAATTATTTTAAGAAGAAATCAGGTTTCTGTGCTGGCACATACACCTTTTACCTATTGGTCCCAACATCAAAAGACTTCTTTGTAGACAGTGAGCAACTACAAACTTGGATGAAGGTACATGCTCAAGAACTGAAATATTTGTGTAGAATCTATTTTTATTCTTTCAATCTCAGTGACCATCACAATTTACCTTTACAACCACAAACCAAATGGCATCTTTCTTATCATAAGTACAAACTATCCATCAAGCCTGTCCAAGTCTGTGATGTAAAACAAATGCTTTTGTGTATATAAGAAGATTATTCTTTCAATCCATTTCACCTTTTGACTCAAAAATCAACTGACTTTTCCTATGCTTAAGTGCAAGTTATCCCCAAAGTTTTGTCTAGGCATGTAATGTGGAACTACTGCTATTGTGCAGTGTGTAATGTAGAACTACTGCTGTTGCACAGCATGAAATATACAACTACACTGCTATTGTGCAGTGTGTAATGTAGAACTACTGCTATTGTGAAGCATGTAATATACAACTACTGCTATTGTGCAGTGTGTAATGTAGAACTACTGCTATTGTGTAGCATGAAATATACAACTACACTGCTATTGTGCAGTGTGTAACGTAGAACTACTGCTATTGTGAAGCATGTAATATACAACTACTGCTATTGTGCAGTGTGTAATGTAGAACTACTGCTGTTGTGCAGCATGTAATATACAACTACTGCTATTGTGCAGTGTGTAACGTAGAACTACTGCTATTGTGAAGCATGTAATATACAACTACTGCTATTGTAAAGAATCTATTTTCTTCTTTCAGCAGTCAGTGACCTTGAAATTGTACCATCTGACCTCAAAAGCAAGAAGTTTTTTATTTTTATCCCTTATGTGAACAACGGACAAATTTTGGTTCTAATGTATCATGTAGAACAAATGTTAAATATGTGGAAACAATATTTCATCTTTCAGTCAGTGACCCCAAAATCAACCAGCATTTTCCTTAACCATGTTCTGGCTATCAAAAGTCAAGTGCAGGTATGTGCTGTAGAACTGAAGTTATCATGGCAAAAAGAAAAATGTAAAAAAAAAGTGAAATGTAAACAATGATGACTTTATGTCACTGTAGCATTTGTTTACTCTAATTCAATTTATTACTATGAATTCACTGAAATGTAAACATATCTTTCTCTAATTTGTATTTAATATTTTAAACTTTAATGGACAGCATTTAATCTTTGAAAGTAATGGGCGAGTGATCTACAATAAAATTAATAACGAATCCTATTTATTCAAAGCTGTTATATATGCTCCTTTAATAATAAGGAGTGAAGATATATTTAAAAACAGAAAATAATGGAAAGAACTTAACTGACTGCCTTACTATAAGTACATGTATTCAATTTGTATTCAATTAAAATTGTGTTATATCTAAAATCAGAGAGTGGATTCATTAATTCAATAGTTCTGTTCCACTGACAGCACAAATAGAGTTATAATGCCAACAACTTGAATGTACATTAAAATGACTTTTTCTTTTTATTTTTAAAGTGTCAGTGGAATAACAATCACCCAAGCAGGTTCATGCTACTCCACCACCAAATGTGCACCAGACTGGAAGTTGATATCTCACAGATGTACCTGATATACAAAGAATGGCATCAGGGAAGTCTGTACATGCTTTGGTTCCATCATTCAGTAACTCTTGTACATTTCTCAAACGAGATCCACTGAAATAACATTAAGAAAAAGAAATGGTACATAACAAATATTGGTAAAAATGTTCTTTGTTACTCCAAATGTAAACATACCATGATACTGTTTCAATAGATACCACAGAGGTAAATGAGAGATGCCTAACCATTTATTGCTGAGCACACAAAGTCCTAGTTAGAACCAAAAAATGTTGGCACAGTTCTCCTTCACCAATGAATAGCAGACATGGCCCTTACTACAAGCCTTAAATTGCACTTTTAGTCCACAGAAATAAATTAAGTTGAAAAATAAATAATAATGGCTTATCTTTCAAACCCAGAGTTTTATAAGTTATTCATGATTACACACAGCAGTTTTAATAGGATTCTAGGTTTACTAAACAAAAGCTGTTTCAGACATTTACAGTTCTGATACATACAGAATATATAGACTTTTTTCTGTGAACAGCAAAATGACCTTGAACTTTCCATTATATGTGACTATTCCATCATAAGTGATCAATGTAAATGCCCAGTCACATGTTGGAGTTGATATCATGGAAGTTGTAGAAATGAGACATCCAGATAATGGTTTTAAATAGCTGACTGATATTAAAATGTTACTCCCTAATGGAATGTACAAATATCACTGACAGGAAAAACATGGCCACTCTTCCAAACATTGGCCATGTTAAATTAATTTATGTACCCTTTTTAGTAAATGCATTATGTATTTTGACCACACAAATTCACACAGTTGAACAAATGGAATCAACCAGAACCATTTCCTTCATTGAGTTACGATAGTAATGAAACTGGTCAGGGTTTAGAGTTCATTTGACCAACCCAGCAGACTGGAGGAAATTCCTCCACATCCACCGATTCGTCATCTTCCTGAAGATTTACCATATGCTATGAAATGTATGTACAACAACAAATTTAGGTTACATTTGCTTATCTGCTTGGCACAATAAGCAGTCAAATGCTGACAATCATACATAGAAGTAAATGGTATAAAAACGGAAATTATTAGATGTGTTACACTTTTATCTATGTTATTCTATCCCTCTTTGAAACAATTTTTGTACATTTTGTAAGAAAATAGAAATTTTAAAGAGAGCAGGATGTTTCCTGTCACATCATATGATCATAAATGTATACAATACAGCTGTTTTCCCACATTTGATCTTGTGATTGTGTGAGGAATACCTGACATTCCTCTTACATGCAGTCCATGCAGCTAACAGAAAAAGTAACTAAGGCAATTTTAAAAATCAAAGATATTTTCACACTTACAAAATCAACTTTTATCAATCATTTTTAGATAGATACCAAGCATTACTTGTATTTTGATTGTACAAAGCTGTTGTTACGTTTAAGGTCTAAATAAAACAATAGAAATATGACTAAAACTGTTAAAGGTAGATTTAAAAAATAAAAAACACATACACATAGTTTATGACCAAAGATTTGTAACAACACTTTGAAATATTTAGACGTAACAGATGAATATGACAGTCATACAATTACAAATGTGTTTATGATATGCATACAATTTTCTACTCAAAGATAATCTTTTACTCAAAACAACAAAACATCCCAAATTCAATTCTATTTTGGAACATTTGATAATTTTTATGATTAGTGGAGTATATTGGAGTCTATCAAAAACCATGCTGAACTCTGAAACTTATATCATTATAAAAACTTAGAGAATAATAAAATGATTGTATTGGTTTTAAAAAAATTCAACAATAAAATGTCATTTCAAAAGGTTTTGTATTGCTTGTGATAAAACTTTGTGAACTTAAACAAAGATAGTTGATTCAGTGCCAGCTCAAAAGTAGATATTAGAACCAGCTTTAACTGATACATCATGTATCTTATTCCTATAACGTAAGACAAATAACCTGATATTTTTGTTCTGGGCAGCGATGGGTCTTATTGCATAACTAATGACGCTGTGTAGTGGGTTTTGATGCTGACTAACAACATAACAAAAGTCAGATTTTCAGAAATATCACATACAATTGGCAGCCAATAACAATACTTTTCTACAAAGTAAATTTATAATGTTTGTGTCTGAATTCACTTACCATGATGTATTTTCTCTAATAAATTCAAATTCTCATAAAAGAAATGGATCTGTTTTCATATTTTGTTTGGCCTACATTTCAGTTGCCTGGAAAGCGATGTAAGCCGAGAATGCCAAAAATTGGATTACATTGAAATATTACAAAACAAATAAAAATATATTATTCCTATTGGAACTGTAAGCAGCATTTAATTTCGTTCAAGTAACATATTCCCTACATGAAGCTACTTCAGTATACCTCGACTACCATTGCATTTCAACAAATTCAAATGTATGTCAACGGAACATGAAAATGCGTCCATTTGCTAGTACTGTCATATTTGCATTCCGCCAGGATAAAGACAGCACATAAAGTTTATTAATTACACACAAGTTAGATGAAGAGTGTCGATATAAGCTGACAAGTGTGAAATATTCCAGACACTTTAACTACTCATTCCGATGTGAAACCAAAACGGAACACACTATACAAAGCCGTTACTTGGGTTGTAAGACATAGCACTAAAACATAAACGTGCTATCCGTTACATTGTAGAAATACATGTATCCTATTTGGCCGGTTTCGAGGAGTTCGCAGTTGTATAAGCTAAACTAAGGCAAAATGTACGTTAAAATTTTACTTGTGACTATATATGGGCGTCAATTTAACTATCCTGAGGATATGTGTTTGTACTCGAAATCTGGATGCAGTTGGCCAAGCGTTGTTAGCAACCAGCGTACATTAAATATTCGCATATGCACGCAATTCGAGCATTCATTATGTAGTTATACCTAACAAAAGATGAAAACGTTTCTTGTCTAATATTCCTTCGTGCCGAAGACGGCCGTTTTAAACGAGCTGAAGACATGTTAGTGTCCTAAGTCAACACCAAAAGACGCCATTGGAATTTAACGTCGGTGCATAGGATTTCTTTTTACCCATTGCAATGTTTATCCGAGATCAAATCTGCCATGTAGAAAAGGTGTGTATGCGGCGAATGCAAATTATTCCTATTTTGACCAGACAATAGACTTAGAGTGATCGGGAGAGTGAATAATTTGCAAACAGTGTTATTTACTGTAAAATAAGTTATTTATAGTTTTTTAAAAAAAAGTTCACACTTTTGTTATCATCACCATCACCATCAGTCTCATGACCTAGAGCGGTCGTTGAGGAACTGTGCTGCTGGACATCTGACCAGTTGCCTCTACTTGTCTCATCATGTGCCAATGCCTGTGTCTCCGCAAAACGTTTCCTGTTCCATTCTGTGATGTTGTCAGTCCACTTTTATCTATGTCTACCTCTCCTTCTGACACCCTGGACGGAATAGCGGAGAACTCGCCCCGGGGAGAACTCGCCCTGGGAGAACTCGCCCCATGGAGAACTCGCCCTGGGAGAACTCATCCCAGGTGTCAGGAGAAGTCGCCCCATAGTGGTTGGAGAACTCGCCCCACTTTACCTGGAGAACTCGCCCCACTTTGCCTGTAGAACTCGCCCCAAGGATAATATATAATAATTCTTAGATTTCGCCACATGTTTGTCAAGGCTTTATTTATTGTTGTTTTTTTTCAACTTAGTAACTTATTAAATCTATAAAATTTGCAATTTTTTAACTTTTCCATTTGATCAATTCTGTACTTAACAAAAAATAAGTGTTCTGTCCCTTTCCCTCTGCTCTTCAAATCATTAGATACGTTTTATTTGGACAAATAAGAGAGCATGATGGGATGTCTCCAGTTTTAGATATAAAATGGTTCCAACATAATAATCTACCTAAGTCATCCTGAGATGACGTTATGACATTGACTTTTATAACCCGAAATCGACTGAATTGGCGCTGACCGTCAATAAGCCAAAGTGTTATGTTATTATTTCTCTAACCGAACAATTTAATCTGATTTTTCATTGAGATTTGCTAATTATTAACAAATGATACTTAAACTAAATTTAAAAAAAAAAAAACATTATTGATGCCTACTCAAGAAATGCGGTCGCTATCGCAATAATCATCATGACTAATGCGTAGAATTCGGACGGTTTCTGAAAGATCAGTTGTACTACATCACTTAGTTTATTAATTCTTCTTTGTCAGTGTTCGTAATTTTATTATTTCTCAATAATAACACACTATTTCAATTTAAAAGAGAACTTTAAAAACTATTTCGCTACTAAATTACGATTATAGAATAAACAAAATTACATTATTTATTAATATATAATAACACAATGATCACGCGTACTAGACCAAAATTTACTAATGAGGCACAAAATCAATGTCGTCGACTCGTTAACTCATTATATACGTTTCTGTCCTTAATGCATACATTTTTGCTGTATCAAACAATATACGTCTATCATTCCAAAAAGGTACTGATACATAGGTAACCCTTTTTATGCACAGCGGTGGGTTTTTTTTTTGTGTGTGTGGAAAACAAAGGGTTTTGTGAGTACAAAAGGCGCTGAAAATTGACTTGTACGTTTATTATAAAAAATACAACCCAAAAAATGGTTATTGTTGATGCATATAATTTTTAATATGGATAACTTACGTTACTTTGTCCTAATAATAGGAAATCAAAATGATGGGATTTAATAAACCCTTCGGAAATGTAATCATGTTTCATATGTCTGAAAATTATATATTGATAAATCTGTCAAGTAATATTTCGACTAATTTTAGCATAAATAATGCTTAATAATATGTATGTTACCAATAAATACGTGAGAAAGATATACCACAATACGGAACACTTGATGATAGCCGGCCAATTTAGCATGACAAAAGGTGTCATGCCGCCATATTTCATTGCTCAGTATAAAATAAAAACATCAAGTACAACGAGGACAAGCCACTAAAGTTATAATATATTCTTTGTACTAAACACCACATATTCGTGGGTATTCTTTCAGCGATAATTGATTTATTTTTGTAAAGTGTTTTTACGCTGGTAAATTGATAAATTTATTTGATAAATTTAGGAGACTAAAAGTTATTAATTATACGACGTAGATTAGATAATGAAGGATTCGATTGTATTGTGAAAGGAATTTCATCTCTCTCTCTATTGTACATACTGCTTTGTTTAAAGCCAAATGTTGAGTAATATTACGGGCTTTGTTCAGCGCAGAATCAAGAATATTCCACATATTGGTGGATATTAATTTCCTTGATATGAATATTTGCAGAGATAGTGTTATCAATATTTTATATCACATTTACATCTGAAAATGAAACATGCGTACTAGATGCAGTATAAGTATATTTTATTGTCGGGTAAAATTGATTTAGGCGATCAATAAAATTTTACATTTCTTCGGTTGACTGCTTCCAGATATAAATATGTCATCGAAAAATCTGAACCAAAGAGATGAATTAAACTTTTTGTTTTAAAGAAAGTCCTTTTCAAATTTACCCATGAAAGGAAAGCGTATGAAGGAGCCATATTAATACACATTGCCGTACCCATTATGTATATGTATTTCGTATTATTACATTGAAAATAATTATTTTCCAAGATAAGTTTTAATATTATAAAAATATCTTCACAAGATAGTTGTCTATTATTAGGATTGTAATCAAGAAAATTTGAATACGCTTCAATATCAACTGCATGCGGAAAGTTGGTATATAGTGATGTTACATCTAATAATACCAGGATTGAAATCCTACCTGTGGAATAGACTTCAACTTTTTAATGAAAGTTGTTGTATCATTATGAGTTTTGGGAAACATATAGAATTGAAGTGTACGCATGTTAAGAGAGAAAGTATCAAATTCCTCAAATACGGAATTATTTATTTTATCATCTCAGTAATGCATGTTGATTTTTTAAAATTTAATTTCCATTGACGGATATTCGCCAATATGTTTGTAGTCGTTTACATCATTTAATTGACGTTCAACTTATTTAAAATAATTTTGTTGATTCATAATAATATTAGTGTTTGACTAATCATCATTTGTAATCACTATACTGTCGTCATTCATTACAAGTTACCGATAAATCATCAAAGTGTCTATTCCCAAACATAGCACATAACAAGCACTTCAATACCAGCACTATACTGTCGTCATTCATTATATTATATACAAACTCAATTTCGTCTTAGAAATATTACTATAATATTGTTGGTTTTTTTTGTGATCGAGTTTAAATAAAAATCTAAATATGAATCACGTAAAAGATGTTTTAATTCTGCTATAAAAAGGTTATCTGGGATATGGGGCGACTTCTCCATACGAAGTGGGGCGACTTCTCCAACCACTCTGGGGCGACTTCTCCTGATACGTTGGGGCGAGTTCTCCCAGGGCGAGTTCTCCATGGGGCGAGTTCTCCCAGGGCGAGTTCTCCCTGGGGCGAGTTCTCTGCATACCCCTGGACGCTGCGATGCAGTACTGTTGTGGATAGACTGTTGGCTCTATTGACATGGTCATGCCATTTCAGCGTTATCTTTTTGACAGTGGTGAGAATGTCTTTATAATGGCCTACTTTGTACCTGATGGCGTACGCATTTCTTCATTTGTGATGTGTAGCATCTCATTTCAAGTGCTTGAATTCTTCGTCGTAATTCTGCTGTCAGGGTCCAGGCCTCACATGACTGCAAAAAGATTGGGATAACTAGTACTCTCAATAGTCTGATTTTAGTTTTCGGACAGATTCTTGTCTCTCCAGATGGGTCTTAGCTTTGACATAGCTGCCGTTGTTTGTGCTGCTCATGACAAAATTTCTGTTTTTGATCCCTCTTCGGTGATTATGGAACCAATATATTTTAACTGGCCCACTGTTTCTAGTTCTCGTCCTGACTGTAATATTCGCTGAGATTTGTTTGTTACTATTTGAGTTCAGCAGTGTCTTCTCTGCGCTAGTCTCCATGTCAGATCTGGAAGACGTTTCATCCAGGATCTTCACTAAGGTGGCAAGCTCGTCTTCACTGCCTGCCAGCCCATCAATGTCGTCTGCAAAGCGTAGGTTGGTGATGTTACGTCCTCCAATGCTGACTGTCCCACAGTGACTTTCCAAGGCTTCGCTCGTGTTGCTTTCTTCAAGTTTTTATTCTGCTGATAATCTTGTTTAGTTCTCGGTACTCCTTCGCCCCTGTATTGTGTCTGGTGTTTTCGAGGTCTTTTCGAGCATCACACAGATACAGGATCTCTTCTGTAACCCGCGTGAATCACTAAGTGTGAAACGAAATTTTAGAGATTCAGAGGACTGTCCAGTCTGATATTCAATTTTGTTGATTTTGTAATCAGGCACATACAAATCCTAAGTGATCCCCAGCTGCAATAAAATGAACGAACGCCCATATTTTGGGTTCGGATATTGGTGCACATAGGTTACGTTTTGTGAGTTTATAATTACTCATACAGAGATATTTTGTCATTTTTCAATGCGTCGCAGGCATGATTGCCTGTTTAAAGCGCTATCTACGGAGATGAACTCTGCGATATTTATTCAGAAGGATGGCCCCAAAAGCCATTCCGATTCCAAAACAATAAGATCTGAAAGCCATCGAAGTTGTTTGTTATAAGGGTATTGGCACTGTTGGTGATGTTGCTGGGAAAATATTCACATGAGAGACATGCACAATTAGTAGGACAAAAACCACAGCAGATTCAAATAATGTGAAGCATTTCAGCGCAAGCATTTCAGTAAAACTGCCCAACACCGTCGTGATGGTGGCAAGTTGCATGAAGATAATAATAATAATAAATCAAGTCGCAAATGAGCGGTTAAAATAATTATCTGGTGGGCCGTCACTGAAAAAACAAAAAACAGCCGAGAGAAAATATTAACACCGCAAGGCTAATGGCCGGGAGTGGCTGACACGTCGATCTTTTCAAACAACGAGTAATATTATAAAACGTTCAAGTGTGTATCTGATCACAGGAGTCTGAAGTTTTATCAATAAAGTACGGCGAAATGTAAGACAAAATGAAATACCCTTATCAATAATATATATATATATATATATATATATATATATATATATATATTATTGATAAGGGTATTTCATTTTGTCAGACATTTCGCCGTACTTTATTGATAAAACGTCAGACTCCTGTGATCTGATTTTGCATTTGACATGGACGCGACAGTCCTCAAATACGCATATGTTCGCGATTATCAGTATTAATCCTACGACGCGTGTATACCTGATGCACGGGAACTAATAGAGCTACCTGTTTAGGATACAAACATACATTTCTTGCACGCCGATGCATTTAGTGAGATCGATGGGCAACTTTTAATAAAAGATAATACACAATACGGAAGTGTAGATCGAGCGTGTTTTGTTAAAACTGGTCTTACGGAATTGTTTAACGTGTCACATATAGCATTGCTTGAATCACGTCTCGGAAAGTCAACGTTGCCACGACGATACTCAACCTAGCAAGATATTCCGATGATTATTCAGAGTCCACCGGTCCGTCAAGGATGTTAGCGAAGGATACCACTGATCACCATGAGATCTGTAACGTAACAATGAATGGCGCTGGAGATGCAGTGACATCGATGAACATAATTTTGAACTCATGACTTGTTTCACGTCGATCACTATTAAATGACAATGAAGAATTTTCATGTGTGATTTCACTATCACACATATCTGGATTTTGTAGAAATGTACAGCTATGTTATTTTCGGTGCTAAACACACAAACGTAGCAGCAGAGAGGGTGAACAGACAACGTTTTCGAGCAAAAATAAGGCTTACAGATCACGTTTTCGAGCAAAATAAGGCTTACAACGAAATCTCATTTAACCAAAAAAAAAGTCTCCATTTTGCAAAACGGAGATTTTACGATTTTTTAATCAATTTTGCTCGCAACGATGTGGTCATCACACACTCTCTGCTGCTGCAAATTAACAAAAATAATAAATGATTTCAACCAAATATTTGATCGAGTCCTTAGGACTTCACAAACAGACTAATCGCTAACACCTCCTCTTGTAGATCAATTAGATTATTGGACTGATCTGTGAGTTTGAAATTAATTCTGGTCAGCGAATCATTATGACACCGCATATAGACTGGATTAACCGGAGACTCGATTATTAAAAATCCTGGAGGAGCTGTTGGTGCAAACGAATAAAGAATATACCCCTGCTGAGCTTGATTTGATCGTTCGAGATTAATTTGATAGCTTCCTTCGATAACATCGCATACTAAATTGAGCGCAATCACCGATGAAATATTCACATTGAACGGAGCAATATGCCTGCCACCACCGTCTGGGTCATTATTATGTTTGAGGATTTTTATTTCCGGTGATGATGTTTTTTCCCACGTATCATGAATTATTTTAAAACCAACATCGATGGTTTCACTGAGAAGTTTTTTTAGTTCTGGTACATTATATCCTGGTAGTTTAAATGCTGGAATATCTTCAACGCGGATTTTATAGCTTTCTGCAAATGTTGTTCTCGATATGGGATTACTGTCACCTAATACTACTTGAATGATTTGCAAATTAAATGTTTCCATATCGTCAATAATTTTATTGCATGTTTCTACGACGCTGATAAATTCATCTCGGGTGAGAGTACCAGATTTAAGGGATATTAACAACAGTGAAAAATCATTATTCATTGCTGTGAAATTTTCGGTAACATTGAAGTTAGGTCTATGAAATTCGTCTCTACTTGGATGTATTATACCGATTGCGAAAAATTTCGGTTTGTCATAGTCGCTATAACTCTTTATTGGATTATCAGGTTTTATCACGTCGGTGATATAATCAGATTTTTGTGGTTCTGGTAAATCAACGGTTTTCCCCTCTGGTGGTAATTCAGGCCATCCTAGTACGGTTCTAATAGAACTCTGATAGATATCTACGACGTATCCTTCTGTGCTTATTTCAATTGCGGATGAAAGCGTCGGTTCATGAACCGTTATAGCGATTTTCGATTCTGTTCCAGTAATCGATTTTATTCTACGCGCGAATTCATTATTGATTTGTTCGATTTGGTATGACCCTGTTGATATCGAAACAACGTTCCAGTCTGGAGTCCCGTCGGGTTTATTCTTATTCGCAAACACCAAGGAATTATTCGGTTGTTGACCACCAAATGATTTTGATCTGATATTAGGCCAACTGTGATACACTCGTAGTTTTGCTAGCGCTATCTCCTTCACGGGGACTGGGCTAGGGAAATTCACACTAAACTCGGGTTTCGTTGATGTTATTGATATCATGCTTGTTTGTACTGGGTTCGTGTTCTCCACTATTTGTTGAAGTAATTCCATCGGTGTTGTCATCGTTGCTATACTCATGTTGTCGCTCTAATTTTGATATCGCGGAATCATAAATACTGACCATCACTGAGAACTCACTCTCTGATATCGTTGAGGTTATTGAGATCATTCTGCTTTTCGGGTTCGTGTTTTACAATTCCATCAGTGTTGTCATCGTTGCTATACTGTTGTTGTCTCTCTAATTTTGATATCGCGGAATCAAAAATACTGACCATCGCTGAGAACTCACTATCTGATATAATCGTATTATCGAGTGACGACGATATCATCGAGGATAATTGCGAGTATGCGGTTGATACAATATGAAATTTAAGCACGTAGTCTTGCAGTTTACTCTGGCTGAATGATGATATTTTTTTTGTTATCCCGGTTGATATACCCGCGATTGTAGCCACCGCAGATATGCAAATTGGAACTACGACCGGGGCAATCATTGTAACCGATGCAAGTATTATTCCGGCGCCAGCGAGAACGCTTGACACCGAGTACATAGTAATATCAATTGCGGTGATTCTTCGTCGGTATTTTTTTTTATTTTTATTTGATACTCCTCGGCGAGGGTTTTGAGTCTAGTTTGAAATTCTCTGACCTGATCATAGCGATATTGCGTTGATGAAATCATTTTTATTTAAAAACACTAGTGTTTTCAATTATTCATCATCGTCAGGGTCGTAGATCAGGGGGATGTCTACTTCACCTACGAATTCTAAACACCAGGCTATATGTTTTCTAATGGTGTTATTAACCGCGACAATCTCAAATTCTTCTTCTCCCCCCGCGATAATTACTGTCGCGGTGCCACCAAAGTAGGTTTTACCTTTCACGATGATATCAAATTGCTTGTTAGAGATTAACGTCATCCTGTAGATACCATGGGGCCACTTCACGTTAGTGACTTTCAATTTAGCATTAGTTTTTTACCCAATCAAAGGTCCCATGATTGACCTTATACACGATATTTTTAACGCCTATGTCTGGATGCTGAATTTTTACCTTTTCAAAATCTTCTCGTAATTTAGCAATATCGTCGATGACGTCGAGATAGGTTTTTTTGATTCCGGTAGCTTTTATCACCGTTCCATCGCCGCGTTTAAAAAATGAAATCAAAAGTAAGTTAGATTCTTTACCTTTTTGCATTAGATAATACCCGTGGAGTTGAGAATATGTCGTCGTGTTATGGTGACTTTCAGAACCCTCAAAGAAATTTTTAACAAACTCGTTAGTGAGCTTTTGTTCGTCAAACGCGCTTTTAATTTCAGCGAGAGTCATACCTGCCAACGATGTGGTTTCAGATTCGCGTGTTCTCCCTAAAAATTCATCCATGATGGTATTAAGTGTTGTTTGTCTCACCATAAACCTAATAATATCGTTGAGAGTCATCGTAGATGTAGCTGGGACACCAAAGAAATTATTAGCGACGTAGGAATTGTGAGTATGCCTGATAATAAACTCGCTAATTTCAGCGAGAGTTGAGTCTGCCACAGGTGGGGATCCAAAAAACTTAACAATGACGTCGTTGGTGGGTTTTTGTACCCGCTCAAGATTTTCTATTATTTTAGAAATATCATTGTAAATATCGAGATAATTTGCCTTGATTTCATTTTCATTCATCATCCTTCACGCGTCCTTGTTAGCGAAGAATAGCGATAGATAGTTTTTAATTTCAGCGAGAGTCATGCCAACCACAAGCGGGGTTCCAAAGAATTTATGTACGACATTTTTGCGAAAACTATTATAACCTCGTATATGATCATCCAGATCACGGCCGTGGGTGGTAATCGTGTTGTCGTGGGTGGTAATCTTATTGTCGTGGGCGGCAATCTTACTGTCATGGGTAGCAATCGCGTCGGTGATTGTAGACACAAGTGCGCCTGGTTTAAGTTGTCCACTGTTGGAATATAGCGCAATAGAGTTTTCAGCGGCGTCGCGCTGCCGTATCAAAATATCATCCAATGACACATCACTGCTTTTCAATTTACCCTGTTTGTCTTGAAATACAACTATTTCGTTCGGGTCAACATTTACCAAATTTAACGTCTCAGCGATTTCATCTTTGATTAGTTTTTTTTACATCACCCGTTGCAGTGTCATCGGGTTTGGGTTTCAGAGGTCTTCCCCAAATATCAATCATGTTATTGTAAAACTCTTTTTCTCTCTAAAAAGCGATTGCTAGTGTAGTCATTTACGACAATGTGTGGTGGTTTTCCCCTTGGGTTACCCAAGGAGTTAGAAATAGCGTCAAGTACATTTAATACTTCACTGCCGCATATTGGTGGGTCATTGATTTGTTGTGTTGGTAGCGTAGAATACCAAGTCTTCATTGGAAAAGTTTTTATATAACGCATAAACTCTTTTGGCGGTGCTAATCCATATGAATCAAAATAGACAATCCCACGTGGATCAATAGCGTATGCAACCCAGTGAGTTCCAGGTCCGGTGCTGTTATCGAGATTAATGATACCGGTCTCAACACTCTTTGGTTGTGCTGGTAATTGATCTTTCATAAAGACACCTCTGAAGTTTTTAATCGCCAGTTTTTTAGCAACATCGAGTAAATCAAAATTGGACATGGAAATCATAGGTTTGGAAATCGAAGATTTCTGGGTTAATAAACCGGTCCTAGTCTCAGGCCGGATCCGTGAACGGATCTCCCGCTGTACCACGAATACGGGGTTCCTGGTAGTCTTAGACCCTTTCCGCTGTACCACGAATACGGGGTTCCTGGTAGTCTTAGACCCTTTCCCTTTTTTTTATATCCTTGTCCAGTTGCCTTCTTTAGTGCCATTCCTGCTGCAGTACCAACGGCTCCTAACGCTGCCGCTTTAGCCACCGCTGGGGCTGCTGCGGCAATCAATGCTGGTATTGCAGCTAACAATGGAAATATACCGCCTGTTTTAATCATATTTTTGATAGCAGCCGCAGAAAGAGTAATCTGAACACCCTTTTTTGCTACAAGTGCATCATTGAAATGTTTCACTTGACGAGTTGTCAGCGATAATTTATTTGCACCACCAGTCATTTGATTAGGTTTCAACGTGATTGTGGTTCCGCATTTTTTAGCCGATTCTGATTGCAATTTCTTGACTTGACCGGGAGTTAACGCAACACTAATAACACTATATGACATTATACATAATAGATTGATTCTAAATCGTTTACGATTTCAATGAAAAATCGTTCAAAGATTTTCTACTGGCGCATCTACCACTCTCATTCTTCCTCCAACACCTTCAAGTAGTATTGATTTATCGCTGAGAATGACAGCAACCGCTCTATAATTCGGGATGAGGATAGGGGGTACCCCACCAACTGGGGGACCAGTCGGGCGGGTTACACGGGCTCTAAAGTGTATATCAACGACAGATTGTCTTATTAAATCAAGATGTTCCAATGAAAAGTAATAAATCGGATAGAGGCTTTTAAAATCCAATTGTGATATTTGCAAACCAGTATCCACATTTTGATCACGTGCCATATATGACAACAGGTTATGATATACACGTGCAATATGATTTTGACCGTAATCAAGTTGTATATCCTCGGATGGTTCCTGCTGTCCGTTTATTCTCAGCGAGACTTCATTAACACCTAACTAATCAAATATCATATGGCTTCGTTCTTGATTACCAACTCGCGCATTATTCTGTAACGCAATAAATATATGACGTGGAGCTGAAACACCTTGTTTTGATGCCAGGTGCCATGTGAATGTACCATCAACACTGTCTTGTTTAATATCCGTAGTCACTGATAACCAACTTAACAACGACTTTCCTCCTTGGTCCATAAATTCTAGTAGTCGCTGTTCTTCGGTGACTGATGGAGTTAACACTGGCATCCATAATGATAGTTTTGTTAAAATGACTTTACCGGGAGCAACCCCAGCATTACGCCAGATTGCATCATCATCAGTACCCTTTCGTACAAGCGCTACTGTGTGTTTAGCTCCATAAATAACTTTTCTAACATTTCTACAGAATCCGAAAATATGATGCAGTGGAATCGCACATGAAAATCGTCGACGCTGTCCATGCAACGTTGCTACGCGTGTTGCAAATCCTAAATTGAGATTACCATTAACGCCTCCGAGAATATCAAATGCAGCTCCGGGTCTAGTTCGACGTTCTGGATTAGCTGCTTGTTGTTGATCTGCTTCTGCAGTACCTTGTGCTGTTAACACTTTAATGAATTGAAGGTGGTCAGCGTTATCAGAGGTATCCTTTGCAAACATCATAGACGGACCAGCCGATCTTGTATAATCATCAGAATATCTCGCTAACCCTATGATTGTTGTAGCCACATCAACTTCACGGTCAATGGACTCAATTTCTTTTCCATCAATGAGATATCTAGCGCTTTCAAATAACGCCATAATACCGTTATTAACAAAACCAACTCGGACATTTGCGTTATTGTCATATGGGGTATCAGCTGCAACATTTGTTACAAGTTCTCCTTCTACTTCAATAAATGCCTCACACGGTAGAAAGTATTTACTGGTATCATGAACTTGAAGTTCAATTCGCGATCGGAGATCTGGTTGTACTGCGTGATAAGAATAAAATTGAAAATCGCGTACAGAATTATTCTTGAGTACTGGGGCATCCATATCAAATGCTGGATCAGGTGACTTTTTGAACATTTTATTCTATTTATCAGAGTCTAAATCGTAAACGATTTTCATCGTCGTAGTTTTTTAAAGCCACTTCCTGCTATCATGTTTGCAATATTGCTTTGGTCGGGAGTTGCCACTATTGACGAAGTCAATTGCGCTAGTTTTTCATCTACTACGTTATTTATAATTTTACTAACACTTGCAGGCATTTCCGCTGTAGACGGTAACGGTTTCTTTCTTCGTCGCCCCCAATGATGTTATTTTATTCTTCGCGGCTGAAAACGCTTTTCCGGCAAGATCTCCAACGAAATCTCCGATTTTGCTAATACCCTTATCACGAATAACATCAATTGCTTTCATTGATAATTGTTTGGCCAACGGCATCACTTTTGGAGCCATTCTCGCAAATAACCCTGCAATGGTATTGCCGAGGCCATCACCATAGTATGCTCTATAAACCGGAAACCGTGAGTTTACCACGTAGACGGGGGTTGGTTTGTCATGATTGTAGTGTATGATCATTATTTGAAATTGTAAAACAATTTTTCAATTGTAAAACAATTTTTCAATTAATCACTATGATACCCACTTTCCACTAACTCACCAATGAAATCTCGATATGTTTTGATATCCATGATACCACCTTGAAATAACCGTCTACAGATATCAGCTGCTTCATTAATTATTTCCGGTGAATTATTTCCAGCTCGGAACCCTCCTACAAGAACTTCTAATCGTGATATATCACTGAGAACACTACCAGGGCAGAAACTCTTTGAGTTTCCAATCCTTGGATTTTCACTGGAATCTTGCAATCCACTTCCGCTATAACCAGCTGCTTCATCCGTGGGTTGTAGATGACCAAGAGGATTATGATAATCATCATCATCATCATCATCATCATCATCATCATCATCATCATCATCATCACGTGGTAGTTGTTGTTGTTTTTTAGGAGAGTAGAGTACTTTCTTTGTAGGTTGCTGTCGCCTTTGCTTTTTTTGCAATTTTTGCGGTTTTTGTTGTTGTTTTAGTTCTTCAAATTGTTTATACACTGCACCCACGTTATTGATATATTCGATGTATGATGCACTATCTGTCTTAATTTGACTTTTTTCAGTTTTGATTTTGTAGAATATATCAGCCCAGTGAGTTATACTCCTAACAAACTTGTGATGTTCTGGTTTCAACATTTTTTTTCTGTTTTCATAAGTCGCAACAACAAGCGCAGGAATTTCTGATGGATCGGTCTTATCAATTGCTTCTAACCCTTCCTCGTTAAATCTCACGCGTAAATCATCTACTGTTTTTTTTTATTCCATTTTTTGTAGAGCCTGTTTTGTTTGTTCAGTTTTCGCTGCTATTTTTTCGAGTTAACCGATAACAGATTTCTCCGTCTCGGGAACATCTCCCCGTATAGCACGCTCTACCCCGTACGTTGCTGTGGTTACTGGTTTAAACAATTCTTCAGATCCCGCAGCAAAATCAGTTTGTAAACTCTGTCGTTGTTGCAGTTTATTCCTTACAGAGTCTCGAATTGGTATAAATCTCTTGATTGCATCTAGTCGTTCACGAGCCAATCGGGTCGTTAATGCTTCATTGACCATTATTTGAAATCGTAAACAATTTTTCAATTGTAAAACAATTTTCCCGTAGCCCTTACGATTGATAATTGTTGGATTGATTTTATTTTTTATAAACAGAAATTTTATTTTTCATTCGCTCGGAAATATTTTTATTTTTATCACATTTTAGTGCTATTGACTCACATTTTAGTGCCATTTTTGCCTGTTTTTCATTGATTTTTGACAGTTTTGGTGGTTTTCAGTCGGGTAAAGTAGTCGATTTTGCATGGAAATTCTCGTAAAGAAAAGCTGTTAGGATTCATTTTTGATGATTTTTGACCAAAAAGTCGGTGATTTCAATCAAAAAATGCTAAAAAATGACTAAAATGACCAAAAATCATCAAAAATTTCAGTCGGGTAAAGTAGTCGATTTTGCATGGAAATTCTCGTAAAGAAAAGCTGTTAGGATTGATTTTATTTTTTATTCAGTGTGAAATATTTTTATTTTTATTCACTGATTTTGACATTTTCAATCAAAAAACGCTAAAAAAAATGAAAGGGTTGGTCACAATCAAAAAACGACAAAATCTCCTTGAGGGTCGGTCAATCAAAAATGTTCATTTTCTTGAATTAACACCCGTAGGTTTCTAATCTTCGAATTGACCTCTTTTTTAAATTCGTATTCGTTACCTAATTCTTTTCGTATTCGTTCTACGATAGTATACAACGGAACAAACACACTGACGTCACTGGAAAATGAAAGAGTCCCGAATAGAATTCTGAATTTTTTTGATTAGCGCATATTTCTTTGGCAGCATATACTTGTTAGTGTTAACTCCGTATTCTATATCCTGATAATCCGACATGATTTGATCAGGATTTAAACCATCTGATAGTTTGATATCCTGATTTTTCAATTTTGCTATTTCAACTATGATGCTATTCATGTTTTCAGAATTCATTATTCTATAACAATGACATATCTCTAATTGAAAAATATGACACATTAGACATAACTAAATTGAACCTTCTGTCCAGTCCTTTTTGAAATGGCAGATCGACAAACTCCCTCTGCAACGAATCGTATTGAGGCTCTACAAATATTGAAATACTTGCCGGCTTCATATATTTATTTAAATATTTTCTCTTCGTTAGTTGTTGTATTAAAAGATTTTACTGGTCTCGTTTTTTTTTAACAAGTGCCAGTCCTTCCTCGTTTGAAATTCTCACTATGTGTGATAGCTTGAAGATTTGATAAAGAATTGTTCTTCGGATTAGAATCGATATGATCGATAACAAAACCATCTTTGATCAATCCATTAAAACATTCAAATACGAAACGATGATTGTAATATTTCTTCTTTCCAACAGTAAACATCAAATACCCCATATCATTATCCCTCCCAACTGGGTTCTTCAGTCTACAGTGTCTTACAACACCATCACTGGATGCTTCATAATTTGTACTCACAGGGTGCTGTCTGAATTCTTGGGTCATTCGTATACTATACTATTTGTCTAATTCAATGACTGATCCATTTGCAGTGATTCATTATGCATAAATCTTTCATTTAGAGACTTGTTTTTAATATAGCATGAGGGAGTTAAGGAGATTACCCTTGAAAAATGCTAAATTCAATACTGATAGAGAGTTTAAGAGATTATTGAAAATTAATCCTAAATTTAATCTCGATAGACCCAAAAAACGTCCAATAGACGGAAACATGAAGGAGTTTAAGAGATTATTGAAAATTAATCCTAAATTTAATATCGATAAACCCAAAAAACGTAACAAAATTAAACCCAAACGTCCAAGAGACGGAAACATGAAGGAGTTTAAGAGATTATTGAAAATTAATCCTAAATTTAATCTCGATAGACCCAAAAAACGTAACAAAATTAATCTCAAACGTCCAAGAGACGGAAACATAAAAGAGTTTAAGAGATTATTGAAAATTAATCCTAAATTTAATCTCGATAGACCCAAAAAACGTAACAAGAGATTACCCTGGAGAGATGCTCAATTCAATCTTGATATAGTTTCTGATACACCCAAGAATAAAATTCTTGATAAAGCCATGATTAGTAAAATCAGAGACTGTTTTAATGAATTCAAGCGTGATGGAGCATCCTATTGTTGGTCAACATTTCGAATTGATGGTGTTGTTGACGCTACCATGAATGATGAAAAAGCAGCAGTGATAATTTCACGTGTTGGGGAAAAAAGGCATTTTTTTCGAATAAAATTCCTTATCCGTGATGATGGAAAATGGATTATTAGGGATAAATTTGAACCAATCCTCAAGAATAAAAAACTATCACCGTGAATCAGGATTCCAAACCAGGAATTCTAACTGGAATCGACAAACCATACTACGAGAGATCTTATCCCGTAACAGCAATCGTTTATGGGATATACCCGCTAAATGATAAATCCGATATTGCAAAACTAGCACCCATGAAATATTCACCGTTGACTTCGTCAGGGCTTAATTGTGTAGCAACACGAGTAATAGAACACTTCACAAATGCATCCCGGGGAAATAAACTAACTGATCTAAGACGAAAAAAAATAACCGAGTGGGAGTTAACGGTAAAAGAGCATGGGGCAACAATTCAAGATATAACCAAATTAGAAGCATCATTAAAATTCCCAATATCAGTAACGACAATAACCGGAGAAGTATTATACGAACCGAAATATAAATCGCGAGGAGCTCCAATTGAAATTATTGATCATAACAAACACGCGTGGACACCTGCAGTAACACTATTTCCACGAAAACGAACCGTGAGATATATCCCTAAGGAGTTCGGGGATGTTTTCTATGAAGAGAAATTATTCGATGCTATTCATGCGTTGTGTAAGGATGATCCTGTGTCAGTGTGGTTACTTCGCAGCGCTGAAGATTCTGAAATAGGATTTGATCAATTTGTAAGACCAAATGGTGAATTATATCGCGTTGAAGAATTAAATAACAGAATGAGAAAAATCGCTAATGAGTTTTCACCGGAGAGTTTCCACGAAAAACTACTCACGGATAGTTTTACTATTCCATCAGTGGTAGCTCACTTCGCAAGAGAAAAAAACTCATGGTGTCCAACACGAAGTGATTTTCTCGAGGACGTTAAATCGAGCTGCGTCGCATTCGGTCATAGAGGACTGTGGAATACGAAATACTCACGTGATGGTATGATTTCAATTGATATATCCGCGTGTTATCCTGGAAGTTTTCTCGGGTATGGAGAATGCGCTGAGTACTTTAAACGATTTGGACACCCCACGCATGAAATGACTCGTGTTGCGATTAATGGACCATTGCCTGATTTTGATTTAACCGGATTCGCTCGTGTGATATCATTCGAACTCGCTACAGGGTTACATCCGTGTAGTTATCTTTGGCTTGGTAGACACCTATCTGAAAAACACTGGATGCCAATAGTGCTATTGAGATATATGATTGATTGTGAGATGGTACAATCGTTGATCATCGGTGAAGCGATTATATGCTATCAAGCTCAGAAAGAAGTTTGGCTACCACAACCCGATCTAGATCGTATAATTAGCGAACAGCGAAAACAGTTTCCTGATTTCAATGAAGAACAAATCATGAATTGGTCTAAGAAGTTATTTGAAATTAAAAAAGAACAAGCAAAAGATTTAGGACGAAGAATAATCGGTAAATTTACCCAGGGTGGACGATACGACAATGCAAAATATTCTTCGCGGTTGATCATAGACGTCGCTGAATACGATTTTATTGTAGCGGATTTAACGAAACAGGGAAAACTTGTATCCCGCAAGGATGCTTTTCTATCCAATGGTGAGAAATTGGGTACGGTTGTTACCTACTGTGATGGATATAGTTGTCAGTATACACATTTGAGAAGTTCTATGCTAGCCTATGCTTGTATTAATCTATTTTCGATGATAAATAGATTTCCTAATACCGCGGTTAGAGTAGCCACTGATTCTATTTATATCCACGAGAAACACAAATCAGATGTAGCTAAATTCACAGATCCCGAGGAAGCGTGGGGGCGTTGGCGATTTAAAAAGGAAACACTACACGAGTATTGTGAATCGGCAGACGTTACCATGGATGATAAATATCTTTGTTGTAACCGCGCTGAAATTCAATCAGAATTTTCTAATGCACCACCGGTATCTGATCCAATATGTATATACAAGACAGTTTATTTAAACGGTTGTGGTGGGTCAGGAAAGACAACTCGTGCAATTGAATTATTTCGTGGGAAAAATCCAACGGATTTTCACGCTAGCGTTTCCAAGTCCAACATGATTGTGCTAACACCAACTCACAGACTCGCCAGAGAGATGAAACAACGAGGGGTAAATGCCTGTACCTACCATAGTTTTTTTCGATGGAAGGGTGACAAATGGACTCCTGATCGAATGGGTGATAAATTTATTCCTGAAATCATAATCTGGGATGAAATATGCACAGTGTCATTAGATTACAAACATTTCTCGAGTGGTTGTTAAACAAAAACACAAAAGTCGTCATGTGCGGTGATTACAGCCAACCACCACCATTTGTCGGTGCATCTCCACATGAATGGCTAAAGGGTTTTGTAGACTATTATGAAGAAATTACCACTGATTATAGATCACTTGATGAACGATTACGAGAATTCAAAGCGCTAATTAGATTACAACCGGATAAAATCCAATGTGAAATAGCGCGTGAAATAATTTCAGAAACACCCATGAATGATTTTTGGAAAACGTGGAGACCAAATGATTTGATAGTAGCAAGTAGAAAAATAGTCAGAGACACACTTCAGATGAAGTTATTTGAATTGCATAAAGAAAAATTTGCAACGCTTCCAGTACCGTTATGTTATAGACCATCGGATACACGAAAACAGAATATAGAAGTTGATATTCCAGGGAAGAGTGAAAAACAAATTCTCGTATTAAATGATATTGTACTGGTTGATATCAGCGTCGTTGAAGATGCAATGCGTGCTAATAATTCCCCGTGGACGCTAGGATACGCAGCGACGATACATTCTTCACAGGGATTGACTATATCGGATACAATTGTTTGGATGGTAGATAATCGCATCGAATGGTCGAATTTAGTCTATCTCGCAGTATCCAGAGTACGAAAAATAAATCAACTTCGAAGAGTTGTTTTCGATGATGAAATCATTGGTGACACTACAATGGATGATGCTAGCATCATTAATAAAAAACTCTCCGGTTATAAACAACAGGATAAAAAAAATAATAGAGAATTTGACATTGATGCTAAATTAATAATTACGCTGAAACAACAACAGAATAATCACTGCGCGAGTTGCAATTGTATAATGCGTTGGCAGTATTCGGATAAAGATCCTCGCCAATTTACCGTAGACGGAAAGAATATCAGCATTGGTCATACCAACGATAATGTTATGCTGACTTGTCTTTAGTGCAACAGACGAAGGGGTGCTAGTTAAGACCATGAGGTGGCAATTGAGTATCGTCAGGAATCACTTGCAGTTGTTGTCGAGTAAACCCCCGCTGAGGGGCAGTTGAATCCAGTTTATAGATTGCTGGTCTACCAGTTGATCGTGTTATACTAGATATCTTGTGTGCAGTAACACTCCAAATAGGATCAGTAGCCCTTTTTGTGCCACCCTCAAGCTCTCCTGGTTCGTATAAATATCTCACAATGACATTACTACCAAGAATTGGTTCTTTGAAATATTTTTGTGAAATTCCATGGATTTCCATTTTTGGTATGGACGCTTTCTTAATCGCGTTGACAGGTTTCATGTTAATTGTTCGAGTAATCTCGTTATTGAGCGCGGTAATCACAGCTGGTAATCTCTTAACCCATTCACGGGATCTTTTATCCTGAATAAACTCCTTCGCGTATTGATATCCAAATAACCGCTCAGCAATAGTCCGATTAAACCGTTCTACAATTGCCTGATCACGATGTAACGCAGTATGCCCCCGTCTGATGGTGACATTGTGATGTTTCATTGTTGATAAGACTGCACCCTGAAATTCCTTGCCAGGATCAACTTGTAACAGATTTGGCCAACGCAGAGGACCTCGTCGATAAATCCTTTCAAATGCAGAAGCTACTTCAGTTGATGATTTTGTTTTTAACGGTTCTGCTTCTTTGTATCGACTCGCAACATCAACTACGGTTAGCGCGTATTTGTAACCACGATCATGTGGTAAAAATAATATATCAGCTTGATGAACTTCATTAGGGACAGTCACATCAAAATGCGAGTAATTAATTCGTTTAGGCGCTGGTAGATAAATTTGCCATATCGCCTGTTTGGATAACCAATTAGCCGCAGTAACTTTTTTCACTTTTGCGGCGTTAGCGAGTTTATTGATTGCAGCGCTACCCCTCCAGTATCCCCTCGGAGAATAATAAATAGATTCCATGTTGTTATTAATTATCAGCACCTAACATCAATTTGCTTTTCATAGCTGATTTTATCAAAAAGGAAGCCAATTTTTCTTTGAAAGATTTATCAGGAATGGCATTTAACGCATGAATTAATTTCACATCTGCTAGATGCCTGTTTTGCAGATTGCTGCTTTTATAAGCAACATCATGAGCGTGACACGCCTTATCAATGGCGTTTATTGGTTCTTCACCGGGGTTGGGTTGGTTATGATTATTGAGTCTGATATCTAATCGTGTTCCGGGGCCACAGTAGCTATATCCTGGAAGGTGCTTTTCTCCGGGATACTTTGCCCATGGGGTTCCAGGGAATTTTGCCAATTTGGCTGCGATATGACCCCCTCGTTTTTTTTAAAATCAGATTTCATAGACACAAATCTAAATTTCTTTGTACCACATTGTACACATTTACCAGAAAGCGCTGATCGGTTATTTTTAGTTGTAATCGTCGTCAAGTCATCTGTGCCAGTACGCGTTTTACACTTCACACAATATAGATCCATAATTTATGTATAGAAACATGGATATAATTGATTTTTCAGCGACTAAAGCAAGAGAACCGGTTAAGCATCATGCAGCGCTACCAAACTCTATCCGCGCAATTATAATCGGGCCATCTGGATCCGGCAAGACGCAATTGTTACTCAATTTAATAATGAGATGGATGACGTGGGATAAGTTGTATTTAATTGCTCCTAGCGTAGATGATCAACGATGCTATGAAGTGTTAAAGGATTTTAACGAGAATGCATCAGAAATTAGCGGTGAGAACGTCATTGATTTTATAACCGATATTGACGAGGCACCATCAGTAGAAGATTTCGATGGAAGTATCAACAATTTAGTCGTATACGACGATGTAATGTTAGATAAACAAAAAAATCCTGCTAGGATCTTTTCCCGAGGCAGGCATAAAAACACCGACGTGATATATGTCACTCAACGCTACACACAGATTCCAAAAGTGATCAGAGATAACTGCAATTTATTGTGTGTATTCAACGGAGTTTGATACTCATACTCTTAGAAATATTTGGCAGACATGGTGTTCCGATATGGACTTCAATCAATTTAAAAATTTCTTTAGTAACGCTCAGTCAACCCCGTACGGATTTGTAACAATAAATTTACATGATCCTCGGACACGATATCGTATCGGACTCGATCAAATATTTGGTTGAAATCATTTATTATTTTTGTTACCTTGCAGCAGCAGAGAGTGTGTGATGACCACATCGTTGCGAGCAAAATTGATTAAAAAATCGTAAAATCTCCGTTTTGCAAAATGGAGACTTTTTTTTTGGTTAAATGAGATTTCGTTGGAAGCCTTATTTTTTGCTCGAAAACGTGGTCTGTAAGCCTTATTTTGCTCGAAAACGTGATCTGTAAGCCTTATTTTTGCTCGAAAACGTGGTCTGTTCACCCTCTCTGCTGCTAACGTATTAGTTCGAAAAGCCACGGACAACGATGCAATTTGGCATCCAGAAAGTGTTGATGAGTGTAAAGTATAACTGACAAAACTTTAGTTGTGGATGACAACAATGACACCATCACTCATTGAATAATAACGGCTGCTCTCATTCATGGATAGCATTAGCAAGTCAACGCTGTCGTGGTTGACGATGACCAGAGGCAACTTCCAGAGTAAAGTTTCTGGGTCATTCACATGGAATATAGCATCACATCACTGAGTTTTAGCGCCAAAAGTATTTATAGCGCTTCCGGAAAATGCACGAGTAGGTTCACAATAACGAAACTCATTGATGTTTGAAACGATCGGGATTATTGAAGTCTGATAATAAATGGACATAAAAAGTTATCTGACGAAGTGCTGCTGAATTTGAACTGCAATCATGTTGCAAGTGTGTATCATCGGTTAACGACAATCATGGTACGTGATCAGAAAAGGTCAATTCTGGTTTGCAGATGTATCAGCGGGACTTTACGAAGCTATATCCGATAGATTATTTCTCTCTGGAACACTTAGATTTGTTTAGGCGATTAGGCAATATACATGCGTATTTGAGATATGAGCAATGTGGTGTGTGAATTAATATTGTAATTCGTTATTGGGTTTATTCATAGTAACCTCATGCATGTATTCATTTAATATATATTTGCAAATGTTTAATTGAATTAAAAAATTTGTATAATGTTGCGGTGTGCAACATTAGTATAGGAATTTGTCTATTTGTGTATACTTGTAGTAGTATCATGTGTATGGATATATCTGAGCATGCATGTGCATATCTGTGTACACCTGTAGAAGTGTAATGTACAGAAATGCATCTGATTATATGATATTATTTTGTATATAAAAAGTTTGAGAATTTATATATATCCCCTGTACACTTAGCAGGGAGAATGTGTATTTCGATGGGCACGAATGCGTCACCAAAAAACGATAATGGCATATCTGATGATATTAATGTTAGTGTGAGTTACATAGCGAAAGGAATATGCTTTGCTAATGTCTGTGTATGTATTCTTTAGAAGCTTTTAAGGACCAGATGGAAGTACTATGTGGTGTTGTTTGAGAACTTGGAAGAAAGTTCTAGGGACCAAAGTGAATTACCCCAGCTGTGGTCCGAGTCTCTGGGTGACAAATGAGAGAAGGAAGGACAAGGAGAAGTTGAAGGGAGAACGGAGGGAGACAAAGGAAAAGAGAAGAAACATACAGAAGGGAAAATTTCACACGCTAATTCAAAGGATGAACTAGGCCGTCACTTGGTTGAGTGATATGATATTAGCTGAATTGTATTTGAGAGATTACTGTTTGAATTCTATTAGATTGTTGTTATTTAAAATTTAAATTTGTGTATTCATTAACTTAAGCGTCGGCACCGCTGACTGGGGGCTTTGCATCTCTCTATCACTACTTCAATTTCTGACAAAAACGAGCCAGGATGGGTCTTCTGTATTAATTTAAATAAATTGGAAGCATCCCACCCCAAAAGGAAGCAAAGTAATCATTACACATATGTATTTCCTATAAAATAAAGTCTTC
The DNA here is from genome assembly GCA_030141615.1 of Unio pictorum. NCBI lineage: Eukaryota > Metazoa > Mollusca > Bivalvia > Unionida > Unionidae > Unio > Unio pictorum. The sequence goes on along the minus strand of JARLTB010000023.1, from coordinate 3,629,038 downwards.
TTTGCCTCCCAAAGTCAGATATATTTACGATTTTGACTGTAATTGTACATATGTAAGATTTTGGTGCATTTAACAGTGGTCTACTTTTATTACTTACTGCATGCAGTTGCAACTTAAAAATGTGTTAAATTAAGCCCTTATTAATTGCATTTATTGCAAGACAGCGTTCATTTTAACCATTGCCTATTATCCTCTAATACGTGTTGGTTCAGCTTTGTTTACCATGAAAATCAGAGTCGGCCTTGAGCCAGTTGGACCAATTTAGCCCAATTGGGCCCCGCGATCACAGGGTTCCCGCGCGTTAGTAATTTATATTTTAAAAAGAATATGTCTGATAATATTTTTTTAAATTAAATAAATGGAACAAAATTGTAACTTCAGTATCATATAACACTTATTCTAAAGTTTATTTTCATATGCCATGATCACTGGGTAGAGCACGCGTTCGGGGCATGATTGCCTGCCAAAATGATCCCGCCAAATCGGTCTAATATGCATAAGGCCGGCCCTGTATAATGCAGTATTATAGTTATATCTGTATAAAATGTGTAGAACTTAAATTACATGCCTTATATCTCGTTAAATCCCTTATTTTCCACAGTTTCGTTGTTACATTCCCACCCCCACGTCTGCGTGGTTTCGAGTATCAGATTCGGTGATTGTGGGTAGTTGAGAAGCTTGCCAGTAGCTTTTCGTTGGTAGGTGGTTCCTTCGGAGGTGTGTGTGTGTGTGTGGGGGGGGGGTCCAGGGTTCTCCTTCCACGATTAATACTGGCCGTCATGTATAGCGTATCGTGTGATGAAAAGTGACTTTAAGGCCTACAACAACAATAACATTTCTTCCCTGTGTATGTATTTTGCATTTAAAACATTTTACAACAGAATCTACCTCTCACACCACGCATCCCATATTATTGCACTATCCCGAACGGCGTATGGGGGTGACAAATTCGGCGACTGCTTCCGGCCCTGCTCTTGCGGGGGTCCCGCGCTTCACGCCTAACGTTGTCATTACATACATAATCAGTGTTTGCAGTAGCATACAAATCGAAATACAGATGCTCTGGCCACGCGCGGTCATGGTCGGCCCAAGGACCTGAGTACTCCTAACGACACCTTTGTACCCTATTGGTATCTCTAATACTGATATCGTCATCTATATGTGTGGTTTGTTTCAATGAGGGTATCGAGTAGAGTGGCTTTGTTAGAATCAAATAGATAACGCCTCAGATACCCGTCCAAGAAATAAAATAAGAATCTTCTGAGTTTTATAAAAAGTCATGTTGTGTTTGAATATACAATCTTTATTTCTCTATAACACGGTGTGTAGAAATATACACGTTATTAACTCTTTAAATAATTAAACATTTAATTATTAATTTTAAATTCATTGTTTATAAATAAGGACATGAAATTTAAATTACAAGGTTGAATTATTTCTCCAATCAAAACTAAAAGAAGACAAAACTGTTTTGGGATACCTTTGAGAGTAAAACTCTTAGATATTTATGTGCAATTAGATTATTTTTTCTTTCTTTCTCAGTTTATTTATTTCATTTTTTTAAATTTGATTTTCATTGTATATTACACACACACACACACACACACACACACACACACACACACACACATGTTACTTGCAAAACACTCAACCATGCCCTCTTCTTTCACGTCTTCTGGTATGTGTAAACAACCTAAAATTACTTTGTTGATGTTAAACTATTGCCTTTGTAAAGATAGGAAGGTATCAAATTTAAACACTTACCTGTAGTTTCTCATTATAACTGCTTCACAAATTAAACATCTTGGTGATCTAAATTTTTCATGCTGTTTTCTGGTTTAATCAACAAGTCAGTTGGACATCCCTCTAAAACAAGTACTTTTTTTTGGAGAAGTTTGCAACGTTCTTCAAACCTTTCAGACATGAATTCAAGATTTGTCAAATTTTGCCATTCCATTATTTTCACGCTGCTGCGTATACTGAGTCAAATTTTTTAATCGGTTTAAAGTTTGCTTACACCCCCACACATTATTTTATCTTATTTTGGTCGAATGATTTTATATTGACCATGTTAAACCAACGAGGTCTTCAAGTGTATTTTAAATTTAGTTGACTATATATTAGTATGTGCCGACGTCATATACGTTGTGTATCTACACCGCACATATGTCATCCTCGTATTATCGGAGTTGATGCTACTCATATCGATGATCCGAGACGGACTGTTAATGACACAGTAAAAGAAAAAAGTAAGAAGGAAAGAAGGACACTAAGTGGTCAAGTAAAAGGTAAAACGTAAGGTAAGAGACAGACTGGTAGGGATATAGTCACAAGTAAAATAAGGTCCGTTGGAGAAAAATATTATTGCAAATCAGCTAACCTTTTGTTTCAGAGCTGCATTTGCCATTCATACAACGTCTATTACCATTTAGTCATTCTCAAATCACATACTCTGTGTACAATTAAAGTTTTACACTTTCTTATTTATCGCATTCATCACAGATTCATAAATAATTTCTTTCTTCATACTGTATTTCTCATTGATTCATAAATAATTTCATTTTTGATACCATATTTCTCATTGGTTCATAAATAATTTCTTTCTTCATAGCGTATTTCTCATTGATTCATAAGTATTTTCTTTCTTAATGCCGGATTTCTCATTAATTGATAAATAATTTCATTCTTAATGTCGTATTTCTCATTGATTCCTACCAACGTTCTTACTTAATGCCGTATTTCTCATTGATTGATACATTATTTCTTTCTTAATACTGTATTTCTCATTGATTCATAAATATTTTCTTTCTTAATACCGTATTTCTCATTGATTCATATATATTTTCTTTCTTAACGCCGTATTTGTCATTAAATCATAACTATTTTCTTTCTTAATACTGTATTTCTTATTGATTTATAACTATTTTCTTTCTTAATGCCGTATTTCTCATTTATTAATAAATAATTTCATTCTTAATACCGTATTTCTCATTGATTCATAAATATTTTTTCCTTAATGCCGTGTTTCTCATTGATTTACATGTATAACTATTTTCTTTCGTAATACCGTATTTCTCATTGAGTCATAACTATTTTCTTACTTAATGCCGTATTTCTCATTTATTGATAAACAATTTCTTCCCTAATACCGTATTTCTTATTGATTCATAACTATTTTCTTTCTTAATACCGTGTTTCTCATTGATTTATATATATTATCTTTCTTAATGCCGTCTTTCTCATTAAATCATAACTATTTTTTTTCTTAATACCATTTCCCAATTGATCCATACATTTTGTCAGTAGAATGAATTATTTCATTTTGTTTGCACTTACGGGTGAAATAAATCAGGACTGAAAGAAATTTGTGTAGGAGTTTCATTACTGGTTTTAATTCATGAATGAGTACATTAATCCTCTCTCCAAACAAGATACAATACATAATACACACAATACTGTCTTTTGGGAGCACTACTGCTTCACGAAAGTAAACTATGAAAGGAAAATACTACAACATTAGACAGAATCATTTCTTTGGGGTAGATATAATTTAAATTTGCGAAAAGCAGAGCTTTTTTAAATAGTACTTTCTCTTTCAAATTACAGGGATTTGTCAAACAGGTATTCGCCCAGTCCGTCGCCAACACGTTCAAGTTGAGTGATGTAATCAGTGATTTTCTTAATGGATTCGACTTGTTCATCCAAAAAGTGATGTTCAAGGATATGACTCAGCTGCAATAATAATAATAATAATAATAATAATAATAATAATAACAACAACAATAATAATAATAATAATAATAATAATAATAATAATAATAATAATAATAATAATATCAATAATAATAATAATATCAATAATAACAACAATAATAACAATAACAACAATACTACTACTACTAATAATAATAATAATAATAATAACGACGACGGCAATCAAAGAAGTGAGACACTAAACGTCCATGGTAAATTTGGAAGAATACAAGTTAGGTGATGATAAGCTGACCTAGGTCAGTAACAGATTGCAATGCTTTTACGAATCTCAAGTCAAACTATTTAAAAATTGGGCTAGGTATACAACAATTATTTTTAAAATGGTATGATTATTATCATTATCGAAATGACAAAATGAACAAATCTACATAAAATAAATTAGTATGCTTAGATAGATGTCATTTAAGATGTTTTCTTCTATTTTTTTTTTTTTTATTTTTTTTTATCTAAAACCAATATTCAAATTTGGAACCCTGTCGGTAAAAGGATCTAAAGTTCTTATGTCGAATTGTTGTTTCAAAACATGATGACCGTAAAATTCTTATCTTAACAAATCTAATAGACCTCAGATCCGAGTCTTTCCAAAAAATGATATATATGAGAGATCCTATCCATAATTAGGATAAGTCCATTTTCTGAAGTGATTTTGTTGGAGGTTAACTATTTGTTCATTCACAAAAATGGTGGCCAGTTCAGATTTCCATGGATTGTCGTTGTAGAAGCGAGATCAAAAACATGTCATAGCATGTACCATGCTAGTGCGATAAATCAGCACCCCCCTCCCCCAAACCAATATGTGTTGATACTGGTGGGCGATATGTGGGTATCATGTCACCTGTTAATTAAAATGTGCAATGCTGTTCGATGCCGATCTTTCCGGAACAACGCTGCAGGCACTTTAGACACGTAGTGATAATTAGTAACGGACATATCAAACGCGAAATTCAAAATAGCCACATGACAGAGGTTTGTGCTATTTCACGTCCATGTACTAGTCACCAGACACAGGATTTGCTTCGTAAATATAACGAACATGCCACCAGTAGCTCCACAGCCGCGAGAAATACCGGTAAATTTACACCGATGTGTGCAACAAAGATTGACTACAGATTTTTGCATGTTTTAATGCTTAGGTAATATTAACTCCTAAAGCGCCAATCATTATCATCACAAGTAAGAAATGATTTATCGGCATACTACCATGCAACAGGAAACCCTTTGCAGTCAAAAGTGGATTCTATCTTTTATGATGGATCCTTTGTAAAATAACTTGGTGTATTCAATTATGTTGCTTGATTTCTCCCAGAATAGCTCACATACACGTTGATCATGCTCTCAGCTAAACTTCAACGGACTGTAGTTTATATTTTGCCAATAGCATCAGATTAGAAGATTGGAATCACTGATTTATTCTGACATATATATATATATATATATATATATATATATATATATATAATATATATATATATATATATATATATATATATATATATATATATATATATATATATATATATATATATGTGTGTGTGTGTGTGTGTGTGTATATATATATAGGCATGTAGATAAATGTAGGCTGTTAATTTTGAGCAATATTTTCTAACAATCACGTGGTCATAAACATAAGAAGATTCATGCCATGAATTAAGCATCATGATGTGATCTTGAGGCGTGCATGCTCAAACAACCATCGCAAAGGTGCATTAATATGACCAATAGATTGACATACTTGAAATAATACATTTTGCATACTTACATGAGCATCAGTTTTCTCTGCATCACTGTGCAATTGCAGGAGTTGGGAGTTGACATAGCGTTCGGCCACCAATGCCTCTTGCATGGCCCATAGACCATTTTTCCACATTGCCCGGTCCTGTAATAATGAGTTGATAAACTAACTGCATAATCCTTATTTAATGCAGGGGCTCATCAAGCCAGTGTCCAAACATACGCAAATGCCCCTCCCCGAAACACATAACGTTTCTTAAAGTTTGCTTTAGATGGTTAAAAGCATGACCTGGAAACATTATAAATGTACCGGGGTTTCCGTCCCACAGACTCCTCGCCTATGTACACTCCCCTTAAACGATACTAAGCGACATGTCTGGGTCCGCACTTGTGACATGACTCATTTTAAATATATGGATCCCTATAAACTGATAACGTTTAACAAAATCTACATAATATCGCTAAATTATCCTTCAAAATAAATATGGATAATTACAGTACCAGACTACCCTCACATCATGGCAGCTTGTAACCCCCGTATAGTTTAAACACGAGAAACATCATGGATATAAACAAACTGTACCATACCTACTCATTTCATTCACTGATATATAATTTCTAACTGGATTGTTACCATACTGTCCCGTAAACATTGTCATCTTCGCAATGTTATTTGCAGAGTGCATGAAGCCCATTTTCAGTAGAGAGAGAGAGAGAGAGAGAGAGAGAGAGAGAGAGAGAGAGAGAGAGAGAGAGAGAGAGAGAGAGAGAGAGAGAGAGAGAGAGAGAGAGAGAGAGTAAATACTTCGTGGTTTGCATCCGATTTATGCAGTTTCTAATTCTAATCTTTCCACACACAAAAATTGCAAAAGGTGGAAATTGCCCTTATATCTAATGTTACGGAAATCTACGGAATTATCCGGAGCGTACGGAATGCTATGAACTACTTCATTCCTGTTTCAATCAAGTTAGAAATTACAAATCAATGAATGCAATGAAAAATGAAGAAATAAGGCATGAAATAGCTGATAAAAAGATATACGGCATGACATGGTAGATAGTAAGATATTGGGAATGACAGTAGATAATACGACATTTGGCATGAAATAGTAGATTGTAAGATATTCGTCATGGAATAGGAGATGGTAAGATATGCGGCATGAAAAGGTGGATAGTAAGATATTGAGTATGACATAGGAGACAGTAAGGTATTTGGCATGAAATAGTAGATAGATAGTAAGACATAGGGTATGACATAGTAGATAGGAAGATATTCGGCAGGAAATAGCAGATAGTACGATATTCGGCTCGAAATAGCAGATCGTAAGATATTCGGCATGAAATAGCAGATATTAAAATATTCGACATGAAATAGTAGATGGTAAGATATGTGGTATGAAATAGCAGATAGTAAGATATTCGGCATGAAATAGCAGATAGTAAGATAGTCGGCATGAAATAGCAGATAGTAAAATATTCGGGATGAAATATAAGATGGTAAGATATTCACCATGAAATAGAAGTTTATAAGATATTCGGCATGAAATAGCAGATATTAAAAAAAATATTCGACATGAAATAGCAGATGGTAAGATATGTGGTATGATATAGCAGATAGTAAAATATTCGGCATGAAATATAAGATGGTAAAATACTGGGCATGAAATAGTAGTTAGTACGATATAGGGTATGACATAGTAGATACATAGTAGATAGTATTTTTCGGCATCAAATACAAGATAGTAAGATATTCGGCATGAAATAGCAGATATCAGAATATTCGATATGAAATAGCAGATGGTAAGATATGTGTTATATGATATAGCAGATAGTAAAATATTCGGCATGAAATATAAGATGGTAAGATATTCATCATGAAATAGCAGATTATAAGATATTCGGCACGAAATAGTAGATGGTAAGATATAGGGTATGACATAGTAGTTAGTAAGATATTCGGAGTCAAATAGTAGATAGTAAGACATTCGGCATGAAAAAGTGGATATTAAGATATAGGGTATTACATGAGTTATTCGGCATGAAATAGCAGATTGTAAGATATGAGGCATGAAAAAACAGCAAAATATTCGGCACGAAATACCAGATGGTAAGAAATTCGGCATGAAATACTAATTAGTAAGATATAGGGTATGACATAGTAGATAGTAAGATATTCGGCATGAAATAGCAGATATTAAGACATTCGGCATGAAAAAGTGGATATTAAGATATAGGGTATTACATGAGTTATTCGGCATGAAATAGCAGATTGTAAGATATGAGGCATGAAAAAACAGCAAAATATTCGGCACGAAATACCAGATGGTAAGAAATTCGGCATGAAATAGTAATTAGTAAGATATAGGGTATGACATAATAGATAGTAAGATATTCGCCATGAAATAGCAGATGGTAAGATATACGGAATGAAATAGCAGATGGTAAGATATTCGACACAGAATAGCAGATGGTAAGATATTCGACACAGAGTAGCAGATGGTAAGATATTCGGCATGAAATGGCAGCTGTTAATATATGCAGCACATTCGTAATCCAGACGGAAGTGCAGCAATTAAACAGGATGCAGAAATTGTAAAGAGGCTACTGCATCTGGAAGACAGACTAGAGAAACGCCTCAAACATCTACGGTGTATCCAATGATCTTATGTGACGTAGGTAAGTGTGTAGATAAATATGCAAATGCTTGGTCAAATAAAAGTCACAGCTAAAAAAAAATTTGTCTATACGATTAAAGCACTAGGGGTGACAATATTTTTGTACACACCTCAGGACAAGTATCCTTGACAATTTCTTTCTTCAGCTCCTTCTTGTGGGACATGAAGAAGCAGATCTGTGTGAGCAAAATGTTTTTATAAATAATAATAATAATAACAATAATAACAATATAATAACAATATAATAACAATAAGAATAATAGCAATAATAATAATGTTATTAATAATAATAATAATAATAATAATAATAATAATAATAATAATAATAATGTAGATACATTATAACCACGTCATACACAATTATAAAATTTCCATTCCATTTCGAGCATTGCTAAAGACGTAATAAATTCGAACTTTACAACTGGATGTTTGATTATTTCTTGTTTTTTTTTTTTAGGGGGGGAGGTGTCATCGAGGTTTCATTTAATGTTGTACCCTAACGCTCCTCGTGAGACGAGGTTGTGGAAACCCTGTGGATATATCAAACTCGTGTTAGTCCACTCAACTCCTCTCCATTCAGCTCTGCTTTCTTTATTTCTGGATCTTTCTCTTTTAGTAGAACTCAAACCATATCTATGATCATCAAACCTAGCGTAGAAAATTCATTTACGTCATCCCTTCTTATCTGTTGAATACCCTCTTAAAATCTTCTAAGTAGATCACTATCTCAATAAACCTTTACTATGACCCTAACAGCTAAGAATCATGGGTGATCGTTGATCTAATTGAAAGGTAATGACCGCAATAGGAAAGAAAACAATCACCGGATCGCAAACTCTCTGGTACCAAATCGTCAAAGCAGGAATGTGAAGAAATGAACGGATAGACAGACCGACAAGCAAGCCAGCAATCAAAGAACAGACAAACAAAAAAAGGAAGTCTTTGTGTCAGAGAAAAGAATTAAGTTACGCAGGCATCAGTATCGAATCCTAGTTCGCTGTCTTTTTGCTTAATAGTGTCACACATCGTCTTGTACTGCAAAAGATAAAACAACGTAGAAAATAAAAATTCATGAAGTGTGAGCACGATAACGCTGATTTAACTACAAAAATATAATACGAATTTGCACATATCTTTTGTTAGACAATTTCAGTTAATTTAGCTTATAAACTCTTTATAGACGGTTATCTTCTGAAGATAGCTCATACGTTAATTTTAAATGATTTTATTCGATTTTAACCGTTATATCTCTGAGAAATCTCATGAATTCATTGTTATTTACACAACAGATGGACGAACAATTAACATTGTTCTCATTTTCAAAACATATAAAATCTCTTAACACTGGGATAGAACAAGTAACTTTTTGTTCCCAGACCAAATATAAATGTGTGCTACTGATTAGTCGGCAGTCTGGACTAGACATTTCCAGTAATAACTAATAATCTATATCTGCAAATCTCATTTGAAATGTATAAATTGTGCCTTTTCATTCGTCAGATTAATTATGGGTATGATTTGGAATATACATCAATTACATTTTTGAAAGCAAATGATATGGAACTGTATGTTAGCTATGTGAGCGTGTATATGATTATTGTGTTCAATATATCAGTAGCGTTCAAGTTGTTCTTTGTCCAGGTAATTAAATCTGCATACTGGCCCTTGTCAACCGCACAAAACCGTGACCGACCTACAATTTTAATAGAAATACGGGTTAGTCTTGACAAACCTGGATGTTTTGGAGGGAGATGTATCCACCTCTCTTATTGACATAGTCCATTAACATGGTAGCATGTTCCCTTTCTTCTTTAGACGCAGACTCAAAGAATTTGGCAAATCCAGGCAACGCTACGTCACCACGAGAAAAGTAATGGGACTGAAAAAAAGACACGAGTATAAATTTTCATTTCCAGCTTTGGTATGCTTTGACTTTTCGTGTCAAAACTTAAAGTTCACAAGACAAATTCAACATTTTTGGCGCCTGTAAGTTTTAAATTGAAATGCAGTCCGAAATCACAAATTTTTAAGATTTGCTTAACTTCAGTTTATAAATCAAATTGATTTGAGTAAAAACAGACATAAAGACTCCCACTCGCCCCGCCCCCGGGCGCACGCACACACACACACACACACACACACACACACACACACGAACTGGACAGGACTTTAAGATTATTCAAGCTTTTAAGTGTGCGAGAATAATTTGAGATCCGTGAAAATCTCAGGATCTTAGGCTTGGTGCAATATCATCACTTATCGCTTTCTGCATAAGCTTTGAATCTCAGCAGATGTACATAATCAACAATATCTCTGGCAAGAAAACTAACTTGGTAACTATGTATTTTCTTCTAACAGTCTGACTTTTGTAAGATGTTATTGGAGCACATAACTGAGTGAACGTTGCCAATGCCAGGGTGAGAATTGTCCGTTTTCGGTTCAATTAAAGAAAAACGCAAAGGGTTGAAATGGTGCAGAAACAGCATTTGTACTTGGCGCATATTTGTGATAAGTTTGAAACTTTACAGAGATCGGCTTATTCAGGAAAGCGCGAACTATGTAGCATTTTTCAAAACTCGACGGGCATGTGTTCCTTTTGGTAGTTATACAGAAAAATTCCTGAATGGCTAAGCTAATAATCGGAAAGGTTATTCCATACGGAGTTTCGTGTTTTATAAGTGTATTACACCGTGAAAGCGTCAAATTTTTGTTTATGGCGAAGATGCTCTCTCCGGATGAAGGGTGTTATCACTCGTGACAATTATCAAAGGGACGTAATGATTAGAAAGCATGAGAGTTGATTATGTAAAAGGGTAAAGAGACAATTCTGTAAAATGGAAATATAGATCAGTTTCGAAGTATTTTAGTTTCATACAATTTTTCTTTCATATGATCCTGAAAATAATTGTTGAATGCACCTATCTTAGCTTCATACAATTGTCTTCGATAAGAGTCTGAAATGAATTGGTTGAATTTATTTGCCTAGCATGTTACATGGCTCATGTATCCTAAGAATTGTATTAAAAACATCTTGATAGAAGTCTTGAGATAATTCTTTCAATTTATTCGTTTATACGTCAAACAAAAAATGTATGTTAGGATTCAAAATTTTATTCTTCGGTTGGTAAAGTGTTTATGACCAATTGGATTGTTAGTTAGGACTTTCGGTTTCGGATTCGAACGAAGTCGGGACTCAACGTTGTACTACAACCAGTGTTTTTAAAAAATGATATGTGCACCAAAACGCATTGGAATACTAGATATGTATCCTTGCCATCCGAATAAAAAATTTAAATAAATTTTGAATAGAAACTATAGTAGCATCAGTTTGGTGAACATAATGTGATGGCAGAAATCCAACGAAAGCTAACGCAAACGGTCCATCTTCCTAGCTTTAATCACATAGAAAATTACCGAATGTTAAATACGTTTTGTATCTGAAAAGACTAAACTCTGACTTTTGAATGCAAATAGGAAATCTGTACTCTAATATGAAGCTTAAATATGGAGGCCAACAAATATCACACACGAGAAAATCCCGATTGTTGTCATAAGTGTCTAAGAATAGTAATGTAAATATGCTGGGCTGAAAACGTCAGTAATGAAATTACATAGAGCATAACAGGTTATAATAAAATAGACCAACAAATCAAAGGAAAAAAGTAGGTATTGATTGAAGAAAAAAAAACAACACAGGACGGGGCCCAGGACAAACACTGCCAGAGAGGATTTGAGTTACAATACTGTAAAAGATAAGCTGGCTTAACCCAACTCAACCAAAATAGCATTTTACAATTCTGATGCATACCATTAATAAAAAAGACATATTTAGAGAAAATTTGAGGATGATGCTCAGATTTTAGTATGATGGCGGGGAGTTCTAGACTGAAAGTGTTTATGTCAAGTCACACTGTTACCAAAAATAATCAAATGCTCTCCATAACTTGAATCTTAATGCAAGATTATTTTGGCTTTGTTTTACATTTCACTAATTCTGTAACGCAGCCAAAGAGTAAGACGTCAAGTATAATTACATATTCAATGCTAATAAGCCTTTTACATTGTGACTTCGGATTAGTCCATAAATAATTGGATGTAACATCCAAATATGAGCCTGAAAGTAAAATAAAACAAAAACATAGATGTTATTTTAAGGATTTCGTAAACCATACTATATAAATAACTTACATGTATTAAGATCACAAATTATATCAATACAATCTTCTTGAAAACAATGACTAATATTCTATTAAAACGTTACGTACGTAAGCCTGGTAGAGGTAGCTGGCTTCTAATTCCAGACGGATCTGTTGAATCAGCTGGTTGTTAATTTTCTCCGAATAGTTCTGACGTATGTTATCCACGAACGGATCTATAAATAAAAATCTTTGGATTAATATACAAGATAATATAGTTATTTATTTGATTATTTAATTTATCTATTTGATTATTTAATTTATCTATTTGATTATTTAATTTATCTATTTGATTATTTAACTATCTATTTGATTATTTAATGGTTGAGTGGAGTAAATGGACATTTTAGTCAGTTGTAACACCATCCACATCTCTATGGTCTGGAATTTGATCTTGCTGCCAGCCACGTCCAAACCCCAAATTGACTTATTAGGTATAAATATCGTACGGCTGCTGCACAAGAGATTTAACATTGAGAAAACTAATTTGAATGACAATGAAACTTGTCTATACAACAAGAGCTTGTCAATTTTGCAAATATCTGCTTAATATAATAGTGGATTATGCAAATATACCCAAGTGAGCTCATAAATATTATTCTTTATCAACATATTTTTTAAAGGTCGGTGTCCGATATGAAAGGTTTTTATTATGTTTGATGAAACCGGAATGAGTTTTAGTTCATAGGATTTATTTGGTGTTACCAGTTTACGTGCAGTTCGAATTCATTCATAGTACTTTTTTAATAACAAAACGATTAATAAACTCTGCTTTTTGGATGACTCGCACAATGTAAAAGTAAGAATTGTACCTAAAAAGAATATATTTTTATATACTATTCTACTTTCATGCTTGCAGGCGTGTAGTGAAAGATTCGCAGATGCGTACAAAAAAAAAAAAAAAAAAAAAATCCACTGACAAGAAAAAGAACAAATAGATTTCAAACCAATTATTTTAATGAATTGTTTATACTATAATCAACATTGATATGAGAAAAATCACTGATTTATTGAATAGTGTTATATTGAGTATGCGAAACCATTACGAATCTCCACCAGCTGGAGGGGGTAACCCCTCAACCCACCTCACAACCTTCTCCTCGCGTCACAGCACGACACGACGAAGAAAAAACCTTGCCTTCGTCTTCTATACATGCGTATGACGAACCTAGTAGCTACGAGCATCGCTTGCGAAGTTAAGGGGGCGGGGATTATAGCCGGAATTATGCTAGAATTACTAATTAACTACACATAATTGATCTTATCTGCACCTTGCACCCTTTAACATTCCGTACTAATTTCTACATTCTTGTTTGCATATTACTGACCTTTGAATCTAACTGTACATTTTAAAAGAACATTTGTTGGTTTGATGGAAAAGGCATCCACTCGAAAGCCAATGTGAAGAGACAATTGTGAAATATTATAGAACCAGATTCAGACAGACGGAATGATGGAGAGCAAAAAAGCTAAATGCTCCACATCTGCTATCACTTTAAAATGTAAAGTCACGTGTCGTAAATATAACGGAATGTGCGTACGAAAAGCATTTAGTGCCGCTAAAGAAACCGAATACTACAATAGTTAATATACCGTTATCTTTGTATACCAGAGTCGCTTTTTTGAGGAATCACACAAGAAATAACTATTTCGAAACATAATTGAAAGGAACGAGTAAAAAATTTCGTCTCATCATTTTAAACAAAAACTGAAGATGAAAACAGTTTCCATCTTTACCTTTTCTGTCTTTTGATTTTTAAATATGAAAATGCTAGCGCTGGAAATGATTATACATGTTCGTCTTCAAATAAGAAAATAAAAATATGGAAGATGGAGTCTGGTTTGTTTGTTAAGTTATTGTTGCATCTTTTGATTTTTCCATCTTTTTATCTTGCATCGTTCAATTGTTAAATGTGGAAGATGAATTGTCAATAGTCAGACACACTTTTTGTATGAACAAGATTGACGAATGTCTTCATATTACACCATATGCAGGATGAACATATCAGAAATGATATGCATACATATTTCGTGCTGCATTGAGTATTTTTAAAAATATTTTATTTTCCTACTAGCAAGTACCTGGCATGCGTTGCAATGCCACTGAAAGAAAGAAAGTGTTTGTGTTTTAATCCTGGCATGCGTTGCAATGCCACTGAAAGAAAGAAAGTATTTGTGAAAGTGATCGGGCTTGAGCAGTGCGAACTCGAACAGTTTCCAATCTTGCTTCCCGTTGCTCGTCTGTTTCAACTATTACAAATTCACACCGCGATTGTTTGACGTAACCAAGGCGCGAACCAAACATAAATAAGTAAACATGACGTATCTAAGGCACCTACAGTTCACACCGAAGACACGCGAAATTAGATATCGCTACAGACCGTGTTCGATCACGTGACGTATTTAAGGCGCCTACTGTTCGATCACGTGACGTATCTAAGGCGCCTACAGTTCACAGCGAACACACGGTAAATGTCGCAAAACTATATGAAATACACACATTTGTTAATTTGTACAATTTAAATGGTTGTACTAATTCAGAAACCTTCGCGGGCGTGCGCAGAACAACTCACCTAAGTTTTATCGCAATGGGATGAACGATATAAGAACGCATACGACACAAACAAACAAACATATAGATATGATACTTTCCTAAAGTAACAATTCAACTTTTGGGCGCAAACACAAAACATTTTACGGAATCCCGCACTCCACCCCAACCCCTATCTAACACTGATACCAATTCAAGTAAACATTTGGTGACTCCGGGTTCAAACAGCAGGTAGTTTTGTTGTATTTTAACACGAACTAAGAGACGGTTTATTGTTGAAAATGACAGCTTCTGACAGACCAATGTACCAGACTGGCCAGTCACCATTCACTGGAAGGAGTACAATAGAAATGCGTACATCTTGTCAGTTTGTTGGGAAACTTTGCTGATGCTTCGTGGTTCTTGTATGCACATACTTTCATATAGTTAATTCGTAGCTAAAAACACCTAGATAACGGCAATACGTATTATGCAAGATTTCGACTATAGACCTTATAATGGACAAATAAACTGCCATGTAAAACGTTCGTGTTAAATTCAAAGTGGATTCTACATCTGGGTAGAGATGCCTTTGCTTGCTTTGCAATCCGAGATGTCACAATTGGGAATCCGCGAGCGACAGGTAAGTGATAAATTATCCCAAGGCAGTTTTCAAAGAGACTGGGACGTATTGTAGTCGGAAGAGAGAGATTCAAATGTAGGCCGGATCAGTGCCGGTGCAAGGCATTTTGTTGCCCAAGGCGAGATCAGATATCTGGCGCCCCCCTTCCCACTCACGCCCTCCCCCACCCGCCCATCATGATTTGCCCCTTAGTCCAGCGCCCTAGGCGATTGCCTAGATCACCTAGCGGAAGCGCCGGCCCTGTGTCGGATTATCTATAAGCAATTTGTTCAGACTAATTGAATTATTCTGACTAGTGCTTGTTTGAACGTTGGCAAGAGTAGATCATTGAGAAGCTGGGAGACAATAGACTGCTATAAAAATGCGGGAAAGAACTTTCAAGGAAATTCTAAGTTGGGTTGACGATTTGTTCTTACATTGTACACATAGATGATCAACTAAAGAGCTTTGTGCTCCACCGTATTAAATCTGCAGAATTGGGAATATTAATTATAAAAATCAATTAGGTATACTATCTGTATTAACTGTATAAGTTATTAATAACAACCAGTGTCATAAAAATACATTTTATTTTGATCAAGTTATTTGAATAGTTAATTTAGTCAAACTAAACCAAAAATAACTACATATCGCCATCTTTTACAAATGTAATTTAAAAATGGATGCTCTAGAGACGCAAATAACCACCATTTACTTATAGCCAAGTGTATTGACGTATATTTAATCAGGCACTAAGATACAAAGTACTTTTGAGGTGGGTCAATGCGTACGTTCGTTGATATATACAGGAGTCGGTTATCATCTGAACTCTGGATGAAGGATGGTGACCATATTTATGTTTGCATGGGTGCGTAGATAGCACGGGGACGATAAAGTCCCATGTTAATAAGAGGAAATTGAAAGTTACATTTTCAAATAGGATTGTGCTTGTACACAATCTATCCGCCATGATGGAGGGAAGATGATTATATTTCGTATCATGCTTAATAAGCGTACGTCTATGAAAATTAAAGTTTTCAATCCTGATTTGTAGTCATCGGGGCGAGGCAATTCACATAGGTTGTGGATCGAACGTGTTTAATATACTTTGTGTATGTCTTTGATGCTATTAATTTGTAGTTGTGTTTTTTTTCTTTCCAGCTAAATAAAAGTTCGTATAATATTTAGCATTATATCCTTGGTCACTGTACCGTTGCAAAGAATTATGCATGCATGATTTTCATTTAATTGATACCCAGTGATGACGAATATAAATTATTGAATATAAAGTTGATATAACTGAATAACATTCTTTCACGTCCCTTCTAGATGTGTTTATTACAACAATCAATTTTCTTGACATGGAATATATTATCTTTCCTATATCTTATTATTTTTTAGTGTATTTGCGAGATGATTATTTTTAATACTGAATGGAAGGAAAAAGCAACAACGCAGTTACATAGCATTTACAGTATTATCATGCAATACATTGTGAACTCTCTGAAAGGTGAGAACTATACAGTTCCTTTGTCAAATTCTGGTAGATACAAGGGATAATAGTCGCTTATACATGGGGTGTGGGTCCTTTGGTATCTCTTATTTTCTGTAACTCAAAAACCACTTCGGGTCAATATTTTTTTTATACACGGTTTATGTTCTCAGCACACTTGACTTGAAATAATGAAAGAATAATTGCATTGTTTTGTTATTATAATATATACATTTGGGATCATGGTGGTCAAATTATAGTCGCTGTTGTTTAGCTTTGCAGTTTATTGTAAACCAAATCAAATATAACGTCACATTTCTAAGACCTGACTTAAGCTAAATCATTAAGTTTCCTTACCTGTGGAGCATATGCCAATCAAAGCTAGAACCAGCAAAGAGGTCTTCATCGTTGTGCTACAGCTAGTAAGATACAGTTCGGTCACTCACAAAAACCCTGGTTAAGGTGCGATTCGGCTCAAATATGAACTCTGCCCTTACTCGTAACACACTTTTATCTCTAACACTAATAGCTTACATGGTACATTGACAGATAATTGAATATCGTCCACGTGCTCCGCGGCAGCAATGCTTGCGTAATTGTTTGTGACTGCTGATAAAGGCAAAGATCATGAGGCTGTAAAGACTTTAAAAGTTAGCTGCGAATATGTTCTGCAATTTACTCCAAAGATGTGCTAGCCAGTCTAACAAAGGGACACACACACACACACACACACACACACACACACACACACACACACACACACATATAGAAAGAGTGAAAATAACAAGCTTGTAAAAACTTAATAAACAATTTATTGAGCACAAATATTTTCCAGAAAAGAAAAATAAACTTACGGTTTTAAGAACCAATTCCAAAATTAATCCAAAATATAATTCAAAATATTATTCAATAGAGAAATTGCAAAAGTCCTGGTAATAAAATGTCCAAATAATTCAAAGTTCGAATCCCAGCGAAGTATCCAAGATGGAATACGATGTCACTTGATGAAGTCAGTTCTTGCCAATAAAATTCTTTGAGCACAATTCTTTTCCAGATAAATAACAAAATAATTCCTCTTGATCCAAACAAATTGACATAATTTCCAGTACAAGGTAATTTAAAATAACTCAAAACGACACAACTTAATATTCTAACAGCCCCAGTTCTACTCAATAGTTCGCTCTCAAAACATAATTTACATACCTGTTTTAACGTAAACAAGAAAGGGGTCACGTGATCTTCTAGAATCTTTTAGAACAAATTTACGTTCACAAACTCACGTCACCATATGACCCAACTAAAAATAGAAAGAACTTTATACAAAGCTCCAAAATGTCCTTGGAACCAACCAATCATTTTAAAAGCTTGTTTACAACTCTGAAACCATGTTAGAAATGAAGTCAACAACCGGTGTTTATTCTGTAAAGTACAGCCCCCCCCCCAATGAACGAATCTTAAACTTAAAATGCCATATTTGAATCTAACAAACAAATTTAAAAATAAATGACTTAAATCGATTATATGTAACAATATATATATATATATATATATATATATATATATATATATATATATATATATATATATATATATATATATATATATATATATATATCTGAAGTGGGTTTTATGGCACCCCTCGTCACAGTAATAAACAGATTGGAGAAATCACGACAATATGTCGATTTCAAACATATATTTGTACAAGCTCTATAATCTTTACATTTCTTGTCATATGTATCGGTGGCCTATCTTTCGAAGCATCTATAAAGATGAACGCGCGTAACTTAGAAAAAACTAAGGTTCTAAATTTCATAGATATGTTGCCATCCTGTCCATTATCCAGCATACACCACAAGAAATTTCTTCTAAGGTTTGCATTTACGTGCTGTTCTGCAACAAGAGCCAACTTCGATGTTCATTGTCAGTAAATGATATTTAATAAATGTGTTTTTTTTTGTTGTGCTGGTTAATAATTTGTCATCGTTTCCTTTTATTTCCATACTATTTCCAGTAACCACCTCGAAGGCATTAATGAATGCAGTAGTGCATATAAAATTCATCAGATATTATAACGAGCGCCGTACTGTTTATATCGGATAGGTACGATCAAGAAGACTGTTATAGTATAACATATATATGAGCAGTTAGTTTCCAAAGTGTATTCTTCAAGAATAGCATGACATCGTATATGAAATAAAGTAGATACACTATGTAATATACAAAATGTTTTTCTGCACTTTTACCTTTGAAACTTTGAGTTAATATTAGCAACGTGAATGAGTACGGCATTTTGTTTACAAGAACGTCAGGAATCTCATGTTCATTATGCCGAAAGTTCTCAACAATTTCGTAAGCATGTTACTGAAACAATTAAACCTCTTTTCCCCCAACTTGAAAGAAAATAGCTGAAATAATCTCAAGAGACAAATAGAGAATTTTACGAAATATTCATGGACGACTGCCTCAGCCAGCAAAACCCGTTGTTAAAGAGATAAACTAAATGAAGACATAGTTAAAGAATTACGCAATACATTTGCTGAAGATGCTATAAAAGTCACCGATAAAGCTGATCCAAGTTAATTTTCAGTTCTTGTTGTTACAGGCTATGTAATGAGAAACAGAAGTACTGAAACCAACATATGAAAAATATATTAACAATATACAACATTGGATAACATTTTT
This sequence comes from Unio pictorum, assembly GCA_030141615.1. NCBI lineage: Eukaryota > Metazoa > Mollusca > Bivalvia > Unionida > Unionidae > Unio > Unio pictorum. Next base: position 3,609,333 of record JARLTB010000023.1, on the reverse strand, counting down.
AAATAAAATTAAAATTAAAAATGCAGGTCCAATCGACACAAAAAGTGCATCGTATATAGGTTATTTTGGTGCGATAAACGATGTGTATGGTCATTATGAAGAACAAAAACAGCAGAAAATGAAATATAAAAAACAACGAAAGTACAAAAAAGCAGAACAAACAAGAGTAAAATTTTTTCCATCTGTTCAAAAATTATTTAATAAATTATAATCTGGAACGTAAAAAAATATGAATGATAACGAATTAGCTGAATGTACTGCCAATGATTATAATTATTCGTCTGATATGGTACCAGAACATCATGGACTTTATAAGGATGATTATCATAAGATGATATTTAGAATTCGTCATAATAAGGGTGATGTTAGTACGGGTGATCCAGTAATTGTTAAGTTCTCTGCAAACGTAGATCAACTAATAAGCAAAACAGAAATAAATTGATCCATCGACAGTTCCATTTTCTAAATCACCAACTAAATCACAATCTCCTCAAAAATCTAGACAAGAACTTCCAGAACTAGTTAATCTCAAGGATAAATTTACGTCTTAAAAGGTTTTAAAATTATCAATAATTCAAAACGCGGAAAAATAGTACACTTTATTAGTATCAAGAATTCAAAACGCGGAGAAGTAGCACACTTTATTCTTATCAAGAATTGAAAACGCGGATAAGTAGTAAAAATTGTTGCATATGGATACTATAAAACAAAAAAAAGATGTAAAACCGAGATATAGTTTTTCTTGGAAGTGTAAAGCTGATTGGATTAAAGATGTATACTCTATATTTAGTAATAAACCCACCGAAGGTGATGACCCGTATTTTCTTTTAATTAAAGGTGATTTAAAACTAGCAAGGAAACGAAAAGACAAAGGAGAATATTATGATCCAGAAGATTCTCCTGGTTATACTGGAAATGGTATTTCTGGTCAAGGAAGGGGTCTTATTTCGTATCCTATATTGATATTGAACGATTATAATTCTGATTGGTGGAAAACGTGCCGATAATAATTCTAGAGATTTTATGAAGGAGGTGACGATTATTTACAGGTGGCGTCATTGATATTAATGTTTATAGTTCTCTCATCAATAAAATTGCTGATGACTATCACAGTGATGAAATAAAAAAATAATAAATAAGATGATTACACACAATGCTCAGCATGGACAGATCATGGTCGGAAGGATGAATTCGCGATTACCACGATACAAAGTGATAAACAATGATGGACTAGATGTTGTTATTCAAGTTTGTTTTTAGAAGAACAGCTACCAAAGTAATACCAACTGCAAAGCAATTAGGAATGAAATATATTGATTTTCTTCTTAACAAAGCTCCTGGCGCTATTGGTAATGTTGCCAGTTAAGCATTTTCAGCATTCAAAGATCAACTAGCACGATGTATACGATGAAAATCTCAGCCACCCCGACCAAAGCTTAAGTAATGCCTGCAAATGTTAGTGAAATAAAAAAATCAGGTGCAAATCAGAAACTAGTTGAGTTTGCCGGTGAAGTTTAAAACATAAAAAAACAAGTCTGATAGCACGTAGTGGTCTTCATGTTAGACAATAACAATTATAATAAAATGTTTAAACGTATATCCTATCCAGCTTTCGACATGGATGCGCCAGTACTCAAAGATGAATCTGTGTGCGATTATCAGTATTATCCTAATGAAGGAAGACATCCAAACCAGCGTGGACATATGAGAAAGTCAAGTTCAGGATATAAGTAGATATTTCTTACAAGCTGAAGCGTTTATTGAAGTGGGCGAAAATGTAAAATCGGATGATACAGTATATAAAGCTGATGTTAGTGCTGGTTTTGTTGATTATGGAATTATGGCATTGTTTAATAGAGGTTCATATATGATTAATGGATGAAATATTGAAATAGTTATAAAATACGTTGATGTTGCTAGAACGATAATTTGCCTAGCAAGATATTCTAATGATCATTCAAGATCAGCCGGTCTATCAATGATGTTTGAGAAAGATACTTCCAATAATACAGATAATAGAAACGTATCTATTGGTAATGTAAGAAACGCTGAAGAGACTGCAGAAACACCTGTAGTAATATTGATGAATAATGATTTCAACTTGGTATGATTTACACGCCGATTAATTTTCAGGTGCAATTCCACTATCTCACATTTTCGGAGTTTTTAGAAATGATAGAAAGGTCTATTTGTAAACCGGGCATACAGTAGTGCTTGTAAGAAAAGCTACTGATGATGATGCAATTTGGCAACCTGGAGGAGGTGCTGTTAAAGTAACACTATCAGAACTGTAACTGCGCATGCCAGTAATGACTCCAACGATTGCCGAACACAAATTACTCGCTTTTATTGATCAAGGCGGTAATTCAATGTTACCACGGTTAACAGTAACTACAGATACTGTTCAAAGTAATTTGTGGGGCTACTTACATGGCACATTGCATCACTGCAAGGCGTTTCTGCTCCATAACATTTTTTCTTTGCTTTAAAAATACTAATCGAATAAATTTTGAAACGCAGATTCATATGTAATTTGATAACTTGATGTGTCTGATGTTTTGTTGAGGACAAATGGCCAACCAAAACCATACGAGATAGTTTACTTAATTTCGAACAAAATCATTTAGCAGGTTCGTTTCATCGTTTGATGACTTTTATGGGACTAATCATATAATAGACACTGGTTTACAAATATCACAGTTTGATTTCACAAATATGAATCCAATTAATCGACGTTGATTACAGAGCAATTGCTGTTATACTTAGCGACAATTCAATGTTACTTGAAGGTGCTGTTGGGAGAATGAAAGTCCATGATACACCAGTAGACAACATGTAATTAAATCGCTCATGATATTATAATATCAATTAGTCACTGTAAGCTACCTTGAATCCAAAACTAGGAGTTGAACTTCCACATCATCGAGGTCCATTAAAGATTCAATAAAAACAGGTGGTATATTTCCACTTATTGCATATGTACCTGTATTATTATATGCTGCTGCACGCGCTGCATTATGGGCTGTCGGAACCTCTGCTGGAAAGGCGTTAAAGAAAGCAACTGGAGAAAGATTTAGAAAAAGAGTGAAGGGTCTAAGACTACCAAGAATTCCACATTCATAATACGGAAGAATATACTTGAGATTTTCGGGAACACTTTGTTAATACTGGCAATGTATAATTGTGAGTTAATTAATGCGGCTAAAAATTTAAATATAACATATTTGGAGGTGTTTATATGCGTGACCAATTAACTAGCCAGCACAATAATGTTGAAACCTGTATCATTAATCTCGATAATAGTTCTGGTCCAGGTACACATTGGGTTGCATACGCTATTTGATCTAATTGTAATTGTTCATTTTGATTCTTATGGGTTGTCACAACCAAAAGAATTTTTAAAATATGTCGGTGAACTCAAATGCAGATTTCAGTGACACTGTAACGAATAAATAAATCGATAATATAGACTTAACAATGATGAACTCGTTAACGACAATCAATAATGCAATAATCAAAAGATCTGATTATACTGCCATCATAACCACGTTCTTGAGGTTTCGAATAAACGTCAGTTGAACCATTTACGTGTTTCATGGAAGTCCAGCGGTTATCGACAATAAAATTGTTGACATAAAAAGATCTATGACAACGATTATATACGGTAGCTTTTGGATGAGTATTATGGTCGTCACTCAATAAATTCATCAAAAATCGCACTGATGTTACTAGTATGTACAGGTTCCCAGTACAAGGTGTTAAAGTATTTACAATATCCACCACAATACCACTACGTTATCCACTTACAGTCTGTTCTCGATTTATGTTCGTGATGTTGGATATTTATCAATCATTGATCGTTGGGATAGCTTAAAATTCAGCCTGAATAAACAGGACCATCCGAACCAAAATGAGATGATTGCATCATATATGAGCAAAACTAAAAATATTAAAAATCGGTCAGACTTAATGATTTGGAAGGGTCAAAGATCAAGCGATTCTCTAATTGATTTTGATGATTTTCGATAAATTATCGGTTAACACAATCTGAAATGAATTTGTAAAATCCAATTTTGATGATCTCAGATGATTTATTAGCAATCACTGTTTTAATTTTCACGATCTGATTTAATCTGTTTCAGTTGTCTAACAAGTGTATATTTATAGTATTTTTGATTATTTCGTGAGATAATTTTGATCGAATTTTGTCAATCGCTGGCGATAAAGAGACAATTTGTCCCACATCCGTACATTTAATAATTGCCAAACATTGTAACCTGTTGAATAGACTGAATTAATCTATACTCTGAAGACGGTGTATATCCATCTTCAAATATTCTTTTATGAAGGAGCCAAAATCGCAAAGAATGTTCTCAGGATCAAGTTGAAATTTTCTATACCGTGATGACTTTAATAAAACAATATTATATACAAATGAACTAGAAAAATATTAATGATATTATTTCTGCAATAAAAAAAATAAAACATGACGGTAAAATATATATTTAAATAATATTTTTACTTATCTCTGTTCACTCCTGATCCAGTCTGTCTCAGATAAGAAATTCGTTGAGGCGAACACGATTTGAATTTTTTTAAGACGTGCAGCTAACCTTGCAGTCTGCTATCCAGGACGTTTTCTTGGAATGGTCGAATGTTCGGAATATGTTAAAAGATTGGGAGATCCAGCACAACAGATGACCATTGTTACGATAAACGGACCATTACCGGATTTGACTTGATTCGCCTGTATTGAGACATTTTGAGTTTGCTAAGTGTATTCATCCAATTGATGTGCATGGTTCGGTGGACACTTTTCAGAAAAGACGTGGTTACAGATTGAATTGTTTAGATATATGATCAACGCAAAAATAATAACATTTCAGGAAATAAGTGATGCAATTGTATAATATCGTACTCAAGATGAATGTTGGTTACCACAACAAAAGGAATATATTTATATGATGAAAATACTGATATAACCGAATTCGAAAATAAAACCGCAAAATGTCTTGGCAGAATAATAATCTGTAAATTCACACAAGGAGGACGATATGATAATAAACTACACTATATAAGACAAATTATGGACGTTGCTGAACTCGATTATATAATTGCTTAAGCAAGGAAGAGAAATATATGTGTAAGTCCAACAAACGCTTACTCATCTAATGTAACTAAATTAGGTACAATTCTTGGTTGCATTTATGTCTAATCACCGAAGTTTACTCATTTAATATTTTAAATGCTTGGGTATTTTTCGAATATGTATTATCGATGATAAACATATTTACTATAGGATTAAATGATCATGGTTGGGTATTTATTGATGTGTAAATTTTACCTAATCACTCACAAAGTAAATAAAGTTCGAAGGACTTTATGTTAACTTTGAGAGTGATTAGGTAAAATTTACACATCAATAAATACCCAACCATGATCATTTAATCCTTATAATTCCAATTTCATCATTTCTATTGTCAAATTAACTTATTCCATCACTAATGCATTCGAATTTACGTAGCGCGTAGTTACCTTTCATTCGGCGTTTCACACCGCCCCGTAATACATAACCTGTACAGAATCACACGAAGAAATTGACTACAGCCACAGTTACGTTTATTCATAAACTTCATCTTTTACATCATAGGCAATAGTTACCGTGGTTTTTAACACATTTTGATTACTGACAACATTCTTGTTCAATTTTAGTCAGTCCCATCTGTTACGTCAGATGACCATGACCTTACATAATAACAACTGATACCGACTCAACAAGTGTGCTAAATTAAATTTCAATCAAACCTGAAATCATTTTTGATTTTTTCAGTGAATACTTCCAATTTTTATGGAAATATGAACAAGATGATGCTATCCCTTACTATATAAAGGTAACAATGAAATAAATTCTATACAAGAGTAACATTTTATGTCATTCTCAGCAGCGTTAATACTTAACGAGACCCACTCGGTGATCTAGTGAGAAATGAAATGTAACTACTGTCACAGTTACGTTTATTCAGAAACTTCATACTTTACAAAATAACATAATTCTTGTTATTATACAATTCTTGTCCATTTTGCTCGACTATGTAGCAGACGAATGCTAAATTGTATAGTAAACTATGCATCTGAATCAAAGAATATTGGAAAAAGTATAAAAAGTGTAAAAGTTATATTTATTTGCAGAATTATATATTTTACAGATGACAAAATCGTTTCACAATAACGTGTCTGCAATGTTTATTTATATTTCAAAAACCGAAAGTAGTCCCAGAATTTATCGAAGTGTAAACAATACGTGATCAACATCACGTGACCGTTTACATCCAATCATATTACAGGAAATTCGTTTAATTCATAAAAATTGGAATTATTAAACCGTGATTAGAGTCGCTACTGATTCAATTATATCGAAAGAAATATTCAGAAATGCTGACTCAGTTTTATTTAAATACTGCTTACTATGTATCATGGGGCGAACGTTGAATAAAAGAAGAAATGTTACATAATTATTCTGAATTTGCCGACGCTGAAATCAAGGACATTTATTGCAGAAAATATCAGACATTAAAATTATCAATTTGCTCCGTCAGTATATAATCATGTGACTAGACATAAGAAAGTTTATTTAATTGACCGGAGGATCTGGTAAACTTATTCGTGCTATTGAAGTATCTCGACAGATTCGCCAAACTCTGTTGATATGATCGTTTTAGCCCCTACACACGGACTCGCCAGAGCAATGAGCGAACGAGGAGTTAAATGATAACTGATGATAAACAAATTCGATGGAAAGGAGATAAATGAACTCCTGAACGAATGGGTGAAAACTGTATCATAAGAATCATCATTTCGGATGAAAGATGTACAGTATCTAGAGATAGATTAAACATATTTCTTGATTGGTTGTTGATAAAAAATACTGCTGTGATAATGTGCGGCGATAATGGTCAAATACCACCTTTTGTTGTATTGTCTCCACACGAATTTCTAATTAAGAGAGATTAAACAAGTAATCAGACATCAGCCGAATAAAATTCAGTGTGAAACAATGTCTGAAGTAATTCTAGAAATAAATATAACCGATTTTTTGGAATATGTGGTGACTAGATGACGTGAATGTCGCAAGTATAAAGATAGTTCAACAATAATTTTTTTCTTTACATAAGGAAATGTTTTAAAATATACCAGTACCAATGTGTGTTCGTCCAGCAGATACACGCAAATAGAATACTGAATTGTGTTAAATGATATTGTTTTAGTTCCTGTCAATGTTGCTGAGAGCGCAGTAAAAGACAAAACTCAATGAACGCTAGGTAACGCAATGACAATACATTCATCTCAAGGATTAACTATTACTGATACAGTTGTTTGGAGCGTCGATGATTGTATAGTCAGATTTAATTTATCTTGCAGTGCCTTGAGTCAGAAGACTATCTAAGTTTTGGAGGATTATTGAAACTGCTGGAACCAATAACGATGTTGTTATCGATGATATAGTAAGACAAAATTAGCTAGCTAAAAACAATGTGATAAAACAAACTGGTCTTTGATCTTGACACTGAATTGATCATGAATTAAAACAACGACATAATAATTTATTTTTAAAGTTGTAACAGAGTAATGTTGTTGCAATTTTCACTGTTGATAGAATTAACAGTAGTGTTAGACACAAGCGTGAAAATGTTATGCTGACCTGTCTTGTGTGTAATCTTTACATCTGCAATATGTCTTTGTTGTCGATTTTGATGTTTAGATGCTGCATCATGAACGTGACATGTACGATCAATACCATTTACTGGATACTCTCTGGGTTTTGGTCAATCTAGTTTTTCTCCTTGGTAATTAGCCCATGGAGTTCCTGGAACTTTTGACAATAATGTAGCCATGCCATCGCCATCTTAATATTGAATTTTAAATAAAAGCGTTAAAAAAATCTGTTACATATGGCACATTTTCCACCATATGCTATTTTCCATTTTTTTTTGTAACTGTAGCTAAATCAATGGTTGGAGTTTTAACTCTAGAAGATAAACATTATAAATTCATATATTTATAACATGGATGTAATTTAATTTTCAGCAACAAATAAACAAGAACTTAATCCAGCTCTACTGAATTATATAAGGATGATAATCATAGGTCCATCTAGGTTTGGTAAAGCGCAATTATTACTTAAACTAATAATGAGATGGCTCCAGTAGGATAAAAAAGTTGAAAATTTCTATCAGACATAGCTGTTAATGTATTTAGTTGGAATGAGGCCCAGTCTATTCTGCAATCGATATACATATGCAGTCAGTTTACTATTGATTGGTTACGCAGTCTAGACTCGTTATTTAATTACATGTCGATCAAACACTTGCAGCGTGTAATATACAAGCGTTGTAAGAAGAGGCTAAACATTTTTCATGCTGGTTAATATATTGGTGATTGCGAGATTGCAGGCCATGAACTCGTGAACAGGTTAGAAAAGGTAATGACATCAATTTCAATTGCCATCAGGGTCCCGACAGCCCCTAACGCTGCAGTGTTTGCTATAGCTGGGGCGGTAGCGGTTATTAAGGCTGGTATAGCTGCAGAAGTGGAAATATGCCTCATGATTTTGCGTTATCGGAAAAAGCACCCGTGGACAGAGTAATTCGTATTCCGGTCTTGTTTTGTTTGGCATTTTCACCACTTTTAATTTGACTCTTTTTTCTAAAGCTTTATTGTGGGTTTTTCTCTGACGCGGTTTGTAGTGTTGCAATCTGATACGGAGTCAGAGTAACATTTACACGAGGATCTGACATTTTATAATATTTTCGAGTGATCTAATTTGGAATTATGACTTTTTTCTAATGGTACATCAACGACTATGATTCATCCACAGCACCTTCAATTAACATTGTTTTGTCTCTGAGAAAAGATAGTGATTGCCTTGTAGTTAACACCACCATTAGGGTTGACACGAGCTCAAAAGTGAATATCAACAACATACTGTGTAAAAAAGTCTAAATATTCCATTAAAAATAATAAATAGATTATAAATGTGATAAATCTAATAGTAATATTTGTAAACCAGCATCTATATTCTGGTCCCGTCCCGTAAATGTCATTAAACGATGAAATCCATGTGCTACGTAATTTGTATGGAAATTCAATCATATATCTTAAGATGGTTCTTGGTGTCCGTTATTTCTCAAAGAAACATCAGACACCGAGTTTATCAAATATCATTGGATTTTGTTCTTGATTATTTAATCGTGTAACATCCTCAAATGCTACAAATGTATGCCGTGATGCAGAAAGACCCTGTTGTGATGTAAAAATAGTACTTCGAGTACTCTCTGTAGTTGTTGGTAACCATGATAATACCGATTTACCGCCTGAGTCAATAACAGAAAGCTGCTTTTGTTCTTCAGCAATCGACGGAGTCATAACGACATCCACAACGAAAGTTTACACAATTGTGCTTTATCAACAGCAGCGCCATTTTCTCGCCAGATAGCATCATTTTCACAATTATATTTAACCTTCCTAATATTTCTGCAAAATCCAAAGATGTGAGACAGTGGAAATGCGCATTAAAATCTTTACGATTATCTTTTAACAAAGCATTAAGGGTTTTAAATCCTAAACTGTTTTTGGCGCTTTGTACTATCGAAAATGCAACAGGTGGTTTTATCATTCCAGCTGGTTGTGGATCAACCTCGGTATCCCGTGCTGTTTGTACAGTAAGGCATGGCCGGTCATCCGGATGGTCAGAATTATCCTTGGTAAACATCATCGTTGGACTAGCTGATTTATAATCACCTGAATACCTTGCAAGACCTAACATTGTTGTGGCAATTTCAACGTGATTTTGGATTGTCTCCATTTCCCTTGCATCAATCATGTAAGTAGCGCTTTCCTGAGAATTATTTCAACTAGTGTTTCTCCTATGAGGATTTCTAGTTGATCTACGTTGTTGAGAATGTTGTTGGGACAAGAAATAATATCACTTCCTCCTGGCGTAGTCAGGGTAGTAAAACTACTTCCAGTAGCACCGGTGTCAGGTGGATCGTAAGTCTTCCTGGTTTTTAAAAAGAAGATTGTGATTTTTTTCTGTTGTGGAGCAATTCGTGAAATAAATTGTTGTTGTTCTTTCTGCTGTTGCGGCGGAGGAAGTTGATATGAAGGCTGTTGCTGCTGTGAAGAAGATTGTTTTTGCTGAAATTTTGCTATGGCCTTATTAAAAAGTTTCTTTACTCTTTCATCAAGTGTTCTATATCTTAAATCATCATCTCTGGCTTGTTTGTTATTGTATAATATGCGATATATACATTTAATAAAATTAGCATCGCTTACATTTTCATTTTCCGGGTATAAAATATCATAAATTCTAAATATATTTCCTAATATTTTTTTAGCTAAATCATTTTCGTTAGTATTTTTTTAAATATTCGATAATACGCTCCTTGGACTTTTCAATCAGTATATTTTATATTTTAGGTTTAGGTGCAAGTTCCTTTTTCAATTCGGTGATTTCAGTACGAACTTTGCCAATACCCTCAAGTATTTCTTCATTTATGGGTGGCGGCTGAGAAGCTGCTATATCAGTTGGAAGATCTAATAAAAGAAATCTATATTGTTTATTTAGTTCATTCTGCTATTTTTGCAGTTTGCTCAGCAGTTCGTTTTGACACTGGATGAAGATCCAACTTAATGGCAGCTGTAATTCCTTCAGTAACGTTTATAACGGGTGTAAATAACTGTAAACCTTCTGCAAATTCTACCTGTGACTCTTGAAGCGCTTGTAATTATTTCCTGACAGAAGCACGGACTGGTATAAATTTCTTAATTGTTTCTAGTCGCGCTCGAGCTGATCTAGCTGTTTAAGATTCTGATACCATATTATTCATATATAATTAATGATCTAATTTACAGCAGCAGAGGGTGTGACCTCGATAAGGAGTGAACGTAGTAAATAACAGGTATATAGTTTTTCGAAAACAACGACGAGAAAGAAATAACAACCAGAGAGAGAGAGAGAGAGAGAGAGAGAGAGAGAGAGAGAGAGAGAGACTCTGCGTGTTAGAGGCTTCGGTTTCACGTTATCAGCTGGATTTTCTTTTCGCTTTTGTAAATGCCTTAATTTAGCAAATGGAACTTTCTAAAAGTTAATCGGTTTCCCCCTCTGCTGCTTCAAAACAATACCAAAGTGCCAAAAAGGTACAGAATAAGTAGTTAGCTGATAATATATATAAAGTTAATTTTATTTGTGCAATATTTCAATATGGTATATATTTCATGTTTCTGTTTTGTTTTTAGTTTTTATTTAGCGATCTTTTGGTTTTTGAAATAGTGAAATTACCTTCAAAGAATAATTATGATCCAGAATTATTCAGCCGTGTTTTATTTCAAAATTTAAATGGTTTGTAATTAATTACTTACTACATTAACAACCAATATATGTATTGTCCAGCAATAGGCTATTATTTCTCATCCGGCTTCAATGATACATCGAATGACCTGGTCTTTACATGTATGCTACCACGATTTCGACAGAAACTTCAAACACTATAATTAATTAATCTGCAACGGCTTGTTGAAATATTTCGAAGTATATAGTATGGTCAGAACTGCAAATACAGTCCTAAACTTTATTACTAGTTGAATGGCAAAGGCCGAGATTTGAACAATGAATCAACAGAAATATGAAGTAGTCATTCATTCTCAATGGTCTAACCATATTATTATTATTGATATTATTATTATTATTATTATTATTATTATTATTATTATTATTAATAATTTTATTTTGTTTTATGCGACAGAAAAGAACGCTTTTGATCGTTTATATTGAAAGATCCTTAAACAATTATCAAAAAGTATTAAACAAACTTAAGAGTCTCAACATATGTTTTGTGCCTCTGAAGTATTCTAAATCCATATGTTTCATAATTGTTTTATTTATTCATTAAGTGCATTAGGAAATTCGATTTGGACTGAAAATCGAAAACGTTAAGTTACAGGCTAAACAGGAATTCTCCAAGTCCATCGCCAACTTGTTCCAATTTCCGGATATACTCTGAGATCTTATGTACGGACTTGATTTGTTCATCCAGGAAGTGATGTTCCAGTACATGTTCAAACTGAAATAGGGACAAACTCTGACAATACGAGTACAAGAAAGAAAACAGTTCTTGAATGTGAGCCTATCTGCTATACGCCATATTTTCAAATTAGTTCAGATATTGCTGTTTATGTGGGGTTTGGTCATCATACAGACAAAATATGTAAACTATGAATATCTGCCTTGTCGTATTAGTTTCATTTCAGTCTAGTTTAAATTTTTGTGTAGACTTTTCGTTTGTGTAAGTATATGCTTGAGAGAAAAAAATAGTATGTTGGGTAAACGTCCTCATTATGGTACGTCCAGAACTTGCCCTGATCCATCCATGTGAAAGTTCGGGGTACATGGTCTTCGTATTAAATGTATATACCTGCGACAACCTTTATAGTTTGAGAAAAAATGATGTCGAGCAAATTTTATCAGCAAAGTCGTACGTGAAATACACTGATACCCCCCCCCCCCAAAAAAAAAAAGAAAAATAGAAAAAAAAAAGAAAGCAAACAACAATTTAATTTTGTTCTTGGGGTTTGGAGGCAAACAACCCATATTCTGTTTTCATTCGATCTGAACTCAAATCATCATTAGTAAGGGTAGAGTTGTCTACCTGTAAGTAACTGTATCTTGTATGACATCACAAGGACAAGGCAGAAGTAAATATCTCATTTGAAAAGGCGACTAACGCGATATGTATCTCTGCATCTCCATTAACTTCAATTATCTTTATAAATCGATACAAGTCGTCAAAATCAATTTCCTTGATAAATATCTGCCATTAAAGAGTTTTAAAAGAATCTGATGACAATAAAGAGAAAGATTTTGGTAAATTGCATGAAACAGTTACAGGATATGCGAATATGCGATACGCATTTAAGAATGAATCACGTTATAAAGAAAATGATTTAATGTAGAATATTATTACAAGCTAATATCTTTGGAAATGGAATGCTCTCATTACAAGAAAACTGCGTTAACTCATTTTGGTTAAAGGGCTACTTACATGAGCGTCTTTTAGTTTTCCTGCCAGATCATGAAGATCGTATATTGATGATGTGACAAATCGTTCAAGGATCAAAGAGTCCTGCATTGCCCAGAGACCGTTCTTCCAAGTCTTGCGGTCCTGTATACAAATTGTGAGCGGAGTTACTAAAATTTGCTGGAAGTATAGCTTCTGATCTCTCAAGAAATGGAGATCAACTCATAAAAATATGCATGCACACATAGTTGTTATTATAATAACATAATCTATCAAATTATGAAAACAACAAAACCGAAATTAAACCACAGAAAGTGAAATCCAATTATGAAGAACCAGGGAACATGAAACTACAAGATCTCGGCTTAAATAATTAGTTTTGTTTTAATAACTTTCTTTCTTGGAATATTTAAAACAATTTTTACTGTATGATGAACAGAAAGTGAGGTTATTGGTCAATATTTGTGTGTAGTGGTTAGTATCGACTTGTGCTATTCGATATTGTCTCAGCTATCTCACATTTTGTCAGTATACAGATTTTGCTAACTAACTCGTGTGTTTGCTAGCTTGTCCGGGTGTTAGTCAGTAAGTTAGTGTAGGTGCTGATTAGTATGAATACATCTTAGAGTCGGTGTTAAATTGGCAGACTGTCCCACAATATTAAATTCCATATACTCCCAAAATATCGTCCAATGATAAATTCCTTCCTTCGTACCCTCCCCATAGTGACCACCAATGTTAAACCAATCTACAGTTTTAGCTATATATTCCTCTTTGCCCCACACCAGCCCAATCAAGGAACTGTGCGAAATGGAAACTCTGGTAAAGCGTCAGTCTGCCGTTTAGACCGCGATCTTCCTCTACTGGTCTACATTGTACTTACTGGACAGACATCATCTGCCAGCATTTTCTTCTGGCTCATGAAGTAACAGATCTAAATATAAAAAAGATTTTGTCATTGATACTACTACTACTACTACTACTACTACTACTACTACTACTACTACTACTACTACTACTACTAATGATGATAATAATAATAATAATAACAAAATGTATGTATGTATGTATGTATGTATGTATGTATGTACGTACGTACGTATGAATGTATGGTAGTATGTATGTATTTATTTATTTATCAAAATAACAACAGGTCAATGTTTTTTTATTCCTTTAACGGTTCTTTGTTAACGAATATATAAAATTATATACTTTTTAGTGCTTGTTATATTTATGTAAATCACATAGGGAGCTAGGGAAAAAAAGAGACAAACAATCACAGTGACAGAAAAAAAAACTTACGCAGGCATTGGATCCAAAGCTGAGCGTTTGCATGTCTTTGTGTGCTCTAATAGTTTGACACACACTGTCGAACTGAAAAGTTGACACGCAAATGAAGACAAAGATAAGCAACATGCTGTAATACATTAACTGCTACGTTCTTGATACTGAATAAAGTTTCTATATCCTTGTACTCTAAAAAGTGGCATTTTCGTTTCCTCGGGTGTACTGCATTCATAACCGTGAGAAATTAAATAATACATTAGTACTCATTAGAAACGGTAACTGTGAGAAATTAATTTATTCATTCTATAAGAAGCGAACAATGGAAGCAAAGCCATGCTGGCAACGATATCATTTACAAGTTTTGGACAAGAGGGACTTTACATGTTTTGGTCAACATGGCCCACGGTGTTAGAGATATTGGTCCACCCAAGCCTAAAGTAATAAATACGTCCTCAAAATGAATTTAAGTATATAAAAATGGTTATGTGAACAAACTTATCGGTTTAGGATGAACCGTGTTAATTAGTTCCTTTCTATTCTCAAACAGGGTATGAATAGCATAGTGTAAGTGTGCATCAGACCCACCTCAGTGTCGTAGAGTGTCAGGAAACCCCCTCTTTTGTTGAGATAATCCATTAGGTATGTTGCGTGCTCCCGTTCCTCTTTGGAAGCATCCTCGAAATATTTGGCAAATACTGGCAGTGCGACATCTGCCCGGCTGAAGTACTGGGACTGCAAATAAATAAATAAATAAATAAATAAATAAATAAATAAATAAATAAATAAATAAATAAATAAATGAAATTTATTTACAATCACAGGGGCGGTAAGAACTTATGAATATTGATAAGTAATGTTATGCGCCTTTATAGGACTTGTCTGAGTAATTCAGAAGTGGAAAAGTCATGACTTTGCATTCGGTGCCATAAATGAGACATTTAATAATGCTAGGAACGCCTTGATAATTAATTATTGACAGTCCGTCTATTTCCTGTCCTTTGAAAGATAATACAATCCAATGTTTTGACAATTTTGATCCACATATTTTAAAAAAAATTGGTCTTACACATACTTGTGTATAACTTGATGCAGAATTCCTTAAAAATATTTGTTTCAAGCTTCTAAAGTCCACAAACAAACACTTATTAGGAACAACGAAAACAGACGGTACTCAGTGAATTATACTAAAGCAGGGCAATCTGCAAATGGCTGCTACCCGAGGTTACACTGTCATATTGGCCATAGAAATGAAGTAATAATCCTAGACATTGATGTAGAAGATGGCTCCTATTGTACGACATGGTAATCCTTGTTCTTGACATTTTCTTCGTCAGTGTGGATAAGCAGTTGTGTTGGATGTATATGTCACAGGGAAAGATACTCGTGAGAGGACCTGGACTAAACTCGGAAACTTACTAATGGGCGCTCTATTAACTATCTGAACCGATGCACCCTACTCCAAGCCTACAATACCTATTTAAATATTTTTAAAAAATGGGGGAAATTGTATAAGCTTGAAATGTAAAATGTACAAAGCAAGATATATGCTTGTAATTCAGCTTTATAGACTTTTTTTCAAATTTGCCTTGCTCTTTAAAAAAAATGTTTTCTACTAGTTAAGCAGTCTGGGTTTTGAAAACATACTATATATCTAACGGTTATTTGAAAACATACTATATATCTAACGGTTATTTGAAAACATACTATATATCTAACGGTTATTTGAAAACATACTATATATCTAACGGTTATTTGAAAACATACTATATATCTAACGGTTATTTGAAAACATACTATATATCTAACGGTTATTTGAAAACATACTATATATCTAACGGTTATTTGTACTTTTAGCTCTGATGTGGAAATATTTTTAGATGTCAAAATGTCCGCTTTGCTTGGTCGAACTTTATGGTTATTGCTCCAACCTGTTAGCCGTTTAATCGTCATTAATTAGACTTTATTTTTTAAAACTATGATCCATTGATTTAAATATATCGACGTATCTATGTAATATGCCAGATGGACGAATTCCACCATGCAATACATTTATATACACATTCATATTTATTTAGAATAACTACTAGAACTTCGTGAATATTCCATTACAATGTTCAGACTGATTGTTCTAATAACATCCATGTAATATGTACTACCTATCTTATTATCAGAGACTCCAGTTTTGTTGAAAAGAAATTACACACATTTTGATATTTATTATTCTGGAATATAAAGAGCGATAATCTTGAAAACTCTTTATAAGGATTTACAGTATTTCGTCTGTTTTATCGCTATGTCAAAATGCGAATCAGGTTATTCTTATAACATTTACTGTACCGTTAGTCTCCAAAACATCTACTGCACCGTTAGTCTCCAAAACATTTACTGTATCGTTAGTCTCCAAACGTTTTAAGTGAATAGACAGTATTAGGCACCACCAGTCTTGCAACACTGGCGTTTAACTATGTCTTCACTTAGTCATAAAGGCAACCGTTTTCGGTAATAACAGCTAAAATGTCATTCTGGTTTATGCCATAGTTCATGAATGGTGGGAATCCTACAGTTTCTATTAACTAAAGTACACAGCTAGAAGGAATGAGAGCGACGAGTACCTTTCCCAAGCCCTATGAATGTGCCTGAGTTAAACTTAAAACTTGCGTTTATCAGGCTGCTCAGTGTTTCTTCGTCTCTAGACTTATCACATTTGTATAGAATAGTCAGACTCAGTTTGCAAGAACGACACGTTGCAGATTGCGAGAAATAAAAATTGTCCAGAATTTAATAGATTTTCGATTTTGTTTTGCATACGACGTCTAACTTGTAATAAATTCACCTATGCATCTTGTGATAACTTCTTCAAACGTTCTTCAAGGAATCAAATACAATACGACTCCATCCAGGTTTATAAAAGAAACAAACACCGTACACATAGCGCAACACACTATTTATAGATGTACAGTCAGTTAATAATGTGCAATTATACTAAAAAAAAAATAAAAAAAAATAAGACATTACTGATTATTCACTTATTCGATTTCTATGAAGAGATGGTGAATTAATAATCTTTATAAAGTGTCATCTCTTGTATGCATTATTCTAAGCTAAAAGGCTATCCTTTAACTGACTAACATGATACGGTCTAGTTTAATCGTACATTTCGTAGCCCATGCTAGATACATCAGTTGAACTGTTATCTTGGCTGACCCACCATAGCATAACATGGGTTGGGCATATTCAAAGATGACTAACTTAGACTAACTTTAGCTAACGTCACTTCTATTATGGTACAAGTTTGATAAGATGAATTTTATCCAAATCGAAAGTGAAATAAACTAAACTTGTGTGCACAAATCTTGTTTAAAACTATATGTGCTTATTGATTAGCCTGTGAAATTTTTCTTTGCTCTAAAGCAGGTTTCAAAGATAACATAACATTTTGTTTTTGTATTACCTGATTTTAATTGAGGAGGGAGCAGAAATTACACGCACATGAATTAAAAGTCTGGCAGTAAAACAGTGATAATGAATTTTCTTTTCTTGCTTGATATTACCATGAGGATCATTTCATCTGTTTGCCAAGAACTGGAATACATTTGAACCTTGTGATTTCATCATCATACAGATTGGCAAAAAGATGAACATAATATTCTTTATTTTGGCGACTCGTATGTGAATAATAATTTAATATAAGTATTTTTGTTTCTAAAAATTATGTGTTCAATTGACAAACGCGATTTCAGTGTTTGAATAGAGCTAGCGTCAAAGTATCGCAAACGCCACTTAGGCAGGAGCTGACTCTGATTACATATGTTCTATCTTTGAATTGGAGCTGACATGTGCATATATTTTCTACATCTGAAATGAATATACCTAAGCTCCCGGCATAGTTTTACGTGCAGTTATTATGTATGGCATTCAACTCGGCAACACATTTTAAGCATGAAATTCAAACTCAAATTGTAAGTAAGAATATATGAATGGACTATAGCTTCGTCAGAAACAAAAGTTAATTATAGAAAGTTCCTTAATAACGTAGCATTAGTAAAGAATTTGCTTACCCAATTACATTGGAAACCTTCCGGTATCCAAATCCTGCAGGGTAACCAGATCCGACCATTTTAATTTTATTTTTAATTAAACACGTAAAGTAGTTTGAGATTGACTGAGACGTTAGAATCTATTACATTTAATTCTAATACTAGACTATTCTGTAAGCGGTTTTTAAAAAAAGAAGAAAACAAAAAAAAAAATAAATTGTTCAAATAAGTGACATAAACTTGTAAGCTGAAGTGCCTAAAGCATATATCGCAATCGTCGCCGTAGCTCATGTAATAAAGTCACTATTACAGCCATTTGGCTATTATCAGAAACTTCTGAGGTCGGCGAAGTTTCACCGATTCAAAACCATCTAATGACAGACTGTCCTTTGAAATTAGATTCCATCAAGACATGTCTGATGTTTTGTGTCCGTTTTAAGGCGTCTGATTGGTCGTAAACTTTGAAAACAGAGTTCATACAGGTTTTACTCTAAAACAAACTATCAACAGCATCAAAAAAAGTATTGCATACTTTCTTATTCATAAAAATGATATATTTTGAGGTTTGCCTTGTCTAGAGTTTTAAAGGTACGAATAATATTTTCTGCCCCAAAAATACATAACCGGGGATGACAGAAAACAAATTAAATATTGTGATTAAAATTACATCCGTGCACTCTATTTATTATTTGAAGCAATGAGTTGATAATGATAATGATAGTAAATAATTGATGATAGTATTATTTTTCTTTCGCATAAAATTCATTGGTTTTCTTAACTACGACATTGCTCTTGCCGGATGCAACATTTGTTTTTAATGGCCAGAAGCTTCCATTTTCGGTGTAAATATTTATCTCTCATATACAGTACAATGCTATTTCTACTATATAATTGACCTACGTTAGTTAGAAGTAAACAACCGATATTATACACGTAAAATTGATTTGATACGCAAAAGATAATGATATTTTGATGTTGTTATAAAAATAAAATAAAATAGATATATGAATGCCAAATACCTACCTGAAACATAACTAATGTTTTTGTGCTGTGCAAAATAACATTTTATTTAAATCATCTATTACTGTGACCTTAGCAGGTCAAATGTAAGTAATTTATTTCTACTTTTCGATATATCCTGGCAAAGGTCCTGATTAATTCCCAAATATACGAACGCATGACATATGAGGCAAATATTGACGCAAGAAGACACATTGTGATTGTTGCATTAGGATATATGTGTGATGAGTGTGTGCGAAGAACATCGATCTACAATTGAATGATACGTATTCATTCGAGGCTTATTGCTAAGTGGAGATATATTTCTGTGATATTACTGACGTAAGCCAGGTATATGTAGCTTGCTTGCAGCTCAAGTCGAATCTGCTCCGAGATCTTCTTATTGACGTCGTCATCAAAATTTTGTTTGATCCTCTCCACGTAGTCTGCTGCAATTAGAAAGAAAAGACAACCTTGACACTGGAAAGAAAACTTTTGAACGAAAAGCAGAGAGAGAGAGAGAGAGAGAGAGAGAGAGAGAGAGAGAGAGAGAGAGAGATCATTTATAAATAAAATATGCATAAACGTTTAAGTAAAGTACCAACTTAGAATGAGATGCAAGGCCATTATGAAAAAGAAACAACGTAGATCGTATGGAATGGCAATAGAGGTCAAGTGCTAAAATGCCTCCATTTCTTTGCAGCTCAAAGTGAAGAGTAGTAAACATTAATTATGTAATATATGGAACTGTTGTCCACATTTTTAACAGGATGGAATGCAGTTAGTATTTGTAAATCTATCAGAGGGGATATGCAGTCAGCTGTGTGTGTGTGTGTGTGTGTGTGTGTGTATGTCTGAGGTGGGATTCACACAGCACTTTTTGTGCGTGTCACGAGTGGGATGCAATCAGTAGTGTTCTATTTGGCAGAGTTAGGGTATAGTCAGTGTCGGTGTGTCAGACGAGGGTGGTCCTCTAGAGTGGGTAATAACAAGCATATTTTCGATGTGCAAGGGTTCAAATGAATACATCAGTAAACGTCAAAGAGGCAAAATGAGCATAGTTGGTTAAAGAGGTGAGGTGCATTCCACATCGTTATGTGTGAGAAGTTTAAAACAGAATGTAGAATTTCCGGCATGTGGTACAGACAACGCTGATGAAGCTGGGAAAAACGAAAGTAATTCTAAATATAATTTCCAACAATATTAAATCAGTTTTGACCTTAACAATATAGAATTTAACCAGACATTACTTAAATAGTGCTTGTAAGAGATTTAGTCCTATAGAAGGTTGGACAACAAAGGCGTGTGTTATACATTTGATATTGAAAAAAACTTTATGCTTTTAAAATACAGTTTGCTTTTGGCAAAGTTATCATCTTGTTACTTGTGACTACAAAAACACATGAACCTTTTTAGAGAAAGGAAAAAGAACAGAAAACCCTAATTGAAGCAGTGATTTCCCCGTCCCCCGATTTAAATAGACATGTTTAGTGACAGAGAAAGAGGCATACATAATGGCTTAGTTGGCAGCAGAAAGACGGCTTGAAGTACAGATTGGATTTATGAAAATGGACACCTTTAAAATGACAATTGATAAATAGTTTACAAGAGACTCTTTAAATGGAGGGAAGTGGTCAGCAATTTGTTTAGGAGTGGAACGTGCTTAGCAATTTGTTCAGGAGTGGGACGTGCTCAACAATTTTTTTCAGGAGTGGGACGTGGTCAGCAATTTGTTAAGGAGTGGGACGTGCTCAGCATTTTGTTCAGAAGTTGTAAGTGCCTAGCATTTATTTGTGCAAGATGTATGCTTCAAAATCAGAAATGGGATGTCATTTGTTAATTGGTATATGTTACATCTGAATTCTGCGTACAGGTATAATTTAAAAGATCAGAGGTTGGATGTACTTATTACTCATTATTTAAGAAATAAGATTCATTGTGTTGATAGTGCTTGAAACAGGATAAATCAAAAGAAAATGGTGTTCGAAGTACACTGCATTATTAGTGTAGAAAGTGATAATATCACTAGTGGGCTATGGACGGCATATTTTGTGGAAAATAATTACCTGCTGAGCAGACTCCCAAGAATACAAGGATGAAAAACTTCATTGCTCTGGTGACGATGTACAGAAACTGAGATGCAGGTATCACAATAGGCACCTCCTGTTTGAGCACGTAAAGTATATAAATGATCAACCTCGTCTATATGAATTTTATCCTGAGACCGCGATGAATGTATCAGGTCAGCTATCTGCTGTTTCAGCACGTAATATACACTAATTATCAACACGAGTATTTGTTTTGTAAGTTATCTACACCGTGCATCTCAGTGTCCAAAGGTTCGTGCAAGTCCAACCCCGTACTGTGTGATCTGGTAAGATGGGCATATCGTGAAGTAAATCTCAAAGATCAAACACTATTTAAAGATCATATTCTACGTTTAATTGTACTCGTATACATAAGAAAATGATGCAAAGTGTGTGTGTGTGTGTGTGTGTGTGTGTGAGAGAGAGAGAGAGAGAGAGAGAGAGAGAGAGAGAGAGAGAGAGATTATTGTACCCTAATCGTCAATAACATGTAGTTCAGTAAATCTGATCAACATGCCTCATATGAAAGTCCAAATAGCTTCCCTTATATTTCGATAAATGTTGGAGCTGTGTATGATCCTACTTATTTGAACATATTTATTTCCTTTAATCTAAGTACTTAGTTTATCTTCCAAAATTAATTCCAATATATGCATTCTTAGTCTAAATTATGACGTCGAAATCTAAAGTTTTGAAAAGAGATGAAACCTGTCTAATTAGGAATGTAAGAAAAAGAATGAATACTACTAGTACTACTGCTACTACTACAAATTTTTATTACTATTATTATTATTATTATTATTATTATTATTATTATTATTATCTGACCAAAAAAAATACCTGGCAACAGATTACCTCTAGACTGACCATTTCTATTCCAAAAATTCATACAAAAGAGTCTTTTTACGGAGAGGGGTGGGGGTGGATAGGAAATGGTGACTCTCAATCATTACCAAAAACTCTACAAGGAACACAAATGTTAATTCTACGGTATATAGTCAATGTGGTTCTTTGATTCTAATTTCTCATGAAAGGCAGGACTTAACAATTTTCAGGCCGTGTTTGCACGCGTACAAATATGGCATACTATTGCCTTGTATATTTCAACTTGTGATTTTTTCAAGTCTTTATAATCTCGGGATTTACTTTAAGAAAGTGTCATGCATGATACGTTTATTAATTTGAATCATCCTTTGGTGGAGGGGAGATAGGAGTCTAGGGTATATTTATATTTATTTAGTTTTCAGACATGTTTACGTGTTTGTATTATGTACACGTGGAGATGGTGTTTGTCTAGGTGTGTGTGTGTGTGTGTGAGAGAGAGAGAGAGAGAGAGAGAGAGAGAGAGAGAGAGAGAGAGAGAGAGAGAGAGAGAGAGAATGACTATCATGTACTTTTGTGTAACCGTATCTATCACGTTTTGCTAGCATGTTTCACCTGAATTAGGTTACACATTCTGTAAAGCTTTTAGCCGATATATTAACCAAGATACAAGGGGTAAATTTTAAAAAGTACTGTATAGTCGTATGCTGTACAAGAAAGTTCTTTATTAGTGTTCTGGACGTCAGTGCATCGACATTCAAGCATTCCATATACACTGAACACACTTTCTCGTCTAATTATCCAATATTAAATATTATTTTGCACTAACTGTTGGGTATTGTTCATACACTGGAAAACTGCACTTCCAACCTACTGGTGACTTTCGAATCGTCTGATCCTCAGCAAATCTTTGATAATGGGATTTAGCCAGAAATTACATGGTTCTAAATCAGGGCTGTACAGAGAATGGGACAGTATTTGAATGTGCTCGTTCAGGAAGTCTGTCACGGCGACATAATTATGTGCCAGGGCATTGTTTTGGAAAACATATGCACGGGAGTAGTAATATGGGCTACTATAGCGTCAAGGGAAAATCCAGTCAAAAAGGGCTTGGGGTACTATGGCGTCAAGATTTATAGCGTCAAGGGAAAATCCAGTCAAAAAGGGCTTGGTGCACTATATCGTCAAACATAGTGTGGCACTATAGCGTCAAGGGGAATTGAACATAGTGCAGCACTATAGCGTCAAGGGAATTTAACATGGGAACTATTTGGGACTATCTAGCGACAAGGGAAATTGAACATGGGACATATTATTTGTATTTGGGACTGTCTAAAGACAAGAGAAATAGAGGCAAGAAAGCTAATATCTTTTCGAGGCATATGAGTGACCCTGAAAAGGGCCGTTATGTGTAATGTTAACATTATATTGTTAACATAGAGGACATCTCACAGATCTTCTTCTCTTCCTTAAACTTCTCCTCACTGCTGGGCCATAGAGGAGAAATCTCTTTAAACAACCTTGCCTCTCCACATATATCCTTCTCTTCCAAAGGGCTGTATCAGTCATATGAGTGATAGTCCACGATGATCTGACATGCATGGGTAAGTCAGTACGAAATAGCATGGTAGAAAGAAGGGTAGAAGATTCTACGTTGGTCCACATCTTGTGATGAGAACAGGTGAAGCGAATGCCGTGTACTGCGATTATTTATAGGGGAAGAGCGGATCGAAACGGATTGAGTTTATTCACCAATCCAAACACGCGATACAAAAATCAGTCGCAGTCGTCCAATCGGAAGAATGCAGTCTGTGACGTCACCTTCCCTATATAGAGGTACTTGCGTCTGTGCGCAGTCAATCGATGCGACAGAGTTGTCAATCATGTCGGACACTATGAAGACGATGAATTGGGGTGAGCCAGTAGTGGAGACAGCAAGTAATGGTACAGCAGTGACTACCAAAGTCATGAAAATCTACATCCAGAAGAAGTTGATTTTAACTGGGATATTGTGGATTTTTTAACTTCACAATAATTTGTTCTGGAACCTTCGTTACATTCTGCTTCTTCTTATTTACACGTCGATGATTTTAAGCAGAGACAAAAAGAAAAATTGGAGCGATTTTTACAACAACAGAAAGTTGAAGAACAAGCTTTTTTTATTCAACAGCGGGAAGAAGAAGAAGCAAGAAGGAAACATCAGAAAGAAACAGTAGCAGCAACAGAGAAGAAAGAAGACCAAGGACAGAAAGAGAATAGTGAAAATCAAACGGTCACGACGGTACCTTTAGATATTTTAGCAGAGTTAAGGATCTGAAACAAATGTATCAGACTGCTTTATCACGATCGAAAAGAAAAAGACGTTCTCGAGCTAACCGTCCCAATCTATCTGTGACTACGTCTGCCATACCACCTTTAGTGATTTCTACCAAATCATTGACAGGAACCACCAGTCCCGAAGTAGGCCTTGGCCGTGACAAAGGCTTAAGAGAGCTAAAGATGGTTACGTCACGTTTCTGAGTTTGTTTTGTTTTAAACAAACAAAACACCAACGGTCCTTTTCAGGGCCACTCAAATCTTTCGAAAAGAAATAATATTTCAATGAAAACTCAAAAGAATCCTTTTTTATTTTTTAAAATTTATTTTTAAACCCATGATGTACGTGTGAGTGAATGAGTGTGTGAGTGTTGGTTCTTATTCTATAAAATGAAAACCAAGAGACATTTACTTTATTCCATCTGGTGTATTCTGGTACAAATGTTATAATTTAATATTACAACATAACAGAACACAATACCACTTTTAAAAGTTCATAGGCTTCTTCTGTTCACTCTTTCTGTTTTTTCAATTTCTTTACTGTCACGGTGTAACAGAATTGTTACCGAGAGGAGGGTGGATTAAATGAACAATACAAACACAATTTGTGAAAGAAAATATAAATTTATGTAATAAATTATAAATGAAAAAAATACAGATGTAACAACACAATAATTCATGCACTCAACCCACAATTACACTCACAACCATTCACAATACATGAACAAATTAAATATTAATACAAAAGGAATCTCAGATGTAAAGGGATCTCTTGGACTATACACAGATTCAAGGATCCTTTACGAAAGTTAAATTAATGCAAGTATAAATTACGAAAAATGAACACAAACGACAAACTATACTATCGCACGATGGATTGCGATAACTAGCACGACCATATACTTGTATTCAATCAAGTTGCTAGCTTTTATTGATATCTATGCGATCACTTGAAATATTATTGTGATCTGACATAAGCATGCAAATACAACAATGTATTAAATTGTATTACAATTTCAATACACATATGTGTCTCGACCCCGTATAACCGCACGATTCAGCAACAGTTGAATCGTCTCCCAGTTTCCCCGAAAATCTAGGGTTGACCAATACTATTATCGGACGTTTCCCTTCACGGATCCACCACAGTTATACGTTCAGACAACATACAACATCTACCAGAACCAACGGTTCCTCACTACCCTAGATGTCGACCCGGATGTTTTACAACTCTAAGACAGCTCCGACACTCGGACTTCTAGCTTTCCGGATATTTACACGTTACACAGATGTTGACGAACAAACAGTTCGACACACAGACAGATACTTCAATTCCGTTTGCACAAATTAACGGCACAATCACATTCAGATATTTATACAGAGATGTTCCACAACAAATCAGACGATATCAAAGACGTTTATCAAAAGATGGTATCAGATGTGTTAACAGCTACGGTATCAGAAATGGTATCAACTACGTTAGCAGCTACGGTATCAGAAACATTGACATCTACGGTATCAGATCTACGGTATCAGAAACATTGACATCTACGGTATCAGCGATTATCAGATCTATGGTAACAGCGATTGTCAGCTACAGTATCAGAAACACGGTAACAGCTACAATAAACAAAACCAGACTAATAATAGTTGTCTCAAAAATAATCTAAGCCGTAGATTACGATATTGCATTTAAAGTCTAATAGTGACTAGTAATTCCAAATATTCCACGTTTAATTGCAATAAAAGCATCATTATACGAAATGATAATCTGAATCAAATTCACAATAAAACGAAAATGTAAATTTAACACTCACCCCTTTGGCTGGAGATTGCAAGACGAGCTTATCTATCCTTCGATTAGATATTTTGGTTCCCGTAATTATTATGAGAAATATCTCGTCTTATATACTCTCTATAGGTGAACATAAATCACATCGAGCTTGCCGTGCACCACGTGAAACGAGTATTTCGGATTTCATGTAAATAACAAACTGGCACACGCAAATCGTTACACGCCACTTACCTTGGAGAATCACCCCAGGTAATGCGTGTACGACGAAATCAAGAAAATGGTGAGTTTCGTTTGCAATTCAAGAAGAACAAAAATCAGTTCAATTTTCGCCTAATTCTGTGACACACGGGTTTTTCTTTTTCTTCTTCCTGCTCACTTTCGTTTCGCCTTCTTTTTTTGTCTTTGTGAACGTGTCGGGGTTCTTCCTTGGGGAAGGGTACCTCTTCTTCCTCCTCCTGTTCAGAATTCCTCTCCCCTCCTCCTCCTGCTCCTGTTGTTTCTTAGGGCAGTTTGAAGACCAATGTCCTTTCTCTTTACAATAATAACAGGTATCTTGACTTTTGTCTCTTCTGGTACCTTTTTTGTCTTTTTCACGATCTGTACATTCTGTAGCCCAATGTCCTTTTTTCTTACAGATATAGCAAGTATCTGGCTTTTATCTCGAAAGGAGGGAGAGTAGTCCGTCGGCTTGTCTGACGAAAACTTTCATATGACACCACGCAAAGCTCTGATGAGAAGTTCAACTTGTGTAGGTTCTTCCATCGTTCTGGTCAATGTGAGAGTGAAATGAATACTGAACGGTTAGACACTGACCCTTTATATATGTGCACGGTACGGACATGAATATATAGGGGTTATGGTCTTTAAAATGTAGTCATTTGACTTTTTGCAGACAAGATGAAAAGACCGCATCATGTTGTGAAGAAAGGAGAAGACAATAAGAGACAGAAACGTGATGTATCGCCTAGCACAGTAGCTAAAGTCTTGGCTCAAATTCATGCCAGTGATTTTGAAGATGACATGAGTGAGCCCGAATCCACACCCAGACAATCGACGTCCAAGCAAAGTTTACCACTCTTAGTAAACCTTGAAAAGTACATTCACATTCGAGAGACGGAAAAGCGTTCCTCTCGAAAATTTAGAACAACGGCTTACACGTACGCCGTAAAGTTTAAAGATTTAAAGTCCAATGTACCTTTGGAGAATACAGAGGGGTTCATTACTGAGGTGTGTGATTCTGTGTTAACTGCACTGAAACAGCAATGTCAAGCCAAAGAAGACGATCGCTTGTGACTTTCTATTCATCACGATAATTTGAAGTCTCCCGTCTGGATCGAGTTTAGCAGTCCATCACAATTAACACCTTCCAAAGTCATCGACAAGATTCAACATGTGCAACAATCCAACAACAAGTTTCACATCGCGGATGGAAAGCCACACTGTTCATGACCAACGTTTCTCTTCCCCAGGGGATAGGACGCAAAAAAGTGTTATTAGTCGACAACCTTCGCAACATTAAGCGAAGCCTCGTCCAAATTAACAATTTTCAAGATCAGATGTGTTTAGCCCGTGCCATCGTCGTGGGACAAACGTATGCCAACAAGAACGACACAGTAGAATGGAAAAGAGCCTGGAAAATTATTTAACAATCGGACCGAGCCCAACAACGAAGTGAAGCAGAACTCCTATTACAGCAAGCGGGGATATCCCAAAACACCCCTTGTGGCATTCCAGAAATGCAAAAATTGCAAGACGTCTTAGCTCCAAATTAAACTTTGAAAGTTCACCCTCAAGACGTGCGTGGACCTCTTTTGTTTCGAGGCCACGATTTCAAAGACGGAAAATACATTCACGTCTATCATCACTATGAACATTTTGATACCATTACCAGCATCACTGGATTACTGAGATACAGTTACTACTGTGAAAAATGTGACTATGGGTATAAAACTCGAGAACAATACAAGCATTGTGGATCGAAATGTGAGATATGTTTGACCTCTCAACCCTGTCTGGACAAAGGACAAGTACGAGTGCACTGCCCTGTATGTCAGCGCACTTTTGTCAGTTCTACCTGTTACCAACAACATTTGAAGATGCAAGGTTCACAGCAGAAAAGTGCTTGTCAACTGCTGAGATTGTGCCTTTCTTGTGGACAAGGCATACGTACCAGTAATGACAAGTTTCACGTTTGTCGAGGAAAGAAACAATGTCACATTTATCACCAAATCATGGACTTGGAGCACGAATGCTTCATTCAAAAAAACCAACCCCAACGTGAAGATACACAGAAGAAAAGAGATTTTATCTTTTTTGATTTCGAATGCATGCAAGAGAACGGTATTCACGTTCCTAATTTCTGCGTGGCTCATCGAGCGTGCGAGAAGTGCACCCAAGAGCCTTATTCATTGCCCTCACTGCAGCAAGATTCCTGGAGGACGTGAAAAAATCTTTTGAGGGTCAAACACGTTGGCCGATTTTGCCCAATGGATCGTAAACCCCATCGACGAAACGTGGAGTCCAGAAGACATCGAACGTTACGGAAATTGTCATCGCCATGCCACGGTAATGGCTCACAATTTCTCCGGATACGATGGGCAATTTCTGCTCAGATGCTACACATAACAAAATACCGATCGTCCTAAAGTGACTTTAAACGGAACCAAAATCATGCCTATGCAGGTAGGACAAGTACAATTTATAGATTCAATGAGTTACTTTGCCATGCCTTTGAGTCGCATGCCTAAAACGTTTGGAATGACAGAAATGGCCAAAGGTTATTTTCCACACTTTTTCAATACCGAAGCCAATCAACATGCCATCTTACCCCATTTGCCTGAGGCTGACGACTACGACCCCGATAACATGCGCATCGAACAACAAAAAGCTTTCTATGCTTAGTACCAGACTCATGCCTGGGATCCCTTTGACTTTCAAGAAGAAATGTTAAAGTGTTGTCGATCTGACGTGGACATTTTACGACGTTGCTGTGGAAAATTTCGAGAATTGTTGATGGAGCACGGAGGGATCGATCCTTTGAAAGAAGCTTGTACCATCGCCAAAGCGTGTTCCTTAGTGTACCGAAAACGCTTCATGCCCGAAAACATTCTAGCTGTCATCAGCCCTCAAACGACGAACTTTGTCAAACGTCAATACTCGGTGAAAGCCCTACGTTGGCTACATTACTTGTGTGACAAGGAAGACAAATGGATCCAACACGCTCGCAACGGAGGAGGCGAAAAGATCATCGGAACGTATTCGGTGGATGGCTGAGACTTAGAAAATCCTCAATTCGTGTACGAGTTTAACAGATGCTTATTTCACAGACGTCCCATGTGCTACCCTCAACGTCATATCAAAAATCAGTTTTTACAACGGACTATGGAAGACTTGTTCCAAACAACTTATCAGCGACGTTTGAAGCTAGAACAGCAAGGATACCAGGTAGTGAAAATGTGGGAACACGACTACGATCAGCGTTTCAAAACCGATCCCGAGTACAAACGCATCGTTAGAAAGTTACAAGTTAGTGGACCCCCTGAACCCACGGGCTAGTTTGTACGGAGGACGAACGAATGCCACCTGTTTGCTGTATCAGGCGGACGAGGAGAAGAAAGAAGAATTCAAATATTTGGACGTGTATTCGCTGTATCCTTACATCTGCAAATATTGTCACTTTCCCGTAGGGCACCCATAATTGATGACGGAACACATTGACTTGGACCACATACGCCAGTACGAAGGATTGATCAAGTGCAAAGTCTTACCTCCCACAGACTTGTACCATCCCGTTTTACCTCACCATTGCCAAGGGAAACTAATGTTTCCTTTGTGTCGTACTTGTGCCGAAATGTGCAACCAAGACCAACCTTGTCAGCACACCCAGGAGAACGCGCCTTGACAGGAACGTGGGTTAGCTTGGAATTGTTTAAAGCTCTGGACCTGGGATACCAACTTTTAGAAGTGTACAAAATTTACCACTTTTCCAAGACACAATAATACCACAAGGGCGACGAGACACTGAAAAGTATTTTTGCAGGCTACGTGGATGCCTTTTTAAAACTAAAACAAAAAGCTAGCGGCTATCCTTCCTGGTGTCACACTCCCGAAGACCAAATGATATTCAAAGAAAAATATCGGGAGCAGGAAGGCATCACTTTAGACCACATCGAGAAAAACGATAGAAGGCGATCGTTTGCCAAAGTGATGTTACATTGGTTGTAAGGTAAAATGGCACAACGACTGTCTTTACCAAAGACGGAGTATTTGTCCGAACCTTCCCGCTACTTCCAGATGATTCACGACAAAACCAAATACATGAAACACGTGGAAGTCATTCGTAAGGAATTGATCTTAGTCAATTGCGAAGAAGAACTAGACTTTGTCGAAGCCGACAAATTTGGAAATGCCATCATTGCGGCTTACGTGACAGCCCACGCTCGCTTAAAATTGTAGTAGTGTTAGAACTGTTAGGTGATCGTGTGTTGTATTTTGACACAGACAGTTGTATCTACATTCACCGACCGAACCAGTGTAACCCTGCCATCGAAGGAGACCGTTTAAGAGCCTGGACCGATGAACATCCTGACGACAAGATTCTATGTTTTGCAAGTGGCGGTCCTAAAAATTATGGCTACGAATACCGAGACCCACAAGAAGAAATGCACACCGAATGTAAAGTGAAAGGATTGACTCTCAATTATCGCACCAGTCGAGTGGTGAACTTTAACGTGCTTCAAGAAGCCTTACAGTCGGGACAGGATGAAACGTTTAAAGTGACCACCCACGAACCGCACAAGATTGTCCGTTTACCCACACACCAAATCGTCAGCCGACCTTTGGAAAAAGTCTATCAAATCGTGTACAAGAAAAGAGTACGACTTCCCAATCACTTCACTCTACCGTACGGTCACGTCGAGATTGGGAAGCATATCAAAAGGGAACATCGTCCAAGACCAATGAATCTATTTAAACATGCATCATTGAAATTTGGGGATTCTCAAGTGGAATGTGATGTTAAACCTTGCGATTGCAGTGATGCCAGACGCTGCTATCTTAGCGATTCATCAGGACATAGTGGGAACTTTGCTATGACTACTACCCCTATATATACCATGGAAAGTGATGCTGTATGTGTTAAACGTAAGGGATGCGAAAGCGGTGCCACACGTTATCGTGGACTCCTAGGAATTTCACCGTATCTGCATCGAACTGAAGTGAGGAGAGTCGAATATTCGTTCCCTAAGAGCTTGCCTGAATACTGTCATTTTAAAAGTCGAATCCAAACCTTCAAAGATAAATGGCTAAAATATCTACCTGGACCAACTCCCGAAGAGTTAGCCACGGCCGGATTTTTCTACTTGTGCGAAGAGGATAAAGTCAAGTGTTTCAGTTTTGGTGTGTCAATTTACGAGTGGGAACAGAAAGATTCCACTTACCTGGAACATGCTCGATGGTCTCCGAATTGTCAATACCTACCTTTAGTAGGACCTAGTGATTGGAAGTGACACTACTGTACCATGTTGTTTAACAAACCAGTTTGGCTTGGAGACAAACCTAGTCTAGTATATAAACCATATCTAAAACATAATATTCAAGGATTACTACACGAATTGCAAGAGAAGATCTACAAGGACGTTTGGCAGGGACATGCTAAAGAAAAATCTCAATTGGTGACTGTAGAACTTTTATGTCGTGAAATTCACAAGAAGAAAGTGACAAAAAATAACCAACGTGTCAGATTTCTCTGGATCAAGTCTACCTTTCACAGATTCGAATTTAGTTCGTTTACATCTGAAGATTTTTTGATCATTCTTGACAGTTACCCTGAATGGCAGTGGTCCGAAATTACACGTTATAATAATCACTTTTGCTTTTGGAGAAGATTTTAAATCATTCTGTGCAGAATATACACTTTTAGTCTTCGACATAAAAAAGTATAAAATAGAACTACCATGCCAAAACCTTTATCACTTGTGATCAAACAGATTCTGTGGAATGATATCAATGAGAATAGTCACACGGTGAAGGATTACGAACACTTATTACAAGAACTGTGTCCCATTTATTGGGGTCGACGTGTAGTGTGTGTTTTAGTGACTTGCTTTCTGGCATTTCGTTTACCTGTCAATTCCTTGTGGACACTTTACGAACACTACCTACAGAAAAGACAGTATGGTGACTCCTTAAAATATCCACGAGAGACTCATTCCGTTAAAAGCCTTACGCTTTCATCTGGATATGTCTCTACAGGGAAAAAAGATTCGTCAACGTTTACGAACGGAAGTGGTGTACGAAGATGTGTGTGTAGCTTGTGATTTACACCCTCATTGGACAGATGTACGTGACTGGAAAAGTTGGGGTGTTGAGGCTTGGACAAAAGAAGCATCCAATTATGCTCAAGCGTTGTGTTCGTAAAATCCATCGTCGAGTGAAAAAAGTCATTGACGAACACTTAGATCATTCTAGTTGGGAAGCCTTGTATCTTCGTCATCCTTTTAACATGATAATTGCTGGACCGAGCGGTTCAGGCAAAACCGAAGTTGTCAAACGTTTGATCGAACATAAACATCATTTGATCGATCGTTCACCTCAACGCATCGTGTGGTGTTACAAAAAGTGGCAATCGGCATACAGCCTCTTGCAAGAAAGTCAAAGTGATTCCATTGTGTTTGTGGAAGGTATTCCTAGAGAAGACGATGGGATCGTGTCTGACCCTAGTCAAACTCATTTGGTCATTTTTGACGACAAGTTAGTAGAAGACGAAGAAGAAATTAAACTGTGGTTTACGCGTAAAAGGCATCATCGTAATGCCAGTGTCATTTACTTTACACAAAATGTATTTCAACAGAGTAAAGCCCATCGTACCATTAGTCTCAATGCTCATTACGTGGTCTTGTTTAAAAGTCCTCGAGATAAATCGCAAGTGCAAGTCTTAGCCAAACAGTTAGGAACACCTTGGCTGACTCATGCGGACGATTATGCCACTCAAACTCCACACGCCTATTTACTCGTGGATTTAAAGCACACCACTCCAGATTTTTTGCCATTTTGTACCCATTTGTTTCACGACTGGTGTCAAGACGGAGGACCTGTCGTGTACACGTCCTTGTCGTCGATATAACAATATGAACAACTAAAAAAATCTATAAAATCCACGGTCACTTTGACCTTGTCTCATACATTGTCAACATGACGTCCCTTCAGTCTCATCTTCCCATCAAATTGATTTGGGCCTTGTACGGTATCAGTCGCGAAACATATTCACAAATACGTGCTCACGTCTTAGAAGCCAGTCTCAAAGAAGTATAATGATGGTTTACGGTGACTGCACGTCAAATACTGCAAGGCGTCATTCACATTCCACACAAAAAAACGCTTTTTTGACAGAAACAATGTAGCCTTCACGCAACTGGCCGATCCTCGCATCGATACTCAAACCAAAAAGCAAATCATTTTGAAACGTGGAGGTAGCGGTTCTCTATGAGGTGTCATCATTCGTTCCCTTTTAAAATAGGATCCCAATGCTCCCAAAGATCACCCCAAGAAAAAAGCCAAACGAACCCCTAAGAAAAAGAACAATGGTGCCAAGACGAAAACACAGAAAAAGAAAAATCCACAGAAAAGAGATGTCACCCGCAAAACAGGACGCAACCTTACCTTCGTAAACCACGACCTGCAACACCAGTGACCGCGTTTCCAGTAGCCTCAGGTGCTTCCACTTCTCCGTTGCGGGTGATGCCAGCCAAATCCAATTTGACACCCGTTCTTCCTAATTTGATGAAACATTGGAAATCTGCGTCTCCCAAAACGTCTCCTCCACCTGTGACACCCTCTTCCACGTTAGCGGCAGTAGCAGCTGCTCACAAAGTACCTGCCTCCAAAGTCAAAGTCCAAGAAAGATCTGGCATGTTAAAGAGTTTACTGGATTTGTCCAAACAAGAACTGTTCCGATTTAGTCCGTTGCGAACCCCTTCACGACGCGTGTTACCTGTCTTGAAGTTGATACGACGGATAGATAATCAGTGGCGTCACATTCCAGTATTTAAAAATCACTTGAGGTCCACGACGTGAATTAATATTTTCTGTGCCTCTGCTGAACACTCAATGATGCCTCCTCAAAAACGTGCACACCACAACCCTCGGCGTTCTGCTGTTCAAAACGGAAAAGGACAAAGACCATCTGATCATCCTACAAAACGCTTAAAAAACAAACATAGACGTCTTCCCCTCCAAAGACGTAGTCGTTTAAAGAAAAAGAAGATCCACCAAAAAGGAGGTTACTTTGATAATTTTGGGAAACACGTCGTTACCTTTTTGACGAAGCGCTAGTTCCCAAAAAGTAGATAAAAGGGTGTGTGTTCCAAAGTCATTGACGTCAGTGGTATTGTGGAACGAACAAGCAAAGATGTCACCTCGCAGAAAACATTCTTATTCACCACAGAAAGGAAAGAAAAGGAATGGACTACCTCCTCGTTTAGCCAAACATCGACACGTTCTTCGTCAAATGGCTCAAAAGAAAATACCCGTCCGTCAAAAGAAAAAGATGTTGGTACAACGCGGTTGACATTTTGTTCCTAAAGAACGGATGCCACGTATAAATCAAGTGATGCCACAACAAAAAAAAGATAAAAGAGTGTGTGTTCCAAGTCATTGACGTCAGTGGTATTGTGGAACGAACAAGCAAAGATGTCACCTCGCAGAAAACATTCTTATTCACCCCAGAAAGGAAAGAAAAGGAAAGGACTACCTCCTCGTTTAGCCAAACACGGAGACGTGTTGTCCGTCCTGTCCAAAGCCTCTCCACCCATGCGAAAACAAATCATTAAAACGGCCTCCAAAGATGTCATCGATACCGTGTGCGAATGTTGTTTGAATGTCTTGAAAGGCACGATACCTTTGTCTCCACACCAGAAAAAATGCTTAGCCAAACATCGACACGTTCTTCGTCAAATGGTCCAAAAGAAAATACCCGTCCGTCAAAAGAAAAATATGTTGGTGCAACGCGGAGGATTTGTTCCCTTTCTTCTTCCTGTGTTGGGAGGATTAGCGAAAGCCGGCATTGGTATATTGCCAGGTTTTGTACAAGGGCTGGCACGAGGGATATCCTAAAGTTGATCCTTCCAGAAGATAAAAAGGACCCATGGAGCACCACGATGTCAGATGTAACCTTTGGAAGCCCATGGAAGGACGAAAACTGACTTTAGTCCCTTACAAACGATGGATGGAATACCATCGTTGGCAAGAACAACGTACACCCCATTTACCACCCAATCCTGATTTGATTGAGATGTCCCAATTACAACGCGAATTGCAATCCTTGATGCATCGCCACGATTTTTCCGAAACCAAAAAATCGCAAAAGTATGGTCAACTCTTGTAACGACTACAACACTTTCATCGACAAGCTGTGGAACAATCAGCTCTACCCACTCTGACCGATTTGAAGGCTTTAATGAATAGTGCGTCGCTCTCACAATCTACAGCGGGCAAGACAGACGTCACCCCACCATTACCAAAGGAAGAAGAACGCCATGATATCTTTTAAACACCCACCACCACTCCCATTCCGAGTAAGATTGCAGCTTCCTTGTTGACCCCTTCCCCCACTCACCAAAGAGAACTCAAAACTTGGGTTAAAAAAATGATGACCACTCCTTCTTCGACAGACGTGAAAAAGAAAGAAAGGAAACCAGAAGTTAGAAAAGAAAAGAAGACTAAAGCTATCCCATTACCACCTCCACCACTGCCACCACCACCAGTACCCTCGACCTCGACACCTGTGGCACGTCGGACACGTAAAACCGTTTATAAACAACCACATTTTGTCCCACCCAAAGCAGTATCATCGAGGAGTGGGTGACTTATTAAGAAAACCATGGAGAAGGTATTAGCCAACATTTACTACGATCCAGCCCACCCTGCTTGTTACGGAGGCATTCAGAAATTTTATCGTGCTGCAAAAACTCCCCTGAAGTACAACGATGGTTACAAGAACAAGCTACGCACACACTACACAAACCCATTCGACGAAAATTTCACAGAAGGCATCGATCATCAATGGCAAGCCGATTTAGCCGATGTCTCTCATTTAGCCACCTACAATCGTGGCTACAAATATTTGTTTTGTGTCATCGACGTCTTTTTTAAATTTGCCTGGGTCGTACCATTGACATCCAAATCGAGCAGAGAGTAAGTACGAGCTTTGCAACTGGTGTTGAAACAAAGTGGTCGTCATACTCTTCGATGGCAAACCGACAAAGGCACCGAATTTTTGAACCAAGCTTTCTAACGAGAATATAAAAAACGTGACATTCATTTTTTACCACCGAAAATCCTGAAACCAAAGCCAGTATCGTGGAACATTTTCAACGTACCTTGAAAAAACGCATGTGGAAATATTTTACGCATCAACACACTCTCAAGTACATCGACGTCTTACCGCACTTAGTCCAAGCCTACAATCAATCTTACCATAGAAGCATTGGACGTGCCCCACAAGATGTGACACCTGACAACGAAGTGATTGTTTTTGAGCGTCTGTTTGGTACGTCCCGGACGATGGCTGTCCCCAAGAAAGGTGGAGGAGTGTTAACCCCGGGAGATTGGGTTCTTATTTGCAAAACCAAACGCACTTTCGACAAAGGTTACTTACCCATCTGGACCACCGAATTGTTTCGTGTTACTGGACGAGTGCATGATCGTCATCTTACCGTCTATAAATTGGAAGACATGAACGGAGAAGTATTAAAAGGAACGTTTTACTTGCCTGAGTTACAACATGTCACCAAAAAGAAGATGACGTGTACGACATTGAAAGCATTCTCGAACGAAGAACCCGTACAGTAGGAAAACTTCGTGTCAAAGAAGTCAAAGTACGTTGGAAAGGATATCTAATAGTTGTTTTGATTCTTGGATTGACGCTTCGCAAGTCATCGACTATAAAAAGAAGTGACCATCATTTCCTTTAATACAGCTTCAGCGACCACAGTGACTACTTCTTCACCCAGTTCTTCTCTGCAAGATTTACAAAAGCAACCCTTGTGGGTGTGTTGTGGAGAACGTGTCTCTAAAACGCAAATCGTCTTTTTCTGTCAAATCTTTGTGGTGTATTGTGTCATCGGTGCAGCCATTGCTAATTTGAGTTTGCAACAAGGAGACAAACAATTGTGGACCATTTTACTCAGCAGTTGCATCGGTTATCTTCTTCCCAATCCTTTCCTGAAATACTCTTACAACGGGAACAACAGTAACAATATTGGGAGTCTTGCGTCCAACGTTAGTCATTCTCCTAACAGTCACCCTTGCAATCACAATCCTCTTTCAGACACTCCTTTAACCTTGAGTGACTCCTCGGACAGAAGAACGTTGGAATTATGAACAACACTATTAACCAATTTTACTTAACGTTACCCAGTGACAGTTACACGGAGTTGTTTCCTAATAACACGTTGTGCTGTTACAAGGCTGAATTACATCAAACCATTCATTTGAATCAAGATGCTCATTGGGAAGTTGCTTTAGTGGAAATGATACACCCGACACAAAAAAAAAACATCGTCGAAAATCTAAACACTTTCAAAGTACTAGTGTATGATGGGCAATTACAAAAAGCCTTAGACGAACGAGGCATCACTGGCATTGACA
The DNA here is from genome assembly GCA_030141615.1 of Unio pictorum. Taxonomy (NCBI): domain Eukaryota; kingdom Metazoa; phylum Mollusca; class Bivalvia; order Unionida; family Unionidae; genus Unio; species Unio pictorum. The sequence goes on along the minus strand of JARLTB010000023.1, from coordinate 3,571,271 downwards.
CAAAGAAAACAGAGGACCCCCAAACTAAAGGGACCACGTATGTGTTCACCATTCCTGCTGCTTATTATTTTAGTGGTCAACATTTAGTGACTACACTTGCTACCAGGTTCAATACTTTGTTTGGTAAAGCTATGGACAAAGCCAAAAAAGTGTTACCTTTGAGTACCATAAAGTGGTTCGTCGCCTAATGATGAATTTTTCAGAGGATAAAATGATGGCCATTACCCTTTGTCTGATTTTAGGTGGAGACCCAAGGATGGTGGTCAAGAAAAATGAAATACCATCCATAACCACTAACTCGGATTTTGCGAAATATTTTCGATTTCCTGTAGAAATGAACCAAGGACTTAAACTTTGATTGTGTACTCCGATGTGGTGGAGTACAACGTGGTTGGGGACACCTCTGTACCATTACTGCGTGTCATTCCTTTCAAAGTGGATTCTGTCGCATCCACTGAAGAGGAAGGTGGAAATACCTTTCACGTTCACCGCGAATTGGAACATTTTCATTATTTGCCCGTCAGTAAGTCGTATTTCGACAGTGTCGACATTACTATAAAAGGAGAACTGGGATAAAATATTACATTTATCAATGGGAAAGTCACGGTGAAACTCCAATTTCAGAAACGATTCTCGAACAACTGAAAAAGTGATGTATCCTGTGTACCGAGGAGTCGCTCGACAACGAGGACATGGTTTAGGAGATATGTTTAAATCAGCCTTTCGTTCCGTGGTCCCTGTTTTGAAACCGATGGTGACACGAGGATTTCACGCCTTAAAAGATGCCGCATTGACTCACGGCAAAGATTTTCTTCACAATGTCCTCATTGACAAACAAAACCCCAAAGAAGCTTTTTTGAGAGCAGTCAAAAATGTCTTGCTTCAAACGGGTAAAGAGATTTTGGGTCGACGAGAAAGTCATATAAATGCCCTGAACGATACCGAGGGTGGCATTCCTGCTTCCCTGAGGACACAGCAAGGACAAGGCAGAAAGCGTCGACTAAGACACCCTTCCAAAAGTCTAAAGCTAGAAAGATGAAGAAAAAAAGAAACGCTCGAGACTTAGACATTTTTGATTATTAATAGTAAAACATAGAAACTGAGAGAACAAAACTGATGCACCAAGAATCTTGTGCCTGTTCCAAGTCGGAACTGGATCTCTTTGCCATGCCATTCACGATGATGACCATGCAAGAAGCCCAATGGGTCGAATTTCATCCCGTCTCCTTTTTGACGGATTCAGCTCCCATTGAGTTTGAACTCAAAGGGCAACCAAAGATTACATCGATCTAATCAGCAGTTACTTGTATTTGAAAGTCAAAGTGATTAAAACTGACAACTCCGTTCCATGAGCCGATGCCCGAGTAGCTCCCGTCAACAATTTCATGCATTCCTTGTTCAGCGATGTGGATTTGTAGATGAATAACAAACTGATCAGCAGTAGCATGGATACTTACCTTTACCAAGCGTACCTCTAAACTCTCTTGACGTACGGAAAAGAAGCCAAGAATACTCATTAATATGCTTGCATGGTATGGAAACCTGACACAGCAGGTGATAATAAATTTAACGACACAGACTTGACCGTAGATGGCGATCCTCACAATGTGGGTTTTAACGAGCGTCGAAAAAATTCTGCAAGTACGTAGTTTAGAACTGTTTGATTGTTTGCATTTGGACATGTGGTTTCAAGAGAAGTATTTGCTGAACGGAGTGGATATTCGCTTGAGACTGAATCGTAGCAGTACTGCTTTCCATTTGATGGCTCATGCCAACAAATACAAAACCATTATCCAAGAAGCCAGGTTATACGTGCGTCGTGTGGAAGTGTTACCTAAAGTGGGAAATGATATCAGTCGCACTTTGAGCAGAACGACAGCCAAGTATCCGATACGACGCGTGGAAGTAAAAACTTTCACCATTGCCACTGGACTCCGATCTAAGATTGAAGATCATCTGTTCCAAGGACAGTTACCCAAACGTTTATTCATTGGTATCGTCAGCAATGCAGCCCTCAACGGTACCCTCAATCAAAATCCTTTCCAGTTTAAGCACTGCGGATTATCCAAAATTGAAGCCAGTCGCGATGACAAAACTTTGTGCACCCGACCGTTCGAACCCAACTTTGCCGAGAGGAATAACTTGAGGTCGTACTTGTCACTGTACGAAGCCACAGGACAGTTAGGAACCAACACCAGTCACGGTATTTCCTACGATGACTATGCAGGAGGTTACACTTTGTGGGCTTTTGATGTCACTCCAGACCAAGTCAGCGACGAGGGACATTGACACCCTAGAACATCTGGGCAACTGCGTGTGGAACTTCAGTTTGCAGGACCTCTTACCGAAACGGTGAATGTCATTCTGTATGCCGAATTCGATAATATCATAGAAATCAACAGTTTGAGAGAAGTCATTCTAGACTATTAAACACTATGGAAAACTCTTGTCCCTCTTTTAATAGTGGAGAATCGATGGAAATTAAATGGGAGATTACAAAGAAACCAGACCACCAAGGCCAACAAGAAGAAGTAGTGATAATGCAATCCAGATGGCCAGAACAGGAACAACATTTAGTCCCCTGTTTTGCACAACACTTAGAGAATACAGTGAGAGACATTATTAAAAAAGATTGTTATGGCTGTGAAATCGATCATCCCAGTCAAATTCAACACTATAAATGTATGATGATGAGTCAAGAAGAAAAATTGGACGATTATCTGAATGAAGCTTGGAGTCTTATCGCAGAAGAAGCCGTGTTACATTAGTGGTATAAAGACTTGCGTTGTCATTCCTCTCCTCCATTGTTTGCTCGAGAAATTGATCGCATCGAAGCTCTCTTGGCCAAGAGTAAGGAGACCAAGCAAACAAACGGTTACTTGACAGACCATTTCAAGCTAAAAGTCTGTATTTAATTGATGACTTATCATCACCTGTGAAGAACGAAAAAACAAGGTCACAAGAACATGGATTCCTGGGAACTTTATTATCTTTTGAACTGTAGTTCCTACACTGCTTCTTTGAATCCTGTCGTGTGTGCTAAAGATGAACTACCTCATCGCAAACCTTAAGAGAATCAAGCTTATGTCATCAACACAGATGCCAGTCATCTTCCAGGAACTCACTGGATAGCTGTCTATTTTCCTCAAGAGGATTGTGTGGAGTATTTTGATTCGTATGGATTGCCTCCTTTGGAAGATGATATCATTGACTTTATGAGAAGAAATGCCCAGACGACACGATTCAATAATGTAAAATTACAAGGCACAGATTCTATGGTGTGTGGACAATATTGTGTCTATTTTCTGCATCATCGCAGTCTTCTATATTCTTTAGAACATTTTGTGACTTCTTTTGATCGTCATTCGTCTCGAAACGATGACAAAGTAGATCGATGGTTTTGTGACCATTATGGCTATTTGTTGTCTTAAGCTAGGAAACGTATGTACATCAATGGCCCAATGACTTCCAACAGTGGAAATCTCAATTTAATTCACAACGATGTGAACCATATCAAAGATTATGTATTGGTGTTACTGAAGAAAAAAATGTTTGTTATTTGAAGAAAAATATGTTTGTTATTTGAAAAAATGTTTGTTATTTAAATAAAATGTTTGTTATTTGAAGAAAAAAATATTTGTGAATTAAAAAATGTTTGTTAGTTGATAAAAAATGTGTTTTGTGAGTTGTTTGTTATTTGAATAAAAATGTTGTGTTTTGAAACCAATGCGTCGGTCGTTTGTTTTACATTTTTATTAATATAGATGCTCTTTGACTTCTTTCTATCCCTCACATCAAACTATCCAAACGTTTCCAACCCTAAACCGAAGAGGGGTGTTTTCTATCGCGTCCGCGCTTGAACCATATAAAGCAGAGGTAGTCTCCAGTTCACTCTATTGGCCATCAATAAATGTAACATTCCCTTTAGGAAAACCTTAAAAAATAATACATCAATGGGAAAAATAGTACACGAGTTAAACAAAAAACTTCCAGTAGATATATTCCAAGTAGAAGCTAACATAATATATGATAAAGAACCTTGGAGTAATGTACCAACGAAAGTAAATATCTCCCTTACAGATAACGGAAACAAAGAAAATCAACAACAACATTTAAAAATATTGGCATTGGAAATCATAAATAATCAATATCAAAACTACACAAAAATTTACACGGATGGCTCAAAAATTACAAATCCTTTTAAAACAGCTGCAGCCTGGGTCATACCAGAACATAACATACAAATGGGCAGGCGTCTTCCTGACCACTGTTCCATTTATACAGGGGAATTTTGGGCCATCCTTGAATCATTAAAATGGATAGAAGAAAACAAACCCAATAAGACACTGATTATTAGTGACTCGCTCAGCGTCCATACTTCTATCCAAAACAACAACACCAAAATCTAGAGAAAATTTCCTAAAACAAATTAATCAGATATTAAAAATACTAAATTCTCAAAATCTTGTAGTTGAGTTTATGTGGATTCCATCCCACATAGACATAAAAGGAAATGACTTAGCAGATCAACTGGCTAAAAACAGACTCACCGAAACAAACTATATGCCACTAAAATATAGTCAAACTGAAATATATCATTTAATCTACTCAATGATTAATCAAAAGTGGGAGACTGATTGGGACAAAAGCAAACAAGGGAGAATTTTACATAACATCAGTAAGGAAGTCAATAGAAAAATCATACCACCTAGGTGCAATAGTTATGAACAGTCTAAAATAAATAGAATAATCTTGGGAAAAACAAAACTGGCTAACAGCTTTTTGTAAATATATAGGACCTTTTCCACACAGCATTAATTGCTTCAGTTGTAACATACCTGAAGACTTACATCACGTATTTAATAACTGTAAAAACAACCAGAAGGAAAGGAACATATTTAGATCTAAACAACTAAACATCTCTGCACCAAGTACATACCCGGAAGTAATTCAATTAAATAACACCAACCCCCAAAAAATCAATTCAACACATAATAGAATTACTAAGAACATCAGGGCTCCTTGAAAAAATATAATGCAAATAATACTATATAATAAATAACACCCGTAAGGAATGCCCCCTGTTGGTCACATGGGTTCATTGGCCAATCAGGGGACAGGACCTGCAAGTTGTATAATAACAAAAAATGTATAGACTATACAGATAAACATTGAAATTTGCATTATAACAAAGTAAAGAACAAAACAGAAACAATAAACAAGTGTCTAGGAAACCACCTCTCTTCTGTCTATTCTTACAACTCTTCCTATATACAGCCTCATAGACAGCTTTATATAACTAAACTAGGAATGTATTTACAGTTAAAAACCCCAACAAACCGGGATATCCACATGGTCTAAACGGGACCATCTAAAACGTCTCCTGCTTTATGGCCTCAAATAGATTTTATGAGGTAGTCTCAAAGTCCAAAGACTATCAGGCCCAGCGACACAATGTCGCAACATAAAAATATTTACTCTAAGTAAGATCACTAAATTATTACCATATAAGGTAGTCAATGCTCAGACTATCAGGCCCGGCGGCACAAAGCTGCACTATAAACTAAGCTATAAGAACTAAGGCCTATAACATGATTTAGGTGGTCAATACCTGACCATCTAGCAAGACAGCACACGCTGCAATAAATTTTTACACAATAACCTTAATCACTTTAAAATTTCTACGTTGGATAACTACCAACGCGAGAATAGGCTGTTATATGAGGTTGTATACTCTACTTTAATAACAGCACAAAGTATTCCAAATTGTTAAGGGAGAGCACCGAATGTATACGACGGAAGGAGGCAACTTCAAGATGGAGGAACAACAAAACCAAGGCACCCAAGAAGGACACGGGGACTCGCCGGTCGGAATGAGGGAACTTCGGTTACACCCTGTAACACTCCATCAAAAAGCCCTTTTAAGGGCTATTTATACTTACAGAGTTTCCTTTTGGCTCAGAAACTCTATTCGACAATCTCTTTCTTCAAAAATCAGACTTGATCAATTTTGGCTGTCCACCATCAAAATTAACAACCCATTTAACCCGACATTGACCAACCTACACATGTCACTTGACATACCTAGTTTACAAAATTGATAGGGAACACACAAAATGTACACTCTGTACTAGACAAAAATTGGAATGTTAGGATGTTAGGAAAAAATATAACTTGAAAGATTGACTCAATTGCACAGGTGGCTTACACAATATCGGTATAGGATGTCCACTAGCAACAACTGGACTCGATTTGATAAGGCTAGGGCGTGCAAGACGAACGACATCAAAGTGCCAGTTCACAGATCCTTTTCCTCCTCCTCCGCTGCCTTACTCCAACACCAACAAATGACTAGAAGTGGAAACCATTTTTCACTAGTCATCATTCGGTGCCATTGCACCTCTAGCTCTGCATCCTCCGATTGGTTGAAAGGGTTGAGTGCGTGGCTGTTCTATTCCCACTCACCTAGGTCTTTCATTCATGTCGATAGCTCCTTATAGGGGTGCGGCATGACGACCAAATTAAATAGCATACTATGTATGCATAAACGCCCGTGGGGATGTGGCACCATTCCTTCCTCACGGGAAAATCTAAATCACTACCATATTAATTGGTAGTGTAAAATAGTGAACAAATGACCCTTTGTGGCCGGTTTCACTTAAAACCATAATTCATCATCATCAACCAGTCTGAGACTATGCAGTCTGAAACATAATGCAAAAGGAAATCATACCTAAAGCAAAAAAGGCAGAAGTACAACCCAAACCCAAAACAACTAAACAAAATAATGACAAAGATACAACAAGGCAAGCTTCAAATCAGGAACAAACATTAACACCTGCGAGAACGAGAAACCTAGATACAACCGCAAACACCGGGATAGTTTTCAATAGAACAACCATTGACACCTATTTAAACAAACTACAAAAATCAATCAGCAACCAAATGAGGAACGACCGAATTACTGAAGATGAATTTATTAGCATATATATGCAGCAAATACAGGACTACCTAGCATCAACCCATCACGAATAAATCAACAACAATCAAAAAATATTAACAACAGCATAAACAATGGATACTGGAAAAAGAAATAGAAATAAAAATAAAAATAAAAATAATGCTTCGGCTAACAAAACAAAAAACAAGACCCCAGACAGGTTACTTATATGGCAATGGAATTGCATAGGGCTAAATAAAAACCATGGAGAACTAATCGCAGCAATCACCAAGCCCAATATCATCTGTCTTCAAGAAACTATACTTAAGGAAACTAGTACAAAGATTCCTAAAATAACAGGCTATCAAACTACATTTTTATAACACAGAAGTACCGGCAAAAAAAAAGGAGGCTTAGCCATATATGTACATGACACCATCACAGACGCAGTATAGGAAGTTATTAATGTGAACTCAACAGAAACACCAGTTGAATTTCAAAACATTGTCTTCACAGTAGCAACCAAAATAATACATCTGTACAACATATATGATCCAGGACAAAATAGCCAAAACAACAACCGACTTTTTCAACAAATATTCAAGAAAAGGGGCACAAACACTATTATCTGCGGCGACTTCAATGCACATCACACAGAATGGGGTAGTGACTGCACAGATACGAGAGGGAAAAACATCTTAAAATACATAACAGAAGAACAACTAGAACTTTTGAACAACGGAACCCCCACACGTATAGACCCCAGCCAAGGCAAACTCTCTACCATTGACCTCACCATTGCGACGCCTAGCCTGGCTGTAATTACCCAATAGTAAGTGATGCAACATTCTACATTAGGCAGCGACCACTTCCCCCTATGTACCACCATATACGTCTCGTGCCCAACGGAGCAACAAAAAACACAACAAAGATGGAAACTCAAAAATGCAAACTGGAACAGCTTTAAAGACCAACTTAAATTAGCAAACCTTGCGGAAATCCAAGATGAGGATACAAATAAATATTATGACAATCTCATACAAATTATAAACGAAGCGGCAAAAAAAAGTATAACCAAAACAACAGGTTTCCATTATCAACAGACTGCAATCCCCTGGTGGATAGAAAATTGCAGAATTGCCATTCAGAACAAAAAAAACAGCCTTAAATCGCTTTAAACACACAAAAAACCGCCTCTGACTTTCTTGTATACAAACAAACAGAAATCAACACTAGGACGGTAATAAATGAGGCAAAAAAGGACTCATGGAGAAGATACTGCACAACGCTCAATCATAAAACAAATACTAAAGAAATCTGGAATAAAATAATAGCCATGAAAGGCAAAACACCCACAACAGCGCCGAAAATCCAGGGAACAAAAAACAACATGGAAGTAGCAGAGAAGTTAGCCCAACACTTCGCTAACTCCAGCAGCAATAACAATCATAAACACGAGTTCTTACATCAAAAATCAACATTAGAAAAAGAATTTCCCCACATTTTCAAAGATCGAGACAACAGAGATTCGCCACTGAATGACCCTTTTAATCTGAAAGAATGGAGACAAGCCCTCAGCAAAAAAAAAAAGTACATCACCAGGAGAGGATAACCTAGGCTGTTAAATATACAAACAATTACCACCCAATATGCAGAGCAATACCTTAAACTTAATAAATCTGATATGGAGAACAGGTCGCATCCCCACTATGGAAGCGAGCCATAATCATAGCCATCCCAAAACCAGGCAAAGACCCTACTAATGTAACCTCCTACAGACCTATTTCACTAACAAATACAATCTGTAAGGTAATGAAAACAATGGTCAACAATAGATTAAAACACCACCTAGAAGAGAATCAACTACTGGCTGAAACCCAAAGTGGATTTAGGAATAAACTATCTACACTTGATCAATTAATCCGTCTGGAAGCCAACATCAAATTAGCATTTAATGCCAAAAGGAAAAGAGATAGAAATCTAATAGCAATATTTCTAGACCTAGATAAAGCCTTCGACCTAGTCTGGATCAATTGGAAACCACACATACAACAAACTATTCAAAAATGTCAAACAGATCTAAACATACTTAAAAACATCAAAGGTACTACATGGGGATCTGATCAGCAAACTATGCTAATGATCTACAAATCTTTAATTCGAGCTAAGATAGACTATGGCTGCCAGATCTATTCCTCAACCAACAAGGAAACACTTAGAAAACTAGATAGCATCCAATATAAAGCACTTAGACTCTGCACCGGTGCATTACCGAACACCTCCCTAGAAAAACTACAAATCCTCGCATGTGAACCACCATTACAACTGAAAAGAGAAGAACACATACTTAGATACGCCTGTAGAATCTCAATACATAAGGAGATCAATCCCACCAGAAACATAATAAGTAAATGTCAAACCACCTTTAACTCAATATTGGTACCACATCCTCCAGCAGCTAACAAACTACACACACTCTGCAAAGAACTCAATCAAATAGAACTCCATGCAGAACAACTACTTATCAAGGACCCCACACCTTGGAGAAAGAGCCAACCTAACATCAACCTAACAGCACTCCAAATGGTACATAAGCGTGACAACCCCAATATCACATTAACACAAGTACAAAGCCTCATCAACAACAACTATGATGGATATGTAAAAATCTATACTGACGGCTCAAAATCTAAAGAACTACAAAGAACGGCTGCAGCGGTAGTGATCCCAGAACATCAGATCACATTTACGACAAGACTACCGGATGGCTGTTCCATATATACCGCGGAATCCTGGGTCATCAACCGAGCCCTAAAATGGATAGTAACACAAAATCAAAAACAGTACGTCATCATAACAGACTCACTTAGTGTACTTGAAAGTATTGAGACAGGTAATTCCAAAAGTAGACAAAACCTGCTAGAGGACACTATGCTGACCATCAAGAAAGCAGATAAATCACACCAAACCATACACTTCTTGTGGGTGCCATCTCACATCAATTTGCCTGGAAATGAAAAAGCAGACCAAGCAGCAAAAAGCAGTCTGATGAAAGACCAAATTGAACACGTACAGTACAACACTCAGGAACTATACAGTCAAGTCAGGGACAGAATTAATAATAAATGGCAACAACAATGGGAAAACTCCAGGAAGGGTAGACATCTATACCAACTACAAAATGAGGTCACTAGAACCCAACGTTTACCAAAAAGCCTGGCAGCCATTGATATTAAAAATCATCAACAGAATCAGAACAGGTAAAACACTACTAAATGGCAGCTTTATGAAACATATAAGTACAGGACCCACGCGGATAAATGTCCACACTGTCCAGAAACTGAAACATTGGAACATGTATTCAACATATGTCACAAATACCATCGACAACGTACCGTCCTCCAACTACAACAAAGAAAACTTGACTCAGTTACATCATTCCCCCAAATTCTAGATAAAAGGTATAACAAAAACGTAAATACTACCTATATAAATATGTTTAATTACCTAAAATCAATAGACATAAAACACAAAAGCCATAGAGTTAATATTTATCAATCAAGGGGCCAGAGCAGAGCAGATAATAACACCGATAGCTCAAAAGCAGACCCACGTAACAATGCCTTAACTAAACAGACACAAAATAAATATTATAACTACCAAATAAATAAATAATCAACAAGGCCATATCGGTTAAAGGGGCCAGAGCGGATAGTAATACTGCTAGCTTAAAAAAGCAGAACTACTTAAAAAAAAACTAAAATAAATATATAAAATAAAAGAGACAAGGGGAAAGAAAGGGAAGGGGGGGATAATATAAACATTGTAATGCGAGGAAAAAAGGAAGAAAGGAAGAAAAGAGAGAAAGGGAAGAAGGAGAAGGGGGGAAAAGAGAACATTACACTAAGTAGTGGCACAATGTAGGTACAGTAAAACCAGTCAACCGACAAGTGGCAATATAAATACAAGTGTGATGAGAACACCGGGATCAAATAGTGATAGCTCAAGCAAACATAACACTAACCAACGGACAAGAAAAAGTAAAAAGAAAGGGAAAAGGAGGGAAGAAGGAAAAAGAAAGAAAAAAGGAAGAAGGGAGTAGGAAGAAAGTGGGAAGGAGAAAAGGGAAAAGAAGAGAAAAAGAAAAAGGAAGAAATTAAATACCACCAAACACACCCCACTCCAACTAAAAAAAAAAAAAAAATTTCCCCAGGGTTCTCATTTGGTACGAGAACTAACTTGATAAAATTAACAAGCTAAAATACCTAACAGTGACTACACTCATTTATGTCACTAAGACATTTTAGCAATTCAATTTGTTATGGACCTACAACATGTACACTATGCACTAGAAATATTTATTGATAGGAAAGATAAAAAATTCTATACTATATGGATTTGATATAATTGCACAGGTGGCTTACACATTATTGGTATTTTTTCTGTCCATAGTAAAAGAAAGGAAGAAAACAAAACAAAAGAAGAAAGAGGACTTTGATCAACTAAATCAGAGATGGATCAAAGTTCAAGAAAAGTTTAGAACTATGTGACATCATAATTGGATTCCCGAGGACGAAAATAAGAATAAAACGGGAATCATTGGTAAAATCAAAAGGTGGTGGAACAACGGCAGAAAATAAAAGAAGAAGAGGTATCCAAAGACCCTTTTCAGGGTCACTCATATGCCTCGAAAAGATATTAGCTTTCTTTGCCTCTATTTCTCTTGTCGCTAGACAGTCCCAAATACAAATAATAATTTCCATGTTCAATTTCCCTTGTCGCTAGATAGTCCCAAATAGTTCCCATGTTAAATTCCCCTTGACGCTATAGTGCCGCACTATGTTCAATTCCCCTTGACGCTATAGTGCCGCACTATGTTTGACGATATAGTGCCCCAAGCCCTTTTTGACTGGATTTTCCCTTGACGCTATAAATCTTGACGCCATAGTAGCTCAAGCCTTTTTGACTGGATTTTCCCTTGACGCTATAGTAGCCCATATTACTACGCACGAATGTGCGCACGGGCGATAGTGTTCCACACGATTTGGCAAAACGCTGGAAGTAAAAAACTGTCCAGTGAGATTAGCATAGTCAGGCATGTACACCTGGATGGACCTTTTTCATAGACAAATAAATGCGTATTAAGTTCTCATGACCATCTTACGACGTTTTCCTATGATCTTCGCAGAGTTACATAATTGTTCTCCTTCTGACATTTGATGGACAGTGTAACATTCATACCTTTGCATGTATCCCGGATGCTGCACGAGCTGACAATTTATGAAAAAATAGTCTCTCTTTCGATCGACATTAACTTTTTAAACAGGTGTAAAAAAAACGTGAAAACTATATATTCCGAACACACACACACACACACACACACACACACACACACACACACACACACACACACACACACATGTATATACCCTATTGTAATACAATATTATGATAAAATATTGTATCACAGTAGATTCGATTTTAATTGAGTGACGTTATATCTTACGGTCCATGGAAGGATGAACAGATTTAGTTCTCACGCCAAGTTAGAAAATACTTTCCATGTGGAAATAACAAATTATGGTTATGAAGATATTTTGGCGGCGTTACGTTTTTGCGAACGTAATTTCAGCATCCTTGCATAGTGGGAAAGTTGAGCGGTTTTAGTAGTATTTATTGTGTTCCAAAAATAAAAAACTATAAACGTTAATAACTTGTATTGCTTATCTAGTTTTTGTTAGATACTTTCTTGAAACGTTTTGTGATTTAAAAAAATAATTTTTTGTTTTGTTTACAGTATCACATTTAATTATTGAACAGGGGCCCGGAGTGGCTGAGTGGTCTAAAGCGCTCTCCGTTACGGATCACTGCCATCTCACCTGTCAGCGTGGGTTCGAGTCTCAGATTTGGCTAATGTGTTCATGTGATAAAGCTTGCGAGTAGCCACTCATGGGTCGGTGGTTCTTTCTGGGGTTTTCCTGGGTTCTTCCTCCACCATTAATAATGGCCGCCATGTATATCCTATCGTGTGCTGAAAAATGGCGTTAAATCCTACAACATAATTCTCGATGTACAATAATCACGTGATATCAATATTTTTTCTCTCTCCAAATGCTGTTGTACACACAATGCGAAAATCTTAAATGAAAATCACGTAATGTTTTTAAACATGTGTCAAGCACGTTTTTGTTGGTATCACGTAACCATCTCATTTTTCATGTGCTCTCTGCTGCTTTTTGAATCTGGCTTTCTCCAGGTTGCTGCGACAGTGACATATTTATCGTCATTGTTCTCAGAATAAATATGTTGAGACTTAAGTGCATTATATTTTGTTTTTTTTGTTGGTGTTTTTTTATAAAACGAATTTTCTCTTCTTCCTTTTCAATATGATCAGATCCATTAAGGGGAAAATATAATCAAATTTAAAATTACAAGCACGAAGTGAGCAAAAGGTCTTCTGCACTGTCAGAAAAGTGATATCTTTTATCACGCCTTGACACTAACGTTGTCTATACAAATGCGATGAAAACAGAATTACAATTTTTAAATTTCAAATTTGTAGCAAACTAATTAAAAACTGATGTTTTGGACAAACATTTTGTTCAGATAGTATGCACTTTCAGCTTTTTCCTTTACTTTCTAGTGCCAAATGAATATGTTTAAACTTTACTCATGTAGATTTTGTTCCAAGAAGGCGTGCATGGAAGCCCTTGCATATCCGTTTTAGACTGCGTGTCTCGTACAAGACATACATGCCAATTAAAGAAGACGACACAATATAATACAATTGCTCTACAGTACTTGCCAAACTTTAAGAGAATCCAAGCTGTCGACATATAATGTTGTACAGCTTCGATATAGGACACACGATACTAATGATATGGAAAAATGGGAACCAGCCTAGAAATGGGTGAATATAAAATAGAGTATATATGGGTTTGGCTGACCAGGATTGGTTAATAATGTAAGTTAGGTTTGACAAAAAAGAATCGTTTGAGAGCTTATTCTAGTTGTAAGTGAAAAAATAGAGACATTGTTTGATTGATGGAATTTCAGTCCTTTAAGAGTCTCGAGTTGGGATTATTCATTACTAAAATTAGCACCTGGATCTTTGGTAAAATTGAAAGCACATGCTTTAAACACATGTAGGTCCAGAAAATGCTGCGGGTCATATCCTTTCCTCTGACATCCAAGTTTCATCAATACTGATAAATATAGTTTTGATCATGAGCTCTCAAAAATGTTAAGTTAATCAATTTTTAATATCATGGTCTTTGCATAGGTTTACTATGGAAACTGAATTAGTACCGTAACTCATATATTCTTGAACAGGAAGCATCGAATTATCTCCCTGTCACCACACTTGGAGAAAATGTTACACGTGAAAGGCTACCCGATCCATGTATATAATAATAGGTAAGTTGTTGTCGTAGTGTTTAACGCCATTTTCAGCACACGATATGCTATACATGACGGCCAGTATCAGTGGTGGAGGAAGAACCTGGGAAAGCCCCCAGAAAGAACCACCGACTCACGAGAAGCTACTAGCTACTGGCAAGCTATCTCACATACCCACATCGGCCGAATTTGAGACTCGAACTCACGCAGAGGTGAGACGGCAGTGATCTGTAACGGAGAGCGCTTTAGACCATAGGACCTTTCGGGACCCCCAATACTAGGTAAGAATCAGTTAATGATTAAATACACATTTTTATCATGCGTTCAGGAGTAATTAAACAAATAAAGAAACTGGGATCTATTGAACGTTTCCGGAACCTTCGTCTTACCAATCTTTTATATTGTTTATTTTGTTTTTGTTTGTTTTTCTAAACGTTGACTGTATCGGTCGATATCGAAAAACAATGTTGGAAACTAAATATGCTTAAAATAACTTATTTTTGATGGTTTAGATATTTTAAGTTTTTATATTATCAACAACCAGGATTCATTATGATTTGAAGATGCATGGTTTGGGAAATTACTTTTGGCAATTTCAAGCTTTGAAAGCCACTGAAGTACTTATATCATTTATTCTGGAGATCTGAAGATTCTTTATACTGTACTTGATATCAAGTGCTTTTTTCTTGCTTATGCTACATAATTGCATATTTTGCCGAGCTAGTTGTCTTTTTTATTATTTCTTTCTTGTATCATCTAATTGTGAATGTAGACAAGAATATTGATCTGGATCCTGAGAGTTTGTCCTTCACTAGTCCGCCCGTGCGTCCACCTTGATGTGAAAGGCTCCATTTTGTTTGTGGAGAAAGACTAAATAGAGTTTTCTAATCTTAGTTTCAGGTCGTACTGTAGAATTATCTGAATCTATGTTTTCACATACTTACAGAGTAACTTACCTAAGTTTAAAAACATTCGACTCAATTCAAAACACTCCCATTAGTGCATCTACCACCGACTTCAAGCATCATTTTTTGTAACTAGTGCTAAGTCGTGATGATAGATGGACTGGTGCGTGTAGGCAAGGCGATGGGCACCATTTACCTGCGAACCTGGGTTTCAATCTCCATAAAGTACAAATTAAAAATGCTCTAACCTGAATGATATTATTATTTGGATTAAATATTAATTCTGCCTTTGTATCATCAAGCATTCTCCTGTAGAATCCAGGGATAGCGCTTCCGTCATGTTTGGTGTATATTTGCAACTCTTTATAAATGATTCTTTTTGCCGTGATTTGTCTAAGGAGTCTGGAATGACCGTGTAGTTAAGATGAGAATTTATTACTCGGTCAAGTGTGTCTGCTTCGCATGAGTACACATAAAACCGAGCTTGTAGCATACAATTTTAGTCCTGTCGGTATTTAATAAATTTGGAGTGTGCGCATTTGATAGCGCCCCGTTTCAAGCAATTCTTCGATTTGTGTGATTATTGGGATTCGGCGCAATGGAAATATTCTTAGCCCGAAATAATTAGCCACTTACTAGGAGCAAACGTCACGGAGTCAAGTGTTAGTGAGTTTGAATGATGCCATGGTTCGCTAGTAGTGAATTCAAGTCCAAACCGAATGTCTGACCCTGGAGTAAGATAGTCCATATTAAAATCTAGTGGTGTACAATAGTGGTGTGGGTGAGGTGGCAGTATTTACAGTAGGAAACCAGTAAATTACACAATGGAATCAATAAGAAGGGACTTAGTAGATATCGTTTATGTGTCCATAGTGGAAAATGGGTGCAGTTATATTGGCGTAATGTGCCTGGAAAAGCGTACATTGACTGGCCTAATGTGGCGGAGTTAAAATAGTTCCCAGTAAAAAAGGGGATACTCGTGTATTTTCTATGGCGTAACCGGCTGACGGTACGAAAACCTGATGATGATGAAGAGAAACCATGCAAATATGTGGTTGATGGACTTTTAGCAAGTTGTTTTATCCGTGGTCTTGTATTTTGATTAGAGTAAAATTTAGTATTTGAAAACAGACACGTCTGGCTTTCTAATTTACAACTGAAATTGTATGGAAGTCTTTGGAAATTTGGGGAAACATGTGATTTACAGCGGGATTTGCGCCAGGGTTTGACACCGCTCGGTCAAGTAATACCTCTGTGCGTGTAATATTATATAGACTGATAGTTGTTGTTATAAGGTTGAGCTCCATTTACCGGCACACGATAGTCTATACATGGCGGCCAGTATGCCTGTTAAAAACTACCTGGGAAAACTCCGGGTAGAACCACGGACTCATGGGAAGCTACTGGCATGATTTCCCATGCACTAACGTTGACCGAGCCCGAGACTCGATCCCACGTAGAAGTGGAGTGTTCTGTAACGGTGAGCGCTTTAGACCACGGTGATGTGTGCCATATAGGGGGTTGCACGGTTGCAACGGAGATACCGATCGTAGCGCTTAATATTACCTCCCTTGGCTCAAATACGCATGTTTAAGAAAAAGTTCCAGTTCCGGATAGTTTAGAATTTTGCACCTTAGTAGTCAACATAAAAAAATTGTCCTTCCCCGAAAGCAAGACCCCCCCCCCCTCAAAATATATATCAGCCCCACCATCCTTCTTCGACAATTAAGTTGTCAGTGCCTCAGTTCTATAATATGTGGTAAAACTTTTGTCAAGTGAAATACCATTACAAAATAATGGTTATCGTATTGCTTAAATTGTGTAGCAAAGATATGTTTAGTAATTCAGTATAGAGTGGCGATGTTAAAGAAACATATCAATACAAGTATGAAATACCCAATGGACTATGTATAATATAAAATGAAATGTGTACAAAATTATGGATTGGAATCTGTGAATCAAATAGGTTATGTAATATGTTTTTGTTTCACATAATCAGTTAAATATGTGCACATCATTAAAACCTTCTCTTCAAGATTCATCTTTACTGAACGTTTCTGTGTACCTGCATGATTACATAGGACCGGTTTTTAAGGACACGTAGCATATTTAATAAATGTGAACAAACTTGTATCTGACTGCTGTGCAGGGAAGTATTTCGGACAAGAAATTTACAGAGCTGTCTGGTGTGTTAGATTTATGTGAGTCAGGTGATTCAATAATGGTTGATAAGGTTTTTTTAAAAAGTGACCTGACAACTCCAAAAGAAATTGCTCTTGGCATTCCTCATTTCAAGTCAAAAAATCAAACAGTTTTTATGGAGGCAGGTTGAGGAGAAACGACGAATATCAGATCTGAGGATATATGTCGAAAGGGAGATACAACGAATTAAAGTTGTTTAAATCCTTATGCCAATTTGTTGCCATTTAACATCATCAGATGTTTTCAAAATTTGTGCTGCACTAACAATACTCCAGCCATCACTTGTATAGGACTAACATTTACCTGAAATCATCATAAGGTAACCCAAACCCAGCAAACATGATTTGTTGGACCCTGCTATGTGAGAATTTTATATATACTAAAGTAACAATTATTTTGGACATAAATATTAAAAATGGATGTAGCATATGTTATACAATTGTCATGCTCATTTTCCTTTACCCCTCCCCCTTTCTTTCTTTTGGTTTTTAAGTTTGTCTTATGTATTGGTGGTCATCTTTATACTTTAGTGGAGAGTTGGACAAGTACATAAATGGAGTAGCCATGAAGGGATCTGTGCTTGAATGTCGTCCCATATCTAGCAGAATCATCTCCATTCGTCTGAAAGCATCTCCCTGTCTCATCACAATTATCCAAGTCTATGTTCCAACTACTAATCACGATGATGAATAAATAGAGGAGTTGTACAACAAACTCCACGGTATAATAAACACGGTAAGTAAAAAAGACGTCCTCATCATCGAAGGAGACTGGAATGTCAAAGTTGGAAAAGATGTACTTAAAGACTGGGATTATCATTATGAACCTTCTTGCAATGAGCTTACCAATGAAAGAGGGAGATGGCTCTTCGAGTTCGCAAGCTACAACAACTTGGTACTAGCCAATACCCTGGGCCGACATAAAGCTTCACAATGCTGGAGATGGCATGCACCACATGGAACCCATCATAACCAGATCGACTACATACTGGTTCAAACCGGTACCGATCTGGCATCAATAAAGCAAAAGCAAGAACGTTCCCAAGTGCTGATGTTGGGAGTGATCACGACCTTGTCTTTATGAACTTCTGAGTGAGGTTGAAGAAAATTAATAAGCCAAAGAAAATCAGGCTCAAATTCAACCTTGAACAACTGAAGGACCCTAACATCTGCAAGTCATTCGAAGCCACAATTGGAAGAAAATTTGCTCCACTCCTTGTAATGGTTGTTGATGTTAAAGTGATGACAGACATTTTTAACACAGTCTTGACAACAGCTGCCAATGATATCATTGGCCTCCATTGCCCAAAGAAAAACCATGAGTTACAGAAGAGATTCTGAATCTGTGTGATGCCCGAAGAAACCACAAAAACACCAGACTCACAATGAAGTCACTGGAGTACCAAAAAATAAAAAAGAATATCAGAAACAACTTGAAGAAAGCAAAAGAAGAATGGATTGGACAAACATGCCCAGAAACAGAGAGCAGTCTCATACAGAATAACAGCAAAACGGCATTCCAAATTATGAAAAACCTCACCAGACAGAAGCAACAAAGAGTCAGTACCGTTCAAGACGAAAATGGAAAATGCCTCACAGAAGCAAGTGATATTGCAGAAAGATGGACTGAGTATTGTAAAGAACTATACAATCATCCGTCCACAAGATACCCAGAAGTGCTTGGAGTTGGAAACTCCACAAATGATGATGATGTCCCAATTCTCAAAGAAGAATTGGAGTCAGCAATAAGAACACTGAAAAATGGGAAGGTAGCTGGAGTGGACAACATCCCAGCTGAAGAATGGTGGGGAATCAGTGATAGAGCTACTAACAATAATCTGCAACAAGATCTGGCAGACAGGCGAATGGCCAACACAGTGGACCCAGTCACTGATTATAACACTCCCCAAAAAAGGCAATCTCCAGCTGTGCCAAAATTACAGAACTATCAGTTTGATCAGCCATAATAGTGAGGTGATGCTTAAGATCATCTTGAACAGACTGAACCCAAACTCAGAAGAAATAATCGCTGAAGAACAGGCACAACAGAACAAATATTCAATCTTTGGATTCTGTGTGAAAAGTGCTCACAACATCAACAAAACATATATCATATGTTCATAGATTTCAAAAGAGCTTTTGACAGAGTGTGGCATGAGACATTGTGGGCCACATCTACTGGCATCTATTACATAAACTACATCACAAATGAAGAAGTGCATAACACCATCAGACACAAAGTAATCCGTTTATAGGACCTTCTCACCACTGTCAAAATCAGAAAGCTGAAATGGTATGGCCATATCACTAGAGCCAACAGTCTATCCAACACAACATTACTAGTGTTCAAGGTGTTAGAATGAGAGGTAGACAGAGTGAGAAAAAATTGGAGTGACAACATCACAGAATGGACCAGGAAAAGTTTTGCGGAGACAGAGTCATTGTCACATGATCGAGACAAGTGGAGGGAACTGGTCAGATGTTGAGCAGCACAGTGCCTCAATGACCACACTAGGTCAAGAGACTGATGATGATGATGATGATGATGATGATGATGAAACACAAAAACAAGTCCAAATGAGTGAAAAATCACCGGAGACATAACTTTTGTAACAGGTTGAAATAAGGTGGCTTAAATCTCTCGTGCATAAAAGATTTGTTTTTAGAAACATTATAAACAGCTTGGAGGGTTTATATTCATTGTTTTAGATAGCAAAATGTTAGATTTTATTACTGCAATCATAATTCATGTATTTGTTGTAGGATGGGTGCGATTTTGAAAGGGATATTTTTGTACTATTGTACGGTCATTATATGTTAATAAATGTTGCATATTTGTATGATAGAATTTATTATACTAGACCAAAATATTCTTTCTTTATTTCGAAATCGAAACAACAGACGTTTATGTGGATTCAGTTATAGCCTACGTTGAATTGTGGGGAAAAATCAATACCTGGCTCATTCATAATATATAAAGTCAGCAGGCACGTACCATCCGTTCATACAAGTTCTATTTAAACATGCTACCGACCTAAAACTGCTGTCTGATGAACATAAGGAAGTTACCTACCTACGCTTTGATATCATGATTGATCCAGGCACTGATTATCAGGATTAAATCATCAACACATATATCCTTTGTTTTTTTAATTTTTTTTTACCCTAATTACAAATCTGTCTCTATTTCGGCCATATAAATTTTGGCTGTAAAGTGTATTGGCATTGAGGAGAAAAGTACGTATTGGAGTTTAAACTTAAGAAAAATTATAAGCTAAACCAAAAGACAAGCATTCAAGTTTCCAAAATGTACATTTACTTAAATAAAATATAATATCAAACAAAGCGAAAGAAATATAAATAACTTACACTGTTTGAATTTCTAGTATTTAATCATAATTGTATTTTCAGTTTGTCACTATTCCAGAAACTTTTCATTCCGAACGCGGCTTAGTAAATGCTTATATACTCGATAATACGGATAAATGAAACGGAAATATTAATTAAATTTTTTTTCTTTACCTCAATGTATTGTCGTGAACAAAACTATCACTGAAATCGTTGAATGTTTCACATAACCCGATTGAACTAATGACATTTTAAAACCCAATATTATAATCACATGATCACAAAGTTCTGACTGCTTCAATCAATGATTATCCACTCCACGAACGAACATATAATTATAAATTACTATTTTCCTCTCAATGGCCTTTACAAACTCTAGCACAAACGTTTGCCTCCGTTCTCTCCTTTTCTTGTCTCCAAGTGACTCGGACCAACTACTCTGACTCCTATATCTCATCCGGTCCCTTAAAGCATATTGTATGAACACACAAAAACTTTAGCATATTCCTCTAGCTATCTAGTTTCACACTAAACAACAATCTGTCATCAGATAAGCCATTACTATCATTGGTCACGCATTCGTGCACATCGAAATATCCATACATTTTGGTATGGTATACATGGTATCAACCGATTATAATGCATATATCAATGCATTTCATCACATCGGTATATATAGATTCTCAATCTTATTATACAGAACAATATGACATAATCAAACAAATTTCTGTACATTACACTTCTACAAAGAGTACACAGATATCCACCTATCTATGCGCTATTATATCCCTGCACATTATATTTCTTCAAAGTATACACAAATAGTCAAATATCCCTATTAATTAAAATTGCCTACTGCAACCATTATAGAAAGTTATAATTCAATTCAACATTTGCAACTCTATAATATTACATGAATAAATGCACGAGGTTACTACGCATTAATCAAATAGCGAATTACAATATTAATTCTTTACATAAACATTGCTCATATCTAAAAATATGCATGTAGATCAAACACTATAAATGAATCAAACACTACAAGTGAATCAAACTCTACAAATGGTAATTCAACGTACTAACGATTCTAGCAATGAAGTATGCATACTGCACATCATTAAAGTACAATTACTTTGCCGTAATAGATTGCAACAATTGAGCAAGTAAGTCACTGACCTATCCGAAGCTCCTTTGCAATTACCGTAACAATGTTTCCCGCCAATTTAAAATGACGTCGGAGTAGCTTATAACTTTCCTAGTTTAGTTTTCATCGTACTAGATTTTAATCTTGCGATTCCAAAGGTGGCCACGCCTTGCTAAACTTCGAGTAGATGTCGATTCACCCATGGTCTACATAATTAGTAGACATTGTCCCATCCCGGGCCGTCTGTCAAGGGTTAATTTACGACACCCACCTGATGGTACTTTGAACCCAACACAGGCAATTCATGTTACTTACCTGTGAATCGCAATCAGCCAAATATGGCGCCAGGAGCATGTTCCTATGGCCATGTTATACACAAGTGGCTTTCCATCCATTCTTCGATGTCGACTTACACTGTCGTAACATAATACGGCAGGCCAGGCTGTTTAAACATCGCTTTGATACCTCATTGTTCGCAAGGCTGACACTCGTAACATTTATGAAACGGACTTATTAGCATTCAGGGTTTAACATATACATGTTGCAATCTGGCTATTGTTCCATACTTATGTCTTGTATATACATAAGACATAATGCGTATTAATCATTAACTATTATCATTACTATTAAGCAAAATTATCATATTTAAAATTTTAGGAGACGCACGTGTATTTCTATGATTCTAGTATGGCGTACACCTGTAAAAAGTGCTCATTCGGATATAAAGTTTTCTCTTTTCTACTTTGAAACCACATGTATACAATTCGATATAGATATAATGACAAGTCAAATAACTCGTTGATATTTCACTCAATGTATTCAACTTTATTTCTTTTCCTAAAGAAATATCTAAATGTATGAATCAAATGTACGCGCAACATTATCTTGAATCCATGTCAAGGTGAAGATATTTATTTACAAAAATCCATGGGAGGTATGCAAAATATAGTAACATTTCTGGCGAGGAGAATGTCTAGAGAAACTGTGGAGAAATATAAATAAGGAGCAACATATTCAATCGATTTAAGCGATAACTATTTTGGAAATGGAGGTAGATGTCGAGACTTAACCATGCGCTTTTACAACCCCATAATATAGACCAATGAAACGAAATACACGCGTTTTAAGAAAACAAATGAATGATTGAATGGGTGTCTTGCATTCTTCAAATGAATTCCTTTTTTAATAATGGAAAGGCGACATATTAATCATGAGGTGATCGTAATATATTTTCGAGTTGTCGTTATTTAAGGTAATCTCTCTCTCTCTCTCTCTCTCTCTCTCTCTCTCTCTCTCTCTCTCTCTCTCTCTCTCTCTCTCTCTCTCTCTCTCTCTCTCTCTCCTAACTTACGGTACATGCCTTTTAGTCGTCATTATTTATATTCCTGCAAGATGTGTTAAAGAACAAAGATGAAATTGTAAGTAAACATTTAAAAAATAACTCCACTACTTAAACGCAAATTTAGCTGTCTCTATCTCGATGGTGGTTACTCATAAGTTAGTATCTGAACGAAGTATAAATCTGTGGCACACTGATCCCAACGTAAGTTTGTATCTAGAGCATGATTCCACATTATGTTTTTATATTAATCTGATCCCAACATTTGCTAATCACAGCTGAAGGCTAGGCTGATCCCTGCATTAGATTGTATTTTGGGCTGATCGCAGCTAAAGTGGAATCTGTGCCAGGCTGATCACAGCTTAAATGTATATTCTGGGCGGACACCAACTTAAGTAAATCAAGGGTTGACTGATCTCAGCCTTAGAGTGTACTCTGGGCTGATCCCAGCTTGAGTAGAATATCTGTCAGGCTTATCCCAGTATAAGAGTGATGTTTTCTTTCTGAGCTCCTTCTAGTTTAAATAAATCTTAAGTAGTATGATTCCCGGAAAAGAGTATATTCGCAAGAGGGATGTAAAACTTATTCCAATAGTGCTATGTTAGATGTTGATCCCATCATGAATAATCTTTCTTGTTTTCAAATTATGTGCATCTTAACCAAACCTATGGTCATGCTTGTCCGCCAGACTTGTATAATTTGGGCTGATCACCGAAGTTTCCAGACAAAGCAGGGCATGATTTCCTAATCATACAGTACGAAAATGTCTCAAATAGACTTAACATTATTGTGATTATAATAGAAAATGTCTGAAACAAGGGTGCAGATGATAGAAATAAAAATTAAAGACTGATTCAGCAAAGATCTACTCATCATAGCTCCAGAAGAAAGGCTGCAGGGATACATGCTCAAAATGCAATTTTGTGCAATTGCCCTATGGAAGCATTGTGTACAATGAAATACATAACAACCCATCATGAGCATACCCAATCTGTTATAACCAGCTCTGAGGTAGCGCATACAACACGAGATGACCAGTGCACGAAAGTCTGGTTAAAACGGCCCTCTACACCAGCGGCAGCGCAGCACGTATGTTCATAGATTTCAAAAAGGCTTTTGACAGAGTGTGGCAACGGACTAATTATGTTGGTCATAATCAAGTCGCGTCATCATGACGTATACCACAAAAGTTCTCTACTGAAAGAATGGGTTACAGAAGCACGAACATAGAGGCATATGCATCATAACCTCCGGCCAAATCACATACACCACTACGTCTAATACTGTCCTCAACAAGACACAACAAAGAGTTCCAAAACAAATAGATTAAAATGAGACCCCACACAAAATGGCTACGAAACGGACGTGTTTTAATGGTGTAGTATAGACACGGATTTGTCTCATCAAACGGCACAATTTTAATCTTAAGTTAACTTTGAACTGCTTTGCAGAAATAAAACAGCGAATTTGCCGAATTACAAGAATAAACGAAATTCAATCACACACCTGCATTACAATAAGTCCACAACATGCGAAAAAAACCTTCCTCTGCACAACACGTTGCACAATTGGTACATCATCCTTGTTTGTAATATGTAATTTGGGATGTATATTTTAATTGTTATTCATTTTCATCCCCCGAAGTTGAAACTTGTAGGTTGACAGATTCATGTACATGATTTAAATAACCAGCTTGCAAGTTATCAACTCTACTTTCCGCCAGGTACAACTTAATAATGGAGCACTGAAGTTTCAGCAAGGCGTGACAACACGTTACAACATATTTCAGAACATCCTCCTTACACACGGTTAAAGTAAAGTAACGGGTGATGCATTCAGATATGGCGAGAAATTTCACCAAACACTATACACCAGTTATGTAATTATAATTGTATATCTTACCTGGCATAGGCCTGTAAAAATTCATGCCTTCGGTATTAAGTAGGAAAAAAAGCTTTGTTTTTATTATATACTGATCTTTTTTCAGAATCGAAATATAGAAAATTAAACTCAAGAGTTAAGTATTCAGCATAACTCCACCCAACCACCTTTTTGTATATTCATCTCACTTTCAAAGATTGATTTTATACGTATCAGTGAATTAAGAGAGTGGTATGCTTGAACTGACCTAATCTATCGCATTAAATTAAATTTTTGACATTTAGCAAGTCCGATGCATTAATGCATCATAGCGGATGTATCACTGTTGTCAAGAAAGTAAGGGAAAGTAATTTCATTTAGACGCGAACGGCGTCAAGTAAGCTTTCTTTAGCTTGCACAAATTAATTTCCACTACTGAAATGAAATGCAGTTTCTAACAATCGGTTCTACCTCAGTGTTCATTTTTATGTTGCTGAAGATATTAACGCACAATCAAGCGTCACATGGCATGATGGGAAATTTTATTTTTTCACATGTGAGAATATAAAGATTTGTATAATGCTAATTCTTGAATTACTGCAGTTTCTAAGAAAAATACATGTTATAATTCACTGATATGAAATACTATACGCATTTTCACTGCCGCTTCGAAAATACTATCACCAAGAAATCTGAACTATTTGTTCTGATGCACAGTGAATTTTTTGCAATTTTTTTTAAGAACCGCATCTACAAAACATTGCTCTCTATATCAGAAAACTGGGGCTAAGTGTCTTTCTCCAGGACACACTGAGGCAGCAGACCCGGGATGGATTGGGCGGGTATCGAAGCTGCGACCGTTGATAGCTAGTCGGACGGCATTCCAACTGAGCTACTGCATCTCCATGCAGAGTGAATTACGACGAATTAGTCATGGTGACAAAAGCTAATAAGATATGTAATGCAAACTGAGTATAACTTGTAATGGCTACCATCGGGAAAATTTGACAAGCACCAATAATTTAATCATGTACATGTTTTCATACAAACCATCCATGGTGAAAATCCAGACGACATTTCTATTTCACTGTGTTAGTTTGGTGTTAGTACCCTAATGTAGTCCTGTATTGGGTGTTTTGTGATAGAAATATGGTAAAGTAGAAGAAAACAAAATGGGATATAACTAATGCATGCTTCAATGAATGTCTTGATAATTTATGTTCATTAGTTTTGTATAAACACATGTCTGGTTATCGGAAGGTGATAAGTAAATCCTTAGACAGAACCGTCAGACGCTAAAAGACGAAAAATAAAAAACACGATACAAATTTCACTTTTATTAGAGGTGTGAGGAGATCGTCCATGTTGTTTTCTTTCACGTGAATGAATCCAGCAACACATACTCTGCTTCTGACAATGTAACACATAAGCTCATACGTGA
Organism: Unio pictorum; assembly: GCA_030141615.1. Lineage (NCBI taxonomy): Eukaryota > Metazoa > Mollusca > Bivalvia > Unionida > Unionidae > Unio > Unio pictorum. The sequence continues at coordinate 3,544,695 of JARLTB010000023.1, read as the reverse complement.
AAATCTATGACACGAGATGGATTACAATAGTTAATATTTATCAATGATAGTAAACTTTGAAGATTAAATGAGCTCTGCATTGTATAGAACAGTCTTTTTCTATAATTTCAATATAAACATTTGTTTTAACCGTTACTGAAAATCGAAATTTTCATTTATCCTCGGGTAGATCAAGATTGAAATTTAATGTAAAAACTTCAGGGTACGAATTAAAATTAATTCTAGTTTTAAAAAGAATAGAAAAATTAAAATACTACACGCACATCATTATTGTGAGAAATGTAACTAAAAAAGAACGTGCCCCTTATTAAATAAATATCGAAATCGCTGTAAAAAAAAGTTAAGTTTGACAAAGCTTATAATACCCATACAAAAAATAGATTAACGTACCCAATCAAACATTTAATAGATGGGTTAATTAAATAATCCACTAACATAAGAAATATACTTATGCAAAATTATTAGATAGAGATAAATCATCCAGGGCATAAATCCACGTTGCATAAAAATTATACTCACATCTCAAATTAATGCATTTAAATTCTGTACAGGCGTTTTTATCAAGTACGGATAATGTAACAATGCATACATTTAAAAAAAATGAAATAAGGGTAATGTTGTAACGCAAATATTTTCACATGTCTGAGATTAAAAATAGAAACGAATTTATGCCACAGATCTAGGTTAGTTAACAAATATTCTTAAATGTTATATTCTTTTATTCATATTGGTGGTAAATGCGTATAACTGACAGATTTTATTTTGTCCATTTTGGTTATCTGTAGTGTTCTTAACCACCTCTCACATTTCTCTGTCACATCCGAATAATTGTCATTGTCATTGGTGAATTCAAAGCAAGGCTGATGTGACGCAATGTCTAGCGTATCCATTGTTTCTGAGTTATCACCGGGTGCCATGTCAACATTTTGATCAATGTTTTTTTCCAGGCTTTCCACATTTTCTTCGCTTAAAGGAATTACTATCTTTCCATTTATATCATATCTTTGTTTTCCCTTATCAAGTGAATCATTGGATGATTCGATGCTTATTGAATTCTGTAAATTCTGCCGGCGTCGTAAAAGTTTTGGTGTTGAAAAAGTTGAAGTTGTGAAGGGTTTATCCGGTGATGGCGAATCTCTGACAGATAAAACACTCCGCCGACTTCTGGGTGAGGATGGAGGGGTTGGGGTGGCTGAAGGACAATTAGGGGAGTTTTTGTACATCCGTCTATGTATGACTGGAGATACGGAATATGGACTGAGCATATTAGGATCATATTTTATGAACGGAGCACGTATATCATCTTTTGTGTCTTCAAATGAATGATCAGTGCTAAAATCATTCTCCATAAGGTAAGGAAGCGAATTATGCCGTGTTAGTGAAGCGTTTGAGCCCCTGCGGCTTTCACTAACCAATGCTTTAATGTTAACAGCACGTTCCTCCGTTAGGGTCTCGTGGGTTCTCTCATAGACCGTTGATTCCAGGGGCAAATTCGTTGGCTTTTCTGGAACATGTAGGGCATGCCCCTTGGCCGGCTTTCTGGTGGTGGCAAGCTCCATTATTCAGTCGTCTAGAAATGAAAATAAACACGTTTCAATATCATATACAACAACACTGTTCGATATCTCTGATTGGTTAGCATATAAGATCCACTCTTTCCTCATTGACTTGTTAAATCGTTTAATATACATTAACAACAAAAAATAAATGCACACAATCTGCTACCTGAATAGTCAACAGTTACTGAACGTCTGCTGACGACATGCAGCGTATCTCTGTCTTCTGTATGGATCTGCATGTTTTGCCTTTCAATTTACACAGGCAGGCGGCCATTGATAATGCGTACTGGGGCGTCAAAAAGTCCAACACTAAATACTGCATATTCGTGATCACATCGTTCACCAGTTCATATCACAATTGTCTGATGATGAACAGAACTCATATCATTTGTACTTAAAAGCTCATTTATGTATTCTCTTGGCCTGTCTTTGGTACGAACAAGGTTAACTGGTTTTCTCACATTAATTGATAATACAAACTGGCAAAACTGTATATAACCATGCATTTGTATCCATTAAGCGAGTGAATCAAAGAATCGATATGTACAGAGTTTAAATTGCATACAAGACTATTTCACACGCTATTAGCATTCGTCCTGTACTTATTTTCCTATTAATTCATACGTATAATTAAAGGTCCATACTAACGAATTTGTCAGTTTGCCAAAGTTGAAATAGTTCAGTCACAACGTCTCTGCTAATGCCATGACGGACAATACGCCTCGAAATTATAAATGACGCGGTGATTAGGGAAAACTGTTTTAATCTAGGCATTTGAGGCACAAGACAAGTTAATGTAGGAAATAGGGACACTAAATGCATGAATCCAGTAAATAGGGACCCTAACGATAAAGAAGGTTTGGTCGCAATCAGTACGTACATGAATTACTTAACGTAAATCAATTGACTTCATTACCGAGTGAAACTGAAATTAATAAGCAATGAATATTTCAATACAAACTGAATATCGACGGCAATCCTTTGAATTACATTATTGGTTTTTATCAACAAAATACACATATGATTTATCAATGTTAAATTACACTTAGATATATTTGTAAAGGATATCCATTTATATCAGTCGTTTGTTTACACGCATGATAACGGATACCGTTGTAAAATGTTAATCATAACAGTTCTGCATCTGTACTGGGAACAAACATATTATCGTCATTTGGTACATCTTGCTAGGAATCCTTACTTGAAATTATGAAAATGAATTCACAGCATACTCATTAGCATTTACGAATCTCCCATTTGGATTGCCTCACAAATTGTCAATTTGTTGCCATGGAAACATCCCCTGGTTGGAATGAATTGCAATTCCACAGCTTTTTCAATCCTTCAGTCAATTTGTTTTTGTTTATGTGCTTTCAACACTCGCAGCGAGTACCTAATAAGAAATACGCGGAAGACAGTGATCCTAAGAAACCAAATAAGTACATAACTTACATATATTGCTAATGACTAGTAAATTAGTATACGTCACTATCGTCAGAATATTGCTTGTTTTGTATTTTGATATTAGTAACAAAAAGAACACAAAAGATGTTATCAAGTCATCATTGTGAGATTGTCTTATAATGTGAAAGCTGGTTAGAAGTGCCTGAACAGGTATGCCATTACATTTAATAGTATCAACCTAATTATTTATGCCGATATGTCAAAAAGGATTGAGAGCGGAAGGAAACTAAATTTAAAACATATAAAGAGTCAGTGAACTTTCTTCCTTCAAAAAAACCTTTTTGAGAGAATATAAGTTAAATACAATTTTACAAATACAGTAAAATGTTTAAAAGGATTGGTTAAACCAATAATAGCACGGTATTAAAAAAAAACATTTTAATATATAAGAATATTAACTGAAGTGAAAATTATAAAATCTTACAAGTTATTTATGAACCTTGAGAAAAAGTAAATTAATAAGCGTGTTTTGTCATATATAAAGATGCTGCCTTTGCATTTCCAGAACTAAAAGCCATACTGTCAGACAATCAGATCGATATCCGATAATAGCATATCCAGCACTAAGGGCCCTACTGTTATACAGTCCTATCGATATCGGGTAATAGCATATCCAGCGCTAAGGGCCCTACTGTTATACAGTCCTATCGATATCGGGTAATAGCATATCCAGCGCTTAAGGCCCTAATGCTAAACACTCAGATCGATATCGGGTAATAGCATATCCCGCACTAACAGCTATAACTTGTGACTAGTCGATCTAAATTTGGCAATGCATATCTATCACTAATTGTCCTAATATTACATAAGTCGATCAATTTCGATTATATCATATCCAGCCTTAAGAGCTCTAATTTGCAACATGATGATCGATATTGGGTAATGCACTCCAGCAATAAAGGCTGTAGTGTTAGACAAGACGATCGATAGGCAAAACTTGCAAAGCATTTAAAACAAGACACGGTCAGTGATTTGAATATTGAATATTATAAGATATATCGGTTCAATTTGGAAGAAAAATGGATTTTAAAATAGTAAGATCATTTGATGACAAAATCTACAGTGTTAGTATAAAACAATTTATATTTAATCTGATTTAAAAGTAAGAGACTTTAAGTAACTAATTTTTTAAAGCATCTGGAGTACGTAGTGGGAATTATTGGACGTAGGTCCGTTAATAAAAACAGTGTAGAGGTGCATGTGGAATGCATAATGGGAATACACCGACGTACTGTCAATTAATAAAAACAGTGCAGAGTTGCACGTGGAATACGTAATGGGAATTCTCGGACGTACTGTCCATTAATAAAAACAGCGTAGAAGTGCATGTGGAATACGTACTGGGAATACACCGACGTACTGTCCATTAATATAACAAGTGTAGAGGTGCATCTGGAATACATAGTGGGAATACACCGACGTACTGTCAATTAATAAAAACAGCGTAGAGTTGCACGTGGAATACGTAGTGGGAATGCACCGAAGTGCTATCCATTAATAAAAAAATGTGTAGAGGTGCATGTAGAAAACTTAGTGGGAATACACCGGCGTCCATTAATAATACACCGACGTACAATCCATTAATAAAAACAGCGTAGAGGTGCATGTAGAATACGTACGGGAATACACCGACGAACTGCCCATTAATACATTGTTCAGCACACTAACTGTCAGACCCTTTGAAAAGCCCCTGGTAAAAATAATAAAATAAAATACAAAATAGACTTTCCTGTTAATTTAAATATAACGTTATTAAATTGATGTATAAATTAAACATAGCTATACAGATGTGTGTGTGTGTGATTAAGATTTTTAGCGTTGCTTTAAAAAAATTAATTTATATCTCTACGATGTCTTTAGTTTGACAGTTTATAGTGATGTCTAGTACTGGAGATTCAATTTAAAGATTGACAAATCTGATAACATACAGCACCCACCAACCCACGCTCGCACAGCAATTGTTACTTTCATGTTGACCACAGGTCTATTAGAACAATTGCGCAATTAACAATAATCTATATAAATATCGTTTGGTGCGTGTGTGTGCGTCTGTGTGTGTGTGTTTGTGTGTGATTTGGATTTTTAATGTAGCATTAACAGTTTTTCAGTCATATCGTTACGATGTCTGCAGTGTGTCAGTTTATGGTGATGTCAAGCACTAGAGCATCATGCCGCAGACATGTAGCATGATGTCCCACCCAGTCACATTATCCTGACACCAGGACGACCAGTCCTAACACTAATCTCATAATGCTGAGCGCCTAGCTAGGTAGCTGTTAGTACAATTGTCAAAAGTCTTGGTATGACTCGGCCAGGGTTGGAACCCGCGACCTGCCTATCTCAGGCGGACACTTTTAACAACTAAGTCACATGAGCGGTCTAAATGTCGCTTTGATTTTACTTTAGGTGCAGGTTTCTCAATCAAACCATCAATCAATCAATAAATCAATAAATAAATAAATCTTGATTTTTTTAAACATAGAATGCTTGCATTTTTTCCTGTATTTTTTTCTTAACACCTAACAAGCATCCCATCAGTTAGAAGACGGTTGCGCTTTTTAACAGTAAGAACAAGACATGTTATGTGCTGTAATTTGAATGAATATCACTGACTGATGAAAAAAACTTGACAAAAAATCCAATCATGAAAATCCAACTGCAGTAATATATCTGCAAACTTAAAATTTGTTTACATGCATTTTTAATAATTATCGATTCGTGAAACTGAATCACCACGAAATTTTATCCTGTGTTTATCTGATCTAACTGATCTAACGGACATACGTTCATCCCAATCAATGGTTGTCATGTATCGTTGTCATTCTTGTTATCCGACTTATATCGATAATGAATCTATTTAATGTGTATCTTGTACATACATCAAATTTGCTATGGAGATAAGAAGAGAGCAGTATAACCGGGTACCTTGAATTACCGTCAATCAGAGTCACATGCTGAATATCACCAGGTGAGCCTGGTAACCGACTTTCGTAATGGCTGTTTTGCTGTGGATGTACAAGTCATCCTTGAAGATATTTGTCTATGGAGGAGTGGGTATTTTCTAACTATACTATTTTCGTTTAACATTTAAGTTTGCTGGCTCAAACCAGTTAGATTTTATTTTATTTTAATTTTCTGTTCATCAAATAAGTTTTAAATATGTTAAATTAGTATTGTTTGCTACGTCGAGTTAATCCAAAATATTTTAAAGTGATAATGTTTCTTCAGATCACGCTTGTATATGTACATAAATTGCAAAAGAAGATATATAATACGAGACATGTAAAGTCATAGTTCTTCTGTCGAGATGGGATGCTGATAACGTAATGTAAAATTTATTTGGTACATTTTAAGGGAAGATGTCAAATCTAAAATCATTATGCTATTTGACCAGCAGGTCTCTCCGTTACTGTAATGCTCCGTCTATCCTCCATATTTATTTGTATCAACCTCTAATAATTAATGTTGTGTCTTTTAACGTCCCATTTATACCATTGCAAAGTTTTCTCATACGTGACTAAGCTCCGTTTCGGGCAGGTGAAACTATTCGGATAACACAGATTTTGTCTACACTCATCGGTCTTAATTCAACAATTTTCTTTTTAACTGAAATAAAGCTGAGAAATTCGTGGAAATTTTTTTATTCATTCTTGTCATGATAAAAACGTTACCACAGATACAAGACAACACCATAAACAAAAATAAAAGCAAAAGAAAACGAGCATTTTTAACACTGTACTGTGTTTTTATAATTTAGAGAGTTACAGAGAAAATTCTTAGTTAACGACCTCATCAGATGGGTTACAGAAATAAATTCGGTGTCAGTGACCTCCTCAAATGACATTATATTTGCTATTTTCACTCATGCGACAGAAAAATATACCTGTTTTGTTAACCTTCACAATTCTATCGTCTCAGTCATGACGTCCACACGCTAGTAACTACTTTCATAAAAAAGAATCCCTTGTTATCTTCTACTGTGCCTGGCGGAGTTGCTATAAAATACAACAACAGTAACAACAACAACAACACAATCAACATAAACAGATATATAATGAATATTACTGACTCATAAAGCAACTTAAGGTCTTTCAAACTTTGATAACACTAATCATTTTGAGACACACATTACACCACCCCCCCAACACACACATATAGAGGTTTAGATACACAGGTAACACAGATCACTGGTTACACAAGACCAAATTCTCTCAAGTACTACTGCAAAGCCGGCAAAACATAGAAATGTCATATGTTAAACTGGTTTCTTCTAACTTTGTCAAACATCAACAATCCTCCCCAGTTGAATTAACATAATGTGATCTTTTACACTTGTTGGTATCCGTCTGTGTCGAGAACCAACGTGAGTGCGCCCATGAGAGATGTTCCAGTTGGTGGTTGCGTAGCATCTGTAGTGGCTATGTAGCACAAAATGGGAGTGATAGTCCTTGCTGTACTTGAAATTTTAATCTGGTTTGTGTTGAAGCTTCTTCTTCTTCCTCCGAGATCGCCTTTCATCAGCTAGCAAGTGTAGTTTGTCATTGCCGGATTTCACGTCGGAGATATCGCATATGAAAGGCGCCAGTCTTCTCTCTTGTGAGGAGTACAGAGTTAAAGTTTCACTGTCATGCAGGATAGTGCTTAGAACGCAGTCAAGGTACACGGATATCTTAGTGTTCCAGATCAGCATACTGTTGTTCCACACTATTTGAGACAACATGGAGAGAGTTGTTGATGACTTTCCAATCCGCTTGTTGAGCTCAGCATAGAGCAATAGGTTATTGGTGATGGTAGAGCCGAGGAATGTGAACTGACTGACTACCTCAAGTTCATAGTTATCGATGATAATGCTTGTTATGTCCGTGTTCTGAGCCATCAAATTTTTTTTAGGCTGAAGGTCAACCCAAACTCACCCCATGCTTTAGCAAAGCGGTCCATCAGGTGCTGTAACTCATTTTATGTGTGAGTGGCTAGGGCAGCATCGTCTGCAAAGAGCATATCCATGATGGTTGCTTCACGCACTTTGATCTTTGCCTTTAGTTGTGCCAGGTTCAACAGTTTGCTGTCTGATCGTGTGTGCGGGTAGATCCCTTCTGTGGACGAACCAAATGTATGCTTAAGCAGGACAGCTAAGAAGAAGCCGAAGAACGTAGGGGCTAGGATGCAACCCAGTTTCGCTCCGCTGCGGATGCTGAAGGCGTCGGACGTTGAGTCATCGTACTGCACTGTGCCTTTCATATACTCTTGGAAGGACTTTATCATGCTTAGCATCTTTGGAAGGCATCCAATCTTAGCCAGGATTGTGAAGATTCCGTCCCTGTTGATCAGATTCAACGTCTTGGTGAGGTCTAATATGGAGAATAAGTTGTTGCCCATACAGCTAATTCCCCCTCTCCATGCAGCGGATGGATCCAAGGGAAAGCAGATACGTCATGTGTTACGTGCTTAGGCTCGTATAAACAGTAACATAGAAAGAGTGAAAATAACAAGCTTGTAAAAACTTAATAAACAATTTATTAAGCACAAATATTTTCCAGAAAAGAAAAATATTCTTACGGTTTTAAGAATCAATTCCAAAATTTATCCTAAAATAACTCAAATTATAATCCACTAGTGAAATTGCAAAAGTCCTGGTAATAAAATGTCCAAATAATTCCAAGTTCGAATCTTAGTGAAGCATCCAAGATGGAAGACGATGTCACGTGATGAAGTCAGTTCTGGTCTTATAAAATTCAATGAGCACAATTATTTTCCAGATAAATAACAAAATAAATCCTCTTGATCCAAACGAATTGAAATAATTTCCAGTAATTTAAAATAACTCAAAACAATACAACTTAATATTCTAACAGCCCAACTTCTACTAAAGTTCGCTCCAAAACATAATTTATATACGTGTTTTTACGTAAGCAAGAAAGGGGTCACATGATCTTCTAGAATCTTTAGAAAAAATTTACGTTAAAAAAATCTCGTACACACCGTATGACCCAGATGAGAATCAGTTAATTTTACTCTCAAGAACTAAAAATAGAAAGAAGCTTATAACAAAGCTCCATAATGTTCTTGGAATCAACCAATCATTTTAAAAGATTGTTTACAACTCTGAAGCCAGGTCAGAAATATGGTCAACATCTGGTGTTTACAGGTCATCCCACTTTTAAAAAAAAATATCTCTCAATGAATGAATCTTTAACTTAAAATGTCAAATTTGAATCTGACAAACAAACAATTATAATAAAAATAAAGGACTTACATCAAATATACGTAACACATGGCACCAGTGGCGTCGCATGAGTCGCCGAGACGACACTGAAAACAATACCAAGTCGCTTTAGGGACTCCGTCTCCGGATTTTCGGTTAAGGTTCTCTCCCTCAGCCTTTCCCATGAAATGGTATAGTCGCAAGACAGTGCGGGTTTGAAGTCAGAGTTTTCCTTCTTCTGGATGAGCGACCACCCAAGGTTAACTAGCCCCATCTGCCTAAAGCGTCTGGTTTTGAGGCGTCAAAAACACGCCTGTCACCTCTTCTCTAGTTCGTTTAAAAGGTTCCGCTGGGCGTATTTAAGCCACTCGCGAAGGCTTGGAGCTGGATTTGGTTATTAGAGGCTCTATCAGATGCGAACTATTGGGGTTTATCCAAGGGAAGTGGGTGTTTATCTCCCACATCCACCCCGGTAATAACAACCTTTGGAATCTGACAAATAGCTTTCATCAGTCCACTTGATATTCTACAAGATATTTATGAATCATATACTTGCATTAGTGATCTGTACATTTGCTATAGACAAGTTATTAAAAAAATACAAGAAAGTCATGAATTATACATTTCCTGGTTTTTGTACATACTTCGTAAGAACTACATCCAATAGACATAATTCATTAGAACTGTATCCAATAGACATAATTCATTAGAACTGTATCCAATAGGCATAATTCATTAGAACTGTATCCAATAGGCATATTGTACTGCACAGTACACTATCGTACCATTGTCGACCATAGAACGTTCTCCGAATAAAGACTGAGGGAATTAAAATTGAATAAAATAAAATATATTAGCTATTTCTTAAAATTTTCATATAATAGCCATCGGTTCAATGTGATAGTAGGGTAACAACATCAAATACTTTTTCAGTTTCTATTTTTTCATGAGTAGACCTTGTGTATCTACGACAGGTCACTTCATTTTCTTCATTAACATATTTGTCTTAATGCGCAGTATTTACAATTGAAAACGTGGCTAGAGACGTATATTGCGCAATACCTCATACGCATAGCAATTATTACTTTTTTCTTGATTTTATTCTCCATTTCTACAAGAGAAAAATATGGTTAGATTCTACTTTCATTAAAAAGTACAACACCTAATGACATTTATTTAAAGTGAGAATCAATAACAGTATCTGGTGAATACTCTGTTTTGAATCTGCTAAATTAGATAGAGTGAAAGGGTTATTCCAATTTAGATGTAGAAGTTGGATGCTGTTGTTTTTGTAGTGTTTAATACCATTTTTCAGTACAATATAGTCCATTCATGGCAGCCAGTATAACTGGTAGATGAAGAACCCTGAAAAAATCCCAAAAGATCCACCGACCCACGATAAGTTACTGGCAGGCTTTCTCAAGTGCCCACGTTAGTCGAGTCTGAGACTTGAGCAGAAGCATACAGAGGTGAGATGGCAGTGGTCCAAAACGGTGAGCGCTTTAGACCCCTTGTGCACTTGGGGTCCCGACAAGTTGTGTGCGAACAATAACGCCTAGTGGGAAGACACATAATATAACCCCATGACCGGGATTTTCTTGTCTTGGTCTACACCCCAACATAATGGAATTGACTATTTTATTTGATTAAAATGCGCATGTAGACACAATCCATTCAAAATATTAGCTGCCAGAAATATCATTGCTCAGTCCTTATTTTGTCTTTTAGATAAGATACAAATCTTGGTTTCCTATCAACCGAGGAATTCAAGAAATTAAAGAAGAGAGTAATTGCATAATGTATCAAAATTGTATAGTCTGGTATTGCTCCACAGTAACCTCAACACAAACTAATGTGTTCATGAGATAAAAAATAAAACAGAGATATAGCAGAATAACATTTATAACATTGCTCATTGGTAAATCCAAGGAGAGAGAGAGAGAGAGAGAGAGAGAGAGAGAGAGAGAGAGAGAGAGAGAGAGAGAGAGAGAGAGAGAGAGAGAGAGAGAGATTACCTTAAATATTAACAATTCGATAATATATTACGACCACCTCATGATTAATATGTCGTCTTTCCATGATTAAAAATGGAATTCAGTTGAAGAACGATGATGTATTCTGTACAGTCACGATACTGAAGCCTAAATCGTAAGATGTACAGACTGAATTGTCGCCACCTCTTTGATCAATAAGTAATCAATACTTCTTTATTATACATCTCATTAACGACCGCACGATTTCCGCTGATCTCTAAGAGTAAATTAACTGTATTCCCAGCTTTCTGCCAAATAGCGGCTTTTTCACATTATTTGTGTTAGTTCTGGATAAAGGAAAACACAGATTATAAAGACACGTTTTTATAAATAAGAAATAATTTCTTTTCTCTGCAGAAATTTTAGGACGTTGGCACAAATACCAGTAAAAAGCGAGTTTATCATCATTGTCATCGTAATATCTTTATACTATCTTGGTATTAAATATTTTAATTTGAGAGAGATCTCTTGTACGTTTTAAATAAGTAGTAATACATATAATGCTAAAGAATATAATTTCTATCCATAAGAAATTACGAACTTTGGACGACGCCTTTATATATCAGTAGGTGATGAGATATCCCAATATAGGTTCATTCTTTAATGGAAAAGAGAATCATTCATATTCAATTCTAGGGATTTACTCATCTTCTACGAAAATATCCCCCTCCCCCCCCAAAAAAAATCCAACAGATAATTAACAAAGAAAACTAAACAAAAGATCAACAAGATACAACAACTATAACAACACAATTACTAATTTAGCTGAAAGTTGTTGTTTTCTGACTTGAAGAAAAAGGAATAATTACTCTTGATAAGTAAATACTTTGTACTGAACATATGGTACATGCTTTTGTATTTTGTACTGAACATAGGGTACATGCTTTTGTACAGAATGTGAAGTATCGAATTTTGAAAAAACATTGAACCTTAAAGTTGAATGTACTGAGCATTAAGATTGTATTACATTCAGACCGGGAGAGTATTTCTGAAGGGTCATTTCGACATTTATTCTTAATTTATTCCATATCAGTGTTAAAACTTTAAAGGGACCAGTGTATCTTGACCGGATATCTTAACACCGTTTGGAGAAAGAGAAAGCTGAACTTCTGATTGATCCTTGTCAGATAGTCATTCTCGAAGGGAAAAGTTATATAAAGCAGTTCAGGGATTCTGACTGATGAAACAAATGATTGTCTTAGGAATTTTGTTTAGAAGCCACTACTTATGATTGGCCGAGTGAAAGTAAGGCGTACACCTTGGAAGAAATGTAAATTGAAATAACAACCTTGATCTAAATTATTTTAGATCGAAATTTTCTGAGAGACGATTGACTCAGAAGAGGTCTTGGAAAAGAATAGTGCTTTCCTCATTAAACAAGAAAGGGACCAGGCGGCTTTCTTTTGAGAAAGACGCGGTTTAGTGCTGGAGGCATAAGTTCTAAAGTAAACAGCACTAAGACAGGCAATTGTAATTTCACGTAATATTCATTTAGTTTGTATTATTTGTAGATATGAAAATGTCACAGGCCAATGGTACTGTTCTAACTGATATTTTGGGTAATCAAGGAAAGTGGTGTAATTTGGATAAAAATGCAGTCATTAAGATTGTATATTCTAAAATCCCACTCTCTCTTCTTTTTGTGCTCCGCCCATGGCGCAATAATACGAATATGTAAGTAAACTTTAAGCCGCAGGCCGATAGATCTCTCCTCATTCATTAATTGTAAATGTCATATGAACAATAACATTGAAAAGTATTAATAGTCACTATTTTCTATTAGAAATGATATTAAAATGGTACACAGTTTCATCGGAATCCTTTCTTTTTTCATCCCCCTTCTCGTGCGTAAATGACAAGATAAGTACACGTCTGGAATGAGAGAGGAAAACACAATGCGCTGGACGAAAATATTAAAACCGAACTTGTACCAAGTAAAATATAATAATCTGGCTTGTTGTCGTTTAGGAGTCACAAATACTGTATTGTATTTGAAACCTTTGTTGTTGTTTCTTGAACCTTTTATTTTATTCTAAAATAAATTACTAATTATTAAATATAAAAATATGGTTACGACCCCCCCCCCCCTCTCTCTCTCTCTCTTCCATTTTAATGATCTGTATCTCTTGTGTTCGCATATATACTTTCTCTCTCTCCATTTATTCATCTTCCTCTATTCCTATCTGTGACGGGGAAAACTTCTGGCGATCTAACAAGAATACATTAGTTGAGACCAGAGAACCATTAATTAGATTTGTGGAGACAAGCGCATATCGTATCGCCATAATACCGTGTTCAGTAATGTTCTTTAGAGGGAGAATTTAGTTTTTAATTAGGCATTTTTTCATCCAGCAGCCAGACCGACTATTAGGTACACGGTAAACTTCATTTTCATGGTAAAGTTGTCAAAATTGATAAATCGCAAAAACTCGGTTACTCAAACTACCAGGTCAAGCTGACCCGACTTTGGCGCCTCTGTAAAAAAAAAAAAAAGGGGGGGGGGGGGGGGGGGGCGGGGCGGCAGAGATATTTGATTCTGATTGGTTACGTCAAAATAAAGGGTGTCACACAAAATTACCTAGATTTTATATCGTCTCATCGAGAATTGTAATTAGTCTAAACTTCTCTTGCAAGAGGAAAAAGAGAAAATCAGAGGACTCCGAGGAATTTGTAAGAAATTCCCTCGTAAAAAAGTGTGGTCCAAGCAATCCACCGAACTTATTTGGATCGACGTGTACACCAAAGATAGTGTGCCAATTCCATGTAATTTGTTGATGCGAAAAATATATAATGCTTTGCTGAATTTATAGGTATTTGCATGAATTTTGTCTAATACATAATACATTCGTATAATAATGTTCTTTTTAAAGTATAGCGATGTTGACTTATGCATAGGAAGTCCTACATTAATCTTTAGATAAGTTTGACGAATTGTTTAATTTGTTGTCGTATTTGCATAAACACTTGGTTGAGTTATGCATAGGACGTCTTAAATTAATTCTTAGATAAGTTTGACGAATTGTTTAATTTGTTGTCCTGTTTGCATAAACACTAGGTTTTAAGAATTGAATGCATTACTTTATTTAATATGATTACGAGAATCCACGTGACTTCACCTAATTTAAAAGATTTCACGTATGGTGTAGAGCGAGTGTGAAATGATGCAAATGATTACTTGTGGCGTGCTCAGAACCGCTAGGTACCGTGTGGTCTCTATTATTAAGTGATGTTAATGTGTGACGAATTAGCCATTCGACTAATTAGGGTCATTTTAGGACATGAAGAGTCGATTGCAAGTCCTATCATCTGTTGAATACTGACAGAAATATCTAAATGAGCAGGGATATCGCGAACTTCCCGATATAATAAATAACAGTAAATTTAGGTTGTCTCTATTTATATTTATTAAAAGGGGTGAAAATAACCTTGACGTACGAGCTTGAGAAGGAACTTCAGAGTGCAATCTGAGACGGAAAGAAAATCTGAAAAGTGGAACCCAATGATGAAATCGTGAATCGTATAAATACTAAATATCCTGGGGACGGATTGTTGACAGGAATCCGGAAATCTAGGCGCCGAAATAGCTACAGTGGAAGTCGAGAGCGAAAGGAGGAACAGGTTATGAAATCATACAAGGCGTTGACTTCGATTGTTGGATGATCCTATAATGAACTAAATCTATCAGTAACAGATCAGTTATTCTAGTTAAATCCATTTGTGCATTTAGAAAGTTTTGTTCTGAGATACGTAATTACTTCAAAAAGTTGTTTTATGTAATTGATTAAATTGTTTGCTTATCTGTACTGGGAGTCGTGTTTGTTTGTTCTATATATCTGCTCAAATCTCTATATATATTTCCATCTATAAGTTTCATCACTTATATTTACTCGAACCGGGCCAATTATATCGAGGTCGGTCATTTCCTAGATACCGAGTACCGAAAGGGGTGGGGTGTATAATATAATAATAGCAATTTATAATATTACATATACGCTTTCATCCAAACACCCGTAACACTGTCATCAATTCTATCTCCCTTTTCTCATGCTTTTGCTCTCTCTCTCTCTCTCTCTCTCTCTCTCTCTCTCTCTCTCTCTCTCTCTCTCTCTCTCTCTCTCTCTCTCTCTCTCTCTCTCTCTCTCTCTCTCTCTCTCTCACGTGTCCTCTCATTAGCCCCATGTCTCTCATTTTCGCCACCAGTCTCGGAAAGCATCTTATGTACACTATGTAACCTCTAGAATGTGATAAAAAACATATGATAAATGCCTTGAATGGTATTAATGGAAGAGGAGGAAACAAAACGTAATACAATATGTCCATGACTGCGTTTAAGAGTGAATCTAGGGATAACAATTAGCAGCACCTCTTTTGAATAATATTCCAGTGTCATCCAAAGCGCGGAGTTTAGCTGGATATTATCGGTCTTCTTCCTATGACAGACAACGGAGAACAAATATATTATTGCCGCCACAGAGTGATCTGAAGCTAACAGATCTACCAAATCAAAGTGTTCATGAGGTACTAGGACCAAATGTCCCCAGACGAAATGTCCCGGACATAATGTCCCTGACAAAATGTCCCAGGACAAAATGTCCCCATACAAAAACGTCCCGGACAAAATGTCCCAACATGTTACAATAAATTAATCATATTCATGTTATTTTAAATATATAATAATTAATAGGCTTCGATATTTCACCAATAAAATGTAGCCTGTAAAGTGTTAACTTACTTACGTGTTACTTGTGATCATCAGTCTCGACATATACATGTCCAGTTTATCAAAGGCCTCTTTAAATGAAGCCATCTTTAGGTAATCAAATCAATATGAATGTTCTTGTAATGTAATGTAATGTAATGTAATGTAATGTAATGTAATGTAATGTAAATGTTCTTGTCAATAGTATGTATGTGTAGGTATTGGAATGCCGCATTCCAAAGTAATTGTTAGGCTGCTCGCTTATTGTAGTATACCTGTATACCTGGTTCAGAAATAATTAGGCTCGAGACATTGTAATAGATTGAAAAGCCACTGCATTGAGATTTGTTTGAGAACGCTTAAAAGGCGCCGAAAAGCCGAATTTATAAGAAACGAACAATGTCTGAAAGAAACTGCTACTTAACCCGGAATTAGACGCGTACGTGGATCAGTTCTTGGCTTTTATCATAGATGGTGTCAAAAAGGGCCTCGGGCCGTCAAACGAGTATTTAAAGGACTCCGCAATATTATATAGCTGTAAATGTAATTCGAATGTTTAATAAAAGACGAATGTTTAATAAAAGATAAAAAAATAATTAAGGAAGATGCTGAAATTCATAACGTCACAGAAGGGAACAAGGAAGCTTGTTGTCGGAGGATTCTTATTCACGAAGCATAGAAACGGTGCAGATGGAAAAGAAATTTGGCGTTGCGAGGACCGGAACTGTCGGGTGCGAATTCATACTCTGAATAATGCAATTATTGAGGAAGTTGGAACGCATAGTCATGCAGTTACCCACGGAAGAGTGTCTGTTGAAGAAGCAAGAAGCGAAATGAAGAGGCAGGATCGGGAAACAGAAGAACCCAGTAGACGCATTGTACAACGGGCTCTGCTGGCTGTAAATGTTGACGACGCCCATCTTCTGCTTGCTCGTGAGACCTTATCACGTGATGTCCAAAGACAGCGTTTGAAGACCAGACGTATTGCAGATGGAGATGATATATGTCGTACGACACAAGACGGTAACTTATTTTTAAGAATCGATGACGATGACATGCTCGTCTTTGCTGCGGATGACGATCTACATTTTCTGCAACAGTGTCAGCATTGGTTCGCTGACGGAACATTTCGTGTCACACCTGAAGGCTTTGATCAGCTTTACACCTTACATGGATTCCACAACAACTCCATATTCCCATGTGCATATGCTCTACTGCCGGGTCGTTCTCAAGCAGTATATGGTAGATTTCTCAATCACATAACGACGCTGTCGAACGTTGGACAACCTTTATCCATTGTTACGGACTTCGAGCTGGCTGCTGTCAACGCCTTCAAAGACAAGTTCCCGAATGCAACAATGGTGGGTTGTATGTTTCATTTTGGGCAATGCGTATGGAGACAAGTGCAACAGCATGGATTAGCAGCCACTTACAATAATGATCCTGAATTTGCTACTAAGGTAAAGCGTCTAATGGCTCTTGCATTTGTTCCTACTGCGGATGTCATTGCAGCTTTTGAGGAGCTTACAGATGATGATGATTATCGTAATATGGATGTCATTCTGGACTACTTTGAGGACAATTTTATCGGGATACAGAGGCGAAACAGAAGAGCTCCACCAAGGTTTGAACTTACGCTGTGGAACCAATACGACCGCGTCCTTAACAAACTACCTCGTAGCAATAATGCAGTCGAAGGATGGCATAACAGCTTCAACAACTCAGTTGGAATTGCACATCCAACTGCGATTGCCTTATCAAAGAAAATCAAGATAGAACAACACAGCATGGCACTGTTTCGCAGACAACTGGAACTTGGACAACCACAGAGAAAAATACGCAAGACATACAAGCAAATAGATGAAGCCTTGTTCACCATTGTTTCTGATTACAACAACCGTGACAGAATGCAGTATCTTACTGACATTTCTAGAGTCCTTAGAATTGACATTGTATGAGAAGAGATTCTCTCCAAATAACTGGATATAACTTCTTACTCTTTTATATGTATTTTCCCTCTTGCTTCTAATAAAATCTGTTTAAAATAACATGAATATGATTAATTTATTGTAACATGTGGGGACGTTTTGTCCGGGACATTTTTGTATGGGGACATTTTGTCCTGGGACATTTTGTCAGGGACATTATGTCCGGGACATTTTGGGTCGGGACATTTTGTCCTGTCACCGTTCATGAAGTAACAAAATTTATACTTTGTATGTCACCTTGGTCCTATGAATACAACTGATCAGTTCAGAAAGAAGCTGACATATTACCGTATAAGTGAGTTGGATATGAACCATTTGATTTTCCTCTGCATATCATGCACAAAACAACGGACAGAGAGAGCGAAACAAACAAAAGAACGGTTGCCTAGTTTGTCCTGTCCGTACATAGTCAGCTATTTACTGGCGTATGTGAATGTCGTAAACATATGTTTGTGAAACTGGGAATCATCCTATGAATTTCAGGAATTTTCTGTCTGAAATGTAATTTCTCAAGTCCACTAAAATGTTTTTAGTATGTTTGAGTAAGTGCGTTTAACGTTTACTTGCAATCTCTGAAAAATATCTTGCCGAATGTTGGCATCCCGCTCAAAGTCGCCTTGCTTATTATATCAGTAAAAAAAAGGTATATGTAGGTTTCAGTAACAGCACTTCCCATTTTTATCTTTAAGGATCATATTGACAGCAATATGTAATTGATCGTTTCAGCTATATTGTAACGTTGGTTACAGCTTTTGGATTGAAACTTATACAACACTAAACATACACGTAGCAAATTTATCTGCTATACGGAAATGGCCATTTAATTGGAAGGAAATTACAGGCTGTCATTTTCTTTTGTGCTGAAACATTGTTTTTTTAAAAATATAATTTTTATCCGAAGATAATTAATATTTCGTTCCCAATAAGATCATGGATATAGCATGGTGTTACTTTCTGTCAATCAGAGCAAGATATTTTTGCATAGATATTGACATACGGAAATAAAAAACAGTTCCTGCACTAGAATATTGAATTCTGCGGTATTTTGTGGTACGACTAGCGGTAGGCTAACAAATACCGCGGTATACATCGATACCAATATTTATTTTGTTTGTTTGCTTGATTCGGATTTTTAATGTAGCTTAAAAAAAAGGAAACACAATAATATCGCTACGATGTCTGCAGTGATGCAGTTTATATAAATGTATAGCACTGGAGCATCATACCGCAGACATGTAGCATGATATTCCACATAGTCATATTATCCGTACACCTGGCCGAACAGTCCTAACACTAACCTCTTAATACTGAGCGCCTAGCAAGGTAGCTGTTAGTACCATTTTTATAAGTCTTTTTTATGAACCGGCCGGGAATCGAAACCACGACTCCCCGCTTCCGCGGCGGACGCTCTAATCACCAGGCCTCTGGAGCATTTTTTGTGTGTCCTCGAGGTACCCATCTCTCTCTCTCTCTCTCTCTCTCTCTCTCTCTCTCTCTCTCTCTCTCTCTCTCTCTATATATATATATATATATATATATATATATGTGTGTGTGTGTGTGTGTGTATGTGTGTAACATCTATACAAAATGAAACACACACACACACACACACACACACATACCTACATACATACATACATGCATGCATGCATGCATGCATACATACATACATACATACATACATACATACATACATACATACATACATACATACATACATACATACATACATACATACATACATACATACATACATACATACATACATACATACATACATACATACATAGTTTTTAATTGTCAGTGATCTTTTTCCGAAGATATTACAGAGTGTAAATAGAAGAACCTGGTAGCTTCATCTGCTGTTTTATTTTTTCAATAAAGCATTAGTGTTTGCATTTTTGACATCTTTCGGCCATTAAATATATTCATGGGCACTAGCCGTACTAATTCGGGCTGCATCAAACTGCTATTAAATTCTCCGCATTCAATTTCAAGTTGGCGTTTGTGACGATAATATCTAAAAATCTTAACGAATCCATTATTCTGGATGTATCTCCATAGATGTATCTCACATTGTTACATTTTTTGTGAAATTCCGGAACATGAAGAACGAAGCGCGCTTCAATTTCAGATTCCAATTAAGCTAGCATATCAATAGTATATCAATGCTGGTAACTGTAGCCTGTAGGGCGGAGGCACTATTATGATTGTACCACTGTCATAATATTGTTAACTTTATGGTATTTGGTTCTTATTTACTCTTCAGATTTTAAAATATAAATTGGGCGGTTTTTGGGCTGCTTTTTAAAGGTACATGGGTGGGAATTGAAAAAGGTATATGGAAACACTGGTCTTCAGTATTAATTTCGAAGGTATAAGTGCTATATTGTCTGGTAATGTGCACATGACAGGAATTGATAACTATTCGAAAAATTAATGGTGCTGTTCGCCCAGGCTTGAATGAAACTGATGTGTTGAAAGATATACGACAGTTCGTGTTTGGTTTTCTTTATTTGTTTATATAAACCTAAGTCAAACTAGGAAATAAAACATTTATAGTATGATTATTCAGGCAGCAGACAAACTAGTGTCCTCGTGCTATAAACAAGATGGAGTTCTATTGCAATGACCTACGGTCTCAGGCAATTTAACACCTGCTGACAATAGTTCATGAAATTAACAGTCGCATGCTGATATACCCAACAGAACTACTTTCGTCATGTGACTTCTATTATCACGTGCAATTTCGTTACGTATTACGACATTTTCTTCTGATTTGACTCAGTCTGTCAGTAGAGTTTAGTGGTCGCTCTTTTATTATCTATTCAAAAACCAGAACCTTTCATGTCCACTATGACATTTTGTACTACGTGAGAAAATGGGTTACAAGCAAAAAAGATTCCCAGTAATTGAGTATTAACTTTTTAAAAAAATGAACGGCGTAATATAACTGATGTTGAATAGTCTAATTTGTCGTCTTTGCATCAGATTAAATTGTTTTTACATACTGTAATTAAGCACACAGCAAGACGAACAAGCTGTTGATTTTTGGGATCATGACCTCCGTTGAAGCTATCCTGTGACTGAATTTAGAATGCTCGCGTTAGTAATTGCCATGACTGGGGGTGGGGCTGTATAGATTTGTGTCAGTGAATAACAATACATACAATTTTCTGGTTTGCTAGAATACAAGAAAAGAATTGAACCAGACGACAAAAGAAATATCACAGTTCACCATTTTTGTGATATAGGCTGAAGAGCATATGCTTCTTTATTTGTCAATATTTAAAACTCAAACAAGTATTTCCCCCTCTGAGACCGAGAACAAAAGAAAAATCTTACCTTCATTCAAGATGCATTATAACACGGAACATTTTGTGTAACACATGGACAAGTACTTAAAAGAACAGGAGAAAACTCGTACCCTCATCTAGGATGTTTAGCACCAGACATTTTGTTTGACAAATGGGCATATACTTAAAAGAACAGGAGATGTAACTCTAATCCAGTTAAAATGTTATGTTCATATTCAAATTTCGTATTTGTAAGGGCAGACTATGGAAATTAGCTACTAGAATACTAATCTAATTGTTAGTATTGATTCTGAGACAGCCAGCATCTAGGGGATTAACCACTGGATTGTACATTGCCGATCATACATCACTTTTGGTTTTGCTTGTCATG
Organism: Unio pictorum; assembly: GCA_030141615.1. Taxonomy (NCBI): domain Eukaryota; kingdom Metazoa; phylum Mollusca; class Bivalvia; order Unionida; family Unionidae; genus Unio; species Unio pictorum. The sequence goes on along the minus strand of JARLTB010000023.1, from coordinate 3,523,063 downwards.
CGTCGAATTACTTTCACGGTACGAGACCTTAATGTAATTAGGATTCAAAGGCTTAAAAACAAGTTATTCTTGAAACAGTTCCACGTTCTGCGCAGTTGAAAATTGCAATGCAGATAAATGTCTTTCATATATGCTAATTACCTTGTTCGAATACATTATGTATTTTATATTGTGTTTTGCTTTTGTTTATAATTATATATTGTAAAGCTCATTGTGCAAACAGTATATTACATAGATAAGCTTTGTATTTGATTGAATATTATATTTTAAAATAATTTTTAACTTGTAGGTAAACATATTTACTTGAATTTGAATTCACAAGATTGTTTATCCCATGTAAGTTCCGGGTGTATCTGATGTTTGTCGTGTTATTTATTTAAACGTAAGTAGATGATCTGATCTTGTTTTCAATTTAGAATGTTTTATAAAGGATCCTTTGACCCTCAACCTGCTTTTCTTATTGGTCTTAGGTTTTTATATTACGGATATTTACATTAGAAATATTCATTTAGATCCTAACACCTCTAGTAGAATCAAGGTTTTACTTGTGTTCAGTTAATATTTGGAGGATTTATTTATTACATTTATTCATTAGAGTTACAAAGTGCTCATTGTCTTTAGGACTAAATAACTATTTTTTTGATAATTGTGAATTCGTTCAATAACATTTTGGAATATATGATTGTCATAAAAAAAACTGTTATTACATAAGCACTTTTAAAATTATTGGCACATCAGCAATTAAAAGTGAAATGCATTCGTAGCACTACTGAAATTCATTCGGAACACTATACTTTGGACTTTTGATAAACCTTTAGGACTGTTTGAAAGTTAATCAACAATACTCAAGTCCATTTGATAAAGTTTCATTCATGTTATAGATAAATACATTATTTGTTGACTTTTGCTAAACTTTTTTTTGTCGCTCTTTTCTGTTACTTCGATAATATCACAGAGTCGTAAAAGCGTACAAAAATCAAATTTTTTGCAAGATCAAAATCTATAATGAACGCTATGTTCACACTGTAGGTAAACATGTTTCATGTTTCATTTCGCTGGTCATATGATTATTTTTGGTCTACAATGTAGTTGATTTAAAACTGGTTTCATATATATTAACAACTGACTTTAATTTACATAATGAGCATTTTAACAAATCAAACTACTGCTATATTAATTACAAAGAATATTCTTTAAATGTCAAAAGCTGATGTTTGATATTGTAAGCATCTTTCCCCACTGTGAGCCTTTATAGAGTCTGCTTTGAGTGCTCTTGAGCATGACTTTGTAAAAGCATGCGTATGCACCCGTTCCGCATTCGTATTATCACTGTCAGTGTCCTCAATACACTTTATGCATTTCGTCACTTTGCGTACTGCTTTTGTATTCTTCGTATTTTATATTGAATAATCTATTAAATTTGATATTTAATAAATAATAACGTTTCTTGTGCTTCGCTCTGTCTATGTTCAGTTTATAATGATTACAGGGCGTAACTACATGAAGATTACCAGATGTCCTTGACAGATAAGCCTGGTCTGCTAAAGATATATATATATATATATATATATATATATATATATATATATATATATATATATATATATATATATATATATATATATATATATATATATATATATATATATATATATAAATATATATAAATATATATATATATATATATATATATATATATATATATATATATATATATATATATATACACGTGTGTGTGTGTGTGTGAGAGAGAGAGAGAGAGAGAGAGAGAGAGAGAGAGAGAGAGAGAGAGAGAGAGAGAGAGAGAGAGAGAGAGAGAGAGAGAGAGAGAGAGAGAGAGAGAGAGAGAGAGCACATACTTTACCTACTTTGTTAATCGGCGTCGATATCTGCTGATATTGGAAAGGGACACACACGCTTGTTGATATTTGTGTTGTATGAACAGTTTTAATTCAGAAATCAAAAATAAAAATGTCCACTAGAATTGTTAGAAACAGTATGCAGCTCACAAAACAATGGAATGGCATTGTTAATAAGTACTTCATTTCAATACACTAAACTGAAGATTGTGATTGTGAGCGAATATATTTTCTGATGTGCTGGTAAGTGACACTATGCATTATGTAACTATTTAAATATATGAGGTAGTTTTTGTCTTCTGTGCTGATAAGTGACACTATTGTGTTTGTCTCAGTACATGGAAGATGGTTGAATACATATAGAAATGCATGGATTGGTACATTTAACACGTATAGGAATGCATCAATGGATAATTGAACACATACTGGAATGCACAAAAGGATGGATTGAATACATATTGGAATGCATGGGTGGATTGCTTGAATACATATATGACTGCATAGAAAGATTGTTTGAATATGTATTGTAATGCATTGATGGATGGTTTGATCACAAATGAGAATGCATGGAAGGACTGGTTCACATGTGGAAATGCGTGAATGGATGGTTTGAATATATATAAGAGAGAGAGAGAGAGAGAGAGAGAGAGAGAGAGAGAGAGAGAGAGAGAGAGAGAGAGAGAGAGATGGTTTTAATGCATGTAGGAATGCATGGATGGAGGGTTTGAAAACATAGGAATGCGTGGATGAATTATATTTTTTTAAATACATATACATTGATGTTTTGAATATATATAGGAATGCATGGATGTATGTATGGTTGAATCCATAGGAATTCATGGGTGGATAGATGTTTTGAATACATATAGGAATTCATGGATGAATGATTTTGTAAAGTTCATGAAATACAAAGTTCGCAAATACTATTAAATTTAATAAATTGTATTAATAACGAGCGTTGGTAGAGTGGCTAATCAAGCTCATACAGATGAACATTTCTAGTTTCCATTTAGTTTTAAGTTTCCGTTTCTTCTTCTTACAGTACTTAAGCAGAGACTACAAACTTGAGAACAAGAGTATGTATGTATGTATGTATGTATGTATGTATGTATGTATGTATGTATGTATGTATGTATGTATGTATGTATGTATGTATGTATGTGTGTGTGTGTGTGTGTGTGTGTGTGTGTGTGTGTGTGTGTGTGTGTGTGTGTGTGTGTGTGTGTGTGTGTGTGTACCCATGCATTATGTATGTATGTTTGTCTTCATGGGATTTTATAGTTATATTGTGCAAAGGTTAGGAATCCAGAACGAAAACATAAAATAACACGCGAAAACTAGGGACTTTCGGGTCCCATTTTAACTTGTGTGTAACAGATGTACAAAGCGTTTAATAGCATTTACGCTATAAAATAAGCATTTATTTACCTACAGCTCTATTATTCTACTAACATAATGTTACACGCACAGGGGTATTCACTTGACCGAGCGGTGTCAAAACCCTGGCGCGAGTCACGCTGGAAGTCATAAGTTTTCCCCAAATTTCCAAAGACTTCCATACAACTTGAGTTGTAAAATGGAAAGAAAGACGTGTCTGCTATAACTAATAATCTTTGCTCTAATCAACTGGCGACCCAGAGGAGACAACTTGCCCAAACGTCCATTAACTGCACCTTTGCATGGTTTTTCTTCATTATCATCCGTTTTCCGTACCGATAGCTTGTCATGCCATAGAAATTACACCAGTATTCCCTTACTAACTGGGAAATATTTAACTGCGCGACCCTAGGCCAGTCAATCCACAGAATTTCCGGCGTATCACGCTCATATACATACGCCCATTTTCCACTATGGCCACATAAACGGCACCTACCAAGTTCCAACTTCTTGATTCCATTCTATAATTTAATGATTTCCAACCATAAATGCTGCCTTTTCAATCACAATACTTGTATACACCGCGGAATTGTAATATGGACTATGTTACTGAAAGGGACAGTCATTCGGCTTGTGCCTAAAATCACTACTAACGACCCCAGCATGGTTCAAATTCACTAACACTCCTCTCTGTGATGTTTGCTCCTACTAACTGGCTAACTATTTCGGGCTAGCAACTCCAAATTTATTACAATAATTTAATGAGAAGTGACCTTAGCTTGCTCTTTCTTGCACTACAAAGAATAACCTAGATTTCTTTTAAACTCGAAAATACAAACTGAAGACATTGTAGGCGTTTTGGCATGCCGGTACCTGGGTATAAGGTGATTACAATTTTTAAATCCCAATATAATATTACAATCCTATAAACAAGTTGAAAGCATAGATAAGGAGCTACTATATTGCAGTTTTCGTCTTTCTATTTCAAACGTTTTGAATTTACTCATATTTAATCTATATAAATTCATTAGGCAAGGCTAGAAGTAAAACACGTTTCCATTTAATTGGTGTTGTCATTGTCATCGTATGCTTTTCAATGTTTCTTAATCGTTATCATTGTCGTTGGTGTTGACGTCACCATTGTTGCTTTCAGTTATCAGAATTTTCTCTGACAGTGTTTTGATTATCAGGAAATAAGTTGATATAGGTATGCATCCAAAGTGAATACAGAACCCAAACAGCAAGAATTCGTGAATGCTGCATGCATAGTCAAATAACTTGTGTGCATATCTCTTTAAAAATACCGCAAGAGTGCACCCACACGAACTAATTGTCACTTAAGCCTATTTTGATTTTGTGTTTTGAGTTAGAGTTGTTAGCTTGAATCTCATACATCAGAAAAGAGCATAATAATAATAATAATAATAATAATAATAATAATAATAATAATAATAATGACGATGATGATAATAATAATAAAGACTTTATTTAGAGAGGGTAACTCAATTAGTTACAAAACTAATCTGCCTTCTATCTGTTATGTACAATATATACAATATATACAACAGGATGTGAAGAGTCTGGCTTGACACTAAATAATTAAGGAATATTAAAATTCAAAGTATCAAGCCTGGAACACATGCGCAGGTATCAGTAAAAACATAAACATATAGAAAACATAAAATATCATTCTGCATTGAAAAATGGAGCTTTTAAAATGATGCAAAATTACAGAAAAGCAGGCGGTAGTTTTGGTACTAGCACTGTTAAATTTTCTAAAGATTTCATCCATTAAAGACATTGATTATAAAAATAAGAAATGCTAGGAGCCTGCCTTATGTTGCTGGGAATGTTGTTCCATATTACTGGACCAGTATATTGAAAACTTTTTTTAAAAACAATTCCTTCTTTGGCTCTAGTATAATGTAATTTTTTCTTCTTATGGACCTTATATTTGGAGTACCAACATCATCTCTTTGGCGAAAGATATTGCTTAGATATATAGAAATGGCTTTTTTGGATACTTTATACATTCATTTGGCTTTCCTAAGAATTTTTTTTTCATGTATTGTGTTAAACCTTTATAGTATTCATTGCATTCTGATAATAATAGAGAAATTCATTTTGTGGTCCACTGGTAATGGTTATTGTTGTCTGTAAACAAATTTTCCACACTAATGTTCTGAACGTCATTAACTTCCGCGTGCCAATATTTCTCAGAAACGCAAACAAAAACTGATATTGTATACCTAACAGAATGACTGTGTATTACAGTTGTCTCTGCCAGATCCATTATTGTATACCTAACGGAATGAGGTGTATTACATTTGTCTCCCACATACCAATTTTTGTATACCTAATGGAATGTGTGTATTACAATTGTCTGTCAGACCCATACTTACACACCTTATGGAATTCGTGTATAACAATTGTCTATATCAGGCTCATATTTTTAAAAATACATCATGGACTTCCGTGTAATACAATTGTCAGACCCATATATTTTTTACCTTATGGACTTCCGTGTAATATAATTGTCTATGTCTGACTCGTGTCGTTTTACTAAATGGGAGGATGTGTATTACAGTTGTCTGTCTCTGATACATATATTTCATCCAATGAAATGATGTGTAATATTAATGTCTATGTCTGATTCATATAGTTTTACCGAATGAAATGATGTGCATACACTTGTCTCCATCAGACTAATATTTATATACTTACCACAATGATCTGCAGTACAATCGCCTTTGTCAGAATCATATTTTTTTACCTAATGGAATGATGTGTTATTACAATTATCTCTGTTGGAGTCATATTTTTGTGCCTAACAGAATTATCTGCAGTACAATTGTCTATGTCAGGATCATATTGTTATGCCTAATGAAATGATGTGCATTAAACTTGTCACTGTTGGATTCATATTTATATACCTAATTGACTGCAATAGTCTCTGTTGGATTCATATTTATATACCTAATTGACTGCAATAGTCTCTGTTGGATTCATATTTATATACCTAATTGACTGCAATAGTCTATGTTGGATTCATATTTATATACCTAATTGACTGCAATAGTCACTGTTGGATTCATATTTATATACCTAATTGACTGCAATAGTCACTGTTGGATTCATATTTATATACCTAATTGACTGCAATAGTCACTGTTGGATTCATTTTTATATACCTAATTGACTGCAATAGTCTCTGTTGGATTTATATTTATATACCTAATTGACTGCAATAGTCTCTATTGGATTCATATTTATATACCTAATTGACTGCAATAGTCTCTGTTGGATTCATATTTATATACCTAATTGACTGCAATAGTCTCTGTTGGGTTCATATTTATATACCTAATTGACTGCAATAGTCTCTGTTGGATTCATATTTATATACCTAATTGACTGCAATAGTCTATGTTGGATTCATATTTATATACCTAATTGACTGCAATAGTCACTGTTGGATTCATATTTATATAACTAATTGACTGCAATAGTCACTGTTGGATTCATATTTATATACCTAATTGACTGCAATAGTCACTGTTGGATTCATTTTTATATACCTAATTGACTGCAATAGTCTCTGTTGGATTTATATTTATATACCTAATTGACTGCAATAGTCTCTATTGGATTCATATTTATATACCTAATTGACTGCAATAGTCTCTGTTGGATTCATATTTATATACCTAATTGACTGCAATAGTCTCTGTTGGATTCATATTTATATACCTAATTGACTGCAATAGTCACTGTTGGATTCATATTTATATACCTAATTGATTGCGATAGTCACTGTTGAATTCATTTTTATATACCTAATTGACTGCAATAGTCTCTGTTGGATTTATATTTATATACCTAATTGACTGCAATAGTCACTGTTGGATTCATTTTTATATACCTAATTGACTGCAATAGTCTCTGTTGGATTTATATTTATATACCTAATTGACTGCAATAGTCTCTGTTGGATTCATATTTATATACCTAATCGACTGCAATAGTCTCTGTTGGATTCATATTTATATACTTAATTGACTGCAATAGTCTCTGTTGGGTTCATATTTATATAAGTTATGGAAAGATGTGTATTATAATTGTCTATGTCAGTCCTTAATTTATATTCCTAGTGGAATGATGTGTATTACAATTGTATATGTTAGGCCCTAATTTCTAAACCTAATGGAATGAAGTGTATTACAATGGTAGCTGTTCGATTAATATGAATTTACTCCATTAAATTACGTACGCAATGATTCCGTGCAAAGTAAAAATTAAAACGCTAGCGTTTTGACTCCATGATGTCAAAATAAAGGTAGTACGGTATATTTTATGTCCGTATATATTTGATATCTGTTTGGGAGTTTTAATTAATGAACACTGACATAGACTATTAATTAAGTGACTTTATTATCTCAATCACACTTACGAAAAAGATATATACTTTCGCAAGCTATTTGAATTAAAATATTAATTTGTTTATCAGCAGTACATTTGGACGATTGACGTCTAATTGCTATATGTAAAATATGAAACACTAAAAAACTGCTTGATAATATAGCAGCATGGCAGTTTTGTTTTGGAAAATTATCTTTTGGGTTATTCTATACAAATAATCGAAACATCCGTTTGTAATGCATATTCTGAGTTTCATCATTTGAAAGAAATTAAATGAATTATACACGAGACGTTTTCTTCAGAATAAGGATCATTCGATTAAGCAGCGAAACTGGAACTCAGCTTTTGCCTATTCCCTGTACAGATCATGTTGATGCACAACAAATACAATACGAACTTTAAACTATTTTCTTTTATCCAACACTTTGTTTAAATTATTCTTGCTAACATGTCTTCATATTGACGTCTTTGTGTAACGTATTACAAAATCGGATTATCAATATGTGAATGCAGTGTTGTTTGTGATAGGAAATAAAGCGATACCAATTCCGTGACCAGAATCCAGATCTTTGTATAAAATAAATTATTGCAAATGAACGAGTCTTTATCTAGGTCGGACCATGAAGAGATTTCAGCGACGTGGCCAGACTTGTTAATCTGATCACTATCATATTAAACTTTTGGAGACTATAATTCTTCAAGCATGCCTAGTGTTTCGCTTCACAGTTAATGAACGTGTAACATATGTAAATTCCCTTCTTCCAGAGAAGCTGTCCCTATATACACCCGCGCCAGCAGACATGGATGTTACGATTCACATAAACACACGCACATGCGCGCACACCCAAACTCTCGAGTAGCTATTGCACAGTAGCTGGTTGTAACGTAGTTTGTACCCCACAGGGTGGATTATAGGAAGACAATTTTATACATGAAGGAAAAATACTCTGGAGTTTCTCCACTCTCTATCCACAGCTACCCATACAAGCACGTACGTCATTTGAATTCCAGTGATGTTCCAAATAAATTCCGGTATTGATTGTGTTAATATACTTGTAGCATCAAATATGCTAATGTACCAATGGCCTCGATTTTCGTTTACAAAATAAATGACACTAGTCAAGTCCGATCTATATTAACGTGATTATGAACAAGACGATGTACAAAAAACAGATGTCCATAACATAAAACCATTAAGAAAAGCCACCAAGTAGTACAAATTAAATATACATAACCATACATACATACAAGTATGCATGCGTGGATGCATACATGTAGGTATACATACATACATACATACATACATACATACATACATACATACATACATACATACATACATACATACATACATACATACATACATACATACATACATACATACATACATACATACGTTATTCACACTCCCCGTTTTTGATTTTATCCAAAAAAATGGCCACTGGTCAATAGTGGTCTTTAATCAGCCCGTGGTACAATAAATATTCGCGGCGCAAATGGACAGGTACTATACAGTCCATGGGATAAGTTTGTTTAATAATCGTCAAAGTCTTGATGCCTATGAAACTAGCTCGTTAATGAGAAAAAGGACGCAGAGTCTGAGGCTGGTATTGACAAATCAGAAAAGAACGCGCTCGTCCACTCAACAAATAATCGAGAATTTCACTGAACCGTCCGTCTCCTAAGGGGCCCCAAGAGAGGACATATAGGTTATGTGAAAGGTCAACACGGAAGTCGAAAGTGACACTTCGTGTTTGTAGCTACTAGCGGAGTTTAATTTTGGTAGTTTTAACAAGGTTTCCATCACGTATTTCAAGACTTATGTGAAAAATAATTGGACTAATTTTGTGATGCTTTCTTTATACTGCATGCTGTTTATAGTGATTCCTTCTTATTGTAACTTTCAGCACACTGGTCAGCGCTGTAACCATAATGGTGCCTACAAAGCTAACAGCCAGCCTCCAGGCGCATGCGGATATTGCAAGAAATCATATCCAATCGTTCACGGTTACAGATAAACCCACTGCGACTATATATATTAGCAACATGGTTCATGTCGCCGCGATCGAGCGAGTTATTGGGCCTCATGTGGCCGCAAAGTAGTCACTTCGATCAGCAGGAATAGCATCACCCTCTTTGAGCGAAATCACGAAATATGTTTTTCTTTTGTTTTTTTCTGTTCACTTTTAACATAACTTTAACAATTTTAGTCCTGTTGCTACGATGTCCACAGTGTGGCAATTTAAAGTGATATACAACACAGGGGCATCATGCATGTAGCATCACGTCCATCCAAGTCACAGTATCATTCCAACACTAACCTCTTAATGCTAAGCTCAACGCGAGGCAGATGCTAGTACCATAAGTCTTTGGTATGACTCGGCCGGGAATTGAATTTGTGACCTTACGCATCTGACGTGGACTATTTAACCAGGCCATAAGATTGGGCCACATAATGTGAACAAAGAGTTTCGTTCTAATGGGAGCCCCGAGAGGTCTATAGTGGTCGTCGTTACGTATCACTTCCATCTGACCTGTCTATGTGGGTTCGAGTCTCGGATTCGGCCGTTGTAGGTATGTGAGAAAGCTTGCCAGCAACATCTCGTGGGTCGATGGATCTATTCAGGGTTTCCCGGGTTGTTCCTCCACCATTTATAATGGCAGCCATATATAGCCTATATTGTGCTGAAAAATGGCATTGAACCCAAGAACAACAATTTATTAGAAAACTACGGCAACGGTATATAGTAGTATCGATACGGCTTATGACATTGTGGCTGTGTATGTTCATGGAGTTCATGGGGCTGCAGAACAGTCGTTTATGGATCAAGGATAAGATTGTCCTCTTCTCCTCGAACGACGTCACGAGAGACACGTGACAAAAGCAGTCGATTACGGTGAAACAAATATAATCGCTTAAGAACCAGATAAATATCTAGTGCGTTGCCAGTAATCAGTGTCATCAACAAGTTATCTCATTCAAAAGCTCACTAACAATGTGACTTTATTTCAAAGCCAACTATTGGCTGCACCATACTCTAAAATGGGCACGCACAAGCAGCACCGGTGCAAGGCATTTTGGTGCCCTAGGCGAGATCAGATATCTGGCGCCCCCTTTCAACTCACGCCCTCCCCCATCCGCCTATCATGAAATAAGCCTTTAGCCCAGCGCCCTAGGCGATTGCCTAGTTCGCCTAGCGGAAGCGCCGGCCTTGCGCACAAGCAGGTATTTCAAGTAGTCCAAGTTGATGACCGAGACGAGTAATACGTCCCTGCCCTTCTCAATAACGACGATGAATTACTCAGTCGGGCAAATACCTTGCGAAGACCTCTCTGCGGAAACTATGACAAAGGAAGTTGTTTAAGGCTATTATTTTGTGGCAGAGTTGTCACTGTTCTATTAACTCCTGGACATGGCCTGCATATTCTGACAAAATGGCTTCTGTTGTGAACTTACACACTCAAGTGTAATGGTTATCAGACAAGTCTCTAGAGGAACCCTAATGTGTTGCTAAACTGACATCGTTTGAATTCTCACCAACATTTATTACCATCCTTTGCTTTTATTAGCAGGTGGGATTTTTAAGGATGAATTCAGTCCAGTTTACGTTCCAACAATCAAATCTAATATTACAAATACAAGTCCCATGGTCGAAGCAGGCCAATAGGAGGGAGTGATCAGCTACAATTAATTCCTTATATTTATGTTCTTGTATGGATTCCTTTGTCCCTATCAGAAATACTTGGAAAATGTACTCACATAGTTATGGACGATCCAGGAAAGGCTGTGATGTTGTGTATGTTCTGTAATGAGTAATCGGAGAAATATGACAGCGCGCCATGAATATTCGCTGGTCTTGTTGGTGAAATACAGTTGATATTGTTTTTGATAATGTTAGCGAATATTACATGTTGAATCAGAAGCTGAACTCGTTTGATTATTGCATTATGAGTGAAATTAGGAAGAATCAGTACAAATGTAATGTTTTGTGATCAGGCGCGTATGTAAAAAAAATAAATTTTGATGCCTACCTACCTACTAACATTCCTACCTACCTACCTACCTACCTTCCTTCCTGCCCCCTCCCCCACCGCGCGCGCGCGCACACATACATACATACATACATACATACATACATACATACATACATACATACATACATACATACATACATACATACATACATACATACATGCATCCATTAATTAATGTGTGTACATCTATTTCGCAGTTCGAGTGTATACATAATAATTATCTTTTGCCAACATTTCAACATTGATTATGCTAGTTGAATTATATTACTGAGGAAGGCTCAAGACAATAATAGTTACAAGTCTATATAAATTAGCGGAAATAAAATCTAATATGTGCGGTGCAAGGAAATATATATTATTGTTTTATGAGTCTATTAGAAAATGCATTGTGTTGGATTTGTGTCAGGTTGATTATATACCGAACAGAACTTTGATGCAAAATCACATGGTACATTATATATTTCATATAGAATACAGTCAGTTTTTCATTAATGAATGAATAAATGAATGAATAATGGTGAAATAAACATGTAAACATATAAATCTTCTCTCTATCTCTCTCTCTCTCTCTCTCTCTCTCTCTCTTTCTCAGAGTCTCTCTCTGAGAGAGAGAGAGAGAGAGAGAGAGAGAGAGAGAGAGAGAGAGAGAGAGAGAGAGAGAGAGAGAGAGAGAGTCTACGCTATAAATGCATTATACACATTTTAGCTAGGTATTTTACAATCCTTAATCTTCATTTCTGAGTACTTGTTGTAGTTTTTAGAGTAGTGGTTTCTGCCGGTAGGGATCAATATCAGTTTTTCTAAGAGACGGGTATAGAGGAAAGATTATGATAAAATCAATTAAGTTCTGTTCTGTTCTGATTATATAGTAAACGCATAAAACAAATTTTATTGTACCGCCCCTCGTCGGTGTTTTACTACAGATACTTCGCTTTATGTTTAAGACCAGTCACATTCAACTTAACGCATATTTTATCTCGTGATCAATTTATAGTAACGCGATATCTAGGTGCAACACAAGCTTCGATGTGCTATGAACTGCATATTTCGTCTCGCAAATCATGATCGGTTCGGGAGCTTAATATTTACTAGAATATAACAGGGCACGGATGACCTGGGTTGATGTGTATGATTTGATTTACTTAAATACATATGCCCATCAGCCATTTTGCTAATCAGACCTTACACATATAGATAGGAACCAAGACAAACGCGTTAGCAAGGATATCAGTATCTTTTAGCATATGCAAGCACGAGTGGATAAACTGAATTTTAGATGTATAAATAGATAATATCAACTAATTCAAAAATTATACAATTTATGCATAAGTTTAAATACGTTTCTTAAAGGAAATGAAAGAAAAAAGAATAGGAAAGAGGGCAAGTGAAAGACAGTGAAAAAAGCGTACTTGTCAAACTTATTTCTATGTACGAACAAACTTTTCACAAAGCTGGCCATGTTGTTCAAGACGCTGCAAAATATGACATTAAAAATGAATGTATTAATGCATATCTAGTTTTCTATTTAATTTAGGCGACAAATACATATTCGACTTTTAGAATGGTAGGACATTCCAAAACAAAATTATATTCATCTTTTAAAATGATTTAAGTTACATAATGTATCTTCGAAATGAGCACGTCTAGGTTTGAAAAGAGCACGTCTAGGTTTGAAATGAGCACATCTAGGTTTGAGCACGTCTAGGTTCGAAATGAGCATGTCTAGGTATACTCCAGGTGCCGGTCTCTTCTATATGTAGAAAAAATTACAAACCGGATCAACAGGAATTGAACTTTGGCCTTACTTATTTCTTCACATTCTAGCTTTCCAAAAGGTGATAAGATATGGATGCAGTGGAGAATTGGACAGAATATCTGTCTAGGATTGGACAAATAGGTCTTTAATTTTCTGTTTATACCAATTACATAAAACTGCGTTTGTCTTCAGAAAAATCAAAACAATTTTACAGTTCTTTGAAGAGATGCCCAGTTAATCTTATTTAGTTGGATATCACTTTAACACCGTTCTTTCAACTAAGGCCAAGATGATTTTTTTTCGTTGGAAATTAATTCAACACATTACTGTTAAGAGAGGCCCATATATTCTTATTTCGTTGGATATTAATTCAACACATTACTGTCAAGAGAGACCCATCTATTTTTATTTCGTTGGATATTAATTCAATACATTATTTTCTTGAGGGACCTAGTTAATCTTTTTTCGTTATATATATATCTTGAAGCATCATATCATGTTGCTGAAGTGTCATCTCCAGTGGAGCTACGAAGCCTGGGCAGGGTGGTATGGAAAATCAGCTGTTGCCCATGCAGCAGATCCCCCCTGTCCACGCAGCTGGTGGGCCCAAGGGAACGACAAATGTCGATACAGCTTGGCACCAACGGCGTCGGAGGAGTTGCCGGAATGACATTGAGGTCAATATCAGACCGCCTTAGGGACTCCGTCTCCGGATTTTTGTTGGGGTTTACTCCCTTAGCCTATCACATGAGCGTGTATAGCCGCAAGGCAGCAGAGGTTTAGAATTAGAGTTTTCATTCTCCTAGATGAGCTACCATCCAAGGTTTACGAATCTCATCTACCCGAAGTAACTGGTTTTAAGGCGCCAGTGGCCCACCTTCACCTCTTCTCCTGTTGGTGGATAACGCGGTCCGCCGGGCTTCAAATCTAAGTCACTCGTGAAGGCCAGGAACTGGATTTTAGTTGACAGAGGCGATCAGAGACGCAAGTCGTATGGGGGATTTCTGGAGTGGGGCGCTTTTCTCCCACTCCCTCCTTGGCAATGTCAACCTTAGACCTCCAGCGTCGTCGTATGACGTCAGCACAACACGAGAAGTAGCAGTTTGCCGGTTGTAAGCCAAAACTCGATTGGAGTAGAGGTTACTTCTGACGGTGGGAGTGATCATCAGGTCTCACTGGACAGCTACCGCCCGCCTTAAACTGGGCAGACCCCAGTCAGTAAGGTGCTTCCCGCCATGGCCTGCCTGCTTTACTGGGTGTGTGGAGCTTAGAGAACCATCTCGACAAGTGGGCCACAAAACTCCAAACCAGGAAAGACTAAAAGAAGAAACAAGAAAACTCCAGCTCTTCGTTTAGCGACCTGGAACGTTAGGACCATGTGTCCTGGACTGACCAATGACCTACAACAGATCGATGATGCACGGAAGACTGCCGTCATTGACAAAGAACTCCCCCGACTGAACATCGAAATTGCATGTCTCCAGGAGAATCAACTGGCTGACAGCGGCACCATCAGGGAAGCCAATTATACGTTCCTTTGGCAGGGGGAGCCCTCGAATGAACCTAGGCAGCATGGTGTAAGCTTTGCCGTAAAGAACACGCTAGTTGCCTTCATTGAACTTCCATCATCAGGTACTGAGAGAATCCTTGCCCTCAGGCTGTCAATATCCTTAGGCTCGGTCCACATCTTTAGCATGTATGCTCCAACCTTCCGCTCTACCCACGAGGAGAAAGATAAGTTTTATGAGGCTCTGGATCAAGCAATATCCAGTATTCCAAACAACGAAACCCTTTACTTGCTGGGAGACTTCAATGCTAGAGTGGGAGCCGACAATGAGGCCTGGTCCGCCTGTCTCGGCTTTTATGGAAGGGGAAAGATCAACGAGAACGGGCAGCGACTTCTGGAGATGTGCTGCTCCCACAGCCTATGTGTGACCAACACTTTCTTCCAATGCAAGGAGATCCACCAGGTGTCTTGGAGACACCCACGTTCACTACACTGGCACCAGCTAGACATTGTCATCACCAGGCATGCGGACCTGCCCAGCGTCCTCCACACCCGCAGCTACCACAGTGCCGACTGCGACACGGACCATTCCCTTGTGGTCAGTAAACTGCGAATATTACCCAAGAAGCTGCAAAATGCCAAGAAGAACGATCACCCTCGTATCAATACCAGCTGTTCGAGTAATCCAGAGAAAACACAGCAGTTCATCAGCAAAGTGCAGGAAGTTCTCACCAAAGTGACACCTGATAACACGATTGACTCCAAGTGAGCCCATCTCCGTGACTGTGTACAACTCTGCCATAATATCTTACGGGACGAGGGAACGGAAAAATGCCGACTGGTATGAGGCAAACTGGGAGGAGATGGAGTCCGTGACTGAGGCAAAGAGGAAAGCCCTCCTGGCATACAAGGCTGTACCTAGCCCAAGAACATTGCAAGCACTCAGGAATGCAAGGAACAACGCCCAGAAGACTGCCCGCCACTTTGCCATCATATACTGGCTTAACCTTTGCAACAGTATACAGACAGCTGCCGACACTGGGGAAGCAAGAGGAATGTATGAGGGCATCAAGAAGGCGACAGGCCCCTCCATCTCAAAGACCGCCCCCCTCAAGTCCAAGAGAGGTGAAGACATCACAGACCAGAGCAAACAACTGCAGCGATGGGTTGAACACTATCTCGAGCTAAATGCAACCCAAAACAACGTCACTGACACTGCCCCGGATGCCATTCCAGACCTGCCTGTCATGCAGGAGCTAGACACACAGCCAACACTGGAAGAGCTCGGAAAAGCTATAGACTGTCTTGCCTGTGGGAAGGCTCCTGGAAGCGACGACTTTCCGTCTGAAGTCCTCAAGAGTTGGAAACCAGCGCTGCTTCAGCCGCTACACATACTCCTCTGCCTCTGTTGGGAACAGGGATACATCCCACAGGACATGCGTGACGCCAACATCGTCAGTTTGTGCAAGAACAAGGGAGACCGTAGCAACTGCAACAACTACCGGTGCATCTGCCTCCTCAGTATTGTTGGAAAGGCTTTCGCCCGTGTTGCCTTGGTGCGCTTTCAGATCCTAGCTTCTCGAGTCTACCCAGAGTCCCAGTGTGGATTTCGAGCCGGCAGGTCATCTGTAGACATGATCTTCTCACTACGTCAGCTGCAGGAGAAGATGCCCTTCTACATTGACTTCATAGACCTGACGAAGGCATTTGACCTGGTCAGTTGGAGTGGACTCTTCAGAATCCTGCAGAAGATTGGCTGCCCCCACGTCTACTTGCTGTCCTCATGCCATTCCACGAGAACATGCACAACACAGTGTGCTTCAATGGCGCAACATCAGAGGCCTTCCCAGTAATCAGCGGAGTCAGACAAGGCTGTGTGCTTGCGCCGACGCTCTTCGCTATATTCTTCTCCATGCTACTCTAGTATTCCTTCAAGGGCTGCAGCGATGGAGTGTACATCCATACCAGGGCTGACGGAAAGCTGTTCAACATTGCCCGTCTCCGTGCTACGAATAAAATCACAAAGGTACTCATCCATGAATTGCTTTTTGCCGTTGATGCAGCCTTGACATCCCACACGGAAAATGGACTGCAGCAGCTGGTATGCCGCCTCTCCAACACTTGCAAGGAATTTGGACTGACCATCAGTTTGAAGAAAACAAACCTCATGGCGCAAGATGCAGACTCCCCTCCCTCTGTCACCATCGATGGATACAATTTGGAAGTTGTTGAGAACTTCACATACCTCGGGTCCAACATCTCCAGCTCACTTTCAGTTGATTATGAGGTAAATGGTAGGATTGCCAAGGCAGCTGCAGTGATGGCCAGACTTAACCAAAGGGTATGGAACAACTCCAACCTGACAGAGAAGACCAAACTGCGTGTCTACCAAGCCTGCGTGCTCAGCTCACTCCTCTACAGCAGCGAAACATGGACCACCTATGCAAGTCACGAGAGAAAACTCAACTGCTTCCATCTGAGATGTCTGCGGCGCATTATGCACATCAAGTGGCAGGACAAAGTACCGAACACAGTGGTTCTAGAACGCGCCAACATCAACAGCATGTTCACCATTCTCAGTGAGAGGCGCCTTCGCTGGCTCGGCCATGTCAAGAGAATGGACCCGGGCCGCATCCCTAAGGACGTGTTATATGGGGAACTAGCAAAAGGTACACGACCAACTGGACGTCCACGCCTGCGCTACAAAGACGTTTGCAAGAGGGGCATAAAGACGGCGAACATCGATGTCAACAAATGGGAGAGCTTTGCTAATGACCGTCCCATCTGGCGTCTAGCTGTCAAGCAAGGAGTTAGCAAAGCTGAGGATGACAGAAATAGAAAGCATGCTCAAAAGAGAGCCAGAAAGAAGGAACAGCTGACTCTGGAGCTACGCCATCATCTCACGTAGACGGACGGATGCCAAGGATCATATCACGTGCTTAACATGTAGTGTTTCTTTCATCACCCATTTTGTTCTCGATCATAATTCGAGTTCAACTGCTAACTGCACAGACCCAAATCTGCCGTTGTTAGGAGTAATCAATTATCACTAACATCAAAGACCCTTATCTGCCGGAGACTTTTTGAGGGTATATCATGGTATATGTTGTTAGCAGTTAAACGTCACATTTAGGCGAGTAAAGACGGTAATTACAAACGTTTAAACCTGTAATTTAGTTTTCTAAGTTGCACGGCAGTAGTTAATGATTGCCTGCCGCATTTACATTAAACAATGTCATTCAACAGTCTTTTTCACACCTAGAAAACATTCATCAACTATTTTAAATGAATACAATTATTGTGTGACGCTTACGAAACCCAAGCCTCACAGCTTCTTGCTATAGTGTGTGTAAAGGGGTAGGTTTGTTCCCTTTTGGGGTGGGGTGCTTCCAATTTATTTAAATTAATATAGAACACACGCCCTGGCTCGTTTGTGTCCGAAAGCTCTGAGCCCCCACACAAACCGATGGTTAATTGCAATGATATACACCCGTCGATTCCTATTAACAAGTTTCTTGTTCCATTTTTCACTCCAAAGACTCTCCAGGAGACAACTTTAACATATCTGGGTGCAATAAACTACTCAATACTTTTGTAAATGGTATCAAAGAAAATAACTATATTACATCAGAATACACACGGCGCTGGTAAGATTTTAGCAATTACATTGTAACTGTCTTACAATAATTCCCCTCCTTTTTATTTTGTAAGTTGTCCGTGTGTGAGACACTGGTTTACATTTATGTTGCAGGTCTTCAGGCGAGTCTTTTTCTTCTTCATCACAACATTTGATTAAATCTTAAGAACCCAGGGATGCGACAGATTTGCTATTTCCGCCATATACCTGCTAAAGGTATTACACGAGCATGTAGTTAACACACATGCACTCGTCTGATTAATACAATACAGATTATACAGGTAACCGAAGTTAACACACATATAATCGTCTGATTAACACAATACAGATTATACAGGTAACCGACGTTAATACACATGTACTCGTCTGACACATACACTACACATTATACAGATAAGTGAAGTTAATGCATATGTACTCGTCTGACACATACACTACATACATTTTAAGCGATGCTTGCAAAGTAGTAAATCAAACACCATTTTAATTTTTTTTAGAGAGAAATGCACAGATTGATTTTGAATAAAATGTTCACTCTTATATGTTAACAGTTTATGTCCTTACTTCCACATCTATTAGTACAATAAGTACATTCATTGAGTTTTCTGGTCACGTTTTGTGTGCTATTCTCTGAATCAATTATTCACTCCATCAAGTTTACTTGACAGTTTGAATTTATTGATATTAAAAGCCGTCAGATGTTGATTCCGTAGTTATCCTGTAATTTTGTTTTTTTTGCTCAGTACATTTTTGTAAAATGTAATATTTATTATTCATTGATTACTGAACCTCCACAATCAATTTTCCGCCACAAGACAAGATTCTATTGACAGTCTCGAAAGAGAGCTAAGATAGTAATATTTTGAATTTAATTATTTCATTTTAACTTTAAGTACAATATAAATTATGAACGCTGACACGAATATATATATATATATATATATATATATATATATATATATATATATATATATATATATATATATATATATATATATATATATATATATATATATATATATATATATACAGAGAGAGAGAGAGAGAGAGAGAGAGAGAGAGAGAGAGAGAGAGAGAGAGAGAGAGAGAGACGCTTAATTTCCATCTGAAAGGTAGCGAAATCGATTAAAGCACTCGCCTCAGAGCTCTAAGTTCCGAAACCTCTGCTTGTCGTGCATATGATAAGGTCATTCTCATTACGATACCGTCTGTGATAAATTAGACATATCAGCATATCACTTTCGTATAATTTATCGTTAGATTAGTCACCAACTGATCAACTGTAAAACGATAAACACACCAATAAAAGTGAAGATTTGAATATTTGTAATAGATCACATGTTCAATAATTATTCAATTATTATCGTATCACATTTAATGTTTTGACGACAACGACAATTCCACCAACATCCTTTAAGTATTCATGTTTCTGTATATTGTTTTCAGTGACAATTACAAGACAAGCCATTTTGTCAGAACATCCTTACCAAATATGAAGAACACAATTGAGAACTATGAACGAATTAAAAAATATTTTTTAAGAAAACTATATTACACCTTTTGAAATTATTTTCTATTAAACGTCAAATATCTAAAGTTGGATACCTGTTATTAATCTAATATCGAACGTTGGATACGTGTTCTTAATCAAAAACCTACAATTAAAGCGTGGCTCAGTTATTCAAAAGTAATTAAACGAACATGACCTGTCTTGCCAAATGCATAAAAGGACAAGTTTAAAATAGTAGAATTGTAAAACAAGTACAATGTTCCAGAGCTGTCAAATTATGCGACCTGAAAATGACACAAAGTTGAGTTTCTCTTAGTTTATTAGATCCATATTTTGCTGCATAAAATTTACGGTGACGAAATTTTCTTACTCTTGTTGTACTTTCAATCAATCTCACTTCAATGCTTTGTATTTTCAACAGTCACAGTCGCGTATTCTGGATCAGTAATTTTTCCATGTTCTGTACATACTTCAACTCAAACATTACTCCACATCAGCTGTGATGCCTACACTTATTGACACAAGTTGTCACAACTTTTGGAATTTCACGTGATATTAAGTTTGAAATATTAGAGCATTTGATGTGTTCTGTTTTCTTCATTGAAACGATCTTCCAAAATGCTCATATATGCAAACATATAAATACTTGTGAGCAATTAATCTGATATACGCATCTGTGTTACGGCATTATTTTTTGTTTAGAGCAATTCGTTTCTATTAGTTATATTAACTAAAGTTTAATCCTTTTTTAAAAATCTGAAGATATAATAAAAAGACAACAGATCAATTTCGCTAATTAATGCAAGCAGTGGCTGGTCAGAAAAACCAGACAGGTAGTCAATCACAACAATGGAACCAGCAACTGAGATGGCTAATTCATGTAGTAAGGAATCAGAAATTAGATATGATTGATGTTAAGGATGCTGGACATACACATTATGACATAATGGATATGCCAGTCAGATAATATATTACTGTACATTATCATTGACGCCTTGACAGTTGGATACGTGTAGACATGTTCAGTAGTTGTAATTGAGACTTTAACTGCATGCTCTGAATCTTCATGATATAGAACAGTTGCGGCAACCTGACTACATTATTACCTGTCTAAGATGACATACTAAAAGTTAGACATTATCTGTTTTTGTAAGTGTAGACAATCGCATTAAGCTGCACAGAGAAGATAATCATGCTTCAAATTATTTACATGAACCGCTGCAAGAGATTGTAGTCGTGACCATATAAAAAGGGGCTATACTTTTATATAAGAATGTTCTTTGTGATCTTGAGATTTACTAACAATTTTATTTTAAACTCGAGACATCTAAAAAGCATCTCGAACTATTTTTGTCTTATCCAATAGTTAAATTTGCAATAGGCCGCGATCTTTTGTTAATTTCTAGTTGTCGTCGTTGTAGGGCTTAACGCCATTTTAGTACAAGAATGGCTATACATGGCAGCCATTATTAATGGTGGAGGAAGAAATGGGAAAACCCCAGTAGGAACCACCTACCCACAAGAAGCTAATGGCAAGCTTTCTCACATACCCACATTGTCCGAACCCGAGACTCAAACTCACAAGAGGTGAGACGGCTATGATCCGTGGGCGCTTTAAACCACTCGGTCACTCGCCCTCCCCACCCCTTTAATTTTAGTAGTATATTTATTTTATGATTCACCAATCTTGTAATCACTTTCCCTGACAGATTTTTTCAAATAGAAATTTCACACTTTGTACAGTCGTCTTCTTTTCAAAACTTTCTAAGAAACGTTAATGGGAACTAATGGAATGACTTATAAGACAGGTGTGTAGTTAGGT
Source organism: Unio pictorum (assembly GCA_030141615.1). NCBI lineage: Eukaryota > Metazoa > Mollusca > Bivalvia > Unionida > Unionidae > Unio > Unio pictorum. Next base: position 3,501,141 of record JARLTB010000023.1, on the reverse strand, counting down.
AGATATAAGATAGGTGTGTAGTTAGGTAGATATAAGACAGGTGTGTAGTTAGGTAGATATAAGATAGGTGTGTAGTTAGGTAGATATAAGACAGGTGTGTAGTTAGGTAGATACAGTAACATATCTTTTAAAGAAAGTTAACAATCATATTTTGCCCTAGAACACTAAAAGAAAAAAAATGTAAACACAAATTGTTTACAATGACAATACATTTTCAAAGCAGTTGGAAAAGAAGACTTTCTTCACAATATTTTTAAAACATCGTAAGTACATTCATACTGTTATTAGTTATTGTGTCCCGTGTTTAGGAATTCTTAGATTTTTTTATTACTTGTCTGCATATTGGAATTCGGTGAAATGGAAATATTCTTTAGCCCCAAATAATTAGCTATTTACTGGAAGCAAATGTCACGAAGTGAAGTGTTAGTGAGTTTCTATGATGCCATTGTTCGCTCTGAGTGAATTCAGGTCAAAACCGAATTAGTGTCGGATATATATACCATAGTTCCTATTAAAATATAGCGGTGTACATAGGTGGTGTGATTTCAAGTGCAGTATTTACGGAAGGAAACCGATAGAATAAATAAGAAGAGACTCGGCAGATACCGTTTATGTCGCCATGGTGGCAAATGTGATGCAATTAAACTAGGAAAATGTGCATGGACACCATGGACTGACTGGTCTAAGGTGGCTTAGTTAAAATAGTTCCCTGTATTAAGGTATATATGTATAGTTTATACCGCAAAAACTGCTGGCGGCACAGACACTTAACGAAGGGAAACCATGCAGATGTGCGATTGAAGTATATTTGGCAAGGTGTGAGATTTGTGGTCTTGCATTGATTAGAGTAAAATTTATGTATAGAATGGACACGTCGGGTTTCTAATTTACACTGTACTCTAAATGATGCAGCCCTAAATAACCTACCTATGCTACCGTTCCATGTAACGCCGCACCACACTAATCATCGACACCCATTCATGATATCTTCAATCAAAAGAAAAGTTCGCAGTGTGGAGAAAATTTATAAAAGTATATTGTGCCTGATTTTTGACAAGGCATATGGAAATGAAGTATGGTATGTGTCCTCTCTCTCTCTCTCTCTCTCTCTCGTATTGACATTTCGAATCCTCTCGATTTGATAGGATACTGGCTGTGCTGTGTTAACACGTCGGATAAATAGCAAATGAAAATATGGCATGTGCAAATTAAGTAGATAAGATTGATATATATATATTCCACGCTATGGTGATAAACTTAAAATAATTTTAATTAACATAAGGAACCTTTGAAGATATCCGTTTGAATAGCAGCTAGATCATTATCAAGTAGTACATATTATATTATCATATAAATCACATATTTTTTGTGATAAAATCAATACGTACGTGACATTTAACAGTGATTTGGACAGTTATGATACCAATTAAAAGGAACAACGTGTGATATGTACTGATGCGTTGATTTTTACTGTCGATCCTGTAACTGTAAATGTCGCAAATTAAGACAATTACTGCTGAGCAAGTACTGTTTAAACGGCGAATGACATATTGTTTAAGATAAACATTGCTGGCTTGCTTAAGGAACTGCTGTTGTTTGAACTCTTTTCACATTGTGGCAATTAGCGACAATTGTGCATGTGTTATCACAGTTCGATGTCTTTTTATGACATTTACAGACGTTTTGCTGGTACTAGTGTAAGCTCTGTTTGATCGGTCCAGTTATACAAATCATTGTCTTCAAGAATGAAATAAATTGAACTCTTTCATAAGTACACTTACACGAACTACGAAGTTACTGTATTGCTGGCTTTGTGCCTCTAGGGTGTATTTCTCAATGTCCTATCATAATATTGTGACTTTAATCCGAAATTCAATAAACTGACTTTACCATCGTTCTAATCACCATCAAGTTCAAATACGATGGGAATAAGCCAATCGAGTAAAATGAGATATGGTATTTTGATTTTAAATATGTATGTTCTTATCTAAATAATTTTAAATGACTTCTTGAGAATTTAGCAAACGAACATTCCGTGCAAGAGTTGGCCACCTGCGCACGCACAGAACAGAACCATATATATATATATATCCTTTCCTTCTGTATCATCGATTTAAAGAGAGAGAGAGAGAGAGAGAGAGAGAGAGAGAGAGAGAGAGAGAGAGAGAGAGAGAGAGAGAGAGAGAGAGATATGTGGGTAAGATCAGTTGACTACCTGTTGACACGTTAGACATTTGATCTGCTTACATATTTGAATGAAGCAATTTACATCACAATAATCTGACAGACCATAATACCATGCACCATATCTGAGTTATTCATCTTCCTGTTTATTGATCACTAAATCGCCTATTTTTCGTACTTATTACAAAGAGTCGTGAAATGTTGATTGTTAAAGGCAATGAGTAAACAACAATTTGGTAGTGAGATTGACATTTTCTTTGCTTGCTTGACAATGTGTCCTAAGGAAAATAAATAAAAGATTTTTCGCCATAACTTCCAATTGTAATGAAATACCATAAAACGTCCAGAGCAATTACAATCCATTTAATAGATTTAAATAGGCTGCGAAAAGACACAATGCTCGATAGATACAGCATTTTGAAATATAATGTTTAGGCTCATATTAAGCACACTGTGTTTTACAGTCATTCAAAGGGTTCAATATGAGGTCTCATCAATTTTCTCGATGAAGAAATACGAGGTAATAATAATAATAATAATAATAATGAAGACTTTGTATAGCGCCTAATCTTTAGAAGCTCTAAACGCTGTACAACATCTAAATTGATATGAATACAAAAATTTATTAAAAATAAATGACATTGTTTAAGAAGAGTGTTATAAACCTTTTTGGTTAATCCTGAGATCAGGTATTCGAATCAATACATATGATAACATATCGAAATACCAACTGAAGAGAGATACATACAAATAAAGAATAATGAACATATCATAGCTCCTTGAATTTTGTTTGCAAAATAGAAAAAAAAAGGAAGTTCATGTTTACTCTACCCTTGACTGTTTAAAACACTTGAGTCTGGTGTGCGAATTCATCGATTAAATTGGAAAAGTGGTGTATGAATGTGAATATCACATAATTCGAAAATGTCTGAAAGCACAAACTCTCGATGGATCTAGTGAAAGAACAACCTGTAGCTGGTGTGAATATCAACAAATACACAAATAGGAATTTAATCAAAAAGTGTAATGTTAGATTACAAACTATTGATCAGAAATGGTGCGTTTGGGATTAAAGTTTAGTTCTGTGTAGATGATGCATAGTTTAAATGATGCATTCGTCCGTCGCATTCAAAGAAGTCAAATTGTTTTTTGATTAAATATTCACATGACACTTATGTCGTCATACAACAATATTTCTAACGTAATATTGTTGCGACCAAGTGCATTGCATATCCCAAAATGATTTTAAAACGTTCAAACGGGAAGAAGAAATCCCGCAACTATTTTAAATTCACTAGACATTTTAGTTTTTTAACACTGTCAGACATTCTTTGCACTACATTCTTAGTCGAATAAAAGAAGGAAATGATACTCTTGTTCACAGCTAACTGAATAGGTTAATCCTTAATGACTGACACTTCACAAGATTACATCGTATAATAACGAACACTTGGTAAGAAACACTCCTGTCAGTACTATAAAAATATAAATGATGTTGTTCGCCTATAATATTAAGTTAATGATGACGACATATGCTAATGATCTTTAATATACAAACATTGAAGAGAAAAAAATTGTCCCCATAGCCAATGAAAACCCCATGACCATGTGCCCAGAGTCTTCTTCACCTCCAGCTGAAGCACTTTCTAATTGTAACTATATAAATTAATTACAAAGTCTATTATATATTTTCTCTTCAACGAAGATGCTATTCAGTATATCATTAATCTGTTAAATTTAGATATTCAGTTAAAACACTATAATACACTCTTAAGTGACAATAACGAAAAGTTCCAGATTTAAGGTTCCAGATTTAGTTTGTTTACATGCATATTCTATCATTTTCAAGCGGAAAGATGAGTCGTGATATTGTCGATAGCATCCCGGAATATAATATAATGTAGTGTGGTGTGGTGTGGTGTGGTATGGTATGGTATGGTATGGTATGGTATGGAATGGAATGGAATGGAATGGAATGGAATGGAATTGTATGGTATGATATGATATGATATGATATGATATGATATGATATGATATGATATGATATGATATGATATGATATGATATGATATGATTCATATGATATGATATGATATAATATGATATGATATGATATGATATGATATGATTCATATGATATGATATGATATGATATGATATGATATGATATGATATGATATGATATGATATGATATGATATGATATGATATGATATGATATGATATGATATGATATGATATTGTAATAAATTTGGAGTTGCTAGCCCGAAATAGTTAGCCAGTTAGTAGGAGCAAACATTACAGAGAGGAGTGTTAGTGAATTTGAACCATGCTGGGGTCGTTAGTAGTGATTTTAGGCACAAGCCGAATGACTGTCCCTTTCAGTAACATAGTCCATATTAAAATTCCGCGGTGTATACCAGTATTGTGATTGAAAAGGCAGCATTTATGGTTGGAAATCATTAAATTATAGAATGGAATCAATAAGTTGGAACTTGGTAGGTGCCGTTTATGTGGCCATAGTGGAAAATGGGCGTATGTATATGAGCGTGATACGCCGGAAATTCTGTGGATTGACTGGCCTAGGGTCGCGCAGTTAAATATTTCCCAGTTAGTAAGGGAATACTGGTGTAATTTCTATGGCATGACAAGCTATCGGTACGGAAAACGGATGATAATGAAGAAAAACCATGCAAAGGTGCAGTTAATGGACGTTTGGGCAAGTTGTCTCCTCTGGGTCGCCAATTGATTAGAGCAAAGATTATTAGTTATAGCAGACACGTCTTTCTTTACATTTTACAACTCAAGTTGTATGGAAGTCTTTGGAAATTTGGGGAAAACTTATGACTTCCAGCGTGACTCGCGCCAGGGTTTTGACACCGCTCGGTCAAGTGAATACCCCTGTGCGTGTAACAATATGATATGATATGATATGATATGATATGATATGATATGATATGATATGATATGATATGATATGATATGATATGATATGATATGATATAATATAAAACCTTTCTTCCTGAGTATAAGTTATTTAATCGATGGGCTTTAGCTGAAAAGACCAGTCCTTTTCAAATACAGAGACACAAAACAAAATAACTGAAAAGAAATGTATAAATAAAAAGAAACAAGAGTGACTAGAGTGACTCAAATTTACGGCCAGAAAGTCTTAAAAGTAATGTCGCCAGATACAAAATTTCAAGGTGAATAGCGGTAAAAGTTCAAGCCATATTGTCCCCATAAGTGACTGAATTTTCGCTATCCTGATCTACATCGCACAGTACTGGGATTTCGCTATCCTGATCTACATCGCACAGTACTGGGATTTCGCTATCCTGATTTACATCGCACATTACTGGGATTTCGCTATCCTGATCTACATCGCACAGTACTGGGATTTCGCTATCCTGATCTACATCGCACAGTACTGGGATTTCGCTATCCTGATTTACATCGCACAGTACTGGGATTTCGCTATCCTGATTTACATCGCACAGTACTGGGATTTCGCTATCCTGATTTACATCGCACAGTACTGGGATTTCGCTATCCTGATCTACATCGCACAGTACTGGGATTTCGCTATCCTGATCTACATCGCACAGTACTGGGATTTCGCTATCCTGATCTACATCGCACAGTACTGGGATTTCTCTATCCTGATTTACATCGCACATTACTGGGATTTCACTATCCTGATTTACATCGCACAGTACTGGGATTTCGCTATCCTGATTTACATCGCACAGTACTGGAATATTCATCATATTGTAATGAAGGATTCTGTTTCATAAGTGACTAATATTCAGAACTGTCACACTATTTTACATATTAGACGAACGTACAGGAAGAAGAGATCTTATAAATATACACGTAGTTTGACACGTGGTTCTGTGACACTTATCAATAAATCCACATTTCATAGTTATATATTCTTTTTATACATGTCACATGGACCAGTTTAAAATGTAGGTATCAACCTAATATCAATAATATCATATACCAAGATCAAGAGTCTTGTTCCGATCGCCCTTCGAATTTTCAATTATAATTCAAATAAAATGAAATAATGTCGCATCAGAAAGAGTGCGCGTACGTGTGTGTGTCCAAAAGGCTTTTAGTCATGTCGTTCGTGTCTTATTGTGTCCATTTTCATACTCAGGTAATAATGTACATTGAAACAATGACTCAGGTGGATTACTGTTTCCGAACATAATATTCGCGTCGTTACCATGACAAAATCATGATAATTCAATGTGTACAAACCTCCACATTTTTATCGTATCATACACCAAGTCATGACTCTTCAATGTGTTCAAGGCCTCCACATTTGTCATATTAAACACCAAACTATCACCAGTATATATGTATGGACTTCACCAACAGATATACTCAGTAATACAAAATCAGCGGGGAAAAAAATCGTCAAAATGAATCAGTACACATTAAAGTAAACATTAGCTTACATTTTTGGTTGCTTCAAGTCCAAACAGTTCTACCGGGCTGGAGTCAGGATAATGTGACTGTGTGGGACATCATGTTACATGTCTGCGGCGAGATGCCCCAGTATTAGACATCACTGTAAACTGCCACAGTGCAGATATCGTAGCGATACCATTTAAAACGACGTTAACATCTTAATCACACACACACTGTAGTGATAATCAGATGTCAGCGTAAAAACCAAATGTCTCCAGTCGGAAGTCATTAAAAAGCATTTCCGCTTGACCAGGTGCTAAACCTGTGCATGAACTCAATATTTGGAAATGAAAGAGACGCCGATCTATATTCACATCACGAATTTATTTAACATATCCAGACTGTTTAGTCTCCATTTCAAGTATATATCAGACGAATGTCTGTAAACAATAATAAAAACAAGCATTTTTCCGGCTCTTAAACACATTTAATGAGCATGATTGAAACACTACCTTAAAATTCAAACCAAGTCCATACATAGTATTAAAGGTTAGGTTAATAGAAATATTTGGTACCTACATAAAGCTCTGATTAAAACGGCCATAAAATGGAGAGAGAGAGAGAGAGAGAGAGAGAGAGAGAGAGAGAGAGAGAGAGAGAGAGAGAGGTATAAATCTTACCGTATGCCCTTTGTGTCGTATTTATTTTTTCCAGACTTTTTATCTGTATTTAGTCGCTGAGGCACTTTCCTTATACAGGTTTTATGTTTTAAGAGTACTACCTGTTAAGACTAATAAGTACCATGCCTCCTTGGAGGAACATCCACTATCAGGTCAGATTAAACAATAATCCCCAACTGCGTGGTGGATCGTGCAGGTAATAAGGAGCATGTAGTGATTACCTGGTACTACGTATACCCAGTGTGAATGCCTGCAGAACTATAGCTTATTTCAATCAGTTTATTGTCAGACTGTACCTAGGTGCAAGATAAACGTCGCCAGCAGATTGGTTATTACATTTAATTTTGTTAACTATGAAGTGCTGCCCCCTTCGTGTGGAATGTGCATAAAAGAGACACATAAAACAGATTTTCATTATGCCCTATATTCAGCATTGCTCCCCAAGAGCAAAGCGTAAGCAGAAGTTTGAACTAGATATCACTCCCTATATAAACCAAGTAGGTATATAAATGATGGTTGAAAAACCCCCATAATAAACATAAATGTAACAAGAATACAATTAACCATTTTAAAGATCAATGTAAATGGTAGGTGATTGAAAGTCCAAAAGAGAACACCCGCCAAAGTCATATCATACTCTAGGAGAACGTAAATTTTATGACCTCAGTAATTATTTGTGGACTGATAAGAAAGATTAAAATGTTGTTCTACCGTTGGATTTATTTTCATCCTGATTCAGTATTAAGCTATTAGGTATTTTAGTTGTGCTGACTGAGAAATTTGGTCGAAGCTAGGCAAAGAGTAAATACCGTAACCGATAAATATTCCAGATTTCCCTCAGCAGTTGAACATGACCAAAGCTGAGTTTGATGAAGATTTGCCAGAAAAAGAGCATATTTTAAAGAACTAAATACGCGCATTATTTGGTAATAATTAGATTCAATATCTCGGTTTAAAATTCAAAGTAATCATATAGTTTTGAAGACTGAGTGGATGGTAATGTAATAAACCACTTGTTCGTACAAAGGGGTTCAGTTTCGTCGGGAGGATAGCTTCGTAGATAAATAGGAGAAGGGAGAAACGTTTAAAAGTTTTAATCGGAAGAATGTGAATTGGTCAGTCGATTGTTTGTTGAGTTTAATCGTCTTGATGTTATAAAATGGTCCGTCAGATTTTCGATTCCAAACCACGTCATCATTGTTGCAGATAAAAAACTGATTTTGTTCAGTCGTTTAATGCCTTAAATAGTATATCGTCATTCATAAACAAAACGGTTAAAACATTCCTTTAAAAATAGATTCTGTTAATACACCTAAGTGAATACCGCCATTACTACAAGAATTTCTGGTATTGTGACATCATTAGGAAGGTATGTATTCCTTTAAATAACGGAATTTTGAGGTATTAATCCTAAATAAAATTCTGAAAAAGTGCAGCATTTTGATTTAGAAAAACAATCTAAATAGTGAAAGGCATTGAATTTTAATTTTCCTGGCGTTTGGAGCTTTATTTGAATAACACTGATTACAATATACTAAGAATTTTAATATTGGAGTGTGTATAAATCCCCAAGTAAAGCAAATCAACAATGTAAGGGAACATATTGAAGACTGGTACTTGTATGCATTTTTCAGTTGAAACTTTCGAAGACTGGTACTTGTAAGCATTTTTTTTTCAGTTATAATGAGTAGGGCTACTTTTCAGTCAATAACATATGACGAAAACCTTTAAATGGTGCAACAATACTGTAAGATAATCTGTAATAAAGAGATACGAAATACATGGTAATGAGGCGGCAACCGAGGTAATTTATAGTCATTTATCATGTGGATAAGATTATTCGATCAAATAGGTAATCCTACTAATTTTCCTACAAATAGTCATTTTCTTAACTTTAAAATTAGCTCTGAGAAAAATGTTTGGACTTAGTTTTCAAAAAAAAAAAACATATAAATTTGTATACATGGCACTAAAGGAATGTTCAAATGGCATTACACCAGAATGCAGAAGTCATGCATTGATCTCCAAGTTCTGTATTTTGGCTAATAACTGCTTTTTATCTCCAAGTACCTTATTTTGCCTAATAACTAATAACTAATTTTTTATCTCCAAGAGCCATACATATTGTGGCTAATAACTGAATTTGTCTCCATGTTTCGTATTTTGGCTAATAACGGATACAGTTAGATTGCTATTAATGGCGATCAAAAGAATGTCCTGGTTGCCGTTAGTAAGATGTCTTTGTCAGAAATATCGAGTTTGCTTACATGCCTCACATTTTTAAGTACGTTTCATAATTAAACTTTGATAGATGACTTAAATTTCAGTCACAAGGCGATTTTCAAACTTAACAAAGGAAGGTTTTCCTTCAACTACTAGTATTTCCTCGTTTGAGTAATAATGACTTTTGTTACATATATTGACCATACATTGAAAATTGATTGAATCTTGTGACCTGTAAGGTATCGCTAACACAAACGTCATCGTTACTGAAACGATGATATTAAACCTGTATAAATAAGTTCATATGGTATTGACATGTTAAATACAGACTTTCTCTAAAATCTGTTATAAAACAATGCATTGTGTTCTACTTAGATAATCATGTCTAAAACACAATATGCTTAAGTCAGATTGGTATATTGCCAATTAACAACTACAATGGAATAAACTGCTGAAATCGAAGCTCACTTTCATCATTTTTTAAAAAAGAAAATCTATCAGTTTAAAATGACGTAATGAATGACAGCCATCGTGTTTGTTAATTATAATGCCCAAAACGTGCCACTTACGTCCAGTCATTATAACACAAGACTACAAATGTCATTGGGTATCAAATATATACAAAGTATCCAACGCAAGAACTGGCACTGGGTGCCATTTTTCATTAATCTGGACATGATACTACAAGTGTCACCATGCACGCATCTGGATATCCTAAGGCCAAATGACCATTGTCACTATGCATGCACCGAGATATCGTAATACTAGATGGACCAGTAAACCTTACATGTAATTAGATATTCTAATGTTGGATGTCCATTGTAATCTTGGATGCATCTGAATATTAAAAGAATGGATGATAAGTTTCACAATAAATGCATCATAATGGCAGATGACCAGTGTCAGTTGCATTCAGCTCTATATCCTAATGCCAGATGACCAGTGTCAGTTACATGCAGCTCTATATCTTAATGCCAGATGACCAGTGTCAGTTGCATGCAGCTCTTTATCCTAATGCCAGATGACCAGTGCCAGGTGCATTCAGCTCTATATCTTAATGCCAGATGATCAGTGTCAGTTGCATGCAGCTCTATATCCTAATGCCAGATGACCAGTGTCAGTTGCATTCAGCTCTATATCCTAATGCCAGATGACCAGTGTCAGTTGCATGCAGCTCTATATCTTAATAACATATGACCAGTGCCAGGTGCATTCAGCTCTATATCCTAATGCCAGATGACCAGTGTCCGTTGTATGCAGCTCTATATCTTAATAACATATGACCAGTGTCAGTTGCATGCAGCTCTATATCCTAATGCCAGATGACCAGTGTCAGTTGCATGCAGCTCTATATCTTAATGCCAGATGACCAGTGTCAGTTGCATTCAGCTCTATATCCTAATGCCAGATGACCAGTGTCAGTTGCATGCAACTCTATATCTTAATAACATATGACCAGTGCCAGTTGCATTCAGCTCTATATCCTAATGCCAGATGACCAGTGTCAGTTGCATTCAGCTCTATATCCTAATGCCAGATGACCAGTGTCAGTTGCATGCAGCTCTATATCCTAATGCCAGATGACCAGTGTCAGTTGCATTCAGCTCTATATCCTAATGCCAGATGACCAGTGTCAGTTGCATGCAGCTCTATATCTTAATAACATATGACCAGTGCTACCAAGCACGCAGATACATATCATGAAACCTCATGACAAGTATCACGATAAAGATAGTTGACCAGTTTAACTTTGGATTCAGTTTTGCTTTATATCCAAATCAGAACAAACATGACCGCTCCGGTGGCCTAGTGGTTAAAACGTCCGCCTCAGATGTGGGAGGTCGCGCGTTGTATCCCCGGCCGAGTCATATTAAAGACTTGGACAAAACAGCTGCCTCGCTTGGCGCTTAGCATGAAGAGGTTAGTGTTAGGACTGGTCGGCCTCGTGCCAGGATAATGCGACTGTGTGGGGCATCACGCTACACGTCTGCAGCATGATGCTCCAGTTCTAGGTACCACTGTAAACTGCCATACTGCAGACATTGTAACGATATGACCGAAACTTTGAAAGCTACGTTAAAACTCCAAATTACACACACGCACACACACACACACACACACACACTATAAACATATGAATATCAATGATGTCAGCTCGGCTAATAAGTATGGCCAGACAAAATTTAATCCAGAAGTGAGATATTGTAATTAGTAGAAACGTTTGACTATGGAGGGTCTTGATTTTGTTACCAAGGACAGCCAGGCAACATGCTGTAACCTTGACTTGTATGCTAAGCTTCAAACGTAACACGATAACCAAGTGAATATGGATAAAATATTCATGTAGCTGATTGGATATTTTAATGGGACATATTTTCTCAGAATGTCCGTGCTTGCTTATTGGTAACCATTGTTAAACACAAGGTCATACGTCTGATATTTTATCAAGATATATGATATTAGAAAATATACGCCTTGACGATGGTGACACTGAAATATATAATGTTCGTTTTCGTTTTTTTCATTGCCTTTGGGCGACATTCTTGACAAATAGAGTGTATTACACGATTTTTCTTATCAAAAATATTTATGAAACTAGTCGAACAAAAGGTCGAATATATGACAAGTTTAATGAAATCCATTTTAAATGAGCGCAAATGTAAGTTTATATTTATCTCAATAGGAGAAAGACCAATTTTATTTGACAATTAAAGTAGAAAAATGGCTCCACAGTACATTACGACTTTCCTTTCCATGATATTATAACGTCATTTGTTATAAAAGAATAAATATGATATGGATATATTAATGCAGATAGTAGCCACACACTAAATATGTTTTCCTTATGATCTAACGCATATGCGCCTATGTCAACTAATCCATTTCAATTAAAGGTGTGAACGCCTAAATATTTACGTAATTGGAAGGAAAGATTAGGAAGAAAAGCATAAATTGGACTAAAACTTGGTTCAAATTTATATCAGTTATACTAGGAAATATTTAAATCGTTTATTTCAATGCCATTCCATGCATATATCTTTTTTCTTCCTGTAATGGCTTAATCACCATCTTAGTGTTACTAAGCCATTTGTTTACAGTGGAGATCACTCAACAGTGTCGTACTTTCCATAACTGTTTGAATTCCTGTATTATGAATCTCGTATTTCTTGGCCGATAGTTTGAATTCATCACGTACCACACTGTCGTAATGTCTATATGATTAGGTGTTTTTCTCAAATGATTTGGAACGTACTGTTACTTTATTCATTGTTAAGCTCATTATTAAAATAAAAATTCCAATATGCTGTAATTTTAATTATCAGAGATACACTAGCACTGACGGATTAATACAGACGAGTGTGCGTGTGTGTGTGCGTTTGTGTGTGATTATGATTTTTCACGTAGCTTTAACAATTTTTCCGTCATATCGCTACGATGTCTGCAATGAGGCAGTTTATAGTGATGTCTAGCACTGGGGCATCATGCCGCAGACATGTAGCATGATGTCTCACCCAGTCACGTTATCCTGACACCAGGCCGACCAGTCCTGACACTAACCTCTTAATGGTGGGTGTCAAGCGAGGCAGCTGTTAGTACCATTTTTGTAAGTCTTTGGTATGACTCAGACGGGGATTGAAACCACGACCTCTCGCTTCCCCGACGAACGCTCTAACCACTACACCACTGGAGCGGTCGACGAGTGTTGTAGTACTCATTCCCAGTGTCATGTAACTGTATGAGGGATTTTTCTACGATCCTCATATGACCCGGAGTAACCACCTCAGGCCATTACCCGCATCTGAAAATGGGATAGAATGAAGCAGATGCACGAAAGGTGCAATGTAATAATCCCATGTTTAATTATTTCTCTTTCCTACATGACTTAGATTTATGTAGATTCGATTTAAAAGTATTTCACTGAGATAAAGAAGTGATAAAATTGTTTCCGAGGATCGTTCTATTAGATTTGGCGCCCTGGACACACCATGACTTTAGTGACCCCTCCATAGAGAAAAAAATTTACATCTGTACAATTTGTCGCCCATAAAAGCTTGCTACAAACACTAATCTAAGTCTTGGAAATCGCCGCTTTATTATTTTCTATTAAAGTGAAGATTTGCAGGACTTAGATAAATTGATTATCTTATACTTAATAGATACGAAAACTCGTCAAGGAGGTACGGGATCTTACTATAAGTAAAAAGATGCATTTTTACAAATCGTTATCTTCTTCTTATTTATCCCAGGTTCGAAGTATTCATAAATTATTGAATAATAAATCTTCTAATCATGGATATGTTGAACTCTGCTTATCCTTTGAAAGGTTAACAAATAGTTTGATCTGAAGTTTACCTTTTTGCACCTGTCTTAAAAATATGTTTACACCTATAAGACAAGCAGCCTGACGTAAACTGAAACATATTACTGCGTCGTATCTTTCAACATTTATAAAAGTCTATTGAATTTCATGAGCGGTGCCCATGTTGACGTTGAAAGGCTTAAATAGGATATGAAAAGGCATGCAATAACTTTAAATACGCAGTCAAGGTTTCAGACGAGAATATTTAGTGATTAAGAGTAATTCAAAGAATTGCAAACTTGCACCAATATAGTATCTGAATGAATACACAAAAGATAAAATAAATTTGCGAGCGTCATTCATTATTAAATCCATGTAGAAGTTCAGGAATTACAGACCTTAGGAAATATCCGCCAGAGATGGACGGAAATTAAATGATGAAAAAATCTAGCATGAGTCCTCAGCAATAACAATACCAAAGATCTTAAATACTTGATGGATATCTATCCCCGCCCTCAGTACATCTAAACGTTGCTTGTATCCTAGCACTAGGCTCACAAAAGTTAGAAAAATACAGCAACGAAATCATGAAACAGAAACAAAAACTAATTTCTCAAAATCCTTTTTCTAACATAAAAAGTATCAACTTAATCAATACTGTGTATATGACAGCAAAAAATACCTAATTAAGTAATGCCTGAAAATCATTAACTCATATTATCATTAACTCATCTTATAATTAACCCATATTATCATTAACCTATATTATCATGAACTCATACTAGATAATACCGTTCAGCAGCGTAACATTATATGCTTCTGAAATTAGTCTTCTTGAACCGTTCCGGTGGCCTAGTGGTTAGAGCGTCCGCCGCGGGGGAGCGGGATGTCATGGGTTCGATCCCCGGCCAAGTCATACCAAAGACTTACAAAAAGGTACTAACAACTGCCTCGCTTGACGCTCAGCATTAAGAGGTTAGTGTTAGGACTGGTCGGTCTGGTGTCAGGAGAATGTGACTGGGTGGGACATCATGCTACATGTCTGCGGCATGATGCCCCAGTGCTAGACATCACTGTAAACTGCCTCACTGGAGACATCGTGCGATATGACTGAAAAATTGTTAAGAGCTACGTTAAAAATCCCAATCAAACAAACAAACAAGCCACATTAGATAATACAGTTCAGCAGCGTAACATTATATGCTTCTGCAATTAGTCTTCGTCCGCAATACAAGATGGCAGTGACGCAAAACAAACTCTTTTACACCTGAAAAGATGCATTATATCTGGACTGATCTCTTTCTTATTAGTGGTTGGAATGTCCGTCTTCGACGCGGGAGGACGCGGGTTCAAACCCAGCCAAGTTATACTAAAGACTTATAAATATGGCGCAAGCAGCTGCCACGCTTGGTACACATCATTAAGAGATTATTGTTAGAATTGGTCTGCCTGGTGTCAGGATAATGTAACTGTTTGGGACAACATGCTACGTGTCTGTGGCATTATGTCCCAGTGCTAAACATCACTCTAAACTGCCACACTGCATACATCGTTGCGATATGACTAAAAGTGTTACAGGAGACTAGAAACCAGTGGAAATATACAATAATATTAAATACACTGCATAGAAAAACATGATTCTGAAGCGTCGTGTGCGACCGTACTGCCAGTATTGAGATATTGGCATATCTTCTAGCGCTGAGTTTCCGTGACCTCGTATGCATATTTTCCGCGCCTATTCGGTTACTTTCGGAAAGTGACGTCATACTAGCGACTCTAGCATCCAGACCTACAGTTGCAAGGTTCATTTCATATAGAGTACCATGCCGTTTTGCGTTGCTTACGGGTGTAAATAGCATACATAGAAAAGGCTGTGGAGTTCATTTTTTTTTTCTTTTCCAAATGATAAAGGGATAAAGAAAGTCTGGATACATTATTACAAGCGAGTCGATTTCAATGCAACATCATACAGCAATCCTTGCTAATTACATTTCTCAAAGGAATGTTACCAGAGGGATCCTAAAAACATAGAACCTCTAGGTTACACGAATGCTAAGCATAGACTAAAAGTTGAAACTGTTCCAGACATACCATTGTATATTTTAAATCCTGGTAGAGTGTCAAACGTACGAGTTACGAAAATAGGCAGAAGGCCGAGTAAGTGCTAATAACAAATATGACAGCCCGACACCTGATCGTGCTGATGAAATGAGTAAATGTTTTTTTCTTCTTCAAGATTACAATCTAAATAAAGTCACCACTGTCCTATGTATAATTGAGATCTGACTTTAATCAAATGGAAGTTTTGCTTTAAAAAATAATAATAATAAGATTATCAACGATTGACACGGTCGTCTTTTGAGAAAAACAATTTAAGTAATTTAAAAAGAAATATTAAAAAAATTATTTAAAAAAACAACCTTTCAGTCTATGCCTATTACTCGTAAAATGTAAAAACGGAAATCTGTAATGATTGGAACTGATATAAAACTGTCCCTTGGGCAGTTTAGATAGCAGTGATTAAAAGAAAAGAGATCCGATATAAAATTTCACATTAAGTGGCTGACAATAGAAATTGGGGGGAGGCGACTATTGACCCCACCTATTTGCCCCGATGTGCAATTTCTCCCTGTGATGCGCCTTATTATACCCCAGGGCAAGACCTTTTTTTTCATATTCTGGTCTGCATAATAGTTAGAGGTTAGAATTAAGTACACAAACATAATGGCAGTTTAACAAATTAACAATTATTCCTTATCATTGCACTTATGTTGTGAAAAGGACTGGCCCTCTGACACAATTCAAAGAAACCATGTGCTACAGAGTGTGTATGTAAGCACCAGAAAGTCATTGGCAAATAAGCGATGCCGAATTTTGTTGTAACTTCGAGGCCAAAGACTTCATTTTAAGAGTTCAAATCTGCAGTCAAACGTTACCGTACATGTATGTGGCCATTGTTTTCCCACATTTTATATCCCATCCTATTTCCTTTAGTTTAAGTGTTGAGATATGTAACACTTTTTACTGAATTAAATATTTATTTTGAATTAGTTTTTGAGGGGCACATATACTGCGTCATATTTTTTTTTTATTCCTTCTTTTAATTTAATCATGGTAATGAAACTTTACGTAGATGGTAGAGGAATGTCAGGTGTTAACTGGTCGAGTTTTTTTAGGGCGGAAATGGAGATTTTATTTGCAGAGAAAATTACGCATCCTTCATTGTGATAATTCATGGGTTTTAAACTAATTGGTGACAATTATTTTTACAAGAAGTACTTCTGTAGTAGTTAAATAATCTGAAATTTACGTGAATAATGTTTAATCTTAATCTATTTACTGAAGACAAAAACTGTCCTGTGATATTAATTATTTCTTCACTTCAATATTCACAAGTGCTAAAATAGAATATGACATTTGTGGACTGCACACTTGATAAAAAAACTATATATGGATTTTCTTCTTCTGAGAAATGAAAATTGAGAGACATACTGAAATAATCGGGAGTTAACTGCAAAAAATCAAGAGAGATATTACGACATAGGGAGGAAATACCTCCAAAATTGGAATTTATTTTCTTTCTTTCTTCTCCCGGCTTGAAAGTTAACATATATGAACTGTTCGGGTTTGTGGAATTTCAGTCAGGGCTAGTAAGTTTATTTAAGTCATCAGCCCGGGGCCTGTGCTTAAAACATTTCTTTCAGCACTGAACAGTACAGTACGTACTCTATTTTAACGAAGCATGTATATACTTACAGATTTGTCAATACGCTAACTGTAGCATGCATGTAAAATACACTGTAATTGAATCATAGAAAGGAAGCTTGTTAATGTTGAAATTAATTACGTATGATTTTCTCCTCGCAGATTTATTTGTGGGGTGTTGTTTTTTTTGTGTGTGTGTATGTGTGTGTGTGAAAAATTACTTCCGATGAAAACCGTTATCAATGGCCTCTCTCGCTTGCCATGTTTCTGTTTGTATACGAGGACTGGCTAGTATGACGTCACGAGACCACGTGATCTGTCGTCTCATTAAAACTCGGAAATACTCGGCAATTTACGGAATCATTGTATCTTCTTCGCAATATAATCAATATCCGCACACGATATTATATTTTTAAACATTATATTCGAATTAGAATTTGTAAAGAATTACATTTATAAAATAAAAATTTTCATTTCTAGTCTTCTTTAAAGCTGCAATAAACACCCCAAAACACACATGCGTTATATCTGAGATGAAGTTCTCATGATTAACACATATATTGTAAAATATTTAGATTTTACTTAGCTCATATTTTTGTTATGGAAGAAAAGCAAACTAATAAGGTTTCTTCTCAATGATGTATTTTCACGAATTTTTAGGACAACTCTAGGAAAAATAAACCTTGATACAGCCATTAAGTGTTAAATCACTCGCAGGAAACCCTGCCGAGGCCCCAATCAGCCATTTTAAAAGCACCTTTAGTCGTCATGTAAAATGGTATTTAACGTATTTTCAGTTATGTTCAGTGAATCAGATGTACAAATTTTAACGGGGAGGGCAAATACTGGATGTCAATGACATTATCTAATTACAGATCAACAAAGTGTACGAGTTAAGGACAGACTCTGCTGATGAATACGGTACTTAACAACCTTGCGAATTGCTGATGTTCAATACTGCAGTACATGCCACCGTAAAATGAACCTACAATCAATCATGAAGTCTTCCAAGGAAGAGAACTTTCACACAGGTGTTATAATAGCATTAAATAAGACAGTTACGCGGATCCGTTAACTCACTTATGGCGAGAAATGTGTGTCTGCATTTGTCAATTTCCATTTAACGACTATAAAACGCACGCAGAACTTATTTCCTGTTATTGACATCAAGTTGGTTACTTATTCCTTATTCCTTATTCCCGATTGAATAAGGAATAAGTAACCAGTTACCGTTTGAATAAGGAATAAGTAACCAGTTACTTATTCCCGATTTAAATTTTTCTGCATGCATTTGGTTACTTATTCCTTATTCACATCCAGTTGGTTTTCATTCTTTATTCACAGTTCCATAATTAATTGGTTATAACTTACTTATTGAAGATTAAAAGTCCTTCATCGCAAGCATTGGTGTTGGTCTAACCCAGTTAGATAAATAATTGATGTCAGCTATATAAAGCTGACTAGAGACAAATCACCGACTGTGTTGAGGAAAAGGTTAGGATATTAATGGGTGTACATAATTAGTAATTTGAGATAGGATTATTAGTTGTGTTAGATGTTGGTATCTCGTTCTGTTGTGTATGGAGCGATTTATTATTAGTATTTGTGTTCGAAAAGCTTTCTAATGACTCAAGTAAACGTGAAACCACAACAAAAACAAAAACCATACGAGTGTGAAATTGGAGATTTCTCTTATGTGTTCATAATGTGCTTAGAGAAATCTTCGAGTTTAAAAAGCCTTCCGATGACATCAACTGTTGTCTTGAAGTCCGTGGAACTGGGTAAACAAGCACATGGGTAGATGTATGAAACATTCTCAGTGTGAGTCAAATCCAATAATGCTTAGTGTGAATTAACCCGTACTTCAACGATTTCGATTGCACGTTCTGCTGGATATTTTATATTCATGAATCTGTTCCAACATAAGCCAAATTTATTTAATAAATTTGTTTAACCGATTGCCAAACATTGGGGCTACATTAAGGGGGTGGGGGTGGATACAGAACATACGGCACGACAATAATATCTTACTTATACAGGTGGGCCACTTCTCTTTAATACGTTTTGACAAGTGACGTTTCACAGACATTTTATCTTTTCGGGCCAGTAAAGAAGTCCTGATGAATGTCATCGAGAGGAATCAGTCATAAAAGGGGCAACCTGTGGGGACCGGGTATGAAAAAGATCCACAATTTGGATCGATTAAATAGATTGTAATTATTGAACACCTAACTACAATATATAGATTTCAACGCCTCTCGGACAATATGCAGTTAGGTATTTCTCCCAAATACAGAAAACGTTTTTTAAACAATCGTGTAGCCGATATTTTGGAATCCATAGATTAATATAATGTAATAAATTTGGAGAATGCGCATTGTATAGCGCCCCGTTCTTAGCAATTCTTAGACTTGTGTGATTATTGGGATTATGCGCCATGAAAATATTCCTAGCGCGAAATAATTCACCAATTACTAGGGGCAAACGTCACAGAGTCGAGTGTAAGTAAGTCAGAATCATGCCATGGTTCGCTACTACTAAATTTAGGTTCATTCCGAATGACTGTCCCTGGTGTAACATAGTCCATATTAAAAACAATCGGGGTAAAATAGAAATGTGGCTGAGATGGCAATATATATTGTAGAAAAGAAGTAAATTACACAATGAAATCAATAAGTAGGGACTTTGTAGATACAACTTGTGTGCCCATAGTGGAAAATAGGAGTAGTTATATGAGAGTAATACGCCGGTAAAAGGGAACATTAACTGGCCTAGGGTGGCGGATTAACTATGCCAATGTTACTAAACGGTATCAATTGTTTGTTCTCATGGGAACCTAACTTAGAGAATTTTGATTTCAACGCCTCTTACACGGTTTCGAGAAAAGACCCATTTCTAACAGTAGAAAAAGTTTTAAGAAAATTCGTCGAGCCGATTTTGAGAAACCTGCAACTAGAGAAAGGACCTCCAGCAGTAAACGTACCGTTAGATTATATACATGTATATATGTATATGGTCCATTGCGTCCCCTCTGTATACTCTTGACATGAATGATATTTTATCTCTAGGAAATAGGGTCCACCTACGAAAGAAGTCCTGACGAATTTCGTGGATACGAAACAGCCAAAAAAGGGGCGCCTTGGGGGGGGGGGGTATGACAAGTCATGCCCATGTTACTAAACGGTATCAATTGTTTGTACTCATGGGAACCTAACTTAGAGAATTTTGATTTCAACGCCTCTTACACGGTTTCGAGAAAAGACCCATTTCTAACAGTAGAAAAAGTTTTAAGAAAATTCGTCGAGCCGATTTCGAGAAACCTGCAACTAGAGAAAGGACCTCCAACAGATAACGTACCGTTAGATTATATACATGTATATATGTATATGGTCCATTGCGTCCCCTCTGTATACTCTTGACATGAATGATATTTTATCTCTAGGAAATAGGGTCCACCTACGAAAGAAGTCCTGACGAATTTCGTGGATACGAAACAGCCAAAAAAGGGGCGCCTTGGGGGGGGGGGTATGACAAGTCATGCCAATGTTACTAAACGGTATCAATTGTTTGTACTCATGGGAACCTAACTTAGAGAATTTTGATTTCAACGCCTCTTACACGGTTTCGAGAAAAGACCCATTTCTAACAGTTGAAAAAGTTTTAAGAAAATTCGTCGAGCCGATTTCGAGAAACCTGCAACTAGAGAAAGGACCTCCAACAGATAACGTACCGTTAGATTATATACATGTATATATGTATATGGTCCATTGCGTCCCCTCTGTATACTCTTGACATGAATGATATTTTATCTCTAGGAAATAGGGTCCACCTACGAAAGAAGTCCTGACGAATTTCGTGGATACGAAACAGCCAAAAAAGGGGCGCCTTGGGGGGGGGGGGTATGACAAGTCATGCCAATGTTACTAAACGGTATCAATTGTTTGTACTCATGGGAACCTAACTTAGAGAATTTTGATTTCAACGCCTCTTACACGGTTTCGAGAAAAGACCCATTTCTAACAGTAGAAAATGTTTTTAGAAAATTCGTCGAGCCGATTTCGAGAAACCTGCAACTAGAGAAAGGACCTCCAGCAGATCACGTGCCGTTAGATTATATATCCATTGCGTCCCCTCTGTATACTCTTGACATGAATGATATTTTATCTCTAGGAAATAGGGGGGTATGACAAGTCATGCCAATGTTACTAAACGGTATCAATTGTTTGTATCAAACCTGCAACTAAAGAGTACAAACAATTGATACCGTTTAGTAACATTGGCATGACTTGTCATACCCCCCACCCCCACCCAAGGCGTCCTTTTTTTGGCTGTTTCGTATCCACGAAATTCGTCAGGACTTCTTTCGTAGGTGGACCCTATTTCCTAGAGATAAAATATCATTCATTTCAAGAGTATACAGAGGGGACGCAATGGACCATATACATATATACATGTATATAATCTAACGGCACGTGATCTGCTGGAGGTCCTTTCTTTAGTTGCAGGTTTCTCGAAATCGGCTCGACGAATTTTCTTAAAACTTTCTCTACTGTTAGAAATGGGACTTTTCTCAAAACCGTGTAAGAAGCGTTGAAATCAAAATTCTCTAAGTTAGGTTCCCATGAGTACAAACAATTGATACCGTTTAGTAACATTGGCATGACTTGTCATACCCCCCCCCCCCCAAGGCGCCCCTTTTTTGGCTGTTTCGTATCCACGAAATTCGTCAGGACTTCTTTCGTAGGTGGACCCTATTTCCTAGAGATAAAATATCATTCATGTCAAGAGTATACAGAGGGGACGCAATGGACCATATACATATATACATGTATATAATCTAACGGCACGTGATCTGCTGGAGGTCCTTTCTTTAGTTGCAGGTTTCTCGAAATCGGCTCGACGAATTTTCTTAAAACTTTCTCTACTGTTAGAAATGGGTCTTTTCTCGAAACCGTGTGAGAGGCGTTGAAATCAAAATTCTCTTAGTTAGGTTCCCATGAGTACAAACAATTGATACCGTTTAGTAACATTGGCATGACTTGTCATACCCCCCCCCCCCCAAGGCGCCCCTTTTTTGGCTGTTTCGTATCCACGAAATTCGTCAGGACTTCTTTCGTAGGTGGACCCTATTTCCTAGAGATAAAATATCATTCATGTCAAGAGTATACAGAGGGGACGCAATGGACCATATACATATATACATGTATATAATCTAACGGCACGTGATCTGCTGGAGGTCCTTTCTTTAGTTGCAGGTTTCTCGAAATCGGCTCGACGAATTTTCTTAAAACTTTCTCTACTGTTAGAAATGGGTCTTTTCTCGAAACTGTGTAAGAGGCGTTGAAATCAAAATTCTCTAAGTTAGGTTCCCATGAGTTCAAACAATTGATACCGTTTAGTAACATTGGCATGGCTTGTCATACCCCCCCCCCCTCAAGGCGCCCCTTTTTTGGCTGTTTCGTATCCACGAAATTCGTCAGGACTTCTTTCGTAGGTGGACCCTATTTCCTAGAGATAAAATATCATTCATGTCAAGAGTATACAGAGGGGACGCAATGGACCATATACATATATACATGTATATAATCTAACGGCACGTGATCTGCTGGAGGTCCTTTCTTTAGTTGCAGGTTTCTCAAAATCGGCTCGACGAATTTTCTTAAAACTTTCTCTACTGTTAGAAATGGGTCTTTTCTCGAAACCGTGTAAGAGGCGTTGAAATCAAAATTCTCTAAGTTAGGTTCCCATGAGTACAAACAATTGATACCGTTTAGTAACATTGGCATGGTTAATCCGCCACCCTAGGCCAGTTAATGTTCCCTTTTACCGGCGTATTACTCTCATATAACTACTCCTATTTTCCACTATGGACACACAAACGGTATCTACAAAGTCCCTACTTATTGATTTCATTGTGTAATTTTCTTCTTTTCTACAATATATATTGCCATCTCAGCCACA
Organism: Unio pictorum; assembly: GCA_030141615.1. Lineage (NCBI taxonomy): Eukaryota > Metazoa > Mollusca > Bivalvia > Unionida > Unionidae > Unio > Unio pictorum. The sequence goes on along the minus strand of JARLTB010000023.1, from coordinate 3,477,667 downwards.
TTTCTATTTTACCCCGATTGTTTTTAATATGGACTATGTTACACCAGGGACAGTCATTCGGAATGAACCTAAATTCAGTAGTAGGGAACCATGGCATGATTCTGACTTACTTACACTCGACTCTGTGACGTTTGCCCCTAGTAATTGGTGAATTATTTCGCTAGGAATATTTTCATGGCGCATAATCCCAATAATCACACAAGTCTAAGAATTGCTAAGAACGGGGCGCTATACAATGCGCATTCTCCAAATTTATTACATTATATTAATCTATGGATTCCAAAATATCGGCTACACGATTGTTTAAAAAACGTTTTCTGTATTTGGGAGAAATACCTAACTGCATATTGTCCAAGAGGCGTTGAAATCTATATATTGTAGTTAGGTGTTCAATAATTACAATCTATTTAATCGATCCAAATTGTGGATCTTTTTCATACCCGGTCCCCACAGGTTGCCCCTTTTATGACTGATTCCTCTCGATGACATTCATCAGGACTTCTTTACTGGCCCGAAAAGATAAAATGTCTGTGAAACGTCACTTGTCAAAACGTATTAAAGAGAAGTGTCCCACCTGTATAAGTAAGATATTATTGTCGTGCCGTATGTTCTGTATCCACCCCCACCCCCTTAATGTAGCCCCAATGTTTGGCAATCGGTTAAACAAATTTATTAAATAAATTTGGCTTATGTTGGAACAGATTCATGAATATAAAATATCCAGCAGAACGTGCAATCGAAATCATTGAAGTACGGGTTAATTCACACTAAGCATTATTGGATTTGACTCACACTGAGAATGTTTCATACATCTACCCATGTGCTTGTTTACCCAGTTCCACGGACTTCAAGACAACAGTCGATGTCATCGGAAGGCTTTTTGAACTCGAAGATTTCTCTAAGCACATTATGAACACATAAGAGAAATCTCCAATTTCACACTCGTATGGTTTTTGTTTTTGTTGTGGTTTCACGTTTACTTGAGTCATTAGAAAGCTTTTCGAACACAAATACTAATAATAAATCGCTCCATACACAACAGAACGAGATACCAACATCTAACACAACTAATAATCCTATCTCAAATTACTAATTATGTACACCCATTAATATCCTAACCTTTTCCTCAACACAGTCGGTGATTTGTCTCTAGTCAGCTTTATATAGCTGACATCAATTATTTATCTAACTGGGTTAGACCAACACCAATGCATGTGATGAAGGACTTTTAATCTTCAATCAGTAAGTTATAACCAATTAATTATGGAACTGTGAATAAAGAATGAAAACCAACTGGATGTGAATAAGGAATAAGTAACCAAATGCATGCAGAAAAATTTAAATCGGGAATAAGTAACTGGTTACTTATTCCTTATTCAAACGGTAACTGGTTACTTATTCCTTATTCAATCGGGAATAAGGAATAAGGAATAAGTAACCAACTTGATGTCAATTTTCCTGTTCGAGTACATTTGTCAATTTCCATTTAGGGGCCATACAACACACGCGGAGATTATTCCTGTTCTTATGCTTTTCGTTCATTTAGTGGAGGAACTTTCTTCTGATGTTTCTCCGATTCTGTTCTTATAGATCCAAGTAGAGGTGTTCAAAGATCGCTTTTGATATATTTTGGACCCGGAGTTAGGTTTGATAAAACACTAACGTACTAAGAATACATGAGTGTTTCCAAAATATATTAAACATTTTACATAAATGAAAATGGACAGTTTCAGTTGAGCTTGGTTTTATTGTATGTAAAATATGTCTGTATGTTTTAATACAGTATTATAAATCACATTGCTGTAAATAAATGTACAGGAAAAAAGAACAATTTGGAGTTTCTTAAAGATCGTATATATTAATAGTTCTCTCTCTCTCTCTCTCTCTCTCTCTCTCTCTCTCTCTCTCTCTCTCATAACTTTCATACATTATAAAGAGCACAAACCAGATCTCCGTGATGAGTGCAAAGATTAGTGTTTCTTGAAACCATCATTATTACCAGAGATAACGTAAAAATCCATTTAGGTTCGATTCACCAGGAACGTAAACAAAACACTGGCAGATTGACTAAAGGCCAGAATTAAACTAATTGAACTTGATAACGAGAGGTTTGGGCAGAAAACAAATACATGAAACTAGTTTTCACAAAACGTATTATTATAAATGCACAATCAAGGTAGATACACGGAATTATAATTAAAAATGTACTCTTTTACCAGGCAGACGGGAACACGGTTATCCCCGATCCCAGAATATAAAATATTTCAATACAACACAATAGCCCATTTTCTTTAAAATGGTCAAAAGTCCACTCGCCTAGAACGCTTCTGTCCTTCAATTAAGATAACAGCATCCCCTCCCCACCCGCCTTTAAACTTTGGAACTTAAGTATTTCATTTCAAGAACGTGGGATATGATTGCCATCAATTAAAAATGTGACATGTTAGACGTACACAGTGGACAAACCCTCTTCCATGAGCTTGTTACTCTGAATGACCAGCTTTTTAAAGTATGTGATATTGCATCAAACATTATAAACCACATATTGGCGATAAAAGAAGTATACGTACCTATTCCGAACTGATTCTATTCTTCGATTCCTTATTGGAGTATAGTTTAAATAGCTCTAACACCTAGACACGTCAAGGCAGGAAAGAATGTTATATAGTGGAATACGTGCCCATGACAGAGGCTAAAAAATCGATTAAAATACATCAGACATCATAGTTTTTGACTGGTAGTTGATACGATGGTTCGTCATGTTTTACATAGAAGGGTCACGTTCACACTCAACAAATACACAACAACTGACGTGTTACATATGTACACACGGTACCTCGCACATGAGGGAGGTATTGAAGTTTAGTTAAAACACCTTATAATGGCATATATATATATATATATATATATATATATATATATATATATATATATATATATATATATATATATATATATATATATATATATATATATATATATATATTCAGGTAATACGTGGAAGAAACACTAATGTCTATGTAGGATATGTGGAAAAAGCTAAGGTACATTTAGAATATATGGAAGAAACACTAAGGTACACATATATTATACAGATGAAACACCAAGGTACATGTAGAACATGTGGAAAAAAATCGAGGTACATGTAGAATATGTGGAAGAAACACCAAGGTACATGTAGAATATGTGAAAGGCTGCGTGTGTGATTAAGATTTGTAACGTAGCTTTAACAATGTTTTTTTCATACTGCTACGATGTCTGCAGTGCGTCAGTTTATAGTGACGTCTAGCACTGAGGCATCATGCCGCAGATATGTAGCATGATGTTTATTGAGTCACCTTATCCTGATACCAGGCCGACATATCCTAACACTAAGTTATTAGTGCTTAGTGCCAAGCCAGGCAGCTGTTAGTACCATTTTTAGAAGTCTTTTTTGGTATGACTCGGCCGGGGTTAGAACTCACGACCTGCAAAATCTGAGGCGGATGCTGTAACCACAAGGCTATATGTAGAGGAAACACAAGGTCCATGTAAATTATGTTTAAGAAATACAAAGGTACACGTAGAATATGTAGAGTAAACACCAAGGGACATGTATAATGTGTAGAAACACTAAAGTACATACAAATTGTATGGACAAAACAGGAACGTACATGTAGACTATGTAGAAACACTAAGGCACGTACAAATTATTTATGTTGAAGAAACACCAATATACATGTAGAATATGTGGAAATAACACCAATGTATATGTATAATATGTGGGAAAACACCAATGTAAGTATAAATACTGTGAACGAAACAGCAATGTACATGCATAATATGTAGAAGAACTATTAAGGTTCAAATAGAATACGTGGAAGTAAGACGAAGGTAAATGTATAATATTTGGAAGAATCAACAAGGTACATTTAATTTACATTGGTAGCTGATATAATCGGAACAAAATTTGTATTCGCTGTCATCAAAATGTCACGTAATTGTTTTCTTTTCCATTCAGGTTAGATGAATCATAAATTCTACACAGACAACACACTCCAATATAAAGTTTTAAATTACAGATTGTAATAAAGGGAAACGTGCGACAAAGAATACTGGTGTGGTGTGCTTTTTGTCTGGTTTAGGAGAAATACATTATCGTGTTAAACATTTAAATCGGACAGTAAAACTGTCTTTGTTAGTTGTCTGCATTTGACTCCATCATTTGGAGTTATCCATCTTTATGCATATCTAATCAAATAAATCGATCTTCTGCTGGGACAAGAGCAGAAATAAATCCATCCTGTTACATATATATGTGATATGGATTAGTCTGAATCAGTGGCACTCGTGTCATCAATGAAGCAGATTCTATATCGACCGCAAAAGTAAGATGCGATAAGAATACAGAGGTTGCCTTGTGTTTTCAATTGCATATCAAACAGACTCGGATAGAAAATATTATGAGGGTTGCATACATTACTTTACTCTGTGTTTACTACAGATATTCAATAGATCTAATCCGCCAATGATTACAAATGCATTAAATCAAACAGATCTTCGAAGTGTCCCTATTTTCTCTGTATGGCTCTCCACGTATCGATCATATCAAATAATCTAAATCAAGGGCATGAGGCGAAGATCATCAGACAAAGAAACATATTTTTAACTCAGCTTTGAAAGGTCCTAGCACAAAAGATATGCATGCATACAGTTTAATTAATTTTAAATTAGATTACTTCAGCTGTTTTCCTTATAATGTTATTGTATTTTTTCCAAAATGTCTTTAAATTCCACGAGGCTTGTTAACATAGATAATAACAGCCTAGTATTTAACTCTTTCAAGGAAGACTTTAGTCTCTCAACTTGTACTGTTACTACATTAAATACGTCCCTACGTCATATATTGTCATGCGTCAATACATAATTATTATCTATGTCTTCAGAATATTGAAGATTCTTTTCTAAATATGCTGGGAATATTTATTAAGGATGGTCTTCCATTATACATATAATTGCGAAATCTATACGCATCATGGATATATTAAAATTATTTAAATTTGCCAACCCCACCCATAAAAATATCCAAGATTAGAATTGCAATCGTGTAATAGACATAACCTGTCTCCGGTTAAAAAGTCAAACTGTTAAGTTAGAAACTGGTAGATATATGGATTTCATTTCTGAAATAAAATCAGTTCGTTTTATTTCATCAATTTGAGCATAACACACTTCCTATTAGTATGTGAAACCAATCCGATTATGAGGGAGATATTCTTCATACGTCATATTTGCCTCTCCTATAAACACATTTTGTATACTTGTCTACGCGTATTCATACGTTTTAAGATCCTTTAATAAGTCTGCACTTTCTTACCCTTATCTGTACGTATTCTTTGTGCAGAATTTTTTAAAATTTGTCTACCTTAGTATTTAACCAATTAAATAAATGGTTTGCACTCCATTTGATGCAACTGTCCTTAATCCACAGTGTTACGGTTAATTAATTTTAATCACGCTGCTTACGATACAAAGAGTCTGATGAGATTTAATTAGTACAGACTATTTTTTTCCCCACATTCTATAAATACAATCTTCACGTGCAATTTTATTTTCTCGATATGAGCACGCATCGCTTAATTTGTGCCTGTGAAGTCATTAACCTCTGTTGAGAATATACTTGTACTTAAACGGCATCTTTCCTCGATTCATCTTATTACGACAGCTACAAGCATTTTCTTTAACTCTTTAAAAATGTTCCTTATAACTCACATTACAAACCGTTGAATTTGCGAATGAATCGTCCAAGAATAAGTCACTACATATGCTGCAGTGTTTGACGCGCTAATTTTGCACTTCTAGATGCGTTTTTCTCAGTGTTGCATATTGGCAGATGTTTGCAATGGAATATGGGGGAAGGAGGGGTGGAAGCAGAAATTCAAATCTCTATGGCTTAACTATCAGCATGGAAAAATAACAAGAACTGATGTGATTTAAACAATTTGCTAGATTCAAAAACATAGTAGAGTAGTTAAGAATTTAGATATTTGGAATTTTCTATCGGGATTAAAATTCAATAATGCCAGCAACAATATCTATAAGCTTCTAAATCATTTTGTCCCCAGTTAATTGAGCGTCATACCATTGTGAAGTCTGGTCGTGAAAAGTCGATTCTCTACGACAAAGTAAACAATCTGGTATGAAGATTTGCCTTTGTTACCCTTCGGCATTTACTTGACAATCTGAAAAAAAGAATATTCAGTCATACGACCAACGTGTTATCATTCAACTTAATAATAATACAATACTATATTCTTTTGATATTGTTAAATAGGCTATTTGAATTTTTTTAGATAGTGATAATTCATCGCTATGAAATATGTAGCATAGACGTGCGTGAATCACATGGAATATTTCAAAATTATTCAAGGAAGTTCAAATTTGTACCATTGAGGGTTTTGAATGAGTACATGTGAATTCTGAATGCCAAAACTTGAATAACAATAAAATAACTAGTTAAAAGATGATATGTATTTGAAGTTAAGCTCGCATAATGCAGTGAAAAATTGTATTAACTATGGCTTGTAAATCCATTACATAAATTTATCATTGAAAATAGTTTAAATAAATTTCTTTGATTTGCCATTCAACTCATCACGCTAAAGTTTGTATTGCCTCTTTAAAGTCCATTCCCTCACACCTTCTCTCATCGTTGAGAACTATTCATTGGTCATAGCGTAAATTCCTCAAATTTGTGTAGCTTCCTCTTCTTGTCACTGAATAGCTTCAGTTTGGTCAGAAACGTTTTTGAAGTGCCAACTCTCGCGGAGGTGGAATTGCTGTAATTACAAAGAATTTCATGATCAAATGCCTTAAGTAAAACACAACCTTCAATTTCTGCCACACATCGTTTGAACTAGTCCAAACAACGCTCACACTGGAACAAAGGTCAGTCCATTTTTTCTGTCTCTACCGTGCTCCTCCTAGTAGAAAAAACAAGCTGACTGAATCTCTCTATTTGGAACAGTTTCCAAATCTTCTAGAGTATGGAAATTCGATAGGTGGCTAGAAAACGGACTAGAAAAATGCAATTGCGCAGTTCCCATGATATACATAATCGCAGGTCAGTTATTCAAGGAATTAATCCGAATTCGTTACTCAAAATCAGCTGCCGATGAAGGTCTTCGAGGTCACACTTCCACACAGAGCATGTTGTCAATAATTTCACCCATGATACTATATTGAGATTTACCAGGTCTGAAGTTACGTTCATAATGCAAACCACCAAAAGCAACATTCGTATGATCAACACTCTATTACCAATATTGCCTGGCCAGACGCACCAAAACACATTATCACTACCGTTGAAAGACATGCAATGTCGTAATGAAGACTACATACTGATAAGGTATGTACTTATTGCGAAACATTCGTATATATGTACCACAGAGAAAGTGAGTAAGAGTATGATGCCGACAATGATTATGTAGCTGAAAGTCGGTCAACTGAATAAGTAAAACTAACATACATCGTGATTTTGTGAAATAATTCGAGCATACACAAGTTACAGTTACAGAGAGGGCAACAAGACCCTACCATATTTCCATTAAAATTCAACGTACATAATTTAAATTCGGTACACCTCAGCTCATGCCACCACAAAGTAGTTGCATCTATGAACGATCTCTTAACCTTCTGATGCATGCTATATAAGTTCTAAATGATATTCTTTGCCGTGCTGGTGTACTTACTGATGACAAACCCTTGAACACATTTGTCAGTTTCCATCCACATGGCCATCAAAGACCTAAACGTCGTATTTAATAGTCAAATGGAAAGCTTCATCCTTTGTATTTGTACGAATCAAACAGACTAAATAATCAAAAGATAAAGCTTTATCCGTCTATTCAAATCATTACTGTCAGCAAATAGTTTTGATAACACCAGCGATACAATTCCTTATCCGTTCTAATGATTTGTAACCTAATCTAAAATGAATTGCCTGTAGATTCATTCAAAATCTGTCAGATTTAGATAGGAAAAGCAATTTATTATATAATGTATAAAATATCCATGATTACCCCAATACGGTTTGTAACAGCAACAAAAATACATTTTAACTTTAATAGTTCAAGATTGTGAAAGGCTTTCTACTAAAGGAAATGTTTATATCACTTATGAGCCTATATTTGTATTAAAGCTCACAACAATTTTGAATTCCTTTGTAACATTTAACGTCGCGCCTTACTAAAGGGTTTTCCAAAACTGTCTTACCTGGGAATATCAGAAGTTCTGAAAATTGTAGCAAAATGGCTTACCTTTAAAACAATGGCTAAGAACGTTTCGAATCTCTGCGAAAACCTAACTGTCTTAGGTGAAGTACAAACTAATGCAAAAACCACCGAATATCTATGGAAACAGATGCCCTGAAGGTATTATGTTTCTCCCCGCGCAAAGATTAGACTGGGGAAACTATTTTACAGTTCCTGTCAGAAATGATAAGAATAAGAACAAAGAAAGAAACTAAGACAAACTACATCACAGCTTAATGGTAGTTCTTTGATTTGATTACAAATAAATTGTCGTTTGAGTAAGATATATAGTAAACAAATAATTAAGTCACTATCCTAATCACATATATCCAGCCATAACAAAGATTTCTTAGGCAGATCAGCACTGTAGACATGCAAGAAATCTAGGTTAGTATGATACTTTCTGTCAGTTTAGATTGTGTTAGCGACATAATCAATTGTGCAAACTAGAAAGGTTTTATGCCAAGATGTTTTATGTGAACGTTTGTGTATGTGTTTGTGTGTTATTTAAAATCCCTCATAATAAATATAGCGTCTAAGAGTGTCGTAAATACAAAATTGCAGAAGCGTTGTGTGGAAAGCTGACTTGTATAAAATAAAGTAAATTTAATATTATCAACAGCTATATGTGTATGTGCAACGTCACCGCAAAAGAAAGAGAATTTATTAGGTCCTTTTGAGGTTATATGGATGGAGTTAGCATGGTTTAGACTAGTTACACTTAAATTCCGGCCTATGTTTTGAATACCTGATTAACCCTATTTCGTAAACTTGGTACAACAGCTACGAACTTAATGACATTCAATCAATATAACATTTGAAGGCTTGATTTTCCCTTTAATTAAATTTGGTGACATAAAATATACCCACCAAATGCAACGATTTAGATATGAAACATAAAGCAAGATTGCCTTCCAGCCTCATCTGATGCGCGTGTAAACCTGATACCTACTACTTAATACAATGTTTGTTTGCATTATTTAGTTTGCGCAGTCCCATCTGTTTCGACTTCATTTAAGTTTCATAAAGGTTTCTGTTTCAGAAAGTGATATGTTTTATTTTGTTATCCTTCATATTGAATAATTTATATTAAACAAATGAAATAGTACACGAAGTAGATAGCATTTTACTAATTATGGACTAATAGCTTTCGATGACATTTATCAACGTAATGTTTCATCCACTTAATATCGCCCATATATATATATATATATATATATATATATATATATATATATATATATATATATATATATATATATATATATATTGCAAAATTGTTGCTTAGTTTATTATGCAGGGTTCTTTACTTCTTGCATTGATAAGTAATATTCATTCTTCGCTAAAGGAAGGAAATGTGTCTTAATTCAGCTGGAAATGCAATAACGTAGTGCTGTTTACACCTATTTTCTCAGACTTAGCCAACAACGAGAGAGAGAGAGAGAGAGAGAGAGAGAGAGAGAGAGAGAGAGAGAGAGAGTGCTAAAATGGAAGTATCATTTAGGCAACGTCCTAAAACAGCCAGAAAGGACATAAACAAAACCAAACCAAGACTAGAGACAATTCATACATTCAGAAACTGAAATAGCTAGGAACATCAGCGTAGGGCGTATATAAGCTTTATCAGGTTGAATGTATGAGATTGATCATTTATTTTGTTTATTGATTACATTTTAGCAGATAGCAGACAATACAAGGACTGTAAATGTTTGATATTCATATCATGATAAAATCATTTCTTGTAACACAGTTGTAAATGATTGCGCATTCAGTCTAAATTATATAACATGTTTACTGTGAAGGCTTGCGTGTTTTCATATACTTGATAAGATACCAAAGCTTCCATCGATCTTTCCATTATATTGCCAGATTTAGCTTATACCGGTAATAGAATTCCCATCAGGTTATGTTTCATTGGGATCTTTTACTTTCACTTTTGCATAGGCAATTCAATGGTATGAACTTTTACCAATACTGCTTTCTGACGCACATGATGCGTCAAACGTTTTTCAGGTTTATTCAAGAAAATGCAAATTTAGCACAAATGGATTTGCTGAATCAATATGTTAAACAATAGCGAAAACTCGATAATGTCATTGAACTTCATATATTGTGAAGGTAACGAAGCAATCATTACCAAACATTTATTAACATTGCACGCTGAAGGAAGTCATGCCATGCATTTGATCATATCAAAAAGAAGTAATTTTAGAATATATCGTAGCAAGTACCCAGACGAATAACATACACCAAACCAAGCTATATCAAAACAATTTGCAAACGAACCTGATAAAAAATAATACATATGTATCCTATGCTCACAGTAGGATGTTTATCAAACTTTATCTGGGGAGAATTATCACATTATTCGACGCGGTTCATACAATGCAGTGTAACAGGGAGAGAGTTAGGCTATACAATCAATCCATTTTGCACGTACGGAGTAGGAATGATTTAATAATATTTTATATTTGGACTGGAAGTAAATAAAACTTAAAAGTGACATAAATTACTTCATGGGTTGCATTTCATGTTAAATACACCAACTGCTGACAAATCATTTATAAATATAGACATAAGAGTTCAGTTGTAATGCAAATTATAAATCGTACTTTAAAGAGAATTTCCGATTTTGAAAAAGGTAAATAGCACAAAGAATTGAGCATCAGCTCCACATGGATGTATACATCAAACCAGCATGAACATCAATACTTGCTCCTTTCAGCTTCTAGCACAGACAAAGGATTGACACATAATGAGCTAGGCACTAAGAATGGCAAGGAGCTGATCTGACGAAGAGACATTTGCAAACAAGCACAAATAATGGTATCAACATCTACTCAAGTGGAACTTGTACAGAAAATTTGAGGATGTATTAGTCAAGGCGAAAGTGGAAAAAGGGTACATTTTACTGCAGAAAATTATGAACAATATTAGATAGATACAACTAGTTCTGAATCTAAACTACAATCTAGAAGGCAGAATCTTTGAGCAACACAGTTATACCACTGCGTCATCTCAAAATCTAAAACAATATTTTCCCCACGTAAACTAGTTTTAGTATCTCGCAGACCAAACACTCTGAGAGACATCTTCTTCAGAGAAAAAACAAAACCCGTTACAAACTATGTTATTTATGGCTCCTACTAACCGTATGCGTATCGAAGGTGCCAGACATGTCAAAGTGTTATAAAACATATTGCTTTCTCCATTATTGTATCGGTCTATTGTACTATATATCGGGTGATAAATTCGATACTCATAGCAACAACATCACATACAAAACACTATTTTGTATATACGTAATAACAAGCAAAAGGTTGTAACACCGAATTTGATGAAGACTAAAGAACAAGATATGAGAAAACATCTGCATAGATCCGATTGGCAAATCCAAATTATTCATACAAGCCTCACTGTAGAACTTCTCTTACACTGGACACCATTTAAATGACAGTATCTTGACTGGAATAAACAACAATCAGTCGTAAAACAAAATAGACAAATTATTAAGAATTATAAGATCGGTAGGCTTCCAGACAGAGAATAATTCCCGTCTCTCTCTCTTAATGTTTACATTCGTTTGAAAGGGTTAGCTTCTAGGGTGATTATGCTGTTATTGGTTTTCATGCGTTTGCTTCTTTACTTTTGATCGGCCCTATATAGCTATTTTAGTCCTGAGATTCACACACACACACACACACACACACGCACACATACACACACATACACTTGTTGGAAATAATTACCTTCATAGGTTTGTCAATAGTTATTGTTATCTACATATTTGAAACTTGTTATTTAATTGAAATACCTGATCGGCAAAAATGTAAAAAATCAAATGTAAATGTAAAATATCAAAATACGTCTGCTTTTTTCTTTCAATGTAATATCATTTTATTCTTAGATTTTGGTTACATTGAGTCAACAGTATGGATACTATCTTTTATTTACGTTTTTGTGTTTGCAATTGTTATTTATTTGCATCATCCCACTTCAAAAAGGTATCCGTTTCACAGACTTCCCACATAATGCTCTGTCATGTTATTTCTTCTATTTCTTTTCCTTGACGAAATTGATATCTCAATGATCTGGTGCATCTTAGAAAGATTGCATTACGATCCTTTAATATTTGACAGTAATTTAATTGACTATTTTAAAGTCTGTACTAAATCAAGACGCATACTGAATGAATATTTAACAGGTTTCGAATGAAACTCATCCTTCATTACCTTGTGACTGGTAATGTAAAATGATGGAGGAAAACAAATATAACTTATCTCTTTCTGTAGTGGCAGATCTAATATATTTTGAACACGCTATGCAACTAGAATTTGAATAAAGAAAGGGAAACATTGTAACAATATAACGCGTACAGCCGTAAATAAATGTAATTGAAAACGTTTTACAAAAATAAGTCGTAGGTAGTCCCAATGTCATCAATGAGGGATCCAACAAACCGGAAATGTTTGAGCCATCATGCCAATCGTCACCAGTGACATATCCGGTCTGCCACAGGCTTATTATAGATTTTCACTTAATAAATAACATGGGGTAAACATGTGAAATATTAATCAATACAAGTTATCTTCTGTTTTTAATATTAAAACGTAATCTAACTGACTAATTTAAGCCCTAACAATTAAAAGACTAAAGCAATTAACAAGTTTGTTATTTTACCGAATAGTTCTATTTTTGATTTCCGATACTTCAGGAGATGCAATCTTTCACACAATCGGCAACCCATAAAAGTGTTCTTCACAGGTGATAAACTATTAAAAGGCGTTTTAAAGGCGCGGAATGCGATATGGTTTAATCTGTAATTACTTCTCTGACAACAAATCAATGTTTTTATTTGTCTATCGCACGCTTCGTATGCTTATTTCCTGCTCTTGTAGAAAGTTCCATTTCCTCTTTCACTATAAATCAACTAGTTAAATTTCCAAATGGGAAACCATGGCAATGCTACCCACATAGTTGGAGTTTAAGGACAATATTTGCAACGGATGAAGATAAATTACATGCCGGTGGAAATCATTTGCATTCAATGGCGATTCACTGTCTTCTAAATTGCTTAACCGATTCTATCTTAGTGGACAAATTTTAAGACGTGTAATGGCTGTTTGGATAATGCATTAGTTGAGGATTCAGAAAAAATGCAGCTGATGTAAAGATGATTTGTAAATTTGAAATATATACAACCTATTAGAAATTCGCTGTCAACTACTAGCGATTGCTTCCTGACCGATATCAAAGAAAGTATCATTTAGTTAACAATATACATGAATCACATGAATGCTTTATTGAGCTTGCTTTTCTTAGCATGTGGCATCGCCAAATAGGGAGGACAATTCGGTGGTGGGGATTGTAAGGAACACACGCTTAAAATTTCAGTTTGGAATATTGTGAAGTAAATATTTTTGTTGATAAATGTTATTTCATTTATATCTATTAACAAAAGAACCAGTGTTACCCAACCAACCGAAACGTTCTTTTTGTAGTTGCTTTACACGGATTTTTGTTTAAAAAATTATCAAAAATGCGTTAAATGTGTTCGTTGTTGGCATTAACACCTCTTCGTCAGTTTTAATTAGATTTCATGTATCTATTACATGTCTAATGAAACACCCAACATTCATATTTTATTCGATGATAATAGCCAATGCATGAAGAATTCTAGCTCATGACATGCAACTTCGATTATTATTTGTATCGTAGTGAAATTTGTCTTTAACTTAATTTTCATAGCATTCAGGCTGGGTCTCTATATCAAGAGATGGTTAAAGTAAGAATATAGACAACAACAACAACAACAACTAAAACCTGAATGGCACGTTTGAAATTCAATATTATAGAGTAAGTGCAATCCACTCACAATTATCCTGGCAGACCGACCATTCATGACACTGACCTCTAAATGCTGAGCGAGGCAACTGCTAGTACCCTTTGTTTAGCCTTTGTTATTACACGGCCTGAGTTCAAACCTATTTCCTTCCGCATCCAAGGCTGACTCTCTAATCACCTAGATCACTTGTCAACATATCTTATACATAATCGAAAAGAAATAAGCATATACGTATCTCACTTTTAGATTTTTGCAGCATTATAAAATCTTAGCGGGTGGTAGTAAGACATGGCAGTAGAACATGGTATTAAATGTTGGAAGAGTTAATGAAGTAATACATTATTCAATATAATTTATTTAAATAGTTCATAGAAGGAAGGAATTTTACACAATAAACAACTGAACCATTTGAAAAGAAACTTGCTGAGTATGCACCAAACAGAAATAAACATTAGGCAATCCAAATCTCAGGTTAAACGATCAATTGCTTAGTTCTTCAATAGTTTTGGATGATGCTTTCCTGTGAATCTGCTAATATTCGTGCTGTTTCTAATTTAGAGAATCTAAACGTGAAGGGTTGTGCTATACTACTTGTCAGAGTCGTATATATTTATTGATGTTTGAATAGAGATTCGTGCTTTTCTTCCTGTAGAGTTTGTTAGTATCACTTAGTACTAAATAAAATGTGCATAAAAATGTGATAAGGTAGAAACATTTTTTAAAATAAAAGCACGAATAAACTCATCATAGTTTTATAGATCATATCATGGTCTTACAGATCACATCATAGTACTAGGTATGTTCCAAATAGCATTATATCTGAACCAACACTGCATGTGATAATAACCATGTTGGCAACTATGGAAATACTTATTCGTATTTTTTTTTGCCATATTGTTTGGTGGAAAGATGAGACGAAATGCTGAAAACTCAGTTGCTAGCAGTTTAAGTTGAATACTGGTTAACGGTTTGCTATATTAATTAGTGATCAAGAGTAACAACTAACACACAATCACGTATCTGCACTATCGATTATCACTTACTCTTACAAATCCAACAAAGGAAAAACGGTTTACTAACACACCTATTAACTATTCCTACAACCATCGTTTAAAACCAAGAAGGGGTAAAGGATCAATAGGTAATAATCACTGACTAAAATATGGACTATGGCTTGGACACATATATCAAAGCTGAAGCTAGGGGGTGAGGGTAAGGTTACTAGCCCTCATGCAAGCATACAGTTCTATATTCTATATACAACATTACATATCAAAGGGATGAAATGGGAAGGGTACTTTTCGTAACACTCACACTATAAAGAAGATTCACACACGGGCCAAACGTGCTGAAATGGCACAGGTTTTTGATGAAAAGAGCGTCGTATCCCCGCTATTATCACCACTGCGTGCTATTGGAGTTTAGTTACGTAAGCGTTGTGGTGATTTTCAAGATTGTCTGCCAATTATTGCGTATGAAAACAAACAATGTAGAGAAGCAGTGTTACTTCGCTCGAAGATGCCTCTCGGAATTATATCACCGTTACAACACACGATAACCTTTCCATGTGCATTTGATTACCAATCTGGTACGTGATTGTAACTACATCAACAGACCAAACCGGGTCAATCGTACGACTTGACCCGCATTCTAACTCTCCCGGTGCATACCGATAATTTTATTTATAATTTGTTTCCGATGGCCTGATGGTATGTTAATTCATCCTACACAAAATCGCATCTTATATACTGTTTACAAAAAAGCGACAGCCATATACATGTTTTTGGGCTACAATGCGTAAATAAACTTGAGCGCATATACGATATTTTCTGCATCTTTAGACTTCGAACTGCTCAGCATCTTTGCATATGTTGGCAGTATCCACAACGGTTACTTTTAGGTGGGTCCACGTAAACAATCATGCAAAGGAAAAAATGAACAGCCTGTTTTCACACGAAACAATCCACTGGAAATCTTTCCTTAGATAAATTTGCAACAACGAATGTTTGACTAAAACACAGAGCGTCGAAGAACGCTGATATTTTTCCAAACTTTACGGATATATTCGTGAAAAGTCAACTGTTGTTAAATCTAACCATGTGATGGTTAACGTGACATGGTATGTACATGCTGTTCCATCGGCGGACGATTAACCATGTAATAATCTATTCAGGGACTTCACGGAAGGGTTTAGGTAGTCAAAGGCGTCTTCGTCATCCACCATTGATTTATTTTCCACAATCGATGACGACCCTGCTGCTGACTACCTTTAGCTAGACTTGGATGATCTTATCGTAGACAACCCCGCGAGAATATTGTATGTGCTCAACCCTTGCAATAAATTGTTTTCGAAATCAAGCAGACGTGGCAACCCCATACGAACCTGTACCAATACGGAATTAAACTATAGTCATGTTTAAAGAAGTAGCTGCATCATTTTGCAAGCTGGTAGTAAAACCCGCACCCACACGGGAACACCGAAGAGAACGTTAATTACTCATCTATATAGAAACAAGAACTCTTAGTTCTCCCCGAATACAAAAGCAAAGTAAGATCTTCCTCACCT
This sequence comes from Unio pictorum, assembly GCA_030141615.1. Taxonomy (NCBI): domain Eukaryota; kingdom Metazoa; phylum Mollusca; class Bivalvia; order Unionida; family Unionidae; genus Unio; species Unio pictorum. The sequence continues at coordinate 3,460,965 of JARLTB010000023.1, read as the reverse complement.
ACACCTGCAAAGCAATTTAAGTTAGGAGAAAGCTTTGTGACCACACTGATCTTGATCGTTTGGAAACAATAGTATGGTCTCATCGATTTGTCAGTGGTTGCCCAACAACCACATTACGGATCTGGGATGTGTTTGCCTAGTTGCGTAATCTTATTGAAAACAAAATTATGCTTTCTGATGTGTTTATTTTCTTTGGCGAAGTTAATGTTGTGATGCAGCATGTTGTTGCAAGTACAATTCGCAGAGCTTCACCGATAATTACGATTTCATAAAAAAAACCAGAATTTACAACCATTACAGAGAGAGAGAAGGTTAGTCAGTGGACATTATTTGCAGGGCATTGTAATTGTTACTTGTTTACTATAGTCGGTTTAATATCCGATTCCGGCCATTTGGAGGCTTTACAGCGAATAACACGTTTGTGTTAAGGACAGTTGAGCAGATACGTAAATGACAGTGGAGTTTGCATTGAAGCGTACTCCATTGACTTGCTCAATGAAAAGCTCCGATTTGTAAAGACTCTAGAATATATTTACGCGAAGGCTATCACATACTTAGTTCTGTCATCTCAATCAAATCTCCACATTAATCATTTCAGTGACCATGCCATCAGTGACACTTATGAAAGCTGAAATTCCAATGCTATAGACATCAACAATGCAACATACATTATGTTTGGATCTGACATTTACATATAATGACAGTTGTACGTGGATGCGTTATACCTGTGTGTGTGTTATCAACTCGAGAAAAGCCATTTTATTGAAATTTCAGAGCTTGGCCCTGGCGGTATTATGCAGGGATTGCTGATAGGGGCACGAAAGTGGTAGTGCGAGTCGTTGATAAGATGATACAAGTTGCTGCTGGTCGGTTCCATATCAAGGGTTGCAGGCGGTCTAATCCATTAGTGACTACCATCGACGACAGAGCCAAAGGCGGTTACACTACCATTAACAGCAATAATATAAGACCTAGTCAGTGAAGCCTTTCAAAAAATAATCATTTTGAAGATTGCAAATCTAAGTAAGACTGTCTCGCAAAGATATCAGACGAAGAAAATAAAATATATGCAAAATGATTGTAAAAATAAGATGCATCGATTCCAGTCCCGTATTTCAGATTATTTATACCCAGCTATGGATTAGCAAGAACATAGTTGTACAAGTGCAGAACACGTCTATGCATTTATTTATGTATGAGACATTGTGGGAAAACTGCCGACAACGTAACAATTACGATGACAATACCACATTTGTTTTTGTAAATAAGGTAATTTATGGTGTTGTTCTTCTTCCATATACAGAAAATTATTTAAAGCATTCTTAACAACCTTGATAGTGTCAATACTATTATCTGACTCAGCGACGATACGCGAAGTCTGTTGGCCAGTCCATGGTGTTTTTCAAAGATACATCCGATATTACCCAGTATGCAACTGTTGTTGGTAATTAAGCTTATTTAGAGTCCAATCTTACTGCTTACACTGCTGTAACGACAATCTTCAGCGTATCGTTCAGTAGATTTGCAAAGGGTCCAAGACAACTTAGTAGCTCCTACTTATCGTTTTCTTGTGCAATTTCTCTCCGTCATTTATTGCAGTTTTGTACAGATATTTGCAAGATTATATTTGAGGTTTACACGCAGTAACGTTAACCAGTATGAGTTCCTCCAGCGATGCAATTTGGCGTCCTTAAACCGTTACCAATGGCCAAGATGTGTTGTCATCATTAGCATTTTTGATGTCTGCACTAATACCTTCACTGGCAATACAATCCCGTTTTGTCTTTAATGCAGTTTGGAAACGCATCATTGTTGTCGTATATCTCGCTTCCTACAGACTCTCACCAAGGAAGGAATGTTCAGAAATAATGGACGTTGGAAAAATATACCAAACATGGTCTCATCGCACCTAAACATCTGTTGATTGCATCTTAATCTTAAACATATCGAAACAATAAACAAACCCATAGTACTGTAATATTGGACCAAGTAGAAGTGTATACATTTCTTTCCGGTTAAAACGCCATCTTGATACCCTGAACCCTTTTTTGCCTAACTTAAAAAAGTTATGTCGCTCGTGCATGTCAGCTATTGTTGTACATATACTGGCATCAAAACATTGACAAGGATCTACAAATGTCCCAGCAAAAATTCCGTACGTTGTACACGATTTAGTACTTTTCATGGAATACCTTAACTCGTTTTAGTAGTTTTCGACATGTACTTTTGGTACGTGTGTAAATTTGACCAATCCTGTTGATATTGCTGCTTCCTCCTCCCCATTACAGATGGTTATAGATGCATTGTATCAGACAAGAACTCTGATGATGGATGAACAGGTGCCCGAATAAGGATCATTTAAGTACCTATACAAATTAATTTAATCTTAACATTGTAATTGAACTTGATACATTTTGGAATAATGACACACTATGCCGAGGTTAAGGTTGTCCTCTGTCCAAATCAGTTTGGATGAATAAACACTGTAATACGAAATGATTGGAAAGTCATATTGTTAACTGGACATATCTCCGTTCTGTGGACCCAGACACAACTTAGTTAGCTTAATACAGCGTCGGTGAAAGTAAAGTTGTCAAAGTCAGAGGGGATACAAATGCAAAAGACCAGTTAAATATTTGCATTTCTCGCTGACATTTCAGCGCTGTTAGCGGCTGTAGCTGCCGAAGCTCACAAGCGGCTATGTTAGGGGCCGTCGGAACTATATCTAGAATGGCTCGGATGAACATCGGTTGTTGGAAAGGGTCTTCGTCTACCAGGGACGAATCTCTGATTACCCTCAGGTATACGTCTTATACTACTCGGTACGCTCGCAAACGCTCTTGCCGTTGACCATTCTTGACGTACTCGCTATGGCAAAGATATTCAAGCATTTAGCTGCCAAAGATGAAATTACATTTGAAGCATGCAACATTTATCTTTACAAGGTATTTTGGCATTTATGTCTATGATTACATTTTTTAATAAAAATGATCTTAATTTGATGACGATGTTGTATAGACCGATTGGACCGGTTGACATGGGTTTGTTTACATTCATTTCGGGTTTTGACTTGCTGACAAATAACTGCCTTAGACTAACATTATAAGACCATTTTGTACAATGAACTATGCCCTTTATAATGGTCAAAAAGAAGTCGACAGTTGGGACCACCCTAAAGAACCGATTCCATCTAGAATACTAAACACTAAGGCATTAAAGCACCGATGTATTGTTTCTACACCGATGAGATCCCCTCCTCCCTTTACATTCCCCATTGATAACTAATAATAGATCAATCTGTCTGTTATTTAGCAAAGATGTACTTGTTTGTGTAATTGTTTTAAGCAAAGACGAGAAAGCTGGTTTCAGATCTAGGTAAACTGCATAACCAGCATGGTTCCATATGAACGCAATGCCATGCCCAAAGAACACATAATCAATGAAGGATTAATATTCCACATGTAGGTATTTGCTTGGTTTTATGATAGCTATACCAGTACAAAACAAATAAATAATTGGTTGGAATTATGCGTGAAAATCAATCGAGGCGGAACATATAACTGCGAAATGAGTGTAGTTTTATTTGCAGAATCACTGTTGAGCATTTCGGAGATTGGACATATATATAATCGCTAGTCATTTAGCACGTAGGATCTGTTAGCAGTCTAAGGGAAGCAACCCACGTGAGTATGTTATTAATTTGTGCAAATACAGTCCCTTTCGACATGGATATTCAGTTAGCATTTTTGTTACTAAATCTTACTTAAGACCTGAAAATCTTTCTTTAAAACATTAAGAAGAAAAACAAAAAACTTAAAACAAATGAACAATAAAACAAAATGACTCCTCAAAAAATAAACAAGAAATCTGAGTTTTCATTTTTCAGAATTTATTAGAGTACTGTTTGGAGTCGATTAAGGTTTCATGACGCCTGGTTCATGTCTCACATAACTAGTTAAATTTAATCTATGTTACAAAATATTCGATTTAAAAAGAACAATTTTTCCAGGCACATAGATTGGCAAGAGTAAACCACATACTGTGCAATGCCCTGATGAACTTCTTACCTCTTGAAATGGTTCACCATCAAAATTATTTGCAACGATGCCACTAAACTTGTCAAGTTAAACAGTTCTTTGAAAAAAAAAACCCACCACATCTATCGATTAAAAAAAAGCCGTTAAGAATCCAGTGCCACTATAACGTTGATTAAATATTTGACAGTGCCTGCAAATTTATAATCATTTGCGGGTCTGCGGAACGGAAAATAAAATGTAGTAAAGCACTATTAAAAAAAATTATTAGTAGACCTGCTATTAAAACTCATCGCAGATCTTCAAAAATGGATGTTTTATGTGGTTAGAAAAACAAAACTTTAATAACGACAAGCACTCTGAACCCAAAGCGATCGTAACGTTGATCTTACACCACGGTGGGTTTAAAAAGAAGACAACATAGTGAACAGACTATGCACTTTTTCCCATCAACTACAACTGCTTTGAAAGATAATCTTTTACGCTATAGGTTTTTTTTTCGATCCTAACATCCAAGTACATCCAAGTACATCCAACAATGAAACAATTACAAAAATCACAGCACTTAAAACTAATCACACCTATAGGACGGAGGATTTTGTTTGATCTTACCAAAAAGAAATTCGCGAACATTTTTCCATCAACGTTCGTTAGAAAAATTGTCGTTGCGACCCTCATGGTAGAAACGTTAGAATTACAGAGGAGATGATAATAGTTTGAGAAACCGAACACATCCGGCATATGTATTGATACGTGATATGAAACTACTTAAGTGTCGTGTCCATCACTTTTCTGTGTATGTATAAATTTAGAAATGTTTAATATATATATATATATATATATATATATATATATATATATATATATATATATATATATATATATATATATATATATATATATAAGTTTATTTGTATTCACTCACAACTTTCAATCTTATAGGCTATATGGTTTGAATCCTTCAAATTCTTTAGTTGTCAAAATAAATAAATATGTATGTTGTTATCTCTCTGCATGACCACGTATGCGGAATACAACCACTTGGTCATTCAGAGAGATAACACCATATTTTTTTCTTTGGAGAACTTTATTTATCTGTTGAAACAAACTAGAATTGTCAGTTTGATATTTCCAGTGTTTTTTTTACTTTAGTGTTGTTGCACTAAAACACAACTATGTTGTTGTGAAACCAATGAAAACTTATTTTTATATCAATTGCTTGTCCTATCCATAGACGCGTGGACTGTATGTAAATATAACTTTTAGTGTTATTTACTGCACTGCTACAACGATTAGCTGGCGTAAATAATTTCTAAAAAGAAAACTCGATCACCTCGAACTAGCATGCGCTTGATTACGGATGTGAAACGCCAGCCGACAACCAACATTCCCTGATAAGGTGTGAACGTGCATATAATTGCATCCCGATATCGTGGTTTTCAGTTCATCAAGCGGAAGTTAAAGATTTCTCTAGTCACCTATAACGTTAGCAGCAGAGAGGGTGAAAGGACTAATTCGAAGCGTCACCCTTTTTGATTACCAAATCGACTAATGGTGACTAACATCAAAGTCAGTTCAATGACTACACCTAGCTTGACCCAACCCAATGATGTAGTCGACCCCACTCTGCTACTCTCTCCATGTGTTAAATTGTCAATCTGAGGATTAAAATCTTGTACATAGATCAAACAAAATGAATAATTCATACAAACGATCAATCTGAAACTTTTCTGAACTTTGAGTAATATTCTTCCTCGGTGCTGCTACAAATTAGCTAAATATTTTATCGATACATGTAATTAACATTATATATCTATATCTATATATATATATATATATATATATATATATATATATATATATATATATATATATATATATATATATATATATATATATATATGTCAAATATCGGAGAAGCATATACTACTAGATTAGCTCGAGAACGTCAGGAAGCAATCAAAAAATATATTCCTTTGTCAGATTTGCTTCGAAGAAAACTTCAAGAACGCCAAGAGTCACAAGTTGATTACGTAGAAGGTACAGAAAGATTATTTAAGCCTATTACTGCAACAACTGAGAAAGTTGTATGGGGAGATATTACCGATCCAGAAAGAAAGAAAAACCTCTTCTTGGGACGATACAAGAAACCGCTAGGACAACGCAATAGATTTTACAAGATCTTCCAGCTAGAATAGCTGCCGCACGACCTCCTCCTCAATAAATACTTGAAGGTATTGGTAAAGTGCAGAAAAAATTAAATATGTATAAAGGGGAAATATTACAATAATAAGAATATTTAGAGAAGATTTTGTTAAAAGAATCAAGGAAGCTGAAGATCGAGATCTACCTGATTTGATGTTAGAAGCTCTCGCACCAAGAAAATATGTTTTAATGCCTGGTATTAATATTAATGATTATAATCTTCTCAGATGGATATATCGTATACACTACGATAAAGAACAAGCTAGGGTAAATGATAAAAGATATAAAAATAATTGTTAAACAAGTAAAAGATGAACTTAATAAATTACGGCATCCTCCCCAGTATTAACTTCCTTCACCTCTGCAACAAATAGAACAACAAAGAATGATGATGGAAACTGAAAAATTTAGAAGTGATCAAAGAAAAGAAAAGGTGAAACCAAAAAATAGGGCAGATCAAATAGAACAACAGTTTGAACAAATGGACAAGAGAGAGAGAGAGAGAGAGAGAGAGAGAGAGAGAGAGAGAGAGAGAGAGAGAGAGAGAGAGAGAAGTGATCAAATAAAAGAAAAGGCGAAACAACAAAAGGAAGGGATGGAACAAACAGTAGAAAAGGTGAAACAAATGGACGAGAGAGAGAGAGAGAGAGAGAGAGAGAGAGAGAGAGAGAGAGAGAGAGAGAGAGAGAGAGAGAGAACAAAAAGAAACTAAACGACCGGAGAGATTACGCTCTTCACCAGGCACGAAAAAAGATCTTGGTGATGATTCTTCTGGTGCTACTTCAGGAAGTGGTATATGAAATAATCTTATCACTTGCCCTGACAGTGTCATCGCTGACGTTGATAAACTAGAAATCCTCATAGGAGGAAAACGCGCTGGAAATACTTCTTATGAAATTATCAACGAAATATCGGATATCTGTCGACGATTATTTACCGGTGGTATCATGGACATCAATACCTATCGGGAATTTATCAATGAAATTATAGATGACTAAATCCCTTGACATATAATTTAGATCATGGTGAATATTTAAATAAAATGATCGTACACAATACGTATCGTAGACCAAGAATGGTCAGAGTAGTAAATTCACGATTATTAGTTTATGAAATAACCTACGGAGATGGACTTTGGGATGTTGTTCGGGGTTTATTTACCAGGATAGCCCCCAAAGCAATACCATTTGCAAAACAGTTATCAATGAAAGCTATCGATGTTATTCGCGACAAAGCTCCTAGCGCAATCGGTGATCTTGCCGGTAAAGCGTTTTCTGCGACCAAGGACAGAATTTTACGGTTGCTACGACGAAAACAGCAATTGAAATTACCATCTACTCAAGTTATGCCTGCAAATAAAAGTAAAATAATTAATCAGGCCGCAACCCAAAGATTAATTGATCTGGCTGATGCATCGTTGAAAGAAAAAGAAGATAACATAACCGTTAGTCTGATAGCAGGAAGCGGTCTTCGTAGATGATTTTAATTTAGATCATAGTAATTACAATAAAATTTTTAAGCGTGAAATTGATACAGCGTTAGACATGGGTGAAAAAATTCGTAAAAATAATTCCCTGCGCGATTATCAATATTATTCTTACGATGCAGTACAACCAAATCAACGTGGAAAAATATAATTACAAGTATAGGATACAAGTCGATATTTCTTACCCGCAGGGGCATTTATCGAAGTCGAGGGACAACTTATAAAAGTAGACGATACAAATTTTGAAGCTGCTGCTAAAATTGCTTTTGTCAATAATGGCATTATGGCACTATTCAGTAGTGCCACATACATCATCGATGGAAAACATATCGAATCATGTCTGCAACATGTTGATGTTGCTACGACGATACTTGGTCTAGCAGGATACTCTGATGACTATTCAAGATCAGCTGGTCCATCGATGATATTTGCAAAGGATACAAATGATCATGCAGATCACACAGATTTAACTAATGGTAATATAAGAGCCGCAGACGTAAATGCAGTATTATCAAGAAATAACAATTTCAACCTTGGATTTGCACACGTAAGTCAATGTTGAACGCTAATGGAGAAATTTGGTGTGTAATTCCATTATCTCATATTTCTGCATTTTGCCGAGATGTTAGAAAGGTTATATTTGGTGCTAAACACACTATAGTACTTGTCAGAAAAGACTCGGACAATGATGCAGTCTGGCGAGCCGATGGGATTGTTGATGAAGCTAAAATAACGATAGCAAAATTATCATTGTGGATGCCGGTAATGGTTCCATCTATCACAGAAGAAAATAAATTACTTTTTTTTCATGAATCAAGGTGGTAAATCACTGCTATCGTGGAAAACAATGACTACAGATAGTACTCAAGGTAACGGTGTTGGTCAATTTACATGGCATATATCAGCACAACAGGAGGTTTCAGCACCACGAGATATTTTTATCGCACTTCAGATAAATGCACGAGTAAATAATCAGAAAAAAAGTACGATGATATTTGACACACTTAATGTTACCGAGGTTAGTTTGAGAATAAATGGATATCAAGAACCTACCGAGCATATGAGGTTGAATTTTGGACAGAATACTGTTTCACGTGCATATCATCGTTTAATGTCATTTATGGGGCGTGATCTAAATGTAGATACCGGTTTGCAAATATCACCAAAATTTCACATCATTATATCCGATCTATTATTTTTCACTGGAACATTTAGATTTATACAGACAATCTGTTGTTGATGTATATTTTCGAGCTCAAGTAGGTATTTTTCCTACTGGTGTTGTAGGTCCACCTGCTGTTCCTGCTGGTTTTAGAGCGATCGCTGTTATACTTAGCGACGGAGCAGTATTACTCGAGGGTGTTGGTGGACGAATGCGAGTCGTTGATGCACGCGTAGAGAACATGTAATTAAAATGATTCGAGTAAATATAAAAATGTCGTATAGTCATGTTAACGCAACTCTGACTCAAGGTCAGATAAAAAATTACAATCAAAAAATGCAAATCAATGTGGGGCAAAAATAACGTTAAAGAAAAAACAAATGAGTTGTGGTCCAAACAAATTATCGTTAACCGGTAATCAGCTTAAACGTTTCAATAAAGCTCTGGTATCAAAAACTGGAGTTCAACTTGAATTTTCTCCAAGTGCCATCAAAGATATGATTAAATCAGGAGGTATATTGCCACTTCTTGCAGCAATACCAGCATTAATTGCTGCTGCCGCACCTGCAGTTGCAAAAGCGGCTGCTTTAGGTGATGTTGGAACCGCCGCTGGAATGGCATTAAAGAAATCAACAGAAAAAGGGTATAAAAAAGTGACGCGGTCTCAGCCTTCCGGGAACTTATCTAGGAAAAGGACTGAGACTTCCAGTAATATAATACCGATGTCAAATTTTGATCTGATAAATGCTGCTAAAAGATTAAAAATAGAACATTTTAGAGGAGTGTTTATGCGCGATCAATTACCGAAAAAGGAACATCACGTTGAAGCCGGTATCATCAATCTCGATTCGAATTCCGGTCCAGGAACTCACTGGGTTGCATATGCGATTGATCCACGCGGAATTGTTTATTTTGATTCGTACGGACTATCACCACCAGTTGAGTTTTTAAATTATATTAATCAATTGCCTGCCAGAACTTGGTATTCAACGTTACCGACACAGACAATGACAGACCCACCGATGTTTTCGTGAATCCATCGCTCTACTTGATGCGATATCAACATCAACGAAACCACCTCATAAGGTTATACATGAATACACAAGTAATCGTTGGACAGGTATTTAAAATTGTACACATATATAATGGTCGATATTTACGGAAGATCTTTGATCAGAAAAACCGATAAAGGAACCGATAAAGATTTCGACGCATAAAAATATGCAAAACAAGATGACTTTGCTGATATTATGAACCTAGATGGGGTTGACCGAGACAAAGTTGTTATTTTTCAGGACAAACACGGTGTTTTGAAAACAAGTAACATGAAGTGGAATGATATAATTCGTAGGGTTCCTGGCTCTGCTATGGATTATATTCCGGTATTTACCGACAACGGAAAAATACGAGATCGGGTATATCGATATAATATATCAGAAGTGAGATTATAAAATATGTTCAAAAACGATTATCAACGTCAGCTAGTGTATTAACAAGGGAACTTTCCATGAACGGAAATAAAATAACCGTCCTAAGAGATCCAACATCAGATGAAGATGAGGCAACGAAAAGATACGTTGACACTGTTGATGGTAAATTATCTACGTTAAAAACCGAACATGATGTCGTTAGTGGTACATTATCCACATTAAAACCGAATACGAACTTCACATAAACGATCACAATACCGTAGACGGAAAATTATCTACGCTGAGAGCCGAGTATGACGTTCACGTAGGTACGTTTACAAATCTCTGTAGAAATTTCAGAAAGATCGATGAAATTGCAGAAGGATTCTTCGGAAAACCATTAATCGTTGATACGAAACTTTCTTATATAAAACATCAATCGATACGATGAAGAAAACACAGGTAGATGTTGTGAGTGATGTTTATAATATTATTAATAAAATTGATCCCCTTGAAAAATATTGGTAAAATTCTCCACGTCGTATACAAAATATCATCAGGATCAACAACATGGTCTCAACAAAATAATAATATCAAACATACCGCGGAAGTTACTGGCGTGTACAGATTTTCTGTGTTTAGTAGTTCAAAATTCTAGATATTTACCACGTATCCATGGCGTCAGTCAACGGATAAGTTCTCTGGAACCGTATCTGTTATATTAAACGGTGGAAACGAGGAAACATTTATCCTGGTTGCATCCGACAAGAAATTAACTGCAGCAACGATCTGGTGGTGTCTGGAATTTGTTGCCAAAACACCTCAATTGAATAAAGCGTAAATAATATGGACTATAGATACAATCAAGCGTGTGAGTGGCAAGATAAATTAAAATATATCGTTGATATTTACACGATAAAAGTAAAAAAATATCACAGACGTGTAATTGTCATTGATATAATTGTATATGCAGTCTACGCGGTTGTTGCTGAAGCAGATATTTTATTATCCGCGGTAACAATGACATCACCTGCAGTAATAACGATCTGTGTTTCAGCGTCAACTGCGATCGCTGAAGTTTTTAATATAATCGCAAATAAGATATCGACGTGCACGACTGAAAAATTATCCGATTATGCGGTGAAGTTACACGCGGCAACGGCGTCGTATTCTAAACTGTCTCAGTTAATATCTGAAAGCCTCAACGATGCTTCAATATCCGATTCTGAGTTCACATTAATGACTAAAATATTCTCTGAAGCAATGACTGTGATAGAATCTGCACCCATTAAAGTTACAGATAAATAGATAAATGTCGGCACAGGAAGTATTGCAACAGATTGCCACGAATACAGCACCGATAAAAATCACTATGATATCAGTGGGCACAACCAATCCTGAATTCAGTATTACTTTTCCAACTGGAATTTCAGAAAGGGAGATTGCACTTACACAACTGCGAGTATATCATAGTTGGCCAAATATCAGATCTGAACCGTTTGGTGAATTACCTCCAAATAATTCGCTTGTACATGCAAACAAAAATAAACCGGATGGAACCTCATATTTCTTTTTTGTTTCTATCCCCACATGTAGCTATCAGATTGAACAGATCAACGATAAATTTCAGCGCAGAATAAAATCAACAACAAAATAAGAATAAAAAATAACTTTTATTGTTCACGAGCCAACATTATCATCTGTGATTGAAGTAAAATCTGCCGATTACGTCGTAGATATTTATTTTTATCGTGTTGGAACCAATCAATGCGGTGTATCTACGCACGCATAATCAATACTTGTCAAGAATAAATTTTAAATTCACCAACCAGAGTGGACACTTGATTGATTTACGTGGCGGGTTTTACTGATAAACCTCAATGGGAAATCGTAAACGACTTTTTGATCTTGATTCACGAATTAATCGGATAAATATTACATATGTACCAGAACGTTAAGGTTTTTATACACGACAAGGGAGCACTTGACAATGCAATCAATTAATATTTACATATACTTCATTCAACATCGTTGATATAGTCATTGATGGGTTCGGTGACGTAGATTTTTTGTTGACGCAAGAACAGTTAGATTGCGGCTAGAACATATTTATACGATCACGTGTGACCGAGATCAGATTATAAACTACGCACATTCCTGCATTAAACTTGATGAACTTAAAAAATATTATATAGTTCTGAATAAAACCTGATTTGAGTAAAACAGAATATTTCTTTATAGATTTGATGAAATTTCATCTTTTTTTTTAACCCATTTTAGTCAATTTTATCGTAGAAAATCTGACAGATTTCTGATCTTGTAAGGTAAAACCCTGAGCCATTTTCTAAATGATTTATCGATTCGTTAATTTCATCCTTTTTTGGTCTGTTTTTTGTATATTCTCGTAGAAATTTATCCGATTTTAGTTGATGTATGAACAAAACATAGCAAATTTACCGATTTATCGATAAATCATTTAGAGAATTGCTCGGGGTTTTACCTTACAAATATTACAATTTTGAAAGATTTTCGACTAAATGGGTAAAAAAAGATGAAATGCATCAAAAATTACAAATCTGAATAAAAAAAGATATTATAACATAATAAAAAAGGATATTATAACAAAATAAAAAAGTATAATATAACAGAATAAAACAAAATATAACAGAATAAAAAAGGATATTATAAGAGAATAAAAAATTATAACAGAATGAAAAAGGATATAATAACAGAATAAAACAAAATATAACGGAATAAAAAGGATATTATAACAGAATAAAAAATATTATAACAGAATAAAACAACAGAACTGTAGAGGAATTAATCCAAGCTGCCATCGGTAACAGCGTGTTCATTTATAATTTTTTTTTAGTTGTTTCACGCGTGTGTTGATAATTTTGTTTGTTTCATATTCGTGAGACAGTTTTGATTTAATATTTTCTACTACGATATAAAGTGGTACAAACTTATCTACATCTGTATCTTTTACCATCGATAAGGACTGGAACATAATAGACTGTATGTTCTTTATCAGCCTATACTCCGTTGAAAGTGTATAAACACCTTCAAGATTCCGTTGATGGATTGACTCGAAATCACAAATTATTTTTTTCTGGATCGATATCAAACCCGGGGTGAGTTAAACGATCTCCCACCATGATGAGATGTGTGTACATAATCTGTTGAATTTTAAAGTTTTAGAATTTCGACTTTTTCAAATTTCGAGGTCCTGAGCCACCACTATATAAGAAAACCATATAAATAGGTACCGCCGGACCACGGCCGTCAGGACCAGAGTTCTACACGATACCAATTTGACCACGGTCTTATCTGATATATATATATATATATATATATATATATATATGTATATATATATATATATATATATATATATATATATATATATATATATATATATATATATATATATATATATATATATATATATATATATATATATATATATATATATATATATATATATATATATATATACATATATATATATATATACATATATATATATATATATACATATATATATATATATATATATATATGTATATATATATATATATATATATATATATATATATATATATATATATATATATATATATATATATATATATATATATATATATATATATATATATATAGAGCTAAGATATAGCTATCTGTACAGAACATACTTTCTAAATATAATCGTATATATTTTCACAGACATATATTTTTACAGACAATTTGAATATAATATAGTTATTTACACAGAACTGTGACTCGAGAATCATCACGTAGCATATAATTCAAAAAGGTTATTTTTAGATTCGTACTATATACATGTACTCGGACCTGAATTTATCGGAAAAACCAACGTTCAGTCTGTAAAAATATATAATGTCTGTGAAATATAGTCGTGTGTGTGTCCAAATTTCAGATGACAACACACAATAACCATTTTCATTTTAGGACGTAGCTGGTTGATTAGCTAAATACATCGACAAAATAGGTTACGATCAACGGAGAAAAAGGTAATATAGTAAATTTACTCAAGGAGGATCATACGATCATAAACGACATTGTACAAGACTTATCATGGACGATGCCGAATTAAATTTTATAATCGCTGATACAACGAAAAGAAATACATTTAGAAGTCGGGATACAGCTTTATTATCAAATGAAACTAAGTTAGGTACAATTGTGAGTTATATTGACGGTGTATCACCGCAGTATACCCATTTAAGATCTTCGATGCTCGCGCACGTTTCGATTAATCTGTTATACATGATAAATAAAATTCCAAAGTTTGCTGTCAGAGTAGCTACCGATTCGTTTTATATCAGTAAAAATATTCAAGATTGCTAAATCAACTAAATATCATCGATCATGCACCATGGGGTGAATGGAGAAAAAAAGAGAATATATTCAATTATTCTGAATCAGCAGATGTTCCAATCAAAGATATTTACCGTAGAAATAATCGGATATTAAAACCATCGTCTGCACCATCAATATATGATCCCGTAGCTAGACACAAAACAATTTATCTAAATGGACCTGGAGGATCAGGAAAGACGACACGTGCGATTGAACTATTTCAGAGTTCAGATATGATCGTTTTGACACCTACACAAAGACTTGCGCGAGAAATGACCCAACGAGGAACACGGTAATGTACTTATCACAGCTTTTTCCGATGGAGCGGAACGCATGGAATCCCGATCGAATGGGAGATAAATATGTTCCGAAGATCATAGTTTGGGATGAAATATGTATTGTATCATTAGATAATCTAAAAATATTTGTTGATTGGTTGTTGAAGAAAAACACTGCTGTAATAATGTGTAGCGATCATGGTCAACCACCACCCTTTGTTGGACCGTCTCCACATGAATGGCTAAAGAGATCAGTTGACTATTACGAAGAAATAGTTGACGATCATAGAGCACTTGATAAAACATTGAGGGAGTTTAAAAATTTAATCAGATTACAACCGAATAAAATTCAATGTGAGGTTATGCGTAATATAATCTCAGAAACCTCTTTGAACGACTATTGGGATACGTGGAGACCAAATAATCTGATAGTTGCAAGTAGAAAGCTAGTTCGTGACACACTTCAACAAAGATTATTTCTGCTACATAAAGACAAATTTGCAGAGTTGCCGGTACCATTATGTTATCGCCCAGCAGATACGAGACGACAGAATATTCTCTCGTTGACATACCAGGACAGACGGAGAGAAAAAATCTCGTGCTGAATGATATTGTTTTGGTTGATGTCAATGCTGTTGATAGCGCGTTATCGGATTGGACGCTAGGATCCGCAATGACAATAATTGTCTGGATTGTGGATGATCATATCGAGTGGTCGAATTTAGTTTATCTTGCGGTGTCTCGCGTCAGGAAAATATCTCAGCCACGTAGGATTGTCGTGGATGCGTCAGAAACTACTGGCAATGCTGACAATGATATAGTAAGAAAAAAATTAGATGGCTATAAACAATGTGATAAAAAAGTAAACGTGACTTCGATCAGGACGTGCAATTTATCATAATATTGAAACAACAACAGGATAATCAATGTGCAAGCTGTAATTGTATAATACTGTGGCAATACTCAAGTAAAAATCCAAGACAATTTACCGTAGATAGAAAAGATAACAGTCTTGGTCATACACGTGATAATGTGATGTTAACTTGTCTTGAATGTAATCGGCGTAGAGGTGCTAGTTAAGTGAATGTGGTGGTAATTGTGTATCCTCGGGAATTACCTGTAATTGTTCACGCGTAAATAAACGTTGAGGAGCAGTTGAGTCTAATCTGTCGATTGCAGGTCTACCTGTGGATCGTACCACGCTGGATATCTCGTGTGTAGTAATACTCCAAATAGGATCTGTCGCTCTTTTGTTTCAACCTTCAAGTTCACCGGGTTCGTATAAATACCTGACGATGACATTACCTAATATTGGCTGCGGTGAAACATTATGCTGTATTGGTATATATTTCCTTGTAATCGCATTAATAGGTTTCATGGCAGTTGTTCGAGTAACCTCATTGTTTAATGCAGCTATCACACTTGGTAATCTTGCAACCCATTCACGAGATCTTGTATCCTGAATGAATTCCTTCGCATATTGATATCCAAATAATCTTTCAGCAAGTGTTCGATTAAATCGTTCTAAGATCGCTTGATCACGATGAATTTCGTTATGTCCTCGTCGTATTTTAACATTATGTCGCTTCATTAATGATGATACTGCACCAATAAATTCGTTGCCAGGATCAACTTGTAATATTTGTGGCAATCTCAAGGGTCCTCGTCGATAAATTCGTTCAAAAGCAGATGAAACTTCAGTAGCTGTTTTAGTTGATAGTGGTTCTGCTTCTTTATATCTACTTGAAACATCAACAACGGTTAATGCGTATTTAAATGTTACTCTACGTATACGATCATGAGGTAAAAACAAAATATCAGCCAGATGAACTTCATTAGGAACGTTAACATCAAAATGTGCGTACTCGATTCGTTTAGTCGGTGGTAGATACATTTGCCATATTGCTTTTCGTGCTAACCACGCTGATGCGGTAGAACGTGTGACATTTGCTGCATTAGCGCGTTTATCGATTGCTGCTCTACCTTTCCAGTATCCTCTTGGGCTATATTAAACTGATTCCATTATAATTAATTAACAGCACCTATTGCTAATTTGGTTTTCATCGCAGAATTTACTAACCAATTGGCTAATCCTTCCTTGAGATTTTTATTTTTCATGGAATTCATTGCATTAATCAATTTTACATCTGCGATATGTCGCTGTTCTAGATCTTTACTTTTATAAGCTACATCATGAGCGTGACACGCTTGATCGATTGCATTTACGGGATATTCACCGGATTTTGGTTGATCTTGTTCATCAAATCTGATATCCAGTTGAGTGCCAGGACTGCAGTAATTATACCCTGGAAGATGTTTTTTCCATAATATTTAGCCCACGGAGTTCCTGGAAATTTTGACATTAATGTTGCAATGTCACCACCGGTTTTTTGGTATAAAGGGAAATTTCATTCTGCCACATAAGGAACATTTTCCACTGTATGCTATTCTTTTATTTTTTATTGTAACCGTAGATAAATCAGTAGTTGGAGTTTTAACCCTACAGCGTAAACAATATAAATCCATGATATAATATATTATGGATGTAATTAATTTTTCAGCGACACGAAAACGAGAACAGGTAAAACATCATCCAGCGTTACCAAATTCGATCAGAATGATATTAATAGGCCCGTCTGGATCTGGTAAAACACAACTATTACTTAATTTGATAATGAGATGGCTGAAATGGAATAAATCGTATTTAGTTGCACCATCTGTAGATGATCAGAGATGCTACGAAGTACTTAAGGAATTTAATGAAAACACACGATTGCTGAGCGGTGAAGATATTATTGATTTTATAACCGACATTGATGAAGCACCATCTGTCGATGATCTCGATGGATTCGTTAATAATTTAGTTGTGTATGATGACGTAATGCTAGATAAACAATCAAATCCGGCAAGAATATTTTCTCGAGGACGGCATAAAAATAATGATATCATTTATGTAACTCAGCGGTATACACAAATTCCGAAAGTAATCAGAGATAATTGTAATATTTTAGCTGTATTTAATGGAATTGATACACACACGCTAGGAAATATTCATAGGATCTGGTGTAGCGGAGATATGGACATAAATAAATTCAGAAATTTCTTTTCACGTACGCAAGCAGCACGTATGGTTTTATAACAATAAATCTGCATGATCCCAGGACAAGATATCGTGTAGGTATCGATCAAATATTTGGCTAATTTGTAGCAGCAGATTGAGAAAATAAAGATATCCTCTAACTAAATTAAATATATACTATTTGATATATGAAAAATTGTACATGGCTGCGTCAAGGAAGCACAGATAAATGTAATAAAAAATGTCGTGGAGAATACTGCAAGAAACATAAATACATTTTATCAAAAACTCCACATGCTGGTCCTCGACATTATGTTGTATGCAATGTTGGCGTTCGAGGACAATATCGGATTTGTAATGAATGTGGTGGAGATAAATACAGACCTTTGATGGCTTATTACCGTCGTAGAATCGAAAAAGGGGTTTTGATACCTAGAAAAGAAAACCCTCCAACCGAGGAAGAATATTACTCAAAGTTAAATAAAGTTTCAGATTGATCGTTTGTCTGAATTATTCATTTTGTTTGATCTATGTACAAGATTTTGTTATATCATCAGATTGACAAAAAATTTAACACATGGAGAGAGTAGCAGAGAGGGGTCGACTACAACATTGGGTTGGGTCAAGCTAGGTGTAGTCATTGAACTGACTTCGTTGTTAGTCACAATTAGTCGATTTGGTAATCAAAAAGAGTGACGTTTCGAATTAGTCGGTTCACCCTCTCTGCTGCTATGTTTGTTATTGGACAGATATATCTCTATGTTATCCTATATACATATTTATGACACAACACATTTTACAAGCAACGCTACAACAATTATAATTTACGTCAGCTTTCAAAGAGAGAACAACACATGAAATTGAGCAACATGTTCCTATACCCAAATACCTCGAAATAAAACAATGAGAGATTTATACTAGGAATAAAATAACTACTGTAATAATATTAATAATAATAATGAGGACTTTGTATTTACGAAATACAAAGCCAAGGGGTGAATGACTCAAAGTGATTTCACAATAAAAAAAATGCATTTAGTTTACTCAGCTAGTAAACAATGAAGAATGTTACTCAGGTAGTAAAATGAATTCACTCGGATAGTGAAGTTATGCAAACAAAAAAGGGACAGATATACAACTTATCTTTACAGCTCTGAAAGATAATATGGGTTTTACGAACCCAAAAAGTAGCCCACGGCTACAAGATTATACGTAAGGAGATACACTCCGTCATCAGCACACATTATTTCCGCTCTATGGCTGCTAAAGGTCAGCTTCACAGCTGCTACGTTTAATTCCTGTGGTTGGCTCTACAGCTTGCACCAAGCCATCGTCGATCACTCCAATAACTTTGAACGCTTGAGTTCACTATAGCCACTATGGACGCTCTACACAGCCGCACACAGTTCTACAGACACCAAACACTCCGGACAGCTCTACACAACACAGCTCTACACACTCCGTACACTCATGACAGCAACACAACAAAACTCTTCACACTCCGGATACACGGGGCACCCTGGACAGCCATACATAACATATATCTACACACTCCGAATACTCCAGACAGCTGTGCACACCCCGGACATTCCGAAGAGCTGAAAACAGCATCAATTCCGTGTACTATGGATGACACAGGCATAAGAACGTAATAGCGTTATACACGGTAAGTTATACAGATAATATTACCAGCACAATAATTACACAACAAGTTTAGAAATAAACCTAACCTTGCTCGATAAGAATACAAAAACATTTCTGAACAGTGTACCTTTATAGTACTAATATAAATTCTTTGCTAAGGCACAAAGAAGAATATAAATATGTGCATTATACTGCTTAAACCCAAACTACATAGAAACATAAGAATAGACGTAGTAGTACAATAGTTATATCTTGTATACAAGAAATTAATAAACCTAGATACCTCTACAGCTGCAAATGTGCAAGTCCTTATAGTAGACCCGCTCATTGACAAGACTATCCGTAATATAAAGAGCTTTACCCACGGTGCGATATTTATGCAAATATATCGTCTGTGCACTAGAAGTATTCGGTTCTGAACATCATAAGCACTTCGCTCGTGCGACATAGGATGGACCGAACTCACCATTTTGAAATACAACACAATATACATTAATCACCCTTGGGTATTGTGGTACACCAAATCAGAGATTCGAGTACATGTATTTAATAAATAAAAGGTTTATAGAATTCCGTGACATTCGAAAACTGGTAATTTCTTTCACAAGAAGATCACCAAAACTGGATAGAATTTGTATTCGAACTGATAATGTATGACGGAAATATTAAGACACTGATTTATTTTTGTTTCTTTTTATATACCGTGTAATTTGTCTTGAAAATGAAAATTGGTTGGCTTTGAAATACTTGTGTCAAATTTCTTGTGTTTTGTTTCACTTGCTTGCCGGTACCTTGTATATTGTGGCTACCCGTAAAAACCTAAATACAAACATGATTATATACATTTACTAGGTCATTCACGTGACAATCGTTAACTATTTGGGATAGAAGATTACTCTTTTAATTGTTTCTATACGGTGTAGCTGTTTAACTATTCCTTTAATCGACTTCATTTAATATTCCGTTTGTCTCATTTAATTCATTTCCAGATTTGACTGATATTTGTATTGCTATAGGAATTTCAGTAACGTAGTAAATATATATTAAATGACTGATATTTAAAGCGAAAGAAAGCAGGCAGGGACTTCTTTAGACTTAAGAAGTTATCTTGGGTCTATATCAACAATTCCAATGGGCAATGTTTTACAACTTTAACTCTTATTGTCAATAATTTACAATGTTTTTTCAAGATCATTATACACGTGAATATTGTTTTTTATTTTAAAATTTATGACTCACTTTGCTTTTGATATTTTAGACTCTACAAAAAGGAATTTGCTACAGTAACATTATATCTTATGGCACTGTTTCAATGCAAATATTAGCCTAATCATCTCTAATTTACCATACCTAGTCCTCCATATGGTATATCCGTAATCTGTCAGACGATGATATATTCAATCTGTTGTATATATATATATATATATATAATATAATATAATATACTATACTATGTCTTCTATATGGTATATCCATAACTCATCACAACTTGTCCTCCATATGTTTCATCTAATTTCCAGAACTTAACCTGAAATGCTATTTATCTAGTTTACCATACCTAGTCTTATATAAGGTATGTCATCAATGTTATATTCTTAATATACCAGACCATGACCTCAGTGTTATATCCCTAATATACTAGACCATATCCTCAATGTTATATTCCTAATATACCAGACCATGTCCTCAATGTTATATCCCTAATATACCAGACCATGTCATCAATGTTATATCCCTAATATACCAGACCATGTCCTCCACGGGTTGCATCCCTAATTTGTCAGACGTTTACCTCTATATGATATATCCCCAATTGACCAGACCTTGTTATATATCTAATTTACATGATTTTGGCCTCCATAAATTATATCTTTTTTGTCCTTAATTATTGAATAGTTTAAGTGATCTTGAATGTGTATTTTGGTGTTAACATATTACAGGTATGTACATTTCCCATATCATATTCACAATTCCACCCCCACGCCTTCCTTATACCTAGGTTTTTAACACTTGAGTGTATCGTTTAAAAATTGAAAGTCAGCGAGTTAATACTTTTATTATCTGGAGTCGTTTTTCTCAACATTTCTAACTTTAACAACTATTATGCCCGTCAAATTATGTGAACAAATATGCATTAACTCAACATACCATCAATGCTGCTTATTTACATAACCCGCATAACAACTGCTGAATTGAACATACTGCATCTTTAGGATGTTATTGATACAGTTCAAATTAGTCTTCAGTATTTGTTTCGTTATTTGTGTCAATAGTCTTTAAGTGCCATTACATTCGATATTCACGTATGAATATATATATATATATATATATATATATATATATATATATATATATATATTCATTCATTCATTTTAGTATTATATTATAGGAATACAAGCTTATACTGCCTCAGCCAGTATTTGATTAAATTTTGTAATAGTCTTGTAACGAAACATGCCCAATATTTGGCATATTGGTATTACTGTTGATAAATAACAACCATTACTCCATTCGATATCAGTTTAAACTGTTATTGTCGACATCAAAACTACGATGCGTTGAAAAGAGCAGTATACATGATGTTACGCGAATATTGTATGAATCTTAAACACTAATAAATTCTTGTATTAATTAAAAGGACAGAAATTCTCCTGATTGTTTTCTATTTTGTTTCTGTACTTATTATAACTAATTTGAAATCAGCATTACAATTGTACATACAGTATAGTTTTAGTTCACAGTTTGTTGCTTTTGTCGATTGTCATTTTGAGAACAACGAGTTCAAAGAAAACATAGGAGCGATAACAAAGAGGGGATTAGAATCGATTTCGAATGGTTTATAACTAGGAATTAGTATCCATTGAATAACTGTCGTAACAACATTAATAAGGTTTGTCAGTGGATACAAACATGACCAAAATAAAGGAGAAATGGCTGAGCTGTCTAATTCGTCCATTGAATAATCTGATCTGTTTTTTTAGGTCAAGATATTTCAATGGGACGGAAATAACATTTGTTTTTCGTTATGCTTAAGGCAGATAGTTTTCTTCATGAGCCCTTGTTTCATATTTCTATTGTATTGTCATATGACTGTATCAGTCATTTCCGCAGTATATACGATTGTGTCAATTAAGCATGTTCAGGAAATGAATGGAAAAACTATTAATTGTTTCGGTAGACATCATATTCCACAATATCCTGTCTAGGTCACTAAAGGAATGCAAATAAAACCATTTTAGGTATGAGACTGATCGCATCACTTCTGAAAATCGGACCCCAAATTAAGGAGACGCCCACTATAATGGTACAATGGGCTGAGCTCTATAATTCGTACATTGAATGATCTCATTTGTTAATTAGTTCTAGAGATTTCAGTAGGAAACAACAATTTTTTTAACGTTATGCAGAGATCAGATATTTAACTTTATGAGTCTTGGTTTCGTATTTCTACTTTATTGCCAGATAATTCTAAAATGATTCTGTATGTGCTGTTTTAACCAGATTTAGAAACGAGAATAATCTTACTACTGCTATTTTTGGTGCAATTACGCTCAAAACACAGAATAATATCAACGGTATCCTGCTGACATTATCACGTGGTACACATCTGTAACATCAATATGGCACAAAGATACATATATTTCTAACCAATATATAACAAGAAACAACAACAAAACTTGATTATATACATCGGTTATTCACTCATTTCATACATACAACGTCTGTTCAATCGATAATGCACTGAGTTTGTATATGTCCAGAAAAGATTATCATAAAATATGTAATTTTGAGAACGGTCCAAAAGATAAAAACACGTCATGGTCAATTTTATTTTGAGAGATCACCACCTTTACTAGCGTTGCATTTATTCATGTATAAATCTGGAATGTGTATATATAACTTACTAACCGGTTCGAAAGAGAACAACTTTAACCATTATGTTACGGTTTGTTTTAATAAATGTTTAAATAGTTTAATAATTGTACTTAAAAATACTCGTACCACTAATATATATCTCGATAAATTAAAACATGCAATAGAAGGAAACACCTACTAAAATGCTGCGCGTATCGTTATGGCTATAAAGCTTGTATTAAATGAATAACGGATATAGGTCATTGTGTAGGCGCAAAATGTGTCGAATACTATACTCTCAGCTCGAACTCAACTAAAGAGCATGTCCAGGAAAACTATTAATATCCAAATTCTGGCCTATTTCTGGCTCTGGCCTACATCTTACGCTAAATTTAGCTCCTTACGTGGATGTATGAATGATCATGATTTATAACGTTTAAACTTTCATCGATAAAATAAAGTATATTGGTATATTTTAAATCTGAAGAAAAATATAACGTATTAAGTCAAAGAACTATGTATATGCCATGGCGATATTTCAAACTTGTTGAGTACAACGTTGTTCGGAAGAGCAAATATATCACTCTCAAATTAAAACTTTTTTCTTATACCAATGACGGAAAAGCATGTTCCTCTAAATATGTTTACATTATAAAAATAACGGTGAATAGACATTAGTATCCGGAACATTTGTTGTCGTGTAAGAATCACATTATGTTGTTTTGTCGGACATAAAAACAGTTGATGCATATTGGATAAACTGCATTCAAATGTGTGCTTACTGGATGTAAATATCTTAGTATGGTTTTCACACATATATTGAGTGTACTTTCCAAGCACATGTACCTGTTCCAATATTTCTTCGTATAAAGTCTATCTTCCAAAAGAATCAGATTGTTTCAACTGAAATCTTTTAGATCATAGTCCAGTCATGAAGGAATGGTATTGACGTCTCTGATATCGTCCCAGCTTTGCAAAAGGCATGTCAAGATATGCACTGATCCGATTTGACATCGATCGATTTGACCTACGAGGAAAAACAAAAAACAATAAAATATTCTTAAAGGTTATAATTAATAATTATTTCATTTGGTATTTGGTTAACATAATAGTTAAGATCGGAAATAACTGAGACGTATACCTCTAAACCCGTGCTTTTAATACTTTGATTTCAGTTTCATTCTAATTCAATTCTAAACGGAAATTGACATCCTCCTGTTACAGATTAATGCTCTGAATAATATTACCTCATACATACTTAACACTAAATATTGCATTCAAAGTGCAATGAATTCGAAACAAGAATAATCAGTTACGTTAATTGCAAATATGTTTAGTGGAATGGCCTAGGACAATCAAAAGTTGAGTATATTGTTTTGTGTTAAACAGTTCTGTCTCAAATGTATGTGTTAACAGAGAATTTACCTTTGTCTGGTCGATCATATTGCATACAAATAAATAAATCTTTACACATAACCTAAGAACGTTTCTTCTTTAAATATCATATCACGTGATGTTTATGTATGTATGTATGTATGTATGTATGTATGTATGTATGTATGTATGTATGTATGTATGTATGTATGTGTGTGTGTGTGTGTGTGTGTGTGTGTGTGTGTGTTATGCAAACAATATAAATCGGCGGGCAAATGTGAGTGGCAAACTCGTGTAGAACCATTCAACACCCCTACTAGTGTGATATTCTTGCTAGAATATTGTGGATAATGCATATTTTATAGTCACTAAATGTAATTAATGAGTATATTGTTTCTCGACAGGAATACCTTATATTCATTTTGGACTCCTCTTCACTATTAAATGTCAATGGGGATTGTGTTGATATTTCTGAGTCGCTGGGTCTTTCACTTATATACACTTGACTTATCTTACGTTGCACTTTATTTCAAGTGATTAGTGATTTTAAGAGTGTTCGGAAGAACGGAAATTAATCTGACGTTCTGTGTATGTCTGTAATTTATAATAGTAATGCAATTGAGTTGGTTTCTAAGATACATTTGTTTCTATCTTTTCCTATAATTATGTTACGTAATTGGATGTATTTACTTATTTGGAATCTTGAATGGGAGAAAACAGTCATGTTAACTAAAATGATGAATGTAATACAAAGCAACAGTTTCAAATATTTGCATCATATACATGAATAAGAACTCTGAATTATTTCAATAGGAGCATAGGATCCTTCTTTAAGCCTATAAAAGTAGTAAGGACATCATATCGATAGCAATCTAAACATGTTTGTATTTCACCACCCTGTATAACGTATGAGGTAGTTTTTGCACAATATAACATTTCTTACACTGTGAAATTCTATTACAGAACAATGAAGTATTTAAATCAAGAGAGAGAGAGAGAGAGAGAGAGAGAGAGAGAGAGAGAGGCATGTTTTGGTATTCTATGTGATTTCACCAGCATAGTGTATATGCTTTAGTGTCTGACGTTCCGGGAATGTCAATGTATATTTCCACGCCAGCTATCGTATTATCAATTTCCTCAGACATCCAATGCGAAACTAGTTCAGGTTCTTGACATTGTGTCTGAATCCTTTAAGGCTTCGCAAACAAATATCAGGGTTGGCCGCATCGGCGTTGAAGACAGTTTAGCTTGTTGGCTTTTACCTCTGCATTCCCACATATTTGATAGTAGTCTGCCAAAAAGCATTCATACTTTAAACATTCTGGTGTTGCTTTCATCGTCGATATGAACTGCTCGCTACTTACTGTGTAAGACTTTCGTGGTCCAGGTTTTGAATCACCTGTGTCATCTTGACTTTGAATGTGGTACCGAAATTGGCGCAATCTGAATAGAAATTATCCGTACTCTTTGACATGTCAGACGCAGATTTAACATTCAAGTGAGAATCATCATTGGCTCCTCATTGATATGTGAATGGAGATATAATATGTTGAACTGATCTAGCCGTCTTTAAATAATATTTAGCTTGTCAGTGAGCAGTGCTGTGTTATCAGCACGCATTATTGGAGATGTCCCTTTTCCTTATACACCTGATATTGTCAACACTGTATCATAGATGTTATTCATTATCTTTCCATCCTTGAGTCTTGCGTACGTGTTTATGTAATTTCGTGTAAACATTTCTTTTTTAGCTCATGTTTATCATTCAGAAATCTTTATGGCAGATTCATTCTCAGCAAATAAATCATCATGTCTTCGTGTGGTTGGAGTGAAAGTTTCGAATGCAGCTGCATACACGTGTTGTTTCTCAGTTTGCTATCATTGCTAGATTGTTTTAGTTTGATAATGAGAGTCCTGTATTGGGAAGATATTCCTCGAACTGAGTAATTAGGCAAATACAACTATCAAATTTCATAATGTAAAATATTCTCAAGACATTATATTAGAATGGATTGGTGCATAATATGTATGCTACTTATTTTAAATTTAAAGGGAGTCCCTATGTCAAGCATTAAAACAATGTGCATTAAGTATTCGTGAGACAATTTAAATACGTATTATGAAATACCTGTCTGCGGCTTGGAAACGTTTATGATGAATTCGACAAATGTAAAGTTAGAAGAAAAAAAAAAACAATACATAAGTATGCAATTGTAGGCTCGTGAATGCGTAGGTACTAGTTGATTCGAGATTAATTATTTAATGTATTTGCGTATTTAAGAACCTTCATTTGACTAAACGTTTTGTCTTGAGGTCCTTGGAAACAATTATCTCAAGGTGCCTGTTTGGTATCCTAATTTTTTAGACTATGTCCTCAAATTGTTATATATTTAATTTAATATGCTGTATCCATAATTTACAAGACCCTTTCCTCTAAATGCTCTATCTCTAACTAACCAGGCCATGTCCTCTAAATGTTATATTTCTGATTTGCCAGAACATGTTCTGAAATGTTTTATGTCCCTAATATTCCAGACCATGTCTTCCGTATGATATATGTCTATTCAGCCACGTTTTCTTTCTTGAACTGAAATGTCTTGAAAGAAGCTTTATTAAGCGATTTGATTAATTGAATCCCATAATCATCAGGGTTGTCCATCGTATTAGAAATTAGCTATGCAAAACAATCAACTTCTCGGACGCTTCACAGCTCAAACAGCCATGTAATATTTGAATACTTAATTGCACTGACGTACATACAACGACGCTAGTACATGAAATCATATCGCAAACATTTAAATAAAATGTAATTACATTTTATTGTGCTAATTAGTTTAATAAATGACCAGGAGAGGGTTGTATCATAAAAGGAAAAATATATAAGATAAATCACTGGTAATATCGTAACTGATAGCACACTGTATCATTCAGAGAGACGTCAAAACGATTTATTTGTTTTGGCAACTATTATTTAGGTTTTGACGAAAGAAAATTGATTACTTAAAATTTTAAGATTTTTAATTTATTATTGTTGCATTATCACACGAAAAGGTTGCTGTGAAAACAATTAACAATGTACAACAGTATAATTAGAAAATAAAAATATTGTCCTATCTTTACACTGGTTTGTATGCAAATATAATCTTTTTTTAGATTGTTGCACCCTTACAACGTGTTGTGGCTGTAAATATCTTATATAGGAAACCATTATCATCTTGCAGGAATTTTCATGCGTACGCATTGGAACGACCAGCAGGTATTTCTAGTTCTCTGGTTAGGTGTGAAGATTCACATAACTGCATCCTGATTCCGTAGTTTCCATTTGATCAATCGGTCCCAAAAGATTTCATTTTTTTTCAATTAAGAAATTTGTTGCACGATACATATAAAATGAAATATTTCATTCATACTTTGAAATTCTGTTCAGGCAACATGTATTTGTTAAATGAGATAAACTACCGTGTTTAAGAAATAATTTTATTTGTTATTGGGTAAGTGAGACTGTTTTCCACTAGAGGTCAGTTTGATGAGCGCGTAAAATAGACAACCTTATCATATAGGTTAATTTGATGACCGTGTATAATATACAACGTTATCATATAGGTTAATTTGATGAGCGTGTACAATAGACAATAACCCATAGGTTAATTTGGTGAGCGTGTTCAATAGACCTTATCATATACCAGTACGTTAATTTGATGAGCGAATAAAGTAGACAATTTTATCATATAGATTTTTTAATATAGAAGTTAAGAAGAACATTTTCTCGTTTGGGTTGATTTTAATGAATGAGTAAAACTAGACAACTTTATCCTAGAGGTTAATGTGATGGTCTTATAATATAGACATATATGTGGAGGACACTTTTCAAAAACAATTATATAACTCTAACAATAATCATATTATCATTCTAGGTTACGTAATCTTTGAAATAGAGAACACCACATTAAATTTAGCAACATGTTCCTATATTCTAATATTGCGAAATAAAACAATCCTAGATTTTACTATGGATGAAATAACTACTTTAATAAAATAATCCTAAAATATCAAATATATCATCCAAAAAGAGACAAATTGAAACACGTGTCCACACCATCTTTCGTTTCAATCGATCTCAGTATTAAAAATGAATACCATACTTTGAACATGTATTATGAGACATATATAGAGTCACAACCATTCATGTTACAAATAAATAATTCACAGATGAATAGTCAGAAGAGTTATAAGTAAATGTTCTCAAGACGGCTTTTAATAATGCATCCACATTGTCGATCCTGACAAATGAGAACTGTTCCATCACACTTTCTGATTCTCTTGCTGGACATTGGTAGGTCAGGTCTAAATATACGACTTGGAACACATGCTCCTTGTTCAGGTTTATAGATACAGCGTAGTGTCGGAGGACTGTTTCCTTATGCAGATGATGATGGCAACAATAACGGTATAAATATCAAGTAAAGGAAAATACGTCCTGTGATGACTGATTGTGAGCTTGACATCGTCTGCATAGAAGGGGAAAAATACAATATAACTGACATTTGTATACGCAATGTTTCAGACCTGAGATAGGATATTCTCACAGTAGGTAATGTATGTATGTATGTATCTATCTATCTATCTATCTATCTATCTATCTATCTATCTATCTATCTATCTATCTATCTATCTATCTATCTATCTATCTATCTATATATATATATATATATATATCTTGTAGCTAACTAGCCTGAGCACTATTGATACAATACTATTTTTGGTGCATGGAAGTCTTTCTCGAGACTTCTTTTAAAAGTAAAATAAATTATTTTGTTTTTATGTTTTACCTCATTGAATTGAGATTTTACCTACTTTAAAGCATAAATAAAATAAAATTAGATAAATTCAGTTAAAAATACAAAAAATGAAATGAAAACAAACGAACCTTTTCTTCTGTACTATCAGCTCCCACTCTGATGCTAAAATCTGGAATGGAACGTTTTATTTCTGAATAGATTAATGTGCTACTTATATACACATGATTCATCCTGCGTTACACTTTACTTCCGCGACTTTCGATTGTAAGATTACTCTAGTACAAAGGAAATGTCATCTTAGCTTCTGTTTATAGGCAGATATTTCACAGTATTGATATACTATTATTGACTGGGCAATACGTATGTTTTTATTTGTTTAGAAATGGATTAGACAATTGAATGTAACTATATGTAGCATCACGCCCATATTTGGATTTTTACTAATTATAACCTTACAGTGAAAAGCCTCGCTACTTGTCTTTTGGGATCTATATAATGCATCAGAAAGAAAGACATAAAAGAGAGGAAATAAGGAATGTATTTGAAAATGTTTTAATCATATAGATGGAATCAAAGCGTTTGTCCTAGAATAAAGTGTTAGAAAGGTGTATTAAATTCCATGTGTCGTTTTTCTCTCGGTTCAAATTTGTGTATTTACCCACGTTTCTATGTTGTTATATGTAATATTGTCCAATTATATCGGAACCGATCTGGTTTTTGTGTGCGTTAAAAACTGTTAAGAACAATCATACTAACACCGATCTCATGTAGAAAGAATATGTAAGATGCCATGATTTATATAGTATTACATTATTTACCTTGTGAGCACATTTCTCGTGGTTGTGCATAATGCGTGCCTACGGCATTTTGAGTCGGTGTATATAGATAGATAAATAAATATCACCGACATTGTTCTAGCAATAGGAAGTGATATTTCGTTATCCCAGTCTTGCATTAAAATAATCAGGTGTCTGTTATGTTTTCTTTTTAAACTCTCAAGTAACGTCTTTGTAATAATGTAATACATGTGTCATACTGTGTTGTATCTTTTTTATATCTTCTGAATATCATAATTTTAACTGATAACTATAACATAGACGCATGGCTTGCACCGTTAATAATGATCCTTGCTATTCCTTTTTAATTATTAGTCTAGCGGTAACGGAAAATGGTTTACGAAGCAAACCAGCTGCTTATTACTAAGAACTGTATTTATTGTGCTGCCGCTTGTTTAATGCTACCTTTCGACGCACTAGGTAATACGACTTGTTCCTTAATTCCAATAACTAAAAAGTATTCCTTACTAGTTAGATTCAACTTGAACTTTAAACACTATAAATGAAAGATTGGTGCTTTCATACACACCTGGTCATTTCTGGATTCTGTATAGAGGTTGTCTAAGCATCACTTTGATTGTTTTCCTCTTATATAATGTACACATTTTAGTAAAGGAGATTTTAAAAAATACCTATTGCTTCTAAACCGTATGGTATTTCAATATTCCTTCAATTGACTGAATTGTACATTCTCTTTGTCTCATTTATGCATTAAAATAATCAGGTGTCTGTTATGTTTTCTTTTTAAACTCTCAAGTAACGTCTTTGTAATAATGTAATACATGTGTCATACTGTGTTGTATCTTTTTTATATCTTCTGAATATCATAATTTTAACTGATAACTATAACATAGACGCATTGCTTGCACCGTTAATAATGATCCTTGCTATTCCTTTTTAATTATTAGTCTAGCGGTAACGGAAAATGGTTTACGAAGCAAACCAGCTGCTTATTACTAAGAACTGTATTTATTGTGCTGCCGCTTGTTTAATGCTACCTTTCGACGCACTAGGTAATACGACTTGTTCCTTAATTCCAATAACTAAAAAGTATTCCTTACTAGTTAGATTCAACTTGAACTTTAAACACTATAAATAAAAGATTGGTGCTTTCATACACACCTGGTCATTTCTGGATTCTGTATAGAGGTTGTCTAAGCATCACTTTGATTGTTTTCCTCTTATATAATGTACACATTTTAGTAAAGGAGATTTTAAAAAATACCTATTGCTTCTAAACCGTATGGTATTTCAATATTCCTTCAATTGACTGAATTGTATATTCTCTTTGTCTCATTTAATTTATTTTCAGACTTGATTGATATTTTTTATAAGTACTAGGACATTCCAAAACTTCGTAAGGATTTATTAAATGACTGATGTTTAATGTGCAACAAAAACTAGGCAGGGAATAATTTGTACTTAATATGTTATCTTGAGACTATATTAGTAATTCAGTTGGGCGATAGTTTACAACTTTAACTTTTATTGTCAATAATATACAATGTTTCGTCAAGATCGTAACACACATTATTATTGTTTTGTATTTATGTAACATTTTGCCATTGATTGTGTTAGGCTCAACATAAATGATTTTGCAACTGTAAAATCATATCCTGTAGCATTGCTTCACACCAGACTTTGGCCTCAGTATTGTATATCTCTAATTTATCATACATAGTACTCTATTTGGTATATCCGTAATCTGTCTGACGATGTCCTCAGTGTTATGTATAAAATATACAATAATATTTCCTCTATATGGTATTTCCATAACCTATCTGAAGATATTGTTCTCTATATGGTATGTCGCTAACTGATCACTATATGTCCTCTATATGGTTTATCTCAAACGGACCACCAATTGTCCTCCATATGTTACATCTACGTTCCCAGACCATATCCTCAAAATGTTATCTATCGAATATGAAAGACCATGTCCTCAAAATGTTATCTATCGAATATGAAAGACCATGTCCTCAAAATGTTATCTATCGAATATGAAAGACCATGTCCTCAAAATGTTATCTATCGAATATGAAAGACCATGTCCTCAAAATGTTGTCTATCAATTATGAAAGACCATGTCTTCAAAATGTTATCTATCGAATATGAAAGACCATGTCCTCAAAATGTTATCTATCGAATATGAAAGACCAAATCCTCAAAATGTTATCTATCGAATATGAAAGACCATGTCCTCAAAATGTTATCTATCAATTATGAAAGACCATGTCTTCAAAATGTTATCTATCGAATATGAAAGACCATGTCCTCAAAATGTTATCTATCGAATATGAAAGACCATGTCCTCAAAATGTTATCTATCGAATATGAAAGACCATGTCCTCAAAATGTGTTATATCAAGTTGCCATATCATGTCCTCAAAATGTTCTATATCTAGTTGCCATAAATTGTCCTCAAAATATTCTATATCTAGTTTCCATACCGTGTCCAAAAAAATACGATGTTCACATATAACAAAAATTACTCCATTCGATATCAGTTTAAAATGTTATCGTCTACAACATTACGGGCGTTACATTAAAAATAGCTTCATACATGTATATTATGAGGAAATCGTGTGTAACGTGATCACCATTAATTCAATGGATTTTAAAAAGAATAAAATTTAACCTGATTGTTTCTCGTTTGCTTTTGTAAAATAAAGTATTTATCATAACTGCATATACAGTAGTTTCACAGTTGATTACTTTTGTCAACTCTCGCTATGGAAACAATGACGAGTCCAAAGAAAAGAAAAGCGATAATAAAGAGGGGATTTATAATCGATTAGTCAACCACAAATAGTGAGACTATGTTTACTATCTTTTTAGTAAGCTCTTATTATTATCCATGGAAATAATATTGTAATAAGAGTAATTAGTTCCATCAATTTGTTCAATTAACTGAATAATGTTAACAGCAAAATAATTATTAAAATATAGGAGAAAGGGCTAAGTATTCATCCATTGAATCTAATCTGTTAATTAGATCTTGAGATTTCAGAAGGATAAAAATAACAATCGTTTATCTTACGCTGATGACAATCAAATTTAGCGTAATTTACATTTGAATTAAAATTGTACAAGAAATGGTGCATTTATTTTGCGATTATCATCACCTTTTGTGGAATTGTAATTATCCATGTACAGTTATATGCTGTGCTTGGTTACATAGGTCTTTGTAAGTGGCGGCAAAGAGAATAATTGAACCATTTAATGGCTAGTTTTTATAATTGTTTTAAGCAATTTTGTGAAGTTTAAAATAGTCGCCCATTCATATATATATATATATATATATATATATATGGAAACATGGAATGTAACTCCTGATAGATAGATAGATAGATAGATAGATAATCAAAATAGTTTAGCATATGTGATTACATGTAATGTTATCTCGTGGGGGTAACAATAAATTGATTACATCAACTTGACGAAATATATCGGTCATTCACTCATTTCAAACATGCAATTAACAACTTCTTTTAAGTCGATAATGCACTGAGTATTACCACGTTTATATGTGTCCAGTTATATTAAAAGTATAATTGAGAGCGCGTTCCAAAATATAAAAAATGTGTAATGATAAATTTTAAAATTTTATTGTGAGAGATCACCACTTTACTAGCATTGCATTTATTCGTATATATATATATATATATATATATATATATATATATATATATATATATATATATATATATATATATATATATATATATATATATAGACATCCTCCTGTTATATACATAACAGGAATGTGTGCAAATATGTTTGTAAGTGGTTCCATACAGAAAACATTTTAACCATTATTTTATGGTTTGTTTTAATAAATGTTTAAGTAGTTTAATAATTGTACTTAAAAATACTCGTGCCACTAATATATATCCCGATGAATTAAAACAAGCAATAGCAGGAAATACCTACTAAAATGCTGCGAGTGCCGTTAGGGCTATAAAGCTTGTATTAAATGAATAACTAATACATGTCATTGTGTAGGCGCAAAATATGTGTCGAGTGTCTCATCTCGAACTCAACTAAAGAGCATGTCCAGAAAAACTATTAATATCCTTATTCTGGCCTATTTCTCTCTCTCGCCTACATCTTACGCTAAATTTAGCTCCTTACGTAGATGTATAAATGCTCATGATTTATAACATTTAAACTGTCTTCGATAAAATAAAGTATATTAGTATATTTTAAATCTGAAGAAAAATATAGCGTATTAAGTCATTAAACATGCTTTGCATATAACATGACTTTATATTTTTCGCCATTAAACACGTGATTGTTCAACGAGTACATCAGAACGTGAACGAGTTTCAGACTTCTGACATAAAAGAAGTTTTTTGCATCCTCTTTAAGACAAAGGTAGCAAAGAACTATGTATATGCCATGGCGATATTTCGACTTGTTGAGCACAACGTTGTTAGGAAGAGCAAATATATCACTCTCAAATTAAATCTTTTTTCTAATACCAATGACGGAAAAGCATGTTCCTCTAAATATGTTTACATTATAAAAATAACTGAGAATAGACATTAGTATGCGGAACATTTTTTTGTCTTGTAAGAATCACAGTCTGTTGTTTTGTCGGACATAAAAACAGTTGATGCATATTGGAGAAACTGCATTCAAATGTGTACCTATTGGATGTAAGTATCTTGGTATGGTTTTCACACATATATTGAGTGTACGTTCCAAGCACATGTACCTGTTCCAGTATTTCTTGATATAAAGTCTATCTTCGTTTCTTCGGGTAGATGGGGCTCGTAAACCTTGGATGGTAGCTCATCTAGGAGAAGGAAAACTCTGATCCCAAACCTCCGCTGCCTTGCGGCTATACCCATTCACGGGAAGGCTAAGGGAGTAAACCCCGACAGAAAATCCGGAGACTGAGTCCCTAATGCGGTCTGACGTTGACTTCAACGTCATTCCGGCAACTCCTGCGACGCCGTTGGTGCCAAGCTGTAGCGACATTTGTCGTTCCCTTGGGTCCACCAGCTGCGTAGAGAGGGGGATCTGCTGCATGGGCAACAGCTGATTCTCCATTCTAGAATGCCCAGGCTTTGTAGCTCCACTGGAGAAGACACTCCAGCGTCGTCTTAAGGCGTCGGCACAACACGGGAAGCAGCAGTCTACCGGTTATAAACCATAGTTCGATTGGCGTAGAACTTGGCGCCAGGGGCTGCATTCGACGGTGGGAGAGATCTCCATGTCTCATTGGAAGCTACCGCCCGCCTCAAGCTGGGCAGCCCCTAGTCAATAAGGTACTTCCCGTCATGGCCTGCCTGCTTCACTGGGTGCGTGGAGCTTAGAGAACCATCTCGACAAGCAGGCCAAAAACCTCTGCACCGAGCAAGATACAAAGAGGAAACAAGAAGACTCCAGCTCTTCGTTTCGCAAGCTGGAACATCAGAACCTTGTGCCCTGGACTCACCACTGACCTGCAGAAGATCAACGACGCACGGAAGACTGCCGTCATTGACAGAGAACTCTCCCGACTGAATGTCGACATTGCCTGTATTCAAGAGACCCGACTGGCCGACAGTGGCAACATCACGGATGCCAACTACACCTTATTCTGGCAACTAAAACCATCAGACGAACCCAGGCAGCATGGTGTCGGCTGTAAAGAACACCCTCGTCGCCTTCATTGAGCCTCCATCATCAGACACTGAGATGATCCTTGCCCTCCGGCTATCAACATCCTCAGGCCCAGCCAACATCTTCAGCGTGTATGCCCCAACCCTCTACTCAAACCCAGAAAAAAGACTAGTTCTACTATGCTCTGGATCAAGCAATATCAAACATCCCCAGTACCGAGGGCCTCTACCTACTAGGAGACTTCAATGCGCGGTTGGGAGCTAACTACGAGGCATGGCCCACCTGTCTCCGCCCGCACGGAAAAGGCAAAATCAACGAGAATGGCCAGCGACTACTGGAGATGTGCTGCACTCACAGCTTATGTGTGACCAACACCTTCTTCAAATGCAAGGAGATCTACCAGGTATCATGGAGACACCCACGTTCCCGCCACTGGCACCAGCTAGATCTAGTCATCACCAGGTGCGCGGAACTAGCCAGCGTCCTTCTTACCCGCAGCTGCCACAGTGCCGACTGCGACACGGACCACTTCGTTGTGGACATCAAGGTGCGAATAATACCCAAGAAACTGTACCACGCCAAGAATGGTCGCCCACGTATCAACACCTGCTGTGCAAGCAATCCAGAGAAGACACAGCAGTTCATCTGCAAACTTCACGAGGCTCTCACCAAATAGACACCTGATGACACCATCGACTCCAAGTGGTCCCACCTCCGAGACGCTGTGTACAACTCAGCCATTACTGCCTATGGGAAGAAAGAGCACAAAAACACAGACTGGTATGAGGCCAGCTGGGAGGAGATGGAACCCGTGACTGAGGCGAAGAGGAAAGCCCTCCTGGCTTACAAGGCTGCGTCTAGCCTTGGTACATTACAGGCCCTCAGGACTGCCAGGAAAAATGCCCAGCAGACCGCCCGTCACTGCGCTAACACCTACTGGCTGAATCTCTGCACCAGTATACAGATAGCTGCCGAAACCGGGGATGCAAGGGGTATGTACGAGGGTGTCAAAAAGGCAACAGGTCCACCCACCTCCAAGATCGCCCCAATCAAGTCCAAGACTGGCGAAGTCATCAAAGACCAGGGCAAACAGCTGCAGCAATGGGTTGAGCACTATCTTGAGCTGTATGCAACCCAAAACGTCGTCACTGACACCGCGCTAGACGCCATCCCAGACCTGCCAGTCTTGGAGGAACTAGACACACCACCCACCCTGGAAGAGCTTAGCGAAGCCATCGATTGCCTCGCTTGTGGGAAGGCCCCTGGGAGTGACGGCATTCCGCCTGAAGTCCTAAAGATAAGGAAATCAGCACTAATCCAGCCTCTGCACGAACTCCTCTGCCTCTGCTGGGGACAAGGACACATCCCCCAGGACATGCGAGATGCAAACATTGTCACTCTATACAAGAACAAAGAAGACCGCAGTGACTGCAACAACTACCGGGGCATCTCTCTTCTCAGTATTGTTGGAAAGGCGTTCGCCCGTGTCGTCCTGGCGCGCTTGCGTACCCTAGCATCCCGAGTCTACCCCGAGTCCCAGTGTGGCTTGACATGATCTTCTCACAACGACAGCTGCAGGAGAAGTGTCGTGAGCAGCAGATGCCCCTTTACATTGCCTTCATAGACCTGACCATGGCATTTTACCTGGTCAGCCGGAGCGGACTCTTCAGGATCCTTAAGATGATAGGCTGTCCCCCACGACTGCTCGCTATCATACCATCGTTCCACGAGAACATGCACAGCACAGTGTGCTTCAACGGCGCAACATCAGAGGCCTTCCCAGTCAGCAGCGGAGTGAAGCAAGGCTGTGTCCTTGCGCCAACTCTCTTTGTCATCTTCTTTTCCATTCTCCTCCAGTAAGCCTTCAAGGACTGCAGCGAGGGTGTGTATATACACACCAGGACTGACGGAAAGCTGCTTAACATCGCCCGTCTCCGTTCAAAGACTAAAGTTACAAAGGTTCTCATCCGTGAATTGCTCTTCGCCGACGATGCAGCCTTGACATCACACACGGAAGATGGACTTTAGCAGCTAGTATGCCACCTCTCCCACGCCTGCAAGGAGTTCGGACTGACCATCAGTCTGAAGACTACGAATGTAATGGTGCAAGATGCAGACTCCTCTCCCACCATCGCCATTGATGGGTACAACCTGGAAGTTGTTGAGGACTACACATACCTTGGGTCCACCATCTCCAACTCGCTCTCCGTTGATACTGATGTAAATGGCCGGATTGCCAAGGCATCAGCAGTTATGGCGAGACTGAACCAGAGGGTCTGGGACAATCACAACCTCACCGAGAAGACCAAACTGCGCGTCTACCAGGCATGCGTGCTCAGCACACTCCTTTACAGCAGCGAGGCATGGACCACCTATGCGAGTCACATGAGGAAACTCAACAGCTTCCATCTGAGATGCTTGCGGCGCATTCTGCGTATCCAGTGTCAGGACAAAGTTCCCAATACAGAGGTTCTGAAACGCACCGGTATGAACAGCATGTTCTCTATTCTCAACGAAAGGCGCCTTTTGCTGGCTAGGCCATGTTAGGAGAATGGACCCAGGCCGCATAACCAAGGACCTGCTGTACGGCGAGCTAATAGAAGGTGCACGAACGACTGGAAGACCACGTCTGCGATACAAAGATGTCTGCAAAAAGGACATGAAGACAGCCAACATCAACATAAACAATTGGGAGAGCTGTGCTGACGACCGCTCCGCGCGGCGTCTTGCTGTCAGACAGGGCACTCAGAAAGCTTAGGAGATGAGAAACACAAACCTCGCTGCAAAGAGAGCCGGGAGGAAGGCGAACCAAAAACATCCTCAGCAAGCATCAGCATACACTTGCAGCAAGTGCAACAGAGACTGTCACTCAAGGGTCGGACTCTTCAGCCACTCGCGACGGTGCAGATAGGACACCCAAATCGGAAGCTACACCATCGTGTCTCGAAGACGGACGGATGCCGACGATATATATATATATATATATATATATATATATATATATATATATATATATATATATATATATATATATATATATATATATATATATATATATATATATGTATATATATATATATAAATATATATATATATATATATATATATATATATATATATATATATATATATATATACATACGAGGTGAAAGTCGAATGTCTGTTAATAAGATTGTTTCTTATACTGATAAAAAATGATCGTATTGTTTAGAAAATAATATAAATCGGCGTGCAAATGTGAGTAGCAAACTCGTGTACAACCATTCAACACCCCTACTACTGTGATATTTGAACGTTTGCTTTTGTATTATTCTTACCAGTATAATGTGGATAATGCATATTTTATAGTCACTAAATGTAATTAATGAATATACTGTTTCTCGACCGGTATTTTTTGTATTCATTTTGGACTCCTCTTCATTATTAAATATCAGTGGGGATTGTGTTGATATTTCTGAGTCGCTGGGTCTTTTACTTATATACACTTGACTCATCTTAGTACGATGCACTCTATTTCAAGTGATTAGTGATTTTAAAAGTGTTCGGAAGAAGGGAAATTAATCTGACATTCTGTGTATGTCTGTAATTTATAATAGTAATGCAATTGAGTTACTTTCTAAGATACATTTGTTTCTATCTTTTCCTATAATTATGTTACGTAATTGGAAGTATTTACTTGTTTAGAATCTTGAATGGGAGAAAACAGTCATGTTAACTAAAATGATGAATGTAATACAAACCAACAGTTTCAAATATTTGCATCATATACATGAATAAAACTCTGAATTATTTCAATATGGGCCTAGGATCCTTCTTAAAACCGGTAATAGTAGTAAGGACGTCATATCGATATCAATCTAAACATGTTTGTATTTCACCACCCTGTATAACGTATGAGGTAAAAGTTAAATGTAAATGTTTTTGCACAAGATAACATTTCTTACGCTGTGACATTCTATTAAATAACACTGAAGGATAAAAATAAAAATTTATCAAACGGCATATATTATTCACACGATCAGACGAGAGAGAGAGAGAGAGAGAGAGAGAGAGAGAGAGAGAGAGAGAGAGAGAGAGAGAGAGAGAGAGAGGGGCCAAGTGAACGCATTGCTGTTTTGGTATTCTATGTGATTTCACCAGCATAGTGTATATGCTTTAGTGTCGGACGTTTCGGGAATGTCAGTGTATATTTCCACGCCAGCTATCTTATTATCATCAGTTTCCTCAGACATCCAATGCGAAACTAGTTCAGGTTCTTGAAATGGTGTCTGAATCCTTTAAGGCTTCGCAAACAAATATCAGGGTTTAACCATTCTGGTGTTGCTTTCATCGTCGACATGAACTGCTCGCCACTTACTGTGTAAGACTTTCTTGGTCCAGGTTTTTGAATCACCTCTGTCATCTTGATTTTGAATGTGGTACTGAAATTGGCGCAATCTGAATAGAAATTGTCCGTACTCTGTGATATGTCAGAGGCAGATTTAACATTCAAGTGAGAATCATCATTGGCTCCTCATTGATATGTGAATGTAGATGTGATATGTTGAACTGATATAGCCGTCTTTAAATAATATTTAGTTTGTCAGTGAGCAGTGCTTTGTTATCAGCACGCATTATTGGAGATGTCCCTTATCCCTATACACCTGATATTGTCAACACTGTATCATAGATATTATTCATTATCTTTCCATCCTTGAGTTTTGCATACTTGTTTATGTACTATCGTGTAAACATTTCGTTTTGAGCTCATGTTTCTCATTCAGAAATCTCTATGGCAGATTCATTCTCAGCAAATAAATCATCATGTCTTCGTGTGGTTGGAGTGAAAGTTTCGAATGCATCTGCATACACGTGTTGTTTCTCAGTTTGCTATCATTGCTAGATTGTTTTGGTTTGATAATGAGAATCCTGTATTGGGAAGATATTCCTTGAACTGAGTAATTAGGCAAATACTACTATCAAATTTCATAATGTAAAATATTCTCAAGACATTATATTAGAATGGATTGGTTCATAAGATGTATCCTACCTATTTTAACGTTAAATTGTGTCCCTATGTCACGCATTAAAACAATGTGCGTTAAGTATTCGTGAGACAATTTAAATACGTATTATGAAATATCTGTCTGCGGCTTGGAAACGTTTATGATGAATTCGACAAATGTAAAGTTAATAGAAAAAAAAAAACAATACGTAAGTATGCAATTGAAGGCTCGTGAATGCGTAGGTACTAGTTGATTATAGATTAATTATTTAATGTATTTGCCTATTTAATAACCTTCATTTGACGTAAAGTTTTGTCTTGTGGTCCTTGGAAACAATTATGTCAAGTCGCCTGTTTGGTATCCTAATTTGTTAGACTATGTCCTCAAATTGTTATATATTTAATTTACCATAACGTGTCCGTCATATCCTATATATCTGTAAGTTGCCATACCATGTACTCCATATGCTGTATCCATAATTTACAAGACATTTCCTTTTAAATGCTCTATCTCTAACTAACCAGGCCATGTCCTCTAAATGTTATATTTCTAATTTGCCAGAACATGTCCTGTTTTTTTTATGTCCCTAATATTCCAGACCATGTCTTCCGTATGATATATCTCTATTCAGCCACGTTTTCTTTCTTGAACTGAAATGTCTTGAAAGAAGCTTTATTTAGCGATTTGATTATTTGAATTCCATAACCATCAGGGTTGTCCATCGTATTGGAAATCGTGACAAATTAGCCATGCAAAACAATCAACTTTTCAGACGCTTCACAACTCAAGTAGCCATGTAATATTTGAATACATAATTGCACTGACGTACATACAACTATGCTAGTACATGAAATCATATCG
This sequence comes from Unio pictorum, assembly GCA_030141615.1. Classification (NCBI taxonomy): domain Eukaryota; kingdom Metazoa; phylum Mollusca; class Bivalvia; order Unionida; family Unionidae; genus Unio; species Unio pictorum. The sequence continues at coordinate 3,418,962 of JARLTB010000023.1, read as the reverse complement.
CATACAATTAAATAAAATGTAATTACATTTTATTGTGCTAATTAGTTTAATAAATGACCAGGAGAGGGTTGTATCCTAAAAGGAAAAATATATAAGATAAATCACTGGTAATATCGTAATTGATAGCACACTGTATCATTAAGATAGACGTCAAAAAGATTTATTTTGTTCTGGCAACTATTATTTAGGTTTTAACGAAAAAAAATGGAATGCTAGAAATTTCAAGATTTTTAATTTAGTATTGTCGCATTTTCACATGAAAAGGCTGTTGTGAAGACAATTAACAATGTACAACAGTATAATTAGAAAATAAAAAAGTTCTTCTATCTTTAGACTGGTTTGTATGCAAATATATCCTTTTTTTAAATTGTTGCACCCCTATAACGTGTTGTGGCTGTAAATATTTTATATAAGAAAACATCTTGCAGGAATTTTCAATCGGTCGCAAAAGACTTCGTGTGGTTTCAATTAAGACATTTGTTGCAGGCTACATATATATTGAAATATTTCATTCATACTTTCAAATTCTGTTCAGGCAACATGTATTTGTTAAATGAGATAAACTGCCGTGTTTAAGAAATAATTTTATTTGTTATTGGGTAAGGCAGACTCTGTTTTCCACTAGAGGTCATTTTGAGGAGCGAGTAAAATAGACAACCTTATCATATAGGTTAATTTGATGAGCGTGTATAATATACAACGTTATAATATAGGTTAATTTGATGAGCGTGTAAAATAGACATTAACCTATAGATTAATTTGATGAGCGTGTAAAATAGACATTAACCTGTTGGTTAATTTGATGAGCGTGTAAAATAGACATTAACCTATAGGTTAATGTGATGAGCGTGTACAATTGACATTAACCTATAGGTTAATTTGATGAGCGTGTACAATAGACATTAACCTATAGGTTAATTTGATTAGCGTGTACAATAGACATTAACCTATAGGTTAATTTGATGAACGTGTACAATGGACATTATCATACCGGTAGGTTAATTTGTTGAGCGAATAAAGTAGACAATTTTATCATATAGATTGTTAAATAGAGAAATTAAGAAGAACACTTTCTCGTATAGGTTAATTTTGATGAATGAGTAAAATATACAACTTTATCCTAGAGGTTTATGTGATGGACTTATAATATAGACATATATATGTACAGAATTATTTGAACAAACAATTCTAGAACGCTAACAATTCTCATATTAACATTCTAGTTTACACATCTTTCAAAGAGTGAACACCACATGAAATTTAGCAACATGTTTCAATATCCTAATACTGCGAGATAGAACAATGCTGGATTTAACTAAAATAGCTTAACTAAAATAACTACTGTAATACAATGATCCTAAAATATCAAACATATCATCCAAAAAGTAACCAATTAAAACACTCGTTTACACCATCTTTCGTTTCAATAGATCTCAATATTAAAAATAAATACCATACTTTGAACATGTATTATGAGACATATCTTGAGTCAGAAGCATTCAGTTTACAAATAAATAATTCACTGATGAATAGTCAGAAGAGTTATAAGTAAATGTTCTCAAGAAGTTTGTTATTAATGCATCCACATCGTTGATCCTGACACATGAGAACTGTTTCATCACATTTTCGGATTCTCGTGCTGATCATTGGTAGGTCAGGTCTAAATACAGGACGTGCAATACATGCTCCTTTTTCGGGTACATAGATACAGCGTGTTGACGGAGGACTGATTACTTGTACAGATGCTGATGGCAACAATGGCAGCATAAAGATCAATGAAAGGAAAATATATCTTGTGATGACTGATTGTGGGCTTAACATCGTCTACATAGAAGGAAAAAAAACAATAGCACTAGTTCTGAATATCATATTAAAAGTATGAAAACGATTTACTGACAATCAACATAAACTATAAGCTCAAGAATATCGTCTTGGAGATAAAATAGTTGCATTCAGGCCTGGAATGCAACTGACATAAAGTATTGCACGCAATGTTTCAATACAAATATTTTACAACAATCTCAACAAGTAGAAATAAACGCGTTGAAACATAATACATTTAAAGGTTTAATTCCCGCAAAAAATAGCTATCGAACGTTTTGAAAACAAAACGTTTTTTTTCCCTGGTTTATTTCTTTGTCTTCTCTGTTTTGTATTTGCCTTTGAAAAAGACTCATTAACAGTCGAAAGTGCTTAGACTTGGTAGTTACTAGCTTTGCACTGTTCTCTCTCCGTTTATTGCATTTAAGACAATATTCAGCTTATTCTAGGTATATAATAAAGATGTTTATTATGTTGTAAAACAGTATTTTTTAAACAAAATGTAAATGATGATTATTACATGGTTCTTGGTTGATTATAAGGATATAAATATAGGACGTACTCATGTATTACCTCATTCAATTGAGATTTTACTTTACTTTCAAGCAAAATTAAAATAAAAATAGATAAACTCATCTACAAAATATAAACAACAATGAAATGAAAACAAACGAACCTTTTGTTCTGTACTATCAGCTCCCTCTATGATGCTGAAATCTGGAATGAATCGTTTAATTTCTGAATAGGTTAAGGAGCTACTTATTATATACACTTGATTCATCCTACGCTACATTTTATTTCCGCGACTTTCTATTTTAAGATTACTCGGTAAAAAGGGAATGTCCTCTTAGCTTCTATTTATAGGAAGGTATTTCACAGTATTGATATACTATTGATGACTGTACAATACTTATTCTTTTGTGTTTATAACTTGATGAGGCAATGGAATGTAATTATTTTTATCATCACGCCTATATTAGGAATTTTACTAATTAAAACCTTACAGTGAAAAACCTCGCTAGTTGTCTTTTAAGATCTATATAATGCATAAGAAGGAAAGACAGAAAAGAGAAGATGCAAGGAATTTATTTGAAAATATTTTAATCATACAGATGGAATCAGTGCCTTTGTCATATAATAAAGTGTTGGACAGCTGTATTTAATTCTATGTGCATGATGTGTTTTTTCCGCTTGGTCAAAATTTGTTCATATACCCACGTTTCTATGTTATTTATGTAACATTTTGCTGTTATATTGCAAACGATTTGATTTCTTTTGTTAAAAATTGTTAGCAAAAACCATACCAACACCGATCACATGTACAAGGAAAATGTATGATGCGTTGATTTAAAAAGTATAACATTATTTACCTGGTGAGCATATTTCTCTTGGTTGTGCAGAATTCATGCATACGGCATTTCGAGTCGGTATATATATATATATATATATATATATATATATATATATATATATATATATATATATATCACCCACATTGTTCTAGTACTAAGAAGTGATATTTCGTTACCCCAGTTTTGCGTTCAAATAATCAGATGTCTTTTGTTTTCTTTTTGAACTCTGAAGTAATGTCTTTGTATAAATGCACTCAATCTATCAAACTGTGTTCTTTCTTTTTTAAGTTCCTTTTGGATATCATAATTTTAACTGAAAATATAACTTTTAGACGCATAGCTTGCTCCGCTAATAACTATTCTTGCTGTTGATATTTAATTATTAGTCTAGCGGTAACGAAAAAAGGTTTGTGAAGCAAACCAACTATTTATGACTAAGAAATGTATTTATTCTGCTGTCGTTTGTTTAATGCTACCTTTCAATGCACTAGGTAATACGTCTGTTTCTTAATTCTAATAACTAAAAAATATTCTTTTCTAGTTAGATTCTACTTGAACTTTGAAAACTATAAAGATGAGATTTGTGCTTTTCATACACACCTGATCATGTCAGGATTATGTATAGAGGTTGATTAAGTATCATTGCGGTTGTTTAACTCTTATATAATGCACATATTTTAGTAAAGAACATTTTAAAAAATATACATATTGGTTCTAAACCGTGTGGCTATTTCAGTATTCTCTCAATTGACTGTATTTTATATACCCTTTATCTCATTAAATTTATTTCCAGAATTGATTGATATTTTTATAAGTACTAGGACTTTCGAAATGGAAAGCAGGCATGGAATAATTTGGACATTAGAAGTTATCTTGAGACTATATCAGTATTTCAGTTGGGCAATATTTAACAACCTTAACTTTTATTGTCAATAATTTAAAGTGTTTCGTTAAGATCGTAACACACATGAATATTGGTTTTATAATTTATGTAGCAGTTTGTCATTGCTATTGTTTGACTCAACAAGAAGGAATTGCTACTGTAAAATCATATAATGTAGCACTGCTTCACGGCAGACTTTAGCCTCAATATTTCATCTCTCTAATTTGCCATACATTATCCTCTATATGGTATATCGCTAATCTATCTGACGATGTCCTCACTGTGTTATATATATATATAATATACTACATTTTGTTCTCTATATGGTATATCCGTAATCTGTCTGACGATGTCCTCAGTGTTATATATAAAATATACTATACTTTCTTCTCTATATTGTATATCCTTAATCTGTTTGACGATGTTGTCCTCTATATGGTATATCACTAATTGAACACGATATGTCCTCCATATATCTAATTTGCCAGACCTTGTCCTCAAAATGTTCTATATCTAGTTGCCATACCTTGTCCTTCATATGATATATACCTTATTTGTCATACCAAGTCTACAATAAATAATATCTCAATTTACCAGAACTTGTGAATGTTATATCCCTAATTTACAAGGCCATGTGCTTCATCCTTAATTTGCCAGATCTTTACGTCTATATGGTATATCCACAAATTACCAGACCGTGTTTTTTTTATATAATTTACGTGATCTCGGTCCTATATATTATATCCTTAGTTTTTCATAACGATTGAAAATGAACCGTGAATTGTGTTCATAGTCTTTCTGTGCCTTTTAATATCAATATTCATGAAATGATGCCTTAGAGTCTGCCTGCGCTAGTGATTATATATTTTCAGTTTAGTATTATACTATAGGAGTACAATCGTATATTATCTCAGCAAATATTTGTTTAAATTTTGCAATATTCTTGTAAAGAACCAGGCTCAATATTTCGCATATTCTTATTATTGTTCACAAATAACAACAATTACTTCATTCGATATCAATTTAAAATATTATCGTCTACAACATAACGACGCTACATTAAAAAGACCTTCATACATGTATATCATGAGGAAATCGTGTGTAACGTGATCACCATTAAATCAATGGATTTTAAAAGGGATAAAATATAACCTGATTGTTTCTCGTTTGCTTTTGTAAAAATAAAGTATTTATCATAACTGATTTGAAATCAGCAACACAATATTTAGCAAAATTATATATACAGTATAGTTTCACAGGTGATTGCTTTTGTCAACTCTCACCATGGAAACAATGACGAGTCCAAAGAAAAAGAAAAGCGATAATGAAGAGGGGATTTATAATCGACTAGTCGCTCACAAATAGTGAGACTAACTAGGGAGACTATTTCGAACTCTTTTAGTAACCTTTAATTAGTATCCATTGAAATAATAAGAGTAATTAGTTCCATCAATGGGTACAATTAACTGAATAATGTTAACAGCAAAAAAAATATTAAAATATAGGAGAAAGGGCTAAGCATTCATCCATCGAATCTAATCTGTTAATTAGATCTTGAGATTTCAGGAGGATCAAATAACAATCGTTTACCTTACGCTGATGACAATCAAATTTAGTGTAATTTACATTTGAATTAAAATTGTACAAGAAATGGTGCATTTGTTTTGCGATTATCATCACCTTTCGTAGAATTGTAATTATCCATGTATATTTATATGCTGTGCTTGGTTACATAAGTCCTTGTAAGTGGCGGCAAAGAGAATAAATTTAACCATTTAATGGTTTGTTTTAATAATATTTTTAAACAGTGTTGTGAAGATAAAATTGTACAAGAAATGGTGCATTTGTTTTGCGATTATCATCACCTTTCGTAGAATTGTAATTATCCATGTATTTATATGCTGTGCTTGGTTACATAAGTCCTTGTAAGTGGCGGCAAAGAGAATAAATTTAACCATTTAATGGTTTGTTTTAATAATATTTTTAAACAGTGTTGTGAAGATAAAAATCGTCGCCCATTCATATATATATATATATATATATATATATATATATATATATATATATATATATATATATATATATATATATATATATATACATAGAAAGATGGAAAGAAACTCCAGATAGATAGATAGATAGATAGATAGATAGATAGATAGATAGATAGATTGATCGATAGCTGTATAACCAATATAGTTTAGCATATGTGATTACATGTAATGTTATCTCGTGGGTGAAACACTAAATTGATTACATCCTCTTGATGAAATATATCGGCCATTCACTCATTTCAAACATGCAACTAAGAACTTCTTTTAAGTCGATAATGCACTGAGTATTACCACGTTTATGTGTCCAGTTATATTAAAAATATAATTGAGAGCGTGTTCCAAAATATAAAAAATGTGTAATGAAAAGTTTTAAAATTTTATTGTGAGATATCACTACTTTACTTGCATTGTATTTATTCATATATATATATATATATAACGTTTCAACCTTCTTCGATAAAATAAATTATATTGGTATATTTTAAATCTGAAGAAAAATATAGCGTGCTAAGTCATTAAACTTGCTTTGCATGGAACATGACGTTATATTTTTCCCCATTAACCACGTGATTTTGTTCAACGAGTACATCAGAACGTTAACGGTCTTCAGACTTCTGACAGACAAGTAGTTTTTCGCATCCTGTTTAAGACAAAGGTAGCAAAGAACTAAGTATATGCCATGGCGATATTTCGACTTGTTGAGCAGAACGTTGTTCGGAAGAGCAAATATATCAGTTTCAAAGTAAAACTATTTTCTTATAACAATGACGGAAAAGCATGTTCCTCTAAATATGTTTACATTATAAAAATAACGGTGAATAGACATTAGTATCCAGAACATTTGTTGTCGTGTAAGAATCACATTCTGTTGTTTTGTCGGACATAAAAACAGTTGATGCATATTGGATAAATTGCATTCAAATGTGTGCTTATTGGATGTAAGTATCTTAATATGGTTTTCACACATATATCCAAGCACATGTACCTGTTCCAATATTTCTTGATATAAAGTCTATCTTCCAAAAGAACCAGACTGTTTCAACTGAAATCTTTTAGATTATAGTCCTGTGATGAAGAAATCGCATTGACGTCTCTAATATCGTCCCAGCTTGCAAAACACATGTCAGGGTATGCACTGATTCCAATTTGACCTTCTGGCGATTTGAACTACGAGGAAAAACAAATAATAAGAAAAAATTCAAAAAAGGTTATAATTAAGAATTATTTCATTTCGTATTTGGTTAACATAATAGTTAAGATCGGAAATATCTGAGACGTATACCTCTAAACCCGTGCTTTTAATACTTTGATTTCAGTTTCATTCTAATTCAATTCTAAACTTAAACTGACATCCTCCTGTTAAAGATTGATGCTCTGAATAATATTACGACATACATACTTAATACTAAATATTGCATAATAAGTGCATTCAATTCGAAACAGTAATAATCGGTTACGTTAATTGTAGATATGTTTAGTGGAATGGCTACGACAATCAAAACTTGAGTATATTGTTTTGTGTTAAACAGTTCTGTCTCAAATGTACGTGTTGATAGTGAATTTACCTTTGTCTAGTCGATCATATTGAATACAAATATACATCCTAAGAACGTTTCCTCTGTATGTATGCATGTATGTACGTACGTACGTACGTACGTATGTATGTATGTATGTATGTATGTATGTATGTATGTATGTATGTATGTATGTATGTATGTATGTATGTATGTATGTATTCTTTTCCTCTTTTAATGTATGTTGCATTTAATGCTGTTAGAAGATTTTAATTATTCCCCGAATGTAGCAATTCTTTAATATACTCACAAATCTTTCATACAAAAATTGATTTGAAAATGTCTTTAGTTCATTAATTGATATATGTATAATCTATAGAGTTTACATAGTTTTCAAGGTGGAGAAAGACTAAATAAAGAAATTTTCTTTTTATACATTGTTTAGTGTTAGGTGCAAAGTAAATCATAAGTATTTCCAAGTCCATAAACTTAAACACCTGCATGTGCCCGTGTTAGCGGGGGGGATGAAGAATGTTGTTTTAGTATCTTGAAAACAAGGCTTTTTTTTCAAAGGTATATTTTTGATTAATTAATCAAAAATATATCTAGCCAGTCAGTCGAACCGCTATCGCTTTATTTAGCACACACAAACACACACACCGACACTCACACACACACACGCATGCACGGACGCACGGACGCACACATACCCGAACCGATATATATATATATATATATATATATATATATATATATATATATATATATATATATATATATATATATATATATATATATGAGGTGAAAATCGCATGTCCGTTAATAAAATTATTTCTTATACTGGATCAAAAATGATCGTATTGTTTAGAAAATAATAGAAATTGGAGAGCAAATGTTAGTAGTAAGCTCGAGTAGATCCATTGAACACCACTACTAGTGTGAAATTTAACCGGTATTTCTTGTATTCATTATGGACTCCTCTTCACTATTAAATATCAATGGCGATTGTGTTGATATTTCTGAGTCGCTGAGTCTTTCACTTATATACACTTGACTCATCTTACGTTGCCCTTTATTTCAAGTGATTTAAGAGTGTTCAAAAGAACGGAAATTAATCTGACGTTCCGTGTATGTCTGTAATTTATAACAGTAATGCAACTGAGTTGGTTTCTAAGATACATTTGTTTCTATCTTTTCCTATAATTATGTTACGTAATTGGATGTATTTACTTATTTGGAATCTTGAATGGGAGAAAACAGTCATGTTAACTAAAATGAGGAATGTAATACAAAGCTACAGTTTCAAATATTTGCATCATATACATGAATAAGAACTCTGAATTATTTAAATATGAGCCTAGGATCCCTCTTAAAACCGGTAAAAGAAGTAAGGACATTATATCTATAGCAGTCTAAACATGTTTGTATTTCCTCACCCTGTATAACGTATGAGCTAAAAGTTAAATGTAAATGTTTTTGCACAAGATAACATTTCTTACGCTGTGACATTCTATTAAAGAACACTGAAGTATTAAAATCAAGAGAGAGAGAGAGAGAGAGAGAGAGAGAGAGAGAGAGAGAGAGGCCAATTGAATTTATTGCAGTTTTGGTATTCTATGTGATTTCACCACTATAGTGTATATGCTTTAGTGTCTGACGTTCCGGGAATGTCAGTGTATATTTCCACGCCAGCTATCGTATTATCATCAATTTCCTCAGACATCCAATGCGAAACTAGTTCAGGTTCTTGACATGGTGTCTGAATCCTTTAAGGCTTCGCAAACAATATCAGGGTTGGCCGCATCGGCGTTGAAGACAGTTTTGCTTGTTGGCGTTTACCTCTGCATTCCCACATATTTGATAGTAGTCTGCCAAAAAGCAATGATGCGTTAACCATTCTGGTGTTGCTTTCATCGTCGATATGAACTGCTCGCCACTTACTGTGTAAGGCTTTCCTGGTCCAGGTTTTTGAATCACGTCTCTCATCTTGACGTTGAATGTGGTACCGAAATTGGCGCAATCTGAATAAAAATTATCCGTACTCTGTGACATGTCAGACGCAGATTTAACATTCAAGTGAGAATCATCATTGGCTCCTCATTGATTTGTGAATGTAGATGTGATATGTTGAACTGATATAGCCGTCTTAAATAATATTTAGCTCGTCAGTGAGCAGTGCTGTGTTATCAGCACGGATTATTGGAGATGTCTCTTATCCCTATACACCTGATATTGTCAACACTGTATCATTGATGTTATTCATTATCTTTCCATCCTTGAATCTTGCATACGTGTTTATGTACTATCGTGTAAACAGCTCTTTTCTAGCTCATGTTTCTCATTCAGAAATCTCTATGGCAGATTCATTCTCAGCAAATAAATCATCATGTCTTCGTGTGGTTGGAGTGAAAGTTTCGAATGCAGCTGCATACACGTGCTTTTCGGATTTGTTTCTCAGTTTGCTATCATTGCTAGATTGTTTTGGTTTGATAATGAGAGTCCTGTATTGCGAAGATATTCCTCGAACTGAGTAATTAGGCAAATACTACTATCAAATTTCATAATGTAAAATATTCTCAAGACAGTATATTAGAATGGATTGGTTACATAAGATGTATCCTACCTATTTTAACGTTAAAGGGTGTTCCTATGTCACGCATTGAAACAATGTGCATTAAGTATTCGTGAGACAATTTAAATACGTATTATGAAATACCTGTCTGCGGCTTGGAAAAGATTTATGATGAATTCGACAAATGTAAAGTTAGAAGAAAAAAAACAATATTTAAGTATGCAATTGAAGGCTCGTGAATGCGTAGGCACTAGTTGATTAGAGGTTAATTATTTAATGTATTTGAGTATTTAAGAACCTTCAGTTGACTAAACGTTTTGTCTTGAGGTCCTTGGAAACAAGTATCTCAAGTTGCCTGTTTGGTATCCTAATTTGTTAGACTATGTCCTCAAATTGTTATATATCTAATTTGCCATACCGTATCCGTCATATCCTATATATCTGTAATTTGTCGGACCATGTCCTCCATATGCTGTATCCATAATTTACAAAACATTTTCCTCTAAATGCTCTATCCATAACTAACCAGACCATGTCCTCTAAATGTTATATTTCCAATTTGCCAGAACATGTTCTGAATTGTTTTATGTCCCTAATATTCCAGACCATGTCTTCCGTATGATATATGTCTATTCAGTCACGTTTTCTCTCTTGAACTGAAGTGTCTTGAAAGAAGCTTTATTAAGTGATTTGATTATTTGAATCCCATAATCATCAGGATTGTCCATCGTATTGCAAATCATGACAAATTAGCCTTGAAAATCAATCAACTTTTCAGAATCTTCATAGCTCAAGTAGCCATGTAATATTTGAATACATAATTGCACTGACGTACATACAACTATGCTAGTACATGAAATCATATCGCATACAATTAAATAAAATGTACAAGAAAATCGTGTGCTAGAAATTTTAAGATTTTTAATTTAGTATTGTTGCATTTTCACACGAAAAGGTTGATGTGAAAACAATTAACAATGTACTGTTACGTGCTTAGGCTTGAATAAACAATAACATAGAAAGGGTGAAAATAACAAGCTTGTAAAAACTTAATAAACAATTTATTGAGCACAAATATTTTCTAGAAAAGAAAAATAAATTTATGGTTACAGGTATTTCTAATTCTCTGGTTAGGTGTGATTCCGTAGTTTTCAGTTGATCAATCGGTCGCAAAAGATTTTTTTTTTTCAATTAAGAAATTTGTTGCACGATACATATATAATGAAATATTTCATTCATAATTTCAAATTCTGTTCAGGCAACATGAATTTGTTAAAAGAGATTGCTGTGTTTAAGAAATAATTTTATTTGTTATTGGGTAAGGCAGACACTGTTTTCTACTAGATTTCAGTTTGATGAGCGAGTAAAATAGACAACCTTTTCATATAGGTTAATTTGATGAGCGTGTATAATATACACCGTTATCATATAGATTAGTTTGATGAGCCTGTAAAATATACAACATTATCATATAGGTCATATAGGCTAATTTGATGAGCGTATATAATATACAACGTTATTATATAGGTTAATTTGATGAGCGTGTACAATAGACATTAACCTATAGGTTAATTTGATGAGCGTGTGCAATAGACATTATCATATAACGGTACGTTAATTTGATGAGCGAATAAAGTAAACAATTTTATCATATATATTTTTTAATAGAGAAGTTAAGAAGAACACTTTCTAATATGGGTTAATTTTGATGAATGAGTAAAACTAGACAACTTTATCGTAGAGGTTCATGTGATGGTCTTATAATATAGACATATATATGTACAGAACGCTTTTCACAAAGAATTATACAACTCTAAAAATACTCATATTATCATTCTAGGTTACTTCATCTTTGAAATAGAGAACACAACATTAAATTTAGCAACATGTTTTTATATTCTAATATTGCGAAATAAAACAATGCTAGATTTTACTATGGATGAAATAACTACTTTAATACAATAATCCTAAAATATCAAATATATCATCCAAAAAAGAACAAATTAAAACACTTCTTCACACCATCCTTCTTTTCAATCGATCTCAGTATTAAAAATGAATACCATACTTTGAACATGTATTATGAGACATATATTGAGTCACAACCATTCAGGTTAAAAATAAAAAATTCACAGATGAATAGTCAGAAGAGTTATAAGTAAATGTTCTCAAGAAGGTTTTTAGTAATGCATCCACATTGTTGATCCTGACAAATGAGAACTGTTCCATCACACATTCGGATTCTCTTGCTGAACATTGGTAGGTCAGGTCTACGTACACGACTTGGAACACATGCTCCTTGTTCAGGTTTATAGATACAGCGTGGTGACGGAGGACTAATTACTTGTGCAGATGCTGATGGCAACAATAACGGTACAAAGATCAAGGAAAGGAAAATACATCCTGTGATGACTGATTGTGAGCTTGACATCATCTGCATAGAAGGAAAAATATACAATGTAACTGACATAAAGTAGTGTACGCAGTGATTCAAACGAGAGATGGGATATTCTCACAGCAGCTCATATATATATATATATATATATATATATATATATATATATATATAATAAATTAATTTGTTTTTTTACAGCAGACTCATTTTCGTTTAATTTATTGTCTAAATTTGCTTAGTAGTCTATAAATACTACTATAACAATGAAATATCCGGGATATAATTGTGCTTATATTTCTAGGTCAATACAAATAGTTTACAACAACCTCAACAAGTAGGAATAAAGAGTTGAAATATAATACATTTAAAGGTTTAATTCCTGTAGAAAACAGCCATGTAACGGTTTGCAAACAAAACGTTTTTTTTCTGGTTTATTTTTGTGTCTTATCCGTTGTTTTGTTGCTTTTGAGTTGAAATATAATACATTTAAAGGTTTAATTCCTGTAGAAAACAGCCATGTAACGGTTTGCAAACAAAACGTTTTTTTTTTTGGTTTATTTTTGTGTCTTATCCGTTGTTTTGTTGCTTTTGAAAAAGACTCATTAGGCTAGGTAGTTACTAGCATTGAATTGTTCGCTGTCCGTGTATTGCAGTTAAGATAATATTCCGCTTATTCTAGATATATAATACAAATGTATATTATGTTGTAAAACAGTTTTTCTTAATACACAAAATGTAAATGATGATCATTGCATAGTTCTTGGTTAATTATAGTGATATAAATATAAGACTTACTCATGTATTACCTCGTTCAATTGAGATGTTACCTTACTTTCAAGCAAAAATAAAATAAAATTAGATAAACTCATTTAAAAAATAGAAATAACGAAATGAAAACAAACGAACCTTTTGTTCTGTTCTATTAGCTCCCTCTATGATGCTGAAATCTGGAATGAATCGTTTTATTTCTGAACAGGTTAAGGTGCTACTTATTATATACACTTGATTCATCCTACGCTACATTTTATTTCCGCGACTTTCTATTTTAAGATTACTCGGGTAAAAAGGAAATGTCCTCTTAGCTTCTGTTTATAGGAAGGTATTTCACAGTATTGATATACTATTATTGACAGGGAATTACGTATTTTTTTATTTGTTTAGAAATGGATTAGTTAATGGAATGTAACTATGTGTAGCATCACGCCCATATTTGGAATTTTACTAATTATAACCTTACAGTGAAAAGCCTCGCTAGTTGTCTTTTGAGATCTACATAATGCATAAGAAAGAAAGACATAAAAGAGAAGAAACAAGGAATGTATTTGAAAATGTTTTAATCATATAGATGGAATCAAAGCGTTTGTCCTAGAATAAAGTTTTAGAAAGGTGTATTTAATTCCATGTGGCGTTTTTCTCTCGGTTCAAATTTGTGTATTTACCCACGTTTCTCTGTTGTTATATGTAATATTGTCCTATTATATCGGAACCGATCTGGTTTTTGTGTGTGTTAAAAACTGTTAAGAACAATCATACTAACACCGATCTCATGTAGAAATAATATGCAAGATGCCTTGATTTATATAGTATTACATTATTTACCTTGTGAGCACATTTCTCGTGGTTGTGCAAAATGCGTGCCTACGGCATTTTGAGTCGGTGTATATAGATAAATAAATATCACCGACATTGTTCTAGCAATAGGAAGTGATATTTCGTTAGCCCAGTCTTGCATTCAAATAATCAGGTGTCTGTTATGTTTTCATTTTAGACTCTCAAGTAACGTCTTTGTAATAATGTAATACATGTGTCTTTTTTTATATCTTCTGAATATCATAATTTTAACTGATAACTATAACATAGACGCATTGCTTGCACCGTTAATAATGATTCTTGCTGTTCCTTTTTAATTATTAGTCTAGCGGTAACGGAAAATGGTTTACGAAGCAAACCAGCTGCTTATTACTAAGAACTGTATTTATTCTGCTACCGCTTGTTTAATGCTACCTTTCGACGCACTAGGTAATGCGCCTTTGTTCCTTAATTCCAATAACTAAAAAGTATTCTTTACTAGTTAGATTCCACTTGAACTTTAAACACTATAAATAAAAGATTGGTGCTTTCATGCACACCTGGTCATTTCTGGATTCTGTATAGAGGTTGTCTAAGCATCACTGTGATTGTTTTACTCTTATATAATGTACACATTTTAGTAAAGGAGATTTTAAAAAATACCTATTGCTTCTAAACCGTATGGTATTTCAATATTCCTTCAATTGACTGAATTGTATATTCTCTTTGTCTCATTTAATTTATTTTCAGACTTGATTGATATTTTTTATAAGTACTAGGACATTCCAAAACTTCGTAAGGATTTATTAAATGACTGATGTTTAATGTGCAACAAAAACTAGGCAGGGAATATTTTGTACTTAATATGTTATCTTGAGACTATATCAGTAATTCAGTTGGGCGATAGTTTACAACTTTAACTTTTATTGTCAATAATATACAATGTTTCGTCAAGATCGTAACACACATTATTATTGTTTTGTATTTATGTAACATTTTGCCATTGATTGTGTTAGGCTCAACATAAATGATTTTGCAACTGTAAAATCATATCCTGTAGCATTGCTTCACACCAGACTTTGGCCTCGGTATTGTATATCTCTAATTTACCATACATAGTACTCTATATGGTATATCCGTAATCTGTCTGACGATGTCCTCAGTGTTATGTATAAAATATACAATAATATTTCCTCTATATGGTATTTCCATAACCTATCTGAAGATATTGTTCTCTATATGGTATGTCGCTAACTGACCACTATATGTCCTCTATATGGTTTATCTCAAACGGACCACCAATTGTCCTCCATATGTTACATCTACTTTCCCAGACCATGTCCTCAAAATGTTATCTATCGAATATGAAAGACCATGTCCTCAAAATGTTATCTATCGAATATGAAAGACCATGTCCTCAAAATGTTATCTATCGAATATGAAAGACCATGTCCTCAAAATGTTATCTATCGACTATGAAAGACCATGTCCTCAAAATGTTATCTATCGAATATGAAAGACCATGTCCTCAAAATGTTATCTATCAATTATGAAAGACCATGTCTTCAAAATGTTATCTATCGAATATGAAAGACCATGTCCTCAAAATGCTATCTATCGAATATGAAAGACCATGTCCTCAAAATGTGTTATATCAAGTTGCCATACCATGTCCTCAAAATGTTCTATATCTAGTTGCCATACCGTGTCCAAAAAAATACCATGTTCACATATAACAAAAATAACTCCATTCGATATCAGTTTGAAATGTTATCGTCTACAACATTACGGGCGCTACATTAAAAATAGCTTCATACATGTATATTATGAGGAAATCGTGTGTAACGTGATCACCACTAAATCAATGGATTTTAAAAGGAATAAAATTTAACCTTATTGTTTCTCGTTTGCTATTGTAAAATAAAGTATTTATCATAACTGATTTGAAATCAGCAATACAATATTTAGCAAAACTGCATATACAGTATAGTTTCACAGTTGATTGCTTTTGTCAACTCTCGCTATGGAAACAATGACGAGTCCAAAGAAAAGAAAAGCAATAATAAAGAGGGGATTTATAATCGATTAGTCAACCACAAATAGTGAGACTATGTTTACTATCTTTTTAGTAAGCTCTTATTATTATCCATGGAAATAATATTGTAATAAGAGTAATTAGTTCCATCAATTTGTACAATTAACTGAATAATGTTAAGAGCAAAATAATTATTAAAATATAGGAGAAAGGGCTAAGCATTCATCCATTGAATCTAATCTGTTAATTAGATCTTGAGATTTCAGAAGGATAAAAATAACAATCGTTTATATTACGCTGATGACATTCAAATTTAGCGCAATTTACATTTGAATTAAAATTGTACAAGAAATGGTGCATTTATTTTGCGATTATCAACACCTTTTGTAGAATTGTAATTATCCATGTACATTTATATGCTGTGCTTGGTTACATAGGCCTTTGTAAGTGGCGGCAAAGAGAATAATTGAGCCATTTAATGGATAGTTTTTATAATTGTTTTAAGCAATTTTGTGAAGTTAAAAATAGTCGCCCATATATATATATATATATATATATATATATATATATATATATATATATATATATATATATATATATATATATATATATATATATATATATATGGAAACATGGAATGTAACTCCTGATAGATAGATAGATAGATAGATAGATAGATAGATAGATAACCATTATAGTTTAGCATATGTGATTACATGTAATGTTATCTCGTGGGGGGTAACAATAAATTGATTACATCAACTTGACGAAATATATCGGTCATTCACTCATTTCAAACATGCAATTAACAACTTTTTTTAAGTCGATAATGCACTGAGTATTACCACGTTTATATGTGTCCAGTTATATTAAAAGTATAATTGAGAGCGCGTTCCAAAATATAAAAAATGTGTAATGATAAATTTTAAAATTTTATTGTGAGAGATCACCACTTTACTAGCATTGCATTTATTCGTATATATATATATATATATATATATATATATATATATATATATATATATATATATATATATATATATATATATATATATATATATATATATATATAGACATCCTCCTGTTATATACATAACAGGAATGTGTGCAAATATGTTTGTAAGTGGTTCCATACAGAAAAAAGTTTAACCATTATTTTATGGTTTGTTTTAATAAATGTTTAAGTAGTTTAATAATTGTACTTAAAAATACTCGTGCCACTAATATATATCCCAATGAATTAAAACAAGCAATAGCAGGAAATACCTACTAAAATACTGCGAGTGCCGTTACGGCTATAAAGCTTGTATTAAATGAATAACGAATACAGGTCATTGTGTAGGCGCAAAATATGTGTCGAGTGTCTCATCTCGAACTCAACTAAAGAGCATGTCCAGAAAAACTACTAATATCCTAATTCTGGCCTATTTCTCTCTCTCGCCTACATCTTACGCTAAATTTAGCTCCTTACGTAGATGTATGAATGCTCATGATTTATAACATTTAAACTGTCTTCGATAAAATAATGTATATTGGTATATTTTAAATCTGAAGAGAAATATAGCGTATTAAGTCATTAAACATGCTTTGCATATAACATGACTTTATATTTTTCCCCATTAAACACGTGATTGTTCAACGAGTACATCAGAACGTTAACGAGTTTCAGACTTCTGACATAAAAGTAGTTTTTTGCATCCTCTTTAAGACAAAGGTAGCAAAGAACTATGTATATGCCATGGCGATATTTCGACTTGTTGAGCACAACGTTGTTAGGAAGAGCAAATATATCACTCTCAAATTAAATCTTTTTTCTAATAGCAATGACGGAAAAGCATGTTCCTCTAAATATGTTTACATTATAAAAATAACTGAGAA
Source organism: Unio pictorum (assembly GCA_030141615.1). Classification (NCBI taxonomy): domain Eukaryota; kingdom Metazoa; phylum Mollusca; class Bivalvia; order Unionida; family Unionidae; genus Unio; species Unio pictorum. The sequence continues at coordinate 3,400,889 of JARLTB010000023.1, read as the reverse complement.
TAGACATTAGTATCCGGAACATTTTTTGTCTTGTAAGAATCACAGTCTGTTGTTTTGTCGGACATAAAAACAGTTGATGCATATTGGAGAAACTGCATTCAAATGTGTACCTATTGGATGTAAGTATCTTGGTATGGTTTTCACACATATATTGAGTGTACGTTCCAAGCACATGTACCTGTTCCAGTATTTCTTGATATAAAGTCTATCTTCGTTTCTTCGGGTAGATGGGGCTCGTAAACCTTGGATGGTAGCTCATCTAGGAGAAGGAAAACTCTGATCCCAAACCTCCGCTGCCTTGCGGCTATACCCATTCACGGGAAGGCTAAGGGAGTAAACCCCGACAGAAAATCCGGAGACTGAGTCCCTAAGGCGGTCTGACGTTGACTTCAACGTCATTCCGGCAACTCCTGCGACGCAGTTGGTGCCAAGCTGTAGCGACATTTGTCGTTCCCTTGGGTCCACCAGCTGCGTAGAGAGGGGGATCTGCTGCATGGGCAACAGCTGATTCTCCATTCTAGACTGCCCAGGCTTTGTAGCTCCACTGGAAAGGACACTCCAGCGTCGTCTTAAGGCGTCGGCACAACACGGGAAGCAGCAGTCTACCGGTTATAAACCATAGCTCGATTGGCGTAGAACTTGGCGCCAGGGGCTGCTTTCGACGGTGGGAGAGATCGCCATGTCTCATTGGAAGCGTGTATGCCCCAACCCTCTACTCAAACCCAGAAAAAAAGACTAGTTCTACTATGCTCTGGATCAAGCAATATCAAACATCCACAGTACTGTGGGCCTCTACCTACTAGGAGACTTCAATGCGCGGGTGGGAGCTAACTACGAGGCATGGCCCACCTGTCTCGGCCCGCACGGAAAAGGCAAAATCAACGAGAATGGCCAGCGACTACTGGAGATGTGCTGCACTCACAGCTTATGTGTGACCAACACCTTCTTCGAATGCAAGGAGATCTACCAGGTATCATGGAGACACCCACGTTCCCGCCACTGGCACCAGCTAGATCTAGTCATCACCAGGTGCGCGGAACTAGCCAGCGTCCTTCTTACCCGCAGCTGCCACAGTGCCGACTGCGACACGGACCACTTCGTTGTGGACATCAAGTTGCGAATAATACCCAAGAAACTGCACCACGCCAAGAATGGTCGCCCACGTATCAACACCTGCTGTGCAAGAGATCCAGAGAAGACACAGCAGTTCGTCTGCAAACTTCACGAGGCTCTCACCAAAGAGACACCTGATAACACCATCGACTCCAAGTGGTCCCACCTCCGAGACGCTGTGTACAACTCAGCCATTACTGCCTATGGGAAGAAAGAGCACAAAAACACAGACTGGTATGAGGCCAGCTGGGAGGAGATGGAACCCGTGACTGAGGCGAAGAGGAAAGCCCTCCTGGCTTACAAGGCTGCGCCTACCCTTGGTACATTACAGGCCCTCAGGAATGCCATGAAAAATGCCCAGCAGACCGCCCGTCACTGCGCTAACACCTACTGGCTGAACCTCTGCACCAGTATACAGATAGCTGACGAAACCGGACAAGGACACATCCCCCAGGACATGCGAGATGCAAACGTTGTCACTCTATACAAGAACAAAGGAGACCGCAGTGACTGCAACAACTACCGGGGCATCTCTCTTCTCAGTATTTTTTGAAAATGCGTTCGCCCGTGTCGTCCTGGCGCGCTTGCAGACCCTAGCATCCCGAGTCTACCCCGAGTCCCAGTGTGGCATGACATGATCTTCTCACAACGACAGCTGCAGGAGAAGTGTCGTGAGCAGCAGATGCCACTTTACATTGCCTTCATAGACCTGACCAAGGCGTTTGACCTGGTAAGCCGGAGCGGACTCTTCAGGATCCTTAAGATGATAGGCTGCCCCCCACGACTGCTCGCTATCATACCATCGTTCCACGAGAACATGAACAGTACAGTGTGCTTCAACGGCGCAACATCAGAGGCCTTCCCAGTCAGCAGCGGAGTGAAGCAAGGCTGTGTCCTTGCGCCAACTCTCTTTGTCATCTTCTTTTCCATTCTCCTCCAGTACGCCTTCAAGGACTGCAGCGAGGGTGTGTATATACACACCAGGACTGACGGAAAGATGTTTAACATCGCCCGTCTCCGTGCAAAGACTAAAGTTACAAAGGTTCTCATCCGTGAATTGCTCTTCGCCGACGATGCAGCCTTGACATCACACACGGAAGATAGACTTCAGCAGCTAGTATGCCGCCTCTCCCACGCCTGCAAGGAGTTCGGACTGACCATCAGTCTGAAGAAGACGAATGTAATGGTGCAAGATGCATACTCCTCTCCCACCATCGCCATTGATGGGTACAACCTGGAAGTTGTTGAGGACTACACATACCTTGGGTCCACCATCTCCAACTCGCTCTCCGTTGATACTGATGTAAATGGCCGGATTGCCAAGGCATCAGCAGTTATGGCGAGACTGAACCAGAGGGTCTGGGACAATCACAACCTCACCGAGAAGACCAAACTACGCGCCTACCAGGCATGCGTGCTCAGCACACTCCTTTACAGCAGCGAGGCATGGACCACTTATGCGAGTCACGTGAGGAAACTCAACAGCTTCCATCTGAGATGCTTGCGGCGCATTCTGCGTATCCAGTGTCAGGACAAAGTTCCCAATACAGAGGTTCTGAAACGCACATGCATGAACAGCATGTTCTCCATTCTCAGCGAGAGGCGCCTTTGCTGGCTAGGCCATGTTAGGAGAATGGACCCAGGCCGCATAACCAAGGACCTGCTGTACGGCGAGCTAATAGAAGGTGCACGAACGACTGGAAGACCACGTCTGCGATACAAAGATGTCTGCAAAAAGGACATGAAGACAGCCAACATCAACATAAACAATTGGGAGAGCTGTGCTGACGACCGCTCCGCGTGGCGTCTTGCTGTCAGACAGGGCACTCAGAAAGCTTAGGAGATGAGAAACACAAACCTCGCTGCAAAGAAGGCGAACCAAAAACATCCTCAGCAAGCATCAGCATACACTTGCAGCAAGTGCAACAGAGACTGTCACTCAAGGGTCGGACTCTTCAGCCACTCGCGAAGGTGCAGATAGGACACCCAAATCGGAAGCTACACCATCGTGTCTCGAAGACGGACGGATGCCGACGATATATATATATATATATATATATATATATATATATATATATATATATATATATATATATATATATATATATATATATATACGAGGTGAAAATCGCATGTCTGTTAATAAGATTGTTTCTTATACTGATAAAAAATGATCGTATTGTTTAGAAAATAATATAAATCGGCGAGCAAATGTGAGTAGCAAACTCGTGTACAACCATTCAACACCCCTACTAGTGTGATATTTGAACGTTTGCCTTTGTATTATTCTTACCAGAATATTGTGGATAATGCATAATTTATAGTCACTAAATGTAATTAATGAATATACTGTTTCTCGATCGGTATTTTTTGTATTCATTTTGGACTCCTCTTCATTATTAAATATCAGTAGGTATTGTGTTGATATTTCTGAGTCGCTGGGTTTTTTACTTATATACACTTGACTCATCTTAGTACGATGCACTCTATTTCAAGTGATTAGTGATTTTAAAAGTGTTCGGAAGAAGGGAAATTAATCTGACATTCTGTGTATGTCTGTAATTTATAATAGTAATGCAATTGAGTTACTTTCTAAGATACATTTGTTTCTATCTTTTCCTATAATTATGTTACGTAATTGGAAGTATTTACTTGTTTAGAATCTTGAATGGGAGAAAACAGTCATGTTAACTAAAATGATGAATGTAATACAAACCAACAGTTTCAAATATTTGCATCATATACATGAATAAAAACTCTTAATTATTTCAATATGGGCCTAGGATCCTTCTTAAAACCGGTAATAGTAGTAAGGACGTCATATCGATATCAATCTAAACATGTTTGTATTTCACCACCCTGTATAACGTATGAGGTAAAAGTTAAATGTAAATGTTTTTGCACAAGATAACATTTCTTACGCTGTGACATTCTATTAAAGAACACTGAAGTATAAAAATAAAAATTTATTCACACGATCAGACGAGAGAGAGAGAGAGAGAGAGAGAGAGAGAGAGAGAGAGAGAGAGAGAGAGAGAGAGAGACCAAGTGAACGCATTGCTGTTTAGGTATTCTATGTGATTTCACCAGCATAGTGTATATGCTTTAGTGTCGGACGTTCCGGGAATGTCAGTGTATATTTCCACGCCAGCTATCTTATTATCATCAGTTTCCTCAGACATCCAATGCGAAACTAGTTCAGGTTCTTGAAATGGTGTCTGAATCCTTTAAGGCTTCGCAAACAAATATCAGGGTTTAACCATTCTGGTGTTGCTTTCATCGTCGACATGAACTGCTCGCCACTTACTGTGTAAGACTTTCCTGGTCCAGGTTTTTGAATCACCTCTGTCATCTTGATTTTGAATGTGGTACCGAAATTGGCGCAATCTGAATAGAAATTGTCCGTACTCTGTGATATGTCAGAGGCAGATTTAACATTCAAGTGAGAATCATCATTGGCTCCTCATTGATATGTGAATGTAGATGTGATATGTTGAACTGATATAACCGTCTTTAAATAATATTTAGCTTGTCAGTGAGCAGTGCTTTGTTATCAGCACGCATTATTGGAGATGTCCCTTATCCCTATACACCTGATATTGTCAACACTGTATCATAGATGTTATTCATTATCTTTCCATCCTTGAGTTTTGCATACTTGTTTATGTACTATCATGTAAACATTTCGTTTTGAGCTCATGTTTCTCATTCAGAAATCTCTATGGCAGATTCATTCTCAGCAAAAAAATCATGATGTCTTCGTGTGGTTGGAGTGAAAGTTTCGAATGCATCTGCATACACGTGTTGTTTCTGTTTGCTATCATTGCTAGATTGTTTTGGTTTGATAATGAGAATCCTGTATTGGGAAGATATTCCTCGAACTGAGTAATTAGGCAAATACTACTATCAAATTTCATAATGTAAAATATTCTCAATACAGTATATTAGAATGGATTGGTTCATAAGATGTATCCTACCTATTTTAACGTTAAATGGTGTCCCTATGTCACGCATTAAAACAATGTGCGTTAAGTATTCGTGAGACAATTTAAATACGTATTATGAAATATCTGTCTGCGGCCTAGAAAAGTTTATGATGAATTCGACAAATGTAAAGTTAATAGAGAAAAAAAACAATACGTAAGTATGCAATTGAAGGCTCGTGAATGCGTAGGTACTAGCTGATTATAGATTAATTATTTAATGTATTTGCCTATTTAATAACCTTCATTTGACTTAAAGTTTTGTCTTGAGGTCCTTGGAAACAATTATCTCAAGTTGCCTGTTTGGTATCCTAATTTGTTAGACTATGTCCTCAAATTGTTATATATTTAATTTACCATACCGAGTCCGTCATATCCTATATATCTATAAGTTGCCATACCATGTACTCCATATGCTGTATCCATAATTTACAAGACATTTCCTTTTAAATGCTCTATCTCTAACTAACCAGGCCATGTCCTCTAAATGTTATATTTCTAATTTGCCAGAACATGTCCTGTTTTTTTTATGTCCCTAATATTCCAGTCCATGTATTCCGTATGATATATCTCTATTCAGCCACGTTTTCTTTCTTGAACTGAAATGTCTTGAAAGAAGCTTCATTTAGCGATTTGATTATTTGAATTCCATAACCATCAGGGTTGTCCATCGTATTGGAAATCGTGACAAATTAGCCATGCAAAACAATCAACTTTTCAGACGCTTCACAACTCAAGTAGCCATGTAATATTTGAATACATAATTGCACTGACGTACATACAACTATGCTAGTACATGAAATCATATCGCATACAATTAAATAAAATGTAATTAGTTTAATAAATGACCAGGAGAGGGTTGTATCATAAAAGGAAAAATATATAAGATAAATCACTGGTAATATCGTAATTGATAGCAGACTGTATCATTAAGATAGACGTCAAAAAGATTTATTTGTTCTGGCAACTATTATTTAGGTTTTAACGAAAGAAAATGGAATGCTAGAAATTTCAAGATTTTTAATTTAGTATTGTTGCATTTTCACATTAAAAGGCTGTTGTGAAGACAATTAACAATGTACAACAGTATAATTAGAAAATAAAAAAGTTCTTCTATCTTTAGACTGGTTTGTATGCAAATATATCCTTTTTTTAGATTGTTGTACCCCTATAACGTGTTGTGGCTGTAAATATTTTATATAAGAAAACATGATCATCGTGCAGGAATTTTCAATCGGTCGCAAAAGACTTCGTGTGGTTTCAATTAAGACATTTGTTGCATGATACATATATATTGAAATATTTCATTCATACTTTCAAATTCTGTTCAGGCAACATGTATTTGTTAAATGAGATAAACTGCCGTGTTTAAGAAATAATTTTATTTGTTATTGGGTAAGGCAGACTCTGTTTTTCACTAGAGGTCATTTTGAGGAGCGAGTAAAATAGACAACCTTATCATATAGGTTAATTTGATGAGCGTGTATAATATACAACGTTATAATATAGGTTAATTTGATGAGCGTGTAAAATAGACATTAACCTGTTGGTTAATTTGATGAGCGTGTAAAATAGACATTAACCTATAGGTTAATGTGATGAGCGTGTACAATTGACATTAACCTATAGGTTAATTTGATGAGCGTGTACAATAGACATTAACCTGTAGGTTAATTTGATGAGCGTGTACAATAGACATTAACCTATAGGTTAATTTGATGAACGTGTACAATGGACATTATCATACCGGTAGGTTAATTTGATGAGCGAATAAAGTAGACAATTTTATCATATAGATTTTTAAATAGAGAAATTAAGAAGAACACTTTCTCGTATAGGTTAATTTTGATGAATGTGTAAAATATACAACTTTATCCTAGAGGTTTATGTGATGGACTTATAATATAGACATATATATGTACAGAATTCTTTGAACAAACAATTCTAGAACGCTAAAAATATTCATATTATCATTCTAGGTTACTTCATCTTTGAAATAGAGAACACAACATTAAATTTAGCAACATGTTTTTTTATTCTAATATTGCGAAATAAAACAATGCTAGATTTTACTATGGATGAAATAACTACTTTAATACAATAATCCTAAAATATCAAATATATCATCCAAAAAAGAACAAATTAAAACACTTCTTCACACCATCTTTCTTTTCAATCGATCTCAGTATTAAAAATAAATACCATACTTTGAACATGTATTATGAGACATATCTTGAGTCAGAAGCATTCAGTTTACAAATAAATAATTCACTGATGAATAGTCAGAAGAGTTATAAGTAAATGTTCTCAAGAAGTTTGTTATCAATGCATCCACATCGTTGATCCTGACACATGAGAACTGTTTCATCACATTTTCGGATTATCGTGCTGATCATTGGTAGGTCAGGTCTAAATACAGGACGTGCAATACATGCTCCTTTTTCGCGTACATAGATACAGCGTGTTGACGGAGGACTGTTTACTTGTGCAGATGATGATGGCAACAATGGCAGCATAAAGATCAATGAAAGGAAAATATATCTTGTGATGACTGATTGTGGGCTTAACATCGTCTACATAGAAGGAAAAAAAAACAATAGCACTAATTCTGAATATCATATTAAAAGTATGAAAACGATTTACTGACAATCAACATAAACTATATGCTCAAGAATATCGTCTTGGAGATAAAATAGTTGCATCTAGGCCTGGAATTCAACTGACATAAAGTATTGCACGCAATGTTTCAATACAAATATTTTACAACAATCTCAACAAGTAGAAATAAACGCGTTGAAACATAATACATTTAAAGGTTTAATTCCCGCAAAAAATAGCTATCGAACGTTTTGAAAACAAAACGTTTTTTTTCCCCTGGTTTATTTCTTTGTCTTCTCTGTTTTGTATTTACCTTTGAAAAAGACTCATTAACAGTCGAAAGTGCTTAGACTTGGTAGTTACTAGCTTTGCACTGTTCTCTCTCCGTTTATTGCATTTAAGATAATATTCCGCTTATTCTAGGTATATAATAAAGATGTTTATTATGTTGTAAAACAGTATTTTTTAAACAAAATGTAAATGATGATCATTGCATCGTTCTTAGTTGATTATAAGGATATAAATATAGGACTTACTCATGTATTACCTCATTCAATTGAGATGTTACCTTACTTTCAAGCAAAAATAAAATAAAATTAGATAAATTCATTTAAAAAATAGAAATAACGAAATGGAAACAAACGAACCTTTTGTTCTGTTCTGTTAGCTCCCTCTATGATGCTGAAATCTGGAATGAAACGTTTTATTTCTGAACAGGTTAAGGAGCTACTTATTATATACACTTTATTCATCCTACGCTACACTTTATTTCCGCGACTTTCTATTTTAAGATTACTCTGGTAAAAAGGAAATGTCCTCTTAGCTTCTATTTATAGGAAGGTATTTCACAGTATTGATATACTATTATTGACTGGGAATTACGTATTTTTTTATTTGTTTAGAAATGGATTAGTTAATGGAATGTAACTATGTGTAGCATCACGCCCATATTTTGGAATTTTACTAATTATAACCTTACAGTGAAAATCCTCGCTAGTTGTCTTTTGAGATCTACATAATGCATAAGAAGGAAAGACATAAAAGAGAAGAAACAAGGAATGTATTTGAAAATGTTTTAATCATACAGACGGAATCAAAGCGTTTGTCCTAGAATAAAGTGTTAGAAAGGTGTATTTAATTCCATGTGGCGTTTTTCTCTCGGTTCAAATTTGTGTATTTACCCACGTTTATCTGTTGTTATATGTAATATTGTCCTAATATATCGGAACCGATCTGGTTTTTGTGTGTATTAAAAACTTTTAAGAACAATCATACTAACACCGATCTCATGTAGAAAGAATATGTAAGATGCCTTGATTTATATAGTATTACATTATTTACCTTGTGAGCACATTTCTCGTGGTTGTGCAAAATGCGTGCCTACGGCATTTTGAGTCGGTGTATATAGATAAATAAATATCACCGACATTGTTCTAGCAATAGGAAGTGATATTTCGTTATCCCAGTCTTGCATTCAAATAATCAGGTGTCTGTTATGTTTTCATTTTAAACTCTCAAGTAACGTCTTTGTAAAAATGTAATACATGTGTCATACTGTGTTGTATCTTTTTTATATCTTCTGAATATTATAATTTTAACTGATAACTATAACATAGACGCATGGCTTGCACCGTTAATAATGATTGTTGCTGTTCCTTTTTAATTATTAGTCTAGCGGTAACGGAAAATGGTTTACGAAGCAAACCAGCTGCTTATTACTAAGAACTGTATTTATTCTGCTACCGCTTGTTTAATGCTACCTTTCGACGCACTAGGTAATGCGCCTTTGTTCCTTAATTCCAATAACTAAAAAGTATTCTTTACTAGTTAGATTCCACTTGAACTTTAAACACTATAAATAAAAGATTGGTGCTTTCATGCACACCTGGTCATTTCTGGATTCTATATAGAGGTTGTCTAAGCATCACTTTGATTGTTTTCCTCTTATATAATGTACACATTTTAGAAAAGGAGATTTAAAAAAATACCTATTGCTTCAAAACCGAATGGTATTTTAATATTCCTTCAATTGACTGAATTGTATATTCTCTTTGTCTCATTTAATTTATTTTCAGACTTGATTGATATTTTTTATAAATACTAGGACATTCCAAAACTTCGTAAGGATTTATTAAATGACTGATGTTTAATGTGCAACAAAAACTAGGCAGGGAATAATTTGTACTTAATATGTTATCTTGAGACTATATCAGTAATTCAGTTGGGCGATAGTTTACAACTTTAACTTTTATTGTCAATAATATACAATGTTTCGTCAAGATCGTAACACACATTATTATTGTTTTGTATTTATGTAACATTTTGCCATTGATAGTGTTAGGCTCAACATAAATGATTTTGCAACTGTAAAATCATATCCTGTAGCATTGCTTCACACCAGACTTTGGCCTCAGTATTGTATATCTCTAATTTACCATACATAGTACTCTATATAGTATATCAGTAATCTGTCTGACGATGTCCTCAGTGTTATGTATAAAATATACAATAATATTTCCTCTATATGGTATTTCCATAACCTATCTGAAGATATTGTTCTCTATATGGTATGTCGCTAACTGACCACTATATGTCCTCTATATGGTTTATCTCAAACGGACCACCAATTGTCCTCCATATGTTACATCTACTTTCCCAGACCATGTCCTCAAAATGTTATCTATCGAATACGAAAGACCATGTCCTCAAAATGTTATCTATCGAATATGAAAGACCATGTCCTCAAAATGTTATCTATCGAATGTGAAAGATCATGTCCTCAAAATGTTATCTATCGAATATGAAAGACCATGTCCTCAAAATGTTATCTATCAATTATGAAAGACAATGTCCTCAAAATGTTATCTATCGAATATGAAAGACCATGTCCTCAAAATGTGTTATATCAAGTTGCCATACCATGTCCTCAAAATGTGTTATATCAAGTTGCCATACATAGTCCTCAAAATATTCTATATCTAGTTGCCATACCGTGTTCAAAACAATGCCATGTTCACATATAATAAAAATTACTTCATTCGATATTAGTTTAAAATGTTATCGTGTACAACATTACGGCACTACATTAAAAATATCTTCATACATATATATTATGAGGAAATCGTGTGTAACGTGATCACCACTAAATCAATGTATTTTAAAAGGAATACAATTTAACCTGATTGTTTCTCGTTTGCTTTTGTAAAAATAAAGTATTTATCATAACTGATTTGAAATCAGCAATAAAATATTTAGCAAAACTGCAAATACAGTATAGTTACACAGCGGATTGATTTTGTCGACTCTCGCTATGGAAACAATGACGAGTCCAAAGAAAAAGAAAAGCGATAATAAAGAGGGGATTGATAATCGATTAGTCGACCACAAATAGTGAGACTATGTCTAATATTTTTTTTAGTAAGGTCTTAGTAGTATCCATTGAAATAATATTGTAATAAGAGTAATTAGTTCCATTAATGGGTACAATTAACTGATTAATGTTAACAGCAACAAAATTATTAAAATATAGGAGAAAGAGATAAGCATTCATCCATTGAATCTAATCTGTTAATTAGATCTTGAGATTTCAGAAGGATAAAAATAACAATCGTTTACCTTACGCTGATGACAATAAAATTTAGTGTAATTTACATTTAAATTCAAATTGTACAAGAAATGGTGCATTTGTTTTGCGATTATCATCACCTTTTGTAGAATTGTAATTATCCATGTATATTTATATGCTGTGCTTGGTTGCATATGTCTTTGTAAGTGGCGGCAAAGAGAATAATTGAACCATTTACTGGTTTGTTTTAATAATTGTTTTAAACAGTTTTGTGAAGTTAAAAATAGTCGCCCATTCATATGTATATATACATTGAAACATGGAAAGAAACTCCTAATAGATAGATAGATACATAGATAGATAGATAGATAGATAGATAGATAGATAGATAGATAGATAGATAACCAATATAGTTTAGCATATGTGATTACATACAATGTTATCTCGTAGGTGAAGTTCTAAATTGATTACATCCACTTGATGAAATATATCGGCCATTCACTCATTTCAAACATGCAACTAAGAACTTCTTCTAAGTCGATAATGCACTGAGTATTACCACGTTTATGTGTCCAGTTATATTAAATATATACTTGAGAGCGCGTTCCAAAATATAAAAAAGTGAAATGATAAATTTTAAAATATTATTGTGAGAGATCACTACTTTACTAGCATTGCTTTTATTCTTATATATATATATATATATATATATATATATATATATATATATATATATATATATATATATATATATATATATATATAACAGAAATGTGTGCAAATATGTTTGTAAGCGGTTCTATGCAGAAATAACTTTAACCATTATTTTTTGGTTTGTTTTAATCAATGTTTAAATAGTTTAATAATTGTACTTAGAAATACTCGTATCAATAATATATATCCCGATGAATTGAAACATGCAATAGCAGGATAAATGCGTACTCAATTGCGGCGAGTACCGTTACGGCTATAAAGTTTGTATTGAATGAATGACGGATAAAGGTCATTGTGTAGGCGCAAAATGTGTCGAATACTATACTCTCAGCTCGAACTCAACTAAAGAGCATGTCCAGGAAAATTATTAATATCCTTATTATGACCTATTTCTGGCTCTCGCCTACATCTTACGCTAAATTTAGCTCCTTACGTAGATGTATGAATGCTCATGATTTATACCGTTTAAACTGTCTTCGATAAATTAAACTATATTGGTATATTTTAAATCTGAAGAAAAATATATAACGTAATAAGTTATTAGAACATGACTTTATATTTTTCCCCATTAACCATGTGATTGTTCAACTAGTACGTCAGAACGTTAACGAGTTTCAGACTTCTGACAGAGAAGTAGTTTTTCGCATCCTCTTTAAGACAAAGGTAGCAAAGTACTATGTACTTGCCACGGCGATATTTCGACTTGCTGAGCACAACGTTGTTCGGAAGAGCAAATATGTCACTCTCAAATTGAAAACTTTTTTCTTATACCAATGACGGAAAAGCATGTTCCTCTAAATATGTTTACATGATAAAATTAACGGTGAATAGACATTAGTATCCGGAACATTTGTTGTCGTGTAAGAATCACATTCTGTTATTTTGTCGGACATAAAAACAGTTGATGCATATTGGATAAACTGCATTCAAATGTGTGCTTATTGGATGTAAGTATCTTAGTATGGTTTTCACACATATATTGAGTGTACGTTCCAAACACATGTACCTGTTCCAATATTGTTCGATATAAAGTCTATCGTCCAAAAGAACCAGACTGTTTCAACTGAAATCTTTTAGATTATAGTCCAGTCATGAAAGAATCACATTGACGTCTCTGATGTCGTCCCAGCTTTGCAAAATACATGTCAAGATATGCACTGATTCTAATTTGACATCGGACGATTTGACCTACGAGGAAAACCAAATAAAAAGAAAAAATTTCAAAAAGGTTATAATTAAGAATTATTTCATTTGGTATTTGGTTAACATAATAGTTAAGATCGGAAATAACTCAGATGCATACCTCTAAACCCGTGCTTTTAATACTTTGATTTCAGTTTCATTCTAATTCAATTCTAAACGGAAACTGACATCCTCCTGTTAGAGATTGATGCTCTGAATAATGTTACGACATACATACTTAATACTAAATATTGCATTATAAGTGCATTCAATTCGAAACAGGATTAATCAGTTACGTTAATTCCAGATATGTTTAGTGGAATGGCCTACGACAATCAAAAGTTGAGTATATTGTTTTGTATTAAACAGTTCTGTTTCAAATGTATGTGTTAATAGTGAATTTACATTTGTCTGGTCGATCATATTGCATACAAATAAATAAATCTTACACACATCCTAAGAACGTTTCCTCTGTATGTATGTATGCATGCATGCACGCACGCACGCACGGACGCACGTACGTACGTACGTATATGTATGTATGTATGTATGTATGTATGTATGTATGTATGTATGTATGTATGTATGTATGTATGTATGTATGTATGTATGTATGTATGTATGTTGTGTTCCTCGTTTAATGTATGTTGCATTTAATGCTGTTAGAATATTTTAATTATTCCCCGAATGAAGCAATACTTTAATATACTCACATATTTTTCATACAAAAATTGATTTGAAATGTTTTTAGTTCATTAATTGATATATGTATAATCTATGGTATTTACATATTTTTCAAGGTGCAGAACGACTATAGAAATAAATTGTCTTTTTATGCATTGTTTAGTGTAAGTTGCAAAGTAAATCATAAGTATTTCCAAGTCCATAAACTTAAACACCTGCATGTGCTAACGGGGAGCACTTCTGTGTTGTTCATTTCCCGTTTATGGATGTTGGAATGAAGAATTTTATTTTAGTATCTTGAAAACAAGGCTTTTTTTCAAAGGTATATTTCTGATCAAGCAATCAAAAAGATGTCTAGCCAGTCAGTCCAACCGTTATCGCTTTATTTCACACCCACAAACACCCACCCACCCACACTCACACACACACGCACGCGCGTTATATATATATATATATATATATATATATATATATATATATATATATATATATATATATATATATATATATATACGAGGTGAAAATCGCATGTCTGTTAATAAGATTGATCCTTATACTGGATGAAAAAATGATCGTATTGTTTAGAAAATAATAGAAATCGGCGAGCAAATGTGAGTGGCAATCTCGTGTAGAACCATTCAACATCCCTACTAGTGTGATATTTGAACGTTTGCCTTTGTATTATTCTTACTAGAATATTGTTGATAATGCATATTTTATAGTCACTAAATGTAATTAATGAATATACTGTTTCTCGACCGGTATTTCTTGTATTCATTTTGGACTCCTCTTCACTATTAAATATCAATGGGGATGGTGTTGATATTGATATTTCTGAGTCGCTGGGTCTTTCACTTATATACTCTTGACTCATCTTACTACGATGCACTTTATTTCAAGTGATTAATGATTTTAAAAGTGTTCGGAACAACGGAAATTAATCTGACATTCTGTGAATGTCTGTAATTTATAATAGTAATGCAATTTAATTGCCTTCTAAGACACATTTGTTTCTATCTTTTCCTATAATTATGTACGTAATTGGATGTATTTACTTATTTGGAATCTTGAATGGGAGAAAACAGTCATGTTAACTAAATTGATGAATGTAATACAAACCAACAGTTTCAAACAATTGCATCATATAGATGAATAAGAACTCTGAATTATTTCAATAGGAACCTAGGATCCTTCTTAAAACCGGTAATAGTAGTAAGGACATCATATCGATAGCAATCTAAACATGTTTGTATTTCACCACCCTGTATAACGTATTAGGTAAAAGTTAAATGTAAACGTTTTTGCACAATATAACATTTCTTACGCTGTGACATTCAATTAATGAACACTGTAGTATACAAATTAAAATTTATCAAACGGCATATATTATTCACACGATCAGACGAGAGAGAGAGAGAGAGAGAGAGAGAGAGAGAGAGAGAGAGAGAGAGAGAGAGAGAGAGAGAGAGAGAGAAAGAGAGGCCAAGTGAACGCATTGCTGTTTTGGTATTCTATGTGATTTCACCAGCATAGTGTATATGCTTTAGTGTCTGACGTTCCGGGAATGTCAGTGTATATTTCCACGCCAGCTATCGTATTATCATCAGTTTCCTCAGACATCCAATGCGTAACTAGTTCAGGTTCTTGACATGGTATCTGAATCCTTTAAGGCTTCGCAAACAAATATCAGGGTTGGCCACATCGGCGTTGAAGACAGTTTTGCTTGTTGGCTTTTGCCTCTGCATTCCCACATATTTGATAGTAGTCGTAGTCTGCCAAAAAGCATTCATGCTTTTACCATTATGGTGTTGCTTTCATCGTCGATATGAACTGCTCGCCACTTACTGTTAACCAGGTTTTTGAATCACGTCTCTCATCTTGACGTTGAATGTGGTACCGAAATTGTCGCAATCTGAATAGAAATTATCCGTACTCTGTGACATGTCAGACGCAGATTTAACATTCAAGTGAGAATCATCATTGGCTCTTCATTGATTTGTGAATGTAGATGTGATATTTTGAACTGATATAGCCGTCTTAAATATTATTTAGCTTGTCAGTGAGCAGTGCTGTATTATCAGCACGCATTATTGGAGATGTCCCTTATCCCTATACACCTGATATTGTCAACAATGTATCATTGATGTTATTCATTATCTTTCCATCCTTGAATCTTGCATACGTGTTTATGTACTATCGTGTAAACAGTTCTTTTCTAGCTCATGTTTCTCATTCAGAAATCTCTATGGCAGATTCATTCTCAGCAAATAATCATCATGTCTTCGTGTGGTTGGAGTGAAAGTTTCGAATGCAGCTGCATACACGTGCTTTTTGGATTTGTGTCTCAGTTTGCTATCATTGCTAGATTGTTTTGGTTTGATAATGAGAGTCCTGTATTGGGAAGATATTACTCGAACTAAGTAATTAGGCAAATACTACTATCAAATTTCATAATGTAAAATGTTCTCAAGACAGTATATTAGAATGGATTGGTTACATAAGATGTATCCTACCTATTTTAACGTTATAGGTTGTTCTTATGTCACGCATTAAAACAATGTGCATTAAGTATTCGTGAGACAATTTAAATTCGTATTATCAAATACCTGTCTGCGGTTTAGAAAAGGTTTATGATGAATTCGACAAATGTAAAGTTAGAAGAAAAAAACAATATTTAAGTATGCAATTGAAGGCTCGTGAATGCGTAGGCACTAGTTGATTAGAGGTTAATTATTTAATGTATTTGAGTATTTAAGAACCTTCAGTTGACTAAACGTTTTGTCTTTAGGTCCTTGGAAACAATTATCTCAAGTTGCCTGTTTGGTATCCTAATTTGTTAGACTATGTCCTCAAATTGTTATATATCTAATTTGCCATACCGTATCCGTCATATCCTATATATCTGTAATTTGTCAGACCATGTCCTCCATATGCTGTATCCATAATTTACAAAACATTTTCCTCTAAATGCTCTATCCATAACTAACCAGACCATCTCCTCTAAATGTTATATTTCCAATTTGCCAGAACATGTTCTGAATTTTTTATGTCCCTAATATTCCAGACCATATCTTCCGTATGATATATGTCTATTCAGCCACGTTTTCTTTCTTGAACTGAAGTGTCTTGAAAGAAGCTTTATTAAGCGATTTGATTTTTTGAATCCCATAATCATCAGGATTGTCCATCGTATTGGAAATCGTGACAAATTAGCCTTGAAAATCAATCAACTTTTCAGGATCTTCACAGCTCAAGTAGCCATGTAATATTTGAATACATAATTGTAATGACGTACATACAAATATGCTAGTACATGAAATCATATCGCATACAATTAAATAAAATGTAAAAGAAAATCGTGTGCTAGAAATTTTAAGATTTTTAATTTAGTATTGTTGCATTTTCACACGAAAAAGTTGATGTGAAAACAATTAACAATGTACTGTTACGTGCTTAGGCTTGAATAAACAGTAACATAGAAAGGTTAAAAATAACAAGCTTGTACAAACTTAATAAACAATTTATTGAGCACAAATATTTTCAAGAAAAGAAAAATAAACTTATGGTTACAGGTATTTCTAATTCTCTGGTTAGGTGTGATTCCGTAGTTTTCAGTTGATCAATCGGTCGCAAAAGATTTAATTTTTTTTCAATTAAGAAATTTGTTGCACGATACATATATAATGAAATATTTCATTCATAATTTCAAATTCTATTCAGGCAACATGAATTTTTTAAATGAGATAAACTGCTGTGTTTAAGAAATAATTTTATTTGTTATTGGGTAAGGCAGACACTGTTTCCCAATAGATTTCAGTTTGATGAGCGAGTAAAATAGACAACCTTTTCATATAGGTTAATTTGATGAGCGTGTATAATATACACCGTTATCATATAGGTTATTTTGATGAGCGTGTAAAATATACAACCTTATCATATAGGTCATATAGGCTAATTTGATGAGCGTATATAATATACAACGTTATCATATAGGTTAATTTGATGAGCGTGTACAATAGACATTAACCTATAGGTTAATTTGATGAGCGTGTGCAATAGACATTATCATATAACGGTACGTTAATTTGACGAGCGAATAAAGTAGACAATTTTATCATATATATTTTTTAATAGAGAAGTTAAGAAGAACACTTTCTAATATGGGTTAATTTTGATGAATGAGTAAAACTAAACAACTTTATCCTAGAGGTTCATGTGATGGTCTTATAATATAGACATATATATATGTACAGAACGCTTTTCCCAAAGAATTATACAACTCTAAAAATATTCATATTATCATTCTAGGTTACTTCATCTTTGAAATAGAGAACACAACATTAAATTTAGCAACATGTTTTTTTATTCTAATATTGCGAAATAAAACAATGCTAGATTTTACTATGGATGAAATAACTACTTTAATACAATAATCCTAAAATATCAAATATATCATCCAAAAAAGAACAAATTAAAACACTTCTTCACACCATCTTTCTTTTCAATCGATCTCAGTATTAAAAATGAATACCATACTTTGAACATGTATTATGAGACATATCTTGAGTCACAACCATTCAGGTTAAAAATAAATAATTCACAGATGAATAGTCAGAAGAGTTATAAGTAAATGTTCTCAAGAAGGTTTTTAGTAATGCATCCACATTGTTGATCCTGACAAATGAGAACCGTTCCATCACACATTCGGATTCTCTTGCTGAACATTGGTAGGTCAAGTCTACGTACACGACTTGGAACACATGCTCCTTGTTCAGGTTTATAGATACAGCGTGGTGACGGAGGACTAATTACTTGTGCAGATGCTGATGGCAGCAATAACGGTACAAAGATCAAGGAAAGGAAAATACATCCTGTGATGACTGATTTTGAGCTTGACATCATCTGCATAGAAGGAAAAAATATACAATGTAACTGACATAAAGTAGTGTACGCAGTGATTCAAACCAGAGATGGGATATTCTCACAGCAGCTAGTATATATATATATATATATATATATATATATATATATATATATATATATATATATATATATATATATATATATCTTGTAGTTACCTAGCCTGAGCACTACTGATACAATACTTTTTTTCGTTCATGGCTGTCTCTCTTGACACTTCTGTTAAAAATAAAATTAATTTGTTTTTTTACAGCAGACTCATTTTCGTTTAATTTATTGTCTAAATTTGCTTAGTAGTCTATAAACACTACTATAACAATGAAATATCCGGGATATAATTGTGCTTATATTTCTAGGTCAATACAAATAGTTTACAACAACCTCAACAAGTAGGAATAAAGAGTTGAAATATAATACATTTAAAGGTTTAATTCCTGTAGAAAACAGCCATGTAACGGTTTGCAAACAAAACGTGTTTTTTCTGGTTTATTTTTGTGTCTTATCCGTTGTTTTGTTGCTTTTGAAAAAGACTCATTAAGAGTCGAAAGTTCTTAGGCTAGGTAGTTACTAGCATTGAATTGTTCGCTGTCCGTGTATTGCAGTTAAGATAATATTCCGCTTATTCTAGATATATAATACAAATGTATATTATGTTGTAAAACAGTTTTTCTTTATACACAAAATGTAAATGATGATCATTGCATAGTTCTTAGTTAATTATAGTGATATAAATATAGGACTTACTCATGTATTACCTCATTCAATTGAGATGTTACCTTACTTTCAAGCAAAAATAAAATAAAATTAGATAAATTCATTTAAAAAAAAAGAAATAACGAAATGAAAACACACGAACCTTTTGTTCTGTTCTGTTAGTTCCCTCTATGATGCTGAAATCTGGAATGAAACGTTTTATTTCTGAACAGGTTAAGGAGCTACTTATTATATACACTTGATTCATCCTACGCTACACTTTATTTCCGCGACTTTCTATTTTAAGATTACTCTGGTAAAAAGGAAATGTCCTCTTAGCTTCTATTTATAGGAAGGTATTTCACAGTATTGATATACTATTATTGACTGGGAATTACGTATTTTTTTATTTGTTTAGAAATGGATTAGTTAATGGAATGTAACTATGTGTAGCATCACGCCCATATTTGGAATTTTACTAATTATAACCTTACAGTGAAAAGCCTCGCTAGTTGTCTTTTGAGATCTACATAATGCATAAGAAAGAAAGACATAAAAGAGAAGAAACAAGGAATGTATTTGAAAATGTTTTAATCATACAGATGGAATCAAAGCGTTTGTCCTAGAATAAAGTGTTAGAAAGGTGTATTTAATTCCATGTGGCGTTTTTCTCTCGGTTCAAATTTGTGTATTTACCCACGTTTCTCTGTTGTTATATGTAATATTGTCCAATTATATCGGAACCGATCTGGTTTTTGTGTGTGTTAAAAACTGTTAAGAACAATCATACTAACACCGATCTCATGTAGAAAGAATATGTAAGATGCCTTGATTTATATAGTATTACATTATTTACCTTGTGAGCACATGTCTCGTGGTTGTGCAAAATGCGTGCCTACGGCATTTTGAGTCGGTGTATATAGATAAATAAATATCACCGACATTGTTCTAGCAATAGGAAGTGATATTTCGTTATCCCAATCTTGCATTCAAATAATCAGGTGTCTGTTATGTTTTCATTTTAAACTCTCAAGTAACGTCTTTGTAATAATGTAATACATGTGTCATACTGTGTTGTATCTTTTTTATATCTTCTGAATATCATAATTTTAACTGATAACTATAACATAGACGCATGGCTTGCACCGTTAATAATGATTCTTGCAGTTCCTTTTTAATTATTAGTCTAGCGGTAACGGAAAATGGTTTACGAAGCCAACCAGCTGCTTATTACTAAGAACTGTATTTATTCTGCTACCGCTTGTTTAATGCTACCCTTTTTGTTCCTTAAATTCCAATAACTAAAAAGCATTCTTTACTAATTAGATTCCACTTGAACTTTAAACACTATAAATAAAAGATTGGTGCTTTCATGCACACCTGGTCATTTCTGGATTCTGTATAGAGGTTGTCTAAGCATCACTTTGATTATTTTCCTCTTATATAATGTACATATTTTAGTAAAGGAGATTTAAAAAAATACCTATTGCTTCTAAACCGTATGGTATTTCAATATTCCTTCAATTTACTGAATTGTATATTCTCTTTGTCTCATTTAATTTATTTTCAGACTTGATTGATATTTTTTTATAAGTACTAGGACATTCCAAAACTTCGTAAGGATTTATTAAATGACTGATGTTTAATGTGCAACAAAAACTAGGCAGGGAATAATTTGTACTTAATATGTTATCTTGAGACTATATCAGTAATTCAGTTGGGCGATAGTTTACAACTTTAACTTTTATTGTCAATAATATACAATGTTTCGTCAAGATCGTAACACACATTATTATTGTTTTGTATTTATGTAACATTTTGCCATTGATAGTGTTAGGCTCAACATAAATGATTTTGCAACTGTAAAATCATATCCTGTAGCATTGCTTCACACCAGACTTTGGCCTCAGTATTGTATATCTCTAAGTTACCATACATAGTACTCTATATGGTATATCAGTAATCTGTCTGACGATGTCCTCAGTGTTATGTATAAAATATACAATAATATTTCCTCTATATGGTATTTCCATAACCTATCTGAAGATATTGTTCTCTATATGGTATGTCGCTAACTGACCACTATATGTCCTCTATATGGTTTATCTCAAACGGACCACCAATTGTCCTCCATATGTTATATCTACTTTCCCAGACCATGTCCTCAAAATGTTATACATCGAATACGAAAGACCATGTCCTCAAAATGTTATCTATCGAATATGAAAGACCATGTCCTCAAAATGTTATCTATCGAATATGAAAGATCATGTCCTTAAAATGTTATCTATCGAATATGAAAGACCATGTCCTCAAAATGTTATCTATCAATTATGAAAGACCATGTCCTCAAAATGTTATCTATCGAATATGAAAGACCATGTCCTTAAAATGTTATCTATCGAATATGAAAGACCATGTCCTCAAAATGTTATCTATCGAATATGAAAGACCATGTCCTCAAAATGTGTTATATCAAGTTGCCATACCATGTCCTCAAAATGTTCTATATCTAGTTGCTATACATTGTCCTGAAAATATTCTATATCTAGTTGCCATACCGTGTTCAAAACAAGGCCATGTTCACATATAAAAAAATTACTCCATTCGATATTAGTTTAAAATGTTATCGTGTACAACATTACGGCGCTACATTAAAAATAGCTTCATACATGTATATTATGAGGAAATCGTGTGTAACGTGATCACCACTAAATCAATGTATTTTAAAAGGAATACAATTTAACCTGATTGTTTCTCGTTTGCTTTTGTAAAAATAAAGTATTTATCATAACTGATTTGAAATCAGCAATAAAATATTTAGCAAAACTGCAAATACAGTATAGTTACACAGCGGATTGATTTTGTCGACTCTCGCTATAGAAACAATGACGAGTCCAAAGAAAAAGAAAAGCGATAATAAAGAGGGGATTTATTATCGATTAGTCGACCACAAATAGTGAGACTATGTCTAATATTTTTTTTAGTAAGCTCTTAGTAGTATCCATTGAAATAATATTGTAATAAGAGTAATTAGTTCCATTAATGGGTACAATTAACTGAATAATGTTAACAGCAACAAAATTATTAAAATATAGGAGAAAGGGATAAGCATTCATCCATTGAATCTAATCTGTTAATTAGATCTTGAGATTTCAGAAGGATAAAAATAACAATCGTTTACCTTACGCTGATGACAATCAAATTTAGTGTAATTTACATTTAAATTCAAATTGTACAAGAAATGGTGCATTTTTTTTGCGATTATCATCACCTTTTGTAGAATTGTAATTATCCATGTATATTTATATGCTGTGCTTGGTTGCATATGTCTTTGTAAGTGGCGGCAAAGAGAATAATTGAACCATTTATTGGTTTGTTTTAATAATTGTTTTAAACAGTTTTGTGAAGTTAAAAATAGTCGCCCATTCATATGTATATATACATGGAAACATGGAAAGAAACTCCTAATAGATAGATAGATAGATAGATAGATAGATAGATAGATAGATAGATAGATTTATAACCAATATAGTTTAGCATATGTGATTACATGTAATGTTATCTCGTAGGTGAAATTCTAAATTGATTACATCCACTTGATGAAATATATCGGCCATTCACTCATTTCAAACATGCAACTAAGAACTTCTTTCAAGTCGATAATGCACTGAGTATTACCACGTTTATGTGTCCAGTTATATTAAATATATACTTGAGAGCGCGTTCCAAAATATAAAAAAGTATAATGATAAATTTTAAAATATTATTGTGAGAGATCACTACTTTACTAGTATTGCATTTATTCTTATATATATATATATATATATATATATATATATATATATATATATATATATATATATATATATATATATATATATTTATAAAACAGAAATGTGTGCAAATATGTTTGTAAGCGGTTCTATACAGAAATAACTTTAACCATTATTTTATGGTTTGTTTTAATCAATGTTTAAATAGTTTAATAATTGTACTTAGAAATACTCGTATCACTAATATATATCCCGATGAATTGAAACATGCAATAGCAGGATAAATGCGTACTCAAATGCGGCGAGTACCGTTACGGCTATAAAGTTTGTATTAAATGAATGACGGATAAAGGTCATTGTGTAGGCGCAAAATGTGTCGAATACTATACTCTCAGCTCGAACTCAACTAAAGAGCATGTCCAGGAAAATTATTAATATCCTTATTATGACCTATTTCTGGCTCTCGCCTGCATCTTACGCTAAATTTAGTTCCTTACGTAGATGTATGAATGCTCATGATTTATACCGTTTAAACTGTCTTCGATAAATTAAACTATATTGGTATATTTTAAATCTGAAGAAAAATATATAACGTAATAAGTTATTAGAACATGACTTTATATTTTTCCCCATTAACCATGTGATTGTTCAACTAGTACGTCAGAACGTTAACGAGTTTCAGACTTCTGACAGAGAAGTAGTTTTTCGCATCCTCTTTAAGACAAAGGTAGCAAAGTACTATGTACTTGCCACGGCGATATTTCGACTTGCTGAGCACAACGTTGTTCGGAAGAGCAAATATGTCACTCTCAAATTGAAAACTTTTTTCTTATACCAATGACGGAAAAGCATGTTCCTCTAAATATGTTTACATGATAAAATTAACGGTGAATAGACATTAGTATCCGGAACATTTGTTGTCGTGTAAGAATCACATTCTGTTATTTTGTCGGACATAAAAACAGTTGATGCATATTGGATAAACTGCATTCAAATGTGTGCTTATTGGATGTAAGTATCTTAGTATGGTTTTCACACATATATTGAGTGTACGTTCCAAACACATGTACCTGTTCCAATATTGTTCGATATAAAGTCTATCGTCCAAAAGAACCAGACTGTTTCAACTGAAATCTTTTAGATTATAGTCCAGTCATGAAAGAATCACATTGACGTCTCTGATGTCGTCCCAGCTTTGCAAAATACATGTCAAGATATGCACTGATTCTAATTTGACATCGGACGATTTGACCTACGAGGAAAACCAAATAAAAAGAAAAAATTTCAAAAAGGTTATAATTAAGAATTATTTCATTTGGTATTTGGTTAACATAATAGTTAAGATCGGAAATAACTCAGATGCATACCTCTAAACCCGTGCTTTTAATACTTTGATTTCAGTTTCATTCTAATTCAATTCTAAACGGAAACTGACATCCTCCTGTTAGAGATTGATGCTCTGAATAATGTTACGACATACATACTTAATACTAAATATTGCATTATAAGTGCATTCAATTCGAAACAGGATTAATCAGTTACGTTAATTCCAGATATGTTTAGTGGAATGGCCTACGACAATCAAAAGTTGAGTATATTGTTTTGTATTAAACAGTTCTGTTTCAAATGTATGTGTTAATAGTGAATTTACATTTGTCTGGTCGATCATATTGCATACAAATAAATAAATCTTACACACATCCTAAGAACGTTTCCTCTGTATGTATGTATGCATGCATGCACGCACGCACGCACGGACGCACGTACGTACGTACGTATATGTATGTATGTATGTATGTATGTATGTATGTATGTATGTATGTATGTATGTATGTATGTTGTGTTCCTCGTTTAATGTATGTTGCATTTAATGCTGTTAGAATATTTTAATTATTCCCCGAATGAAGCAATACTTTAATATACTCACACATTTTTCATACAAAAATTGATTTGAAATGTTTTTAGTTCATTAATTGATATATGTATAATCTATGGTATTTACATATTTTTCAAGGTGCAGAACGACTATAGAAATAAATTGTCTTTTTATGCATTGTTTAGTGTAAGTTGCAAAGTAAATCATAAGTATTTCCAAGTC
Organism: Unio pictorum; assembly: GCA_030141615.1. Lineage (NCBI taxonomy): Eukaryota > Metazoa > Mollusca > Bivalvia > Unionida > Unionidae > Unio > Unio pictorum. The sequence goes on along the minus strand of JARLTB010000023.1, from coordinate 3,375,563 downwards.
CATAAACTTAAACACCTGCATGTGCTAACGGGGAGCACTTCTGTGTTGTTCATTTCCCGTTTATGGATGTTGGAATGAAGAATTTTATTTTAGTATCTTGAAAACAAGGCTTTTTTTCAAAGGTATATTTCTGATCAAGCAATCAAAAAGATGTCTAGCCAGTCAGTCCAACCGTTATCGCTTTATTTCACACCCACAAACACCCACCCACCCACACTCACACACACACGCACGCGCGTTATATATATATATATATATATATATATATATATATATATATATATATACGAGGTGAAAATCGCATGTTTGTTAATAAGATTGATCCTTATACTGGATGAAAAAATGATCGTATTGTTTAGAAAATAATAGAAATCGGCGAGCAAATGTGAGTGGCAATCTCGTGTAGAACCATTCAACATCCCTACTAGTGTGATATTTGAACGTTTGCCTTTGTATTATTCTTACTAGAATATTGTTGATAATGCATATTTTATAGTCACTAAATGTAATTAATGAATATACTGTTTCTCGACCGGTATTTCTTGTATTCATTTTGGACTCCTCTTCACTATTAAATATCAATGGGGATGGTGTTGATATTGATATTTCTGAGTCGCTGGGTCTTTCACTTATATACTCTTGACTCATCTTACTACGATGCACTTTATTTCAAGTGATTAATGATTTTAAAAGTGTTCGGAACAACGGAAATTAATCTGACATTCTGTGAATGTCTGTAATTTATAATAGTAATGCAATTTAATTGCCTTCTAAGACACATTTGTTTCTATCTTTTCCTATAATTATGTACGTAATTGGATGTATTTACTTATTTGGAATCTTGAATGGGAGAAAACAGTCATGTTAACTAAATTGATGAATGTAATACAAACCAACAGTTTCAAACAATTGCATCATATAGATGAATAAGAACTCTGAATTATTTCAATAGGAACCTAGGATCCTTCTTAAAACCGGTAATAGTAGTAAGGACATCATATCGATAGCAATCTAAACATGTTTGTATTTCACCACCCTGTATAACGTATTCGGTAAAAGTTAAATGTAAACGTTTTTGCACAATATAACATTTCTTACGCTGTGACATTCAATTAATGAACACTGTAGTATACAAATTAAAATTTATCAAACGGCATATATTATTCACACGATCAGACGAGAGAGAGAGAGAGAGAGAGAGAGAGAGAGAGAGAGAGAGAGAGAGAGAGAGGCCAAGTGAACGCATTGCTGTTTTGGTATTCTATGTGATTTCACCAGCATAGTGTATATTCTTTAGTGTCTGAAGTTCCGGGAATGTCAGTGTATATTTCCACGCCATCTATCGTATTATCATCAGTTTCCTCAGACATCCAATGCGTAACTAGTTCAGGTTCTTGACATGGTATCTGAATCCTTTAAGGCTTCGCAAACAAATATCAGGGTTGGCCACATCGGCGTTGAAGACAGTTTAGCTTGTTGGCTTTTGCCTCTGCATTCCCACATATTTGATAGTAGTCTGCCAAAAAGCATTCATGCTTTAACCATTCTTGTGTTGCATTCATCGTCGATTTGAACTGCTCGCCACTTACTGTGTAAGGCTTTCCTGGTCCAGGTTTTTGAATCACGTCTCTCATCTTGACGTTGAATGTGGTACCGAAATTGGCGCAATCTGAATAGAAATTATCCGTACTCTGTGACATGTCAGACGCAGATTTAACATTCAAGTGAGAATCATCATTGGCTCCTCATTGATTTGTGAATGTAGATGTGATATTTTGAACTGATATAGCCGTCTTAAATAATATTTAGCTTGTCAGTGAGCAGTGCTGTATTATCAGCACGCATTATTGGAGATGTCCCTTATCCCTATACACCTGATATTGTCAACAATGTATCATTGATGTTATTCATTATCTTTCCATCCTTGAATCTTGCATACGTGTTTATGTACTATCGTGTAAACAGTTCTTTTCTAGCTCATGTTTCTCATTCAGAAATCTCTATGGCAGATTCATTCTCAGCAAAAAATCATCATGTCTTCGTGTGGTTGGAGTGAAAGTTTCGAATGCAGCTGCATACACGTGCTTTTTGGATTTGTGTCTCAGTTTGCTATCATTGCTAGATTGTTTTGGTTTGATAATGAGAGTCCTGTATTGGGAAGATATTCCTCGAACTGAGTAATTACGCAAATACTACTATCAAATTTCATAATGTAAAATATTCTCAAGACAGTATATTAGAATGGATTGGTTACATAAGATGTATCCTACCTATTTTTACGTTAAAGGGTGTTCTTATGTCACGCATTAAAACAATGTGCATTAAGTATTCGTGAGACAATTTAAATACGTATTATGAAATACCTGTCTGCGGTTTAGAAAAGGTTTATGATGAATTCGACAAATGTAAAGTTAGAAGAAAAAAACAATATTTAAGTATGCAATTGAAGGCTCGTGAATGCGTAGGGAATAGTTGATTAGAGGTTAAATATTTAATGTATTTGAGTATTTAAGAACCTTCAGTTGACTAAACGTTTTGTCCTGAGGTCCTTGGAAACAATTATCTCAAGTTGCCTGTTTGGTATCCTAATTTGTTAGACTATGTCCTCAAATTGTTATATATCTAATTTGCCATACCGTATCCGTCATATCCTATATATCTGTAATTTGTCAGACCATGTCCTCCATATGCTGTATCCATAATTTACAAAACATTTTCCTCTAAATGCTCTATCCATAACTAACCAGACCATCTCCTCTAAATGTTATATTTCCAATTTGCCAGAACATGTTCTGAATTTTTTATGTCCCTAATATTCCAGACCATATCTTCCGTATGATATATGTCTATTCAGCCACGTTTTCTTTCTTGAACTGAAGTGTCTTGAAAGAAGCTTTATTAAGCGATTTGATTTTTTGAATCCCATAATCATCAGGATTGTCCATCGTATTGGAAATCGTGACAAATTAGCCTTGAAAATCAATCAACTTTTCAGGATCTTCACAGCTCAAGTAGCCATGTAATATTTGAATACATAATTGCACTGACGTACATACAACTATGCTAGTACATGAAATCATATCGCATACAATTAAATAAAATGTAAAAGAAAATCGTGTGCTAGAAATTTTAAGTACAGAACGCTTTTCACAAAGAATTATACAATTCTAAAAATACTCATATTATCATTCTAGGTTACTTCATCTTTGAAATAGAGAACACAACATTAAATTTAGCAACATGTTTTTTATTCTAATATTGCGAAATAAAACAATGCTAGATTTTACTATGGATGAAATAACTACTTTAATACAATAATCCTAAAATATCAAATATATCATCCAAAAAAGAACAAATTAAAACACTTCTTCACACCATCTTTCTTTTCAATCGATCTCAGTATTAAAAATGAATACCATACTTTGAACATATATTATGAGACATATCTTGAGTCACAACCATTCAGGTTAAAAATAAATAATTCACAGATGAATAGTCAGAAGAGTTATAAGTAAATGTTCTCAAGAAGGATTTTAGTAATGCATCCACATTGTTGATCCTGACAAATGAGAACTGTTCCATCACACATTCGGATTCTCTTGCTGAACATTGGTAGGTCAAGTCTACGTACACGACTTAGAACACATGCTCCTTGTTCAGGTTTATAGATACAGCGTGGTGACGGAGGACTAATTACTTGTGCAGATGCTGATGGCAACAATAACGGTACAAAGATCAAGGAAAGGAAAATACATCCTGTGATGACTGATTTTGAGCTTGACATCATCTGCATAGAAGGAAAAAATATACAATGTAACTGACATAAAGTAGTGTACGCAGTGATTCAAACGAGAGATGGGATATTCTCACAGCAGCTCATATATATATATATATATATATATATATATATATATATATATATATATATATATAGATATATATATATATATATATATATATATATATATATGTTAATAATAAATTAATTTGTTTATTTTACAGCAGACTCATTTTCGTTTAATTTATTGTCTAAATTTGCTTAGTAGTCTATAAACACTACTATAACAATGAAATATCCGGGATATAATTGTGCTTATATTTCTAGGTCAATACAAATAGTTTACAACAACCTTAACAAGTAGGAATAAAGAGTTGAAATATAATACATTTAAAGGTTTAATTCCTGTAGAAAACAGGCATGTAACGGTTTGCAAACATAACGTGTTTTTTCTGGTTTATTTTTGTGTCTTATCTGTTGTTTTGTTGCTTTTGAAAAAGACTCATTAAGAGTCGAAAGTTCTTAGGCTAGGTAGTTACTAGCATTGAATTGTTCGCTGTCCGTGTATTGCAGTTAAGATAATATTCCGCTTATTCTATATATATATAATACAAATGTATATTATGTTGTAAAACAGTTTTTCTTTATATGTATGTATGTATGTATGTATGTATGTATGTATGTATGTATGTATGTATGTATGTATGTATGTATGTATGTATGTATGTTCTTTTCCTCTTTTTATGTATGTTGCATTTTAGTCTGTTACAATATTTTAATTATTCCCCGAATGAAGCAATACTTTAATATACTCACAAATCTTTCATACAAAAATTGATTTGAAATGTTTTAGTTCATTAATTGATATATGTATAATCTATGGTATTTACATATTTTTCAAGGTGGAGAACGACTATAGAAGGAAATTGTCTTTTTATGCATTGTTTACTGTAAATTGCAAAGTAAATCATAAGTATTTTTAAGTCCATAAACTTAAACACCTGCATGTGCCCGTGCTAACGGGGAGCACTTCTGTATTGTTCATTTCCCGTTTATGGATGTTGGAATGAAGAATGTTATTTTAGTAGCTTATAAACTAGGCTTTTTTTAAAGGTGTATTTCTGATTAAGCAATCAGAAAGATGTCTATCCAGTCAGTCCAACCGCTATCGCTTTATTTCAAACCAAACACACACCCACACACACGCACGCACGCATGGACGCACGCACACACTACCCCATATATATATATATATATATATATATATATATATATATATATATATATATATATATATATATATATATATATATACATATATATATATATATATATATATATATATATATATACATATATATATATATATATATATATATATATATATATATATATATATATATATATATATATATATATATATATATATATATATATATATATATATATATATGTGTGTGTGTGTGTGTGGTCCAAGGTTGACATTGCCGGGGTGGGAGTGGGAGACAAGCTCCCCACTCCTCCAAAAATGCCCCATAGGGCTTGCGACTCTGATCGCCTCTGTCAACTAAAATTCAGCTCCTGGCCTTCGCGAGTGGCTTAGCTTCTAAGTCCGGCGGACAATATTTTCACTGACATTAGAAGGGGTGAAGGCGGCCACTGGCGCCTTAAAACCAGTCGCTTCGGGTAGATCGGGCTCGTAAACCTTGAATGGTAGCTCATCTAGGAGAAGGAAAACTCTGATCCCAAACCTCCGCTGCCTTGCGGCTATACCCATTCACGGGAAGGCTAAGGGAGTAAACCCCGACAGAAAATCCGGAGACTGAGTCCCTAAGGCGGTCTGACGTTGACTTCAACGTCATTCCGGCAACTTCTGCGACGCCGTTGGTGCCAAGCTGTAGCGACATTTGTCGTTCCCTTGGGTCCACCAGCTGCGTAGAGAGGGGGGATCTGCTGCATGGGCAACAGCTGATGCTCCATTCTAGACTGCCCAGGCTTTGTAGCTGGAGAGGACACTCCAGCGTCGTCTTAAGGCTTCGGCACAACACGGGAAGCAGCAGTCTACCGGTTATAAACCATAGCTCGATTGGCGTAGAACTTGGCGCCAGGGGCTGCTTTCGACGGTGGGAGAGATCGCCATGTCTCATTGGAAGCTACCGCCCTCCTCAAACTGGGCAGCCCCCAGTCAATAAGGTACTTTCCGCCACGGCCTGCCTGCTTCACTGGGTGCGTGGAGCTTAGAGAACCATCTCGACAAGCAGGCCAAAAAACTCTGCACCAAGCAAGATACAAAGAGGAAACAAGAAGACTCCAGCTCTTCGTTTCGCAATCTGGTACATCAGAACCTTGTGCCCTGGACTCACCACTGACCTGCAGAAGATTAACGACGCACGGAAGACTGCCGTCATTGACAGAGAACTCTCCCGACTGAATGTCGAAATTGCCTGTCTTCAAGAGACCCGACTGGCCGACAGCGGCACCATAAGGGAAGCCAACTACACCTTATTCTGGCAACTAAAACCATCACACGAACCCAGACAGCATAGTGTCGGCTTCGCTGTAAAGAACACCCTCGTCGGTTTCATTGAGCCTCCATCATCAGGCACTGAGAGGATCCTTGCCCTCCGGCTATCAACATCCTCAGGCCCAGCCAACATCTTCAGCGTGTATGCCCCAACCCTCTACTCAAACCCAGAAAAAAAGACTAGTTCTACTATGCTCTGGATCAAGCAATATCAAACATCCCCAGTACCGAGGGCCTCTACCTACTAGGAGACTTCAATGCGCGGGTGGGAGCTAACTACGAGGCATGGCCCACCTGTCTCGGCCCGCACGGAAAAGGCAAAATCAACGAGAATGTCCAGCGACTACTGGAGATGTGCTGCACTCACAGCTTATGTGTGACCAACACCTTCTTCGAATGCAAGGAGATCCACCAGGTATCATGGAGACACCCACGTTCCCGCCACTGGCACCAGCTAGATCAAGTCATCACCAGGTTCGCGGAACTAGCCAGCGTTCTTTTTACCCGCAGCTGCCACAGTGCCGACTGTGACACAGACCACTCCGTTGTGGACATCAAGGTGCGAATAATACCCAAGAAACTGCACCACGCCAAGAATGGTCGCCCACGTATTAACACCTGCTGTGCAAGCAATCCAGAGAAGACACAGCAGTTCATCTGCAAACCTCACGAGGCTTTCATCAAAGAGACACCTGATGACACCATCGACTCCAAGTGGTCCCACCTCCGAGACGCTGTGTACAACTCAGCCATTACTGCCTATGGGAAGAAAGAACACAAAAACACAGACTGGTATGAGGCCAGCTGGGAGGAGATGGAACCCGTGACTGAGGCAAAGAGGAAAGCCCTCCTGGCTTACAAGGCTGCGCCTAGCCTTGGTACATTACAGGCCCTCAGGACTGCCAGGAAAAATGTCCAGCAGACCGCCCGTCACTGCGCTAACACCAACTGGCTTAACCTCTGCACCAGTATACAGATAGCTGCCGAAACCGAGGATGCAAGGGGCATGTACGAGGGTATCAAGAAGGCAACAGGCCCACCCACCTCCAAGGTCGCCCCAATCACGTCCAAGACTGGCGAAGTCATCAAGGACCAGGGCAAACAGCTGCAGCACTGGGTTGAGCACTATTTTGAGCTGTATGCAACCCAAAATGTCGTCACGGACACCGCCCTAGACGCCATCCCAGACCTGCCAGTCTTGGAGGAACTAGACACACCACCCACCCTGGAAGAGCTTAGCAAAGCCATCGACTGCCTCGCTTGTGGGATGGCCCCTGGGAGTGACGGCATTCCGCCTGAAGTCCTAAAGATAGGGAAATCAGCACTAATCCAGCCTCTGCACGAACTCCTCTGCCTCTGCTAGGGACAAGAACACTTTCCCCAGGACATGCGAGATGCAAACATTGTCACTCTATACAAGAACAAAGGAGACCGCAGTGACTGCAACAACTACCGGGGCATCTCTCTTCTCAGAATTGTTGGAAAGGCGTTCGCCCGTGTCGTCCTGGCGCGCTTGCAGACCCTAGCATCCCGAGTCTACCCCGAGTCCCAGTGTGGCTTGACATGATCTTCTCACTACGACAGCTGCAGGAGAAGTGTCGTGAGCAGCAGATGCCCCTCTACATTGCCTTCATAGACCTGACCAAGGCATTTAACCTGGTCAGCCGGAGCGGACTCTTCAGGATCCTTAAGAAGATAGGCTGCCCCCCACGACTGCTCGCTATCATACCATCGTTCCACGAGAATATGCACAGCACAGTGTGCTTCAACGGCGCAACATCAGAGGCCTTCCCAGTAAGCAGCGGAGTGAAGCAAGGCTGTGTCCTTGCGCCAACTCTCTTTGCCATCTTTTTTTTCCATTCTCCTCCAGTACGCCTTCAAGGACTGCAGCGTGGGTGTGTATATACACACCAGGACTGACGGAAAGCTGCTTAACATCGCCCGTCTCCGTGCAAAGACTAAAGTTACAAAGGTTCTCATCCATGAATTGCTCTTCGCCGACGATGCAGCCTTGACATCACACACGGAAGATGGACTGCAGCAGCTTGTATGCCGCCTCTCCCACGCCTGCAAGGAGTTCGGACTGACCATCAGTCTGAAGAAGACGAATGTAATGGTGCAGGATGCAGACTCCTCTTCCACCATCGCCTTTGATGGGTGCAACCTGGAAGTTGTTGATGACTACACATACCTTGGGTCCACCATCTCCAACTCGCTCTCCGTTGATACTGATGTAAATGGCCGGATTGCCAAGGCATCAGCAGTTATGGCGAGACTGAACCAGAGGGTCTGGGACAATCACAACCTCACAGAGAAGACCAAACTGCGCGCCTATCAGACATGCGTGCTCAGCACACTCCTTTACAGCAGCGAGGAATGGACCACCTATGCGAGTCACGTGAGGAAATTCAACAGCTTCCATCTGAGATGCTTGCGGCGCATTCTGAGTATCCAGTGTCAGGACAAAGTTCCCAACAAAGAGGTTCTGAAACGCACCGGCATGAACAGCATGTTCTCCATTCTCAGCGAGAGGCGCCTTCGCTGGCTAGGCAATGTTAGGAGAATGGACCCAGGCCGCATAACCAAGGACCTGCTGTACGGCGAGCTAATAGAAGGTGCACGAACGACTGGAAGGCCACGTCTGCGATACAAAGATGTCAGCAAAAAGGACATGAAGACAGCCAACATCAACATAAACAATTGGGAGAGCTGTGCTGACGACCGCTCCGCGTGGCGTCTTGCTGTCAGACAGCTGAGGAGATGAGAAACACAAACCTCGCTGCAAAGAGAGCCAGGAGGAAGGCGAACCAAAAACATCCTCAGCAAGCATCAGCATACACCTGCAGCAAGTGCAACAGAGACTGTCACTCAAGGGTCGGACTCTTCAGCCACTCGCGAAGGTGCAGATAGGACACCCAAATCGGAAACTACACCATCGTGTCTCGAAGACGGACGGATGCCGACGATATATATATATATATATATATATATATATATATATATATATATATATATATATATATATATATATATACGAGGTGAAAATCGCATGTCTGTTAATAAGATTGTTTCTTATACTGATAAAAAAATGATCGTATTGTTTAGAAAATAATATAAATCGGCGAGCAAATGTGAGTAGCAAACTCGTGTACAACCATTCAACACCCCTACTAGTGTGATATTTGAACGTTTGCCTTTGTATTATTCTTACCGGAATATTGTGGATAATGCATATTTTATAGTCACTAAATGTAATTAATGAATATACTGTTTCTCGACCGGTATTTCTTGTATTCATTTTGGACTCCTCTTCACTATTAAATATCAATGGGGATGGTGTTGATATTGATATTTCTGAGTCGCTGGGTCTTTTACTTATATACACTTGACTCATCTTACTACGATGCACTCTATTTCAAGTGATTAGTGATTTTAAAAGTGTTCGGAACAACGGAAATTAATCTGACATTCTGTGAATGTCTGTAATTTATAATAGTAATGCAATTTAATTGCCTTCTAAGACACATTTGTTTCTATCTTTTCCTATAATTATGTTACGTAATTGGATGTATTTACTTATTTAGAATCTTGAATGGGAGAAAACTGTCATGTTAACTAAAATGATGAATGTAATACAAACCAACAGTTTCAAATATTTGCATCATATACATGAATAAAAACTCTGAATTATTTCAATATGAGCCTAGGATCCTTCTTAAAACCGGTAATAGTAGTAAGGACGTCATATCGATATCAATCTAAACATGTTTGTATTTCACCACCCTGTAAAACGTATGAGGTAAAAGTTAAATGTAAATGTTTTTGCACAAGATAACATTTCTTACGCTGTGACATTCTATTAAAGAACACTAAAGTATAAAAATAAAAATTTATCAAACGGCATATATTATTCACACAATCAGACGAGAGAGAGAGAGAGAGAGAGAGAGAGAGAGAGAGAGAGAGAGAGAGAGAGAGAGAGAGAGAGAGAAGAGAGAGAGAGAGAGAGAGACCAAGTGAACGCATTGCTGTTTTGGTATTCTATGTCACCAGCATAGTGTATATGCTTTAGTGTCTGACGTTCCGGTAATGTCAGTGTATATTTCCACGCCAGCTATCTTATTATCATCAGTTTCCTCAGACATCCAATGCGAAACTAGTTCAGGTTCTTGAAATGGTGTCTGAATCCTTTAAGGCTTTGCAAACAAATATCAGGGTTTAACCATTCTGGTGTTGCTTTCATCGTCGACTTGAACTGCTCGCCACTTACTGTGTAAGACTTTCCTGGTCCATGTTTTTGAATCACCTCTGTCATCTTGATTTTGAATGTGGTACCGAAATTGGCGCAATCTGAATAGAAATTATCCGTACTCTGTGATATGTCAGAGGCAGATTTAACATTCAAGTGAGAATCATTATTGGCTCCTCGTTGATATGTGAATGTAGATGTGATATGTTGAACTGATATAGCCGTCTTGAAATAATATTTAGCTTGTCAGTGAGCCGTGCTGTATTATCAGCACGCATTATTGGAGATGTCCCTTATCCCTATAACCTGATATTGTCAACACTGTATCATAGATGTTATTCATTATCTTTCCATCCTTGAGTTTTGCATACTTGTTTATGTACTATCGTGTAAACATTTTGTTTTGAGCTCATGTTTCTCATTCAGAAATCTCTATGGCAGATTCATTCTCAGCAAAAAATCATCATGTCTTCGTGTGGTTGGAGTGAAAGTTTCGAATGCAACTGCATACACGTGTTGTTTCTCAGTTTGATATCATTGCTAGATTGTTTTGGTTTGATAATGAGAATCCTGTACTGGGAAGATATTCCTCGAACTGAGTAATTAGGCAAATACTACTATCAAATTTCATAATGTAAAATATTCTCAAGACAGTATATTAGAATGGATTGGTTCATAAGGTGTATCCTACCTATTTTAACGTTGAAATATTTCATTCATACTTTCAAATTCTGTTCAGTCGACATGTATTTGTTAAATGAGCGAAACTGCCGTGTTTAAGAAATAATTTTATTTGTTTTTGGGTAAGGCAGACTCTGTTTTCCACTAGAGGTCAGTTTGAGGAGCGAGTAAAAAAGACAACCTTATCATATAGGTTAATTTGATAAGCGTGTATAATATACAACGTTATCATATAGGTTAATTTGATGAGCGTGTAAAATAGACATTAATCTATAGATTAATTTGATGAGCGTGTAAAATAGACATTATCCTATAGATTAATTTAATGAGCGTGTAAAATAGACATTAACCTGTTGGTTAATTTGATGAGCGTGTAAAATAGACATTAACCTATAGGTTAATGTGATGAGCGTGTACAATTGACATTAATCTATAGGTTAATTTGATGAGCGTGTACAATAGACATTACCCTATAGGTTAATTTGATGAGCGTGTACAATAGACATTAACCTATAGGTTAATTTGATGAGCGTGTACAATAGACATGAACCTATAGGTTAATGTGATGAGCGTGTACAATTGACATTAACCTATAGGTTAATTTGATGACCGTGTATAATAGACATTAACCTATAGGTTAATTTGATAAGCGTGTAAAATAGACATTAACCTATATGTTAATTTGATGAGCGTGTAAAATAGACATTAACCTATAGGTTAATTTGATGAACGTGTACAATGGACATTATCATACCGGTAGGTTAATTTGTTGAGCGAATAAAGTAGACAATTTTATCATATAGATTGTTAAATAGAGAAATTAAGAAGAACACTTTCTCGTATAGGTTAATTTTGATGAATGAGGAAAATATACAACTTTATCTTAGAGGTTTATATGATGGACTTATAATACAGACATATATATGTACAGAATTCTTTTCACAAACAATTTTAGGACGCTAACAATTCTCATATTAACATTCTAGTTTACACATCTTTCAAAGAGTGAACACCACATGAAATTTAGCAACATAATTCAATATCCTAATACTGCGAGATAGAACAATGCTGGATTTAACTAAAATAGCTTAACTAAAATAACTACTGTAATACAATGATCCTAAAATATCAAACATATCATCCAAAAAGTAACCAATTAAAACACTCGTTTACACCATCTTTCGTTTCAATCGATCTCAGTATTAAAAATGAATACCATACTTTGAACATGTATTATGAGACATATCTTGAGTCAGAAGCATTCAGTTTACAAATAAATAATTCACTGATGAATAGTCAGAAGAGTTATAAGTAAATGTTCTCAAGAAGTTTTTTTTTTAATGCATTCACATTGTTGATCCTGACACATGAGAACTGTTTCATCACATTTTCGGATTCTCGTGCTGATCATTGGTAGGTCAGGTCTAAATACAGGACGTGCAATACATGCTCCTTTTTCGGGTACATAGATACAGCGTGTTGACGGAGGACTAATTACTTGTGCAGATGCTGATGGCAACAATGGCAGCATAAAGATCAATGAAAGGAAAATATATCTTGTGATGACTGATTGTGGGCTTAACATCGTCTACATAGAAGGAAAAAAAACAATAGCACTAGTTCTGAATATCATATTAAAAGTATGAAAACGATTTACTGACAATCAACATAAACTATAAGCTCAAGAATATCGTCTTGGAGATAAAATAGTTGCATTTAGGCCTGGAATTCAACTGACATAAAGTATTGCACGCAATGTTTCAATACAAATATTTTACAACAATCTCAACAAGTAGAAATAAACGCGTTGAAACATAATACATTTAAAGGTTTAATTCCCGCAAAAAATAGCTATCGAACGATTTGAAAACAAAACGGTTTTTTTTTCCTGGTTTATTTCTTTGTCTTCTCTGTTTTGTATTTGCCTTTGAAAAAGACTCATTAAGAGTCGAAAGTGCTTAGATTTGGTAGTTACTAGCTTTGCACTGTTCTCTCTCCGTTTATTGCATTTAAGATAATATTCCGCTTATTCTAGGTATATAATAAAGATGTTTATTATGTTGTAAAACAGTATTTTTTAAACAAAATGTAAATGATGATTATTACATAGTTCTTGGTTAATTATAAGGATATAAATATAGGACGTACTCATGTATTACCTCATTGAATTGAGATTTTACTTTACTTTCAAGCAAAATTAAAATAAAATTAGATAAACTCATTTACAAAATATAAACAACAATGAAATGAAAACAAACGAACCTTTTGTTCTGTACTATCAGCTCCCTCTCTGATGCTGAAATCTGGAATGAATCGTTTTATTTCTGAATAGGTTAAGGTGCTACTTATTATATACACTTGATTCATCCTACGCTACATTTTATTTCCGCGACTTTCTATTTTAAGATTACTCGGTAAAAAGGAAATGTCCTCTTAGCTTCTATTTATAGGAAGGTATTTCACAGTATTGATATACTATTGATGACTGTGCAATACTTATTCTTTTGTGTTTATAACTTGATGAGGCAATGGAATGTAATTATTTTTAGCATCACGCCTATATTTGGAATTTTACTAATTAAAACCTTACAGTGAAAAACCTCGCTAGTTGTCTTTTAAGATCTATATAATGCATAAGAAGGAAAGACAGAAAAGAGAAGATGCAAGGAATTTATTTGAAAATATTTTAATCATACAGATGGAATATGTGCCTTTGTCATATAATAAAGTGTTGGACAGCTGTATTTAATTCTATGTGCATGATGTGTTTTTCCGCTCGGTCAAAATTTGTTTATATACCCACGTTTCTATGTTATTTATGTAACATTTTGCTGTTATATTGCAAACGATTTGGTTTCTTTTGTTAAAAATTGTTAGCAAAAACCATACCAACACCGATCACATGTACAAGGAACATGTATGATGCGTTGATTTAAAAAGTATAACATTATTTACCTGGTGAGCATATTTCTCGTGGTTGTGCAGAATTCATGCATACGGCATTTCGAGTCGGTATATATATATATATATATATATATATATATATATATATATATATATATATATATATCACCCACATTGTTCTAGTACTAAGAAGTGATATTTCATTACCCCAGTTTTGCGTTCAAATAATCAGATATCTTTTGTTTTCTTTTTTAACTCTGAAGTAATGTCTTTGTATAAATGCAATCAATCTATCAAACTGTGTTCTTTCTTTTTTGAGTTCCTTTTGGATATCATAATTTTAACTGAAAATATAACTTTTAGACGCATAGCTTGCTCCGCTAATAACTATTCTTGCTGTTGATATTTAATTATTAGTCTAGCGGTAACGAAAAAAGGTTTGTGAAGCAAACCAACTATTTATGACTAAGAAATGTATTTATTCTGCTGTCGTTTGTTTAATGCTACCTTTCAATGCACAAGGTAATACGTCTGTTTTTTAATTCTAATAACTAAAAAATATTCTTTTCTAGTTAGATTATACTTGAACTTTGAACCCTATAAAGATGAGATTTGTGCTTTTCATACACACCTGATCATGTCAGGATTATGTATAGAGGTTGATTAAGTATCATTGCGGTTGTTTGCTTCTTATATAATGCACATATTTTAGTAAAGAACATTTTAAAAAATATACATATTGGTTCTAAACCGTGTGGCTATTTCAGTATTCTCTCAATTGACTGTATTTTATATACCCTTTATCTCATTTAATTTATTTCCAGAATTGATTGATATTTTTAATAGTACTAGGACTTTCGAAAGGGAAAGCAAGCATGGAATAATTTGGACATTAGAAGTTATCTTGAGACTATATCAGTATTTCAGTTTGGCAATGTTTAACAGCCTTAACTTTTATTGTCAATAATTTACAATGTTTCTTTAAGATCGTAACACACATGAATATTGGTTTTATTAATTTATGTAGCAGTTTGCCATTGCTATTGTTTGACTCAACAAGAAGGAATTGCTACTGTAAAATCATATAATGTAGCACTGCTTCACGGCAGACTTTAGCCTCAATATTTCATATCTCTAATTTACTATACATTATCCTCTATATGGTATATCGCTAATCTATCTGACGATGTCCTCACTGTGTTATATATAAAATATACTATACTTTGTTCTCTATATGGTATATCCGTAATCTGTCTGACGATGTCCTCAGTGTTATATATAAAATATA
Source organism: Unio pictorum (assembly GCA_030141615.1). Classification (NCBI taxonomy): domain Eukaryota; kingdom Metazoa; phylum Mollusca; class Bivalvia; order Unionida; family Unionidae; genus Unio; species Unio pictorum. The sequence continues at coordinate 3,360,139 of JARLTB010000023.1, read as the reverse complement.
CTATACTTTGTTCTCTATATGGTATATCCGTAATCTGTATGACGATGTCTTCAGTGTTATATATAAAATATACTATACTTTGTTCTCTATATGGTATATCTGTAATCTGTCTGACGATGTCCTCAGTGTTATATATAAAATATACTATACTTTGTTCTCTATATGGTATATGCGTAATCTGTCTGACGATGTTGTCCTCTATATGGTATATCACTAATTGAACACGATATGTCCTCCATATATCTAATTTGTCAGACATTGTCCTCAAAATGTTCTATATCTAGTTGCCATACCTTGTCCTTCACATGATATATACCTTGTTTGTCATACCAAGTCTACAATATATAATATCTCAATTTACCAGAACTTGTCAATGTTATATCCTTAATTTACAAGGCCATGTGCTTCATCCCCAATTTGATCAAAATTTTTCCTTGATTGATCTTCGAGGAGAACAATTACATATTATCCTGGATGTAAAGTCGTAGACTTTCGTCGTGAAAACGCTAGCGTAGAAATCGTTTACGTAGAAAATGCTTGCGTAGAAATAGGAAATTCTTCGCATTTCAACGCTAGCAATTAAAATCAAAGAATTTTAATAATGTATCAACATGCACAAGTATTCGTTTACGACAAAGATAAACTTTAGGACGCTGTTCAAAGAGTTTTCAATGGAAATCCTACGGATGGAAACGCTAGTGTTTTTCACGTTGAACTTGTCATAGATAGACTCGGCAATGAGAATTTTTTGTTGACGGACGATCAAGTGCAACAACTAAACCGAGATATCATAACGACGATTAATTGTGGTCATAATGAAATATTAAAATATGCTCACTCGTGTACCACAGTTGATACACTCAAGAAAATTGTGGAAAATTAATCACAAAAAAAATATTTTCGCTGAAAAATCCCTGGATTTTTATCGTGTGATTGTATTTTTTAATTATGATATTTGACCATAGATTTTTAATTTTTACAATTTTTAATCAACATTTTCAATTATAATTCTTAACCGTAATTTTTTTTGTTTGAAAAAATATATAGCACAATGAGAGCTCCAACCAACCTTACCGCGGACGACGAAGAACAAATAATGTCGTTGAGAGGTATTCGACGCCCCGTTGAAGTTTCCAAAGAGTTCAAGATTAGACTAGCACGATTATATAAACTGTGGTCGACAACGAAGGGAACTCCTACTGAATACAAAGAAGCAAAACAACGACAACGTGAGTTACGACGAGAATTTCAGCGAGAGATCTCCGAGTTGCGTGATGAGGTTGTTGTGTTACAGGGAAAACGAGATCAACTTAGGATCACCACGGAAGAATCTAACAAAAACTCCGCGATGAGATATCCGCGATGAGAGAGTGTAATCTCGGCGACGAGAGAGTCCTTGACGAGTTAGCGGCGAGGAAAACTCAATTAACAACAAGGATTGAAAACCCAAAAAAAGTTTGAGCGACCACAACAGAAATACACTACCGCTCGTGAGAATTATAACACGCTAGAGAAACAACTTAATGAGGTATACGCGAATATCCAACTCAATAAGGAGTTTGCATCCGCGATGAATCTACTTCCTGATCTTGGAAATATAAAATTCAAACCAAGATTTTGAAATTCCAGAGCAATTTACATGGAAACCGCTAGCGAAATTGTTAACAATGGAAGTCCTAGGACTTCACATGGAAACCACTAGCTAAATTGTTAACAATGGAAGTCCTTTTACTTCACATGGAAACCACAAGTGGTTTTACATAATTGTCATCGAATTCCTTCGCAGCTGATTCTATCCGTTGTTTCTCATTAAAGACTTCCCCGATGTATTTCAAAAGTTTTCTTATGTTCGTTGATACAGCGATAAATTCTGTAGCGTTTCCCGTTTGACTGTTAACAATTCCATAAATGATATGATCGCGTTCCCGAGAAAGAATTTTCATCACACGGTATTCTGACCGATACGTGGGAAAACCTAGTCGTCGCGCAGAGACTATTTTGTTTTGATATTCCGTGCTAAGATACTCTCTGGTGAATATGCTACTATCGTGAAGGGATCGTACGCAGTCGAGTTCGATTTTCAATTTGGTGATATTTTCGTCTTTCATGTTTTATTATATATATATATATATATATATATATATATATATATATATATATATATATATATATATATATATATATATATATATATATACGAAATTATTTATTTAAAATCCATTTCGTTAAAATATCATCAACGAATTTTCTTGCTAGATATTCTTGACGATATTCGTCATAGAATCTTTTTTCGTATCTGGTAAAAGATTCTCAACGTGAATGCGCATATGGTTCACCATCGTGTAAATCTCTGGTAAACTCATCATCGTACCAATCATAGAAAGCATCGTCGTATAAATATTTTTGTAGTTCTTGTCGGGTAGGAGTTTCACCATCGAAACAGATCAGATGTCCTTAGGGAAAAATTCATCGTGGATATTGCTAGCAATTCCATCCATATTTTACGGAAATTGCTAGCAATTTCACTAACGTTTTCCTTATTAACAGTTCCCATCGTAGCGTGAGTCGGAATTAAACTTTATATGTCGGATAATGTATATCTGATTAATCTTAATTCATTTACAGCGATGATATTCTTATTAAAAATAACATCGAATAACGATATTAAATGTCCAATCTTCAAGATTCCATTGATAATACTTAATATCTAATCGTGTTCGAGATTATCTAAATTTATATCAGTGATTAATTTTTCAAGGACTATTAATCTAATTTTAAAATTAATCATATTCCACTGATTGTAATCAACGTTGATGTTCTCAGAATTCATTGTCGTGATATGATCTGCAAAATTATTCACGCTACAATGAATTTCATGTAATTTATCCTCAGTGATTTAAATTTTTTTATCATCTTTAATGATTTCATTAATAAATCTTTCGACGGTCGGCGATGAAACTTGTGTCATTATATATAGTAAAAAAATATTTATCTAAATTGACGATATATTGGTAATAATAGAAAAAAATACGAATATATAAAAGAGACTCTGTTATTGAATAAATTCGAGTATACTGTTAAAATTGTACCATCTGCAGCTCGTTTCACAGATGCGGGATTAATATTAAAATATTTAGCAACAGATTTTATCGAAGGAAATGGTTTAATAATACTGTCCATGAATGCTATTACGGGTCTCGGTTTATAACTTTTATTTTTTGTGGATTTATGTTACGAGCGTTTTCACTAGGAGTTACAACCCGTAAATTCTCTATGCGGTTATCAAGTTTATTTTGATTTACGTGGTCAAATACGCGACCTTCATCGATTTTCCCTGTAAAACACTCAAGGATAAATCTGTGAACATAATAATGTTTTTTTGTTTACCATTGTGAACAGTAAAGCTAATATAACCGCTATTACTAATATTACCAATTTGAACCTTTCGTTGCTTATGTCGGACAGTTCCATCTCGTGAAGCTTCATAATTAGTATAGATTGGATGAGATACGTATTCGTTACTTATTATTTTTATAGGAATTTCCTTTATCTAATTTAACTGATCGATTAAAATAATCCTGCGGAGATTTTATTGATGACCAACCCGGTTTATCCGGATGACGATCATAATACCATTTCAGCGCAGTATAATTTTTTAGCCCACAATTTTTACATAATTGAGTTTTTCCTCGTACTTCAATACCACAACCAATACAAGGTTGCGGACCTGAACTTCCTCGTCGGATATTTTTTATGTGATCACTACAATACTCTTTTCTGCAATATTTACCACACCGGGTAGTCTCACCAATAAATAACCAATTACAGGTATTCATATATATATATATATGTATTCAGGTTAAATTATATTATATATATATATATATATATATATATATATATATATATATATATATATATATATATATATATATATATATATATATATATATATATATATATATATATATATATATAATAAATATTTTTATTTAAATATACTTTATCTTAATATACTATATGAAGAATAATTTTACATATCCGGATTTCGAGATAAATTTGACCAAGACGACAAGATAAAATTTCCTGCGCGTTTATCAGCTATTAAAAATAGTATCAGAATAGCTAAGAGAGTTGTACGAGGATGGTGCTAAATATGCATATTCGACATTTCGAGCACCGGGTCCTGAATATCGAATGACGGAAGCTCGTGCAGGGTATATCTTATCTCGGAAGATGTTTGAGAAGAATAGCAAATACACAATTCAGGTTAAATTCAGTAAACTTTATAACGAGGTGAACGAGCTGCAAATTATAAATCCTGGAGAGGTTTTGTTCATCGTGAACGAGTGTTAACCTCAGATAAAAAAATTGTAATTGTGACCGCGAAAACTAGACCAGGTGTACTAGTTGGTATCGATGGTCAATATTATAATAAAGCGTACCCGGAAGCATCCCTCGTGTATGGGTTTTACAAGATAAACACCCCGGATATTAACAAGTTATCGAGAATGAAAACCTCAACGAGGTTAAACTGTGTTGACGAACGAATCATAGAACACTTCATGAACGCTAAACGAGGAAAAGGGCTGAGAGATTTACGAAAAAATAATATTGTTGAGTGGGGGAAATCTGTTAGGCAAAATGGAGTGTCAATAAAAGATGTCGCTGAATTTGAAAAGAAATTAAGATTTCCGATTACCGTAAAGACAATTACCGGAGAGGTCTTTTTATCATAACTCTCACACGTGGAGTAATTCCGTACGAGTATTTCCAAGTTCTCGAACAATAAAATATTATTGTGATAATATGTTTGAGATCATCGATGAGTTAAATAGAACAAATCCTGTTTCTGTGTGGTTGTTTAGTAGCAGCGACGTTGAACAATATGATAAATTTGTCAGAACCAACCGAGATCTATATCGAACTGAAAAACTTCAAACGGAAATGAGTGACCTCGCGTTGAAGTATACTGATGATCCTAGTGAGATTACAAATTATTGTTTCACGGTGCCATCAGTTGCAGTTCATTTTGCCAGAGAGAAAAGTTCGTGGAAACCTACCAGATATGATTTCATCGAAGATATTCAAGATTGTCACGGTGGACTGTGAACCAGAAAATATAGTCTAGAAGACATGATGTCCGTGAACATGGCAGCGTGTTACCCAGGAAGTTTTTTTTAAGGATGGAAGAGTGTCACGAATACTTTGAGCGATTAGGTCATCCCACACATGAGATGACTAGAGTAGCGATTAATTGGGAGTTACCTAATATTGATCTTGTTGTATTTGCCAGTATAACATCGTTTAAACTAGCTAAAGGACTCCACGATATATTTTGTGTGATTCGGAAGACACTTCTCGGAGAATGGATGGGCGCCGATAGTATTGTTGAAATTTATGCTCGACGAGGGAACATTAACCTCGTTGACTGTGTTTACGGCGATAATCTTATACACGAAACAGACCAAAGTTTGGTTACCGACGGTCGAAAATTGTGATGAACGTCAAGCAAAAGATCTAGGGAGAAAAATAATTGGAAAGTTTACTTAGGGTGGATCAGAAAATAATTGTAAACGAAAAACCACTGGATTATTCTTCGATCACGCAGAAATAGATTTTATCATATCGGACACAATAAAAATGATACATATACGAAAACATATCCCGCGTATTTATCCAACGGGAAAAAAAACTCGATACCATCGTTGAATATCTCAATGGTGAATCTCCTCAGTATACTCATTTGAGATAGTCTATGTTAGCTTATCAATGTATTGTCGATGATAAATAGATTTTCTAAAATCGCGGACAGAGTTGCAACTGATTCGTTTTATTTTCACAAGAGCATTTTGACGACGTTGAGGAATTTCTTACAAATAGCGGTGATTGGGGAAGATGGCGAGTAAAACAAGAATGGACACACGAGTATAATGAGTCCGACGATACCCCAGTTGAAGATAAATACCTCGAAGATATCCACGATGATATATCAGAGTATCCATTTGTAAACGATCCAATTACACTCCATAAAACTGTTTACTTGAGCGATCGTGGAGGTTGCGGAAAGACAACTCGGGTAATCGATTTATTCGGGAAATCTGATATGATAGTATTAACTCCGACTCATCGTCTTGCACGCGAGATGAAATCCAGAGGCGTTGAAGCGTGTAGGTAACATAGCTCCTTTCGATGGAAGGATGGAGATGAATGGACCCCAGATCGTATGGGGACAAGAAATATTCCTAGGATAAATATATGGGACGAAATATGTACAGTACCATTAAAAACACTAAAACCATTTTTTGGTTGGCTATTAGCGAAAAACACCGCGGTGATTATGTGTGGCGATTATGGTCAACCACCACCAATTAAGGGAAAATCACCTCATCGACGGCTAATGAATTCCGTGGACTACTACGAAGAGATGAGTGAAGATCGTCGTTCCCTCGATGAAAGATTAACCACGTTGTAATCCGCGATAAGATTACAACCGGATCATATACAATGTTTAAAAATGCGTGATATGATTGCTGACACTCCCCTTGATGAGTTTTGGAATACGTGGAAACCAACAGATTTAGTTGTCATTAGCAGAAAAAAAATACGAGATGATTTACAACAGAAACTATTTAAGATTCACGGAGCGAAATTTCCGTTGGAACCTGTCCCGTTATGTCATCAACCGGCGGATACGCGACGACAAAGCATCCTAGTTGATATCCCTGGGCGCCTGACAGAGTCAGGTTCTGAACAGCAATAATTAGTGTCAAATGATATTGTATACGTTGACATGTCCGTGGTTGAGGAAGCGTTACAAGCTAATATTTCTCTGTGGGTATTAGGATACGCGATGACGATACATTCGTCTCAGGGATTAACTATTGAAGATACCATTATGTGGATCGTTGATAACTTCATATCACGGTCAAATTTAGTTTACCTAGCTGTGTCACGAGTATGGCCTAGGTGCCTTATTCCCGCTGAAGTATGTGTTCGAAACCAATTAAACTTCAAAATATTTTTATAAATTTTCTCAGGCCAGTACAAAAAAGAACAATCATTATTTGTTCTTATTCAAGCATTTATAAAGCAATATATATAATTCCTAACAATGTCCGAGCCGAGGTAAATTCTGTGTAAATATCTAATGGACTGGAAGGGTCTGCACGTGTTAGACTGCATATACAAGCGGCTATCAATCAAGAATTTTTGTTCTTGTGCGATAGTCTGTGACGTAAGCTTTGTACCACGTGTGGGCTGGCGCCTGGGTGCCTTATTCCTGCTGAAGTATGTGTTCGAAACCAATTAAACTTCAAAATATTTTTCACCGTTTATAAATTTCCTCAGGCCAGTACAAAAAAGAACAATCATTATTTGTTCTTATTTAAGCATTTATAAAGCTATATATATAATTTCTATAAATTAAAATATATCAATCAAAGAAGTAATACATATTAAAATTTTATACACAGCCATCAATCTCAGTATTAAAAATTAATATCATGTTTTGCATTTCTCCCTCAACATTAAGCTAACAGTATGTCACACGAGTATGAATGACGTTCTTCGTTGATGTCAAGCGTATGTATGTATGTATGTATGTATGTATGTATGTATGTATGTATGTATGTATGTATGTATGTATGTATGTATGTATGTATGTATGTGCCACAATAAAGAAGTTCAACATGGGCCAGAAGTTGACCAATGCCATCCAGCAGATGTACGTGAAGGCTACCAGTGCAGTAATTGCTCAATGCTATGTGGGGTACTGGTTCAAGACAACAGCTGGAGTACGTCAAGACTGTCTCATATCACCAACGCATTTCAACATATACTTAGAGCGCATCATGAGCGAAGCGCTGGCAGACCACTGTGGGACAGTCAGTACTGGATAATGTAACATCAACAACCTCCGCTTTGTACACGACATTGATGGGACTGCAGGCAGTGATGACACCTGATGAAACATCTTACAGATTTAGACATGAAAGTACGCGCCGAGACGATAAAGATGATGACAATTAGTGGCAAACATATATTATGAGACATATCTTGAGACAATACCACGCGGGTTACAAATATATAATTCATAGATGTTCAGTTTGAAATGTTACAAGTACATTTTCTCACGAAGGTTTTTAATAAAATACATCTACATTGTTGATACTGATAAATGAGAACTGACCCATCACATTCTCTGATTCTCTTGCTCACCATGGGCAGGTCAGGTCTAAGTAAACGTCTTGGAACACATGCTCCATTATCAGGTAGGTAGATACAGCGTGGTAACGGAAGACGGATTACGTGTGAAGATGCTGATGACAACAAAAATAGTAATACATCTTGTGAAGGCTGGTTGTGAGCTTGACATCGTCTGCACAGTGGGAAAATAAATGTACTGTACTATTAAATCTAAACACCATCCTAAATTATGAAAAGGATTCTCCGAAATAAACCTGAAAACATATGTTATACCGCCATGAATATAAAATAGTTGCTTGTAGACTGTAATAAAGAATTGTACGCAATTTTTCAAACGAGGGATGAGATTTTCTTACAGTAGTATCTGACAAAGATACCATTGAAAGTATAATCTTACAGACACACACACACACACATATACTATATATATATATATATATATATATATATATATATATATATATATATATATATATATATATATATATATATATATATATATATATATATATATATATATATAACAATAATAATAATAATAATAATAATAGTAATAAGATTATTATATATGCAATAATCTAACAACGAACATTGCAAAACTAGTATTTAATTAGCTTTAGTTCATTTCACCTTGTCGCGGTTACTGGAAAGTATTTTTATTGCTCTAGAAATCGATGAGCCATAACGACACTTGTTATTTTATGTAAAGTTATGTAAGGGAATCTTACTAGTACACCTCCTTAGAACATTGAAACCATGCGGGTTGAACCAAGAAGACTAGAAAAAGACAGCCATATACAAATACCGTTATTTTTTGCAGCTGGCACATTTATTTTAAATAATTGTCTAAATTTGAATAATATCATAATATCATATAATTACTGCTATACCAGTGAACTCTCCGGGACACACCCCACCCCCACCCCCACCCCCACACAGACCCCCCCCCACACACACACACACACACACACACACACGCACACACACGCACATATATATATATATATATATATATATATATATATATATATATATATATATATATATATATATATATATATATATATAAACAACTGGGGCTCTCTGCTAGTCCTTGCTCAAACAAAATTTTGTTTCATAAAATTAAGTGTCGTTAGGATATCTCCCCAATTGCCCTACCCCCTCCCATGGTCTCTTTGTCGGCACTGTATATGAAGCAGTATAACAGCCATGTTTAAGAGTTAATATGGTAAGACATGGGTATCTACCTTAATTTATTGTTGTTATTTACATTATTTACTTAATTTTGCAATTATTATATTGCATTAACAATTTTGTTAGTTAATGAATTTAAGATAAGTATAGCTAATGCTGTAATTGAGTAATTAAAGTATTACTAGAATTTCTCGTATTATTCTAAAATGATAATTGCTTTACTTTTGATATTTAATATAGGATCAATATTCACAAGCATGAAATATTTATATATGTGACATTTATTCCTGGTCTTTGAGAAGATTTCTTGGAACTCCCAGTGGTAGAAAAGTAAATGAGTTCGCCCCGACGTCAGGATACACTGCTGTTAGAAAACATCGTTTGGGTGATCATTGGTGACGTTTTCACACCACATATCGTCCGATTCTAATTAATCGTGTGCGTTCATTGAATGAGTCGAATTTCTCTTCAGATACCACCCATTTGCCAATAATAATTGTACATGGTCATTGAATGGGCTTTTTTCTCTACAGATACTTTACTTTTACGAGTAAACATTGTGTGGTTATTGGACGAATTTAATTATCTTCTCACATCACAACTATTAAATCTTTAAAATGTATGTGTGATCATAGAGTTTATGTATTTGTCTTCAAATATCATACTTTCTAAGACTGAATCTCTCTAACTGATGAACTTACTGAGTTCGTCGGACACCCCACCCCATACTATATCCATATTCTATTAATGGTCGTCCTAAGGGACAAAACTCTTTCTTGAGTAGGAAACCGGCACAGGGCGAGTAGTTTCCTTTAATCTACTGCAGCCCAGTTAACTCTAGTCAACACTATGTACTAGAAATGTAAGTATACATCTGTTTATGCTCAAGATTATATATAATACAAAAAAGATAATCTTCATAATAGTATTCATCCCCCTTTCTCACAGTCAATAAGCTATAATAAAATAAGTAGGATTCAAGTCGAACGGAGGCAGAATTAGCGATTTTTTGCCCTACATATCAGTGACTACAAGCAAGCATAATGTCAACCATTCAAGAAGGATTCCCGAAGGTCAGACTAGATGTCAGATTTCTTATCTACATCACTGTGACGTGTCTCCGTAAATATATGTGATTGCAGAATAATCAGCGTATAGCTGTATAATGTATTCGATTCTTGTATCGTGAATAAATATATCTAGTATTTATACAAAAGTCTGACACGGTTATGATTTTGAACAAGTTTATTACAGAAGGTGTCATTAACAAATACAGTGTCAGAGGATTTGTATGGTTGTCGTATCAAATCAGTGATAGAGACATAAAGTACTTAGCGGCCAAAACCGTTGAATCTTTTATGGTGTCAGAAGTCGGATCCAGCTATAGTGTCCTCTGAGGCAACAATAGGAGTCACAACTGAGATTCCGTGGCTGAACGTACATTCGCTATATCCAAAGCGTTTGCAGAGATCTAAAACTAAATAACGAGTCCAAAAGCAATGGAAAGGAAAGGAACAATAACGATAATTTCAGAAACCTCGTTAAATGATTTTTTGGCAGCGTGGAGACCAAACGATTTGATAGTGGCAAGTAGAAAGATAGTCAGAGACACACTTCAACAGCGGTTGTTTCAATTACATAAAGAAAAATTCTTAACACTTCCAGTGCCGTTATGTTATAGACCAGCTGAAACACGAAAACAAAATATTGAAATTGATATTCCTGGAAAAATAAAAACAGACTCTCGTATTAAATGATATTGTTTTGGTCGATATCAGTGTTGTCGAAGATGCATTGCGCGTTGACAAATCTCCCTGGACGCTAGGATACGCAATGACGATACACTCATCTCAAGGGTTAACCATCTCTAATACAGTTGTTTGGATCGTAGATGATCGCATCGAGTGGTCGAATTTAATTTATCTCGCAGTGTCACGTGTTAGAAGAATAAATTAACTTCGTAGAGTCGTTTTAGATTCTAATGACACCACCATGAGCGATATTGTCAGCGATGATATAATAAGAAGACAACTCGCTGGTAATAAACAAAGCGACAAGAAAAGTAATAGAGAATTTGATATTGATGTTGAATTTATAATAATGCTAAAACAACAACAGAATAATCGCTGCACGAGCTGTAATTGTATAATGCTATGGCAGTATTCGGATAAAAATCTTCGACAATTTACCGCAGACAGAAAAATAGCAATCTTGGTCATACACGAGAAAATCTGATCTTGACCTGTCTTGAGTGTAACAGACGCAGAGGTGCTAGTCAAGTGATCGTGGCGGTAATTGTGTATCCTCGGGTATCACTTGCAACTGTTCACGTGTAAATCCACGCTGAGGAGCAGTTGAGTCTAATCTGTAGATTGCGGGTCTACCCGTGGATCTTGTTATGTTAGAAATTGTATTTGCGGTAACACTCTAAATAGGATCAGTAGGTCTTTCTTATCAACTTCGAATTAACCTGGTTCGTATAAATATCTTACAGTCACATTACCGATTATTTTCTTGTGTTGGAAAATCGTTTTTTAAAACGGGTATATATTCATTTTTTATCGCGTTATTAGGTTTCATATTGATTGTTCGAGTGGTTTCATTATTTAACGCAGCTATCACACTTAGTAATCTTGCAAATCATTCACGAGATCTCTTGTCTTCGATAAATTCCTTCGCGTATTGATATCCAAATAACGCTCAGAAGTGTTCGATTAAATCGTTCAACAATTGCCTGATCGCGGTGTATTGCAATATGTACTCGTCTGATGGTGACATTATGATGTTTCATTAATGATAACACAGCACCCTGAAATTCCTTGCCACATTTGGCCATTGCAAAGGTCCTCATCGATAAATTCGTTTAAAAGCATCAGATACTTCTGATGATACCTTTGTCAATAATGGACCAGCTTCCTTGTATCTACTCGCAACATCAACTACAGTTAACACGTAATGTAAGTCCGTCTTTTAACAGTATCGTGCGGCAGAAATAATGTACCAGCCTGATGAACTTCATTTGGAACGATGACATCAAAATGAGCAAAGTGAATTTGTTTAGGCGGTGGTAGAAATCTGCCATATTGCCTGTTTTGATATACAATGTGCTGCAGTAACTTCCTTGACCTTTGCTGCTTCGGTGAGTTTACTAATAGCTCAATTACCCCTCCAGTTATATTCCTTGGGGAATAATAAATAGATTCAATAATAATATTAATAACCAGCACCTAGCACTAATTTACCCTTCATCGCGGTTTTTATTAACCAGCTAGCTAATGATTCCTTGAAAGATGTATCAGTAATAGAATTGAACGCGTGAATCAAATGTACATCTGCGAGATGTCTGTGTCGCAGATTGCTACGTTTATAAGTAACATCATGAGCATGACACGCTTTGTCAATAGCGTTTATCTGATATTCACCTGGTCTTGTTTGGTCTTGGCTATCAAGTCGGATATCGAGTCTGGTTCCAGGGCCGCAATAATTATATCATGGATGATATTTTTCTCCTGGATATTTTACCCATGGAGGCCCTGGGAGTTTGACATTTTTGCTGCAATATCACCTCCTCGTTTTTTTAAAACAATCATCACTCGATTTCATAGAAATAATTCTAAATTTTTCTGTACCATATTGTACACACTTACTGGCAAGTGCTGATCTGTTATTCTTTGTTTTAATTGTTCTTAAGTCGTTGTGCTAGTAAGCGTCTTGTATTGCACGCAATATAGATCCATAATTGTTTTACAATAACATGAATGTAAATGATGTTTCAGCTACTCAAAAATGTGAACTTGTTAAGCATATTGCTTTGCTACCAAATTCTATTCGTATGATTATAACTGGACTGTCTGGAAGTGGCAAGACGCATCTGTTACTTAATTTATTAATGAGATGGATGAAGTGGGATAAGCTGTATTTGATTTCTCCATTATTACACGATCAAAGATGTTACGATGTATTAAAAGATTTTAATGAAAATGCAAAGACGATAAATGAAGATGATAATAGGTTGAGTGCGTGATGGGTCTATTCCCACTCACCCAGGTCTAACACTCATATCATTAGCCCCTTTTTAGGGGTATGATATGACGACCAAATTAAATAGCGCACTCTGTGCGCATAAACGTCAGAAAGATGTGGCACCATTCCATCTTCCTGGATTAATTAAATCACTGCCATGTAAATAAATGGCAGTGCAAAATAGTGAACATATGACCCTAGTGGCCGGTTTCACTTTAAATCCAACTATTCATTCATTGAAGATGATGATGTTATTGAATTTATCACTGATATCAATGAAGCGCCGAGCGTTGATTCAATTGATGGACGCATATCATGATGTGATGTTGGACAAACAATCAAAGCCTGCTCGGATATTTTCCAGAGGTAGACTTACAAGTACTGATGTGATTTATGTTACCCAGCGGTATACACAAATACCAAAAGTGATCAGAGATAATTGTAATATTCTTGTGGTATGTAATGGAGTTAATACACATAAACTTAGAAACATTCATCAGACCTGGTGCAGCGGTGATATGAATTATAATCTTTTTATGGAATTTATTTAGTCAAGCTCAGTCAACCCCGCATGGTTTCATAATGATAAATTTACATGACCCCAGATCAAGATATCGAATCAGTCTTAATAAAATATTTGGATAAAATCGTAGCAACAGAGAGGGTTTCATAATTAAAAGGGGTCAAAAAATAAAATGATCAAGCGCGTACTATTTTTCTAAAAAAAAAAGAAGAAGAAAACCAATAGTAACAGAATTAACTAACCCCCAAGAGAATCTCGGTTAGTTAGAAGTTTTGGTTTATTGTCATTGACCTTATTTTTTGTTGATTTTGCCAAAAAGACGCCTCTATAAAGTCGTCCGATTCACTCTCTCTCTCTGCTTCTATCATAGACGAGGCTGTATTTCAAGTATTCGAGTACCATGCAATAGGAAAGCGCCCACCGGGCAAAGTTGGGTAGGACCTTAAGCCATGGAGACCAGCTAGAGTTGTTAAGTGTACAGAGTCCAGTGAGAGTAACGGCAGGACAGACACAACGGACGAAGAAGATATGTTCGCCTGTTTAAAAACGCTATAGTAGAAAGCAACAAGAAGAAACCCACATACAGTAATCAAGAGACCCGAATATCAAAACTTGAGAAGAAAATTACTGACTGACCCGATGGACAAAGTTGGAACCTTAGGAATAGAGCGACAGCCAGGAGAAGGGAAATGATGCAATTCCATCTACAAAGAGGTCACATAAGAAAGTGAAGATTCAACAAATGTATCACTTTCAATACATGACTGGCACCTTGACCTCTTAGATATAAGAGCATTGGGAATAAGCCTGTCTTGTAAGGTTACTTATTTTTGACTTGCCGCAATCAGCAATGATGTGTCCTTTCATCTTGCACTATATACCCGTAAGCCGAAATACTAATTTATATCATTCTTATTAGAAACTTGATTTCTGAAACATATGCCATAGTGAAATTTATGAGTTTTAGGCTGAAATACGTTTCCACCAGAAGACTGCTGAGTGGAAGACTTGCTTACAAAAGAAACGTTATGGGGTAAGGAATACCCCTCAGCAGTACGAGCAGCATTTTCCAAGATTTCGACCCTATGCTCATCAAGCCTTAATGTCATTATGAACACAATTCTTGAACTCGTTAAGTAATACGAGCTTTTAGATTTTCATATTCTTGATCAACTTTCTTGGTAAAGCACAATCTATCATGTAGCTGAACTGGTTTCTTGCAAATTCGACATGAGTTTGTCCTACTTCTTTTTATAGTTCCTGAACTTTTGCCGCTAATCCTCAGGGATTAATTCACATCCTTAATGATTCGTTCGTTAACCGTATCATAGTCGGTAATTTGCAGTACTGGCAGGGATGCGTATAAATCGGGCTTTGCCAAAAATAAATTGCAGACTGTAATAATTTAGTCCAATGCTCTCTTGGTCACTTCAAAGTTTCAGCAATTTGTTTCAAAATGAGGAAAACATTCGTTTACTTCTTTTCCTCTAAATTGGGGGTACTTACGTAATATTCTTAGTAACATCAACACTTTAATTTATAACTGAAGTTAGAATGTGCTTGTCATTTGCCAGCTCTAATTTTCCTAATCTTAACTGATACACAATCTTTTTCTCTTTGAATTTGCATCAGATGTATATTTTCCTCTCTCTATCCTTTTTCTTCAATTGCAACTGCTTTTGTTTTCTTCTTGCTCTCTATCTATGTCTCTGGCTCTATCCACTTTTTCAAATTGCAACTGCCTTTGTTTCTCTCTCCTCATTCTACAATTGCAACTGCATTTGTTTTTTCTGGTACTGCATTTGGCTTTCTCTTTCTGAAGTTCAAGCTCTCTTAACTCTTGTATTTTAACTTTAAATCCTTTAGTTTTATGTCAGTGTCTGATATAGACTTACCAATCATAACCAAAGCAAGCTAATCCAAAGCATTCTTTCCAACCATATACGGGACCAAAATATTTATATTTCTTGCTTCTTTAAAGAAGAATGTGCATCAGAAAAATCATATTTTCTGGCACGCTAAATCAGTTCATCTTTTTGCAAACAGGCTAACTGCTCATGAGATTTGCAAGCATGATCTATCCCCGCTCTGAATGGCATTATAACAATGAATGTAGATTTTAGTAAAGGTTTCTAAAATGTGAAATAACACATAGGATTTTAAACTCCATAAACCAGGGGAAATTAAATTTCAAAAACAAGGTTTTCTGAAATATGTTAGCCAAAATTCGTATCCCATGTACGTGTACCCAATTTTCTGGTACGAGTCTTTCCTCTAAACTTGTAATATTAAAGAGTGAAGGCATCAATCGTTGTAAAATTAAACAAATATTTTTTTTTCCAAAGAAACAATAGTGAAAAAAGTGAGAAAAAGGAACTTACGGTATTGCGAATGAAATCCAAAAATAATTCAAGAATTTAAAACACAAAATCTATTTATGAAACGTTCTAAGTGAATCACATATTCAGCGTTGTACTGCTGTCAGCATTCTCTTGTTGAATCACAGCAAATATTATTCCAGCGCTTGGAGCCTGTATAATTTCCAAGAAATGACTTTGTCCAGGTAAAATAACTCACTTGAAATTGAATAATTTGAATTAGATAATATGACGTCTCAAGTGAAGGTCAGCAACTAGATACAATGTTTCTATTAATAGTTGCTATTATGAAAATGAAGAAAAAAGTCAGTCAGGAAAACAGAACTGAACTTAATTCTGGAAAATATCATATCCAACAAATAATATTACATATCAACAGCATGTAATGCAATTAAAAAATTAAAACTCAAAGACACAAAATTAAATTAAATATACATACCTCGACAAAATTTCAGTAATATGCTACCTAATTATTGAAGCATAAACAGGCCACCAAAAATGTGGAATAGGTACCACGTTTTCATTGTAAAATACTTGGCCACTTTTCAAGGGGTGCCCATCGAATCCTAGTAATACATGTCCCAAAAAAACCCACAATTGCAACAGTTCGTACCCTCATGAGTGAAAATCGATCCCCAGGAGCAAAGAATAATTCTTTAAACTAAAGGGGTTTCTCTAGTGGCAACGGAACGACCCAAATTGGTTTCGACAGGAATTCCACAAATGAAACAATAATTCTAACGATGACGAATTCACAGAAGCAATTGGGTTTACATTGAGGAAAATATTGAAGGAGTCAATCTAACTTTCACGGCAGACACAGGCACAATACGTACTATTATTTCAGACAGGATAGACTCAGAACAATTCCCCAGGTTGTGCAAATCAATCAGTTTAGCTGTTGCGACGGGCAATCCTTTGAGATGATATGGAAAATGAATGAAGATGACGGATTTTTAGTGTGCTATCGGATCTATTCCAGCAACAGGAAGGGAGCAGTTGATTCGTGCAAAAAAAGCTTCCTATAAAAATGAACACACAAGCGTCTCAGAGACTTCTAATTAGATTGTTATCATTGTTTGTGGTGTCCTCGTTCAGCCTCTCTGCTGTCATGTGTGTAAAAGCGCAGTCATATGGCGTAATTAAAACTTTTTTATTGATATAATAATGAGCGATTCGATTATACGCTAATCATGGAATCTCGCAATGTTAAAATAACAACTACAAAAACACCCTGAATAAAACAACTACAAGATTGTCAGGAGTCTCAGGTGGAATTTACAGAAGCTACAGCACAGTTATTTAAACCAATTGTCAAATTTTGAATTTTGATACGGTTGGTTTGACGCTTACCAGAGAAATGAATGAATGAGGAGTTAAACTCATTACAGTTTTTTCACTGGAACGGTAGATGCGTAGACTCCTCAGAGAATAGGCGAAATAATATTCCTAAAATTATTATTTGAGATCAAATATGCACATTATCTATAAATCTGTTAAAATATTTATTGATTGGTTATTGACTCAAAATACTGATGTAATGATGTGCGGTGATCCTGGTCAGCCACCACCTTAGCTTGGATCATCTCCGCATGAATTTCCGAAAATGTTTGCAGATTATCATAATTGATGACTACCGAGTGCTTGATCCAAAATTAAGGGAGTTTAAACAATTAATCAGAAAACAATCAGATAAAATTCAATGTGAAATAATGCGTGATTGATTGAATGATCGATTGATTGTTTTTTAAATGTCGCATCAGCACTTTTAGGTTATTTAGTGCCATCCAATAGAGTATATGTATAAACGTTTACAAATGGTAATACGTTTGGTATTGACCATCGACATAAAAAAACAGTTCAAAGTAAAACAGTAAGATGTTTACAAAAATATAAAGCTTCCCGATACAAGGGAGATGTAAATGGCGTATATTAATGAAAACAGATGAAAAGATATTGCAAGTAAGGGGCGGTATTTACATTACATAAAAATGCTTTAGGTGATGACATGAAAGTTATAGTTTAGAATAAAGGTTTACTTCTTTCAGGAAATCAATAATACAGTGATGTTTATTGTATCAAAACGTTCCTTTATGTCATGCACATTACTAATCACGCGTAGGCAGCAGATCTAAATACTATATCATAGAATGCTTAACAGTGAATAGTTCATTGAAAAGTACTGTAGTAACATACTCTGGTGGATCTTCACCTTTAGTATGTAGGAGTGGGTTATATACGTATGACCAATTTGAATTCTTGCAATGATTACCTTTTCCTGACGGATTGTATTGTAGGATGGAGTCCATTCTCTTAGAGTTGGTTTGATGGCTTGAAATTTGTTATTCACTTACCCCTAGGGGTTCTGGGTTCTAGACTTGGCCCGACGCGCATGACTATATATCGTAAGAGGCGACTAAAAAAAATACAATCTGTTTGCCATGGGTTGCGTCTCGTGTCGCTGGAGGAAAGGATTCTGGTAGTTGAGCAGAGGCTTTTCGATGAAATAACTGCTTTGGCCTCTACTCCTCCTAGACGTGTGGTCGGGATGGGCCCGGTCTCGACAAATTGTCTGGTCAAGCCGAGCCCTAAGTAGTCTTTATTTACGTGCTTTATTTTCTGGTGTCTCGATTTCCCCTACCGTCTATAACTTTAACTTTCCCGTTCCCAAGTCTTAGAAGATTTCCTAGAGGGTGGCGGTTTTAACAGGTCAGTTAGGAGGTAGAGTTAACGACCTGAGAAGGTGGTGACTTCACGGGTAAATCATAGGTAATTGTATCGACTGAGTATACTGTGTATCCCTGACACTTGAAAGTTGTCCCCTTGTTGTGCTCTCTGGTGGGCTGGGGCAGGGGAGCTGAATGTTAAAAAACCATCATTTTCCATCCAAAGAAATCAACTGAAACGAACGAAAACTCACTCTGTGTGGTCATTCCACGATTCATGGTTATACAGTCAAAAGATGCCACAAAACCTCTGACAGCACTGTTTCCTTTTGTTATTGGAAAAAACTATAACTGGATCTATCCGCTAACCAAAACGTGTTAAATAATTATGAAATATGGTTGCCTTCTTGTCTAGTTCACACGACACTCAATACGTTCTAAGGCGTGATACGCTGTCCTGACTTAGTTGGAGTCAGCAATACATTGACGGGATGAAACATAAAGTTGTCACTGCAGTCCGTAGAATACGTATTAAACGTAATGACAATCTGCAAGACACCAACGCCATTGTACTCACCTTCAACAATCCAACAATACCCAAAGTGATCAAGGTTGGATTTTTGCAAGTGAATGTCGAGATATACATAACAAACCCCCTTCGATGCTATAAATGTCCGAAATATGGCCATCATGAAGACAGCTCATAAAAGTAAAAAAGAGTGGCCGATGCGGAGACGATTCTCATCAGGAATCTGAGTATTTAGTGACTCCGAATTGTGTCAACTGCGGAACAGATCATCACGCCCATTCCAATGATTGTTATAATTGGAAACAGGAGAAGGAGATTCAGACGGTAAAATAAACATCTAAGATTCCCTATCCAGAGGCTAGAGGAACTCGTACAGGCAAAAACATACCTTCACTGCCCATCCTTATCTACTGTTGTGCAAACCAATCTTAAAACAGCGACTAACGCTCAAACAAATACAGATGCTCCCGATTCAACATCAAGCACTACCAGGCCCCATTACCAACCACAGAAAAATACGACATCTACTCAAACAACTTTCAATAAAACCCCAGAATCGACATCACCAAGGCATATAAAAAATCACAAGGAAAGAAGGAGCGAAATAGGTCTGACGACCACATCAAACTCTCTATTAGGTTTGGAGACATTGAAAGCATGGATGCAGACCTTCTCCATGTACTAAAGTTTCGTCCAAACCTATCAATAACAAATACACCCCCGTATTTCATCCAGAGTAATAACCACACAGATTGCATCAACGAAATGTCTAGCCTAACTAAAAAATCTTTAACTGAAACTTATAATGAAGAACACCATCATACAATGGAACTGTAGAGGACTTAAAGCAAACTGCAATGTTATTATTCTTCTTTTAAACGAACATATGATCCTGTAGTACTATGCCTTCAGGACACATTCTTGAAAGACATGGATACCATCACACTTAAAATATATTCTCAGTTTAACACCTATTTCAAAATGTTAAACCTTAGGAGGAGTTTTGTAGTTATGAACAATAGAGCCCCTCATAGTGTAATGCCTCTAAACACAAATTTGCAGGCATTGATGTACGTGTCACTCTACATCGAATGATTACCTTTTTGTTCTATTTACATACCACCAAGCACCAACCTAGCACCAAACGAATTAGAGAAACTTGTACTACAACCTTCCGCGCCCTACGTTTTACTCGGGGATTGTAATAATCATAACAATCAGTGGTGATCAAATCACATAAGTGACATAGGACACAAAGAAGAAGAATCTATTTATAGACACGATGTGTGTCTATATCACACTAAATCACCGTCATATTTACACACATGAACGGGTACATACACATGCATAGATTTGACAATTTGCTCTCCTTGGACTAGGAATGCAAGGTCACATTCCAAACTCCATTGAAAATATAAGCTGTACAAATAAATGTTGACGCAATTTCACAATGGAATTTAAAGACGGCCAACTAGGATACGTTTGAAACACTCTGTACAAATAGACTTATTCAGGATACAGGATTGAACATAAATGACTCTATTCAACATTTTTCTTCCATTCTAATCGAGATTGCAGAATAATTATTTCCAAAGTCATCACCGAACTGTAAATAAAACCAAACACATTGGTTAATTAATGGATGTAGAGAAGCCATTAGACATTGCCAAGAAGCATTGGAATCATTTAACAATCGATCGACACTCTAAAATTTATGTAACTACCGCTTTTTCCAGGTTAAAGCTCGTCGTATAATCAAAGAAAGTAAATGTGTGTCATGAAATAAATATAAATATATTTCTTCTTTAAACTCTCGTTCCTCTAAAGAAAGTTTGGGACACTATCCGCAAAATAATTGAAAACAGAAAACACAATTCTATCCGACATCTGAAAGTAAACAATATAAATATTAGTTTTAAAAAATATTCTTGCAGGTAGCTTCTCTAAAAAACTCATCATATTCTAATCATTCAGAAGCCTTCCGAAGATTAAAAAATCAAAAATAAAAGTCACGTTTAAAATTAATTTCTAACAATTTGGAAAGTTGTAACCAAATGTTCTGACTTAGGGAGACTTTAGACAAGGTCCATGATACATGGTACATAGCTGCGCCTGACGAAATGCATTACCAGTTCTTGAAACACCTCCTAGAATCATAACTAACATCTCTTTTAAAAATCTTTAATGTTTTATGGATTGCTGATAATGCATCTATGATTTAGAAAGAATCAATCAACAGTAGTATCGGTTTCAATTGCACTGACAAGCTATATTTGCAAAACAATGGAACGAATGGTTAATTATCGGCTTGTAATATGCTTGGAAAGTAACGATTTAATATCTCATTTTCAAAGCTGCTTTCGATGTGGTCGTGGTAACAACGATCATCTGGTTTGACTGGAAACATGTATTCGCGATGCATGTACCAAAAAGGAACATTTAGTTGCGGTTTGCTTTGATTTAGAAAAAGCATATGACACCATATGGAAGTACGGGATACTAAATGACTTGCATGATCTGGGTCTATAAAGCCGAACACCTTTTTTCATATAAAACATTCTCTCAGGCAGATAATTAAAAATACGAGTTGGCTCTACCCTCTCAGATATGCACGAGTAAGAGATGGGTGTGTCCCAGGGAAGTGTTTTATCTGTGCCGCTTTTAATATAAAAATCAATAACATCACCAAATGTTTGGCTCACGTTGTGGATTTCTCATTATACGTTAATGATTTTCTAATAGATTATCGATGAAAGTAGGTGCATACAAATTGAAAGACAACTACAACAAAATATCAACAAGATTGAATTCGGCCAGTACTAACGGTTTCAAATTCTCAAAATCGAAATCAGTATGTATGCATTTCTGACAGTTCCGAAGATGCGAAGACAGCAAAGCTCACGCTGGACTGAACATCTATTCAAGTTGTCGTGGTAACAACGTTTATGGGTATTATCTTCGACAGAAAACTGACTTTTATTATTCAACACACCACGAACATGAAAGCTAAATGCTTGAAATCGTTATATCTACTTTAAGTAGTATCGCCCACTGAGTGGGATGCTGATAAAAAATGTCATCCTCAATTTGTATTGAACATTATCCGCTGCAAACTAGACTATGGTTGCGTTGTTTATGGTTGAGCTAGAAAGTGTGATTTGAAAAAGCTTGACCGAATTCATCACCAAGGAAGAAGACTTGGTCTGGGAGTATTAAAGACATCTCCGTGTGAAAGCATTCTCGCTCAAGGAAACGAACCATATTTATAACATCGTAGAGAAATGCATTCTGCACATTATGCTCTCAAATTAAGATCAAATTCTATAAAGGCTGCAATTTCGGATGTGTTTCAACCCAAATACAAAACAATGTACGAAAATAAACCAAATGAAATGCCTTCATTTGGCATCAGATTATTATCCAGCCTTAACGGTAACAAAACTGATTTTACCTCAGTTCAGAAAATGTTTGTCTCTGAAACACCTTTTTGGCTCCTTATACATACAAAGGTACTTTTTACTTACACGATGGAGAATAATCTGTGACAAACCCTTCTATCTTCCGGAACTTTTATCATGAAGTCCTCAAAAAATTAGAAACTACACTAGAATTTATACTAAACCGATCAACGGATGATGAAAAGGCTACTGAAGCCTTCGTTAGTGGCAAACACATAACAAAAGTTCGTTTGCCAAATGCTATATCAAGTTTTCAGCAGACGTCAGAGCAATAGACCTTGCTCTGAAATATATCGAAAACAAACGTATTAAAAATACGTTATCTTCTGTGCCTCACTATCATTTCTTCAGTCACAATGGACAACTGGAAAACACATTATTAATCAATCTGCTCGTCTAAAATACTGAGCTGAGTACCTCCTACAATATAGTATGATGTTGGTTACATAGCCATATTGGTATTAAAGGTAATGAAGAGCAGATCGCTCTGCTAACATAGCCCTATCTCAAGAACCATCTGATTTTAAAATACCGTATACTGATTTGAAACCTAGTATCAGTGAGTCTTTAAGCCTAAAATGGTAGGTATCGTGGAATGATGCAGTGAATAACAAACTTCACATCATTAAGCCAACCCTAGGATAATGGACTCCCTCCTACAGAACAATACGTGAAGAGGAAATAGTCATTCTATAATTCGAACTGGTCATACGTACATAATACACTCCTACATACTAGAAAGTGAAGAGCCACCAGAGTGCGTTACTTGCAATGAACCATTCACTGTTAAGCGCTTCATGACAGAATGTTTCGACCTGCAACCTACGCAGTAATAATAAGTATTATAATGTGCATGACATAAAGGAACTTTTTGATACATTACATATCAATCGCGTTATAGATTTCATGAAGAAGTGAACTTTTATTTTATACTATGACTTGTATGTCATAATCTGGTGCATTGTTATGTAATGTAAATACAACTCCTTATTTTCAACATCTTTTCATCAGTCTTCATTAATATACACTATTTGCATATCCCGTGTATCGAGGAGCTTTATACTGTATTGTAATCATCTTACCGTTTTACTTTGAACTATTTGGTTAGGATATCGTTGTTCGATATCAAACCTTTTACCATTGTTAAAACACATATAACCTATTGTATGACGCTAAATAAATGCTGGTATGCTGTAATTGTTTTTCACTGCATCATTCCACGATGCCCGCGACTTTTGGGGTAAAGACTATTTGATACTAAGTTCAAAGTCAGTATATGGTGTTTTAAAATCAGATGTTTCTTGAGATGGGGCCATTTTAGCTGTGTGAGAAATAATGCTTGAAGTAATTCCAGAAACTCATAATTAGTTTGTGAATATGTGGAGACCAAATGATTTGATAGTTGTAAGTAGAATGATAGTTAATGTTGCATTAAGAAAACGTTTCAGATTTACCTGTTCTATTGTGTTATCGACCAGCATATACATGCAAACAAAATATTGAAGTTGAGATTACTGGAATTAATGAGAAATAAAAAAAACTTGTTCTTAATGATATTGTTTTGGTTCCAGTGAGTATTGCTTAGAGAACAACGCATGAATGTGCTATATAGATTCATTCGACGCAATGATGGATTTCCTATACAAATATATGGATTGTTGATTCTTGTATTAAATAATCAAATTTGGTTTATCTTACAGTCTCTCGAGTTTGAAGAATGTCTCAATTGTGGAGGGTTATCATGTCCTGCGCACTAAATAATAATCGAATTACTAGCAATGGAGATGATGTAGTAAGAACAAAATAACTGTTTATAAGCCATGGAACAAAAAAGCGCGACTTTGATCTTGATATTGAATTTGTCATGACGCTGAAATAGCAACAAAAGAGATTCAACACAGTAATGTTATGCCAGTATTCCAAACATGACCCACTGAAATATACCGTGGATAGAAATATTATTAGTCTCGGTCACACGCGTGAAAATGTGATGCTGACCAGCCTTGAGTGTAATCGACGTCGAGGAGCAAGTTCACAAAAAGTAATGCTGTGGAGTTGAGTATCTTCAGGAATTACTTGTAATTGTTCACGTACAAATCCACGTAAAGTGTAAGTTTAATCTAGTCTGTATATTGCAAGTCTACCTGTGGATCTTACTAAGCTGAAAATGTTATGTGTGGTTGCACTCCAGACTGTGTCAGCCGCTCTTTTATCCCCTTCCTTTAAGTTTACAAAGTTCATATAAATATATAACTGTCGCATTACCTAGTACTGGTTGTTTTTGAAGAGTCATGTCGTTGTACTGGTATGTTTTTCATAGTTGCATTCATAGTTTTATAAAAAAACATCCACGAGCGATTTCATTTTATAACGCGGTTATAACACTTGATTGTCTGGCAACTATTAACGAGATTTCTTGGTGGATATTTCCTGGGCATACTGATATCGAAACGATCGCTCAGCAAGTGTTCGATTAAATCACTCAACAATTTCCTGATTGCGATGAATTGCGGTGTGTCTGTGTCTGATATTGACGTGATGTTATTTCATCAAAGATGTGAATTCACCAAGAAATTCATTGGCAGGATCAACCTGTAGCAAAGGTGGCCATCGCAAGTGTCCTCGTTGATAAATTCGTTTTAAAGGAGATGCAACTTCAGTTGCTGTCTTTGTTGACACTGGCTCTGCTTGTTTATATCTCTTTGCAACGTCAGCGACAGTCAACGAATATTTGTATGTGTGTGATTGACTTATACCAGTTTTAATAGTATCATGCGGTAAAAACATTGCAGTGTTAGGTGGTGGTAGTTAAATGTGACTTATTGCCTCTCGTGCTAACCAGTCTTCAGGAACTTAACGCGCTACAATTACTGTATCAGAAAGTTTACTAATCGCTGCTCAACCCCTCCAATATCCTCTTGGGCTATAATGAATTGAGTCCATATAGTAGTTATTTCTGATTAATTACCGGCTTCTGGCACTAATTTAGCTTTCATCGCGGATCTTATAAAAAAGTTAGAAAGTTCTTCTCTGGGAGATGTTTGTGTAGCAACTTCACGTCTTCAATTTGTCGTTCTTGTGTAAATCTTTGATTTTATACGCGCCATCAAGAACATGGCACGATTGATCAATTGCATTTATTGGCTGTTGTTTATATCTTGCCTGATCTTTCTCGTCAAGTCGGATATCAAGTCGCTTTTCGCAATAATTATATCCAGGAAGATGCTTCTCGTCGAGATATTAAGCCCATGGTGCCCCTGGTAATTTTCCTAATAAAGCAGTCATATCTCCGCCTGTTGAACAAGAGATAAATTTATATATTGTTGTACGACACTTCACACATTTTTGCCTGTATGTTCACTCGCGCTATTCTTCATTATTATTGTTTTAAATCCGATGGTGGGGGTGGATGTTCTGCAACAAACACAAGATAAATTAATTAATTAGTATACTTCTATAACATGGACATAATTGATTTGTCAGAGACACGAAAGCAAGAGACAGTCAAGCATCATCCAGCGCTATCAAATGCTATCAGGCCCATCTGGTTCTGGTAAGAAGCAATTGTTACTTCATCTGATAATGGGATGGGTCAAGTTGTATATGTTATATTATTAGCACCGTTTGTAGATAACAAGATAAACTAAACCGTGCTTAACGATTTTAATGAAAATTCAAAGTTGTTGGACGAGGACGACTATGATTTTATTATTGAAATTGTCACAAGCACACTAAGAAACATCCACCAGACGTGGTGTTAAGAGGATATATATTTGTCACAGAATTAGGCGAAAATTTGAACTGATTTTTGTTGTACTTGAATTGCAAACGAAACTCACCATTTTCTTGATTTCGTCGTACACGCATTACCTGGGGTGATTAAGTGGCGTGTAACGATTTGCATGTGCCAATTTGTAATTTACATGAAATCCGAAATACTCGTTTTACGTGGTGCACGGCAAGCTCGATGTGATTTATGTTCACCTATAGAGAGTATATAAGGCGAAGTATTTCTCATAATTATTTACGGGAACCAAAATATCTAATCGAAGGATAGATAACCTCGTCTTGCAATCTCCAGCCAAAGGGGTGAGTGTTAAATTTACATTTCGTTTTATTGTGAATTTTATTCAGATTATCATTTCGTATAATGATGCTTTTATTGCAATTAAACGTGGAATATTTGGAATTACTAGTCACTTTTAGACTTTAAATGCAATATCGTAATCTACAGCTTAGATTATTTTTGAGACAACTATTATTAGTCTGGTTTTGTTTATTATAGCTGATTCCATCGTTGATTCTGGAGATCTAATAACATCGTTGATTCCGGAGATCTAATAACATCGTTGATTCCGGAGATCTAATAACATCGTTGATTCCGTAGATCTGATAACATCTGACAATAGCTGTCACCGTCTGATTCCGTCGTTGATACCGTAGAAGTACATCACTGATAGCGCATCTAATAACATCGTTGATACCGTCTCTGATACCGTAGCTGTTAACGTAGTTGATACCATTTCTGATACCGTAGCTGTTAACACATCTGATACCATCTTTTGATAAACGTCTTTGATATCGTCTGATTTGTTGTGGGACATCTATTGTTTGTTCTGGAACATCTCTGTATAAATATTTGAATGTGCTTGTGCCGTTAATTTGTGCAAACGGAATTGAAGTATCTGTCTGTGTGTCGAACTGTCTGTTCGTCAACATCTGTGTAACGTGTAAATATCCGGAAAGCTAGAAGTCCGAGTGTCGGAGCTGTCTTAGAGTTGTAAAACGTCCGGGTCGACATCTAGGGGAGTGAGGAACCGTTGGTTCTGGTAGATGTTGTATGCTGTCTGAACGTATAACTGTGGTGGATCCGTGTAGGGAAACGTCCGATAATAGTATTGGTCAACCCTAGGTTTTCGGGGAAACTGGGAGACGATTCAACTGTTGCTGAATCGTGCGGTTATACAGGGGAGACACATAGGTGTATTGAAATTGTAATATAATTTAATACATTGTTGTATTTGCATGCTTATGTCAGATCACAATAATATTTCAAGTGATCACATAGATATCAATAAAAGCTAGCAACTTGATTGAATACAAGTATATGATCGTGCTAGTTATCGCAATCCATCGTGCGATAGATAGTTTGTCGTTTGTGTTTATTTTTTTCGTAAATCATACTTGCATTAATTTAACTTTCGTAAAGGATCCCTGGATCTGTGTATAATCCAAGAGATCCCTTTACATCTGAGATTCCTTTTGTATTAATATTTAATTTGCTAATGTATTGTGAATGGTTGTGAGTGTAATTGTGGGTTGAGTGCATGAGTTATTGTGTTGTTACATCTGTATTTTTTTTCATTTATAATTTATTCATAAATCTATATTTTCTTTCACAAATTGTGTTTGTATTGTTCATTTAATCCACCCTCCTCTCGGTAACAATTCTGTTAGAATATTGAATCAAATACTAGCTCAATATGTCGAATCGGTCTCAATAAGATCTTTGTTTGGGAGACCTGTCACTTGTCTTGACAAACCTGGCAGCAGAGAGTGTGAACGAAGACACCACATGCAAAAAATAACAACCCAATAAGAAGTATCGGTGACGATTGTATGTTCATTTTCGTAGCAAGCTTTATTTTCACAAAAGATCTGTTCCTATTTTTACAGATCAATGATGAATTTCACTCATTATTCATTAGTAGCGTATGAAAAAACGATACCAAGTATTAATAATCCCCATTTTAAAAATGAATTTAACTTAGTACACAATTTCATCGCTCTCCTTGATTTTTCTGTTCTCTACTTTAATGAGTGAGTGAGAAAACACATTTGGGTTGGATTAAAACCCTGGGATCTACCAAACACTGTTCATATAACCAAGGATACAAATTGGAAATAGCATCTGTCGGTTATGGGGCACACGTAATGTATTATTATTGTTGTTTTGAAAACTATTATAATGTCCTAACAATAGATTATTATTAACTAAATATGAAAATGTCCATAGACCCACACACTGAGAGAGAGAGAGAGAGAGAGAGAGAGAGAGAGAGAGTTTATAGTCGGTTTGTAGTTAATTATTTAAAGTTCAATAATGAATTAGTTCAACTGTAAATATATTTAACTAGTTTATGTCACAGAATTAGGCGAAAATTTAATTTATTTTCTAATTTAATTACAAACTAATTTCACCATTTTTTTTTGTTTTCGTCGTACATGCGTTACCTGGCGTGAATAAGTGGTTTTCTCCAAGGTAAGCGGCGTGGAACGATTTGCATGTGCCTGACTTCGAATTACATGAAGTCAGGAACATTAGATTCACGGGGTGCACGGTGATTTTGCGGTGAATTCTGCTCACCTTTTTGAGGGTATATAAGGCAGAATATTACTGATAAATATTACGGGACCAAAAGTATCTTATCACAGGAAAGATAGCTCGTCATTCAATCTCCAGCCAAAGGGATGAGTGTTAAATTTATATTTCGTTTTATTGTGAATTTTATTGAGTTTATCATTTCATATAATGATGCCTTTATTACAATGCAGATTTTAAACGTGGACTATTTGGAATTACTAGTCACTATTTGACTTTAAATGCAATAGCGTAATCTAAGTGTCAGATTGTTTTAGAAACAACTATTATTAGTTTGGTTTCCTTATTGTGGCTGAATTGTAGCTGAACGTCTCTGAACGTCTCTGAATGTCTCTGAATTGTAGCTGAATGTGATTGATTGTGCCGTGATTGTGCTGTTTAATTGTGCAATTAAATTGAGGTATCTGACTGTCTGTCTGTCGGATTGTCTGTCCGTCTATGTAATCTAAGGTTTAGATAATTTTTTGATACAACTATTATTAGTCTGGTTTCTTTATTGTAGCTGATAACGTCTTTGAGATCGTAGCTGAAATTGTAGATGATTTATTGTGCAATCGAATTGAAGTATCTGACTGTCTGTTTGTCGGATTGTCTGTCCGTCTACATCTGTCGTGACGTGTAAATATCCGGAAATCTAGAAGTCCGAGTGTCGGAGCTGTCTAGAGTTGTAAACATCCGGGGTGGCATCTAGGGTATTGAGGAACGTTAGTTCTAGTAGATGTTGTATGCTGTCTGTACGTATAACTGTGGTGGATCCGTGAAGGGCAAGTGACCGATAAAAGTATTGTGTCAACCCTAGGTATTCGGGGAAACTGGGCGGCGATTCAACTGTTGGTGAATCGTACGGTTATACAGGGTCGAGACACATGTGTGTGTGTGTTGCAATTGTAGTACAATTGAATACATTGTTGTATTTACATAATTACTTCAGATCACAATAGTATTTCAAGGGATTGCATGAATCTCAATAAAAGTTAGCAACTTGATTAAATACATGTATATGTTCGTGCTAGTTGTCGCAATCCATACGTACGATAGTATAGTTTGATGCTTGTGTTTATTATCGTAATTTATACTTGCGTTAATATAACTTTTGTAAAGGTTCCTTGGATCTGTGTATAGTCCAAGAGATTCCTTTGTATCTGTGTTTTTTTTTGTATTAATATTTCATTTATTCATGTATTGTGAATGGTTGTGAGTGTAATTGTGGGTTGAACGCATGAGTTATTGTGTTGATACATCATTATTTTTCATTAATAATTTATTTCATAAATTTATATTTTCTTTCACATATTGTGTTTGTGTTGTTCATTTAATCCACCATCCTCTCGGTAACAATTCTGTTACAGTTTAATTATATCTTGTTTGTTCGTCATTTCACTTAAATTCTATTCCACAATAAAGTACATGCGTGTGTATGTGAATGGCTGACATTTCAGTGTCCTACTGTAATGATGGGTTTGCATTGCTATACGTTCTTTACTAAAATCATCTTTATTGTGTAAGTCATAAGTATGTCTTATATTGATTAAATCAATATGAATAAAAATAGAAACCCCAAAAACATGACAGAACTACATTTTCTAGCGGATACGGGGATGAAATTTTACAAGGCAAATATGTGTATTTTTGATGTGATCTAAATAAATTATCTTCCAAGTGAGGGTGAAGAAGATTAATAAGCCAAAGAAAACCACACTTAAATTCAACCGTGAACAACTGAAAGACACTAACATCTGCAAGTTGTTCCAAGCCGCAATTGGAGGAAAACTGGCAACCCTCATTGTGATGGATGTTGATGTTAAAGTGATGACAGACACTTTCAACACATTCATGACAACATCTACCAAGGACATAATTGGCCTCCATCGCCCCAATAAAAAGCCATGGGTTACAGAAGAGAATCTGAATTTGTATGATGCCGAACAGACCTAAAAGAATACCAGACACACAACAGGGGCAGTGGAGTATTGACAAATAACAAGAATATCAGAAAAGACTTGAAGAAAGCAAATGAAGATTGGATTTGACAAAAGTGCACAGAAATTGAGAGCAGTCTGATAAAGAAAAACAGCAAAAAGGCATTCCGAATTGTAAGGGATCTCACAAAACAGAAGCAACCAACAGTCAGTACCATTTAAGACGAAAATGGAAAATGCTTGGCAAAAGCAAGTGATATTGTAGAAATATGGACTGAGTATTGTAAAGAACTATACAATCATCCGTCCAAAGGAGACCAAGAGGTGCATGAAGGTTCAAACTACACAAATAGAGATGATCTGTCTAAAAACTAAAATCAGACTATCGAGAACACTGGTCATCTTAGTCTTTCTGTATTCATGTAAGGCCTGGACCATGACAGCAGAATTACAACGAAGAATTCATGCACATGAAATGAGATGCTACAGAAACATCCAACGCATCTCTTATATGGACCACATCACAAACGATTTAGTCCATAAAACCATCAGGCACATAGAATACCATTATGAAGACCTACTCACCACTGTGAAAAAGAGAAAGATGAAATGGTATGGACATGTCACTAGAACCAACAGTCTATCCACAACAGTACTGCAGGGTAGTGTCCACGGTGGCAGAAGGAGAGGTAAACAGAACAAAGTGGACTGACAACATCACAGAATAGACGAGGACAAGTTTTATGGAGACACAAGCATTGACACGTAATCAAATCAAGTGAAGGGATCTGGTCAGATGTTTAGCAGCACATTGCCTCAACAACCACACTAGGTCAAGAGACGAACGACGACGACGACGACGACGATGATGATGATGATGATGAAATAAATTAAATGTATAGTATGTAAACTGTATGAATGATTTACCACTCATTGTACAAATCTTTAATTGAAAGGAAACTGCATCTCGCGATATATCATTGTTACACACACACACACACACACACACACACACACACGCACACACACACATATACATACATATATATATATATATATATATATATATATATATATATATATATATATATATATATATATATATATATATAGTGTGTGTGTGTGTGTGTGTGTGGAGGTGAGCTGAGTTTTTGCATATGTGCTTGTGTGTCCTTATGAGTCAATAATAACACTGCCAGTGATGCAAGCATTATTTATAACTTTAAAAAGACCTGAACAAAATCCCAGCTATGAAAGCTTTCGTACTAAGGTATTCATACTGGATTGTCGTATTGGGTTACACGGCTATGCGCGATAACGATGGCTTTTAAAATATCCCGCAAATCAATGGGGTCATGGGTATCTGCTGTCTGTCAAAGGGTCATTTGCAGGTAACGTATCACTATCGAAAGTTATAAAGGATTATTATTTTTGGGGCGTTTTAGAGTGACGTATGAAAAAAAAACTGTTTTATGCTGAACACTGCAGTGTCATTTGCCACTTGTAAAGATTCTTGTTTGAGGACAGGAGTTTGTTACAAAACCTAACGTTTCTCAAAGCGAACAGATCTGTGGCTTTACATTTATTGTGGTAAGGAAAATATCAAATAGAATTTACAACAATTTGTCTTGAAGAAGAAGTGTGATATTTTAGAAAACATGGGGACGAAGCGACCTGACGAAAAGGAAACAAGTTTTCGAGGTAAGAGAGCGCGTAATGCAAATGCAACATATTTATCTCTGAAAAATGAAAATGCTGAATGCGTAGAACCTCCTCATGAGAATATAAATGTTGATGGTATAACATGTAGAAATAATGATATTGTTCATGGTGAGGAGATGGGTTCTACAAAACACATTGTTACAAAGAAAAGGCATCCAAAAGATACCAAAGGTAATGAAACGAATTGTAGAGATAGCGCATGCAAAGGTGAAACAAAAGAATTATTAGAAAAAAATGGTAGTACTGGGACGCAAGTCATAAAATTAGTGAAGTTTTATCGGAACAAGCAATATTGTCTTAAAGATCTAAATATCTCAGAGGAATATATATCTGTGATACTTGTTAAAAGACACGTCAAATTATTTTATCAGCCTAATGATAAGAATGCAGACAATAATCTGTCCCCATCCTTGGAGCAACAAAGTTTTAAGAGAGACCAGATTAAGGAGTTTAAAAATGCAGAAATGTTTGTTACCATCGAAACAGGAGACATGAATATCAAATCAATTAGTCTTGAGATTGACAAGATAAAGGCAGGCTACTTTCTTTGCAGTGTTTACATTGAGCTACATCTTAGGTTTGAATTATTTAAACATATTAATGGATCAGAGACGTTGCAAGTGATACGTCTTTATGAGGGGACACTTAATGAAAACAAGATATTTGTTCTAAAACTTAATGATATCAATGCACATTTGGAATTCATTCATTTATTTGGTACTCTTGGGGTTACAGAGGAACCCGAAGAGAATAATGAATTAGAAAACAATTGTATATTCCTGAGATATGGACAATATATATACAAAATGAAACTTTACGACTTTTACATAAAGTTTGATGCCGTTATAGGGCAGAGGTGGCTCTGGTACGATGATAATAAGAAACCTCAAAATCCATCTGACGGAGATATTGTAAAGTACACAATTCCCAAGGATGAAAAGAACCAAGGTTCTGATGGTTGTAAGGGATTAATTGATTACGCAAACAAAGACTTTTTCAAACGTTGTTTACAGTATTTTGTCGGTAAACACGACTTAATTCAAATACATACAACAAACAACTCTGATGAAAATACAGTCGCAGAGGGAACACTTGCCTTAGCAATGATGACTGCCGAGTCCATTCGGAATCATAATATTGTTCTGATAAACTTTATTTTAATTAAACTAAATGAGACAAACGATATAGCAGCTACCGAATATTTACGGCAACATCCGATGCTGTTCGGAAAGACATGGCCGAATAGAAACAAAACAGGGTTTAACTTTGAGCCTAAACCTAATACTTCGAAAAGAGAAAAGCATTGGTTCGATCAATATCAGGAAAATGTCAAGGATTCTCCCAGAGAAATTATGATGCATATTCACAAATCGTTTTGAATATGGACGTCGTCTAACTTATCAAAAGAAATTTTTGAACCCACTTTTGACAGAAAAAGTCTAGTAAAATAGTTAATAATGTCGAAATCTAAACATAAGATTTGATCAATTGTGTGATTAAAGAAAAAAAATTAATGCCTAAATATATGTAGGTGTTATCAATTCGACCAATATTTAAGTATGTTCTGCGGTTATTCATTGACTAGAATCTAATTAATTAATTTGGTATTTTCTGCAGCTATTTGCATGTTTATTATTAGGTTTATTAGAGAGTGCAGCGAACGAGCAAGTATCAATATGGAGCTATTCAGTACACTAGCAGTGGACGTTATACCAGCACAAGCCCTTCGTGCCATTTTTGGCGTTGGGCTTAAGGAGGACACAAATTGGAATTTCCGAGCGGCCGACAAGAGGACAACTTTTCTTATTGTCTGGAATAACAAAGACAAACAGGAATATTTGGGGGTTCAAAGTAGAGTCTAAATAGAGGGAAAAAGCAGCGGCGGCCAACCAGCAGCACCCCACCCCCACCACCTACGGTCAACGTCGAAACTGCCCTTCAAGCATCAGAAATGGAGGCGCCTGTACAGGAGGATGAATTACAACTTCTACGTGACCAGATATCAATGCTATCACAACAACGTGACGCTCATTTCATGACGGGGATGGTGGACGTGGCCACTTCACCGGTTCTTGAGCTTCAACCCACACCAACACCACCTCCCCCATCACCACAAAAGGGGAAGGTAACAAAAGGGAAGGTAATAAAGACCAGTACTCCTACTACACCTATCCTTACGCAGTCACCATCTTTGGCAGTAAATTTGGATAAAAAGCTGGAGGCTGCCTCGCACTCGCCACCGGAAGAAGAAGCATTTAGGTCACCAGTAAAGGCCGTCAGAATGAAAAAATCTGCAAAGGACCAAATCATGGGGAAATTATGCAAGGACCTTGGGCTTTCTACATTACTGGGAGATAAAAAGAAAGCAGGGCATTTCCTCAACGCCATTAGAGCTGGCAAAGATAACAATATAGTGTTAACATCTTATAGAAAAGGTTTAAATTAGAGACTTCATATAAGAAGAATGACATGTTTCAAAAAGTGATCTTCACAATTGATTCTAATACAAAAAGTGTCGAGTTTTGAAGGACTTTCGAATCGCAATCACTACATCCAAAAGTATTAAAAAGTGACAATTTCGGATTATTATTTCAAAAATATTATATGGAGTGAAGTTACTAACGAAGAATAAACATTAGGAGACAGAACGAGGAATATGAAGAGTGGGGGATGTGGGGGGTGGGGGGTGGGTGGCTCTTTGTGAGGAGGCCTCCACGTGGCAAGAGCTGGTGCAACAGTATCATAACTTCTTGGTCTCTGCTTTGGCCGAGATATGATGCTGGCTAACATCCTCAACTTTTCGTGACTTAGAAAATCTTTTCAGAGGCAGTATGATTTTGATTGATGCTTATTGTCCGATACGTGAAAACAATAATATATAATATATTAAATATGACTAAATAATCGTCATAAAACCTTCATGTTTTCTTAAGTTTAACCATCGACTACATGAAATCGATTAAAACTTCACCATATACATTTAATGTTGTGCATGACTCTCATATTTTACTTAGACAGATGAGTCTACCAATCTTCGATCCTGGCCTGTTCTGTTTTCTTACCTGAATCTGATAATTTGTTCAATGCCATTAAACATTCTTCTTCAATTTGATTACGTATGACTTTTCTGCGTGAACCTGTCTACTTTATTACATAAAATGTATATGTGAAAGTTTCATCTGAAAGATATTCTGAATTTATTTTTTTCTGAGTACTCGAAGACTTGTAGACACAAAAAGACGTATAAGGTCTCATTGATCAAATTATTTGATAAACATACGTTTCATCCAGCTCTTATGCTCTGCATTAAAATTGTTTGCAAGAGACGCGATAATCTCCCATATTCTAACATATATCAACCTGTAATACAAAGAGATGCATTAGTACGTGAATGAAATAATTATGCAGAATTGCACCTACATTATGTTTATCAGTGAGAGTTTAGTTCCCATGCGCCATCGATTTAACCTGTCACATATCGGACCTTATAATCAATAGAAAGATGTAAGAAACAATATCATTGGGACTCTAAAGAATTACCAATAGCAAAAGCTACTAAACTGCAAGAAATAATACTTATCACTTTATTTCCCAACAATACAAGAAATTCAAACGAAAACTTTTCTCTGTTTTCACCGTTATAATTCTCAAGGTATATGCTATCTATGAAGCAGCTGAACATTCGGAAGAACGCTATGTTTTTTAAAGTTTATTAATCTGTTGGGTTGTTTTATTTCTGTTGCTGATTGAGCTATCCGATTCCGAGAAGAGTGTAATAGCTTTTAATATTGATGATCTCATCTATTTTCGGAAAATACAATTCTACGTGCCCCTATGGCCACCCTGTTCTATTTACTTCGTTTTAAACTTCCTCCTCTACATTGTAGTGTTAGTACATAACACAAAATTGTAATCTCATATTTGTTTACAGTTTACACTGAACCTATATTCAATCACTGACGTATATTATCTTCCGTGAACAGAAATATACTTTATTTTGTAATTCAGCAGCGTGAATATGTATGACTTACTTACTAATCCAGCTCCCATAGTAAACTTATGTAAATATAATGATTTTAAAAATTCAACTTTAAATCATATATATATATATATATATATATATATATATATATATATATATATATAGTTGTATAGTGGGGATATATAGCCTGAGTTGAAAAACACATTTCTGACCACTACCTCTAGGCCTGTATAGTCTGTATTTTTTTAAAATCACCCTAAAGTTGTATAGCCACAAATAACATGGGGACTATTGGGGCTCTATAGCCTCAAGGGAAAGTAGCAGCAGGGGAGAGGGGTGCGAATCCGACAACTTTTTCCGACAAAATCACTTTAAACCCTCAAAACGGAAAATAGAGCCTTCCTACGAAATCTCATGTTTTAACCAAAAAAAAAATAAAGTCTCCATTTGGTAAACGGAGACTTATTGATTTCTTGCTCAAAACATGAGTTTGCGCGGGTGATACTCTATTCGCGTTTTCGTTGCTTAACCATAAAACGTCGCGGCGGTGTTGTCATCGCCTCCCCTGCTGCTATGGGATTTTACGATTTCAACCGAATATTTGATCGAGTCCGATACGATATCGTGTCCGAGGATCATGTAAATGTATTGTTATAAATCCGTGTGGGGCCGACTTAGCATTACTAAATAAATTTCAAAATTGATTGAAGTCCATATCAGAGCACCATGTCTGCCAAATATTTCGTAGCGTATGTGTATCAACGCCGTTGAATACAGCAAGAATATTACAGTTATCTCTGATCACTTTTGGAATCTGAGTGTAGCGTTGAGTGACGTATATCACGTCGGTGTTTTTATGCCTGCCTCAGGAAAATATTCTAGCTGGTTTTTTTTGATTGTCTAACATCACATCGTCGTATACGACTAAATTGTTAATGCTCCCATCAAGGTCATCCACGGATGGATGGTGCCTCGTCAATATCAGTTATAAAATCAATGAAGTTCTCGCCTTTAATTTCTTTGATCATCTACGTTGATCATCTACGCCAGGAGTCAATATATAATATTTGGATAGCAGCAACGAGGGTGTGACTTTGATCAAAAATCAACGGAAAAACATCACACGAATACTTTTGTTAAAAAATAAAAATAGTTAAAACAACAGTTAGTAACAAAAAGAAATTAACAGAGTGAGACTGTCTCGAAAGTTCAAGGCTTTAGTTTGGCGAACATTTGCTTAGTTTTTATTTTTCGATTTGTATAAGCCGTAGTTTAACATTCACGTACTAATGCATCTCTTTTAATCGACCAGCTGCTCAGGAATTTGGTGGGAAGGATGGTAATGGAAAAAGTAGAAAAGTGTGATTCGAACAAAATATATAAGGATGGGAATCTTGATGGAGGCACTTGAAAATGTGATCCAAGTCATGTGTTTTGTTTAGAAAGCATATACAATTTTAAAGAGCTGTCATTTGTGATGTTGAGGCTAGACCTCGAAAGTCGAAAACAAGATGAGAAAGGTGCTAGAAGAAGATGCAGTTAGACACAAACTAAATACACAAGGAGTATAGAAAGAAAGGAACAAGGAAACAGAAAGAAGAATGAGGAATTTGAAAGACTGGACAACAACTGGATAAAGGTTCAGGAAATGTTTAGCGCGATGGGACATCCTGACTGGATTCCAGAAGATGAAACGAAGATGAAGAACAAGAAGAAAAAGAAGCAGAAGAATCAGAAGGAGAAGAAGAAGAAAACGAAGAAGAAGACGAAGATGATAAAGAAGACGAAAGGAATCATAGAAACGAGGGAGAACCTGATAAAGAAGAAGAACAAGAAGAACAAGAACAATAACAAGAAGAATAAGAAGAACCCAAAGTTCATTTTCAGGGCCACTCATAGGTCTCGAAAAGAGTTGCTCTTTTTGCCTCAACCAATAAAAGTAATGTGAACTGTTTGTCCCTGTATATTATTGCAAATTGTATATTGTATATGTTTTGCCACTCTATGTATATTTTGAGTATATCACTACTTCCCACTGAGGTCAACCCAGTGCACACCTGTTCCTACCATTGTTGCAACATTGAAACCAATCTTCAGTACCGAGAGAGAGAGAGAGAGAGAGAGAGAGAGAGAGAGAGAGAGAGAGAGAGAGAGAGAGATACATACTCATACTGACCATGATTTTAAAGTTATTGAATTTAAAATCATTATATTTACATATGCTTACTATGGGAGCTGGATTAGTAACGCGAATCATACACATTCACGCTGCTGAATTAGCAGTCATTTCCTTTCGACGAGCCAAAAGATTGGAGGTAACTTCTATGAGTAATCGAACAACTGTTTACATAATTTGCAATTGTTAAAATACTGACTTCAGTGTACAATAAGTAATTATAAATCCGTAATATTTGTTCAAGTTGTAAAAAATTAACAATTAACCAAGCGCTTTTCATTACCGATCACGCTCTGATATTTAAAACAGTATTCTGACAAGTACAAACTGGGTCACACTATACACAGGTATATTATGCCTGATTTAGCCCTGCAATCGTTTTCTAAAATTGTATTTTCCGAAAATAAATGAGATCATTAATATTAATAACTATTACACTCTTCTCGGAATCGGATAGATGAATCAGCAACAACAACAAAAAAACCCACAAAGAATAAAGAATTTAAATAATATGTAATGTATCGGTAATTCTTGATACACTTAAATATTAAAATTATGTAATACAGACATTATATCGTCAATTAAAGACTTCTAATAACTAAACATCAATTACGATAGATGTTATGTTATTATGTACATAATTCTATTCACATTAAAATATACATATACTATTCGTTATTATTATTATTATTATTATCATTATTATTATTATCAAATTGTAATTGAAATTATTATAAAATATATCCATTTTATAAAGTCAATGACAGAGCAATTTATAATTCGAACATGTACTCTTGCACAAAGACAACATCAATAATCATATAAATAAACACCCACATTTATCTTGCTGTGTTTCTTACGGTGTTTCCATTTGCCAAACAAGAGTTTTCATGGTCGAATCTCGTAGCGGATTCCGAACATTTATTAATAGACCTTTATTGTATTTGTACCTTCAAAACTGATAGCATTCCAAAGATTGGTAATACCAAAGCCAATACAGCTGATTGCATTCCAAAGATTAATTATATCAAAGTCAATACAGTCTGATTGCATTCCAAAGATTGATTATATCAAAATAAATGCAGTCTGGTTGCATTACAAAGATTGATTATATCAAAGTAAATGCAGTCTGATTTCATTCCAGTACTTAAATAAACATTGAATGTGACAGGTACAACTGAGACGACTGTATGATTAGCCTGGATATTTATGTCAATATACTGGTACTCATTTAAAATATTTAGATCCCAGGAGTATCAATCATGTAACTTTTCTCACTATTGTCCTTTCTAAATTTGCAAGGAACATATTATCAATCTTAAGAAAATTTTGAAAGATGAGCCAGAGAGAAAGAGCCAAATCACCATATTTAAAATTTTGACATTTTATTACAGTTATCCTTGGACCTATTGAACACTTTATTACAATTATCCTTGAACCTAATTAACAGTTTATTACAATTAGCCCATCACGTCTGCATCTGAAGAACGCCAAGTTAGAATAAAAAAAAATCAGAAGCGTTATCTGAAACTTTAGAAATTCTGAAAGAGTCATAAGGATAATCGAACCGCCTTTTTCAAATTATATAGGCATTGGCCTGATTTTGGAAAATACACTTCAAACCTTTAGCATGTAACAACAACAATTTTATCTCTGAATTGTGAGATATTCCATTGACCGGACTTCAAAAGTGTAATTTTGTGTGAGGAACTAAGGGTTATGAAATAGTTGTAATAAATTAATTACCCGGAAGATTAAGATTATATTTACAACTCCTCCGGTTTAGTCATAGGACAGGTTAAATAAGAACATTATAATATACGAACGCAAGTTTAGAAACATCACGATATATGTTTGCACGCCTTTTCTTTAATGACGATGCATTTGGCATTATTTCAACTGCTTCACTAAATTTCTGTGATGCTTTCCCCAAGAATCTGCTATATTTGTACAAGCATTTCCCACACGTCAAGCATCAGCACCGTGATTAAATGAGTAATGGTACCTTTTCCATGATCCTACCTTCTTCTATTTTTCTCAAGGTTGTAGAACTATAGGATTGATATACTATCATTAGAAGAGTCCGTTCAAAATAATAATTCATCTCTACATGTATAATACAGCCGATTGTAAGTCTCAATTTACCTCTGTCAGAAAAAGAAAAATTATGGTTGGTCGTCTAAAAACAGGTGAAATTCTAAGAACAGATGTAACTGAATATGGAGCTGATGTTAGAGTTGGTTGTGTTAATAAGAAATCTACAGAACAGTTATTTAAACCAATTGTCTAACCAAACAATAAATGTATTACACCAACTGAGGCAGCACAGATATCTCTTGAGACATTGTCTGATGATATTGATGGCAGCCTTCAAGCAACTAGACCGCTGTGACATCAGCCTCTTCAACGACATTTTGAAGTGCATGCGCAACTTAAACCGATGAAAAGCATAAACCAAGATAACATATAAATCTACGCCGAGAGGTATTTGCGCTATCAAAACCCAGACCAATTATTATTAAATTGTTTCATATTGACCGGTTTGGATATCGTGATAGAGATATTCATGTAAAGCCCGAACATGTTTAAGCTCTAAAATATATCGATTTAGCTAGGAATGTGTATCGCATCACTACTTATCCTCCACAGATCATAAAACAAAAACACAAGGGAATCACCCTTAAGAACAAGTAAGAAAAAGCAGAAAAGAATCAAAAATGGAACCGACAAAACAACAAGTAAGGAAGAAGAATGGTATTGTACACCTGATTAC
Source organism: Unio pictorum (assembly GCA_030141615.1). Lineage (NCBI taxonomy): Eukaryota > Metazoa > Mollusca > Bivalvia > Unionida > Unionidae > Unio > Unio pictorum. The sequence continues at coordinate 3,318,206 of JARLTB010000023.1, read as the reverse complement.
AGTGCCACTGGCATTGATATTGCCACTCCTGGCCTTTTTATCGGATCCCCAATAAAGTTCTTGCTGATGTTGATAAACTAGAAATTCTGATTAGCGGAAGACGAGCCACCAATAATTCCATAAAAATCACTAAAAAATCAAGTGATATTTGTCAGAGATTATTTACAGGCGTTTTCATGGACATTAATGTTTATCGGTCACTGATTGATGAAAATGTCAACGATTACCGCACTGATTGAGATTGATGCAATTAAATATGTGGCAATAAAATAAGATAATTATAATAATGCTCAACGTGTACCTGTAATGGTAGGGATGACAAATGCACGATTACCAACATATAAAGTGATCTATGGAAATGGACCTTGTGATGTTGTTCATGGTTTATTTAGAAGGATATCCCCAAAGGTAATACCGATTGCAAAGCAGCAAGGAATGGAAGCTGCTGACCTTGACCGTGGTAAAAAGGTATTGGTGCTGGTGGTGATGTTGCAAGTAAAGCATTTTGAGCTATCCAGGACATTCTAACACGATTAATATGCAGACAGCCACCAGTAAAGCAATACAATTACCCATAACTGAAGTTATGCCTGCGAATATCAGTAAAATAATAACTAAATCTACAAATCAAAATCTATCAGAGCTGGCTTGTGTTCCCATGTCAGGAAAAGAAAAAATATGGCTGGTCGTCTAAAAACAGGTGAAATTCTAAGAGCAGATGTAACTGAATATGAAGCTGATGTTACATTTGATTGTGTTAATAATAATATTATGGCGTTATTCAACAGTGCTACATACATGAGTGACAGAAGAAACATTGAAATACGCCAGAACGACGTGGACGTTGCGACAACGATTATTGTGTAATCCAAACCAGTGATGATTATTTAAGTTCAGTGAGTCCGTCAGTGAGGTTTATTAATGATAATACTGATTACCCTAACAACAGACACAATAATATAAGACCACCAAGAAACAATGGAGAGATGCTGACGCTGATGTGTGGCAGGTGGTTCATGGTGCTAATCAAGAATTTAACTTAGGATTTGTAACATGTCGATAAGTGATGAAGGATGGAAGCAGAATAATTTTATGTGCGATTCCACTGTAAAATATCTTTGGATTTTGCAGAGATGTGTGATGTTGGAGCAAAGCACACAGTTGTACTTGAACGACACACTACCAACGATGACGCAATCTGGCGCCCTATCGGTGATACAGTTAAAGTAATGAAACTTTCATTGTGGATGCCAACAACGATATTACCATTGACCGAAGAACAACGATTACATTCTTTTATGGATCAAGGTGGTAAATCAACAATATCATTATTGACGATGAACAGACGGTGGTCTAGGTAGCATTAATGGTTTTTCACATGGCAGATAGCATCACAATATGGCGTCTCTGCACCGCAACAATTATTCGTTGCTTTCCAATATACTGAACGAGTAAACTCACAAACACACAGTGCAAAGATATTTGACAAACTTGGTGTTACTGACGTTTCAATGAGAATAAATGGTCACTAAGAATCATCTAAAGAGATGTTATTGAATTTTTTCAACTGTCTTACACGCACACCCACAATAGTTCATGTTTTGCATTCGCGTGATAATTCTAAACTAATTTTTAATCGTCGTTGCGAGTGGAAGGCATTGCTCAACTTGTTTATTATCGAAACAAGGTAGTGATTGTGTCATAGCCTGCTGGAGTAATTGTATAAATCTCTATTCGACGCCGACGCCGTGACTTGGATCAATCGTGACAAACGTGATCCTGTTAGAGATTCACGCCGTTATTATGAACGAGCGTATCCTGTGACGGCAGTTGTTCATGCAATATACCCGCTAAATGATCAACCTAGCGTTGATGATATCGAGTCGATGAAAACAAATAAATCAGTGGGCTGAGCGTATTTGTGAAAATAGAGCTGTGATCAACTGCTTTGCTGAACTGTAAAAATAATGAAGAGTTCCAATAATACATTTTATGACGGTAATATTTGATTTTATAAATAAAATTAGTAAAAGCGATCCTGTATCCGTGTGGTGGTTTCAAAGTTCAAAATGTGAAATTCGTGATCAGTCTGTACGACCTAATGGATATATGTATTGATCTGAGTCCCTCCACTCTGAAATCAAAAATCTTGCGCTGAAATATACTGTTGAAGGTGAACGATTGCTCGGTAATTGTTTTACCGTTGGAATACTAAATACAATTATAAGAATGCTATCTCCTTTGCCATGGTAGCTTGTTATCCTGTGAATATAATTGGAAAGGAAAACTGTGCTGAATATTTTAAGCGATTTGTACATATAACACACGAGATGACCAGAGTTGCGAGTTTACAGGAAAGTCTATATCCAAGTGTTAATGTTTAGTTTGGTCTTCATTTTGCGAACGCGCTTGGGCTCCACCAGTGTTATTAAGATACATGCTTGATGCTGAAATTTTATCAATTTAACTGTAAGTGAAGCAATACTATGGATACGATACGTTCACAGAAACAAGTCTGCTTACGGAAACTCTCTGTCAAGGACGGGGCTGAGAGAACTATTCTTGATATCATCTTTGAGTGTAATCCAGAAGTTGAACATGAAACTAAACTCGCAAAGATCTTGGAAGAAAAATAATTGGTAAATTACACAAGGAGGATCATATAATAATACACAATATTGCACAAGATTAATCATCAGAGATGCTGAACTTGATTGTATTATTACTGATAAATTAAGGTACATATTTAAGTCGAAATAATGCTTACGTGTTGAACGTAACTAAATTATGCAATTCAGTCTTATCAATGGCGATTCACCACAGTTTACACATCAAAGATATTTGTTGTTACCGTACGTTTCTATACATTTATTATCGAAGATAAAAAGATTTCCTAATACCGCGGCTAGGGTTGCTAAAGATTCCTTTTATGTGGATAAAAGAAAAACATGCGGATTTGATAAAGATTGTTACCGATGCATAATGGGGTGCATGAAGAATAAAAATATAAAAATATTTATTCTAAATCCACCGACGTTGAATCTATGGATATATATTATAAAAATAGTCTAATGTCACAATTATCATCAGCGCCGTCGGTGTATGATCCCGTACCTAGACATAAAACATTATCTTAACGGGTGTTGTGGTTCTGGCAAAACAACGCGTGCGATTGAAATATTTCGGAATTTCGATATGGCTGTTTTGACGCTTACACGCCAGAGAATTGAAAGAATGAGGAGTTAAATCTCACTCACAACCGGTTTTTTCAGCGGAAGGATAGATGCGAGTCTCCTCAGTGAATAGGCAAAAAAGAATATTTCATTAATTATTATTTGGGATGAAATATGCACATTATCTATTAATGTGCTAAAATATTTATGAATTGGTTATTGACTCAAACTACTGATGTAATAATGTGCGGTGATCATAGTCAGCAACGACATTTCTTGGATCATGTCTGCATGAATGCCTAAAAGTGTTTGTAGATTATCATGAGGAGGAAATTGATGATTACCAAGAGCTTGATTTAAAATTACGGAGTTTAAACAATTAAACAGACTACAACCATTTACAATTCAATGTGAAATAATGCGTTATTGATTGATTAATTGTTTTCTTTTTAAAACGGTATACCAGCACTTGTAGGCTATTTAGCACCATACAATAGGATATATGTATTAACGAGTACAAATGGTAATACGTTTAGTATCGACCATCTATATATTTACAATTAAGTAAAAAGCTTCCCGATCAACGGGAGATGCAAACTGTGTATGTTAATGAAGACAGATGAAAAGATGTTGAAAAGAAGTGGTGGTATTTACATTAAATAAAAATCCTCTAGGTGATGGCATGAAAGTTATAGTTTAGAATAAAGGTTTACTACTTTCAGGAACTCTATAATACAACTGATTTTTATTGTATCAAAACGTTCCTTCATGTCATGCACATTACTAAACACGCGTAGGTTTCAGGTCGAAATAATCTGTCATAAAATGCTTAACAGTAAATGGTTTATTGCAAGCAACGCACTCTGGTGGATCTTCACCTTTTCATATGTGGGAGTGGGTTATATACGTACGAACAATGTTGAATTTATTTTTGCAATGACATCCTCTTTCTAACGGATTGTTTTGTAGGAAGGAGTCCATTCTCCTAGGGTTGGTTTGATGGCGTGAAGTTTGTGATTCACTTAACCCTGGGGTTCGGGGATGTATAATTGGCCCAACGTGCCTGACTACGTGTCGTAAGAGGCGACTAAGAAGAGGCAATCTGTTTGCCGTGGGTTGCGTCTTGTGGATTCTGGTTGTTGAAGAAGGAGTTCCGATGCAATACACTGCTTTGGTCTCTACTTCTCGTAGACGGGTGGTCGGGATGGACCCGGTCTCTACAAATTAGCTGGTCATACTGAGCCTTAGGTAGTCTTTATTTACATGATCACCGTCTTTATCTTTCTTCCTGTGTCTCTCTTGACACCACCGTTGTCCCAACAGTCTATGACTTTAGCTTTACCTTTCCCAAGTCTTAGAAGATTTCCTAGAGGGCGGCGGGTCAGTCATGCAGGTAATGTTAATGACCCGAGAAGGTATAACATGGTCATAATTGATTTCACAGCGACACGAAAGCAAGAGAGTCATGCAGCATCCAGCGCTACCAAATGCTGAAAATGAGATGGATCAAGTTGGATAGGTTATACTTATTAGCACCGTTTGTAGATAACGAATATAATAAAACGTACTCAACGACTTTAATGAAAATTCAAAGTTGTTGAACGAGGACGGCTATGATGTTGTTATTGATACTGTCACAAACACTCTAAGAAACATCCATCAGACTTGGTGTTCAGAGGATATAGATTGAATCAAATTAAACCAATTCTTCTCAAAAGTGTAAATGATTGCTCATTAATTTCTCATAAAAAAATTGATATAATATTAGCTCAATATGTCGAATCGGTCTCAATAAGATCTTTGTGTGAGAGGCCTGTCACTTTTTTTAGACACACTTGGAAGTAGACAGAGAGTGAACGAAGACACCATATACAAAAACTAACAACCCGATTAGAAGTTGATTAGTCTGTTCATTTTCGTAGCAAGCCTTATTTTCACAAAAGATCTTCCTGAGCAGCAGAGAGGGTGAACCCTACAACGTTTTTAGACAAAATTTGATTGAAATCCTAAAACGAGCCGTCCTATAATCTTATTTTAACCAAAAAAAGGCGAACCCTACAACGTTTTCAGACAAAAAATTGATTGAAATCTCCCTACGAAATCATTTTAACTAAAAAAATGAAAACGATTTTTTAATTAATTTTGGTCGCAACTTGTTGTCATCCACCCTCTCTGCTGCTTAGTGATTTCATCACTGGTTAACAAAAAATAATAAATGATTTTAACCGAATATTTGATCCAGTCCGATACGATATCGTGTCCGAGGATCATGTAGATTTATTGTTGCGAATCCGTGTGGTTTTGACTGAGCATGACTAAAGAAATCTCGAAATTGATTGAAGTCCATATCAGAACACCATGTCTGCCAAATATTTCGTAGCGTATGTGTATCAACGCCGTTGAATACAGAAAGAATATTGCAGTTATCTCTGATGACTTTTGGAACCTGAGTGTAGCGTTGAGTGACATATATCACGTCAGTGTTTTTGTGACGCCCACGGGAAAATATTCTAGCAGGATTTTTTTGTTTATCCAACATTATATCGTCGTATACGACTAAATTGTTAATATCTCCATCAATATCATCAATGCTCGGTGCTTCATCGATATCGGTTATAAACTCAATAATACCCTCTCCGGATTTTTCTACCGCGCTGTCGTTAAAATCTTTTAGCACTTCATAACATCGTTGATCATCTACGCTAGGGGCAATTAAATACAACTTATCCCATTTCATCCATCTCATTATTAAATTGAGCAACAATTGCGTTTTACCGGATCCAGATGGCCCGATTATAATCATCCGGATAGAGTTTGGTAGCGCTGCATGATGCTTAACCGGTTCTCTTCTTTTAGTCGCTGAAAAATCAATTATATCCATATCTCTATACATAAATTATGGATCTATATTGTGTGAAGTGCAAAACGCGTACTGGCACAGAAGATGTGACGACGGTTACAACTAAAAATAACCGATCAGCGCTTTCTGGTAAATGCATGCAATGTGGTACAAAGAAATTTAGATTTGTGTCAATGAAATCTGATTTAAAAAAAAACGAGGAGGTGATATCGCAGCCAAATTGGCAAAGCTCCCTGGAACCCCATGGGCAAAGTACCCCGGAGAAAAGCACCTTCCCGGATATAGCTACTGTGGACCGGGAACCAGACTTGATATCAGACTCAATAATCAAAATCAACCCAACCCCGGTGAAGAACCAATAAACGCCATTGATAAGGCCTGTTACCTTCATGATGTTGCTTATAAAAGCAGCAATTTGCAACACAGGCATCTAGCAGATGTGAAATTAATTCATGCGTTAAATGCTATTCCTGATAAATCCTTCAAAGAAAAATTGGCTTCATTTTTGATAAAATCGGCTATGAAAAGCAAATTGATGTTAGGTGCCGGTAATTAATAATATGGAATCAATTTATTATTCCCCAAGAGGATACTGGAGGGGTAAATCAGCAGTTCATAAACTCGCTAGCGCTGCAAAAGTGAAAAAAACCACTGCGGCTAATTGGTTATCCAAACAGGCACTATGGCAAATTTATCTACCACCGCCTAAACAAATTCAATTCTCGCATTTTGATGTGACCGCTCCTAATGAAGTTCATCAGGCTGATATATTATTTCTGCCTCATGATCGTGGTTACAAATACGCTTTAACCGTAGTTGATATTGCAAGTCGATACAAAGAAGCAGAACCGTTAAAAACAAAATCAGCCACTGAAGTCGCTTCTGCATTTGAAAGGATTTATCGACGAGGTCCTCTGCACTGGCCAAATCTATTGCAGGTTGATCCTGGCAAGGAATTTCAGGGTGTAGTATTATCTACAATGAAACATCATAATGTCACCATACGACGAGGGCATACTGCGCTACATCGCGATCAGGCCATTGTAGAACGATTTAATCGGACTCTTGCTGAACGGTTATTTGGATATCAATATGCAAAAGAATTCATTCAAGAAAAGCGATCGCGTGAATGGGTTAAAAGATTACCATCTGTGATTACTGCACTGAATAACGAGATTACTAGAACAATCAACATGAAACCTATCAACGCGATTAAAAAGAAGTCAATACCTGAAAAACCACAAAAAGATTTCAAAGAACCAATTCTTCATAGTAATGTCATTGTGAGGTACTTATACGAACCAGGAGAGCTTGAAGGGGGTAGAAAAAGGGCTACTGATCCTATTTGGAGTGTTACTACGCATAAGATATCTAGTATAACACGATCAACTGGTAGACCTCCAGTCTATAAACTGGATTCAACTGCCCCTCAACGGGGTTTTACTCGACAACAACTACAGGTAATTCCCGAGGATACTCAATTGCCACCGCATGGTCTTAACTAGCACCGTTGCGTCTATTGCACTCAAGACAAGTCAACATCACATTATTTCTGACATGACCGAGACTGTTATTTTTTCTGTCTACGGTGAATTGGCGAGGATCCTTATCCGAATACTGCCAACGCATTATACAATTGCAACTCGCGCAGTGATTATTCTGTTGTTTCTTCAGCGTAATTATTGATTCAGCATCAATATCAAATTCTCGTTGTTTTTTTTTGTCCTGTTGTTTGTAACCGGAGAGTTTTTTATTAATGATGCTAACATCAATATCATTTATTGTGGTGTCATTATCATCGAAAACAATTCTTCGAAGCTGATTTATTCTTCGTACTCTGGATACTGCGAGATAGACTAAATTCGACCATTCGATGTGATTATCCACCATCCAAACAATTGTATCCGATATAGTCAATCCCTGTGAAGAGTGTATTGTTGCTGCGTATCCTAGAGTCCACGGGGATTTATTAGCACGCAATGCATCTTCAACGACATTGATATCAACCAGCACAATATCATTTAACACGAGAATCTGCTTTTCACTCTGTCCTGGAATATCAACTTCAATATTCTGTTTTCGTGTATCCGATGGCCTATAACACAACGGCACTGGAAGAGTTGCAAATTTTTGTTTATGCAATTCAAATAACTTCATCTGAAGTGTATCCCTGACTATTTTTCTACTTGCAATTATCAAATCATTTGGTTTCCATGTTTCCCAGAAATCGTTTATTTGAGTTTCTGAAATCACTTCACGCGCTATTTCGCACTGGATTCTATCCGGTTGTAATCTAATTAGCGCTTTGAATTCTCGTAATCGTTCATCATTTGATCTATAATCAGTGGTAATTTCTTCATAGTAGTCTACAAAACCCTTTATCCATTCATGTGGGGATGCACCGACAAATGGTGGTGGTTGGCCGTGATCACCGCACATGACGACTTTTGTGTTTTTCTTTAACAACCACTCAAGAAATGTTTGTAATACATCTAATGACACTGTGCATATTTCATCCCAAATTATGATTTCAGGAATGAATTTATCACCCATACGCTCAGGAGTCCATTTGTCACCTTTCCATCGAAAAAAACTGTGATAAGTGCAAGCATTTACCCCTCGCTGTATCATCTCTCTGGCGAGTCTGTGAGTCGGTGTTAGCACAATCATGGTTGACCGACGGAATAATTCAATTGCACGAGTTGTCTTTCCTGACCCACCACAACCGTTTAAATAAACTGTTTTATATCTACAGATTGGATCAGATACCGGTGGTGCATTAGAAAATTCTGATTGATTTTCAATACGGTTACAACAAAGATATTTATCATCCATGGCAACGTCTGCGGATTCACAATACTCATGTAGCATCTCCTTTTTAAATCGCCAACGCCCCCACGCTTCCTCGGGATCTGTGAATTTAGCTACAGCTGATTTGTACTTATTGTGTATATACATCGAATCAGTGGCCACTCTAACCGCGGTATTAGGAAATCTATTTATCATCGAAAATAGATTAATAGAAGCATAGGCTAGCATTGAACTTCTCAAATGTGTGTACTGGGAATTATATCCATCACAGTAGGTAACAACCGTACCCATTTTCTCACCATTGGATAGAAAAGCATCCTTACGGGATACAAGTTTTCCCTGTTTCATTAAATCCGCTACAAGAAAATCGTATTCAGCGACGTCTATGATCAACCGCGAAGAATATTTTGCGTTGTCGTACCGTCCACCTTGAGTGAATTTACCGATTATTCTTCGTCCGAGATCTTTTGCTTGTTCTTTTTTAATTTCAAATAACTTCTTAGACCAATTTATGATTTCTTCTTCACTGAAATCAGGGAATTGTTTTCGTAGTTCTCTGATTATACGATCTAGATCGGGTTGTGGTAGCCAAACTTCTTTCTGAGCTCGATAGCATATAATAGCCTCGGAAACAATCAACGATATTAGCATACCACAATCAATCATATATCTCAATAGCACTATTGGCATCCAGGCCTTTTCAGATAGGTGTCTACCGAGCCAAACATAACTACACGGATGTAACCCTGTAGCTAATTCGAATGATATCACACGAGCGAATCCGGTTAAATCAAAATCAGGTAATGGTCCATTAATCGCAACACGAGTCATTTCATGTGTTGGATGTCCAAATCGTTTGAAGTACTCAGCGCATTCCCCATACCCGAGAAAACTTCCGGGATAACACGCGGCTATATCAATTGAAATCATACCATCACGTGAGTATTTCGTATTCCACAATCCTCCATGACCAAATTCGACGCAACTCGATTTAACATCCTCGAGAAAATCACTTCGTGTTGGACGCCATGAGTTTTTTTCTCTTGCGAAGTGAGCTACCACTGATGGAATAGTAAAACTATCCGTGAGTAGTTTTTCATGGAAACTCTCCGGTGAAAAATCATTAGCGATTTTTCTCATTCTGTTATCTAATTCTTCAACGCGATATAATTCACCATTTGGTTTTACAAATTGATCGAATCCTTCATCACTTCTAAGTAACCACACTGACACAGGATCATCCTTACACAACGCATTAATAGCATCAAATAATCTCTCTTCATAGAAAACATCCCCGACGAACTCCTTAGGGATATATTTCACGGTTCGTTCTCGTGGAAATACTGTTACCGCAGGTGTCCACGCGTGTTTGTTATGATCAATAATCTGTATTGGTGCTCCATTTTTGTTATATTTCGGTTCGTATAAAACCTCTCCGGTTATCGTCATAACTGTTATTGGAAATCTTAATGATGTTTCTAACTTAGCTATATCAGAAATCTTTGCACCGTTCTGTTTCACTGTCAGTTCCCACTCGGTTATTTTTTTTCGTCTTAGATCAGTTAGTTTATTTCCTCGGGATGCATTTGTGAAGTGCTCCATTACCCGTGTTGCTACACAATTAAGCCCTGACGAATATTTCATAGGAGCTAGTTTTGCGATATCGGGTTTATCATTTAACGGATATAGCCCATAAACCATTGCTGTTACGGGATAAGATCTTTCGTAGTATGGTTTGTCAATGCCGGTTAGAATCCCTGGTTTGGAATCTCTACTCACAATGACAGCTTTTTTATTCTTGAGGATTGGTTCAAATTTATCCTTAATAATCCATTTGCCATCGACTTCGATAATGAATTTGATTCGGAAAAAATACCGTTTTTCCCCAACATGTGAAATTATCACTGCTGCTTTTTCATCATTCATGGTAGCGTCAACAACACCATCAATTCGAAATGTTGACCAACAATAGGATGCTCCATCACGCTTGAATTCATTAAAACAGTCTCTGATTTTATTAATCATGGCTTTATCAAGAATTTTATTCTTTGGTGTATCAGAGACTATATCGAGATTGAATTGAGCATCCTTCCAGGATAATTTCTTGGACGCTTTTGAAATCCGAAGGATTTTGGGTTTATCGAGATTAAATTTGTTACGTTTTTTTGGTCTATCGAGATTAAATCTAGGACTGATTTTCAATAATCTCTTAAACTCTTTCATGTTTCCGTCTCTTGGACGTTTGATACGTTTTTTGGGTCTATCGAGATTAAATCTAGGACTGATTTTCAATAATCTCTTAAACTCTTTCATGTTTCCGTCTCTTGGACGTTTGATACGTTTTTTGGGTCTATCGAGATTAAATCTAGGATTGATTTTCAATAATCTCTTAAACTCTTTCATGTTTCCGTCTCTTGGACGTTTGATACGTTTTTTGGGTCTATCGAGATTAAATCTAGGATTGATTTTCAATAATCTCTTAAACTCTTTATCAGCATTGAATTCAGCATTTTTCGAAGGCGTTTTCCTTAACTCCTTCATTCTATAATTAAAACAAGCATTTAAATGAAAGATTTTTATATAATGAATCACTGCAAGTGGCTTATGATTGGATCAGTAATCCCGTGTAACAAATCATGCAGAAATGAGTTTTGTGGGTATCATATGCAAAGCTATCGTCGTGGAAGCCTTGGTCCGTTACCCTGTATTCTATGTGGAGTTGGGGTTAGGGGGAAATCTCAGTTGTGTTTGAATTGCGGTGGTAAGCGATACAGGGAGTTGAAGCGATATTATGATAAAAGAATAAAAAATGGACAATCAATCAGAAATTATGACCCTGACGCTGACAAAGTCAGTATTCTTGACGCTGACAAAGTCAGTATTCTTGACGCTGACAAAGTCAGTATCAAGGATAAAATCATAAGAACCCCTCAAGACTACATCGAAAGATTTATCATTAAACCAAACAATGAATTAGACAAACAATAGTATTATATATACGAATGAACCAAGAATTCAGACAACACCCTGTGATCATAAATTATGAAGCATCCAGTGATGGTACTGTCAGAAACCGTAGACTTAAGAAAACGGTTGGTTTTGTGACTAATCAAGGGTATTTGATGTTTGGTGTTGGAAAGAAAAAATATCACAATCATCGTTTCGTGTATGAGTGTTTCCATGGATTGATCGAGGATGGTTTTGTTATCGATCATAAGGATTCTAATCCAAAGAATAATTCTTTATCAAATCTAGAAGTTGTTACACAGAGTGAGAATTTGAAACGAGGAAAGACTGGCATTTGTTCAAAAAAAGCGAGACCTGTGAAATCTTTGAATACGATAACTAACGAAGAAAAAATATTTCAATCAATGAATGAAGCCGGTAGACACTTCGATATTTGTCGATCTTCAGTACGATTTGTTGCAGAGGGGATTTATCGATCTGCGATTTCTAAAAAGACGGGACAAAAAGTTCAATTTAGTTATGTCTAATGCGTCATATTTTTCATTTAGAAATATGTCATTGTTATAGAATAATGAATTCTGAAAACATGAATAGCATCATATCCGAGATTTCAAAATTGAAAAGCTGGGATATTGAACTATCGGATGGTTTAAATCCTGATCAAATCATGTCTGATTATCAGGATATAGAATACGGAGTTAACAACAATAAATATATGCTACCAAAGAAGTATGCGCTCATCAAAAGAATTCAGAATTCTATTAAGGACTCTCTCGCATTCTCCAGTGACGTAAGTGTGTTCGCTCCGTTGTATACCATCGTAGAACGAATACGAAAAGAATTGGGGTACGAATACGAATTGAAAAAGGAGGTTAATTCTAAAGTTAGAAACCTACGGGCGTTAATTCAAGAAAATGAACAATTTTGATTGACCAACCATTTATCATTATTTGATTGCCCGACCATTTATCATATTTGATTGTGACCGTCCCTCATAGAGATTTTAATTTTTTTTAGCATTTTTTGATTGATAATGTCAGAAACAGTGAATAAAAAATTGATGGCTGGTTCGGATTGATCAAAAATAGAATGGGGAAAGTGTCAGTATTAATTATTTTATATACAATTTTGACACTTTCCCCATCATTGATAGAGCCGTTAAAACACTTCCACGGTGACTTTGTCACTGGTGTTAGGTCGGGATTGAAAAATTGTTTTGCAATTGAAACATTGTTTCTGATTTCAAATAATGGTCAATGAAGCATTAACAACCCGATTGGCTCGTGAACGATTAGATGCAATCAGGAGATTTGTACCAATTCGTGACTCTGTACGGAATAAACTACAACAACGACAGAGTTTTCAGACTGATTTTGCTGCGGGGTCTGAAGAATTGTTTAAACCAGTAACAACAGCAACGAAAGAGATAGTGTCAACAATCTCTGAACAAGGAAAAAAACAAGAAGAGACTTTTCTCCCTGTGTTAGAAAAAATAGCAAAAAGAACTAAACAAACAAAAAAATCCTTGCAATCACTTCCTCAGGATATATCAACCGCTTCAGAACAACAACGAGAACTTCAAGAAGATATCCCCCTACCCGAATTTCAAGAAAAAGGAGAGGATACTACTAGTGGACGAGTTGCATTTAATGAAAAATTTCTTCCTGGTAAATTAGATGAATTGAGAAATAAAAAATTTAATTCTATGGAAGAATTAGCCGAATTTGTCACTAGGAGTTTTCATCAGAGAAGAAAATATATCCACGGTGATTATAATCTCCCTCCTAAAAAAGATTGGTATAAGGGGTTATATCGTATACTATCAGGTTCCTCTCAAGCAAAAGGAGATGATAAAACATTTCAAGAATATATGGCAGCAATAAAAAAAGCTGAATCATCTATAGGGGAGCAATCGGATACCGGATTTCTTAGACTACCAGAACAATCAAAATTTATTGATATAACACAATCCCCCCAACAGATGAAAATAACGAGAGAAGCTGATGATGAAAAAGGTGCAACCGGTATCACTGATAAAACCAAAGGATTTTCAAAAACAGGCAGTGGTTTAGTTGAAAACTCTTCGAGGGAAAATCCTTGGATTTCATGTCCTGGTAGTGTTCTCAGTGATATATCACGATTAGAAGTTCTTGTAGGAGGATTCCGAGCTGGAAATAACTCACCGGAAATAATTAATGAAGCAGCTGATATCTGTAGACGGTTATTTCAGGGTGGTATCATAGATATCAGCACATATCGAGATTTCATTGGCGAGTTAGTAGACGGTGAAACCGTCCATGGTTATCATAGTGACTGAATCGATTAGATAAATAACAATTGAAAAATTGTTTCTGATTTAAAATAATGATCATACACTACAATCATGATAAACCAACCCCCGTCTACGTAGTTAATTCACGGTTTCCGGTTTATAGAGCATACTACGGAGATGGTTTAGGCAATACCATTGCAGGGTTATTTGCGAGAATGGCTCCAAAAGTGATGCCGTTAGCTAAACAACTAGGAATGAAAGCCATTGATGTTATTCGTGATAAGGGTATTGGTGCTGTTGGAGATCTTGCTGGAAAAGCGTTTTCAACTGCGCAGAATAAAATAACATCATTAGTGAGACGAAAAAAGAAACCGGTACCGTTACCGTCTACAGCAGAAATGCCTGCAAGTGTTAGTAGAATTATAAATAACGCAGTAGATGAAAAATTAGCGTCGATGGTGACTCCCTTGATAAATCAAGAGGACCAAAATAACATGATAGCAAACATGATAGCAGGAAGTGGCTTTAAAAAAACACGACGATGAAATGGGAAATCGCGATTTAGACTCTGATAAATAGAATAAAATGTTCAAACAGTCACGTGATCCAGCATTTGATATGGATGCCCCAGTTGGCAAGGATGATTCTGTACGCGATTTTCAATTTTATTCTTATCACGCAGTACAACCAGATCTCCGATCGCGAATTGAACTTCAAGTTCATGATACCAGTAAATACTTCCTACCGTGTGAGGCATTTATCGAAATCGAAGGAAAACTTGTAACAAATGTTGCAGCTGATACCCCATATGACATAAACCCAACTACACGAGTTGGTTTTGTTAATAACGGCATAATGGCGTTATTTGAAAGCGCTAGATATCTCATTGATGGAAAAGAAATTGAATCCATTGACCGTGAAGTTGATGTGGCCACAACAATAATTGGGTTAGCGAGATATTCTGATGATTATTCAAGATCAGCGGGTCCATCTATGATGTTTTCTAAGGATATCACTGATCACCCTGAACACAACCAGTATTCTAGAGTCAAGGCAACACAAGCTACCGCAGTTGATCCAGCACCAGCCGGATATACAAGACCAGCTGGTACTTTTGATGTCATAAATAATATCATTAACTACAACCTAGGGTTTGCAACACGTGTAGCAATGTTGCAAGGACAGAGTCGACAATTTTCATGTGCAATTCCACTGCATCATATATTCGGATTTTGTAGAAACGTCCGAAAAGTTATTTATGGAGCTAAACACACAGTAGCGCTTGTACGAAAGGGTACTGATAATGATGCAATCTGGCGTGATGTTGGTGCTCCCGAGGGTAAAGTCATTTTAACAAAACTAGCATTGTGGATGCCAGTGTTAACTCCATCAATCACAGCAGAAGAAAAATTATTATCATTTATGGAACAAGGAGGAAAATCATTGTTGAGTTGGTTATCAGTGACCACTGATATCAAACAGGATAATGTTGATGATATATTCACATGGCACCTGGCATCAAAACAAGGTGTTTCAGCTCCACGTCATATATTTGTGGCGTTACAGAATACTGAGCGAGTTGGTAATCAAGAACGAAGCCATATGATATTTGATCAGTTAGGTGTTAGAGAAGTCTCGCTGAGAATAAACGGCCAACAGGAACCATCTGAGGATATACAACTTGATTACACTCACAACCATATTGCACGTGTATATCATAATCTATTGTCGTTTATGGCACGTGATCAAAATGTGGATACTGGTTTGCAAATATCACAATTAGATTTTAAAAGCCTCTATCCGATCTATTACTTCTCACTGGAACATCTCGATTTGATGAGACAATCTGTCGTTGATATACACTTTAGAGCCCGTGTAACCCGTCCTGGTGGTATTGCTAATTATAGAGCGGTTGCTGTCATTCTCAGTGATAAATCAATGCTACTTGAAGGTGTTGGTGGAAGAATGAGAGTGGTAGATGCACCAGTGGAAAACATGTAAACGATTTAGAATCAATCAATTATGTATAATGTCATATAGTGTTATTAGTGTTGCGTTAACTCCTGGTCAAATCAAAAAATTGCAATCGGAATCAGCTAAAAAATGTGGAACCACAATCACGTTGAAACCCAACCAAATGACTGGTGGTGCAAATAAATTATCGCTGACAACTCGTCAGGTGAAACATTTCAATGATGCACTAGTAGCAAAAAAGGGTGTTCAGATTACTCTTTCTGCGGCTGCTATCAAAAATATGATTAAAACAGGCGGTATATTTCCATTGTTTGCTGCGTTACCAGCATTGATTGCAGCAGCAGCCCCAGCGGTGGCTAAAGCAGCGGCGTTAGGAGCCGTTGGTACTGCAGCAGGAATGGCACTAAAGAAGGCAACTGGGAAAGGATATAAAAAAAAGGGAAAGGGTCTAAGACTACCAGGAACCCCGTATTCGTGGTACAGCGGAAAGGGTCTAAGACTACCAGGAACGATTTATTAATTCGGGAATCGAAGATTCCTATGTCCAATTTTGATTTACTCGATGCTGCTAAAAAACTCGCGATTAAAAACTTCAGAGGTGTCTTTATGAAAGATCAATTACCACATCAACCAAACAGCGTTGAAACAGGTATTATTAATCTCGATAACAGCACCGGACCCGGAACTCACTGGGTTGCATACGCTATTGATCCACGTGGGATTGTCTATTTCGATTCATATGGATTAGCCCCACCAAAAGAGTTTTTGCGTTATATAAAAACCCTTCCAATGAAGACTTGGTATTCTACGCTACCAACACAAACGATGATTGACCCACCAATATGTGGCAGCGAAGTATTAAATGTCCTTGACGCTATTTCAAACTCCTTGAGTAACCCAAACGGAAAACCACCACATGTTGTCGTGAATGAATACACTAGTAATCGCTGGCAACGACGGAGTCGTCAAAAACGATTTTAAAGAGAGAAAGAGTTTTACAATAACATGATTGATATTTGGGGGAGATCTTTGAAACCCAAACCCGATGGCACTGCACCCCCTGATTCTATCAAGGATGTAAAAAAACTAATCAAAGATGAAATAGCTGAGACGTTGAACTTAACAAATGTTGATCCTAATGAAATAGTTGTATTTCAAGACAAACAGGGTAAATTGAAAAGCAGTGATGTGTCATTGAATGACATTTTGATACGGCAGCGCGACGCCGCTGAAAACTCTATTGCGTTGTATTCCAACGACGGACGACTTAAACCAGGTGCACTTGTGTCTACGATCACAGACGCGATTGCCACCCACGACAAGATGATTATCACCAACAACCGCATGATTGCCGACAACGACAACAGGATTGCCGCCCACGACAATAAGATTGCTACCCATGACAATGAGTTGGATAATTCTCTGTTAGAACTAGCAACACTTGAATCTAAAATTGAAGAAAACGGAAAACAGTTTACATCATTTCGTAGAAATATCATTGATAAATTTATTGGAACCCCGTTAGATAAAATAGAAATAAAACTCCCTGATATTAAAAAATCCATCGATGAGACGAAAAACTTCATCGAAGCCGTCAAAGGTGATTTTTCGAGGATGATAACAATCATTGAAAAAACAAAAATTCCTCATGAGAAAACCAACAACGTGGTATACACAATCCAACACGGATCATTTGAGTGGACACCTACAAACAACAAATTAAATATCACTGCAACCGTTAAGGGTATTTATCGATTAACACTAGTAACACCATTAACTCAATTTGATATATCATCGTCGAGTTCATCCGGGGTCAATAATACGATTTCAACGATCATCGACAAGGATACAACTGAAAAGTTCACAATCACATATGCTGATAAAAGTTTGGTTAGAGTCTCAACAACGTGGTATGTGGAATTCGTAGCGGATTTAAGTAAATAACTAAATTGAAAGGATTTCACAATTGAAAACGCTAGCTTTTTTAAAATAACAACAATGACTTTGTCATCGACGCAATGTCGCTATGATCAGGTCAGAGAATTTCAAAATAGACTCAAAACCCTCACTGAGGAGTATCAAATAAAAATAAAAAAATACCGACGAAGAATCACCGCAATTGATATTATTATGTACTCGGTGTCAAGCGTTCTCACTGGCGCAGGAATAATACTTGCATCGGTTACAATGATTGCCCCGGTCGTAGTTCCAATTTGCATTTCTACGGTGGCTACAATCGGGGGTATATCAACCGGGATAACAAAAAGGATATCATCATGCAGCCAGAGTAAACTGCAGAATTACCTACTTCAATTTCATATTGCATCAACCGCATACTCGCAATTATCATTGATGATATCATCGTCACTCGATAATACAATTATATCAGATAGTGAATTCTCAGCGATGGTCAGTATTTTTGATTCCGCGATATCGAAATTAGAGCGACAACATGAATATAATAACAATGACAACATCGATGGAATTAGAAAACACGAACCCAAAAAACAAAATGATCTCAATAATATCAACCATACCAGATTGTGAGTTCTCAGTGATGGTCAGTATTTATGATTCCTCGATACCAAAATTAGAAATAAATCATGAGTATAATAACAATGACAACACCGCAGGAATTACTTCAACGAGTAGTGGAGAACACGAACCCAGTACAAACAAGTATGATATCAATAACATCAACGAAACCCGAGTTTAGTGTGAATTTCCCTAGCCCAGTCCCCGTAAAGGAGATAGCGCTAGCAAAATTACGAGTGTATCACAGTTGGCCTAATATCAGATCAAAATCATTTGGTGGTCAACAACCCAATAATTCTTTAGTGTTTGCAAATGAGAATAAACCCGACGGAACCCCAGACTGGAAAGTTGTTTCGATACCAACAGGGTCATACCAAATCGAGCAAATCAATAATGAATTCGCGCGTAGAATAAAATCGATTACTGGAAAAGAATCAAAAATCGCTATAACGGTTCATGAGCCGACGCTATCATCTGCCATTGAAATAAACTCAGAAGAATACGTCGTAGATATATATCAGAGTTCTATTAGAACCGTATTAGGATGGCCTGAATTACCACCCCGGGAAAAAACCGTTAAATTACCAGAACCACAAAAAAATGATTATATCACCGACAAAATAAACCCCGATAATCCAATAAAAAGTTATAAAGATTACCAAACCAGTGATTTTCTTTATTTCTTCTACACCCCAATTGAAGAAGAGGATGTGGGGAATCAAGAAGGATATTATGTTGCTGACGATCTTAAAGTTATGGATAATTTTAGATCGATGGAATATGATTTTTTACTATTGTTAATATCCATTAAATCCGGCTCTCTCACCCGAGATGAATTTATCAGCGTTGTAAAAATATGTAACAAAATCATCAATGACATGGAAACATTTAATTCACAAATTATTCGAGTTATACTAGATGATAATCACCCCAAGTCGAGAACAGAATTTGCACTGATCTATAATATCCGCGTTGAAGATATTCCAACATTCAAACTACAAGGATATAACGTACCGGAACTAAAAAAACTACTCAGTGATGCCATCGATGTTGGTTTCAAAATAATTCATGATACGTGGAAAAAAACAGCATCACCGGAAATAAAAATCCTCAAACACAATAATGACCCAGACGGTGGCGGCAGGCATATCGCTCCGTTCAACGTGAATATTTCATCGGTGATTGCGCTCAATTTAGTGTGTGATGTTATTGAAGGAAGCTATCAAATTAATCTCGAACGATCAAATCAAGCTCAGCAAGGGTATATTCTTTATTCATTTGCACCAACAGCTCCTCCAGGATTTTTAATAATTGAGTCTCCGGTTAATCCAGTCTATATGCGATGCCATAATAATTCATTAACCAGAATTAATTTCAAACTCACCGACCAGTCCAATAATCTGATTGATTTACAAGAAGAGGTGTTAGTGATTAGTTTGTTTGTGAAATCCTAAATTGCTTTGCAATTTCAAAGGATTTTCGTACTAAGGACTTTCATCATAAAGACTGGTTAAAATCATTTATTATTTTTTGTTAACCCAGTGATGAAATCACTAAGCAGCAGAGAGGGTGGATGACAACAAGTTGCGACCAAAATTGATTAAAAAATCGTTTTCATTTTTTTAGTTAAAATGATTTCGTAGGGAGATTTCAACGAAATCCTACGGATCGTTTTAAGGATTCAATCAATTTTTTTTGTCTGAAAACGTTGTAGGATTCGCCATCTTTTGGTTGAAATGAGATTATAGGACGGCTCGTTTTAGGATTTCAATCAAATTTTGTCTCAAAACGTTGTAGGGTTCACCCTCTCTGCTGCTTCCTGCTTCTATTCCTACAGATCAATGATGAATTTCCACTCAGTATTCATTAGCATGAAACTAACGATAGCAAGTGATAATAACCCCGTTTTATAAATGAATTTAGCTTGGTACACAATTTCATCGTTCTCCTTTATTTTTCTGCCCCCCCCCCCCCTCTTTAGTGAGTGAGTGAGAATACAAATTTGGGCTGGATGAAAACCTTTGAAACTTATTTCGCACCATGCAATAATATACAATTAATACAGTTTGTCGTCACTGTATGTGTACACTTCCATTGGGATCTACCAAACATTGTTCATATAGCTAAGGATACAAATTGGAAATAGAATGTGTCGGGGCACACATAATATAATATTTTTGTTCTTTTTAAAACAATTATAAGGTTCTAACAATTGATTATTATTAACTAAGTATGAAAATGTTAAGAGAGAGAGAGAGAGAGAGAGAGAGAGAGAGAGAGAGAGAGAGAGAAAGAGAGAGAAAGAGGAAGAGGGAGAGAGAGATAGAGAGAGGGGGAGGGAGAATATTTAGAGTCGCATTATATTTTATTATCTACAGCTCAAACATGAATTAGGTCAACTGTAAATATATTTAAATAGTTTAATTACTTCTTGTTCATTTGTCATTTCACTCAGATTCTAATCCACAATAAATTACATGCGTGTGTATGTGAATGGCTGACATTTCAGTTTTCTAGAATATTACAATGGGTTTGCAGTGCTATGCTTTATTAAAATCATCTGTATTGTATAATTCATACGTATTTCTTATAATGATTTAATCAATATGAATAAAAATATAAACCCCAAAAGGAAAACAATCGATTTATCAATATGCAAAGGTGATTGTGAATAGTTCAAAACATGACAGAACTACATTTTTTAGCGGATACATTCGACAGGGATGATACTTGACAAGGCAAATATGTGTATTTTGTATGTGATCTGAGTAAATTATCTCCCGAGTGAGGTTGAAGACAATTAATAAACCAAAGAAAATCAGGCGCAAATTTAACCTTGAACAACTGAAGGACCCTAACATCTGCAAGTCATTCCAAGTCACATTTGGAGGAAAATTTACTCCACTCCTTGTGATGGATGTTGATGTTAAAGTGATGACATACACGTTCAACACGGATATGACAACAGCTGACAAGGACACTACTGACCTCCATCGCCCAAAGAAAAAAACCTGGGTTACACAGAAGAGATTATGAATCTGTGTGATGCTTTAAGAAACCTCAAAACAACAAAAACACAACAAGGATAATGGAGTACCGAGAAATAAACAAGAATATCAGAAAAGACTTGAAGAAAACAAAATAAGAATGGATTGGACAAAAGTGCCCAGAAAAAGACAGCAGTCTGATAAAGAATAACAGCAAATAGGCATTCCAATTTGTGAAAGATCTCCCCAAACAGAAGCAGCCAAGAGTCAGTACCGTTCAAGATAAAAATGGAAAATGACTCACAGAAGCAAGTGACATTGCAGAAAGATGGACTGAGTATTGTAAAGAACTCTACAACCATCCGTCCACAGGAGACCCAGAGGTGCGAGAAGTTCCAAACTGCATAAATGATGATGATTTCCCCATCCTCAAAAAAGAGGTGGAGTCAGCAATAAGAGCAATGAAGAACGAGAAGGCAGCTGAAGTAGACATTATCCCAGCTGAACTTATCAAGAACGGTGGGGAATCAGGGATAGAGTTGCTAACAAAAATATAAAACATGATCTAGCAGACGGGCGAATGGGCAACACAGTGGATCCAGTCACTGATTATAACACTACCCAAAAAAAGGCAATCTCTAGCTGTGCCAAAATTACAGAACTATCAGTTTGTCCAGCCATGCTAGTAAAGGTGATGCTGAAGATCTTGAACAGACTGAACCCACAAGCAGAAGAAATACTCGCTGAAGAATAGACAGGCTTCCGGTGTGGAACAAATATTCAATCTTATGGTTCTTTGTGAAAGTACTCACAACATAAACAAGACATATATCATGTGTTCATAGATTTTGAAAAGACTTTTGACAGAGTGTGACATGAGGCATTTGGGCCACAATGAAAAAGTACAACATAGGTCAATTGTTGACCAATACCATCAAGCAGCTGTACACCAAGGCTATCAATGCAGTAATTGCTCAAGGTTCTGTGGGGATTGGTTTAAGAAAACAGTTGCAGAACGGTAAGGCTGTCTCCTTTCAACCACACTTTTCACAGAGAGCGCATCATGAGTAAGGCCCTGCAAAACCACTGTAAAAAAGTCAGCATTGGAAGGCGTAACATCACCAGCATTCGCTTTGCAGACGATATTGATGGGCTGTCAGGCAGTAAAGATGAGCTTGCCACCTTAGTATAGAACCTGGATGAAGTATTTTCTAGATTTGACATGAAGATAAGCACCGAGAAGACAAAGCTGATGACAAATAGTGGCATACAAATCTCAACCAAGATTAATGTCAGAGGACAAGAACTGGAAATAGTTTACCCATTTAATATCTTTGTTCCATAATCACCGAAGAGGGATCAATATCAGACATTTTGTCACGAGTAGCACAAACAACGGCAGATATGTCAAAGCTAAGAACCATCTGGAGAGACGAGAATATCTGTCTGAAAACGAAAGTCATACTATTGAGAGCACTAGTCATCTCAGTCTTTCTGTATTTATGTGAGGCCTGGACTCTGACAGCAGAATAACAGCGACGAATCCAGGCACTTGAAATAAAATGAATGATGCAGAACCATCCTCGGCATCTCTGACATGAACCACATCACAAATGATGAAATCCGTAACACATTGAGGCACAGAGGGGGCCATTATGAAGACCTCCTCACCATTGTCGTCAAAAGGAGAAAGTTGAAATTGTATGGCCATGTCACTAGAGCCAACAGTCTATCCACAACAGTACTGCAGGGAAGAATCCAACGTGGCAGAAGGATGGTCGACAGAGATGAAAGTGGACTAACAATTTCGCAGAATGGATGAGGAAAAGTTTTGCGGAGACAAAGGCATTGGCACATGATCGAGACAAGTGGAGGAAACTGGTCAGATGTTCATCAGGGCAGTGCATCAACGACTACACTAGGTCAAGAGACTGATGATGATGATGAAATAAATTATATGTATAGTATGTACACTCTATCAATGATATTCCACTCATTGCATACATTTTTAATTTTTAAAAAACCTGCATCTTGCGGTATATCATTGTTACATACATACATACATACATACATACATACATACATACATACATACATACAAACATACATACATACATACATACATACATACATACATACATACATACATACATCCTCACCTATATATATATATATATATATATATATATATATATATATATATATATATATATATATATATATGTATATATATATATATCACTGTCAGTGATGCAAGCATTATTTGTAACTCCAGACCCAGACAGTTTTATATGTCAAATCGTGTCTTAAAAAACCTGAACAAAAACTCAGGTATGAAAGCTTTCGTACAAAGGTCTTAATACTGGAATGTCGCACTGTTTTACACGGCTGTGCGCGATAACGATGGCTATCAAAAGCAATAACGGATTAGTATTGTAGGGGCGTTTTAGAGTGACGTAAGAAAGAAAACTCTATGTCTGGACGCAGTATTGTCTATTACCACTTTTATATATTTTTGTTTATATATACATGATCCTGCAGTACTATGCCTTCAGAAAACATTCTTGAAAGACACGGATAATATCACACTTAAAATATATTCTCAGTTTAACACCTATTTCAAAATGTTAAACCTTAGGAGGAGTGTTGTAGTTGTGAACAATAGAGCCCCTCATAGTGTAATGCCTCTACACACAAATTTGCAGGCATTGCTGTAAGTGTCACTCTACATCTAATGATTACCTTTTTGTTCTTTTTGCATACCACCAAGCACCGACCTAGCACCAAACGAATTAGACAAACTTGTTCAACAACCTTCCGCGCCCATCATTTTACTCGGGGATTGTAATGATCATAACATTCAGTGGTGATCAAATCACATAAGTGATAGAGGACACAAAGTAGAAGAATTTATTCCTTGACACGACGTGTCTCGATATCACACTAAATAACTGTCATATTTACACACAGGAATGGGTACATACATGTGCATAGATTTGACAATTTGCTCTCCTTCGATGCTTTTGGACTATGAATGCAAGGTCACATTCCAATCTCCATTGAAAATATAAGCTTTACAAATAAATGTTGACGCAATTCAACAGTGGAATTTAAAGACGGCCAACTAGGATACGTTTGAAACACTCTGTACAAATAGACTTAATCAGGATACAGGATTCAACGTAAATGACCCTATTCAGCATTTTTCTTCTATTCTAATCGAGATTGCAGAATAATTAAATAAAACAAAAAACATTGGTTAATTAAGGGATGTAGAGAAGCCATTAGACATTGCCAAGAAGCATTGGAATCATTTAACAATCGACCAACACTTTAAAATGTATGTATATACTGTTTTTTCCTGGTTAAAGCTCGCCGCATAATCAAAGAAAGTAAACGTGTGTCATGGAAAAAATATATTTCTTCTTTAAACTCTCGTTCCTCTCAGGAAAGTATGGGACACTATCTGCAAAATAATTGAAAACAGAAAACACCGTTTTATCCGACATCTGAAAGCAAACAATACAAACATTAGTTCAAAACGTGGCATAGCAGATATTCTTGCAGATAGTTTCTCTAAAAAATTATCACCATCTGATCATTCAGAAGCCTTCCGAAGATTAAACAATCAAAAATAAATGTCACGTTTAAAATTCACTTCTAACAATTTGGAAAGTTATAACCAAATGTTCTCACTATTGGAGCTCAGGGAGGCTTTAAACAAGGCCAATGACACATGACTGCGCCTGACGAAATGCATTACAAGTTCTTGAAACACCTCCTAGAATCATAACTAACATTTCGTTTGAAAATCTTTAATGTTTTATGGAATGCTGATAATGCATCTAATATTTGGAAAGAATCAACAGTAGCATCGGTTCCCATTGCGCTGACAAGCTATATTTGCAAAACAATGGATCGAATGGTTAATTATCGGTTTGTAATATGCTTGGAAAATAACGATTTAATATCTCATTTCCAAAGCTGCTTCCGTTGTGGTCGTGGTATCAACGATCATCTGACTGGAAATATGTACAGGAACACTTAGTTGCGGTTTGCTTTGATTTAGAAAAGACCTATGACACCATATGGAAGTACGGGATACTAAATGACTTGCATGATCTGGGTCTAAAAAGCCGAACACCTTTTTTTCATATAAAACATTCTCTCAGGCAGAAAATTCAAAATACGAGTTGGCTCTACCCTCTCAGATATGCACAAGCCAGAGATGGGTGTGTTCCAGGGAAGTATTTTTTCTGTACCGCTTTTAATATCAAAATAAATAACATCACCAAGTGTTTGGATCCCGTTGTGGATTTCTCATTATACGTTAATTATTTCCTAATATGTTATCGATGAAAGTAGGTGCATACAAATTGAAAGACAATCACAACAAAATATCAACAAGATTCAATTCGTCCAGTACTAACGGTTTCAAATTCTCAATATCGAAAAAAGTATGTATGAATTTCTGTCAGTTCCGAAGATGTGAAGACAGCAAAGCTCACGCTGGACGGAACATCTATTCAAGTTGTCGAGGAAACAACGTTTTGGGGTATTATTTTCGACAGAAAACTGACGTTTATTCTACACATCAAGAACTTGAAAGCTAAATGCTTGAAATCGTTATATCTACTTTAAGTAGTATCGCACACTGAGTGGAATGCTGATAAAAATGTCATCCTCAATTTGTATAGAACATTATCCGCTGCAAACTAGACTATGGTTGCGTTGATTATGGTTGAGCTAGGAAGTCTGATTTAGAAAAGCTTGGCCGAATTCATCATCAAGGAAGAAGACTTGGTCTGGGAGAATTAAAGACATCTCCGTGTGAAAGCCTTCTCGCTCAAGCAAACGAACCATTTTTATCACATCGTAGAGAAATGCATTCTGCACATTATGCTCTCAAATTAAGATCAAATTCTATAAATCCTCTAATGTCGGCTGTGTTTCAACCCAAATACAAAACAATGTACGCAAATCAACCAAATGACATGCCTTCATTTGGCATCAGATTATTATCCAGCCTTAACGGTAACAAAATTGAATTTACCTCAATTCAGAAAATGTTTGTCTCTGAAACACCTTTTCGGCTACTTATACAGCTAAAGGTACTGTTTACTTACACGATGGAGAATAATCTGTGACAAACCCTTCTATCTTCCAGAACTCGTATCATGAAGTCCTCACCAAAATTAGAAACTACAATAGAATTTATACTAAACCGATCAACGGATGATGAAAAGGCTGCGTAATCAATTCGTTAGTGGCAAACACATAACAAAAGTTCGTTTGCCAAATGCTATATCAAGTTTTCACCAGACGTCAGAGCAATAGACCTTGTTCTGAAATATATCGAAAACAAACGTATTAAAAATACGTTATCTTCTGTGCAGCACTATCATTTCTTCAGTCACAATGGAAAACTGGAAAACACATTATTAATCAATCTGCTCATCTAAAATACTGAGCTGAGTACCTCCTACAATATAGTATGATGTTGGTTACATAGCCATATTGGTATTAAAGGTAATGAAGAGCAGATCGCGCTGCTAACATAGCCCTATCTGAAGAACCTTCTGATTTTAAAATACCGTATACTGGTTTGAAACCTAGTATCAGTGAGTCTTTAAGCATAAAATGGCAGGTATCGTGGAATGATGCAGTGAATAACAAACTTCACGTCATTAAGCCAACCCTATTATAACGGACTCCTTCCTACAGAACAATCCATGAAGAGGAAATAGTAATTTCAATAATTCGAATTGGTCATACGTACATAACACACTCCTACATACTAGAAAGTGAAGAGCCACCAGAGTGCGTTACTTGCAATGAACCAGTCACTGTTAAGCACTTCATGACATAATGTTTCGACCTGCAATCTACGCAGTAATAATGAGTATTATATTATAATGTGCATGACATAAGGAACATTTTGATACATTACATATCACTCGCGTTAGAGATTTCCTGAAGAAGTGAACTTTTATTTTAAAGTATGACTTGTATGCCATATTCTAAAGCATTCTTATGTAATGTAAATACACCATATTTTCAACATCTTTTCATCAGTCTTCATTAATATACACTATTTGCAAATCCCGTGTATCGAGGAGCTTTATACTGTATTGTAACTATCTTACGGTTTTACTTGGAACTATTTGGTTAGGATATTGCTGGTCGATATTAAACCTTTGACCATTGTTAAACGTATACACATATAACCTATTGTATGACACTAAATAGCCTATAAATGCTGGTATGCTATAAAAAAAATCAATAAACCAATCAGTCATTGTTTTTCACTGCATCATTGCACGATGCCCGCGACTTCTGGCGTAAAGACTATTTGATACTAAGTTTAAAGTCAGTATATGGTATTTTAAAATCAGATGTTTCTTGAGATGGGGCCATTTTATCTGTGTGAGAAATAATGCTTGAAGTAATTCCAGAAACTCATAATTGGTTTTGGAATATGTGGAGACCAAATGATTTGATAGTTGTAAGTAGAATGATAGTTAATGTTGCATTAAGAAAACATTTCAGATTTACCTGTTCTATTGTGTTATCTACCAGCATATACATGCAAACAAAATATTGAAGTTGAGATTCCTGGAATTAATGAGAAATAGAAAAAAACTTGTTCTTAATGATATCGTTTACCAGCAGCAGAGGGGAATCAAACAACTTTTAGAGGCGTCAAACTAGCAAACGAAGACTTCTTCGAAATCGTAAAAAAGCGTCCATTTGGCAAACTAAGACTTCCTTGTAAATATTTTATAGATGCTCATTTGGCATATGGTCCTCCCCCCCCCCCGCCCCTGCTGCTGCTATGGTTTTAAAATCCTTGTTGAAATTGCTAGCAATTTTCATCGTAAACGATTTTCACGATAGTACTTTGAACCTGTTGTAGAAACGCTAGCGTTTCCAAATCAAACAATAGCAAGTATTTTTCATAATTTCAGTGTTTTTTTAAAAATAACTCTGTCTATTTCTGCGCCCTGCGCCTGTTCTAAGACAAATCAATAAGGCTTTTGATGTCCCAGTAAAGTTAGCTACGGCCATGACTTTTATTGATTTGCAATCCCACATACGTTAATACTATGTTTGTTAGTCAGCGGGGATCAATATAAATGCAATCTTACAGCATTCAAACAGACTTATATATCCTAGTCATTTTGTAGCTTCCAGATCTCGTCTTAATTATTGCTTGTAACCAACTAATGTTGACCCGTGATATAAACGTTTTGACCACAGTTAATGGATTATGAATATCTGTCTGTTTGTCTCCTTCCGTCAGACTGTCTCTCTATTCACTATAATAAGACCCTTTGTTTATTGGCCATTTAGAACAAATAGAGCTTAGGAAAGGAAGACAGAACCATATTTTACTGTTTAAACTGTCATGATTTTCAATGGAGATTTATCTGTAAGAAAGCGAATCAACAGCTATATATACAACAGTTACAAACAGTTGTATTTTGTATCGAAATTAGCCTATTCGTAAGGCATTGCGGTCTCGCCCAGAGGCCCATCGTTCGATTCTCGTAACAGGCAATTTGTCAACGGTACCGATGTTTTTTTTTTCTATATGATTAGGGGCGCCAGCCCAAAGGTACTTCAGTACACCTCCCGTCACATCAAATACGTGACGGTGTGATTTTTATACACCCCCGGGAAATTAATTCTTGGGGAAGGTGTACAAAAAATACATAGACAGTCTTCTGAATATTCTAACATTTCGTTTCGCTTAGAAAATTCACTGGAGATATGGGCGCCCCCAAAATATATAATAGCATGGATGATAAAGCTCTACGTCACACACTAGGGTAACCCCACAGGATAGTTCAGAATGAATTATCGGCTAAAAGAAACGGTCATAGAGTCAAAGAGAGAAAGAAGAGAGAAAATCTCAAAGGAAAAGAACCCTATGAAAGACACAAAGGCCAAATAAGGGACCCAGTGTGAATGATAATCGCTCATCATTGATAAATATATCAATATCAATTTTTCAAATTAGAAATATATATTATTATAAATGAATTCTGAAAATATCAGTGAGATCTTAACTGAGATTTCAACTTTAAAATATCAAGGAATTAAATTATCAGATCGATTAAATTGTGAGCAGATTCTTTCTGATTTTCAAGATATTGAATACAGCGCTATGAATAATAAATATGTCTTGCCAAAACGATACGCTATAATAAAGCTATTCGCGACTCCCTTGCATTATGTAACAACGTAGGTTTGTCCCGTTATTCACTGTTGTCGAAAAAAAATCAGAAAAGAATTGGGGCAGCAATATGTAATCAAACGCACAATTAATTTGAGGGTTAAAACAATAAGATATTATCCGCCAAACTGAAAACCCACTTTGGTTACCACAACAGAATAAGTTCTATACAATACAATGGACAGGTACTCACTCTTATTCACCTAACAAGTATGCGTGAATGAATTTGTAGATTTTTTTATTTTTTTTTTTAATTTTTGTTGCATTTTTCATTGATTTTTTTGTTGCATTTTCACTGCATTTAACAAGACAATATGTCGTTCTATCGTACATTTAGCAAGACAATGTGTCGTTCTATATAATGGTAAACAAAGCACTAACGACTAGATTAGAGCGTGAAAGATTAGCAAATATGATAGCGGGAAGTGGCTTAAAACCACGACGAAAACCACGATTTAGGTCAAGGAATAGACAATAAAATGTTCAAACAGACACTTGATCCAGCGTTTGATATGGAAGCCCCAGTACGCAAAGATGATTCTGTACGCGATAATAAATTTTATTCTTATCACGCAGTACAACCCGATCTTCGATCAAGAATTGAACTTCAAGTTCATGATACCAGTAAATATTTTCTACCCGCTGAAGCGTTTATCGAAGTAGAAGGAGAACTTGTAACAAATGTTGCAGCTAATACACCATATGACAATAACCCAAATGTTCGAGTTATTTTTGTCAATAATGATATCATGGCACTATTTGAAAGTGCAAGATATATGATTAATGGAAGAGAAATTGAATCCATTGAGCGTGAGGTTGATTTTGCCACAACAATAATCGGGCTAGCAAGATATTCTGATCACTATAGAAGATCGGCAGGTCCATCTATGATGTTCTCTAAGGATATTAATGATAACGCTGATCATATTCATCATACTAGGGTAAAGGCAACACGAGATACTGCAGTTGATCCAGCACCAGCCGGATATACAAAACCAGCTGTTGATTTTGATGTCGTAGATATTAATCCTAATCAAAATCTAGGGTTTGCAATTAACGTTGCAAGGACAGCGATTCCACTGCATCATATTTTCGGATTCTGTAGAAATGTTAGAAAAGTTATTTATGGAGCGAAGCATACAGTAGTACTCATGCGAAGGGGTAATGATAATGATGCAATCTGGCGCGCTGGTGTTCCCGAGGGTAAAGTTATTTTAACAAAACTATCATTGTGGATGCCAGTAATGACTACATCAATCACAACAGATGAGCGATTACAATCATTTATGGATCATGGAGGAAAAGCATTGCTAAGTTGGCTAACAGTGACCACGGATACTAAACAGGATGATCTTGATGATACGTTTACATGGCACCTGGCATCAAAACAATGTGTTTCAGCTCATATATTTATTGCGCTACAGAATAACGCGCGAGTTGGTAATCAAGAACGAAGTCATATGATATTTGATCAGATAGGTGTTAATGAAGTCTCGCTGATGATAAACGGCCAGCAGGAACCATCCGAGTACATACAACTTAATTCCACCACTAACCATATTGCACGCGTGTATCATCGTATGATGTCATATATGGGACGCGATCAAAATGTCGATAATGGTCTCCAAATATCACAGTTGGATTTTAAAAGTTTATATCCGATTTATTACTTTTCACTGGAACATCGTAATTTAACAAGACAATCCGTTGTTGTTATACACTTTAGAGCTCGTGTAGCCCGTCCTGGTGGTATTGCTAATTACAGAGCGGTTGCTGTCATTCTCAGCGACAAATCAATGTTACTTGAAGGTGCTGGTGAACGAATGAGAGTAGTTGATGCACCAGTAGAAAACATGTAGTACTTTTCAAAAATATAGAATGTAACAATTAGATCAATCAGTTATTTAAACTACTAGTAGTTTTAATAATGTCATATAGTCATGTTAGTGTTACATTGGCCCCTGATCAACTCAAAAGATTGCAATCAGAATCAGCTAAAAAATGTGGAACCACGATAACTCTGAAACACAATCAGTTGTCTGGTGGTCAGAATAAAATGTCACTGACAACTCGTCAAATAAAACACTGTAATGATACTTTCAAAGATAAAAAAGGTGTTCAGATCACTCTCTCTGCAGCTGCGATCAAAAACATGATAAAATCAGGTGGCATATTTCCGTTGTTATCTGCGTTACCAGCGTTGATTTCAGCAGCAGCCCCAGCGGTGGCTAAAGCGGCCGCGTTAGGAGCCGTTGGTACTGCGGCTGTGATAGCACTAAAGAAAACTACTGGAAAAGGATATAAAAAAAGGGAAAGGGTCTAAGACTACCAGGAACCCCGTATTCATGGTACAAGTGGAGCGGCCTGAGAATACCAGGAACAGTTTACTAGTTCGAGACCCGTCGGTTGTGGAGTCTTTGATTCCCATGTCAAATTTTGATTTACTCGATGCTGCTAAAAAACTAGCGATAAAAACTTTAGAGGTGTCTTTATGAAAGATCACTTGCCGGCACAACCAAAAAACGTTGAAACCGGTATCATTAATCTCGATAACAGCATAGGACCTAGAATCCACTGGGTTGCATACGTGATTGATCCGCGTGCAATCGTTTATTTTGATTCATATAGGTTAGCGCCGCTTAAAGAAATCATGCGTTATATACAACAATTAAACACATTTCCAATGAAGACTTGGGATTCTACGCTACCAACACAACAAATGAATGACACACCAATATGCGGCATAGAAGTATTGAATGTCCTTGACACTATTTCATCATCGAGCAATCCACCTCATCAAGTCGTAAATGAATATACAAGTAGTCGCTGGCAAAGTAATTAGAAAATCAAAGATTTTTACAATAACAATGGTCGATATTTGGGGAAGATCTTTATCAATGTTAAAGAAACCCGATGCCGACACTGCAACCGGTGATGTAAAAAAACATAATCGAAGATGAAATAGCTGAGATGTTGAACTTAGCAAATGTTGATCTCAATGAAATAGTTGTATTTCAAGATCGTCAGGGTAAATTGAAAGCTAATAATATTTCTCTTGATGATATTTTATTTACACAACGCAACGCAGTTGAAGATAATATCGCGTTGTTTTCCAATCAGGGTAAACTCAAACCAGGCGCACATGTTTCAACAATCACAGATAAAATATTAACACTCGATAACAATTATATAACTGTAACAGAATTGTTACCGAGTGGATGGTGGATTAAATGAACAACACAAACGCAATATGTGAAAGATAATGTAAATTTATGAAATAAATTATTAATGAAAAATATCAACACAATAACTCATGCGTTCAGCCCACAATCACACTTCACAAGCATTCACAATTCAAAAATAAATATTAATACAAAATAAACACAGATCCAAGGAATCTCCTGGACTAAACACAGATCCAAGGAACTTCCTGGACTACACAAATGTTTCAAATAAAATGGAGCCTTTACAAAGTTGTATAATCGCACGTACGAATTGCGATTACAAATACAAACATCAAACTATACTATCGCACGTATGGATTGCGACAACAAGTACAAACATCTACATGTATTTAATCAAGTTGCTAACTGTTATTGAGATTCATGTAATCCCTTAAAATACTACTGTGATTCAAAGTAACTATAGGTAAATATAACAATGTATTCAATTGTAACTACAAATTGCAACACACACATATGTCTTGACCCTGTAAAACCGTACGATTCACCAACTGTTGAATCGCCGCCCAGCTTCTCCGAATACCTAGGGTTGACCCAATACTTTTATCGGCCACTTGCCCTTCACGGATCCACTACAAATATAAGGTACAGACAGCAAACAGCATCTACTAGAACCACCGGTCCCAAATACTTAGATGCCACCACGGATGTTTACACCTCTAGACAGCTCCGACACTCGGACATTTAGACTTCTAGATTTCCGGATATTTACACATCACGACAGATGTAGACGGACAGACAATCCGACAGACAGATTGTCAGATACCTCAATTTGATTGCACAATTAAACAGCACAATCACGGCACAATCAATCACATTCAGCTACAATTTCAGAGACATTTAGAGACGTTCAGAGACGTTCAGCTACAATTCAGCTACTATAAAGAAACCAAACTAATAATATTTATTTCTAAAACAATCTAAAACTTAGATTACGCTATTGCATTTAAAGTCTAATAGTGACTAGTAATTCCAAATATTCAACGTTTTAAATCTACAATGTAATAAAGGCATCATTATATGAAATGATAAACTGAATAAAATTCACAATAAAACGAAATATAAATTTAACACTCACCCCTTTATATACTTTTGGACTCGTAATCTTATCAGAAATATTCTGTCTATATGTTCTGAAATAGGTGGGCAGAATTCACGGCAAAATTCCCGTGCACCCCGTGATTATAATGTTCCTGACTTCAAGTGATTCGTAGTCAGGCACATGCAAATCGTTACACGTCGCTTACCTTGAAAAACACTTATTCACCCCAGGTAAGGCATGTACGACAAAACAAAAAAATGTTGAGATTAGTTTGTAAATCAAGAAGAAATAAATTCAATTTTCGCCTAATTCTGTGACAATAACCTCGGCGAATTCATCGAAATCACTCAATGATAAGTATGACGATCATATAAATACATTTAATATATTTACTAGTTTACAAAAATTCATCATGACCAATATTGATAAATCACTATTAGAATTTTTTGGACATCCTCCGGTGACCGCACCAAATCTTGCAGAGATAAAAACTTCTATATCAGAGTTTGTAACGTGTAAACTTGAATACGCGGATCATGTTAAAGAGTATGAAGATCATTTAAATGCATCTAATGAATTTACTATTTTAAAAAATCCATCACGGACAATATTGATAAACCACTATTAGAATTTTTCGGTAATCCTCATTGACCACACCGAACCTCACAGAGATAAATACTTCTATGTTAGAGTTTGCAACACTTCAATCCAGATATGAAGATCACGTTGACAAGTTTACATCATTTCGTAAAAATATCATAGATAAATTTTTGCAACCGCGTTGGATAAAATTGACATAAAACTTCCTGATATTTTAAAACATTGAAGATATGAAAAAGTTCATCGACGCAATCAAAGATGATTTTCCGAGGATGATAGAAATCATTGAAAAAATAAAACTCCCTCACGAACAAAAAAATATCATACATAATGTGTACGCGATCCAACACGGATCATTTACGTGGACACCTACAAACAATATATTAAGTATCACTGCAACCGTCAAAGGTATTTATCGATTAAAACTAGTGACACCGATTCAATTTAATATATCATCGTCGAGTACATCCGGGGTCAACAATATGATATCAACGATCATCGAAAAGGATACAACTGAACGATTAACAATAGCATCCACGGATAATAAGTTGGCTAGGATTCCAGTAACAAGGTTGTGGAATTCGTAGCGGATTTAAGTAAACAACTAAACCACTAACGGTTTTAATTGAAATCTATTTAAAAACACTAGTGTTTTCAAAATAAGATGTCGTCACAGCAATATCGCTATGATCAAGTCAGAGAAATTCAAACTAAACTCAAAACACTCAGTGAGGGTTTTCAAATAAAAATTAAAAAATACCGACGAAAAACAACCGCAGTTGATGTTACCTTGTACTCGGTGAGTGGTGTAATCACCGGAGCTGGTATTATACTCTCCTCGGTGACAATGATTGCTCCGATAGATGTTCCAATTTGTATAGCAGCGGCAACAACAATCGCGGGAATTATTTAGATAATAACAAAAACAAATACCATCGTGTAGCCAGCGCAAGCTACAAGATTACATAATTAAATTTCATGTTGTGTCAACCGCGTACTCGCAATTATCCTCGATGATATCGTCGTCACTCGATGAATCATTAATATCAGATAGTGAATTCAGCGCGATGGTACGTGTTTATGATTCCGCGATGTCAGAATTAGAGCGACAACATGCGTATAATAACAATGACATCGTCACAAGAACCACGTCAACAAATAGCGGAGAACACAACCCCGGTGAAAACAAGCATGATCTCAATAACCTCAACGAATCCTGAATTCAGTGTAAATTTCCCTACTCCGATTCCAGTGATGGAAATAGCGCTGGCAAAACTACAAGTATACCATAGTTGGTATATCAGAACAAAATCATTTGGCGGTCAACAACCGAATAATTCCTTGGTGTTTGCGAAAAAGAATCGCGCAGACGGAACTCCAGACTGGAACGTTGTTTCACTACCATCTGGGTCATACCAAAACCAGCAAATCAATGCTGAATTTCAGCGTAGAATAAAATAATATCATACGATACAAATTTTAGAGTTTTAGTTTTCTTTATTAAGTGGATAGAACCAGTTGATGTTGATGGATGGCTTCAACCAATTCAAAGTCAAATTAATGAACACTTTATAAAAATAATTAATGAATTTGAAATACATAGAAAAATATTGCGAGAAAAACTTTCCAAAGAATCACCGCGAGATGAGATCATCAAATACATAAACTTTTGTAATCAAATTATCGCTGATATGGAAGCATTTAATTCATGGATTATTCAAAAAATATTAAATGCTGTAAATCCTAAATCAAAAACAGAATTTGCAAAAACATATAATATACGCATAGAGAATATTTCAACATTTAAACTCCCCGGGTATAATGTAGATCAACTAAAAAAAATCCGTTAATTATCTCCTTGATGAGTACTTTCTACGAATACTTACCACATGCAGACAAAAAAACAAGGGTTTAACCATCCTCAAAATATAATATTGACCCAGACGGCGGTGGTAGACATATCGCTCCGTTCAACGTAAATATATCCTCGGTGATTGCATTGAATTTAGTATGTGATGTTATCGAAGGAAGCTATCAAATAAATCTCGAGCGATCAAATCAAGCCCAGCAGGGATATATTTTATATTCATTTGCACCAACAGCTCCTCCAGGGTTTCTAATTATTGAGGATCCAACTAATCCAGTCTATATGAGATGTCATAATGATTCGTTAACGAGAATTAATTTCAGACTCACTGACCAATCCAATAATCTAATTGATTTACGAGGTGAGGTTTTACAAATTAGTCTGTTTGTGAAGTCGTGAAAATTCAAATTTCAACAATGATTTTCATCGTAAATTGCTAGCAATTTCAAGGACTTTCATCGTAGCAACTTTTATCGTAAAAAATTCATCCTGAAATATTAGTGTTACGAATTGAGATAAAGTTTGCCTGACATAAAACCAACCAATGGAATTTAATTAGAAAAACCCATTGAGGGTAACTTTTTCATAAGCCGTACACATATCTGCACGAGTTACGTCCTTTTGGTGTTCTCAAATATATTCAAATTGAATTCTGTTTTTAAAACGCTTCGAAAGAGAAGATAGATTTACCCCTTCTGCAACATATCGTACCGAGGGTATAAAACT
This sequence comes from Unio pictorum, assembly GCA_030141615.1. Lineage (NCBI taxonomy): Eukaryota > Metazoa > Mollusca > Bivalvia > Unionida > Unionidae > Unio > Unio pictorum. Next base: position 3,280,911 of record JARLTB010000023.1, on the reverse strand, counting down.
ATCAAAATACTTACCGGCTTTAGTTATTGATTGAAATACCATTTCTTCATTAGTTGCTGTATTAAATGATTTTATAGGTCTTTTCCCAATTGATTTACAAGTATCAGTATTTCCAAATGCATTATTCTCACTCCGTGTAATAGCTCGTAAATTATCCAATCTGTTATTTTGAGGACGTCCATCAATATGATCAATAACAAGACCATCTTCAATCAATCCTTGAAAACACTCATACACGAAACGATGATTAAGATATTTTTACCCTCCGACACTAAATATCAAATACCCAAGATTATTCAAAATCCCTAATGGATTCTCTAGTCTACGGTTTCTGACAATACCCTCACGAGACGCTTCATAATCGCTGATAATGGGATGAGATTGAAATTCTTGGTTCATTTATATACAATACTATTTTTCTAATTGATTGTTTGGTTTAATTATTACATTATTTGGAAATCTTCCAATCTAGTCTTGAGGTGTTTTTATGATTTTGTTAGAGTCATTGATGGAGTTTTTGAAGGAATCTTTGATGGATTTCTTAATTCGTTTATCATAATAACGCTTCAACTCTCTGTATCGCTTACCACCGCAACTCAGACACAATTGCGATTTTCCTCTCACACCTACCCCAGATTGTATGCAAGGTAAGGACCCAGAACTCCCGTTACGAACGCTTTGTAAATGATATCCACAGAATTCTATTCTGCATGATTTGTTACATGCGGTTACTTATTCTAACATAAGCCATTTGCAATGGTTCATTATATAATAAATTCTTTATTTAAATACTGGTTTTAATTATAATATGAAGGAGTTCGAGAGATTATCGAAAATTAAGCCTTGGAAAAATATTAAATTCAATCTCGATAGAGTCTACGTAGCACCAAAAATCTAAAAAGTGATAGAAGCATGATAGGTAAAATCCGCGATTGTTTTAATGAATTAAAACGTGATGGAGCATCTCACTGTTGATCTACATTTCGAATTGATGGTGACGTTGATGCTACCATGAACGATGAAAGAGCAGCACTTATAATCTCACATCTTGACAAGAAAAAATATTTCTTTAGAGTGAAATTCATTATCCATTCAGAATGGGAAATTGGATTATTCGAGACATATTTGAACCAATTTTGAAAGATAAAAGAACTATCACTTTGAATCATGATTCCAAACCAGGATTGCTGACTGGGATTGACAAACCGTACTATGAAAGATCTTATCCTGTAACAGCAGTTGTTTACGGGGTAAATTCGTTAAATGATAAACCGAGTATTGAAAAATTAAAACCAATGAAATACTCGTCAAGTATAAATTGCGTAGCAGAACGAATAATAGAACACTTCACAAATGCGTTGCGTGGAAACAAATTGACTGATCTAAGACATAAAAAAATAAATGAAAGAGGAATAAACAGTTAGGAAGAACGGATCATCAATTCAAGATATAACTAAATTAGAAACATCATTAAGATTTCCAATAACCATAATGACGATAACAGGATAAATATTACACGAATCGAAATATTAATCACAAGGAGCTCCAATCAAAATTATTGACCATAATGAACACGCGTGGACACCTGCGATAACAATATTTCCACGGGATAGAACACGGGAAATTTATTTGATTTTATTTATCAGTTAAGTAAAAACGGTCCTGTGTTAGTGTGATTACTTCACAGTTTTTAGCACGAAGAGGGTAAATTCGATAAATTGGTAAGACCAAACGGAGAATTATACCGTACTGAAGCACTCCACAATGAAATGAAAAAATAGCTAGTGGTTTTTCAACAGAAGACAACGAACAATTATTAACAAATTGTTTTACAATTCCGTCGGTTGCAGCTCATTTTGCGAGAAAGAAGAATATGTGGAAACCAACAAGAGCTGAATTTCTATCAGATATCAAATCAAGCTGTATCGAATATAACCATGGTGGATTATGGAATACAAAATACACCTCTGAAAGTATTATTTCAGTTGATATAGTTGCGTGTTATCCCGGGAGTTTTCTCGGGTATGGAGAATGTGTTGAGTATTTTAAATGATTTGTACATCCCTCACATGAAATGACCCGTGTTGTGATTAATGGACCACTACCCGATTTTGATTTTAACCGGATTCTCTCGTGTGGTATCATTTGAATTGGCTACAGGACTTCATCCGTGTTGTTATATTTGGCTTGTTAGACACATCTCTGAAAAACACTGGATGCCAATAGTGTTATTAGGTATATGATTGATTCTAAAATGCTAATATCGCTGATGGTCAGTGAAGCAATTATATCATATCGAGCGCAGACTGAGGTCTGGTTACCACAAACTGATAGTCTTGATAGTATAATCAGCGACTCTAGAAAACAATTTCCTGATCTAGACGAAGAATATATCGTAAAACGGTCAAAATAAATCTTTGAAGTTAGAAATAAAGACGCAAAAGATCTCGGTAGAAGAATAATCGGTAAATTCACTCAGGGTGGAAAAAAGTATGACAATAACAGATATTCTTCATGGTTGATTATAGATGATGCTGAGTACAATTTTATAATCGCGGATGTAACATCTAAAGAGATATATGTAAATCGTAAAAACGCTTTCTTGTCCGATGGAACCAAATTGGGTACAATTGTTTCTTACAACGATGGAAAAAATCTTCAGTATGCACATTTGAGGGCGTCTATGCTAGCTTATGCTTCTATTAATTTATTTTCAATGATAAATAGATTTCCTGAATTTGCGGTCAGGGTAGCAACTGATTCATTTTATATAAACGCGAAACGTAGCAAAGCAGTGGCTGAATTTACAAATTCTGACGAGAGTTGGGGATCATGGAGAATTAAGAATGAAATGCTGCGTGATTATTTCAAATCAGCAGATGTTACTATTGAAAACAATTACTTGAAAACTAATCAGATATCAGAACTATCTAATGCACCGTCGATATCTGATCCAATATGTATATATGAAACCAGCTACCTAAACGGCTGTGGTAGGTCAGGAAAGACGACTCGTGCGATTGAATTATTTCGTGGAAACGCTAGCGTTTTAAAATCAAATATGATTGTGCTAACACCGACCCATAGACTTGCAAGAGAAATGAAAGAGCGAGGATTAATGCTTGTACTTATCATAGTTTCTTTTGATGGAAAGGTGACGAATGGACTCCTGATCGAATGGGCGAGAAATATATTCCTGAAGTCATTATTTGGGATGAAATATGCACGGTATCGTTAGATGTATTACAAAGATTTCTTGATTGGTTATTGCTAGCGAATACAGCAGTGATAATGTGCGGCGATCATGGTCAACCAGCAGAATTTTGTAGACTATTATGAAGAAATTAATACCGATCATAGAGCACTTGATGAACAATTATATGAGTTCAAAAAACTAATTAGATTACAACCGGATAGAATCCAATGTGAGATAGCGCGTAAAATATTTTTGGAAACCCCATTAAATGATTTCTGGGAAGCGTGGAGACCAAACGATTTGATAGTGGCAAGTAGAAAAATAGTCAGAGATACACTTCAGATGAAGTTATTTGAATTACATAAAGAAAAAGTTGCAACACTTCCAGTGCCGCGGTGTTATAGACCCAAGGGTACACAAAGACAAAATATCGAAGTTGATATTCCCGGATTAAGAGAAAAGCAAATTCTCGTATTAAATGATATTGTGCTGGTTGATATCAATGTCGTCGAAGATGCATTACGCGCTGGTAAATGCCCATGTACGCTAGCTTACGCAGCGACGATACATTCTTCACAGGGAATGACTATATCAGATACAATTGTTTGGATCATAAATAATCAGATCGAGTGGTCGAATTTAGTCTACCTTGCGGTATCCAGAGTACGAAGAATAAATCAGCTTCGAAGAGTTGTTATAGATGCTAATGACACAACAATAAGTGACATTGTTGATGATGAAATCATTAGCGATAATATGATCAGAAAAAACTCTCTGGTTATAAACAACAGGATAAAAAAATAATAGAGAATTTGATAATGATGCTGAATTAATAATCACTCCGAAACAACAACAGAATAATCACTGCGCGAGTTGCAATTGTATAATGAATTGGTGTTGGTCGGATAAGGATTCTCCACAATTTACCGTAGACAGAAAGAATAGCAGCGTAGGTCATACCAGAGATAATGTGATGCTGACTTGTCTTGAGTGCAACAGACGAAGAGGTGCTAGTTAAGACCACGTGGCGGTAATTGAGTATCCTCGGGTATCACTTGTAGTTGTTCACGAGTAAATGCTCGCTGAGGAGCAGTTGAATCCAATCTATAGATTGCTGGTCTACCGTAGATCGTGTTATACTAGATATTTCATGTGCGGTGAGACTCCAAATAGGATCAGTAGCTCCTTTATTACCACCTTCGAGCTCTCCTGGTTCATATAAATACCTAACAGTGACATTACCGAGTACTGGTTGCTTTGAAAAATCATTCTGCGGTTTTACGGGTATATACTTTTTTTTAATCGCGTTGTTAGGTTTCATGTTGATTGTTTCGAGTAATCTGATTTTTCAGCGCGGTAATTACGCCTGGTAATCTCTTAACCCATTCACGAGATCGTTTATCCTGAATAAATTCCTTCGCGTATTGCTATCCAAATAACCGCCTGATGGCGGTGTAATGCAGTATGTCCTCGTCTGATAGTGGCATTATAATGCTTCATTGTTGATAAAACCTCACCCTAAAATTCCTTGCCAGGATCAACTTGTAATAGATGTGGCCAACGCAGAGGACCCCTTCGATAAATCCTTTCAAACGCAGAAGCAACTTCAGTTGATGATTTTGTCTTTAGCGGTTCTGCTTGTTTTTATCGACTCGCAATATCAACTACGGTTAGCGCATACTTGTAGAAACCATCATGTGGAAGAAATAATATATCAGCTTGATGAACTTCATTAGGGATTGTCACATCAAAATGCGAGAAGTTAATTTGTTTAGGTGGTGGTAGATAAATTTGCTATATCGCCTGTTATGATAACCAAGCCGCTGCGGTAGTATTTTTCACCTTTGCGGCGCTAGCGAGTTTACCAAATGCTGCTTTGCCCCTCCAGTATCCTCTTGGAGAATAATAAATAGATTTCATGTTGTTATTAATTACTAGCACCCAACATTAATTTAACCTTCATTGCCAATTTTATCAAAAATGAAGCCAATTTTTCTTTGAAGGATTTATCAGTGATAGAATTCAACGCATGAATTAATTTCACATCTTAGATATGTCTATGTTGCAGATTGCTGCTTTTCTAAGCAACATCATGAGCATGACACGCCTTATCAATAGCGTTTATTGGGTTTTCACCGAGTCGGGGTTGGTTTTGATCATCGAGTCCGATATCGAGTCTGGTTCCGGGTCCACAATAATTATACCCTGAAAGGTGTTTTTCTCCTGGCTATTTTGCCCATGGTATTCCCGGAAGTTTTTACTAACTTGGCTGCAGTATCACCTCCTCGTTTTGTTTTAAATCATCATCAATTTTTAAAAAATCCCCTGGAGATTTAATAGAAACAAATCTAAATTTTCTGGTACCACATTGTACACACTTACCAGAAAGTGCTGATCTGTTATTTTTTGTTGTAATCGTCGTCAAGTCATCTGTGCCAGTACGCTTCCTACATTTTACACAATATAGATCCATAATTTATATATAATAACATGAATGTAGTTGATTTTTCGGAGACAAAAGCAAGAGAACCTGTTAATCATCATGCAGCACTACCAAATTCTATTCGTATGATTATATTCGGGCCATCTGGAAGTGGCAAGATGCAACTGCTATTTAATTTGATAACAAGATGGATGAAATGGGATAAGTTGTACTTAATAGCCCCGAGTGTAGATGATCAGCGATACTATAAAGTGTTAAATGATTACAACGAGAAAGCTTCAGAGATCGACGATTATAATGTTATTGAGTTTATAGCTGATATTGACGAAGCACCATGCATTGATGATATTGACGGAGGTACTAACAATTTAGTCGTATATGATGTTGTGATATTAGACAATCAAAAGAATCCTGCTAGGATATGTTCCAGAGGTAGGCATAAAAATATCGATGTGATATATGTCACTCAATGATACACTCAAATACCAAAAGTGATCAGAGATAACTGCAATATTCTTGCTGTATTCAACGGAGTTGACACATACGCTACGAAATATTTGGCAAACTTGGTGCGGTTGTGATATGGATTATAATCTTTTAAAAATTTCTTTAGTCATGCTCAGTCAATCCCGCATGGATTTGTAACGATAAATTTGCATCATCCTAGATCAAGATATCGTATCGGACTTGATAAAATATTCGGTTGAAATACTAAAAGGATTTTCATCGTAGCAACATTTATTGTGAAAATCGTTTACGATGAAAATTGCTAGCAATTTCAAAAAGGATTGTTAAAACCATAGCAGCAGCAGGGGCGGGGAGAGGGGAATAATTGTGGCATCCTTATTTTTGCCAAATGAGAATCTATAAAATATTTACAAGGAAGTCTTAATTTGCCAAATTGACGCTTTTTTACGATTTCGACGAAGCCTTGGTTTGCCAATTTGACGCCTCTAAAATGTTGTCTGATTCGCCCCTGCTGCTGCTCGTTTTGGTTCCGGTGAGTATTGCTGAGAGAGCATTACCGATGGATAAATCTCCACCAACGCAAGAATGTGATATAATAGATTCATTCGACGCAATGATGGATTATTTGTTTTACAAATATATGGATTGTTGATTCTAATATTAAATAATCAAATTTGGTTTATCTAACAGTGTCTCGAGTTTGAAGAATGTCTCAGCTGCGTAGGGTTATCATGGACTGCGCACTTAATACTAATCGAATTACTAGCAATGCAGATGATGTAGTAAAGAACAAAATAACTGGTTATAAGCGATGGAACAAACAAGCGCGACTTTGATCTTGATATTGAATTTGTCATGACGCTGAAATAGCAACAAAAGACAATCCCTGTGCAAGTTGCATCACAGTAATGTTGTGCCAGTATTCCAAACATGACCTACTGAAATATACCTTGGATAGAAGTAATATTAGTCTCGGTCATGTGTGAAAATGTGAAATTGATCAGCCTTGAGTGTAATCGACGTCGAGGAGCAAGTTCACAAATAGTAATGCTGTGGAGTTGAGTATCTTCAGGAATTACTTGTAATTGTTCACGTACAAATCCACGTAAAGTGTCATTTTAATCTAGTCTGTAGATTGCAGGTCTACCTGTGGATCTTACTAAGCTGAAAATGTTATGTGTGGTTGCACTTGAGACTGGGTCAGTCGCTCTTTTACCCCCTGCTTTCAAGTTTACGAAGTTCATATAAATATATAACTGTCTCATTACCTAGTACTGGTTGTTTTTGAAGAGTCATATCGTTGTACTGGTATGTCTTTCGTAGTTGCATTCATAGTTTTATAAAATAAAAAAAAAAATAATCCACGGCATACTGATATCCAAACGATCGCTCAGCAAGTGTTCCATCAAATCACTCAACAATTTCCAGATTGCGATGAATTGCGGTATGTCCGCGTCTGATATTGACGTAATGTTATTTCATCAAAGATGTGAATTCACCAAGAAATTCATTGCCAAGATCTACCTGTAGCAACGGTGGCCATCGCAAGTGTCTTCGTTGATAAATTCGTTTTAAAGGAGATGCAACTTCAGTTGCTGTCTTTGTTGATACTGGATCTGCTTGTTTATATCTATTTGCTACGTCAGCGACAGTCAACACATATTTGTATGTGTGTGATTGACTTATACCAGTTTTAGTAGTATCATGCGGTAAAAACATTATATCTGCTTGATGAACTTCATTGATTGTGCCGACATAATGTGCATGATGCATTGTTAGGTGGTGGTAGATAAATATGCCATATTGCCTCTCGTGCTAACCAATCTTCAGCAACTTAACGCGCTAAACTTACTGTATCAGAAAGTTTACTAATCGCTGCTCAACCCCTCCAATATCCTCTTGGGCTATAATGAATTGAGTCCATATAGTAGTTATTTTTTTATTAATTACCGGCTTCTAGCACTAATTTAACTTTCATCGCGGATCTTATAAAAAAAATTAGAAAGTTCTTCTCTGGTAGATTTTTTGTGAAGCAACTTCACGTCTTCAATTTGTCGTGGTTGTAAATCTTTGATTTTATACGCGCCATCAAGAACATGGCACGCATGATGAATTGCATTTATTGGCTACTCTTCAGGTCTTGCTTGATCTTTCTCGTCAAGTCTGATATCAAGTCGCATTTCAGGACCACAATAATTATATCCAGGAAGACGCTTCTCCTCGAGATATTAAGCCCATGGTGCCCCTGGTAATTTTCCTAATAAAGCAGTCATATTTCCGCTTGTTGAACAAGAGATAAATTTATATATTTTTGTACGACACTTCACACAGTTTTGCCTGTATGTTCACTCGCGTTATTCTTCGTTGTTATTGTTTTTAATCCGATGGTGGGAGTTTATGCTCTGCATCAAACACAAGATAAATTATTTTAATTATTATACTTCTATAACATGGACATAATTGATTTCTCAGAGAAACGAAAGCAAGATACAGTCATGCATTATCCAGCGCTACCAAATGCTATCAGACCCATCTGGGTCTGGTAAGACGCAATTGTTACTTCATCTGATAATAGGATGGGTGAAGTTGGATATGTTATATTATTAGCACAGTTTGTAGATAACAAGATACACTAAAACGAGTTTAACGATTTTAATGAAAATTAAAAGTTGTTGGACGATGACGGCTATGATGTTATTATTGATATTGTCACGAGCACTCTAAGAAACATCCACCAGACTTGGTGTTCAGAGGATATATATTGAATCAAATTAAAAAAATTATTCTCAAAAGTGCTAACGATTTCTCATAAAACATTCATATGATACTAGCTCAATATGTCGAACCGGTCTCAATAAGATCTTTGTTTGGGAGACAAACCTGGCAGCAGAGAGTGTGAACGAAGACACCACATGCAACAAATAACCCGACTAGAAGTATCGGTGACGTTTGTCTGTTCATTTTCGTAGCAAGCTTTTTTTCACAAAACAAATTGCTGCTACTATTTTTACAGATCAATGATGAATTTCTCTCATTATTCATTGGTAGCGTATAAAAACAACGATACCAAGTATTAATAACCCCCATTGTAAAAATTAATTTAACTTAGTACACAATTTCATCGCTCTACTTTTTTTTTCTGTTCTCTACTTTAATGAGTGAGTGAGAAACCACATTTGGGTTGGATTAAAACCTTGGGATCTACCAAACAGTGTTCATATAACCAAGGATACAAATTGGAAATAGCATCTGTCGGTTATGGGGCACACGTAATGTATTATTATTGTTGTTTTTAAAACTATTATAATGTTCTAACAATCGATTATTAATAACTAAGTATGAAATTGTCCATAGATCCACACACTGAGAGAGAGAGAGAGAGAGAGAGAGAGAGAGAGAGAGAGAGAGAGAGAGAGAGAGATTTTATAGTTGGTTTGTAGTTAATTATTTAAAGCTCAATAATGAATTACTTCAACTGTAAATATATTTAACTAGTTTAATTATATCTTGTTTGTTCGTCATTTTACTTAAATCTTAAATTGTATTCCACAATAAACTACATGCGTGTGTATGTCAATGGCTGACATTTCAGTATTCTAGAATGTAACGATGGGTTTGTATTGCTATACGTTCTTTACTAAAATCATCTTTATTTTGTAAGTTATACGTATGTCTTATATTGATTTAATCAATATGAATATAAATAGAAACCCCAAAAGGAAAACAATCGATTTATCAATATGCAAAGGTGATTGTGAATAACCCAAAACATGACAGAACAACATTTTCAAGGGAACAAAGGGATGACATTTTGCAAGGCAAGTATGTGTATTTTTGATGTGATCTAAATAAATTATCTTCCAAGTGAGGGTGAAGAAGATTAACAAGCCAAAGAAAACTAGACTTAAATTCAACCTTGAACAACTGAAAGACGCTTACATCTGCAAGTTATTCCAAGCCGCAATGGGACGAAAATTTACTCCACTCATTGTGATGGATGTTGATGTTAAAGTGATGACAGACACTTTCAACACATTCACGACAACAGCTGCCAAGGACATAATTGAACTCCATCGCCCCAATAAAAAAGCCATGGGTTACAAAAGAGTATCTGAATTGTGTGATGCCCGAACAGACTTGAAAAATACCAGACATACAACATGGTCAGTGTAGTATCCACAAATAACAAGAATATCAGAAAAGACTTGAAGAAAGCAAACGAAGATTGGATTTGACAAAAGTGCACAGAAATAGAGAGCAGTCTGATAAAGAATAACAGCAAAAAGGTATTCCTAATTGTGAAGGACCTCACCAAACATAAGCTACCAAGAGTCAGTACCATTTAAGACGAAAATGGAAAATGCTTGACAGAACCAAGTGATATTGTAGAAAGATGGACTGAGTATTGTACAGAACTATACAATCATCCGTCCACATAAGATCCAGAGGTTCTTGAAGTTTAAAACCACACGAATAGTGAAGATCTGTCTGCAAACTACAATCAGACTATTGAGAGCACTAGTCATCTCAGTCTTTCTGTATTCATGTAAGGCTTGGACCCTGACAGCAGAATTACAATGAAGAATTCAGACACTTGAAATGAGACGCTAAAGAACCATCCAAGGCATCTCTTACATGGACCAGATCACAAATGATGAAGTCCGTAACACCATCAGGCACAGAGAAGGCCATTATGAAAACCTCCTCACCACTGTGAAAAAGAGAAAGATGAAATGGTATGGAGCCAACAGTCTATCCACAACAGTACTGAAGGATAGTGTCGACGGTGGCAGAAGGAGAGGTAGACAGAGAACAAAGTGGACTGACAACATCATAGAATAGACGAGGACAAGTTTTGTGGAGACACAAGCATTGGCACATAATCAAATCAAGTTCAGCAGCACAGTGCCTCAACAACCATACTAGGTCAAGAGACTAATGATGATGATGATGATGATGATGATGATGATGATGAAATAAATTTTATGTATAGTATGTAAACTGTATCAATGACTAACCACTCATTGTACAAAAATGTTTATAAAAATTCAAAGAAAACTGCATCTCGCGGTATATCATTGTTACACACACACAAATACACACACACACAAATACACTCACACACACACACACACACACACACATACACACACATATATATATATGGAGGTGAGCTGAGTGTTTGCATATGTGCTTGTGTGTCTTTATGAGTCAATAATAACACTGTCAGTGATACAAGCATTATTTTTAACTTTTAAAAGACCTGAACAAAATCCCAGGTATGAAAGCTTTCGTACGAAGGTATTCATACTGGATTGTCGTATTGGGTTACACGCTACAACGATGGCTTTTAAAATATCCCGTAAATCAATGGGGGCGTGGGTATCTGCTGCCTGTCAAAGGGTCATATGCAGGTAACGTATCACTATCGAAAGTTATAAAAAATTATTATTGTTGGGGCGTTTTAGAGTGATGTAAGAAAAAAACTGTTTATATGCTGAACACTGCAGTGTCATTTTGCCACTTGTAAAGATTCTTGTTTGAGGACAGGCGTTTGTTACAAAACCTAACGTTTCTCAAAGCGAACAGATTTGGGGCTTTACATTGATTGTGGGAAGGAAAATATCAAATAGAATTTAAAACAAACTGTCTTGAAGAAGAAGTGTGATATTTTAGAAAACATGGGAACCAAGCGACCTGACGAAAAGGAAACAAGTTTTCGAGGTAAGAGAGCGCGTAATGCAAATGCAACATATTTATCTCTGAAAAATGAAACTACTGAATGCATAGAACCTCCTTATGAGAATGTAAATGTTGATGGTATAACATGTAGAAATAATGATAGTGTTCATGGTGAGGAGATTGGTTCTACAAAACATAGTGTTACAAAGAAAAGGCATCCAAAACATATCAAAGTTAATGACACGAATTGTAGAGATAGCGCATGCAAAGGTCAAACAAAAGAATTATTAGAAAATAATGGTAGTACTGGGACGCAAGGCATAAAATTAGTGAAGTTTTATCGGAACAAGCAATATTGTCTTAAAGATCTAAATATCTCAGAGGAATGTATATCTGTGATACTTGTTAAAAGACACGTCAAATTATTTTATCAGCCTAATGATAAGAATGCAGACAATTATCTGTCCCCATCCTTGGAGCAACAAAGTTTTAAGAGAGACCAGATTAAGGAGTTTAAAAATGCAGAATTTTTTTTTACCATCGAAACAGGAGACATGAATATCAAATCAATTGATCTTCAGATTGACAAGATAAAGGCAGGCTACTTTCTTTGCAGTGTTTACATTGAGCTACATCTTAGGTTTGAATTATTTAAACATATTAATGGATCAGAGACGTTGCAAGTGATACGTCTTTGTGAGGGGACACTTAATGAAAACAAGATATTTGTTCTAAAACTTAATGATATCAATGCACATTTGGAATTCATTCATTTATTTGGTACTCTTGGGGTTACAGAGGAACCCGGAGAGAATAATGAATTAGAAAACAATTGTATATTCCTGAGATATGGACAATATATATACAAAATGAAACTTTACGACTTTTACATAAAGTTTGATGCCGTTATAGGGCAGAGGTGGCTCTGGTTCGATGATAATAAGAAACCTCAAAATCCATCTGACGGAGATATTGAAAAGTACACAATTCCCAAAGATGAAAATAACCAAGGTTCTCATGGTTGTAAGGGATTAATTGATTACGCAAACAAAGACTTTTTCAAACGTTGTTTACAGTATTTTGTCGGTAAACATGACCTAATTCAAATACATACAACAAACAACTGTGATGAAAATACAGTCGCAGAGGGAACACTTGCCTTAGCAATGATGACTGCCGAATCCATCCGGAATCATAATACTGTTCTGATAAACTTTATTATTATTAAACTAAATGAGACAAACGATATAGCAGCTGCCGAATATTTACGGCAACATCCGATGCTTTTCGGAAAGACATGGCCAAATAGAAACAAAACAGGGTTTAACTTTGAGCCTAAACCTAAAACTTCGAAAAGAGAAAAACATTGGCTCGATCAATATCAGGAAAATGTCAAGGATTCTCCCGGAGAAATTATGATGCATATTCATAAGTCTTTTTGAATATGGGCGTCCTCTCACTTATCAAAAGAAATTTTTAAACCCACTTTTGACAGAAAAAAATGTAGTAAAATAGTTAGAAAGCGTCATTGAACAAGTTTTCTTTACCTCGAGAGATCCAGGGTCACCGTCCAATAATGTCGAAATATAAACATAAGATTTGATCAAATGTGTGATTTAAAGAAAAAAAATGAATGTCTAAATATATGTAGGAGTTATTAATTCGACCAATATTTAAGTATGTTCTGCGGTTATTCGTTGACTAAAAACTAATTAATTAACTTGGTATTTTTTGCAGCTATTTGAATATTTATTATTAGGTTTAGTATAGTTTAAGGTGGAAACCGGAGTGAAGCAAGGATGCATTCTCTCTCCAATTCTCTTCTCAATGGCCATTGACTGGATCATGCGCCGCACCACAGAGGGCAAGAGGCATGGAATACAATGGACGTTGACCTCAATGCTGGATGACCTGGACTATGCCGACGACATCGGTTTGCTGGCAAGCAAACACCAGGATATTCAACAGAAGACACAACAGTTGGTACAGACAGCAAATACCATAGGTCTTCGAGTCAACATAGGGAAGACAAAAGTCTTGAAGAAGAATACTAGAGTGGGCAACCCAATCACCATCAACGACCAGCCTCTGCAACAACTAGACGATTTCACTTACCTGGGTAGTAAGGTCGCCACGAATAGAGATAGCACAAGGGAAGTCGTCACAAGAATCGGCAAGGCCAACCAGACCTTCGCAATGCTAAAGCCCATATGGAGGACAAGAAACCTCAGTGTCCACACGAAGATCCGTATCTGCAAAAGCAACGTGTTGAGCGTCCTTTTATACGGCTCAGAGTGTTGTAAGTCCACTGCGAACATAGAACACAAGCTCGAAGTGTTTCAAACCAAATGCCTGGGACGCATCATGAGGATCTTCTGGCCAAACACGATCTCAAATGAGGAACTTCGGCACAGAGCGGGTGCAAGCACCATCTCTGAGATCATTTCAACTCGGCGATGGAGATGGCTAGGCCATGTCTGCAGAATGCCTCCTGACTCACTACCAATGGTGGCACTGAGATGGACCCCACAGGGGAAAAGGAACTGTGGCAGACCCAAAGAGACCTGGCGACGAACAGTGGAGAGAGACCTTAAGACCAGAGGCCTCACCTATCAGACCGCCCCTGCAATAGCTGCCGACAGACGGAAATGGTGCTCCTTTGCTGTTGCCTCAAGCACCAGACGGTGCAGAGAGGATTGATTGATTGATTGATTTAGTATAGTTTGCAGCGAACGAGCAAGTATCAACATGGAGGTATTCAGTACGCTAGTAGTGGAAGTTATACCCGTACAAGCCCTTCGCGTCATTTGTGGCGTTGGTCTTAAGGAGACCACAAATTGGAATCTCCGAGCGCCGACAAGAGGACAACACGTCTTCTTGTCTGGGATAACGAAGACAAACAGGAATATTTGAAGGCTTCAAAGTACAGGAGAAATAGAGGGAAAACTCAGCGGCTGCCAGCCAGCAGCACCCCACCCCCACCACCTACGGTCAAAGTGGAAACTTCCCTTGAAGTACCAGACATGGAGGCGCCTGTACAGGAGGATGCAGTACAACTTCTACGTGACCAGATAGCATTGCTATTACAACAACGTGACGCTCATTTCAAGATTGTGATGGTGGACGTGGCCACTTCAACGGTTCTTGAGTTTCAACCCACGCTAACACCACCTCCCCCCACCACCACTAAAAAAGGGGAAGGTAACAAAAGGGAAGGTAATAAAGACCAGTACTCCTACTACACGTATCCCTACGCAGTCACCATCTTTGGCAGTAAAGTTGAATAAAAAGCTGGAGGCTGCATCGCACTCGCCACCGGAAGAAGAGGCATTTAGATCACCAGTAAAGGCCGTCAGAATGAAAAAAATCTACAAAGTACTAAATCATGGGGAAATTATGCAAGGACCTGGGGCGTTCTACACTACTTGAAGATAAAAAGAAAGCAGGGCATTTCCTCAACGCCATGAGAACTGGCAAAGATAACAATATAGTGTTAACACCTTAATGAAAAGTTTTAAATTAGAGACATCATATAAGAAGAATGAGATGTTTCAAAAAGTGATCTTCACAATTGATTCTAATACAATAAGTGTCGAGTTTTGAAGGACTTTCTAATCGCAATCACTATATCCAAAAGTATTAAAAATGACAATTTCGGTTTATTATTATAAAAATATTATATGGAATGAAGTCACTAACGAAGAGTAAACATTAGGAGACAGAACGATGAATATGAAGAGTGGGGGTGGGGTGGCTCTTTGTGAGGAGGCCTCCACGTGGCAAGAGCTGGGCAACAGTATCATAACGTCTTGGTCTGTGCTTTGGCCGCGACTTGATGCTGGCTAACATCCTCAATTTTTCGTGACTTAGAAAATCTTTTCAGAGGCAGTATGATTTTGATTGCTGCTTATTATCCGACACGTGAAAACAATAATATATAATATATCAAATATTACTAAATACTCGTCATAACAACTTCAGGTTGTCTTATGTTTAACCATCGACTACATGAAATAGATTAAAACTTCACCATATAATGTTGTGCATGACTCTCATATTTTACTTAGACAGATGAGTCTACCAATCTTCGATCCTGGCCTGTTGTGTTATCTTACCTGAATCTGATAATTTGTTCAATGCCACTAAACATTCTTCTTCAATTTGATTACGTATGACGTTTCTGCGTGAACCTGTCTACTTTCTTACATAAATTGTATATGTGAAAATTTCATATGAATGGTATTCCGAATTTTTTTTTTCTTCTGAGTAGTCGACGACTTGTAGACACAAAAAGGAGTAGAAGGTCTCTATGATCAAATTATTTGATGAACTTACGTTTCACCCAGCTCTTATGCTCTGCATTAAAATTGTTTGCAAGAGACGCGATTATCTCCCATATTCTAACATATATCAACCTGTAATACAAAGAGATGCATTAGTACGTGAATGAAATAATTATGCAGAATTGCACCTACATTATCATTATCAGTGAGAGTTTAGTTCCCACGCGCCATCGATTTAACCTGTCACATATCGGACCTTATAGTCAATAGAAAGATGTAAGAAAAAATATCATTGGGACGCAAAAGAATTACCAATACCAAAAGCTACTAAACTGCAAGAAATAATATTTATCACTTTATTTCCCAACAATACAAGCAATTCAAACGAAAGCTTTTCTCTGTTTTCACTGTTAAAATTCTCAAGGCATATGCTATGAATGAACCAGCTGATCATTCGGAAGAACGCTGTTTTTCAGTGCTACATTACCCCAAAAATTAAGTAATTACAACCATACCTTATCTTTCATAAGAAACTAACATCATGGACTTTGTTCACGAAACATATCAATATACATGCAACATTAACTGTCCTGCATCTAACTAAACAGACAAAACATTCAATGAAAAATATAGGTCTGTCATCGCTGCATTCATGTACCACCTGTGAGTAGTAATAGGGGGCACCGTAGCGTCAAGGGAAAATCCAGTCAAAAAGGGCGTGGGGCACTATAGCGTCAAGATTTATAGCGTCAAGGGAAAATCCAGTCAAAAAGGGCTTGGGGCACTATAGCGTCAAAGCATCGGCGGCACTATAGCGTCAAGGGAAATTTAACATGGGAAACTAGTTGGGGTCGATATAGCGTCAAGGGAAATGGAACAGGGTGGGTCTATAGATCGTCAAGGGAAATATAACATGGGAAAAAAAAAATAAATAAAAAAAAAATGGCGGCAATGAAAGCTACTATCTTTTCGAGGCAAATGAGTGGCCCTGAAAAGGACCGTTATGTGTAATGTTAACGTTGTCTTGTTAACACAGAGGACATCTCACAGATCTTCTTCTTTTCCTTAAACTTCTCCTTACTGTGGGTCCATAGAAGAGAACTCTCTTCAAGCAACCTTGTCTTTCCACATAGACTCTTCTCTTCCAAAAAGCTGCCTCCGACATATGAATGACACTCCATGATGATCTGACATACATGGGTATGTCAGTCCTAAACAGCATACTTGACACAAGGGTTGACGATTCAACATTAGTCCACATCTTCGGATGAGAACAGGTGAAGCGAATGCCGTGTACTGCGGTTATTTATAGGGGAAGAGCGGATTGAAACGGATTGAGTGTATCCACCAATCCAAATAGGCGTTACAAAAGTCAGGTACAGTCATCCAATCGGAAGAGAGCAGTCTGTGACGTCACTTTTTCTATATAGAGGTACTAGCGCCTGTGCGCAGTCAATCGATTCAAGAGAGTTGTCAATCATGGCGGACAGTAAGAAAATGATGAATTGGAGTGAGACAGGAGTAGAGACAGTAAATCATGGGACAGCAGTGACTACTAAAGTCATGACAAATCTACATCCAGAAGAAGTGGATTTTAACTGGGATATTGTGGATTTTTTAACATCACAAGAATTTATTCCGGAACCTTCGTTGCCTTCTGTATCTTCTTATGGACACGTTGATAATTTTAAACAAAGACAAAAAGAAGCATTGGAGCGATTTTTACAACAACAGAAAGTAGAAGAACAAGCTTTTCTTATTCAACAGCAAGAAGAAGAAGCAAGAAGAAAACACCAGGAAGAAACAGTAGCAACAGCAGCAACAGAGAAGAATGAAGACCAAGGACAGAAAGAAAATAGTGAAAATCAAACGGTCACGACGGTACTTTTAGATATTTTAGCTGAGTTAAGGAGTCTGAAACAAATGTATCAGACTTCTTTATCACGACCGAAGAGAAAAAGACCTTCTCGAGCGAAACAACCCGATCTCTCTGTGACTACGTCTACCTTACCACCGTTAGTGATTTCTACCAAAGCATTGACAGGAACCACCAGTCCCGAAGTAGGCCTTGGCCGTGGCAAAGGCTTAAGACAGCTCAAGAGGATTTCGTCCCGTTTCTGAGTTTGTTTTAATTTAAACAATTAAAACACCAAAGGTCCTTTTCAGGACCACTCCAATTATTTCGAAAAGAAATACTATGTCAATTGCCTAATTCAATGAAAACTCAAAAATCCTTTTTATTATTTTTTGAAAACCCATCATGTACGTGTGAGTGAATGTGTGAGTGTAGGTTCTTATTCTATCAAATCAAAACCAAGAGACACTTACGTTTTTTCTCTCTGGTGTATTCTAGTACAAATGTTACAATTCAATATCACAACATAACATAACACAATACCACTTTAAAAAGTTCATAGGTTTTCTTCTGTTTCACTCTTTCTTTTTTTTCATTTTCTTTACTGTCACAGCTTTTTCTTCTTCTTCTTCTTCCTCTTCACTTTCGTTTCGTCTTTTTTTCTTGTTTTTGTGAACGTGTCGGAGTTCTTCTTTGGGGGAGGGTACCTCTTCCTCCTCCTGTTCAGAATTTCTTTTCTCCTCCTCCTCCTGTTCCTGTTGTTTCTTAGGACAGTTTGGAGACCAATGTCCTTTCTCTTTACAATAATAACAGGTATCTTGACTTTTGTCTCTATTGGTACCTTTTTTGTTTTTGTCACGGTCTGAGCATTCTGTAGCCCAATGTCCTTTCTTCTTACAGATATAGCAAGTATCTTGACTTTTATCTCGATAGGAGAGAGAGTAGGTCGTCGGCTGGTCTGAAGAAAACTTTCGTATGACCCCACGTAAAGCTCTGATGAGAAGTTCCACTTGTGTAGGTTCTTCCATCGTTCTGGTCAATGTGAGAGTGAAATGAATACTGAAAAGTTAGACACTGACCCTTTATATATAGGGGTTATGGTCTTTAAAAGATAGTCATTTGACTTTGTGCAGACAAGATGAAAAGACCGCATCATGTTGTGGAGAAAGGAAAAGACAGTAAGAGACAGAAACGTAATGTATCACCTAGCACAGTAGCTGAAGTCTTGGCTCAAATTCATACCAGTGATTTTGAAGATGACATGAGTGAGCCCGAATTTGCACCCAGACAATCGACGTCCAAGCAAAGTGCACCACCCTTAGTAAACCCTGAAAATTACTATCACATTCGAGAGACGGAAAAGCGTTCCTCTCGAAAATTTAGAACAACGGCTTACACGTATGCCGTAAAGTTTAAAGATTTCAAGGCCAATGTACCTTTGGAGAATACAGAAGGGTTCATTACTGAGGTGTGGGATTCTGTGTTAACTGCACTGAAACAGCAATGTCAAGCCAAAGAAGACGATCGCTTGAGACTTTCTATTCATCACGATAATTTGAAATCTCCCGTTTGGATCGAGTTTACTAGCCCATCAGAATTAACACCTTCCAAAGTCATCGACAAACTTCAACATGTGCAACAATCCAACGACAAGTTTCACATCACCGATGGAAAAGCCACACTATTCATGACTCACGTGTCTCTTCCTCAGGGGATCGGACGCAAAAAAGTGTTATTGGTGGACAGCCTTCGCAGCATGAAGCGAAGCCTCGTTCAAATTAACAATCCTCAAGACCAGATGTGTTTAGCTCGTGCTGTCGTCGTGGGACGAACGTATGCCAACAAGAACGAGACGATAGAATGGAAAAGAGCCTGGAAAACTATTCAACAATCGGACCGAGCCAAACAAAGAAGTGAAGCAGAACTCCTGTTACAGCAAGCGGGGATATCCAAAGACACCCCTTGTGGTATTCCAGAAATGCAAAAATTGCAAAACGTCTTGGCTCCACATTACACTTTGAAAGTACACCCTCAAGAAGTGCGTGGTCCACTTTTGTTTCGAGGTCGCGATTTCAAAGACGGAAAATACATTCACGTCTATCATCACGATGGTCATTTTGATACCATTACCAGTATCACTGCATTCCAGGGATATAGTTACTACTGTGAAAAATGTGACTATGGTTATAAGAATCGAGAACAACACAAGCATTGTGGATCAAAATGTGAGGGATGTTTGGCCTCACACCCTTGTCTGGACAAAGGACAAGTACGAGTGCATTGCCCTGTGTGTCAGCGCACTTTTGTCAGTCCTACCTGTTACCAACAACATTTGAAGATGCAAGGTTCACAGCAGAAAAGTGCTTGTCAACTCCTGAGATTGTGCCCTACTTGTGGACAAGGCATACGTACCAATAGTGCCAAGTTACACGTTTGTCGAGGGAAGAAACGATGTCACATTTGTCACCAAATCGTGGACTTAGAACACGAATGCTTCATTCAAAAATACCAACCCCAACCAGAAGATACCCAGAAAAAAGGAAATTTTATCTTTTTTGATTTCGAATGCATGCAAGAGACCGGTATTCACATTCCTAATTTCTGCGTAGCTCACCGTGCGTGCGAGCAGTGCATCCAAGAACCTATCTTTAGTCATTGCCCTTACTGCAGCAAGATTCCTGGAGGACGTGAAAAAATCTTTCGAGGGTCAAACACGTTAGCTGATTTTGCCCAATGGATCCTAAATCCCATCGACGAAACGTGGAGTCCAGAAGACATCGAACGTTACGGAGATTGTCATCGCCATGCCACGGTCATGGCTCACAATTTCTCGGGATACGATGGACAATTTCTGCTCAGATACTATGCGGAACAAAGCACCGAACGACCTCAAGTGACTTTAAACGGAGCCAAAATCATTTCTATGCAAGTAGGACAAGTACAGTTTAAAGATTCAATGTGTTACTTGGCCATGCCGTTGAGTCGCATGCCTAAAACGTTTGGAATGACAGAAATGACCAAAGGTTATTTTCCACACTTTTTTAATACCGAAGTCAATCAACATGTCGTTCTACCCCATTTGCCTGAGGCTGACGACTACGACCCCGATAACATGCGCACCGAACAACGAGAAGCTTTCCATGCTTGGTACCAGACTCACGCCTCGGACCCCTTTGACTTTCAAGAAGAAATATTAAAGTACTGTCGATCTGACGTGGACATTTTACGACGTTGCTGTGGAAAATTTCGAGAATTGTTCATGGAGTACGGAGGGATCGATCCTTTGAAAGAAGCTTGTACCATCGCCAAAGCATGTTCCTTAGTGTACCGAAAACGCTTTATGCCTGAAAATACTCTAGCTGTCATCAGTCCTCAAACGACAAATTTTGTCAAACGTCAATACTCGGTCAAAGCCCTACGCTGGCTCCATTACTTGTGCGACAAGGAAGACAAATGGATCCAACACGCTCGCAACGGAGGAGGCGAAAAGACCATCGGAACGTATTCAGTAGATGGATGGGACTTAGAAAACCCTCAGATCGTGTACGAGTTTAACGGATGCTTATTTCACGGATGCCTCCTGTGCTACCCTCAGCGTGTCACCAAAAATCAGTTTTTACAAAGGACTATGGAAGATTTGTACCAGTCCACGTGTCAGCGACGTTTGAAGTTAGAACAACAAGGATACCAGGTAGTGGAAATGTGGGAACACGAGTACGATCAGCGTTTGAAAACTGATCCCGAGTTTAAACGCATCGTAGAAAGTTACAAGTTGGTGGACCCCCTGAACCCACGGGATAGTTTGTACGGAGGACGAACGAATGCCACCTGTTTGCTATACCAAGCGGACGAAGAGAAAGGAGAAGAAATCAAATACTTGGACGTGTGTTCGCTGTATCCTTACGTGTGCAAATATTGTCACTTTCCCGTAGGGCACCCAGAACTGATGACAGAACACATTGACTTGGACCACATACGTCAGTACGAAGGATTGATCAAGTGCAAAGTCTTGCCTCCCACAGACTTGTACCATCCCGTTTTACCTCACCATTGCCAAGGAAAACTGATGTTTCCTTTGTGTCGCACATGTGCCGAAACGTGCAACCAAGACCAACCTTGTCAGCACAGCCAGGAAGAACGTGCCTTGACAGGAACGTGGGTGAGTGTGGAATTGTTTAAAGCACTGGACCTGGGATACCAACTGTTAGAAGTGTACGAAATTTACCATTTTCCCAAGACACAACAATACCGCAAGGGCGACGAGACACAAAAAGATATTTTTGCAGACTACGTGGATGCCTTTTTAAAACTAAAACAAGAAGCTAGTGGCTATCCTTCCTGGTGTCACACTCCCGAAGACCAAAAGATATTCAAAGAAAAATATAAGGAGCAGGAAGGCATCACTTTAGACCACATCGAGAAAAACGAAGGAAGGCGATCGTTTGCCAAAGTCATGCTCAATTGTTTGTGGGGCAAAATGGCACAACGACCGTCTTTAGCCAAGACGGAGTATTTGTCCGAACCGTCGCGCTACTTCCAAATGATTCACGACCCAACCAAAGTCATCAAACACGTGGACGTCATTCGTGAGGACTTGATCTTAGTCAATTACGAAGAAGAACTAGACTTTATAGAAGCCGACAAATTTGGGAATGTCATCATTGCGGCTTACGTGACAGCCCACGCTCGCTTAAAATTGTACGAAGTGTTAGAACTGTTAGGAGATCGTGTGTTGTATTTTGACACGGACAGCTGCATTTACATTCACCGGCCGGGCCAGTGTAACCCTGTCATCGAAGGAGACCGATTAGGAGCCTGGACCGATGAACATCCCGATGACATGATTCTAAGTTTTGCAAGTGGCTGTCCTAAAAATTACGGCTACGAATACCGAGACCCCCAAGGAGAAATGCACACCGAATGTAAAGTGAAAGGATTGACTCTCAATTATCGCACCAGTCGAGTGGTGAACTTTGACGTACTTCAAGAAGCCTTACAGTTGGGACAGGATGAAACGTTTCAAGTGACTACCCACGATCCGCACAAGATTGTCCGTTTACCCACACATCAAATCGTTAGCCGCCCTTTGGAAAAAGTCTATCAAATCGTGTACCAAAAAAGAGTACGACTTCCCAATCACTTCACTCTACCGTATGGTCACGTCGACATTGGGCAGCATATAAAAAGGGACATTGTCCAAGACCAATAGTTCATTTAGCACTACATAGGGCGAGCGAAACGAAGATGAATCCATTTAAAGAGACATCATTCAAATTTGAGGGTTGTAAAACAAATGTACCTTCCTCAAGTGTGAAAAGTACTGAATGGATAAGACCCATGCATTGCAACGGTCGTTGTCCGGAAGGAAACTGTAAGTGTCCTTGCGGTTTGCACTGTAATTGCGTTACAGAGTGGTGCGATTATAAACCTTGCGATTGTAGTAATGCCCGTTGCTGTGGCGTCAGCGATTCAGCAGGATATCGTGGGAATTCTCAAGTGGAGTGCGATGCTATACCTTGCGATTGTAGTGATGCCAGGCGCTGTGACCTCAGCGATTCAGCAGGATATCGTGGGAACGTTGCTATGACTACTACCCCTATATCTACCGTGGAAAGTGATGCTGTGCGTGTCAAACCTGAGGGATGCGAAAGCGATGCCACACGTTATCGTGGACTCCTAGGAATTTCACCGTACCTACATCAAACTGAAGTGAGGAGAGTTGAATATTCGTTCCCTGTGCGCTTGCCTGAATACTGTCACTTTAAAAGTCGACTCCAAACCTTCAAAGATAAATGGCCAAAATATTTGCCTGGACCAACTCCTGAAGAATTAGCCAGGGCGTAGGGGATAAAGTCAAGTGCTTCAGTTGTGGTGTGTCCATTTACGAGTGGGAACATAAAGATTCCGCTTACCTGGAACATGCTCGATGGTCTCCGAATTGTCAATACCTACCTTTAGTAGGACCAAGGGATTGGAAGTGACACTACTACTTCATGGCGTTGAACAAACCAAGACCAGTATATAATATAAAACATAATATTCAAGGATTACCCCGTGAATTACAAGAGAAGATCTACAAGGACGTTTGGCAAAGCCTTGCGAAAGAAAAATCTCAAGGAGTAACTGTAGAACTTTTGTGTCGTGAAATTCACAAGAGGAAAGTGACAAAAATTAACGAATGTATTAGATTTCTCTGTTTTTTTTTTGGTACGATTACACCTGAAAATGTTTTGATCCTTTTTCAACGTTACATTAGGTAGTGGGACAAGTGACACTACTGCTCCATGGCGTTGAACAAACCAAGACCAGTATATAATATAAAACATAATATTCAAGGATTACCCTACGAATTGCAAGAGAAGATCTACAAAGACGTTTGGCAAAGCCTTGCGAAAGAAAAATCTCAAAGGGTGACTGTAGAACTTTTGTGTCGTGAAATTCACAAGAGGAAAGTGACAAAAATTAACCAACGTGTTAGATTTCTCTGGATCAAGGGTATTTGTTTGCTCCGTTTCCAATTTAGTACGTTTACATCTGAAGATACTTTGATCCTTCTTAACCGTTACCCTGAATGGCAGTGGGACGAAATTACACGTTATATTAATCACTTTCGCTTTTGGAGCAAATTTAATTCTGTGTTTAATTCTGGGTTGAATCTACACTGATGGTTTTCGACCTAAAGCAGTATAAAAGAGAACGACCATGCCACAACCTTTATCACTAGCGATCCAACAGATTCCATGGAAGGATATCAATGAGAAGATTCACACGGTGAAAGATTACGAACACTTATTACAAGAACTGTACCCTATGAATTGGGGTCGACGTGTAGTGTGTGTTTTAGTGACTTGCTTTCTGGGATTTCGTTTACCTGCCGATTCCTTGTGGACACTTTACGAACACTACCTACCAAAAAAATAAGACAGTATGGTGACTCCTTTAAATGCCCACGAGAGACTTATTCTGTTCAAAGCCTTACGCTTTCATCTGGATACGTCTCGACCTTTCCAAGAAAAAAAGATTCGTCAACTTTTACGTACAGAAGTAGTGTATGAAGATGTGTGTGTAGCTTGTGATTTACACCCTCATTGGACAGATGTACGTGACTGGAAAAGTTGGGATTTTGAGGCGTGGACAAACGAAGCATCCCATTATGCCCAAGCGTTGTGTTCCTAAAATTCATCGTCGTGTGAAAAAAGTCACTTTTAATCCTGTGTTAGTGACAGTACCAGAAGAAAAAGAAGAGAAAGAATCTGTCACCCAGGACAATCCCTCTGTTCAAGACAGAACTGTCATGGACATTCCCCCACAAAGACCCTTTCGAGAAGACACGTATGTGACTATACCTCATGTAGAGGAGACTATAAGAACATTACACACTACCTCTAGGACACCTTCGTTACCCAAACCACGTTGTACAGTGACTTGTTTATATTCCATTTTGATCGTTTGCCTATGTATTTTATTCCTGTATTTATCCATTTGGCTTTTATGTTTTCGTCTTGTTCGAATTTAAACATGCATTGAAATAAACGTGTCTTGAAAAAAGTATAAAAACCTCTTGTCTTGTCTGTTTTTGTGTCAATACTGTCATACCACTACACGACTATGGCTCACTCTACTCTTTCTACTACTCCTTCCTCCTCCTCCACATTCAAAGTCATTGACGAACACTTAGATCAGACTAGTTGGGAAGCCTTGTATCTTCGTCATCCTTTTAACATGTTAATTGCTGGACCGAGCGGTTCAGGCAAAACCGAATTTGTCAAACGTTTGATCGAACATAAACATCATTTGATCGATCGTCCACCTCAACGCATCGTGTGGTGTTACAAAGAGTGGCAATCGTCATACAGTCTCTTGCAAGAAAGTCAAGGTGATTCCATTGTGTTTGTAGCAGGCATTCCTAAAGAAGACGAGGGGATCGTGTCTGACCCTAGTCAAACTCATTGGGTTATTTTTGACGACATGTTAGGAGAAGACGAAGAAGAAATTAAACTGTGGTTTACACGTAAAGGGCATCATCGTAATGCCAGTGTCATTTACATTACACAAAATTTATTTCAACAAAGTAAAGCCCATCGTACCATTAGTCTCAATGCTCATTACGTGGTCTTGTTTAAAAGTCCTCGAGATAAATCACAAGTGCAAGTCTTAGCCAAACAGTTAGGAACACCTTGGCTAACTCATGCGTACGATGATGCCACTCAAACACCACACGCCTATTTACTCGTGGATTTAAAACCCACTACCCCTGATTATTTACGATTTCGTACCGATTTGTTTCACGACTGGTGCCAAGACGGAGGACCTGTCGTGTACACGTCCTCCTCGTCGACATAACACAATGAAACACTAAAAAAATCTATAAAAACCTTGGGTCACTTTGACCTGGTCTCATACATCGTCAACATGACGTCCCTTCAGTCTCATCTTCCCATCAAATTGATTCGTGCCTTGTACGGCATCAGTCGCGAAAAAAATCCACAAAGACGTGCTCACGTCTTAGATGCCAGTCTCAAAGAAGTCTTACGATGGTTTACGGTGACAGCACGTCAAATACTGCAAGGCATCATTCACATTCCACATCAAACCAAACGCTTTTTTGACAGAAACAAAGTAGCCTTGACACAACTGGCCAATCCTCGCATCGACACTCAAATCAAAAAGCAAATCATATTGAAACCTGGAGGTAGTGGTTCTCTAGGAGGTGTCATCATTCGTTCCCTTTTAAAATGGGATCCCAATGCTTCCAAAGTTCACCCCAAGAAAACAAAAAAGCCAAACGAACCCCAAAGAAAAAGAACAAGGGTGGCAAGACCAAAGCACAGAAAAAGAAAAGTCCACAGAAAAAAGCGGGCACCCGCAAAAGAGGCACTTCGGCCAGGACGCAACCTTACCTGCGTCAATCACGACCTGTAAGAAAAGATCTACAAGAACGTTTGGTAGGGACTACGTTACCAGTAGCCTCTGGTGCTTCCACGTCTCCGTTACGGGTGATGCCAGCCAAAGCCAATTTGACACACGTGTTTCCTAATTTGATGAAACATTGGAAATCTGCGTCTCCCAAAACGTCTCCTCCACCGGTGACACCCTCGTCCACATTAGCGGAAGTAGCAGCGACTCACAAAGTACCAGCTCCCAAAGTCAAAGTCCAAGAAAGATCTGGCATGTTAAAGAGTTTACTAGATTTGTCCAAACAAGAACTGTCCCGATTGAGTCCATTGCGAACTCCTTCACGACGTGTGTTACCTGCCATGAAGTTGATACGACGGAAAGATAATCAGTGGCGTCGCATTCCAGTATAAAAATGACTTGAGGACAACAACAACAGGAATCAATATTTTTCTGTACCACTGCTGAACACTCAAGAATGTCTCCTCAAAAACGTACACACCATAACCCTCGACATTCTGCTACCCAAAAAGGAAAAGGAAAAAGACAATTTCGTCATCTCACCAAAAGCTTTAAAACCAAACATCAACGTCCTTCCCTCCAAAGGCATAGACCTTTAAAGAAAAAGAAGAGACACCAAAAAGGAGGATCCTTTGACCATTTTGGGAAACACATCGTTACCTTTTTGACGAAGCGATAGTTCCCAAAAAAGTAAATAAAAGAGAGTGTATACCAAGTCATTGACACCAGTGGTATTGTGAAACGAACAAGCAAAGATGTCACCTCGCAGAAAACATTTTTCTACACTCCACAAAGGAAAGAAAAGGAAAGGACGTTTAGCCAAACATCGACACGTTCTTCGTCAAAGAGCACAAAAGAAAATACCCAAACGTCAAAAGAAAAAGAGAAGTCACCAAAGGGGAGGATCTTTAATAACAAAATTTATCAATTCAGCTAATAACCGAACTGGCCTCTTTAGCCCTGGTTTTGAGGATTTAGCGAGGCATGCCGCTGCCTTTTTGAGAAGCCAATAGAAAAAGAAGATAAAAGAGGGTGTGTACCAAGTCTTTGACGTCAGTGTATTTCTGGAACGAACAAGCAAAGATGGCACCTCGCAGAAAACATTCTTATTCACCCCACAAAGGAAAGAAAAGGAAAGGACTACCTCCACGTTTAGCCAAACACGGAGACGTGTTGTCCGTCCTGTCCAAAGTCTCTCCACCCATGCGAAAAGAAATCATTAAAACAGCCTCCAAAGATGTCATCGATACCGTGTGTGAATGTTGTTTGAATGTCTTAAAAGGCACGATACCTTTGTCTCCACACCAGAAAAAATGCTTCGTCAAACATCGACACGTTCTTCGTCAAATGGTCCAAAAGAAAATATCCGTCCGTCAAAAGAAAAAGATGTTGGTGCAACGCGGAGGATTTTTACCCATTCTTGCTCCTTTGTTGGGAGGATTAGCGCAAAGTGTGCTAACCGGTGTGTTGCCAGGTTTGATACAAGGGATAGGTAGAAGATAAAAGGACCCTATGGATCACCACAATCTCAGACATAACCTTTGAAAGCTCATGGAAGGACGAAAACTAACTTTGGTTCCTTACAAACGATGGATGGAATACCATCATTGGCAAGAACAACGAACCCCCCATTTACCACCCAATCCCAATTTGGCTGAGATGTCGCAATTACAACACGAATTACAATCCTTGATCCATCGCCACGATTTATCCGAAACCGAAAAATCACAAAAGTACGGTCAACTCTTGAAACGGCTACAACTCTTTCATCAGAAAGCTGTGGAACAAACAGCTCAACCCACTTTGTCCGATTTTAAGGCTCTAATGAATAACTCGTCACCCTCACCCTCTACAGCGGTTAAAACAGACGTTACCCCACCATTACCCAAGGAAGAAGAACCCCATGATCTCTTTCAAACATCCACTACCACCCCCATTTCGAGTAAGATTGCCGCTTCCTTATTGACCCCTTCTCCCACTCCCCCACGAGAAGAACTCAAAACTTGGGTTAAAAAGATGATGGCTACTCCTTCTTCGACAGATGTGAAAAAGAAAGAAAGGAAACCAGAAGTGAGAAAAGAAAAGAAGACCAAAGAAGCTATCCCATTACCTCCACCACCACCACCATTACCCTCGACGTCAACTCCTGTGGCACATCGGACACGTAAAACCGTTTCCAAACAACCCTCATTTCGTCCCACCCAAAGCAATATCCTCGAAGAGTGGGTACCTTATTAACCTAAACCATGGAGAAGGTCTTAGCTAGCATTTACTACGATCCAGCTCACCCTGCAGGCTACGGAGGCATTCAGAAATTGTATCGTGCTGCCAAAACTCGCCTGAAAAAGCTCCGTTTACCTGCAGTACAACGATGGTTACAAGAACAAGCGACGTACACTTTACACAAACCCATTCGACGAAAATTTCACAGAAGTCGCACTCAAGTGGAAGGCATCGATCATCAATGGCAGGCCGATTTAGCTGATGTCTCTCATTTAGCCACTTACAATCGTGGTTACAAATATTTGTTTTGTGTCATCGACGTCTTTTCTAAATTTGCCTGGGTCGTACCGTTGACATCCAAATCGAGCGGAGAGTTAGTACGAGCTTTGCAACGGGTGTTGAAACAAAGTGGTCGTCACCCTCTTCGATGGCAAACTGACAAAGGCACCGAATTTCTGAACCAACCTTTCCAACGAGAATTAAAGAAACGTGACATTCATTTTTTCACCACCGAAAATCCTGAAACCAAAGCCAGTATCGTGGAACGTTTTCAACGTACCTTGAAAGAACGCATGTGGAAATATTTTACGCATCAACACACTCTCAAGTACATCGACGTCTTACCGCACTTAGTTCAAGCCTACAATCAATCTTACCATAGAAGCATTGGACGTACCCCACAAGAGGTGACACCTGACAACGAAGTGACTGTTTTTGAGCGTCTGTTTGGTACGTCCCAGACGAGGGCTGTCCCCAAGAAAGGTAGAGAAGTGTTAACCCCGGGAGATTGGGTATGCATTGGTAAAACCAAACGTACTTTCGACAAAGGTTACTTACCCAATTGGACCACCGAATTGTTTCGTGTGACTGGACGAGTGCGCGATCGTCATCCTACCGTCTATAAATTGGAAGACATGAACGGAGAAGTATTAAAAGGAACATTTTACTTGCCTGAGTTACAACGTGTCACCAAAAAGGAAGACGACGTGTACGACATTGAAAGCATTCTCGAACGAAGAACTCGTAAAGTAGGAAAACGTCGTGTCAAAGAAGTCAAAGTACGTTGGAAAGGATATCCTCCTAGTTTTGATTCTTGGATTGACGCATCGCAAGTCATCGACTATAAAAAGAAGTAACCATCATGCCCTTCAATACAGCTTCAGTGACCACAGTGACTACTCCTTCACCCACTTCTTCTCTGCAAGATTTACAAAAGCAACCCTTGTGGGTGTGGTGTGGAGAACGTGTCCCTAAAACCCAAATCGTCTTTTTCTGTCAAATCTTTGTGGTGTATTGTGTCATCGGTGCAGCCATTGCTAATTTGAGTTTGCAACAAGGAGACAAACAATTGTGGACTATTTTACTCAGCAGTTGCATCGGGTATCTTCTTCCTAATCCTTCCCTGAAATACTCTTACAACGGGAACAACAGTAACAATATTGGGAGCCTTGCGTCCAACGTGAGTCATTCTCCTGACAGTCACCCTTCCAATCGCAATCCTCTTTTAGACACTCCTTTAACCACGAGTGACTCCTCGGACAGAACAACATTGGAATTATGAACAACACTATTAACCAATTTTACTTAACGTTACCTAGTGACAGTTCCATGGAGGTGTTTCCTAACAACACGTTGTGCTGTTACACAGCTAAATTACCTCAAGCCATGCATTTGAATGAAGATGCTCATTGGGAAGTGGCATTAGTGGAAATGATACACCCGACACAAATCAAAAACATCGTCGAAAATCAAAACACTTTTACAGTAGAAGTGTATGACGAGCCATTGCAACAAGCCTTAGACGCACGAGCCATCACTGGCATTGACACCAAGAAATCAGATGGACTCAGAACTAAAACCCTGTCCACTCATGTGATCAGCATTCCTCCAGGCTATTATTTTAGCGGTCAACATTTAGTGACTACACTTGCTACCAGGTTCAATGCTGTGTTTGGTAAAGCCATGGACAAACTATCCCCCAGAAAAAGTGTTACCTTTGAGTACTATCAAGTGGCTCGTCGTCTCATGATCAAATTTTCAGAGGATAAAATGATAGGCATTACTTTTTGTCCTGAATTGTATGCTATATTAGGTGGAGACCCCGAGTTGCTCAAGAAGAGAAATGAAAAAATACAACTCATAGACGGTAACTCAGATGTTGCGAAATATTTTAAATTCCCTGTAGAAATGAACCAAGGACTCAACTTGATGTTTGTGTACTCCGATGTGGTGGAGTACAACGTGGTAGGACACACCTCTGTACCGTTACTGCGTGTCATTCCTTTCAAAGTGGATTCTGTCGTCGCCGCTGACGAGGAAGGTGGAAATACCTATCACGTTCACCGTGAATTTGTACATCCTCATTATTTGCCTGTCAGTAAGTCGTATTTCGACAGTGTCAACATTACTATAAAAGGAGAACTAGGACAAAATATTCCATTTACCAAAGGGAAAGTCACAGTGAAACTCCATTTTCAAAAACGATTCTCCAACAACTGAAAAAGTGATGTATCCTGTGTACCAAGGAGTCACTCGACAACGAGGACATGGCTTAGGAGATATGTTTAAATCAGCCTTTCGTTCCGTGGTCCCTGTTTTGAAACCGATGGTGACACGAGGATTGCACGCCTTGAAAGATGCTGCATTGACTCACGGCAAAGATTTTCTTCAAAATGTTCTCATTGACAAACAAAACCCAAAAGAAGCTTTTTTGAGAGCAGGCAAAAATGTCTTGCTTCAAACGGGTAAAGACATTTTGGGTCGACGAGAAAGTCCTATAAATGCCCTGAACGGTACCGAGTCTGGCATTCCTGCTTCCCTGACGACACAGCAAGGACAAGGCAGAAAGCGACGACGAAGGCACCCTTTCAAAAGTCTCCGTACCTCTAAAGTGAGAAAGACGAAGAAAAAAAGAACCGTTCGAGACTTAGACATTTTTGATTATTAAAAGTGAAGAAAAAAAACACATAAAGAAAAAATGATGCACCAAGAATCTTGTGCCTGTTCCAAGTCGGAACTAGATCTCTTTGCCATGCCACCCACGATGATGACCATGCAAGAAGCCCAATGGGTCGAATTTCATCCCGTCTCCTCTTTGACGGATTCAGCTCCCATCGAGTTTGAAATCAAAGGACAACCCGAAGATTACATCGATCTCAACAACAGTTACTTGTATTTGAAAGTGAAAGTGATTAAAACGGACAACTCCAATCCAGTAGTCGAGGCCCGAGTAGCTCCCGTCAACAATTTCATGCATTCCTTGTTCAGCGAAGTGGATTTGTACATGAATAACAAACTGGTTAGCAGTAGCATGGATACTTACCCTTACCGAGCGTACCTCGAAAATCTCTTGACGTACGGAAAAGAAGCCAAGAACACTCATTTAGATGCTTGCGTGGTATGGAAACCTGACACCGCAGATACGTTTAACGACACAGCCTTACCCGAAGATGACAATTCTCACAATGAGGGTTTTAACGACCGTCGAAAGAAAATTCTGCAAGGACGTAGTTTAGAACTGTTCGATCGTTTGCATTTGGACATGTGGTTTCAAGAAAAGTATTTGCTGAACGGGGTGGATATTCGCTTGAGACTGAATCGTAGCAGTGCTGCTTTCCATTTGATGACTCATGTCAATGAATACAAAACCATTATCCAAGAAGCCAGGTTATACGTGCGTCGTGTGGAAGTGTTACCTAAAGTGGGAAATGATATCAGTCACACTTTGAGCAGAACGACAGCCAAGTATCCGATACGACGCGTGGAAGTCAAAACTTTCACCATTGCCGCTGGACTCCGTTCTAAGATCGAAGATCATCTGTTCCAAGGACAGTTGCCCAAACGTTTATTCATTGGTATCGTCAGCAATGCAGCCCTCAATGGTGCCCACGATGAAAATCCTTTCCAGTTTAAACACTGCGGAGTATCCAAAATCGAAGTCAGTCGCGATGGCAAAACTTTGTGTACCCGACCCTTCGAACCCAACTTTGCCCAGAAGAATTACTTGAGGTCGTACTTGTCACTGTACGAAGCCACAGGACAGTTAGGAACCAACACCAGTCACGGCATTTCCTACGACGACTATGCAAAAGGTTACACGTTGTGGGCTTTTGATTTCACTCCAGACCAAGGCAGCGACGAAGGCCATTTCCACCCTATAAAATCAGGGCAACTGCGTGTGGAACTTCAGTTTGCAGGAGCTCTTCTCGAAACGGTGAATGTTATTCTGTATGCTGAATTTGATAATACTATAGAAATCAACAGTTTGAGAGAAGTCATTCTAGACTATTAGACACTATGGAAGACCCTTGTCCTTCTTTGAATAGTGGAGAATCCATGGAATGGGAGGTTACAGAGAAAGCAGGTCCCCAAGACCAAAAGGAAGAAGTAGTGATCATGCAGTCCAGATGGCCAGAACAGGAACAACAGTTAGTGGCTTGTTTTGCACAACACTTAGAAGATAAAATGAGAGACATGATTAAAAAAGATTGTTATGGATGTCAAATTGATCATCCCAGTCAACTTCAACACGATAAATGTATGATGATGAGTCAAGAAGAAAAATTGGACGATTATCTGAACGAAGCTTGGAGTCTCATCTCAGAAGAAGCCGTGTTACAGCAGTGGTATAAAGGCTTACGTGATCATTCCTCTCCTCCATTGTTTGCTCGAGAAATCGATCGCATCGAAGCTCTCTTGGCTAAGAGTAAAGAGACGAAGCAAACCATCAGTTACTTGTCAGACCGTTTCAAGCAAAAAGTCTGGATTGAATTGATGACTTATCATCATCTGTGAAGAAAGGGAAAAAAACAAGGTTACACAAGAAACAAATGGATACCTGGGAACTTTATTATCTTTTGAACCGTAGTTCGTACACTGCTTCTTGGAATCCTGTCGTGTGTGCTAAAGATGAACTACCTCATCGCAAACCTCAAGAGAATCAAGCTTATGTCATCAACACAGATGACAGTCATCTTCCAGGAACTCACTGGGTAGCTGTCTACTTTCCTCAAGAGGGTTGTGTGGAGTATTTTGATTCGTATGGATTACCCCCTTTCGAAGATGATATCATTGACTTTATGAGAAGAAATGCCCAGACGACACGATTCAATAATGTGAAATTACAAAGCACAGATTCTATGGTGTGTGGACAATATTGTGTCTATTATCTGCATCATCGCAGTCTTGGATATTCTTTAGAACATTTAGTGACTTATTTTGATCGTCATTCGTCTCGAAACGATGACAAAGTTGATCGATGGTTTTGTGACCATTATGGTTATCTGTTGTCTTTAGCTAGGAAACGTAGTGTACATCAATGGCCCAATGACTTCCAACAGTGGAAATCTCACTTTAATTCGCAACGTTGTCAACCATGTCAAAGATAATGTATTAGTGTTATGGAAGAAAAAAAAATGTTTGTTATTTGAAAAAAAAATGTTTGTTATTTGAAATGTTTGTTATTTGAAATGTTTGTTATTTGAAATGTTTGATATTTGAATAAAAAATGTTGTGTTTTTGAAAACCAATGCGTCTGTTATTTGTTTTACATTTGTATTCCTATAAATGCTCTTTGACTTTTCTTTCTATCCCTCACATCAAACTATCCCAACGTTTAGAAACCCTAAACCGTCGAGGGGTGTTTTCCATCACGTCCGCGTGTTTTTGGTAATGATAGGGATAATGTAAGTTTTTTGGATCTAGGGGGTGTTTTCCATCACGTCCGCGCTTGAACCATATAAAGCAGGGGTAGTCTCCAGTCTGACCATCCATTGTTTGACTCATCCTCCTACGAAGATGTGCTCAAGACTAGCTAAGCTGAACGAAGCATACGTCACTTTACATCGTATCAGACACAATCTGATGCCAAAGCCTGAAGAGATAGAGAATGTGAGGATGCTACAAGAAACGGAAAACCTCATAGAAGAACTCTTTAGAGAGGAAATTCAAAAAGATAAAGAAGAATGGACTGAGAAGTATCGACTTCAGAAGCAGCAGAGAGAGCAGAGAGAACAGCAGCAGCAGCAACAGCAACAACAGCAGCAGGAACAAGACAGAAGTTTTGTCGACTGCCGTGTGGACACGAAAGAGTTCTCTTTCTCTTTCCGAAGAAGCAGACCCTATCGTGTAGCCAAACGAGGACGCAATCTTAGACGATAAAAGATTGTCATCCTTCCTCGTACACACAAAAAACAGCCCTTTTCAGGGCTACCCAATATTCTCGAAAAGAATTAATCATTCAATTTGCTCATGGTATGAAAGGAAGTTAGAAACAAATAGAAGTGAGTCTATAATCATTATCTCTTTTTACTTTTGTTTGAAGTGCGTCTATAAGCACAACGTATTTTTAAAAAATAACTTGTTCAATTTTTAATTAACATGAGTCAAGTATAAAAGTGTGGGGTGTTTTCTTTTAAGTCCGCGTGTTTTGTTTTTTTGGTAATGATAGGGATAATGTAAGTTTTTGGATCTAGGGGTGTTTTCCATCACGTCCGCGCTTGTGCTATATATAAAAAATCACTCGTCAGTCTGGCTACCCATCGTTGGCGCATCAACACCAAAGATGAATAGAGTACAGAAATTAAGAGAACTTCAAATGCATCTGGAGAATGCTAGACGTCTCCTGGACGAACTGACAATGGAGGCCGAAGAAGAAGAGACCAGAATTAAAGAAGAGGAGGAGAGGAAAAAGAAAGAAGAGGAGAAGGAAATGAAAATGTCAATTTTGCCTCACCACATGATGAGGCAAACTAGTGAAGTCAAGCCTATAGTGAGGACACCTTCACCAGAACCAGTTCGTCCACTACAGGCGCAGCCCCCACTGCCTCAGCCGCAACAACCACAGCCTCATCCACGGTTGCGGAATAGAGGCAGAAATGAAGAGACTTTCACTATCCCTCAAACAGAAGATTGGGATAGTGAAGCCACTCATTCTCCCTCTGCGCTCCCAATCACAAGAGTGAATTGGGAGAATGATTGGAGTAGGAGATGTGTGTGTGGGGCTAGACCTGGGAGATGCCAGCATTAGCCAGGTGTAATTTGAAGTTTAAAAAACAGCCCTTCTCAGGGCTACCCAAATAACAAGAAAAGAAATACTATGTCAATTGCCAATGGGTATGAGAGAGGAGTAGTGTGATTATAAACACTGACTCTATTTAGATGGTATATGGTGTGATTTTGGATAGTATATAGTATGGTTTGTTTTGGCTGCTTCCCCGTGTGTGTGGTTAGTATAGGGTGTGATTTTGGATAGTATATAATAGGATTTGTGAATAGTATCTAATATGACAAGTGAATGTAGGGGGTGTTTACTTTCACGTCCGTGCTTAAGATATATATACTCAAAGTGACTGACATTAGAACCATTCCACGGAATAACCATAGAAGATGGCAAAAGCATCAAGTTTATTCAACAATTTAAGACACAGCTATTTCTGGATATTAGACGGGGAATATGAAGTGGAAAAACTACATCATAAATGGAAGATTGCGAAGAGTTTGGACTTTGCAAAAAGACTGAAAATAGCCAGGGAGCTCTTAGGAGGAATGCTAGAAGAAGAAGCCAAAAAGTTACGAGGCTGCATTAATCCACCCTATGTTAGAGTGGGGACATTGAAGCAAGTAATAGATATTGTCGAAAAAGTCAAGTGTTTTTTGGATAATATCTTGACAGAGTACCCCCATGTCCAAAAGGGTTTGGACCCGCTCAAGAAAGCTGAAGAACTGATGAGAAAGGAACTATTAGAAGAAGTGAAGAAGATAAAAGATAACTGGAGTAAGGAGAGAAAGGAAAGAAAGGACAATGAAAACCAAAAAAAGAAAGAGGCCTTTGAAAGATTAAATAACAATTGGATCAAGATACAAGAGAAGTTTAGAGCTATGGGACATCCTGACTGGATTCCCGAGGAAGAAAAGAAGAAGAAGGGAATTATTGGTAAAATCAAAAGGTGGTGGAACAAAGGCAGAAAATAAAAGAAGAAGTATCCAAAGGTCCTTTTCAGGGCCACTCATTTGCCTCGAAAAGATAGTAGCTTTCATTGCCGCCATTTTTTTTTTATTTTTTTTTTTTTTCCCATGTTATATTTCCCTTGACGCTCTATAGACCCACCCTGTTCCATTTCCCTTGACGCTATATCGACCCCAACTAGTTTCCCATGTTAAATTTCCCTTGACGCTATAGTGCCGCCGATGCTTTGACGCTATAGTGCCCCAAGCCCTTTTTGACTGGATTTTCCCTTGACACTATAAATCTTGACGCTATAGTGCCCCACGCCCTTTTTGACTGGATTTTCCCTTGACGCTACGGTGCCCCCTATTACTACTCCTGTGATTATTTCGATAGCATTTAGTGCGAGTCTGCACAAAGTAAAGAACAAATAAACAGAAGCGCAAAATGAAAATACATAATCGGAATAACATTCAACTCATATTACATGTAGCTTACTATACACGGAATAGACACATTGTTTTATTGATGAAATTTCAGTCAATAAGCAGACTTTAGTTTGGAAAACTAATTGCTGAAATCAGTAAATGACACTTTGGTGCGGTCTTCGAATAACATACACACGTAGATCCAGCAAATGTTCATATAGCTCTCTACACACAGAAACGGGGATTCATGCATCTATACTGATATTTACATAGTATAGTGAGGGTGCATAGCCTCATTTGGAAAATACACTACAGACCCACCCACCCAGGGGCTGTATAGCCTCAATTGGAAAATACATTACAGACCCATCCACCCTGGGGCTGTCTAGCCTCAATTGGAAAATACATTACAGACCCACCCACCCTGGGGCTGTCTAACCTCAATTGGAAAAAAGGAAAATGCATTACAGACCCACCCACTCTGGGGTTGTATAGCCTCAATTGGAACATAGAAAAATACATGCAACATTAACTGTCCTGCATCTATCTAAAAAGATAAAATATTCAATGAAAAATGTAGGTCTGTCATCGCTGCTTTCATCTACCACCTGTGATCATTTCGATAACATTTAGTGCGAGTCTGCACAAAGTAAAGAACAAATAAACAGAAGCGCAAAATGAAAATACATAATCGGAATAACATTCAACTCATATTACATGTAGCTTACTATATACGGAATAGAGAAATTGTTTTATTGATGGAATTTCAGTCAATAAGCGGACTTTAGTTTGGAAAATTAATTGCTGAAATCAGCAAATAACACTTTGGTGCGGTCTTAGAAGACCCTACACTCGTAAATTAAGGAAAGATGCTGCGGCTCATATGGCTCTCTACACACAGAACCGGGGATGCATGCATAGTGAGGCTGTATAGCCTCATTTGGAAAATACATTACAGACCCACCCACACTGGGACTGTATAGCCTCGATTGGAAAATACATTACAGACCCACCCACCCTGGGGCTGTCTAGCCTCAATTGGAAAATAGGAAAATATATTACAGACCCACCCACTCTTGGGTTATATAGCCTCAACTGGAAAATACAAGGCAGACCCACCCACCCTTACGTGTTATTATATAGATAGATATAATAATAAGCGCTGGAATGTCGCGCTATTGTCTTTTCAATGTATTGCATTACAGGTAATAGGTTAATTGCCAGTTCTAGTACGGGAATAAAAAAAATTATAACAAAACATAAAACAAACGAATAGAAAAACAGATGATTGAGTTTTAAAGAGAGCTTTTGAAGGTACAAATACAGTAAAGGTATATAATTTAAAAAATGTTAGGATTCCGCTACGAGACACGATCATGAAAACTCAATGCCACTAAACATTCTTCTTCAATTTGATTACGTATGACACATTCGAAGAACGACAGAAGGATAAATGTGTGGGTTCATATATAGGAGTATTGAAGTTGTCTGTGTGCAGAAGTATATGATCGAAATATACATT
This sequence comes from Unio pictorum, assembly GCA_030141615.1. NCBI lineage: Eukaryota > Metazoa > Mollusca > Bivalvia > Unionida > Unionidae > Unio > Unio pictorum. Next base: position 3,241,950 of record JARLTB010000023.1, on the reverse strand, counting down.
TCTCTGTCATTGACTATAAAAAATGGATATGTTTCATAATATTTGCTATTTAATAATAATAATAATAATAATAATAATAATAATAATAATAATAATAATAACTATAATAATAATAATAATAATAATAATTATAATAATGATAATAATAATGAATGTAAACATAATTATGTACATAATAGCTATCGAAAGCAATTTATGCTTAGTTATAAGTATTTAATTGACGCCATCACATTATTTTCATATTTAAGTATATCAAGAATTGAAGGTCCTTTAATTCAAGGAACGAATGCATCATATCAAATAGTTATAGCTCAGTACGTTTTTGCAGCGCAGATACCGAGACATTACATATAAGAGGTGAGGATTAATATAATATAATATAATATAATATAATATAATATAATATAATATAATATAATATAATATAATATAATATAATATAATATAATATAATATAATATAATATAATATAATATAATATAATATAATATAATATAATATAATATAATATAATATAATATAATACCATACCATACCATACCATACCATACCATACCATACCATACCATACCATATCATATCATATCATATCACATCACATCACATAACATCACACCACATCACATTTTATCATAAATATATAATATAACATATAAATATAATGCAATTTGTGAGAGATATGTTAACAGCTTAGATATCATTATTCTGTGTGGTGTTTCATTTCTGTTGCTGATTCAGCTATTCGATTCTGAGAAGACTGTATTAGCTTTTAATATTGATGATCTCATCTATTTTCAGAAAATACAATTCTACGTGCCCATTTTGCCACCCTGTTCTACTTATTTCGTTTTAAACTTCCTCCTCTATTTTCTAGTGTCAGTGCATGACACAAAATTGTAATCTCATATTTCTTTACAGTTTACACTGAACCCATATTCAATCAATTACTTTATTTTTTAATTCAGCAGCGTGAATATGTATGACACAAGTTACTAATCCACCTCCCATAGTCAATCAATCAATCAATCAATCAATCAATCAATCAATCCTCTCTGCGCCGTCTGTTGCTTGAGGCAACAGCAAGGGAGCACCATTTCCGTCTGTCGGCAGCTATTGCAGGGGCGGTCTGATAGGTGAGGCCTCTGGTCTTAAGGTCTCTCTCCACTGTTCGTCGCCAGCAAGCACCTCCCATAGTAAACGTTTGTATATATATATATATATATATATATATATATATATATATATATATATATATATATATATATATATATATATATATATATATATATATATATATATATATATATATATATATAATTTAAAGTTATTGAATTTTTTTTTTAAATCATTATATTTACAAACGTTCACCTCCCATAGTAAACGTTTGTAAATATAATGATTTTAAAAATTCAATAACTTTAAATTATATATATATATATATATATATATATATATATATATATATATATATATATATATATATATATATATATATATATATATATATATATATATATATATATATATATATATAAGTTGCATAGTGAGGATATATAGACTTAGTTGAAAAAACACATTACTGACCACTGCCTCCAGGCCAGTATAGTCTGAATGTTTTGAAAATCACCCTAAAGTTGTATAGCCACAAATAACTATTGGGGCTGTATAGCCTCAAGGGAAAGTGGAGTGATCCTATAAGGACAATAGGAATTGAGGAGGTGAGGTGGCGTCACAGTTCTGAAGATTGGTGACAATGTTGCAACAATGGTAAGAACAGATGTGCACTGGGTTGACCTCAGTGGGGAGTAGGGATATTCTCCCAATATGTATTGAGTGATAGAACACATACATAAAACACATACATTCATACAATATTATAAAGGGAGAAACATTTTATATTAGTTTGTGGGTTGTGGCAAGGAGAGCAAATGAGTGTCCTTGAAAATGGAGTTTATCCTCTACTTCTTCTTCTTCTTCTTCTTCTTCTTCTTCTTCTTCTTCTTCTTCTTCTTCTTCTGGTCCTTTGAAATCCAGTTTTGATGCCCCGTCGCTCTAAACTGTTCCTATACATTTGTCCAGTTGTTCAGTCTTTCAAAGTCCTCTTTATTCTTTATGTTTTCTGGTTCCTTTTTTCTTTAGTCCAAGTATATCTAATTATTTTTCTTCTTCAAGTACATCTCACATATTGTCTTCGGCCTTCATTAGTTAGCCCAGCCCTCACGTGACAAATGACCATTCTGTGAAATTGAATATGTTTTCAAAAAATAAAACTCACCTGCCTTGGAATCACATTGTCAAGTGCCTCTTTCAAGTTTCCCAATCTTTCTTTACATATTTTGGTGTAACTAAACCTCAACGTTTTTACTTCTTCATGTATCACACCTTCTACCAAATCCCTTTCTAGGTTCAGGTTGGTCACTTGACTTGTCACAAAGTCTTTTGTATCTGGATATCTCCAATCATGTTCTAGCCTTTCCACCGTATATGCTATATCAATCATCCAAACACAAGTGTGTCTGAGTTCGTTAAATAACTCGATAGCCATCTTGATATATTCGGTTGAAGATGATTTAAAATATAGATGCTTTCGGCCATACGTGCATCTGCGTTTGGTTTGTAAAAGCGTCAATATTGTAAAGGAAAACGACCATTTACACTCACGTCACATTATTTATACTATCCACCCAGAAGGGAGGGAAAGCAAACCACAAAATATAATATCAAACCACCAAATCTACTATCGTAACAGACAGGTAGGAAAACAAACCTCAAATATCCAAACCAACAATATCTTCAATCCAAAAGAACCACCAGATACAAAATCACAAACATACTATCCAGCAGCAGAGAGGGCGAATCCGACAACTTTATAGATGCGTCTATTTGCAAACCAAGGCTTCCTCCAAAATCGAAAAAAAAAAGTTTCCTTTGGAGACGCAACGTCGTTGTCGCGCTCTCTCTCTCTCTCTGCTGCTATGGGCGTAAAAATCTTTTACGATTTCACAAACAGACTAATTTGTAAAACCTCACCTCGTAAATCAATCAAATTATTGGATTGGTCAGTGAATTTGAAATTAATTGTCGTTAACGAATTATTATGACATCGCATACAGACTGGATTAGTTGGATCCTCAATGATTAAAAATCAGGGAGGAGTTGTTGATGCAAATGTGTATAAAATATACCCCTGCTGGGCTTGATTTGATCTTTCGAGATTTATTTGCTAACTTCCTTCGATAACATCACATACTAGATTCAATGCAATCATCGAGGATATATAGACGTTTTGATGGGCAATATGCCTACCACCACCGTCTGGGTCATTATTATGTTTGAGAATATTTGTTTGTGGTTGTGATATTTTTTTTTCATTCAGCGTGTGTCAGAGAAAGTTTTCTTGAATAAGATTATTAACAGATTCTTTTAGTTCATTTGCGTTATACCCAAGAAACTTGAAATCGGGTAAATCAGCTTTTATGATATTGTAACCGGTTAGGAATTTTTGTTTATCTCCAGTCTTGTCACTAATTATTATCTAAACTATTCGTTTGTTGATATATTCCATGTCGGATACAAGCTGATTTAATATCTCAACATATTTTATATTCTCGATGCGTGAACTCGTTATACCAGAGAGATGCTCCTGGAAACTCTGTCGTAATCTCTCTAGTTGTGTTTTATGTAATTGATCAATCTCTTTCATATAATTAATGACGTTATTTAGAGTGAATACAATTGCAATGGATGAATCAGGAGTTTTCTCAAAACCAAATTCCCATTGCATGTTATTGTTATCGAGAAATGTTAGTCTATCAGTTAAGTTTGCATTTTTTTATACCAGGTGAATAATTTCGATATGATGGAGCAATTTCGTGGTATGATTTGTACATCTGTGACATAATCAGATTTTTAAGTTTTTGGTATTTGATAATATGTCCGAGGTGGGATTTCAGGCCAACCCAATATTGTCATTATAACACTCTGATAGATATCTACGACATATTCGGGCGAGTTTATCTCAATGGCAGATGATAATGTCGGCTCATGAACTGTTATAGCGATTTTCGATTCTTTTCCAGTAATGGACTTTGTTCTACGCTGTAATTCGTTATTGATTTGTTCGATTTGGTAGGACCCAGATGGTAGCGAAACAACGTTCCAATCTGGAGTACCATGGGGTTTATTCTTACTCGCAAACACCAGGGAATTGTTTGGTTGTTGACCACCGAATGATACTGATCTGATATTTGGCCAACTATGGTATACTCGTGCTATTTCCTTAACTAAAAACGCAGTAGGGAAATTCACACTGAATTCAGGATTCGTTGAGGTTATTGATATCTTGCTGGTTTTCACCGGGGTTGTGCGTTCCGCTATTCGTTGAAGTAGTTCTTGCGATGTTGCCATTGTTAGTATACTCATGTTGTTTTCCTAGTTTTGACGTCGCGTAATCATAAACACGTACCATTGCTGAAAACTCACTATCGGATATTAATGTGGCATCGAGTGACGACGATATAATCGAGGATAAATGGGAGTATGCGGTTTACACAACATAGAACTTAACTATGTAGTCTTGTAGCTTGCGCTGGCTACACGATGATATTTTTTTGTTGTTATTATTAAAATAATTGCCGCGATTGTTGTCGTCGCTGATATACAAATTGGAACAGCTATCGGGGCAATCATTGTCACCGAGGAGAGTATTATACCGGCTCTGTTGATTACACCTGATATCGAGTACACAGTAATGTCAACTGAGGTGATTCTTCGCCCGTATTTTGTATTTTTACTTGATACCCCTCAGTGAGTGTTTTGAGTTTAGTTTGTTATTCTCTGACCTAATCATAGCGATACTGCTGTGACGTTTCAAATGAAGACATTTTATTTACTATAATAGATTTCAAATTGCTGGCGTTAAATTCGCCAGCGTTGAAAATCCTATGGATGTTTAATTCAGTTGTTTACTTAAATCCGCTACGAATTCCACATACCATGTTACTGAAACCCGATACAAATTATTATCAGTGGATGCTATTATGAATCGTTCAGTTGTTCAATTGTCGATGATCCTTGATATCATATTGTTGACCCCAGATGAACTCGTTGATGAAATATTAAATTGTGTCGGCGACTCTAATGTTAATCGATAAATACCTTTGACGGCCGCGGTGATATTTAATATGTTAGTGGATGGTGTCCGCGTAAATTATCCGTGTTGGATCGTGTATACTACGTTGCTGGTTTTCTGATGAGGAATTTTTGTTTTTTTCAAGTGTTTTTATTATCCTCGGTAAATCATCTTTGATTGCCTCGATGGTCTTTTTGATCTCTTCCATGGATTTTCTAATATCCGGGTTTTATGTCGAGTTTATCTAATGAGATCTCCCCAAAGAAATTCTAGATGAGATTTTTACGAAAAGTTGAAAACTTCTCAACATTATCTCCATACCTAGATTGGAGTGTTGCTAATTCTAACATAGCGGTTTTTACGTCTAAGATTTTCAATGTGGGATGAATAAGTGGAATCGCAAAGAAATTATTTATCGGGGTTTCGATATTATTAATTATTCTCTGTTGTAATTGTTCAAAGATTTGTATGGTCATTCAGCTTTTGTTGGGAGTCCACAATAGTTGAAATGAGAACATCTGGTTTGAGTTTACCGTGATCGGAAAATACCCCGATAGCATGTTCCGTTAAACAACGTTGTTTAACTAAAATATCATCAAGGGAAACATTACTAGTTTTCAATTTACCCTGACGATCTTGAAATACAACTATTTCATTTGGATCAACACTTGCGAGTTTTAACATCTCGGATATTTCATCTTCGATTATTTTTTTTACATCACCGGTTGCAGATGATTCCTTTGTGGGTTTATTCAGGCTTGGTTAATATCTCCCCTAAATATCAATCATGTTATTTTATATAATTTCTCTCTAAAAAGCGATTACTCGTATATTCGTGTACGGTTTTATGTGGTGGATTTCCCAATGATGAAATAGCGTTGAGGACATTTAATACTTCTATACCACATATTGGTGGCTTATTCATTTTCTGGGTTGGTAGCGTAGAATACCAGATAGAAGTTTTTAAGCGGTTTATATAACGCATAAATGCTTTAGGCAGCGCTAACCCATATGAATCAAAATAAACAATTTTACGCGGATCAATCGCGTATGCAACCGGTAAGTTCCAGGTCCGCTGCTGTTATCGAGGTTAATGATATCTGTTTCACCGTTGTTTGGTTGTTGCGGTAATTGATCTCTCATAAAGACACCTCTAAAAAAATTTTATTGCTAGATTTTTAGCAGCATCGAGTAATCAAAATTTGACATCGGCGACAATGTCTGTGATATTGTTGTTAGTAAACTGTTCCAATTCTCAGGCCCTTTCTGCTGTACCATGAATACGGAGTTGCTGGTAGATTTAAAACCCTTTCCTGATCGTTTCTTTTTTTTTGTATCCCTGTCCGGTAGTTTTCTTTAGTGCCATCCCTTCCGCTGTACCAACGGCTCCTAACGCGGCAGCTGTCGCTACCACTGGGGCCGCTGCCACAATCAACTCTGGTAACGCAGCGAAAAGTGGGAATATACCACCTGATTTTATCATGTTCTTAATTGCGGCCGCAATTGATGGCATCATTGAAGTGTTTTATCTGACGAGCTCTCAAAGACAGTTTATTCTGAACAACAGACATCTGATTGTGCTTCAGCGATATAGTGGTTCCACATTTTTAAGCTGATTCCGATTGCAATTTTTTAATTTGAGCACGAGTTAACGTAACACTAACATGACTATATGACATTTTATTTAATAACAGATTGATCTAATTGTCTACATATTTTCTACTGGTGCATCAACTACTCTCATTCTTCCACCACCACCTTCGAGTGAGTAGCATTGATTTGTCACTGAGAATGACAGCAACTGCTCTGTAACCACCAGCAGAAGAAGGATCTGTTACACGAGCTCGAAAGTATATGTCAACGACAGATTGTCTGGTTAAGTCAAGATGTTCCAGGGAGAAGTAATAGATGGGATATAGTTTTGTAAAATCCAACTGTTATATTTGCAGACCGGTATCTACATTATGATCGCGTCCCATAAATGACAACAAACGATGATACACGCTTGCTTTTTGGTTGGTTCCGTAATCAAGTGGTATATCCTCGTCTGGTTCTTCTGACCGTTTATCTTCAACAAAACTTGATTAACACCCAATTTATCAAATATCATAAGGATGTGTAATTGTGAACCCAATCGCTCCTTATTCAATAACGCAACAAATATATCACGCGGAGCTGAAACACCTTGTTTTGATGCCAGGTGCCATGTAAGTGTACCATTAAGATTAGAATCTATGGTATCTGTTATTTTTGTTAGCCATGATAGCAATGATTTGCCGAATTATAGTAATCTGTTTTCTGTGCTGATTGATGGAGTCATTACTGGCATACACAATAATTGTTTTGTTTTATTTACTTTACCATCAGCAACACAGCACCATGCCAGAGTGCATCATTAACACTACTCTTTCTCACGAGTACTACTGTATGCTTCGCTCCATAGATAACTTTTCTAACGTTTCTGCAAAAACCGAAAATATGATGCAGATGAATTGCGCATGAAAATTGGTGACGCTGTTCTTTCAACATTACTACACGTGTTGCAAACCCTGGTTGTAATCAGGATTAGTATTTATAATCATATTGTCGATATTATCATTAGGAGTACCAGCACGATCTTTTGGTTCTCTTATTCCATATGGAATGTGATCAGCTTTATCAGTTAGATCCTTAGAGAACATCATAGATGGCCCTGCCGATCTTGTAAAATCATCAGAATTTCTTACCAACCCACTATTGTTGTGGTAACATCAACATTATGTTCAATAGACTCGATTTCTCTTTCATCAATCATGTATGTAGCACTCTCAAATAGTGCCATGATACCATTGTTGACAAAGCCAACTCGGATTTTTTCAGCATCTGCATATGGTGTATAAGCTGCAACATTTGTTACTAGTTCTCCTTCTACTTCGATAAACACTTCAGAGTGTAAAAAGTCTTTGCTGGTATCTTGGACTTGAAGTTTGATTCTTGATCGAAGAGTCGGTTGTATTGCATTATAGGAATAAAACTGATATTCGCGTATAGATTCATTCTTGGGTACTGGGGCGTCCATATCAAACGCTGAGTCAGGAGCCGATTTGAACATATTATTATCTATTTCATTGCTAGAAATTTTGGTGATTTAATCCCTATGGTAACAGTCTGCTAGCTCATCAATAAACTCTCGATATACACCAATATCCATGATTCCACCCTAGTCGTCTGCAGATATCAGCTGCCTCATTAATTACTTCCGGTGAGTTATTTCCAGCTCGTTTCCCTCCTATGAGAACTTCTAATCGTGATATATTCCCGAGAAAACTATTAGGACAATGTAGTAAACCACTACCGGAAACCACCCTTGGAGTTCCACTTTGAGAAAATCCATTTCTCCTGCTACTATAACCAGTTGCACCTTGTGCATCATCATTTTTGTCTCGATCATATAGTGGTTGACCACTCCTTATTTGTTTTATTTTATTTATATACGAAATAAAATTATTACTATCTTTTGAGGTTCTAATTCCACCGTGTTTTGCCAATAGGATTTTTCTATATCAGGTGCCAAAGGATTTTATATAGTCTTCAGCTCCATCTTTTATATATTGCTCCCTTGTTTCGTTATTATAATTTTTAACAGCAAAATCAACTAATTCATCATTCGTGTAATTTTTAAATTTATTCATCACTTCTTCCGTAAATATTTTTCCAGGTGGATGTATTCTCTCTTTCGAAATTTCTTCTATTTATTCAATAATATCACCTTTTTGCTCTTCAATAATATCACCCTTTTGTTCTTCAGTAATATCACCCTCATCTTCTTCAATAATATCACCTAGTCATTGTTTAAGTCGTTCTCGTTGTTCTTGTTCAAGTCGTTCATGTTCTCGTTGTTCCAGAAGTCGTGAAGCGGCTATTATATCACCAGAAAGTGTTTTTAAAGATTCCTTTGTTTGCTTGGATCTCTTTGCTATTTTTTCAAGTATAGGAAGAAGGGCTGTTTCTTTTCTCTTATTGTTCCTCATGAATATCTCCCCATATGGCTTTTTCATTGGTTGATGCGACTTTACTCTTTGCAGTGGTTATTGGTTTGAATAATTGTTCAGTATCCCTTATGAAAACATTTTGAAATTGTTGTCTTGCTTTAAGTTTGTTTCGAATGGAATCACGAACTGGAATAAACTTCTTAATAGCAACTAATCGCTCTCGTGCTAATTTAGTCGTTAGTCCCTCACGTATAATTATAAATTAATGTACGATTTAAATTGTAAGTGAAAACTCACCCACCTCCCGACACTCTGTTCAAAGCCTATTAAATTTGTCATCTTTTTCAGTAGTAATGGTCATGAAGCCATTCAGTTTGTGATCTTATAAGGTAGCATACTTCTGCGTAGTGATTAAAACACTTATCTATACAAATTCGTTCTAGGTTAGTAAGGGCATACCTGTCAATAGCATTTCTGTTCCGTACCTGTATATACTCATACTTGCAAACATGTATGGTTGTGTTTAGAGTGTCAATTTTCCATGGTGAGATTTTTCATTTACTATGTTGAGGCAATCACTGGGCTATTAATTGTACGTTTGATTCCATACTGTTTCCCCAGTTCACTTTTCACCTTTTAGACAGCAGTGAATAACGGGACGAATTTATTGATGTCGTCACAGAATGCAAGGAAATTATTTACTGCGTGTTGAATTCGTTTTATCAGTCTATACTCCTTTGGAAGTGCATATCAATTATGCCGAGCACTATCATCAATATCTTGAAACTCAGAAAGAATCTGATCACAATCTAATTTATCTGACAATTGAATTCCTTGATTTTTCAAATTTGAAATAAATTTAATAATGACATTCATATTTTCGAAATTCATTATATGAAATATTATATATCTAATATGATAAACAAAATAATTGGGGGTCAATTTTGACCCGTTTTCATTTATAAATATCTATCTATCTATCTATCTATATACGTATTTACATATATACATACATATATACAAATAGATATATAGATATATACAATTAAATGATGATATGATATTTGCAATGAAATGATATGGTATTTACAATGAAATGATATGATATTTACAATGAAATGATATGCACACATCACATAAACACACGGGGCTGTTCTACATTCAAACTGAAACCACCATACCTCCAACAAAATCACCCCTGGTTGAATGCTAAAACACATTCACACCGTTTGAAGTTGTGTGACGTATGTTGGTTTCACGGTTTGAATTTCGAATGGCTTAAAGCCCCAATACTATCGAGAGACAGTATGGTATATAAGCTAACTAATACATGAAAACCAATGACAGAGGTGTGCGATTTTTATTCTTTCGTGTACTTAATTATGATTATTTAAAGTATCTAAATGAAACCAAATACTTGAATAAAACATGAAAAAGAAACAAAAAGAATTAAATTGTTGTAAATACCACCTATTTGATTCGTTTACTCACAAAACAAATACTTGATTATTTCCATTGAGATCCGTGACAGTTAAACCACAACAAAAAAGCCATCGCAAAATCCCATTGAGATCCGTAACTCATATCTCTGTTTCAAAAACCGTATACAAGCCCACACGTGTTATTCCAATTAATACTACATATAATAATTAAGATGTAAACGAATTGAATTCTGTTTTGAATTTTTTAAGAAAAAGCGGATTTAGTTATACTCTCTGCTACTTTTCGTACCGAAGGTTCACAAATATCAAAAGACCTACCGGTTTCATTTATTTATTTAAATACTCTTTCTTCGTTATTTTCTATATTAAATGATTTTAAAGGTTTTGCATTTTTCGAGTGTTTTCCAGTCCGTCCTCGTTTGGTGTTTTCACTTTGTGTTATAGCTCGTAGATTCGATAAATAATTGTTCCTAGGATTGGAAACATTATGATCGATTACAAACCCATCTTCTATCAATCCATTGAAAAACTCACATCTTAATCACAGTGATTCTGTGATTAAGATGAGTTTTCCCTCCAGAATTAAATATAAGTCATCCCATACCAGTGTCAACACCAACTGGTTTCTTCAGCCTGCGGTGTCTGACAATACCGTCACGAGATTCTTCATAATTGGTAATCAGGGCATGTGGTAGAAATTATTGGTTCATTTATATACTAAATACTATTTGTTTAATTTATTATATGCTTTAATTATTACTTGAGGTGTTCTTATGATTTTGTCATTGACGCTGTCAGGGACAGAGTCAGAGTCATTGACGGAATCCTTGATTCTCTTATCATAATAGCGCTTTAGCTATCTGACTCGCTTACCACCACAACTGAGACATAACTGTGACTTACCACGCACATCTACCCCACATAGTATGCAAGGTAAGGGCCCAAAACTCCCACAATGTTCGCTTTGTAAATGATATCCACATAATTCATTTCTGCATAATTTATTACAAGCGGTTACTAATCCTATTATTGGCATTTACAATGATTCATTATATAATAAATTCTTTATTTATATACTTGTGTTAATTATAATATCGAGGAATTCGAGAAATTATCGAAAATTACGCCTTGGAAAATGTTGAATTCAATTTCGATAGAGTCTCCACTGATGTACCAAAGGGTCTAATAAGTGATAGAAGCATGATTGGTAGAATCCATGATGGTTTTAATGAATTCAAGCGTGATGGAGCATCTCACTGTTGGTCAAAATTTCGAATTGATGGTTTTGTTGATGCTACCATGAACGACGAAAGAGCAGCAGTGATAATCTCACATCTTGACAAGAAAAAGTATTTTTTTAGAGTGAAATTCATTATCCGTTTAGAAATAGGAAATTGGATTATACGCGACAAATTTGAACTCATCCTGAAAAGTAAGGAAATTGTCACTGTGAGTCAGGATTCAAAACCAGGAATTCTGACTGCAATTGACAAAACCGTATTACAAGAGACAATATCATGTAACAGCGGTTGTTTATGGGATCTATCCGATAAATGATTAACCGAGTATTGAAAAACTAAAACCCATGAAATTGTCAGGGAAGATAAATTGTGTATCAGAACGAATAATAGAGCTTTTTACAAATGCGCTGCGTGGAAACAAATTGACGGATCTAAGACTCAAAAAATAAACGAATGGGGATTAACAGTGAAGGAGAGCGGAGCAACAATTCAAGATATAGCCAAATTAGAAACATCATTAAGACACCTGTGGTAACAATATTTTATTTTATTTACGAGTTAAGTAAAAACGATCCTGTGTAAGTGTGGTTACTTCTAGGGTAAATTCTATCAATTTGTAAGACCCAATGGCGAATAATATCGTTCTGAAGCCCTCCATGATGAGATGAAAAAACTAGCTAGTGGTTTTTCAACGGATTACAACGAACAATTGCTAACAAACTGTTTTACAATACCATCAGTTGCAGCTCATTTCACGAGAAAGTGAAATCAATGGAAACCAACATCGAATCAAGCTGCGTACAATATGGCCATAGTGGATTATGGAATACAAAATATGACCCCAAAAGTATTATTTCGGTTGATATGCGTGTTATCCAGGGAGTTTTCTTAGGTATGGAGAGTGTTCTGAGTACTTCAAAAGATTTGGGCATCCCACACATGAGATGACCCGTGTTGCGATTAATGAACCACTTCCCGATTTTGATTTAACCGGACTCGCTAGTGTGGTATGATTTGAATTGGCTCAAGGAATTCATTCGCGTTGTTATGTTTGGTTTGGTAGACACATCTCTGAAAAACACTGGATGCCAATAGTGTTAGCAGCAGAGAGGGTGAACCCTACAACGTTTTTAGACAAAATTTGATTGAAATCCTAAAACGAGCCGTCCTATAATCTTATTTTAACCAAAAGATGGCGAATCCTACAACGTTTTCAGACAAAAAAAATTGATTGAATCCTTAAAACGATCCGTAGGATTTCGTTGAAATCTCCCTACGAAATCATTTTAACTAAAAAAATGAAAACGATTTTTTAATTAATTTTGGTCGCAACTTGTTGTCATCCACCCTCTCTGCTGCTTAGTGATTTCATCACTGGGTTAACAAAAAATAATAAATGATTTTAACCGAATATTTGATCCAGTCCGATACGATATCGTGTCCGAGGATCATGTAGATTTATTGTTGCGAATCCGTGCGGAGTCGACTGAGCATGACTAAAGAAATTTCTAAATTGATTGAAGTCCATATCAGAACACCATGTCTGCCAAATATTTCGTAGTGTATGAGTATCAACTCCGTTGAATACAGAAAGAATATTGCAGTTATCTCTGATGACTTTTGGAACCTGAGTGTAGCGTTGAGTGACATATATCACGTCAGTGTTTTTGTGACGCCCACGGGAAAAGATCCTAGCAGGATTTTTTTGTTTATCCAACATTATATCGTCGTATACGACTAAATTGTTAATATCTCCATCAATATCATCAATACTCGGTGCTTCATCGATATCGGTTATAAAATCAATGGCGTTCTCACCGCTAATTTCTGATGCATTCTCGTTAAAATCTTTTAGCACTTCATAACATCGTTGATCATCTACGCTAGGAGCAATTAAATACAACTTATCCCACTTCATCCATCTCATTATTAAATTGAGCAACAATTGCGTTTTACCGGATCCAGATGGCCCGATTATAATCATCCGGATAGAGTTTGGTAGCGCTGCATGATGCTTAACCGGTTCTCTTCTTTTAGTCGCTGAAAAATCAATTATATCCATATTTCTATACATAAATTATGGATCTATATTGTGTGAAGTGCAAAACGCGTACTGGCACAGAAGATGTGACGACGGTTACAACTAAAAATAACCGATCAGCGCTTTCTGGTAAATGCATGCAATGTGGTACAAAGAAATTTAGATTTGTGTCTATGAAATCTGATTTAAAAAAAAACGAGGAGGTGATATCGCAGCCAAATTGGCAAAGCTCCCTGGAACCCCATGGGCAAAGTACCCGGGAGAAAAGCACCTTCCCGGATATAGCTACTGTGGACCGGGAACCAGACTTGATATCAGACTCAATAATCAAAATCAACCCAACCCCGGTGAAGAACCAATAAACGCCATTGATAAGGCCTGTCACCTTCATGATGTTGCTTATAAAAGCAGCAATTTGCAACACAGGCATCTAGCAGATGTGAAATTAATTCATGCGTTAAATGCTATTCCTGATAAATCCTTCAAAGAAAAATTGGCTTCATTTTTAATAAAATCGGCTATGAAAAGCAAATTGATGTTAGGTGCCGGTAATTAATAATATGGAATCAATTTATTATTCCCCAAGAGGATACTGGAGGGGTAAATCAGCAGTCCATAAACTCGCTAGCGCTGCAAAAGTGAAAAAAACCACTGCGGCTAATTGGTTATCCAAACAGGCACTATGGCAAATTTATCTACCACCGCCTAAACAAATTCAATTCTCGCATTTTGATGTGACCGCTCCTAATGAAGTTCATCAGGCTGATATATTATTTTTACCTCATGATCGTGGTTACAAATACGCGCTAACCGTAGTTGATATTGCAAGTCGATACAAAGAAGCAGAACCGTTAAAAACAAAATCAGCCACTGAAGTTGCTTCTGCATTTGAAAGGATTTATCGACGAGGTCCTCTGCACTGGCCAAATCTATTGCAGGTTGATCCTGGCAAGGAATTTCAGGGTGCAGTGTTATCTACAATGAAACATCATAATGTCACCATACGACGAGGGCATACTGCGCTACATCGCGATCAGGCCATTGTAGAACGATTTAATCGGACGATTGCTGAGCGGTTATTTGGATATCAATACGCAAAAGAATTCATTCAAGAAAAGCGATCCCGTGAATGGGTTAAAAGATTACCATCTGTGATTACTGCACTGAATAACGAGATTACTAGAACAATCAACATGAAACCTATCAACGCGATTAAAAAGAAGTCAATACCCGCACAACCACAAAAAGATTTCAAAGAACCAATTCTTCATAGTAATGTCATTGTGAGGTACTTATACGAACCAGGAGAGCTTGAAGGGGGTAGAAAAAGGGCTACTGATCCTATTTGGAGTGTCACTACACACAAGATATCTACTATAACACGATCTACGGGTAGACCTCCAGTCTATAAACTGGATTCAACTGCCCCTCAGCGGGTTTTTACTCGACAACAATTACAGGTAATTCCCGAGGATACTCAATTGCCACCGCATGGTCTTAACTAGCACCGTTGCGTCTATTGCACTCAAGACAAGTCAACATCACATTATTTCTGACATGACCGAGACTGTTATTTTTTCTGTCTACGGTGAATTGGCGAGGATCCTTATCCGAATACTGCCAACGCAGTATACAATTGCAACTCGCGCAGTGATTATTCTGTTGTTTCTTCAGCGTAATTATTAATTCAGCATCAATATCAAATTCTCGTTGTTTTTTTTTGTCCTGTTGTTTGTAACCGGAGAGTTTTTTATTAATGATGCTAACATCAATATCACTTATTGTTGTGTCATTATCATCGAAAACAACTCTTCGAAGTTGATTTATTTTTCGTACTCTGGATACTGCGAGATAGACTAAATTCGACCATTCGATGTGATTATCCACCATCCAAACAATTGTATCCGATATAGTCAATCCCTGTGAAGAGTGTATTGTTGCTGCGTATCCTAGAGTCCACGGGGATTTATTAGCACGCAATGCATCTTCAACGACATTGATATCAACCAGCACAATATCATTTAATACCAGAATTTGTTTTTCACTCTGTCCTGGAATATCAACTTCAGTGTTCTGTTTTCGTGTATCCGATGGCCTATAACAAAGGGGTACTGGAAGCGTTGCAAATTTTTCTTTATGCAATTCAAATAACTTCATCTGAAGTGTGTCCCTGACTATTTTTCTACTTGCAATTATCAAATCATTTGGTCTCCATGTTTCCCAGAAATCGTTTATTTGAGTTTCTGAAATCACTTCACGCGCTATTTCGCATTGGATTCTATCCGGTTGTAATCTAATTAGCGCTTTGAACTCGCGTAATCGTTCATCAAGTGATCTATAATCAGTGGTGATTTCTTCATAGTAGTCTACAAAACCCCTTAGCCATTCATGTGGAGATGAACCGACAAATGGTGGTGGTTGGCCGTGATCACCGCACATGACGACTTTTGTGTTTTTGTTTAATAACCACTCAAGAAATGTTTGTAATACATCTAATGACACTGTGCATATTTCATCCCAGATTATGATTTCAGGAATGAATTTATCACCCATTCGATCAGGAGTCCATTTGTCACCCTTCCATCGAAAGAAACTATGGTAGGTGCAGGCATTTACCCCTCGTTGTATCATCTCTCTGGCGAGTCTGTGAGTCGGTGTTAGCACAATCATGTTTGTGAAATCCGTATGATTTTTCCCACGGAATAATTCAATTGCACGAGTTGTCTTTCCTGACCCACCACAACCGTTTAAATAAACTGTCTTGTATCGACATATTGGATCAGATACCGGTGGTGCATTAGAAAATTCTGATTGAAATTCAATACGGTTACAACAAAGATATTTATCATCCATGGCAACGTCTGCGGATTCACAATACTCATGTAGCATCTCCCTTTTAAATCGCCAACACCCCCAATTTTCTTCGGGATCTGTGAATTTAGCTACAGCTGATTTGTACTTATTGTGTATATACATCGAATCAGTGGCCACTCTAACCGCGGTATTAGGAAATCTATTTATCATCGAAAATAGATTAATAGAAGCATAGGCTAGCATTGAACTTCTCAAATGTGTGTACTGGGAATTATATCCATCACAGTATGTAACAACCGTACCCATTTTCTCACCGTTGGATAGAAAAGCATCCTTACGGGATACAAGTTTTCCCTGCTTCATTAAATCCGCTACAAGAAAATCGTATTCAGCGACATCTATGATCAACCGCGAAGAATATTTTGCGTTGTCGTACCGTCCACCTTGAGTGAATTTACCGATTATTCTTCGTCCGAGATCTTTTGCTTGTTCTTTTTTAATTTCAAATAACTTCTTAGACCAATTTATGATTTCTTCTTCATTGAAATCAGGGAATTGTTTTCGTAGTTCGCTGATTATACGATCTAGATCGGGTTGTGGTAGCCAAACTTCCTTCTGAGCTCGATAGCATATAATAGCCTCGGAAACAATCAACGATATTAGCATACCACAATCAATCATATATCTCAATAGCACTATTGGCATCCAGGCCTTTTCAGATAGGTGTCTACCGAGCCAAACATAACTACACGGATGTAACCCTGTAGCTAATTCGAATGATATCACACGAGCGAATCCGGTTAAATCAAAATCAGGTAATGGTCCATTAATCGCAACACGAGTCATTTCATGTGTTGGGTGTCCAAATCGTTTGAAGTACTCAGCGCATTCCCCATACCCGAGAAAACTTCCGGGATAACACGCGGCTATATCAATTGAAATCATACCATCACGTGAGTATTTCGTATTCCACAATCCTCCATGACCAAATTCGACGCAACTCGATTTAACATCCTCAAGAAAATCACTTCGTGTTGGACGCCATGAGTTTTTTTCTCTTGCGAAGTGAGCTACCACTGATGGAATAGTAAAACTATCCGTGAGTAGTTTTTCATGGAAACTCTCCGGTGAAAAATCATTAGCGATTTTTCTCATTCTGTTATCTAATTCTTCAACGCGATATAATTCACCATTTGGTTTTACAAATTGATCGAATCCTTCATCACTTCTAAGTAACCACACTGACACAGGATCATCCTTACACAACGCATTAATAGCATCAAATAATCTCTCTTCATAGAAAACATCCCCGACGAACTCCTTAGGGATATATTTCACGGTTCGTTCTCGTGGAAATACTGTTACCGCAGGTGTCCACGCGTGTTTGTTATGATCAATAATCTGTATTGGTGCTCCATTTTTGTTATATTTCGGTTCGTATAAAACCTCTCCGGTTATCGTCATAACTGTTATTGGAAATCTTAATGATGTTTCTAACTTAGCTATATCAGAAATCTTTGCACCGTTCTGTTTCACTGTCAGTTCCCACTCGGTTATTTTTTTTCGTCTTAGATCAGTTAGTTTATTTCCTCGGGATGCATTTGTGAAGTGCTCCATTACCCGTGTTGCTACACAATTAAGCCCTGACGAATATTTCATAGGAGCTAGTTTTGCGATATCGGGTTTATCATTTAACGGATATAGCCCATAAACCATTGCTGTTACGGGATAAGATCTTTCGTAGTATGGTTTGTCAATGCCGGTTAGAATCCCTGGTTTGGAATCTCTACTCACAATGACAGCTTTTTTATTCTTGAGGATTGGTTCAAATTTATCCTTAATAATCCATTTGCCATCGACTTCGATAATGAATTTGATTCGGAAAAAATACCGTTTTTCCCCAACACGTGAAATTATCACTGCTGCTTTTTCATCATTCATGGTAGCGTCAACAACACCATCAATTCGAAGTGTTGACCAACAATAGGATGCTCCATCACGCTTGAATTCATTAAAACAGTCTCTGATTTTATTAATCATGGCTTTATCAAGAATTTTATTCTTTGGTGTATCAGAGACTATATCGAGATTGAATTGAGCATCTTTCCAGGATAATTTCTTGGACGCTTTTGAAATCCGAAGGATTTTGGGTTTATCGAGATTAAATTTGATACGTTTTTTGGGTCTATCGAGATTAAATCTAGGACTGATTTTCAATAATCTCTTAAACTCTTTCATGTTTCCGTCTCTTGGACGTTTGATACGTTTTTTGGGTCTATCGAGATTAAATCTAGGATTGATTTTTAATAATCTCTTAAACTCTTTCATGTTTCCGTCTCTTGGACGTTTGATACGTTTTTTGGGTCTATCGAGATTAAATCTAGGATTGATTTTCAATAATCTCTTAAACTCTTTATCAGCATTGAATTCAGCATTTTTCGAAGGCGTTTTCCTTAACTCCTTCATTCTATAATTAAAACAAGCATTTAAATGAAAGATTTTTATATAATGAATCACTGCAAGTGGCTTATGATTGGATCAGTAATCCCGTGTAACAAATCATGCAGAAATGAGTTTTGTGGGTATCATATGCAAAGCTATCGTCGTGGAAGCCTTGGTCCGTTACCCTGTATTCTATGTGGAGTTGGGGTTAGGGGGAAATCTCAGTTGTGTTTGAATTGCGGTGGTAAGCGATACAGGGAGTTGAAGCGATATTATGATAAAAGAATAAAAAATGGACAATCAATCAGAAATTATGACCCTGACGCTGACAAAGTCAGTATTCTTGACGCTGACAAAGTCAGTATTCTTGACGCTGACAAAGTCAGTATCAAGGATAAAATCATAAGAACCCCTCAAGACTACATCGAAAGATTTATCATTAAACCAAACAATGAATTAGACAAACAATAGTATTATATATACGAATGAACCAAGAATTCAGACAACACCCTGTGATCATAAATTATGAAGCATCCAGTGATGGTACTGTCAGAAACCGTAGACTTAAGAAAACGGTTGGTTTTGTGACTAATCAAGGGTATTTGATGTTTGGTGTTGGAAAGAAAAAATATCACAATCATCGTTTCGTGTATGAGTGTTTCCATGGATTGATCGAGGATGGTTTTGTTATCGATCATAAGGATTCTAATCCAAAGAATAATTCTTTATCAAATCTAGAAGTTGTTACACAGAGTGAGAATTTGAAACGAGGAAAGACTGGCATTTGTTCAAAAAAAGCGAGACCTGTGAAATCTTTGAATACGATAACTAACGAAGAAATAATATTTCAATCAATGAATGAAGCCGGTAGACACTTCGATATTTGTCGATCTTCAGTACGATTTGTTGCAGAGGGGATTTATCGATCTGCGATTTCTAAAAAGACGGGACAAAAAGTTCAATTTAGTTATGTCTAATGCGTCATATTTTTCATTTAGAAATATATCATTGCTATAGAATAATGAATTCTGAAAACATGAATAGCATCATATCCGAGATTTCAAAATTGAAAACTTGGGATATTGAACTATCGGATGGTTTAAATCCTGATCAAATCATGTCTGATTACCAGGATATAGAATACGGAGTTAGCACTAACAAGTATATGCTACCAAAGAAGTATGCACTCATCAAAAGAATTCAGAATTCTATTAAGGACTCTCTCGCATTCTCCAGTGACGTAAGTGTGTTCGCTCCGTTATATACCATCGTAGAACGAATACGAAAAGAATTGGGGTACGAATACGAATTGAAAAAGGAGGTTAATTCTAAAGTTAGAAACCTACGGGCGTTAATTCAAGAAAATGAACAATTTTGATTGACCAACCATTTATCATTATTTGATTGCTCGACCATTAATCATTATTTGATTGTGACCGTCCCTCATAGAGATTTTAATTTTTTTTAGCATTTTTTGATTGATAATAGCAGAAACAGTGAATAAAAAATTGATGGCTGGTTGGGATTGATCAAAAAAAAGAATGAAGGAAGTGACATTATTATTATTTTTATATACAATTTGGACACTTCCTTCATCATTGATAGGATGAAATAACACTTCCATGACCATCCGATGGTGTTAGGTGGGGATTGAAAAATTGTTTTACAATTGAAAAATTGTTTCTGATTTCAAATAATGGTCAATGAAGCATTAACAACCCGATTAGCTCGTGAACGACTGGATGCAATCAAGAGATTTGTACCAATTCGTGACTCTGTACGGAATAAACTACAACAACGACAACAAGCGCAGACTGACTTTTCTGTGTCAAGTGAACAACTGTTTACTCCGATAACAAGTGCGACCAAAGATGTGAAAACAGCAACTGAACGAGCAATATACGGTGATATTCCTGAGCGAGAACGAGTAAAGAAGGCGCCGCTGCTTGATACGCTTGAAAAGATAGCAGCAGAGGCCGGACAAACACGCGCAGGAATACAACAGCTATCCAGTGATATAAAAACTCAACGCGAGTATGAACGACTAGCTGATATTGATGATTCTGCGCCTGAAACTCAAAGAGTTTCTACACCTGAACCACAACCTGTTGATGTCGTCACCCCAAGAGGTATCCCCTTTATAGACAAACTCACCGAAGAAGCTATAACAAAAATAAAAAAACCTCAATTGGAGAAACTCAAGGATTATACGACCTTTGGTGATTTCGCCGCCAAAAGCTTTGATTCTAAAAAGGACTTTTTAAAAGACGAGTATAAAAACAGTAGAATAAGCCGAGACGACTGGGTTAATTGGTTGTATAAAACGAATAAGGGGATTACTGGTAATTTGAAAAAGGATACAGTTGAGTACAGAACTTTTAAAATAGGAGTTGATAGTTATGGTATACAAAAACAACAAGAACGAGGCCGACAAAGGCAATTACTTGATGATAGTGAAGGCGCAACTGGTACAACTAAGGAAACAAGCGGAAAAGGATATTCGATTGGAAATCCAAATGATGTCTTTGACTCTACCACGACATGTCCTGGTAGTGTTCTCAGTGATATATCACGATTAGAAGTTCTTGTAGGAGGATTCCGAGCTGGAAATAACTCACCGGAAATAATTAATGAAGCAGCTGATATCTGTAGACGGTTATTTCAGGGTGGTATCATAGATATCAGCACATATCGAGATTTCATTGGCGAGTTAGTAGACGGTGAAACCGTCCATGGTTATCATAGTGACTGAATCGATTAGATAAATAACAATTGAAAAATTGTTTCTGATTTAAAATAATGATCATACACTACAATCATGATAAACCAACCCCCGTCTACGTAGTTAATTCACGGTTTCCGGTTTATAGAGCATACTACGGAGATGGTTTAGGCAATACCATTGCAGGGTTATTTGCGAGAATGGCTCCAAAAGTGATGCCGTTGGCTAAACAACTAGGAATGAAAGCAATTGATGTTATTCGTGATAAGGGTATTGGTGCTGTTGGAGATCTTCTTGCCGGAAAAGCGTTTTCAACTGCGAAGAATAAATTAACATCATTAGTGAGACGAAAAAAGAAACCGGTACCGTTACCGTCTACAGCAGAAATGCCTGCAAGTGTTAGTAGAATTATAAATAACGCAGTAGATGAAAAATTAGCATCATTGGTAAATCAAGGGGACCAAAATAACATGATAGCAAACATGATAGCAGGAAGTGGCTTTAAAAAAACACGACGATGAAATGGGAAATCGCGATTTAGACTCTGATAAATAGAATAAAATGTTCAAAAGGTCACCTGATCCAGCATTTGATATGGATGCCCCAGTGAGTAAGGATGATTCTGTACGCGATTTTCAATTTTATTCTTATCACGCAGTACAACCAGATCTCCGATCGCGAATTGAACTTCAAGTTCATGATACCAGTAAATACTTCCTACCGTGTGAGGCATTTATTGAAGTAGAAGGAGAACTTGTAACAAATGTTGCAGCTGATACCCCATATGACAATAACGCAAATGTCCGAGTTGGTTTTGTTAATAACGGCATAATGGCGTTATTTGAAAGCGCTAGATATCTCATTGATGGAAAAGAAATTGAATCCATTGACCGTGAAGTTGATGTGGCCACAACAATCATAGGGTTAGCGAGATATTCTGATGATTATTCAAGATCAGCGGGTCCATCTATGATGTTTGCAAAGGATACCTCTGATAACGCTGACCACCTTCAATTCATTAAAGTGTTAACAGCAAGAGATAATGCAGAAGCCGATCAACAGGAAGCAGCTAATCCAGAACGTCGAACTAGACCCGGAGCTGCTTTTGATATTCTCGGAGGCGTTAATGGTAATCTCAATTTAGGATTTGCAACACGTGTAGCAACGTTGCATGGGCAGCGTCGACGATTTTCATGTGCGATTCCACTGCATCATATATTTGGATTCTGTAGAAACGTCCGAAAAGTTATTTATGGAGCTAAACACACAGTAGCGCTTGTACGAAAGGGTACTGATGATGATGCAATCTGGCGTAATGCTGGGGTTGCTCCCGGTAAAGTCATTTTAACAAAACTATCATTGTGGATGCCAGTGTTAACTCCATCAATCACCGAAGAACAACGACTACTATCATTTATGGACCAAGGAGGAAAGTCGTTGTTGAGTTGGTTATCAGTGACCACGGATATTAAACAGGACAGTGTTGATGGTACATTCACATGGCACCTGGCATCAAAACAAGGGGTTTCAGCTCCACGTCATATATTCGTAGCGTTACAGAATAATGCGCGAGTTGGTAATCAAGAACGAAGCCATATGATATTTGATCAGTTAGGTGTTAGTGAAGTCTCGCTGAGAATAAACGGACAGCAGGAACCATCCGAGGATATACAACTTGATTACGGTCAGAATCATATTGCACGCGTGTATCATAACCTATTGTCGTTTATGGCACGTGATCTAAATGTGGATACTGGTTTGCAAATATCACAATTGGATTTTAAAAGCCTCTATCCGATTTATTACTTCTCACTGGAACATCTCGATTTAACAAGACAATCTGTCGTTGATATACACTTTAGAGCCCGTGTAACCCGTCCGACTGGTCCACCAGTTGGTGGGGTACCTCCTATCCTTATCCCGAATTATAGAGCGGTTGCTGTCATTCTCAGCGACAAATCAATGCTACTCGAAGGTGTTGGTGGAAGAATGAGAGTGGTAGATGCCCCAGTGGAAAACATGTAAACGATTTAGAATCAATCAATTATGTATAATGTCATATAGTGTTATTAGTGTTGCGTTAACTCCTGGTCAAATCAAAAAATTGCAATCAGAATCGGCTAAAAAATGTGGAACCACAATCACGTTGAAACCCAACCAAATGACTGGTGGTGCAAATAAACTATCGCTGACAACTCGTCAGGTGAAACATTTCAATGATGCACTAGTAGCAAAAAAGGGTGTTCAGATTACTCTTTCTGCGGCTGCTATCAAAAATATGATTAAAACAGGCGGTATATTTCCGTTGTTAGCTGCGATTCCAGCATTGATTGCAGCAGCAGCCCCAGCGGTGGCTAAAGCAGCGGCGTTAGGAGCCGTTGGTACTGCAGCAGGAATGGCACTAAAGAAGGCAACTGGGAAAGGATATAAAAAAAAGGGAAAGGGTCTAAGACTACCAGGAACCCCGTATTCGTGGTACAGCGGAAAGGGTCTAAGACTACCAGGAACGATTTATTAATTCGGGAATCGAAGATTCCTATGTCCAATTTTGATTTACTCGATGCTGCTAAAAAACTCGCGATTAAAAACTTCAGAGGTGTCTTTATGAAAGATCAATTACCACATCAACCAAACAGCGTTGAAACAGGTATTATTAATCTCGATAACAGCACCGGACCCGGAACTCACTGGGTTGCATACGCTATTGATCCACGTGGGATTGTCTATTTCGATTCATATGGATTAGCCCCACCAAAAGAGTTTTTGCGTTATATAAAAACCCTTCCAATGAAGACTTGGTATTCTACGCTACCAACACAAACGATGATTGACCCACCAATATGTGGCAGCGAAGTATTAAATGTCCTTGACGCTATTTCAAACTCCTTGAGTAACCCAAACGGAAAACCACCACATGTTGTCGTTAATGAATACACTAGTAATCGCTTTTTAGAGAGAGAAAGAGTTTTACAATAACATGATTGATATTTGGGGGAGATCTTTGAAACCCAAACCCGATGGCACTGCACCACCTGATTCTATCAAGGATGTAAAAAAACTAATCAAAGATGAAATAGCTGAGACGTTGAACTTAACAAATGTTGATCCTAATGAAATAGTTGTATTTCAAGACAAACAGGGTAAATTGAAAAGCAGTGATGTGTCCTTGGATGATATTTTAGTTAAACAACGAAACGCAATCGAGAACACCGTTGCGTTATTTTCCGATCAGGGTAAATTGAAAACCAGTAATATTTCTCTGGATGATATTTTAGTTAAACAACAAAACGCAATCGAGAACACCGTTGCGTTATTTTCCGATCAGGGTAAACTCAAACCGGGTGTACTCATTTCGACGATTACAGATCGATTAAAAACTATCAACGATGAGTTAAACAATTCTATAGTTGTAATAAAAACACTTGAATCTAAAATTGAAGAAAACGGAAAACAGTTTATATCATTTCGTAGAAATATCATTGATAAATTTATTGGAACCCAGTTGGATAAAATAGAAATAAAACTCCCTGATATTAAAAAATCCATCGATGAGACGAAAAACTTCATCGAAGCCGTCAAAGGTGATTTTTCGAGGATGATAACAATCATTGAAAAAACAAAAATTCCTCATGAGAAAACCAACAACGTGGTATACACAATCCAACACGGATCATTTGAGTGGACACCTACAAACAACAAATTAAATATCACTGCAACCGTTAAGGGTATTTATCGATTAACACTAGTAACACCATTAACTCAATTTAATATATCATCGTCGAGTTCATCCGGGGTCAACAATACGATTTCAACGATCATCGACAAGGATACAACTGAAAAGTTCACTATAACAGCTATTGATAAAAATTTGATTGGGGTTTCAGTTACCTGGTATGTTGAATTCGTAGCGGATTTAAGTAAATAACTAAATTGAAAGGATTTCACAATTGAAAACGCTAGCTTTTTTAAAATAACAACAATGACTTTGTCATCGACGCAATGTCGCTATGATCAGGTCAGAGAATTTCAAAATAGACTCAAAACCCTCACTGAAGAGTATCAAATAAAAATAAAAAAATACCGACGAAGAATCACCGCAATTGATATTATTATGTACTCGGTGTCAAGCGTTCTCACTGGCGCCGGAATAATACTTGGATCGGTTATAATGATTGCCCCGGTCGTAGTTCCAATTTGCATTTCTACGGTGGCTACAATCGGGGGTATATCAACCGGGATAGCAAAAAGGATATCATCATGCAGCCAGAGTAAACTGCAGAATTACCTACTTCAATTTCATATTGCATCAACCGCATATTCGCAGTTATCATTGATGATATCGTCGTCACTCGATAATACGATTATATCAGATAGTGAATTCTCAGAGATGGTCAGTATTTTTAATTCTGCAATATCGAAATTAGAGCAACAACATGAGTATAATAACAATGACAACACAGATGGAATCAGAAAAAACAAACCCAAAAAACAAAATGATCTCAATAATATCAACCATACCAGATTGTGAGTTCTCAGTGATGGTCAGTATTTATGATTCCTCGATACCAAAATTAGAAATAAATCATGAGTATAATAACAATGACAACACCGCAGGAATTACTTCAACGAGTAGTGGAGAACACGAACCCAGTACAAACAAGCATGATATCAATTACATCAACGGAACCCGAGTTTAGTGTGAATTTCCCTAGCCCAGTCCCCGTAAAGGAGATAGCGCTAGCAAAACTACGAGTGTATCACAGTTGGCCTAATATCAGATCAAAATCATTTGGTGGTCAACAACCCAATAATTCTTTAGTGTTTGCAAATAAGAATAAAGACGACGGAACCCCAGACTGGAAAGTTGTTTCGATACCAACAGGGTCATACCAAATCGAACAAATCAATAATGAATTAGCGCGTAGAATAAAATCGATCACTGGAACAGAATCGAAAATCGCTATAACGGTTCATGAACCAACGCTATCATCCGCAATTGAAATAAACTCAGAAGGATATGTCGTAGATATATATCAGAGTTCTATTAGAACCGTATTAGGATGGCCTGAATTACCACCCCGGGGAGAAACCGTTAAATTACCAGAACCACAAAAAACTGATTATATCACCGACAGAATAAAACCTGATAATCCAGTAAAGAGTTATAAAGAGCACAGGGTATCTACAGATTTTTTGAATCTCGAATACCAACTAATTTGGAATGAGAAGCCAGGGGAAGGAATAAGGATATATTATTTAGTTAACGAACCTGAAATCGTTAAAAATTTCACAGCAATGAATAATGATTTATCGCTGTTGTTAATATCTCTTAAATCGGGCTCTCTCACCCGAAATGAATTTATCAGCGTCGTAGAAACATGCAACAAAATTATCGACGATATGGAAACATTTAACCTAAAAATTATTCAGGATATATTAGATGAAGATAACCCAAAATCGAGAACAGAATTTGCAACAGACTATAATATCCGCGTTGAAGATATCCCCACATTCAAACTACCAGGATATAACGTACCGGAACTAAAAAAACTTCTCAGTGATGCCATCGATGTTGGTTTTAAAATAATTCATGATGCATGGAAAAAAACATCATCAGGGGAAATAAAAATCCTCAAACACAATAATGACCCAGACGGTGGCGGCAGGCATATCGCTCCGTTCAACGTGAATATATCCTCAGTGATTGCGCTTAATTTAGTGTGTGATGTTATTGAAGGAAGCTATCAAATTAATCTCGAACGATCAAATCAAGCTCAGCAAGGGTATATTCTTTATTCATTTGCACCAACAGCTCCTCCAGGATTTTTAATAATTGAGTCTCCGGTTAATCCAGTCTATATGCGATGCCATAATAATTCATTAACCAGAATTAATTTCAAACTCACCGACCAGTCCAATAATCTGATTGATTTACAAGAAGAGGTGTTAGTGATTAGTTTGTTTGTGAAATCCTAAATTGCTTTGCAATTTCAAAGGATTTTCGTCCTAAGGACTTTCATCATAAAGACTGGTTAAAATCATTTATTATTTTTTGTTAACCCAGTGATGAAATCACTAAGCAGCAGAGAGGGTGGATGACAACAAGTTGCGACCAAAATTAATTAAAAAATCGTTTTCATTTTTTTAGTTAAAATGATTTCGTAGGGAGATTTCAACGAAATCCTACGGATCGTTTTAAGGATTCAATCAATTTTTTTTGTCTGAAAACGTTGTAGGATTCGCCATCTTTTGGTTAAAATAAGATTATAGGACGGCTCGTTTTAGGATTTCAATCAAATTTTGTCTAAAAACGTTGTAGGGTTCACCCTCTCTGCTGCTGTGTTATTACGGTATATGATTGATTCAAAAATGCTCATATCGCCGATTGTCAGTGAAGCAATTATATCACATCGGAAACAAACTGAAGTCTAGTTACCACAACCCGATAGTCTACATAGTATAATGACAGAAAACAAAAAAAAAAAAAAACAATTCCCCGATATCGGCGAAGAATATATAGTGAAATGGTCCAAAGAAATATTTGAAGTTAGAAATAAACACGCAAAAGATTTCGGTAGATGAATAATTGGTACATTCACACAAGGTGGAAAATACGACCACAAACGATATTCTTCGTGGTTGATTATAGATGATGCTGAATACGATTTTATAATCGCAGATGTAAAACCTGGGGTATATACGTCGATCGTAAAGACGATTTCTTATCCGATGCAACCGAATTAGGTACAATTGTTACGTACACAGATGGAGAAAATCCTCAATATACGTACATAAGGTCGTATATGCTGGCTTATGCTTCTATTAATTTACTTTCGATGATAAATAGATTTTCTGACACAGCAGTTAGAGTAGCCACTGATTCATTTTATATAGACGTAAAACATAAAGAAGGAGTGGCTGAATTCACTAATTCAGACGAGAGTTGGGGATCCTGGAGAATTAAAAAAGAAATACTGCGTGATTACTCCAAATCAGCAGATGTTACAATTGAAGACAATTACTTGAAAAATAATCAGATATCAGAACTATCTAATGCACCGTCGTGCCCCGATCCAATATGTAAATATAAAACCAGTTATTTAAACGGCTGTGGTGGGTCAGGGAATAAGACTCGTGCGATCGAATTATTTCGAGGGAAATCAAACATGATTGTGCTAACACCAACACAGAGACTTGCAAGAGAGATGAAATAACGAGGAATTAATGCTTGCGCTTATCATAGTTTCTTTCGATGGAAAGGTGATGAATGGACTCCTGATCGAAAGGGCAATAAAAATATTCATGAAATCATCATTTGGGATCAGATATGCACTGTGTCAATAGATGTATTACAAAGGTTTCTTGATTGGCTATTGCTAGCGAATACAAAAGTGATTATGTGTTGCGATCATGGTCAGCCTCCACCATTTGTGGGTTTGTCTCCACATAATTGGATAAAGACGTTTGTAGACTATTATGAATAAATTAGTTCTGATCATAGAGCACTTGATAATGAATTACGCGAGTTCAAGAAACTAATTAGATTACAACCGGATAGAATCCAGTGTGAAATAGTGCGTGAATAATTTCAGAAACACCATTAAATGATTTGAGGGAAGCGTGGAGACCAAATGATTTGATAGTGGCAAGTACAGGGATAGTCAGAGATACACTTCAGATGAATTTATTTAACACACACAAAGAAAAATGTGCAACACTTCCAGTGGAGCTTTGTTGTAGACCCAAGGATGCACGAAGACAAAATATCGAAGTTGATATTACAGGCCTGACACAGTCCTGGACAGAAAAGCAGATTCTAGTGTTAAATGATATTGTGTTGTTTGATATCAATGTCGTCGAAGATGCATTGCGTGCTGATAAATCTCCATGGAAGCTAGGATACGGATCGACGATACATTCTTCACAGGGATTGACTATATCCTATACAATTGTTTGGATCATAGATAATTTGATCGAGTGGTCGAATTTAGTTTATCTTGCGGTGTCCAGAGTACAAAGAAAAAATCAAATTCAAAGAGTTGTTTTAGATGATAATGACACTACAATAAGTGATATTGTCAGCGACGATATAATTAGAAAAAAACTCTCTGGTGATAAACAACAGGACAAAACAAAATAACAGAAAATTTGATATTGATGCCGAATTTATAATCACAATGAAACAACAACAGAGTAATCACTGTGCGAGTTGGAATTGTAGAATGCGTTGGTGTTGGTCGGATAAAGATCCTCGCCAGTTTACCGTTGACAGAAAAAAAGCAGTATTGTTCATACCAGAGAAAATGGGATGCTGACTTCTCTTGAGTGCAACAAACGCAGAGGTGCTAGTTAAAACCACACTGCGATAATTGAGTACCCTCGGGTATCACTTGTAGTTGTTCGCGAGTAAATCTTCGCTGAGGAGCAGTTGAATCCAACCTATAGACTGGCGGTCTACCCGTATATCTCGTTATACTAGATATTTTATGTGCAGTAACACTCCAAATAGGATCAGTAGCTCTTTTTTGCCACCTTCAAGCTCTCCTGGTTCATATAAATATCTAAGAGTGACATTACCGAGTATTGGTTGGTTTGAAAAATCATTTTGTGGTTTTACAGGTGTTACACTTTTTTAAATAGCGTTGTTAGGTTTCATGTTGATTGTTCGAGTAATCTCATTATTCAGCGCTTTAATTACGCCTGGTAATCTCTTGACCCATTCACGAAATCGTTCATCCTGAATAAATTCCTTCGCGTATAGATATCCAAATAACCGCTCAGCAAGTATCCGATTAAATCGTTCAACAATTGCTGATCGAGACGTAGTGTAGTATGTCCTCGTCTGATGGTGACATTATGATGCTTCATTGTTGATAACACTGCACCCTGAAATTCCTTGCCAGGATCAACTTGTAATAGATTTGGCCAGTGAAGAGGACCCCGCCGATAAATCCTTTCAAACGCATAATCTACCTCAGTTGATGATTTTGTTTTAAGAGGTTCTGCTTGTTTGTATCTACTCGCAACATCAACTACGGTTAGCTCATACTTGTAAATACTATCATGCGTTAGAAATTATATATCATCTTGATGAACCTCATTAGGTGCGCTGACATCAAAATGCGAGAAGTTAATTTGATTAGGCGGTGGTATATAAATCTGCCATATCGCCTGTTATGATAACCAATCCGCTGAAGCGTTGTTGTCCACCTTAGCGGCGCTAGCGAGTTTACTGATTGCTGATGTACCCCTCCAGTGTCCTCTTGGAGAATAATAGATTGATACGATGATGTTATTAATTACCAGCATCCAACATCAGTTTACTTTTCATCGCCGATTTTATCAACCATGAAGCCAATTTTTCTTTGAAGGATTTATCAGTGGTATAATTCAACGCAGGAATCAACTTCACATCTGCAATATGTCTATGTTGCAGATTGCTGCTTTTATAAGCAACATCATGAGCTTGAAACGCCTTATCAATAGCGTTTATTGGGTTTTCACCGGGTCGAGGTTGCTTTTGATCATCGAGTCTGATATCGAGTCTGGTCCCGGGTCCACAATAACTATATCCTGGAAAGTGTTTTTCTCCTGGATATTTTAGCCATGTTGTTCCTGGGAGTTTTACTAACTTAGCTGCAATATCACCTCCTCGTTTTCTTTTTTAAATCCTTGATTTTATCAAGGGAAACAAATATAATTTTTTGTACCACATTGTACACACTTACCAGCAAGTGGTGATCTGTTATTTTAAGTTGTAATCGTCGTCAAGTCGTTTGTGCTAGTATGCTTCTTACATTTCACACATTATAGATCCATAATGTATTGATAATAACATGAATATAATTGATTTTTCGGCGACAAAAACACGAGAACCAGTTGAGCATCATGCAGCGCTACCAAATTCGATTCACATGATTATAATCGGACCATAAGGAAGTGGCAAGACACAACTTCTACTTAATTTGACAATGAGATGGGTGAACTCTCGTCAAATCAACGATCCGACGGGTTTATTTGTTACCACTTTGTTTGAGCAACAGGTCGATCTGTGCTGACTCTTACATCCTCTTGATCATTTGAAAGTCGAATGATTACTCTGAGACTCTCCCTATATATTACAGGCTGACAAATCCCAATGAACGTTAGAATACGCAATGACAATCCACTCCACTCAGGGTTTGACTATTTCTGATACTATTTCTGTTTGGATCAATGATGATCGTAACAAGTTCTCAAAGTTAGTCTATCTTGCAGTATCACGAGTTAGAAAAATAACTCAGCTGCGGAGGGTTATTGTAAAATTAACTCACACCAACAACACAATTTTAAGCGATGAAGAAAGTAGGAAGAAAAGTAGCTGGTTATAAACAATGTGACATTTAGAAATCGCAATTTTGATATTGATGCTGAATTTGTAATGGTGCTGAAACCAAAACGGAATAATCATTGCGTGAGCTGTAACGCGATAATGTTATGGCAGTATTCTGATAAACATTCGAAACAATTTACTGTAGATAGAAAAGATAAAAGTCGCGGTCATACACGATAATATACCATGCTGATCTGTCTTGAATGTAATAGACCCAACGGTGCCATTTACATGTCTGCGGTGGTAATTGTGTGTCCTCGGGTATTACTTGTAATTGTTCACGTGTAAACCCACGCTGAGGAATAGCTGATTCTAATCTGTATATGCAGATCTACCCGTGGATGTAACTACACTAGAAATTTTGTGTGATGTGATACTCCAGATAGGAACAGTCGCTTTTTTAAAACCCTTTCACGTTCACCCGGATCATATAAGCACCTTACAGTAATATTACCTAATACTGGTTGTTTCGAAAAATCATGTCGTTATACAGGTATATATTCTTTGTGATCGCGTTAATAGGTGTCATGCTGGTTGTTCATTATTTAAGACATTTATCACACTTAGTAATATTATACTTTTTTAATTACTTCCTTTGCATTCTGATATCAAAATAACCGCTCAGCAAGAGTTTAATTAAATTGCTCAACAATTGCTGATCATGGTAAATTTCAGTATGTCCTCATTGTATTTTGATATGATACTGCTTCATCAGCGATGATAGTACACCCTGAAATTTTTTGCTAGGATCAACCTGTAGTAGATGTGGCCATCGCAAGGGTCCTCGTTGACCGATTAGTTCAAACTCAGAAACAACTACTACCGCTCTCTTTGTTGATAACGGCTCCTCTTCTTTGTAATTAAAACATCAACTACGGTTAGCGCCTATTTGTATATTTAATGGCGTCTTTGTATTTCGGTAGTATCATTTGTTAAAATAAATTATCAGCCTGATGAATTTCTTTGGGAATACTGACATAAAAATGCGCATATTCGATTCTATCATTCGGTGGTAGATAACTTTGCAATATTGCCTGTCGTGATAATACATTTTAAGCAGCTGCACGGGTAACATTTGTTTCATCTGCGAGTCTACTAACCGCTGCTCTCCTTCCTCAATATCCTCTTGGACAATAATAAATGCATTCTGTACTCTTAATTACCAGCCCCTAATACTAGTTTACTTTTCATCGCAGATCTAACTAACCCGTTAGCCAATAATTTTTTTTAATGTTGCTGCAATATCACATCCTCGTTTGTTTTTTAAAATTTGATTTGTCATCGGAGGTAACTTTAATTTTTTTGTACCACATTGTTCACACCTACTACTAAGTGATTGTGTATTAATTTCATTCTAATGGTCATTAATTCACCAGTTTAAGTCCGGTCCTTGCATTTAACACAATATCCATTCGTATTATTTATTATCTATCATGGATGTGATTGATGTTTCGACGAGAAGAGCGCGAGAACTAATAAAACATCATGCAACGCTACCAAAATCTATCCAGATGATTATCATATGTCCATCTGGAAGTGGTATGACCCACTTGTTACTTAATTTTGATAATGAATTAGTTGTTCCGTCTGTAGACTATCATCGACGCTGCTATGATGTCGTTAACGATTTTAATGAAAACTCACCGACGATAAATGAAGACCGGGATGATGTTATCGAGTTTATTACTGATATTGATGAAGCGCCATCTGTAGGAGACCTTGATGTAATATTAATAAATTTAGTTGTGTATTATGATGTGATGCTAGATAAACAGTCCAATCCAAGTAGAACATTTTTAGGTGATAGACAGAAAAACACAAACGTGATTTACCTTACATTAAGTGATCAGGGATAACTGAAATATTTTAGCTGTATTTAATGAACTTGATGTAAACACACTGAGAAATATTCATTAGACCTGGTGCAGCTGAGATATGGAGATACTTAAATTCAAAAACATTTTCTCACGTGCACAAACAACTCCACAAGGATAATTAACAATAAATTTACAAGATCCAATGTCGAGATATCGAGTAAGTCGTGATATAATATTTGGATAGCAGCAACGAGGGTGTGACTTTGAATAAAAATCAACGGAAAAACATCACCCGAATACTTTTTAAAAAATAAAAATAGTTAAAACAACAGTTAGTAACAAAACAAAAAACAACTAACAGAGTGAAACTGTCTCGAAAGTTCAAGGCGTTAGTTTGGCGAACATTTGCCTGGTTTTTATTTTTCGTTTTGTATTTTTGTATAAGCCGTATAAGCTTACCGCTCCAGTGGCCTAGTGGTAAGAGCGTTCGCCGCGGAAGCGGGAGGTCGTGGGTTCGATCCCCGGCCGAGTCATACCAAAGACGTACAAAAATGGTACTGACAGCTGCCTCGCTTGACGCTCAGCATTAAGAGGTTAGTGTTAGGACTGGTCGGCCTGATGTCAGGATAATGTGACTGGGTGGGACATCATGCTACATGTCTGCGGCATGATGTCTCAGTGCTAGACATCACTATAAACTGCCTCACTGCAGACATCGTAGCGATATGACTGAAAAATTGTTAAAGCTACGTTAAAAATCCTAACCAAACAAACAAACAAAGTATAAGCCGTAGTTTAACAAATGGGACCTTATAAAATCAGGCTTTCTCGACCAGCTGCTCAGGAATTTGGTGAGAAGTATGCTAATGGAAGAAGTAGAAAAGAGTGAGTGGAACAAAATATATACGGATGGGAACCTTGAAGGAGGCACTTGAAAATGTGATCCAAGTCATGTGTTTTGTTTAGAAAACTTATACAATTTTTAAAGAGCTGTCATTTGTGATGTTGAAGCTAGACCTCGAAAGTCGAATACTAGATGAGAAATGTGCTAGGAGAAGAAGTAAAACACAAATTAAAGATATAAGGAGTATAGAAATAAATGAACAAGAAAACAGAAAAAAGAAAGAGGAATTTGAAAGACTGGACAACAACTGAATAAAGGATCAGGAAAAGTTTAGCGCGATGGGACATCCTGACTGGATTCCAGAGGATGAAACGAAGAAGAAGAAGAAGAAGAAGAAGAAGAAGAAGAAGAAGAAGAAGAAGAAGAAGAAGAAGAAGAAGAAGAAGTAGAAGAAGAAGCAGATGGAGAAGAAGAAGAAAACGAAGAAGACGAAGATGGTAAAGAAGACGATAGGAATCATAGAAACGAGGAAGAACCTGCTAAAGAAAAATAATAAGAAGAACAAGAACAATAACAAGAAGAATAAGATGATCGCTAAGTTTATTTTCAGGGCCACTCATAGGTCTCGAAAAGATTTGCCCTTTTTGCCTCAACCAATAAAAGTAATGTGAACTGTTTGTCCCTGTATATCCCTGTATATTATAGAAAATTGTATGGGTTCTGCCACTCTATGTATATTTTGAGTATATCACTACTCCCCACTGAAGGCAACCCAGTGAACACCTGTTCCAACCATTGTTGCAACATTGAGACCAATCTTCAGTACCGCGACGTAACCTTACCTGTTACATTTATATAGCAGCATAGGGGCTGGACAGACCAAGTTTTCAAGCAGAAATAAGCCTTCAACGGAGACCTAATTTTTCAATTAAAGGGCTGCATGTGGTTTTCTATTTCACAAGAAGAGGGGGTGGACAGACCAAGATTTCAAACAAAAATAAGGCTTCTACGGAAACCGAAACTATTTCAAGCAAACCGAAACCAATTCAGGCAGACAAAAAAAGAGAAATCCTTTAGGATTATACGCTACAGACCCCTGGCACTGATTGCGCTGCGGAGACGAATTGTTTCAACACAATATTTGATCAAGTCCGATACTATATCGTGATCTGGGGCCGTGCAAATTTATCGTTACAAATCCATGCGGGATTGACTGAGCGCTACTAAAGAAATTTCTAAAAAGATTATAATCCATATCACCGCCTCACCAAGTTTGCCAAATATTTCGTAGCGTATGTGTATCAACTCCGTTGAATACAGCAAGAATATTACATTTATCTCTGATCACTTTTGGTATTTGAGTATATCGTTGAGTGATATATATTACATCGGTATTTTTATGCCTGCCTCTGGAAAATATCATAGCAGGATTATTTTGATTGTCTAACATCATATCATCATATACGACTAAATTGTTAAAACTTCCATCAATATCATCAATGCTCGGTGCGTCTTCGATATCGGTTATAAATTCAATAATACCCTCGCCGGTGATTTCTGCTGCCTTTTCGTTGTAATCCTTTAACACTTCGTAGCATCGCTGATGATCTACACTGGGTGCTATTAAATACAACTCATCCCATTTCATCCATCTCGTTATCAAATAAAGTAGCAGTTGTGTCGTGCCACTTCCTTATGGTCCGATTATAATCATACGAATAAAATTTGGTAGCGCTGCATGATGCTTAACTGATTCTCTTGTTTTTGTCGCCGAAAAATCAATTACATTCATGTTATTATAAATATATTATGGATCTATATTGTGTGAAATGTAAGAAGCGTACTAGCACAAACGATTTTACGACGGGTACAACTAAAAATAACAGATCAGCACTTTCTGGTAAGCGTGTATAATGTGGTAACAAAACATTTAGATTTGTTTCTATGGAACCTGCAGACGATTTAAAAAAAAAACAAACGAGGAGGTGATATTTCAGCCGAGCTAGCTAAACTCCCAGGAACACCATGGGCAAAGTATACTGGAGAAAAACACCTTCCAGGATATAGTTATTGTGGACCCGGGACAAGACTCGATATCAGACTCGATGATCAAAAGCAACCC
This sequence comes from Unio pictorum, assembly GCA_030141615.1. Classification (NCBI taxonomy): domain Eukaryota; kingdom Metazoa; phylum Mollusca; class Bivalvia; order Unionida; family Unionidae; genus Unio; species Unio pictorum. Next base: position 3,204,991 of record JARLTB010000023.1, on the reverse strand, counting down.
CGACCCGGTGAAAACCCGATAAACGCTATTGATAAGGCGTGTCATGCTCATGATGCTGCTTATAAAAGCAGCAAGCTGCAACACAGACATATCGCAGATGTGAAATTTATTCATTCGTTGAATTCTATCACTGATAAATCCTTCAAAGAAAAATTGGCTTCATGGTTGATAAAATCGGCGATGAAAGGTAAATAATTGATGGGTGCTGGTAATTGATAACAACATGGAATCTATTTATTATTCTCCAAGAGGATAATGGAGGGGTACAGCAGCAATCGGTAAACTCGCTAGCGCTGCAAAGGTGAAAAATACTACAGAATCGGATTGGTTATCCAAACAAGCGATATGGCAGATTTATCTACCACAACCTAAAAAAATTAACTACTCGCATTTTGATGTATCGCACCTAATGAAGTTCATCAGGATGATATATTATTTCTGCCGCATAATGGTTTCTACAACAACGCGCTCACCGTAGTTGATGTTGCGAGTCGATACAATCAAGCAGAACCTCTAGAGACAAAATCAACAACAGAAGTTGCTTCTGCATTTGAAAGGATTTATCGACTAGGTCCTCTGCGTAGGCCAAATCTATTACAAGTTGATCCTGGCAAGGTATTTCAGGGTGCAGTGTTATCAACAATGAAACATCATAACGTCACCATCAGACGAGGACATACTGCATTACATCGCGATCAGGCAATTGTTGAACGATTTAATCGAACGCTTGCTGAGCGGTTATTTGGATATCAATACGCAAAGGAATTTATTCAGGATAAACGATCTCGTGAATGGGTTAAGAGATTACCAGGCGTAATTACCGCGCTGAATAATGAGATTACTCGAACAATTAATATGAAACCTAACAACGCTATTTAAAAAAGTATATATCTGTAAAACCACAAAATGATTTTTCAAAACAACCAATTCTCGGCAATGTCACCGTTAGATATTTATATGAACCAGGAGAGATTGAAGGTGGCAAAAAGAGGGCTACTGATCCTATTTGGAGTGTCAACACGCATAAAATATCTAGCATAACACGATCCACGGGTAGACCAGCAATCTTTAGATAGGATTCAACTGCTCCTCAGCGAGGATGTACTCGTGAACAACTACAAGTGATACCCGAGGATACTCAATTACCGCCGCGTGGTTTTAACTAGCACCTCTGCGTCTGTTGCACTCAAGAGAAGTCAGCATCATATTATCTCTGGTATGACCTACTCTGCTATTTTTTCTGTCTACGGTAAATTGTCGAGAGTCCTTTTCCAACCAACACCAACTCGCTATACAATTGCAACTCGCGCTGTGATTATTCTGTTGTTGTTTCAGTGTAATTATTAATTCAGCATTAAGGTCATATTCTATATTATCTTTTGTAACCTGTTGTTTATAACCGGAGAATTTTTTCTGATTCTATCATCGCTGACAGTATCACTTATTGCAGTGTCATTAGCATATAGAACAACTCTTCGAAGTTGATTTATTCTTCGTACTCTGGACACTGCGAGATAAACAAAATTCGACCTATCTACCGTCCAAACAATTGTATCTGATATAGTCAATCCCTGTGAAGAATGTATTGTCGCTGAGTAACCTATCGTCCATGGGGATTTATCAGCGCGCAATGCATCTTCGACGACGTTGATATCAACCAGCACAATATCATTTAATACGAGAATTTGCTTCTCTGTCAAGCCTGGAACATCAACTTTGATATTCTGTTTTCGTGTATCCTTGGGTCTATAACATAGCGGCACTGGAAGTTTTGGAAAATTTTATTTATGCATGCTAAATAGCTTCATCTGAAGTGTGTCTCTGGCTATCTTTCTACTAGCCACTATGATATCGTTTTGTCTCCACGGTTCCCAGAAATCATTTAATGGTGTTTCTGAAAATATTTCACGTGCTACTTCACATTGGATTCTATCCGGTTTTAATCTAATTAGTTTTTTGAACTCGCATAATTGTTCATCAATTGCTCTATGATCAGTATTAATTTCTGCATAATAGTCTACAAAATTCTTCAGCCAATCATGTGGAGACAAACCGACAAATGGTGGTGGTTGACCATGTTCGCCAAACATTATTACTTTTGTATTCGCTAGCAATAGCCAATCGAGAAATCTTTGTAGTACACTGTGCATATCTCATCCCAAATCACGATTTCAGGAATAAATTTCTCGCCCATTCGATCAGGAGTCCATTCGTCACCCTTCCATCGAAAGAAGATGCGATAAGTGCAAGCATTAATTCCTCGTTGTTTCATCTCTCTTGCGAGTCTGTGGGTCGGTGTTAGTACAATCATGTTTGATTTCTCTCGAAATAATTCAATCGCTTGAGTCGTCATTCCTGACCCACCACAGCCGTTTAAATAACTGGTTTGATACTTGCATATTGGATCAGATATCGACGGTGTATTATATAGTTCCAATATCTGTTTATTTTTTCAAATATTTATCTTCAATTCTAATATCTGCTGATTTGGAATAATCACACGGTATTTCCTTTTTAATTCTCCAGCATAGACGCCCTCAAATGTGCATACTGAAGATTGTATCCGTCATTATAACTAACAATTGTACCCAATTTGGTTCCATCGGACAAGAAGGTGTTTTTACGACTGACATATATACCCTTAGATGTTACATCCGCGATTATAAAATCGTATTCAACGCTATCAATAATCTTCCGTGAAGAATATCGGTTATTGTCGTATTTTCCACCCTGAGTGAATTTACCAATTATTCTTCAAACGAGTTATTTTGCTTGTTTATTTCTAACTTCAAATATCTGTTTGGACCATTTTAAGATATATTCTTCGTCGAGACCGGGAAATTGTTTTTTGTTTTCGCTGATTATACTATCTAGACTATCGGGTTGTGGTAACCAGACTTCAGTCTGTGCTCGATATGATATAATCGCTTCACTGAGAATCAGCGATATCAACATTTGAGAATCAATCATATACCGTAATAGCACTATTGGCATCCAGTGTTTTTCAGAGATGTGTCTACCAAACCAAACATAACAACACGTATGAAGTCCCTTAGCCAATTCAATCGAGGCCACACGAGCGAATCCGGTGAGATCAAAATCAGGCAGTGGTCCCTTAATTGCAACACGGGTCATCTCATGTGTGGGATGCCCAAATCTTTTGAAGTACTTAACACGCAATCATATCAACCGAAATAATGTTTTAAGGGTCGTATTTTGTATTCCATAATCCAGCATGGTTGTATTTGATGCAGCTTGATTTGATATCTGATAGAAATTCAGCTCTTCTTGGTTTCCATAGATTTCTCTTTCTCGCAAAATGAGCTTCAACCAACGGAATTGTAAAACAATTTGTTAAGAATTGTTCGTCGTTGTCCGTTGAAAAACTACTAGCTAGTTGTTTCATCTCGTTGTGGAGGGCTTCGGTACGGTATAATTGGCCATTGGGTCTTACAAATTGATCGAATTTACCCTCTTCTTTCTCAAAACTGTGAAGTAACCACACTGACACAGGATCGTTTTTACTTAACCCGTAAATAAAATCAAATAATTTCTCCTCAGAGAATACTTCGCTCGAGATCTCCGCGGGTAGATATTTTATTGTTCTATCTCGCGGAAATATTGTTACTGCAGATGTCCAAGCGTGTTCGTTATGGTCAATACTTTTGATTGGAGATCCTATTGATTTATATTTCGGTTCATATAATACCTCTCCTGTTACCGTCTCTACGGATATTGGGAATTTTAGTATTCGTTCTAGTTCTGCCACATTTTGAATCATTGCTCCATTTTTCTTTACTGTTAGTCCCCATTCATTAATATTTTTTACGTCTTAGATCAGTCAATTTGTTTCCAAGTAACGCATTTGTAAAATGCTCTATTATTCGTTCTGCTACACAATTCAACGATGACAGTTTCATTGGTTTTAGTTTTTCAATACTCGGTTTATTATTTATCGGATAGATTCTATAAACAACTGCAGTCACGAGATAAGATCTCTCGTAATACGGTTTGTCAATCCCAGTCAGAATTCCTGGTTTTGAATCCTGACTCACAGTGACAGTTATTTTATCTTTCAAGATTGGTTCAAATTTGTCTCGAATAATCCAATCTCCTGTTTCTGAACGGATAATGAATTTCACTCTAAAAAACTACTTTTTCTTGTCAATATATGAGATTATCACTGCTGCGTTTTCGTCTTTCATGGTAGCATCAACTACCATCAATTCGAAATTTTGACCAACAGTGAGATGCTCCATCGCGCTTGAATTCATTAAAACAATCACGGATTCTACCTATCATGGTTCTATCACTTATTAGATTCTTATTAGACTCTTTGGTGTATCAGTGACGATTCTATCAAGATTGAATCTATCAAGATTGAATTTAGCATTTTTCTAGGGTTTAATTTTCTATAATCTCTCGAACTTCTCCATATTATTATCTACAATTCAGAGACATTCAGAGACGTTCAGAGACGTTCAGTTACAATTTCAGAGACATTCAGAGACATTCAGAGACGTTCAGAGACGTTCAGCTACAATTTCAGAGACATTCAGAGACGTTCAGAGACGTTCAGCTACAATTTTAGCTAAAATAAAGAAACCAAACTAATAATAGATGTTTCTAAAACAATCTAAAACTTAGATTACGCTATTGCATTTAAAGTCTAATAGTGACTAGTAATTCCAAATATTCAACGTTTTAAATCTGCATTGTAATAAAGGCAGCATCACATGAAATGATAAACTGAATAGAATTCCCATAAAACGAAATATAAATTTAACTCTTACCCCTTTGGCTGGAGAAAGAATGACGAGCATTCTCTCCTTTGATAAGATACTTTTGGACTCGTCATCTTATCAGAAATATTCTGCCTTATATATCCTCAAATAGGTGAGCAGAATTCACGACAAAATTCCCGTGCACCCCGTGATTCTAATGTTCCGGACTTCAAGTGATTCATAGTCAGGCACATGCAAATCGTTACACGTCGCTTACCTTGAAAAAAAACACTTATTCACCCCAGGTAACGCATGTACGACGAAACAAAAAAAATGGTGAAATTAGTTTGTAATTCAAGAAGAAATAAATTCAATTTTCGCCTAATTCTGTGACAATACCTCCCCCCTAAGAATAAAAATGTACACATTTTTAAAACTAACACAGAATAGAAGAAAAATTACTGATTATATCTTACAACATTTACACTGGTTATACTATAATCTGGATTTTAATACTGGGTAAATTCATACAAATTTCCCATCATGCCCTACTCAAGTAGTCTGCCCCTACTTGGTCAAATCAGACAGTGGGCTAGCAATAGCTGCAAAGTTCGGTATAAACTTTCTATAAAACCCTACTAGTCCTAGAAATGATCGTACTTGCGTTTTGTTGCTTGGCTTTGGTGCGTCTCTAATTGCTTCAATTTGCTTGGGGTGAGGTTTTAACTGACCCATACCACTGACCCTATGACCCAAACAAACTAAATCTGTATAACCAATACTGCATTTAGTGGGTCTCACTGTGAGGTTCGCTCTGCGGAGTCTATTGAAGAGTTCCCCCAGGACGGACACGTGCTCACTCCAAGTATTCGTGTACACGAATATGTCGTCTACAAAGCTATCAACGTTTGCTAAACCTTTAAGCAACTTTCACATCAAATGACAGCAGGTGGCGCTGGCTCCAACTAACCCGAATGGCATCACTTTGAATTGATACAATCCTTTTTGTGTCGCAAATGCTGTCAATGCTCGGGATTCTGGGACACACGATGAATATAAACTCCCTAATCAAACAACATGGTATAATGGATTATATTGTGTGTTTCAAGCATCGAAAAGAGATGAAACGTATAATGATTTTATAGAAGCAATTAAAAAAAGCTGAATCATCTACAGAAAAGCAATCGGATACCGGATTTCTTAGATTACCAGAACAATGAAAACATTTTGATATAACACAACACTCTTCACAAGGTGCAACTGGTATCACTAAAAAAACAAAAGGAAAGGGATTTTCTCACAGTGGAACTCCAAGGGGGATTTCAGGTAGTGGTTTAGTTAGTTGTCCTAGTAATATTCTCAGCGGTATATCACGATTACAAGTTATCATAGGAGGGAAACGAGCTGGAAATAACTCACCGGAAATAATTAATGAAGCAGCTGATATCTGCAGACGATTATTTCAAGGCGGCATCATGGATATTGATGAATATCGAGAATTGGTTGACGAGTTAGCCGAAAATCTAAAGTATTTTTACGGTTACCATAGTGACTAATTTGATGACTTCGTCATTCGATTAGATAAATATCATTTAAATTAGATGATCATACACTACAACCACGATAAACCAACCAGCGTCTACGTAGTAAATTCACGATTGCCTGTTTATAGAGAGTATTATGGTGATGGTCTCGGCAATACCATTGCATTATTTGCAAGAATGGCTCCAAAAATAGCACCAATCGCAAAACAGTTATCGTTGAAAGCCATTGATGTTATTCGTGATAAGGGTATTAATGCTGTTGGAGATATTGCCGGGAAGGCATTTTTCGCCACAAAGGATAAACTAATGTCGCTAGTTCGACGAAAAAAGAAACCACCGGTGATTTCATCACTGCCATTACCATCTACAACAGTGATGCCTGCAAGTGTTAGCAGGAAGCGGCTTGAAACCACGACGAAAACCACGAGCAAAATCATGATTTAGATCATGGAATATATAATAAAATGTTCAAATTATCACTTGATCCAGCTTTTGATATCGACGCCCCAGTACACAAAGATGATTCTGTACGCGATTATCAATTATATTCCTATCATGCAGTACAACCAAATCTTCGATAAAGAATCGAACTTCAAGTCCAGGATACAAGCAAATATTTCCTACCGTGTGAAGCGTTTATCGAAGTAGAAGGAGAACTTGTAACAAATGTTGCAGCTAACAAACCATATGACAATAACCCAACAATTCGAGTTGGTTTTGTTAATAATGGTATCATAGCGCTATTTGAGAGTACTAGATATATGATTGATGGAAGAGAAATTGAATCTATAGAGCGCGATGTTGATGTTGCCACAACAATAGTGGGGTTAGCAAGATATTCTGATGATTATACAAGATCGGCATGTCAATCTATGATGTTTTCTAAGGATATTACTGATCATCCTGAACACGTCCAGTATTCTTGAGTAAAGGCAGCAAATGATGCTGCAGTTGATCAAGCACCGGCCGGATATGTATGACCAGCTGAGACTTTTGATGTCATCAATATTATTCCTAATTATAACCTAGGGTTTGCAACACGCGTAGCAACGTTAGATGGGCAACACCGACAATTTTCATGCGCGATTCCACTATATCATATTTTCGGATTTTGCAGAAATGTTAGAAAAGTTATTTATGGAGCGAAGCGTACAGTAGCACTGGTGCGAAAGGGTAGTGATAATGATGCAATCTGGCGTGATGCTGGTGTTCCCGAGAGCAAAGTAAATATAACAATACTATCACTATGGATGCTAGTAATGACTCCATCAATCACAGCAGAAGAGCGATTACCCTCATTTATGGATCATGGAGGAAAATCATTGCTAAGTTGGCTAACAACAACAACGGATACCATGGATTCTAATATTGATGGTATATTTACATGGCACCTGGCATCAAAACAAGGTATTTCAGCTCCGCGTCATATATTTATTGTGCTACAGAATACGGCGCGATTAAACAATCAAGAACTAAGTCATATGATATTTGATCAGATGGGTGTTAATGAAGTCTCGCTGAAAATAAACGGTCAGCAGGTACCATCTGAGGATATACTACTTGATTACAATACCAACCAAATAGTACGCGTGTATCATCGTCTGTTCACATACATGGGACGCGATCAAAATGTCGATACTGGTCTGCAAATATCACAATTGGATTTTAAAAATCAATACCCGATCTATTTTTTTTCGCTGGAACATCTTGATTTAACAAGACAATCCGTCGTTGATATACACTTTAGAGCTCGTGTAACCCGTCCTGTTGGTATTGCTAATTATAGAGCAGTTGCTGTCATTCTCAGTGAGAAATCAATGCTACTCGAAGATGTTGGTGGACGAATGAGTAATTGATGCGCCAGTGGAAAATATGTATCAATATTAGATCAATATGTTATTAAATAAGATGTCAAACAGTGTTGTTAGTGTTACATTGGCCCTTGGTCACATTAAAAATTTGCAATCGGAATCAGCTAAAAAATGTGGAACCACGATAACGCTGAAACATAATCAGATGTCTGGTGGTCAGAATAAATTGTCACTGACAACTCGTCAGATAAAACACTTTAATGATGTTTTCAAAGATAAAAAGGGTGCTCAGATCACACTCTCTGCAGCCGCGATCAAAAACATGATAAAATCAGGTGGTATATTTCCGTTGTTAGCTGCGTTACCAGCGCTAATTGCGGCAGCGGCCCCAGCGTTGGCTAAAGCGGCAGCGTTAGGGGCTGTTGGTACCGCGGCAGGAATAGCACTAAAGATAGCAACCGGGTAAGGATTTTTAAAAAAGAAAGAGGAAAGGATCTAAAATTACCAGGAACCCCGTACTCGTGGTACACGGGAAAGGGTCTGAGAATTATGGGAACAGTTTAATAGTTCCCATGTCAAATTTTGATTTACTCGATGCTGCTAAAAACTAGCGATAAAAACTTTAAAGGTTTCTTTATGAGAGATCAATTGCCGACACAACCAAACAGCTTTGAAACCGGTATTATTAATCTTGATAACAGCAGCAGACCTGGAACTCACTGGGTTGCATACACGATTGATCCGCGTGTAATCGTTTATTTCGATTCGTATGGGTTAGCACCGCCTAAAGAATTTATGCGTTATATAAACCATTTAAACACTCCTCGTTGGTACTCAACGCTACAAACACAGGAAATGACCGACCCACCAAATATGCGGCATAGAAGTATTTAATGTCCTTGAGGCTATTTCATCATCTAGAAAACCACCTCATCGGGTCGTGAATGAATATACGAGTAATCGCTTTTTAGAGAGAAGTAATTACAAATTAATATGGTTGATATTTGGGGACGATCTATCTCAATGTTGAAAATATCTGCAACCGGTGATGTAAAAGTAATAATCGAAGATGAAATAGCTGAGATGTTGAACCTAACAAGTGTTGATCCCAATGAAATAGTTTTATTTCAAGATCGTCAGGGTAAATTGAAAACGAGTAATATTTCTCTGGATAATATTTTAGTTAAACAACGCAACGCAGTAGAAGATACTATCGTGTTGTTTTCCGATCAGGGTAAACTCAAACCAGGCGTACTTGTTTCAACAATCACAGATAAAATATTAACACTCGATAACAATTATATATCCTCGGCAAATTCATTGAAATCACTCAATGATCAGTATGAAGATCATATAAATACATTCAATAAATTTACTGATTTACAAAAATCCATCATGGACAATATTGATAAATCTATGTTAGAATGTTTTGGTAATCCTCCAGTGACCACACCGAAGGTCACAGAGATAAAAACCGCTATGTTAGAATTAGCAACACTACAATCTAGGTATGAATATCATGTTGAGAAATTTACATCATTTCGTAAAAATATAATTGATAAATTTTTGCAACCACACTGGGTAAAATTGACATGTCTTATGTCAATTTTATCCAGTGTGGTTGCACAACATTTATTATTATGATATTAAAAAATCGGTATCAGGTGTAATCACTGGAGCTGGTATAATACTCTCCTCGGTGACAAAGATTGCCCCGATAGCTGTTTCAATTTGTATATCAGCGGCGACAACAATCGCGGTAATAATTTCGATTATAACAAAAAAATATCATCATGCAGCCAGCGTAAACTGCAGGATTACATAGTTAAATTCTATATTGTGTCCACTGCATACTCACAAGTATCCTCGATGATATCGTCGTCACTCGATGACACATTAATCTCAGATAGTGAGTTCTTAGCGATGGTACGTATTTACGTATTTATGATTCCGCGATGTCTAAATTAGAGCAGGATAATAATAATAATGGCAACACCGCAAGAACTACTTCAACAAATAGCGGATAATACCACACCGGTGAAAACCAGCATGATCTCAATAACATCAACGAATCCTGAATTCTGTGTGAATTTCCCTACTCCGATTCCCGTGAAGGAGATAGCGTTAAAGGACCTACGAGTGTATCACAGTTGGCCTAACATTAGGTCGGTAGCATTTGGTGGTCAACAACCGAATAATTCCTTGGTGTTTGCGAGTTAGAATAAACCCAACGGTGAACCAGACTGGAATGTTGTTTCGCTGCCATCTGGGTCCTACCAAATTGAACAAATCAATAACGAATTTCTACGTTGAATAAAATCAATTACTGGAAAAGAATCGAAAATCGCTATAACAGTTCATGAGCCAACGTTATCATCTGCAATTGAGATAAACTCACCCGGGTATGCCGTAGGTATCTATCAGAGCTCAATCAGAACAATACTAGGATGGCCTGAAATACCACCAGAGGCATCTTATCAAATACCAGAATCAAAAACATCTGATTATGTCATTCATTCATTCATTCACTGCCCGTCACTCCTATCAGGGTATGGGCCGCCAACTACAGATCTCCAGAGTCCTCTGTCCTGGGCCATTTTTTCTAGCTGGTTCCAGGTGTAGCCCATCTTGGTGGTGTCAGCCTGGAGGTTGCGTCGCCAGGTGTTTCTTGGACGGCCTCTCTTCCGCTTGCCTTGTGGGTTCCACCTCAGCGCCTGCCTGGTGATACTGGTTGGCGGTTTTCGTAGGGTGTGCCCTATCCAGCCCCATCTCTTCTTCCTGATTTCTTCTTCAGCAGGAAGTTGGAAGGTCCTTTCCCAAAGATTGGCATTGCTGATGGTGTCAGGCCAGCGGATCCGGAGAATCCTTCTGAGGCAGCTGTTGATGAAGGTCTGGACTTTCCTGATGGTGGTCTTGGTCGTCCTCCAGGTCTCTGCTCCATACAGTAAGACTGACTTCACGTTGGAGTTGAACATTCGGATCTTGGTAGTCAAGGACAGCTCTTTGGAGGTCCAGATATTCTTGAGCTGGATGAAGGCGGCTCTTGCTTTGCCGATTCTTGCCTTGACGTCTGTGTCTGTACCGCCCTGCTGGTCAATGATGCTACCCAGGTAGGTGAAGGACTGCACATCTTCCAGGGGACTTCCATTCAGGGTGACTGGTTCGGTACTTGTGGAGTTGATCTTAAGGATCTTGGTCTTGTCCTCGTGGATGATGAGGCCAACTTGTGAAGACGTGGCTGCCACAACGTTTGTCTTTTCTTGCATCTGCTGTTTGCTGTGTGAAAGGAGTGCAAGGTCGTCGGCAAAATCCAAGTCGTCTAGCTGGCTCCACAAAGTCCACTGAATTCCGTTCCTGCGCTCGCTGGTGGACGTCTTCATAATCCAGTCGATGGCGAGGAGGAAGAGAAACGGTGATAACAAGCATCCTTGTCGGACTCCAGTTCGCACCTGGAAGCTGTCTGTGAGCTGCCCTCCATGGATAGCTCTGCAGGACATGCCGCCGTAGGAGTTCCTGATTAGGTTGACCATCTTGGCTGGGATGCCGTAGTGCCGAAGGAGTTTCCAGAGGGTTTCTCGATCCACGCTGTCGAACGCCTTCTCATAGTCGATGAAGTTGATGTACAACGGGGAGTTCCACTCTAGGGACTGTTCGACTATGATGCGGAGCGTCGCAATCTGGTCCATGCAGGATCTGTTCTGCCGGAAGCCTGCTTGCTCATCTCGCAGCTGTGCGTCCACGGTTGCCTTCATCCTTTCCAAGAGGACTCGGTTGAAGACCTTCCCTGGCACAGATAGGAGTGTGATGCCCATGTAGTTGTTACAGTTGCTGAGGTCGCCTTTCTTGGGAAGCTTGATCAGGTAACCTTCCTTCCAGTCTGCCGGTACGTCTTCTTCCTCCCAAATCCTCTCAAAGAGTGGGTACAGCATCTCCACTGACGCATCCAGGTCTGCCTTTAGCGCCTCTGCTGGGATGTCATCGGGTCCAGCCGCCTTCCCGCTCTTTATCAGGGTGATGGCCTTCCTGATCTCGTCTCTGGTCGGTTTCTCGCAATTGATCGGGAGATCCATGTTAGCTGGTTCGATGTCTGGGGGGTTCGCGGGTGCTGGCCTGTTCAGGAGATCCTCAAAATGCTCTGCCCATCTGTTCATCTGCTGGTCTAAACTGTTGATGGTATTCCCCTGCTTGTCCTTGACAGGTCTTTCTGGTTTGCTGAAATTCCCGGAGAGTCGTCTGGTGATGTCGTACAGCTGTTTCATGTTACCGCTGTACGCTGCCTGCTCCGCCTCAGCTGCCAGTCCATCTATGTATTCTTTCTTGTCCTTCTTGATGTTTCTCTTCACTACTCTGTGGGCTTCTGCATAAGCTTCTTGAGCCTTGACCTTCGCTGCTCTGGTTCTACTGTTGTAGACTACTGCCTTCTTCCTCTTCTTGTCTTCGGTCTTGGTCAAGGTCTCTGCTGTGATCCACTCTTTCAGCTGGTGTTTCTTTGGCCCCACTACTTCTTGGCATGATGCTCTTAGTGTTTCTTTCACTATCTGCCAACTGTTGAGTACACTGTCTTCTTCTTCTTGAAAAAGTTCCTGAAGCACTTCAAACTTGTTCTTCAGCGTCAGACCAAACTCTTGTCTTTTCTTGGGGTCTTTCAGAAGGCTGACGTTGTACTTGACTCTTCTGTCTGACGCTTCCATCTGGTTTCTCTTCAGCTTCAGCTTCAGTTTGGCCACCACCAGGTGATGGTCGGACGCCACGTCTGCTCCTCTTCTCACTCTAACGTCCTGCAGGGATCTTCTGAACTTCTTGCTAATGCAAACGTGGTCAATCTGGTTCTCTGTCGCGCTGTCTGGCGATACCCATGTATTCTTGTGGATCCGCTTGTGAGGAAAGATGCTGCCTCCAATGACCAGGCTGTTGAGTGCACACAGGTCTGCAAATCTCTCTCCATTCTCATTCATCTCTCCCAGGGCGTGGGTGCCCATGACTGGTTCGTATCCAGTGTTGTCAGACCCAATCTTGGCGTTGACATCCCCCATGAGGATGGTGACGTCCTTGTCCGGATAGGTCTCGAGGATCTTCTGCAGTCTGCTGTAAAACTGGTCTTTGTCCTCCTCTTCACTGTCGTTCGTTGGGGCATAGCACTGGACGACGTTCATCTTGATATTCCTCTTCTTAGTTCGGAAGGATGCCGTGATGATCCTGGGGCCGTGCGCCTCCCATCCAATCAGTGCCCTCTGTGCCTGCTTGGACAGCATGAAGCTATCTGATTATGTCACCGACGAAAAATTATACCACAAAATCAACCCATCATATCAAAATTATTTAAATGATATAAAAAATACAAAATTAACTGATAGATTTATATTTATCGATAACAATAACATGCAATGGGATTTTGTTATCGATAAAACTCCTGACTTATCGATTACCGTTGTATTCATTTTAAATAACATAATTTATTATTTTAAAGAGATTAATCAATTACATAGAACACAACTAGAACGACTACGACGGAGCTTCCAAGATCATCTCTCTGATATAACAAAACCACGTGCTGAGATCATAAAATGTGTTAGGATATTAAATCAGCTTGTATCATATATGGAATATATCTACAAACGAATAATTCAAGTAATAATTAATGATAAGAACGGAGATAAACAAAAATTCCTAACTGGTTACAATATAACAAAGGCCGATTCAAGTTTCTTGAGTATAACGCAAATGAAATAAAAAAATCTGTTAATGAACTTATTCAAGAAAACTGTTCACTGATACAACAAACAACATTCCTCAAACATAATAATGACCCAGACGGCGGTGGTAGACATATCGCCCCTCAAAATGTGAATATATCCTCGGAGATAGCATTGAATTTAGTATGTGATGTTATCGAAGGTAGTTATCAAATAAATCTCGAAAGATTAAATCAAACTCAACAAGGATATATTTTATACTCATTTGCACCAACTGCTCCTCCAGGGTTTATAATAATAGAGGATCCAACTAATCCAGTCTATATGCGATGTCATAATGATTCGTTAACGAGAATTAATTTCAAACTCACTGACCAGTCATATAATCTGATTGATTTACAAGATGAGGTTTTACAAATTACAAATTTACAAATTAGCCTGTTTGTGAAATCCTAAATTGCTAGCAATTTCAAGGATTCTAAATTCGTTTCCGCAGCGCAATCAGTGCCAGGGGTCTGTAGCGTAAAATCCAAAAGGATTTCTCTTTTTTTCTCTGCCTGAATTGTTTTCGGTTTGCTTGAAATAGTTTCGGTTTCCGTAGAAGACTTATTTTTTTTTAAAATCTTGTCTGTTCACCCCCTCTTCTTGTAAAATGGAAAACCACGTGCAGCCCTTTAATTGAAAAATTAAGTCTCCGTGGAAGGCTTATTTCTGCTTGAAAACTTGGTCTGTCCACCCCCTCTGCTGCTTATATTGTACCTATACCATCACTCAACTTTCCCTTGACGCAATACAGCCCCAATGGTAACGCATGTTCTAGTCTCATTTGAGGCTATACAGCCCAAGGTTGATTTTCAAAACATTGAGGCTATACAGGCCGGGGGTTATTAGTCTGTAATGCATTTTACCATTAAGGCTTTACAGCCACGCTATACAACTATATATATATACAGAGAGAGAGAGAGAGAGAGAGAGAGAGAGAGAGAGAAAGAGAGAGAGAGAGAGAGATACATACCCATACTGACCATGATTTTAAAGTTATTGAATTTTAAAATCATTATATTTATATACGTTTACTATATGAGTTGGAGTAGTAACGTGCGTCATATACATTCACGCTGCTGAAATAGCAGTCATTTCCTTTCGACGAGACAAAAGTTTGGAGGTAACATCTATGAGTAATGGAACAACTGTTTACATAATTTGCAATTGTTAAATTACTGACTTCAGTGTACAATAAGAAATTATAAGAAATTATAAAGCCGTAATATTTGTTCAAGTGGTAAAAGAGTAGCAATTAACCAAGCGCTTTTTAATATTGATCACGCTCTGATATTTTAAACAGTATTCTAACAACTACAAACTGGGACAAACTGGGACACACTATACACAGGTATATTGTGCCTGATTTAGCCCTGCAATCTTTTAATAGAATTGTATTTTCCGAAAATAGATGAGATCATTAATATTAATAACTATTACACTCTTCTCGGAATCGGATAGATTAATCAGCAACAACAACAAAAAACCCACAAAGAATAGTGAATTTAAATTATATGTAATGTATCTGTATCTGCGCTGTAAAACGTACGGAGCTATAACATTTTAACTTATGCATCCGTTGAACAAAAGGACCTTCAATTCTTGATACACTTAAATATTAAAATAATGTAATACAGACATTATATCGTCAATTAAATACTTCTAATAACTAAACATCAATTACGAAAGCTATTATGTACATAATTATGTTCACATTAAAATACACGTATACTAATCATTATAATTATCATTATTATTATTATTATTATTATTATTATTATTATTATTATTATTATTATCAAATTGTAATTGAAAAATTATAAAAAATATCCATTTTATAAAGTCAATGACAGAGGAATTTATAATTCGAACATGTACTATTGTACAAAGACAACTTCAATAATCATTTATATAAACACTCACATTTATCTTTCTGTGTTTCTTTCAGTGTTTCCACTTGCCAAACAAGAGTTTTCATGGTCGAATCTCGTAGCGGAATCCGAACATTTATTAATATACCTTTATTGTATTTATACCTTAAAAACTGATTGCATTCCTAAGATTGGTTATACCAAAGTCATTACAGTCTGATTGCATTCCAAAGATTGTTTATACCAAAGTCAATGCAGTCTGATTGCATTCCACAGATTGATTATACCAAAGTCAATACAGTCTGATTGCATTCCAAAGATTGGCTATACCAAAGTCATTACAGTCTGATTGCATTCCAAAGATTGGTTATATCAAAGTCAATACAGTCTGATTGCATTCCAAAGATTGGTTATACCAAAGTCAATACAGTCTGATTGCATTCCAAAGATTGGTTATACCAAAATCAATACAGTCTGATTGCATTCTAAAGATTGGTTATACCAAAGTCAATACAGACTGATTGCATTCCAAAGATTGATTATACCAAAGTCAATACAGTCTGATTGCATTCTAAAGATTGGTTATACCAAAGTCAATACAGTCTGATTGCATTCCAAAGATTGGTTATACCAAAGTCATTACAGTCTGATTTCATTCCAGTACTTAAATAAACATTGTCTGTGACAGGTACAACTGAGACGACTGTATGATTAGCCTGGATATTTATGTCAATATACTGACACTCCTTTAATATATTTAGATCCCAGGAGTATCAATCATGTAACGTTTCTCACTATTGTCCTTTCTAAATTTGCAAGGAACATAGTACCCAATCTGAAGAAAACTTTGAAAGATGAGCCAGAGAGAAAAAGCCCTATTAGCAGATTTAAAATGTTGACATCCAGTAATCCTTGGACCTATTTAACACTTTATTTATTACAATTATCCTTGAACCTATTTAACACTTTATTACAATTATCCTTGAACCTATTTAACACTTCATTTATTACAATTATCATTGGACCTATTTAACACTTTATTACAATTATCCTTGGACCTATTTAACACTTTATTACAATTATTCTTGGACTATTTAACACTTTATTACAATTATACTTGGACCTATTTAACACTTTATTACAATTATCCTTGGACCTATTTAACACTGTATTACAATTATCCTTGGACCTATTTAACACTTTATTACAATTATCCTTCGACCTATTTAGCACTTTATTACAATTATCCTTGGACCTATTTAACACTTTATTACAATTATCCTTGGACCTATTTAACACTGTATTACAATTATCCTTGGACCTATTTAACACTTCATTACAATTAACCCATCACGTCTGCATCTGCAGAAAGCCAAGTTAGAATAAAAATAAAAATTAGAAGCGTTATCTGATATTGTAGAAATTCTGAATGAGTCATAAAGATATTCGATCCGCCTTTTTCAAATGATATAGGCAATGGCCTGATTTTGGAAAATATACTTCAAAAATTTAACATGTAACAACAACAATTTAATCTCTAAATTGTGAGATATTCCATTGACCGGACTATTTTGTGTGAGGAACTAAGGGTTATCAACCAGTTGTAATAAATTAATTACCCGGAAGATCAAGATCATATTTACTAACTCCTCCGGCTTAGTCATAGGACAGGTGAAATAAGAACATTATGATATACGAACGCAAGTTTAGAAACATTACGATACATGTTTGCACGCCTTTTTTACTTTAATGACGATCCATTTGTCATTATTTCAACTTCTTAACTAGATTTATGTGATGCTTTCCCCAAGAATCTGCTATATTTGTACACGCATTTCCCACCCACACGTCAAGCATCAGCACCGTGATTAAATGAGTAATGGTACATTTTCCATCATCCTAACTTCTTCTATTTTTCTCAAAGTTGTAGAACTATAGGATTGACATACTATCATTAGAAGAGTCAGTTCAAAATAATACTTAATAAGTAATCTCTACATGTACAATACAGCCGATTGCAAGTCTCAATTTCGACTGACCCACGTCTCTCTTGAACAAACCATAATAAGATTCTTTATATAGATACACAAAAATGAAAAAGCTGAGAAATTTCGTTAGAAAACTGATCACGAGTAAATTGTTAAATTTCTTTTTAAAAAATAAGTAGTTTATTGCACATACCTTTGAGTTACAGAGACAAAATACTGACATTCAACTAGACTCGAATAGTAGAAATAAATTTCTATGTAAATTCATAGAAGAAATGAAATGTTGATGGAAGTACATGAATATTTATTTCAGTTTGCGGATCATACATTTTCTCATAATCATGACATCAGAAGAAAATAACACTATTATTGTTTCTTCATTTCCTTACATTAAAGTTTCACGTTCTTAACTACCCTTACGAATTTGATATAGGAACAAAACTGGTCATGTAATACATTTATTTCACTCGCACGGTAACACGTTTGCGTATTATTAAACAAATAATGCTACAATTTTATTTAAATGAAGGGATCCAACATGGAAGAGAATCATGGATATTACCTTGTTGAAGACTTTAATTGCAAGATATGTATCATTTCTAATGAAGAAGTTGACTTTCGAAGCAAAATAAAAATATGCAATGTTACAATTGTTATCGAACAGTTTTCAAAAGATAACTATTTATCACTCGACACAAAAAAAGAAAATAACACACATAAAATCCTCAACAAAAAGAACCTATACGCCTTGCACTTCGAAACTCATGGTAACCAAAAGTTTGTTGAGGATAAAGTGGTTGTCAGCTTTTATGTATGTATGTATGTATGTATGTATGTATGTATGTATGTATGTATGTATGTATGTATGTATATAGGTAGGTAGGTATGTAGGTATGTATGTATGTATGTTATCTATGTATGTACGGACGGACGGGCGGACTAATGGATGGATGCATGCATGCATGCATTAATGTATGTATGTATGCTTTATGTATGTGTTATTTCAGAGAAAGATGTTACAGTTGCCATCACGAGGCTACTTGGCATGAGTCCAATGAAATCGATTACAAACGTTGCTATATATAGATGAAATATCAAGAAAAAAATATATTGTCTACTTTGCACGAAACATTAACACCAGCCATACACATAATATAATATTTTAATTTGGCTATTATGTGCTATGCTATCATAGGCCTGAACCCTGACAGCAGAATTACAAACAAGAATCCAAGCACTTGAAAATGAGATGCTACAGAACAATCCTTGGCATCTCTTTCATGGACCACATCACAGATGAAGAAGTACGTAACACCATTATGCACAAAGTAGTCCATTACAAAGACCTCCTCACCACTGTCAAAAAGAGAAACCTGAAATAGTATGGCCATGCTACTGGTGCCAACGGTCTATGCACGACCTTACTGCAGGGCAGCGTGCATAGTGGCAGAAGGAGAGGTAGACAGAGAGACATGTGCTAACTATGAAAGTTCCAATAAAAGAATTCCAGAAATGAAACAATTTATTTTGAGCAAAATATTGAAGGAGTCAATCTAACTTTCACGGCTGACACAGGCACAAGACGTACTATTATCTCAGAAAGGATAGAACCACATTTTCAAGCGCATGCACAACTTGAACCGATGAAAAGCATAAACCAAGATAAAATATAAAGTTACGCCGAAATTTATTTGCGCTATGAAAACCCAGACCAATTATTATTATATTATTTCATATTGACCGGTTTGGAAATCTTGATACAGATAGTCATGTAAAGCCCGAACATGTTTAAACTCTAAAATATATCGATTTGGCTAGGGATGTGTATCGCATCACTACTTATCCTCCACAGATCATAAAAAAAGAACAAAGGGTAATCACCCTTAAGAACAAGTAAGAAAAAAGTAGAAAAGAACCAAAAATGGAACCGACAAAGCAACAAGTAAGGAAGAAGAATGGTATTGTAACCTGACTACGGTGCCAATGGCATTGGTATTGCCACTCATGGCCTTATTATCGGATTCCCAATAATGTCTTTGCTGATGTTGATCGACTAGAAATTCTGATTAGCGGAAGACGAGCCACCAATAATTCCATATAAATAATTAAAAAAGCAAGTGCTATTTGTCAGAGATTATTTACAGGCGTTTTCATGGACATCAATGTTTATCGGTCACTGATTGATGAAAATGTCAAAGATTACCGCACTGATTGAGATTGGTGCAATTAAATATGTGGCAAGAAAATAAGATGATTATACATAATTCTCAACGTGTACCTGTAATGGTAGGGATGACAAATGCACGATTACCAACATATAAAGTGATATATGGAGATGGACTCTGTGATGTTGTTCCTAGTTTATTTAGAAGGATATCCCCAAAGGTAATACCGATTGCAAAGCAGCTAGGAATGGAAGCTACTGACATTGACCGTGGTAAAAGGTATTGGTGCTGGTGGTGATGTTGCAAGTAAAGCATTTTCAGCTATCCAGGACATTCTAACACGATTAGTATGCAGACAGCCACCAGTAAAATAATTACATCTGCAAATCAAAAACTATCAGAGCTGACTTGTGTACCCCTGTCAGAAAAATAAAAAATATGGCTGATCGTCTAAAAACAGGTGAAATTCTAAGAACAAATGTAACTGAATATGGAGCTGATGTTAAAGTTGGTTGTGTTAATAATAACATTATGGCGTTATTCAACAGTGCTACATACATGAGAGACAGAAGAAACATTGAAATACGCCAGAACGACGTGGACGTTGCGACAACGATTATTGGGTAATCCAAAACAGTGATGATTATTCAAGTTCAGTGAGTCCGTCAATGAGGTTTATGAATGATAATACTGATTACCCTAACAACAATATAAGCTATATATATAACTAATTTTTAATCGTCGTTGCGAGTGGAACGTATTGTTCAACTTGTTTATTATCGACATAAGCTAGTGATTGTGTCATAGCCTGCTCGAGTAATTGTATAAACCTCTATTCGGCTGCTAGTGTGTATATACTTTCGGATTTTCATTCTTCTAACATTTCAAAATCAGATGTGTTTGTTTTCAGGATGATTTTGTTTGTTTGTTTGATGTGGATTTTTTAACGTAGCTTTAAAAAAAATCAGTCATATCACTACACTGTCTGCAGTGAGGCAGTTTGTAGTGATGTCTAGCAATGGGGCATCATGTCGCAGACATTTATCATGTCACACCCAGTCACATTATCCTGACACTAAGCCGACCAGTCCGAACACTAACCTATTAATGCTGAGCGCCAAGCGAGGCAGCTGTTAGTAGCATTTTTGTAAGTATTAGGTATGACACGACCGGGGATCGTCCCACGGCGGACGCTTTAACCACTAGGCTACCGGAGCGGTATTTTCAGGATCAATTTGATCAGAAAGTTTTATACCATCATCATGTGATATTTCAATCGTTGAAATAATCACATTAATTCTTTTGTAATTCATTATATCTTAAATATTTGTTTAAAATAATAAAACATTTGCATTCCTAAAATGTGTCGGAATGCATGGACGGCACATGCATATTATTTACAGTATATACAACACATATTTTTTACTGTTTATACAAGCTTAATTCTAAGAACGGCACAATACACATTTAACCCTAACATTCCGGAATGTATGGAAGGTACAATACACATAATTCTTGCATTCCTAGATTTTATGGGAATGCAGTCTCGGGTGTTTTCAACCTTGTCACTCAAAGTGATATTGTTATAATTACCCAATCATTGTAAGAACTGTTGTACTGCTTCATGAGATTTTTCTTTTCTTTGATTGTGGGTAACGTTCTCAGAGGCTCTCACTTACAATGCTAAAGTTCTCATTGCCAGAACAGTGCCACTGCTTCATGAGGTCTTAAAATCTTAACTCTACAGCATATACGTATTGTCACAGAATTAGGCGAAAATTAAATTTATTTCTTCTTGAATTACAAACTAATTTCACCATTCTTTTTTGTTTCGTCGTACATGCGTTACCTGGGGTGAATAAGTGGTTTTTTCCAAGGTAAGCGGCGTGTAACGATTTGCATGTGCCTGACTTCGTATCACTTGAAGTCAGGAACATTATTATCACGGGGTGCACGGTAATTTTGCCGTGAATTCTGCTCACCTATTTGAGGATATATAAGGCAGAATATTTCTGATAAATATTACGGGACAAAAAGTATCTTATCACAGGAAAGATAGCTCGTCATTCTATCTCCAACCAAAGGGGTGAGTGTTAAACTTATATTTCGTTTTTTTGTGAATTTTTATTCAGTTTATCATTTCAAATAATGATGCCTTTATTACAATGCAGATTTAAACGTGGAATATTTGGAAATACTAGTCACTATTTGACTTTAAATGCAATAGCGTAATCTAAGTTGTAGATTATTTTAGAAAAAAACTATTATTAGTTTGGTCTCTTTATTATAGCTGATATCGTAACTGATTTTGTTGCGGAACATCTCTGATATCGTAGCTGATATTGTAGCGGAGCATCTCTGATATTGTAGCGGAACGTCTCTGATATTGTAGCGGAGCATCTCTGAAATTGTTGCTCATTGTAGCTGAACGTCTCTGAACGTATCTGATTGAAGCTGAACGTCTCTGAATGTATCTGAATTGTAACTGAATGTGATTAATTGTGCCATTTGATTGTGAGATCAAATTGAGGTATCTGACTGTCTGTCTGTCGGATTGTCTGTCCGTATACATCTGTCGTGATGTGTAAATATCCGGAAATCTAGAAGTCTGAGTGTCGGAGCTGTCTAAAGGTGTAAACATCCGGGGTGTCATCTAGGTATTTGGGAACGTTGGTTCTAGTAGATGCTGTATGCTGTCTGTACGTATAACTGTGGTGGATCCGTGAAGGGCAAGTGACCGATAAAAGTATTGAGTCAACCCTAGGTATTTGGGGAAGCTGGGCGGCGATTCAATAGTTGGTGAATCGTACGGTTATACAGGGTCGAGACACATGTGTGTGTTGCAATTGTAGTACAATTGAATACATTGTTATATTTACATAGTTACTTCAAATCACAGTAGTATTTCAAGGGATTACATGAATCTCAATAAAAGTTAGCAACTTGATTAAATACATGTATATGTTTGTGCTAGCAATCCATACGTGCGATAGTACAGTTTGATGTTTTATATTTGTTATCGCAATTTATACTTTCGGTAATATAACTTTTGTAAAGGTTCCTTGGATCTGTGTATAGTCCAAGAGATTCCTTTGTATCTGTGTATTAATACTTAATTTATTCATGTATTGTGAATGGTTGTGAGTGTAATTGTGGGTTGAACGCATGAGTTATTGTGTTGATACATCATTATTTTTCATTAATAATTTATTTCATAAATTTATATTTTCTTTCACACATTGTGTTTGTGTTGTTCATTTAATCCACCATCCACTCGGTAACAAGTCTGTTACACGTATATTTACATATTTAATATGAATGTATATAGATATTTACACAGTACACCACCACAAGGTGAGGGGTGGTGGTGAGGGGCTTATCAACAGAGATTCATTACCATTTGTTTATCATACCGTTATTATACTGTTTGATAGGTGTGTTTTCTTAACCGCCGCATTCTTCACACAGCTGCGTTTTTCTTATGATTCCGACGTTACATTTCGAAAGATTTGTTCCTAGACTGCCTCGTACTCTGCATGTTGTATCCACCTAATTTATTTACACAAGCCCGATTACATAGAGTTGCATATATTACCATCAACCACATACAAATATTTGTTTTGCTTAAATCATTGCACATCATAAACATTTAAATTTAATTTAAATAAATATTTGCTTTAATTATAACATGGAGGGTTTACAAGATTATCTGCTATTTAACCCTCTTATGCTAGATTCGATCTTGACATAAAAACTCCTTACTTAACGAGGCGACCTCTGGTTAATAATATTCTAATTGATATTTCCATGAAGCTAAGAAAGAATTTTGCAACTTTGGCGCGGTTCATATGTAGTCAACATTTTGAATTAGGCAGGCTGATAAGTACAAGTTGATGCTACAATGAATAACCGGCGAGCAAGGGAAATCATTAATTATATGGACGAACATACATGTTTAGAATAAAATGTGTCGTAGAAGTAGCCGACGCCGACGCCGTGACTTGGATCAATCGTGACAAACGTGATACTGTTAGAGATTCACGCCGTTATTATGAACGAGCGTATCCTGTGACGGCAGTTGTTCATGCAATAAACCCGGTAAATGACAAACCTAGCGTTGATGATATCAAGCCGATGAAAACAAATAAATGAGTGGGCTGAGCGTATTTGTGAAAATCGAGCTATGCTCAACTGCTTTCATGAACTGTAAAAATAATGAAAAGTTCCAATAAGGGTGAAGAAAATAACCGGTGCTATTTTGTGCGAAAACATGATATAAATCAATAGAAGATTCGATATAGATCGTTGATCGTAACGAGCACGTGTGGTCGATTAAGTTAACATTATTTCCACAAGAGATAATTTTTAAATTTTATGACGGTAATATATTTGATTTCATAAATAAAATTAGTAAAAGCGATCCTGTATCCGTGTAGTGGTTTCAAAGTTCCAAATGTGAAATTCGTGATCAGTCTGTACGACCTAATGGATATATTTATTGATCTGAGTCCCTCCACTCTGAAATCCAAAATCTTGCGCTGAAATATACTGTTGAAGGTGAACGATTGCTCGGTAATTGTTTTACCGTTGGAATACTAATTACAATTATAAGAATGTTATCTCCTATGCCATGGTAGCTTGTTATCCTGTAAATATAATTGGAATGGAAAAATGTGCTGAATATTTTAAGCGATTTGTACATATAACACACGAGATGACCAGAGTTGCTAGTTTACAGGAAAGTCTATATCCAAGTGTTAATGTTTAGTTTGGTCTTCATTTTGCGAACGCGTTTGGGCTCCACCAGTGTTATTCAGATACATGCTTGATGCTGAAATTTTATCAACGTTAACTGTAAGCGAAGCAATACTATGGATACGATATGTTCACAGAAACAAGTCTGCTTACGAGAACTCTCTGTCAAGGACGGGGCTGAGAAACCTATTCTTGATATCATCTTTGAGCGTAATCCAGAAGTTAAACATGAAACTAAACTCGCAAAGATCTTGTAAGAAAAATAATTGGTAAATTACGCAAGGAGGATCATATAATAATACACAATATTGCACAAGATTATTCATCAGAGATGCTGAACTTGATTGTATAATTTCTGATAAAACAGAATAAGGTACATATTTAAGTCGAAATAATGCTTGCGTGTTGAACGTAACTAAATTATGCAATTAAGTCTTACCAAAGTTTACACATCAAAGATATTTGTTGTTACCTTATTTTTCTTTACATTTATTATCGAAGATAAAAAGATTTCCTAATACCGCGGTTAGGGTTGCTAAAGATTCTTTTTATTTGGTTAAAAAAAAACACATGCGGATTTCATAAAGATTAGTATATATGCATCATGGGGTGCATGAAGAATAAAAAGAAAAAAATACTTATTTATTCTAAATCCACCGACGTTGAATCTATGGATATATATTATACAAATAGTCTAATGTCACAATTATCTTCAGCACCGTCGGTGTATGATGCCGTACCTAGACATAAAACTTTATCTTAACGGGTGTGGTGGTTCTGGCAAAACAACGTGTGCGAATGAAATATTTTGGAATTTCGATATGGCTGTTTTGACGCGTAGACGCCAGAGAATTAAAAGGGTGAATAGGCAAAAAGGAATATTTCATTAATTATTATTTGTGATGAAATAAGCACATTATATATTAATGTTCTAAAATATTTATTGATTGGTTATTGACTCAAAGTACTGATTTAATAATGTGCGGTGATCATAGTCAGCAACGACTTTTCTTGGATCATCTCTGCATGAATGTCTGAATGTGTTTGTAGATTTTTATGAGGAGGTAATTGATGATTACCGAGAGCTTGATTTAAAATTACGGAGTTTAAACAATTAATCAGACTACAACCATTTACAATTCAAAGTGAAATAATGCGTTATTGATTGATTGATTAATTGTTTTTTTTTAATAAAACGGCGCACCAGCACTTGTAGGCTATTTAGCACCATACAACAGGATACATGTATAAACGTGTACAAATGGTAATGCGTTTAGCATCGACCATCTATATAACAAACCAAACAGTTCAAAGTAAAACAGTAAGATGGCTACAAAAAATATAAAGCTTCCCGATACAAGGGAGATGCAAATGGCGTATGTTAATGAAGACAGATAGAAAGATATTGCAAGTAAGGGGCGGTATTTACATTACATAAAAATGCTTTAGGTGATGGCATGAAAGTTAGAGTTTAAAATAAAGGTTTACTTCTTTCAGGAAATCAATAATACAAGTGATTTTTATTGTATCAAAACGTTCCTATATGTCATACACATTACTAATCACGAGTAGGCTTCAGGTCGAAACAGTCTGTCAGAAAATGCTTAACAGTGAATGGTTTATTGCAAAAAACGCACTCTGGTGGATCTTAACCTTTCCATATGTGGGAGTGGGTTATATACGTACGACCATTGTTGAATTTATTTTTGCAATGACAACTTCTTTCTATCGGATTTTTTTGTAGGAAGGAGTCCATTCTCGTTGGGTTAGTTTGATGGCCTGAAGTTTGTGATTCACTTAACCCTGGGGTTCGGGGTTGTATAATTGGCCCAACGTGCCTAATTACGTGTCGTAAGAGGCGACTAAGAAGAGGCAATCTGTTTGCCGTGGATTGCGTCCTGTGTCGTTGGAGGAAAGGATTCTGGTTGTTGAACAAATGAGTTCGGATGCAATACACTGCTTTGGTCTCTACTTCTCGTAGACGGGTGGTCGGGATGGTCCCTGTCTCTACAAATTAGCTAGTCACACCGAGCCTTAGATAGTCTTTATTTACTTGCTTACCTTCTTTATCTTTCTTCGTGTGTCTCTCTTGACACCACCGTTGCCCCAACAGTCTATAACTTTAGATTTACCTTTCCCAAGTCTTATAAGATTTCCTAGAGGGCGGCGGGTCAATCGAGAGGTAATGTTACCGACCCGAGAAGGTATAACATGGACATAACTGATTTCACTGCGACACCAGCGCTACCAAATGCTATCAGGCCCATCTGGGGCTGGTAAGACGCAATTGTTACTTCACCTGAAAATGAGATGGATCAAGTTGGATAGGTTATACTTATTAGCACCGTTTGTAGATAACAAGATATAATAAAACGTGCTTCACGATTTTAATGAAAATTTAAAGTTTGAACGAGGACGGCTATGATGTTGTTATTGATATTGTCACAAAAACTCTAAAAAACATCCACCAGACTTGATGTTCAGAGGATATAGATTAAATCAAATTAATCCATATCTTCTCAAAAGTGCAAACGATTTCTCATTAATTTCTCATAAAAGCATTGATATAATATTAGCTAAATATGTCTAATCGGTCTAAATAAGATCTTTTTCACTTTTCGTGACAAAACTGGAAGCATAGAGAGAGTGAACGAAGACACCATATACAAAAACTAACAACCCGATTAGAAGTTGATTTGTCTGTTCATTTTCGTAGCAAGCTTTAATTTCACAAAAGATCTTCCTGCTTCTATACCTACAGATCAATGATGAATTTCCACTCAGTATTCATTAGTATGAAAATAACGATAGCAAGTGATAATAACCCCCGTTTTATAAATGAATTTAAATTGGTACACAATTTGATTGCTCTCCTTTATTTTTCTGTCCCCCCCCCCTTCCTCTTTAGTGAGTGAGTGAGAATACAAATTTGGGCTGGATGAAAACCTTTGAAACGTATTCCGCACAATGTAATAATATACAATTAATACAGTTTGTCGTCACGGTATGTGTACACTTCCATTGGGATCTACCAAACATTGTTCATATAGCTAAGGATACAAATTGGAAAAAAAAACGTGTCGGGGTACACGTAAAATAATATTTTTGTTGTTTTAAAAACTATTATAAGGTTCTAACAATCGATTATTATCAACTAAATATGAAAATGTTGAGAGAGAGAGAGAGAGAGAGAGAGAGAAAGAGAGAAAGAGAATTTTTATAGTCGCATTATACTTTATTATTTAAAGCTCAAAAATTAATTAGGTCAATTGTAAATATATTTAAATAGTTTAATTACTTCTTGTTTATTCGTCATTTCACTCAGTTTCTAATCCACAATAAATTAAATGCGTGTGTATGTGAATGGGTGACATTTCAGTTTTCTAGAATGTAACGATGGGTTTGCAGTGCTATACGTTCTTTATTAAAATCATCTGTATTGTATAATTCATACTTATTTCTTATAATGATTTAATCAATATGAATAAAAATAGAAACCCCAAAAGGAAAACAATCAATTTATCAATATGCAAAGGTGTTTGTGAATAGCCCGAAACATGACAGAACTACATTTTCTAGCGGACACATTCGACAGGGATCATGGAGAGGTGGAGTCAGCAATAAGAGCAATGAAGAATGAGAAGGCAGCTGGAGTAGACATTATCCCAGCTGAACTTATCAAGAACGGTGGGGAATCAGGGATAGAGCTACTAACAAAAATATAAAACAGGATCTGGCAGACAGGCGAATGGCCAACACAGTGGACCCAGCCACTGATTTTAACACTACCCAAAAGAGGCAATCTCCAGCTTTGCCAAAAGTACAGAACTATCAGTTTGTCCAGCTATGCTAGTAAAGGTGATGCTGAAGATCATCTTGAACAGACTGAACCCACAAGCAGAAGAAATACTCGCTGAAGAATAGGCAGGGTTCCGGAGTGGAACAAATATTCAATCTTAGGGTTCTTTGTGAAAAGTACTCACAACATAAACAAGACATATATTATGTGTTCATAGATTTATTTCAAAAAGGCTTTCGACAGAGTGTGACATGAGGCATTTTGGGCCACAATGAAGAAGTACAACATGGGTCAAATGTTGACCAATACCATCAAGCAGCTGTACACCAAGACTATCAATGCATTAATTAATTGCTCAAGGTTATGTGGGGGATTGGTTTAAGAAAACAGTTGCAGTACGGCAAGTCTGTCTCCTGCCACCCACACTTTTCACGTAGAGCGCATCATGAGTAAGGCCCTGCAAAACCACTGTGGAAAAGTCAGCATTGGAAGGAGTAACATTACCAGTCTTCGCTTTGCAGACGATATTGATGGGTTGGCAGGCAGTGAAGATGAGCTTGCCACCTTAGTGAAGAACCTGGATGAAACATTTTCCAGATTTGACATGAAGATAAGCACCGAGAAGACAAAGCTGATGACAAATAGTGGCATAAAAATCTCAACCAAGATTAACGTCAGAGGACAAGAACTGGAAACAGTTGGCCCATTCAAATATCTTGGTTCCATAATCACCGAAGAGGGATAAATGTCAGACATTTTGTCACGAGTAGCAAAAACAACGGCAGATATGTCAAAGCTAAGACCCAACTGGAGAAACAAGAATATCTGTCTGAAAACTAAAGTCAGACTATTGAGAGCACTAGTCGTCTCAGTCTTTCTGTATTTATGTGAAGCCTGGACTCTGACAGCAGAATAACAGCGACGAATCCAGGCACTTGAAATAAAATGAATGACACAGAACCATCCTCGGCATCTCTGACATGAACCACATCACAAATGATGAAATCCGTAACACAATGAGGCACAGAAGAGGTCATTATGAAGACCTCCTCACCATTGTCATCAAAAAGAGAAATCTGAAATAGTATGGCCATGTCAGTAGAGCCAACAGTCTATCCACAACAGAACTGCATGGAAGAATCCAACGTGGCAGAAGGATGGACAACATAGATAAAAGTGGACTGACAATATCCAAAAATGGACGAGGAAACGTTATGTGGAGACTAAGGCATTGGCACATGATCGAGACAAGTGGAGGAAACTGGTCATATGTTCAGCAGGACAGTGCCTCAACGACCACACTAGTTCAAGAGACTGATGATGATGATGAAATAAATTATATGTATAGTATGCACACTCTGTCAATGATATTCCACTCATTGCATACATTTTTAATTTTAAAAAATCTGCATAACTCGGTATATCATTGTTACATACCTACATACATACATACTCACCTATATATATATATATATATATAGGTGAGTGTGTGCATATGTGCTTGTGTGTCCTTATGAGTCAATAATAACACTGTCAGTGATGCAAGCATTATTTATAACTTCAGACCCAGACAGTTTTATATGTCAAAGCGTTTCTTAAAAATACCTGAACAAGTTCCAGGTATGAAAACTTTCGTACATGGTTATTAATACTGGAATGTCGCACTGGTTTACACGGCTTTTGAAATGTATCCCGTAAATCAATGGGGGCGTGGGTATCTGCTGTCTGTCAAATGGTCATTTGCATGTAACGTATCGCTATCAAAAGCCATAACTGATCAGTATTGTAGGGGCGTTTTAGAGTGACGTACAAACGAAAACTCTATATATGTCTGAAGAACGCTGCAGTGTTTATAGATTCTTGTTTAAATACAGGAGTCTTTTTACAATACCTAACGTTATATTCTTGTTTAAATACAGGAGTTTGTTTTACAATACCTAACGTTGACGAAATAGTTTCTCAAACATATTTGGGGATTTACATTTATTGTTGGAAGGAAAATATCAAATATAAGTTAAAACAAACTGTCTTGAAGAAGAAGTGTGATATTTTAGAAAACATGGGGAAGAAGCGACCTGACGAAAATGAAACAAGTTTTCGAGGTAAGAGAGCGCATAATTCAAATGCAACATATTTATCTCTGAAAAATGAAAATACTGAATGCATAGAACCTCCTCATGAGAATATAAATGTTGATGGTATAATATGTAAAAATGATGGTATTGTTCATGATGAGGAGATTGGTTCTACAAAACACAGTGTTAGAAAGAAAAGGCATGCAAAAGATACCAAAGTAAATGAAACGAATTGTAGAGATGAGGTTGAAAATACTAATGAGATAAATACAAATGTAACTATTACAGATGAGGTTGAAACTACTGCTGAGAAAACTATTCATGCAACAACTAGTAGAGATGAGGTTGAAAATGCTGATGAGATAAAAACTCATGTAACAACTAGTACAGATGAGGTTGAACATACTGATGAGATAAAAACTCATGTAACAACTAGTACAGATGAGGTTGAAAATACTGCTGAGAAGACTATTCATGCAACAACTAGTAGAGATGAGGTTGAAAATACTGATGAGATAAAAACTCATGTAACAACTAGTACAGATGAGGTTGAAAATACTGTTGAGAAAACTATTCATGCAACAAATAGTAGAGATGAGGTTGAAAATACTGATGAGATAAAAACTCATGTAAAAACTAGTAGAGATGAGATTCAAAATACTGATGAGATAAATACAAATGTAACAACTAGTACAGATGAGGTTGAAAATACTGCTGAGAAAACTATTCATGCAACAACTAGCAGAGATGAGGTTGAAAATACTGATGAGATAAATACAAATGTAACAACTAGTAGAGATGAGGTTGAAAATACTGATGAGAAAAATATTCAGGCAACAACTAGAGATGAATATAGAAATGTTGCTGACATAAAAACCAATGTAACTACTAGCAGACGTTTTAATAAAAATATTTATGACATGGAAACTCAAGTAACTAATTACAGAGATGGTATTAAATATAATGATTGGATGGAAACTCATTCAAAATCTAGTCAGAATTGCACTGAATATACTGATGGCATGGAAACGCATTTAACTGGTACTGATCGTGCTCACCATGACTCAGAAACAATTATTGATGTTGATGAACATACTGAATGCATGGAAACTCATTCAAAATCTAGCGGTGACGGCACGGACACCCATAAGTTTATAAATGTTGATGGTATAACACGTACAAATAGTGATATCGTTCATGGTGAGGACATTGGTTCTACAAAACACAGAGTTACAAAGAAAACACATCCAAAACATACCAAAGTTAATGAAACGAATTGTAGAGATAGCGCATGCAAAGGTAAAACAAAAGAATTATTAGAAAAAAATGGTATTACTGAGACGCAAGTCATAAAATTAGTGACGTTTTATCGGAAAAAGAAATATTGTCTTAAAGATCTAAATATCTCAGAGGAATGTATATCTGTGGCACTTGTTAAAAGACACGTCAAATTATTTTATCAGCCTAATGATAAGAATGCAGACAATTATCTGTCCCCATCCTTGGAGCAACAAAATTTTAAGAGAGACCAGATTAAGGAGTTTAAAAAGGCACGAAAGCTTTTTTCCATCCCAACACCAGATATGAATATAAAATCGATTGTAATTGAGATTGACAAGATAAAGGCAGGCTACTTTCTTTGCAGTGTTTACATTGAGCTACATCTTAGGTTTGAATTATTTAAACATATTAAGGGATCAGAGAGGTTGCAAGTGATACGTCTTTATGAGGGGACACTTAATGAAAACAAGATATTTGTTCTAAAACTTAATGATAAAAATGCACATTTGGAATTCATTTTTTTTTTTGGTACTCTTGGGGTTACTGAGGAACCAGAAGAGAATAATGAATTAGAAAAAAATTGTATATTCCTGAGATATGGACAATATATATACAAAATGAAACTTTACGACTTTTACGTAAACTTTTATGCCATTATAGGGCAGAGGTGGCCCTGGTACAATGGTAACAACAATCCCCAAAATCCATCTGACGGAGGTATTGTAAACTACACAACTCCCAAAGGTTCTGATGGTTGTAAGGGATTAATTGATTACGCAAGCAAAGTCTTTCCAAAACTTTGTTTATATTATTTTGGCGGTAAACATGACCTAATTCAAATACATACAACAAACAACTCTGATGAAGGTACAGTCGGAGAAGGAACAAATGTTTTAGCAATGATGACGCCCGAATCCATCCGAAATCCTAATACTGTTATAATAAACGGTATTATTTTTAAACTAAGTCAGACATCCGATATAGCACCTGCCGTATATTTACGGCAACATCCGATGCTGTTCGCAGGGACATGGCCAAATAGAAACAAAACAGGGTTTAATTTCAAGCCTATACTGGAAACTTGGAATCTAGAAAACTATTGGTTAAATCAATATCAAAATAATGTGAAAGATTCTTCCGAAGATATTTTAACATGGATATTCGAATAATCTTATTGAATATATGCGTCGTATAACTTGAAGGAAGTTATGAACCCTATTTTGAAAGAAAAAAAAAACACTCTAGTAAAATAGTTAAAGCGTCATTTAACAGGTTTTCTTTACCTCCAGGGTTCCGGGGTCGTCGTCCAATAATTTCGAAATGTAAACATAAGATTTGATCAAATGTGTGATTAAAGAAAATAATGAATGTCTAAATATATGTAGAGTTATCAATTCGACCAATATTTAAGTATGTTCTACGGTTATTTGTTGATTAAAAGCTAATTAATTAATTTGGTATTTTTTGCATGACTATTATTAGGTATTTGAACCCTAATAACATTTCGTACTCTTTAATAATAATAATAATAATAATAATAATAATAATAATATTATTATTATTATAACGTGATTGGTATTTAGCAATATCTTATATTTCCTCCTATCTGGCAAATGCATTATATAAATAATAAAAAGCTATTAAAGTTAATTAAAGGTCATAATCATTTTTAATCTCAGAATCCTTTCCATCTTCTTATTAAAGATTTTGGTATCAATGCTTTTATGAACAAAGAATAAAGAAATATTTTATGAAACGTTGCATGTTGCAAATAAATAAATATATAAATAAAACATTAAGTGTTCTGTTTTGATTTTTTCATCTGTCTTAGAATAAGCTCTTTTACTTTGTAATCGAGACAAACAATTATGTTCATCGTATTGTGGATAAATCTTTAGGTCAACCAACCAAACTTCAAACGATTTTTTACATTTTTGGAAAAATAAAAATGGTCGCCGGTTTCCCTGTCTTTTCTAAAATATCACACTCAATCTCTGTGTATTCCTCTTTCTGTCTCTTAAATATTGAAATTTGTAATGAGACGGTAGGTTGAAACTGGAGTGAGGCATTTTCCATCTCAAAGTCTCTTTTCATTAGGACAGCATTATCAATTGTTACCTTTGTAAATGCTACGGGATTATGAAAATTGTATTTTGAAGCTTAAAGTGAAACTGTCTTTTATGAATCCCACTCATTTTGGTATGGTCTTTTTCACCAAGGGATTAGCTGAGGACGAAAGGCATCACGTATCAAGAAAGAATTTTAAAATGTACTAATAGCGCACTTTTTAATTTGATATATTGCTATACAGAAGTATGTCGTGCTCGTCTACATTCAGGAATGAATAATATGGATATTGAAAAACGAATTGACTCTGAGGTGGGTTGACGCAGAATAACCAAAGATGATTTGGGGCTTTACTCGTACCCAAAGACTTTCTTAGTCGACAAAGCACGTCAGATATGTTGACAAACAAGGATAGATTCAATTCTTTTTTCGTGGTTATATAACTAATACTGGAATGGAATAGAAGAATATTTGAAACTGGCTACTTTTAAAATTGATCCAACGTATACTAAAACTTCGCGATGTTTGCTTCATTGAAGCCACGAAAAATTAAGCGAAGTGGTAAAATTGCTGGAAAGGATTTTATAAAAAGAGGAAAGGGTCTGAGACTTCCAGGGACATCCGACTGGTACGAAAGAGGTCTGAGACTACCAGGGACGATTTAAAGATACATGAAGATACAAAGCGTAATAGAGTTTGCTATAGCTTCTAAAGGTGCTCACATCTGGGATCCTCTTTTAAGAACGGAGGATAGATCAACGAGCTGAGTAAGAAAGTATTTCAGGAGTGTTTGCGTCATAAACAATATCTTCATAACATGATAGCATCATTGATCATTCTAATACCATACCGAAACGTATCACCTTGGAATATGGTGTTAAGAGAACAAATGGAGACAAACTTACTAAATTATTATAATATGAAGTCTGTGCAAAATACCGTTTTCGAATAAACATCTAATATTCATTAAGGGTCCAAATCCTTGAAGAAGACTTGATTAGTGTACAAACGACGCCACCAGGACAGACACCTAAGGTAACAACAGCTGTTTATTTGCGCAAGGACTTAATGTGAGGTGGATGGAAAGATAAAAAGATGTATTCGAGTAAAACACACTTAGATGTATTCAAATAGATGTGGAGGTATACCTGAGCATTAAAAGAAGAGTGACTGCAATCAAACTCCATCCACAACATGAATACTCGTTTCAACCATGAGCAGAGATAAGTGATTGAGAGCTGGCAAAGATAACAATATAGTCTTAACATCTTAATGAAAAGTTTTAAATTAGAGACTTCATATAAGAAGAATGACATGTTTCAAAAAGTGATCTTCACAATTGATTCTAATACATTAAGTGAGAAGTTTTGAAGGACTTTCGAAATCGCAATCACTACATCCAAAAGTATTTAAAAATAAATTTCGGTTTAGTATTACAAAACTATTATATGGAGTGAAGTTACTAACGAAGAGTAAACATTAGGAGACAGAACGAGGAATATGAAGAGTGGGGGGGGGGTGGTTCTTTGTGAGGAGGCCCCCACGTGGCAAGAGCTGGGCAACAGTATCATAACTTCTTGGTCTGTGCTTTGGCCGAGACTTGATGCTGGCTAACATCCTTACCTTTTCGTGACTCAGAAAATCTTTCCAGAGGCAGTATGATTTTTATTGCTGCTTATTATCTGATACGTCTAAACAATAATATATAATATATTAAATATGACTAAATAATCGTCATAACACCTTCAGGTATTCTTAAGTTTAACCATCGACTATATGAAATCGATTAAAACTTCACCATATACGTTTAATGTTGTGCATGACTGATATATTGTACTTTGACAAACGAGTCTACCAATCCTCGATCCTGGCCTGTTCTGTTATCTTACCTGAATCTGATAATTTTTTCAATGCCACTAAACATTCTTCTTCAGTTTGATCACGTATGACTTTTCTACGTGAACCTGTCCACTTTCTTACATAAATTGTATATGTGAAAGTTTCATCTGAAAGATATTCCGAATTAAATTTTTTTCTGAGTACTCGACGACTTGTAGACACAAAAAGACGTAGAAGGTCTCTATGATCAAATTATTTGATAAACATACGTTTCACCGAGCTCTTATGCACTGCCTTAAAATTGTTTGCAAGAGACGCGATTATCTCCCATATTCTAACATATATCAACCTGTAATACAGAGAGATGCATTAGTACGTGAATGAAATAATTATGCAGAATTGCACCTACATTATCATTTTCAGTGAGAGTTTAGTTCCCACGCGCCATCGATTTAACCTGTCGCATATCGGACCTTATAATCAATAGAAAGATGTAAGAAAAAATATCACTGGGACTCTAAAGAATTACCAATAGCAAAAGGTACTAAACTGCAAGAAATAATAATTATCACTTTATTTCCCAAGAATACAAGCAATTCAAACGAAAACGTTTCTCTGTTTTCACCGTTATAATTCTCAAGGCATGTGCTATGAATGAACCAGCTGAACATTCGGAAGAACGCTATGTTTTTCAGTGACACATTACCCCAAAAATTAAGTAATTACAACCATACCTTACCTTTCATAAGAAACTAACATCATGGAATTTGTTCACCAAACATATCAATGTTAATGAATATACATGCAACATTAACTGTCATGTATCTAAATAAACAGATAAAACATTCAATGAAAAATATCTGTCATCGCTGCCTTCATGTACTACCTGTGATTATTTCGATAACATTTAGTGAGAGTCTGCACAAAGCAAAGAACAATTGAACAGACGCTTAAATGAAAATACATAATCGTATTAACATTCAAGTCACATTACATGTAGTTTACAATGTACGGAATAGAGGCATTGTTTTATTAATGAAATTTCATTCAATAAGCAGACTTTAGTTTGAAAAAATAATTGTTGAAATCAGCAAATGACACATGTAGATCCAGCAAATGTTCATATAGCTCTCTACACACAGAAACAGTGATTCATGCATCTATACTGATATATACTTAGTATAGTGAGGCTGTAGAGCCTGAATTGGAAAATACATTACAGACCCACCCACCCTGGGGCTGTCTTGCCTCAATTGGAAAATAGGAAAATACATTACAGACCCACCCACCCTGGGGTTGTATAGCCTCAATTAGAAAATAGGAAAATACATTACAGACCCACCCACCCTGGGGTTGTATAGCCTCAATTGGAAAATACAATACAGACCCACCCACCCTGGGGGTATCCAGCCTGAAGACTTTGAAATCTTCTGTCCATTATTTTATTTTTACCAACATATATACAGTAACAACTGCGATTGACGTGTTATTATAGGGATAGATATATGAAGAAGCGAGGGCTTGTCGCTCTATTTGTACGTTGTCATTTCAATGTATTTCATTACAGGTAATAGGTTAATTGTCAGTTTTAGTACGGGGATATAAAATTATAACAAAACATCAAACAAACGAAAAGAAAAACAGATGAGTGAGTTTTAAAGAAAGTTTTTGAAGGTAGAAATACAGAAAAGGTATATAATTTAAAAATGTTTGGATTCCACTACAAGAGACGATCATGAAAACTCTTGCTTGGCAAGCAGACACACTCAAAAAAAGACAGAATGATAAATGTGTGTGTTCATATATAGGTGTATTGAAGTTGTCTGTGTGCACAAGTATATGTTCGAATCATACATTTCTCTGTCATTTCACTGTCTCTGTCAAAATGGACATGTTTTATAAAATTTACTATTTAATAATAATAATAATAATAATAATAATAATAATGATAATGAATGTGAACATAATTATGTATATAATAGCTATCGTAAGTAATTTATGCTTAGTTATAAGTATGTAATTGACGCCATCACAATATTTTCATATTTAAGTATATCAAAAAGTGAAGGTCCTTTTATTCAACGAACGAATGCATAATATCAAATAGTTATACCTCGGTACGTTTTGCAGCCCAGTAATCGACACATTACAAAACAATACAATACAATACAATACAAAGTCATACCATATCATATCATATCATATCTATCATATCATATCATATCATATCATATCAAATAACATCACATCACATCATAAATATATAATATAATATATAAATATAATGCAATTTGTGAGAGTTATGTTAACAGCTCTAAAGTTCATAATTCTGGGTGGTTGTTTTATTTCTATTGCTGATTCAGCTATCCGATTCCGAGAAGACTGTAATAGCTTTTAATATTGATGATCTCATCTATTTTCCGAAAATACAATTCTACGTGCCCCTTTTGCCACCCTGTTCTACTTAGTTCGTTTTAATCATATCCAATCACTGACGTATATTATGTTCCTTGAACAAAAATATACTTTATTTTGTAATTCAGCAGTGTAAATATGTATAACTCAAGTTGGTAATCCAGCTCCCATAGTAAACTTATGTAAATATAATGATTGTAAAAATTCAATAACTTTAAATCAGATAGATAGATAGATAGATAGATAGATAGATAGATAGATAGATAGATAGATAGATAGATATAAGTTGTATAGTGGGGATATATAGCCTGAGTTGAAAAACATATTGCTGACCACTACCTCCAGGCCAGTATAGTCTGAATGTTTTGAAAATCACCCTAAAGTTGTATAGCCTGTATAGCCACAAATAACATGGAGACTATTGGGGCTGTATAGCCTCAAGGGAAAGTAAGTGATTACATAAGGACAATAGGAATGGAAAAGGTGAGGTGACGTCACAGTACTGAAAATTGGTGACAATGTTGCAACAATGGGAGGAACACATGTGCACTGGGTTGACCTCAGTGGGGAGTAGAGATATGCTCCCAATATGTATTGAGTGAAAGAACAGATACATAAAACACATACATACATACAATATTATACAGGGAAAAACATTTTATATTAGTTTGTGGGTTGTGGCAAAGAGAGCAAATCTTTTCGAGACCAATGAGTGTCCCTGAAAATAGTCTTTAAGTTCTTCTTCTTCTTCTTCTTCTTCTTCTTCTTCTTCTTCTTCATTTGGTCCTCATGGTTGTTGTCGCACCCCCACCCCCCACTACTAACTGGTTAAATCGAATTGTTTTAGGATTTCACAAACAGACTAATTTGTAAAACGTCACCTCGTAGATCAATCAGATTATTTGATTGGTCATTGAGTTTAAAATTAATTGTCGTTAACGAATTATTATGACATCGCATATAGACTGGATAAGTTGGATCCTCAATTATTAGAAACCCTGGAGGAGCTGTTGGTGCAAATGAATATAAAATATATCACTGCTGAGCTTGATTTGATCGTTCAAGATTTATTTGATAGCTTCCTTCGATAACATCACATACTAAATTCAATGCAATCACTGAGGATATATTGACGTTGAGCGGACCGATATGCCTACAGCCTCCGTCTGGGTCGTTATTATATGTCAAGAATGTTGGACCCTTGTGTTGTTGTCTCCATGTTGTGAGTATTGCAGTAAACTTCTCATTGATAAAATCATTAATGGATTTTTTAGTTCGTTTGCGTTATACCCAACAAACTTGAAATTCGGTAGATCGGCTTCTGTTATATTGTAACCGGTTAGAAATTTTCGTTTAGAGTGATTAATATTGACATCGTGTTGATCAATTATTACTTGAATTACTCGCTGGTTGATATATTCCATGTCTGATACAAGTTGACTTAATATTTCAATTCGTTTAATGATTTCACTTCTATTAGACTCATTGAAAGCTTGTTGTAGAAGTTGACTGTGTTTTTGATTGATCTCTCTAAAGTCCTCAATAATTCTGTTATGATATATATTTATATATGTAATTGATTATGGAGTCTGTCCATCCTTAAATCGCCAAAAGGCAGAATACCGATCAATAAAATCAAAATAACTACCCGGCAATGATGATTTTTTTATATCGAGTAGGTGTTCTTGATATGATGTGGTAATTTCATGGTATGATTGTTTATCAGTCACATAATCAGATTTTTGTGGTTCAGGTGGAAGTGGGATTTCAGGCCATCCTAGTATTGTTCTTATAGAACTCTGATAGATATCTACAGAATACCCGGGTGAGTTTATCTCAATAGCAGACATTAGCGTCGGCTCATGAACTGCTATAGCGATTTGTGATTCTTTTCCAGTAATGGGTTTTATTCTACGCTGTAATTCACTATTGATTTGTTGAATTTGGTATGATCCAGATGGCAACGAAACAACGTTCAAGTCTGGAGTCCCGTCTTCGCAATTCTTATTCGCAAACACCAAGGAATTATTCGGTTGTTGACCACCTAATGCTACCGACCTAATGTTAGGCCAGCTGTGATACACTCGTAGTTTTGCTAACGCTATCTCCTTCTCGGGAATCGGAGTAGGGACATTTACTCTGAATTCAGGATTCGTCGATGATATTGAGATCATGCTTGTTTTCACCGGGGTTGTGTTCTCCGCTATTCGTTGAAGTCGTTCTTGCGGTGTTGGCATTGTTATTATACTCTTGTTGTCGCTCATTTTTTTACATCGCGGAATCATAAACACGTTCTATCTCTGAAAACTCATTGTCTGATATTAATGTGTCATCGAGTGACGATGATATCATTGAAGATAATTGGGAGTATTGATACAATATGGACACAATATGGAATTTAATTACGTAATCTTGCAGTTTACCCTGGCTGCATGATGACAATTTTTTTGTTATCATTGAAACAATCCCCGCGATTGTTGTCGCCGTGAATATACAAATTTTAACAGCTATCGGAGCAAACATTATCACCGAGGAGAGTATTATACCAGCTCCGGTGATTACACCACCCACCGAGTACACGGTAACATCAACTGCGGTGATTCTTCGTCGGTATTTTTTTTTTGTTTGGTACTACTCAGTGAGCATTTTGAGTTTAGTTTGAAATTCTCTGACCTTATCATAGCGATATTGCGATGATGAAATTATCGGTGATGACATTTTTTTTTCAAATCGTTTACGATTTCAATTAAGTTATTTACTTAAATCCACTACGAATTCTACATACCATGTTACTGAAACCCTAGCTAGATTATTATCAGTGGATGTTATTGCAAATTGTTCAGTTGTTCCTTTGTCGATGATCGTTGATATCATATTGTTGACACCAGGTGAACTCATTGATGAAATATTAAATTGAGTCGGCGTTACTAGTGCTAATCGATAAATACCTTTGACGGTCGCGGTGATATCTAATTTGTTGTTTGTAGGCGTCCATGCAAATGATCCCCATTGAATCACGTACATGTTATTTATGATATTTTTGTTCGTGAGGGATTTTTATTTTTTCAAGTTTTTCTATCATTCTTGGTAGATCATCCCTGATGACATCGTTTGTCGTTTTAATATCATCTCGAACAACTTATATTCGCCGAATAATCGCTGTTATTTCATCGAGTTTTGTGATAATATCATCGAGATCTATTTTAATATCATCGGGTTTAGCATTTTGTTTACCCAAAAATTTATCAATGGAGTCATTGGTCCTGTTAAAGATTTTACGTAACGTACCAAATTGCGATACATGAGTGTCATACTCCGATCGCAATTTTATCAAATTATCCATGGAAGTTTTTATCTCCGTGAGTTTGGGTGTGGTCACAGGTGCATTTCCAAGGAAATATAATAACGGCTTGTCAATATTGTCAATTATACTTCTTTGTAATTCAGAGAACTGATCGAATTTAGTCATATGATCGTTATATTCATCGCGTTGATTTTTTAATGGTTCTAAATTATTAATTCTATCCACAATAGTTGAAATGAGGACGCCCGGTTTAAGTTTACCCTGATCGGAAAACAACGCTATAATATCTTCTACTACGTTGCGATGTTTAACTAAAATATCATCCAGGGAAATATTACTCGTTTTCAATTTACTCTGACGATCTTGAAAAACAACTATTTCATTGGGATCAACACTTGCTAAGTTCAACATCTCAGCTATTTCATCTTCGATTATTTTTTTTACATCACCGGTTGCAGATATTCCCGCAGTGCCATAGGCACCGGGTTTCTTTAACATTGAGATAGATCGTCTCCAAATATCAATCATGTTATTTTATATACTTTCTCTCTAATATCTTCGATTTCCAGCGATTACTAGTATATTCATTCACGACTCGATGAGTGGTTTTCCCGATGATGAAATAACGTCAAGGACATTTAATACTTCTATGCCACATATTGGTGGGTCGGTCATTTCCTGTGTCGGTAGCGTAGAATACCAACGAGGAGTGTTTAAGTGGTTTATATAACGCGTAAATTCCCTAGGCGGTGCTAACCCATACGAATCGAAATAAACGATTACACGCGGATCAATCGCGTATGCAACCCAGTGAGTTCCAGGTCCGCTGCTGTTATCAAGATTAATGATACCGGTTTCAACGCTGTTTGATTGTGCCGGCAACTGATCTCTCATAAAGACACCTCTGAAGTTTTTAATTGTTAGTTTTTAAGCAGCATCGAGTAAATCAAAATTTGACATCGGCGTTATTAAATTGTTCCAGGTATTCTCAGGCCTTTTCCGCTGTACCATGAGTACGGGGTTCTTGGTAGTCTTAGACTCTTTCCTTTTTTTATATCCTTTTCCGGTTGCTTTCTTTAGTGTCGTCCCTGCCGCGGTACCAACAGCCCCTATCGCCGCCGCCTTAGGCACCAACGCAGCTAACAACGGGAATATACCACCTGATTATATCATGTTTTTGATCGCAGCTGCAGAGAGTGTAACCTGGATACCATTTTTTATCTTTGAAAGCATCATTGAAGTGTTTTATCTGACGAGTTATCAGCGACAATTTATTCTCACCATCAGACATCTGATTGTGTTTCAGCATTATCGTGGTTCCACATTTTTTAGCAGAGTCTGATTGCAATTTCTTGAGTTGACTAGGGGTCAATGTAACACTAACATGACTGTATGACATTATACAATAACAGATTGATCTAATTGCTAGATAGGAAAAATCCGAAGGATTTTCAATTATATATTTTCCACTGGTGCATCGACTATTCTCATTCGTCCACCAACCCCTTCGAGTAGCATTGATTTGTCGCTAAGAATGACAGCAACTGCTCTATAACCACCAGCAGGAGGAGCGTTTACACGAGCTCTAAAGTGTATGTCAACGACAGATTGTCTGGTTAAGTCAAGATGTTCCAGCGAAAAGTAATAGATCGGATATAGCTTTGTAAAATCCAACTGTGATATTTGCAGACCAGTATCGATATTTTATCACGTCCCATATATGATAACAGACGATGATACACGCGTGCTATTTGGTTGGTATTATAATCAAGTATTATATCCTCAGATGATTCCTGTTGTCCGTTTATTCTCAGCGAGACTTCATTAACGCCTAATTGAACAAATATCATATGGCTCTGTTGTTGAGAGTTCAGTCGCGTTCTATCCTGTAGCGCAATAAATATATGACGTGGAGCTGAAACACCTTGTTTTGATGCCAGGTGCCATGTAAATGTACCATTAATATTAGAATCCATAGTATCTGTGATAACTGATAACCAACTTAACAATGATTTTCCTCCATGATCCATAAATGATAGTAATCACTCTTCTGTTGTGATTGATGGAGTCATTACTGGCATCCATAGTGATAGTTTTGTTATAATTACTTTATCATCGGGAACACCAGCACCACGCCAGATTGCATCATTATCACTACCCTTTCGAACGAGTGCTACTGTCTGCTTCGCTCCATAGATAACTTTTTGGACATTCCTACAGAATCAGAAAATATGATGCAGTGGAATCGCACATGAAAATTATCGACGAGGCCCCTTCAATGTTGCTACGCGTGTTGCAAATCCTAGGTTGTAGTTATGATTAACGCTTCTTATAACATCAAACTCAGCAGCTGGTCTTGGTCGATGTTCAGCATCATCGGGTTGTGGACCATCTGTGGTATCTCTTGGTGTCCGTAATTTAATATACTGGATGTGTTCAGCGTTATCAGTAATATCCTCACGCATAATTTTGAATGTGAACCGTACTTGAGATGCCTCATTCCTATGTGGATAGTAGATGTTGTGGTTTTTGATAGTATTTATGAGTTTTTTCTCCTTGCCGTGTGTGGATATTATAGTTGTTAATTTTGTCACCTTCCCTGTGTAGATAGTAGATATTGTTTTTTTAATAGTATATCGCTGGTTCCTATTTGAAGTAACACTTCAACTCTTGTTTTAGGCTCTACTGCAATTAATTTCCTTTTACATTCTCACTTCGCATTTAAAAATTTCATTTCCCTTGAAATCACACCCAGCAAGTAACCTGTATATAGGGTGAGTGTCTTAGAGTATTCATTCAACTTTCAAACGATCAAGAAGATGTAAGAGTCAGGACAGATCGACCTGTTGGTCAAAGAAAGTGGTAACAAAGCTTACCCGTTGGGTCGTTGATTTGACGAGAATCATACCAGCGTGTATAAGAACTGATGAAGTTTGCTCTATCTGCAAAGTAAATGGGTATTATTCCATTTAAATTC
Source organism: Unio pictorum (assembly GCA_030141615.1). Classification (NCBI taxonomy): domain Eukaryota; kingdom Metazoa; phylum Mollusca; class Bivalvia; order Unionida; family Unionidae; genus Unio; species Unio pictorum. The sequence goes on along the minus strand of JARLTB010000023.1, from coordinate 3,160,641 downwards.
TAACTAAACAATGATCTGGAGGGACAGTTAGAGGTGAAAAGCACATATTCGAGCAGTGTCAATAAGAACAAAAAACACACCATTATTATTATAAAAAATGCAAGACCATGAGACACTTACGTTTTCTTTCTGCTCTATTCTCTCTTAGCAAGTGTATGACAAATTCACACCAGGCCTAACGCATTGGCTCAAATTGTCAATATTTCCATCTCCATCTCTTCTCTAGCACATATTTTTCCTCATCATCAATTTATTTTTCTTCTTAATCCCTCTCTGCTTTCTCCTCTTGCTTCTGTTTCTTCTTTTTTCTCTTTCGGCACTCGCAAGCCCAGTGTCCTTTCTCCTGACAACAATAACAGGTATCTTGACTTATGTCTCTCTTTCTTAAACGAAGCAGGTATACTGGAGAATAGTACCCATTTACCATGCATATAGAGCAAACTGCATCAGCTCTTATACACGTTGGACGTTAGAATACGCAATGACAATCCACTCCACTCAGGGTTTAACTATTTCTGATACTATTTCTGTTTAGATCAATGATGATCGTAATGAGTTCTCAAAGTTAGTCTATCTCGCAGTATCACGAGTTAGAAAAATAACTCAGCTGCGGAGGGTTATTGTAAGATGTACTCACAACAACAACAAAACTGTTAACGATGAAGAAAGTAGGAAGAAAAGGAACTGGTTATAAACAAAGTGACACATAGAAATCGCAATTTTGATATTGATGCTGAATTTGTAATGGTGCTGAAACCAAAACATAATAATCATTGCGTGAGCTGTAACGCGATAATGTTATGGCAGTATTAGGATAAACATTCGAAAAAATTTACTGTAGACAGAAAAGATAAAAGTCGCGGTCATACACAATAATATACCATGCTGAGCTGTCTTGAATGTAATAAACCCAACGGTGCTAGTTACGTGTTTGCGGTGGTAATTGTGTATCCTCGGGTATTACTTGTCATTGTTCACGTGTAAATCCACGCTGAGGAATAACTGAATCTAATCTGTATATGCAGATCTACCCGTGGATGTAACTACAATAGAAATTTTGTGTGATGTGATACTCCAGATAGGAACAGTCGCATTTTTTAAAAACCCCTTTCAAGTTCACCTGGCTCATATAAAAGTACCATACGGAGACTTTACCTAATACCGGTTGTTTCGAAAAATCATGTCGTTATACATTTATGTGTTTTTTGTGATCGCGTGTTTCATGCTGGTTGTTCATTATTTAAAGCATTTATCACACTTAGTAATCTTACAACTCATTCTCGAGATCTTATACCTTTTTAATTATTTCCTTTGCATTCTGATATCCAAATAACTGCTCAGCAAGAGTTTGAATAAATCGATCAACAGTTTCCTGATTACGGTGTATTGCAGTATGTGCTCGTTGTATTTTGATATGATGTTGCTTCCTCAGCGATAATACTACACCTTGAACTTCTTTGCCAGGATCGACCTGTAGTAGCAATGGTCATCGCAAGAGTCCTCGTTGATCAATTCGTTCAAACGCAGAATCAACTACTGCCGGTCTCTTTGTTGATAACGGCTCTGCTTCTTTGTAATTAAAACATCAACTACGGTTAGCGCGTATTTGTATATTTAATGGCGTCTTTGTATTTTGGTAGTATCATGTGGTAAAAATAAATTATCAGCCTGATGAATTTCATTGGGAACACTGACATCAAAATGCGCATATTCGATTCTATGATTCAGTGGTAGATAAATTTGCAATTTTGCCTGTCGTGATACTACATTTTATGCAGCGGCACGGGTAACATTTGTTTCATCTGCCAGTCTACTAACCGCTGCTCTGCTTCCTCAATATCCTCTTGGACAATAATAAATGGATTCCATACTCTTAACTATCAGCCCCATATACTAGTTTACTTTTCATCGCAGATCAAACTAACCCGTTAGACAATATTTTTTTAATGTTGCTGCACTATCACATTCTCGTTTGTTTTTTAAAACTTGATTTGTCAGCGGAGGTAATTTTAATTTTTTGCACCACATTATTCACACCTACTACTAAGTGATTGTGTATTAATTTCATTCTGATATTCATTAATTCACCAGTGGAAGTCCGGTCCTCGCATTTAACACAATATACATTCATATTATTTATTATCTATCATGGATGTGTTTGATTTTTCGGCAAGAATAGTGCGAGAACTAATAAAACATCATGCAGCGCTGCCCAAAATCTATCCAGATGATTATCATATGTCCATCTGGAAGTGGTATGACCCACCTGTTACTTAATTTGATAATGAGGTGGTTGACATGGGATAAACTGTATTAGTTGTTCCGTCTGTAGACTATGATCAACGCTGCTATGATGTCGTTAATGATTTTAATGAAAACGCATCGAGGATAAATGAAGACCGGGATGATGTTATCGAGTTTATTACTGATATTGATGAAGCGCCATCTGTAGGAGACCTTGATATAATATTAATAAATTTAGTTGTGTATTACGATGTGATGCTAGATAAACAGTCCAATCCAGCTAGAACATTTTCAGGTGATAGACATAAAAACACAAACGTGATTTACCTTACTCAGCGGTACACACAAATACATTAAGTGATCAGGGATAACTGAAATGTTTTAGCTGTATTTAATGAACTTGATACACACACACACACACTGAGAAATATTCATTAGACCTGGTGCAGCTGAGATATGGACATACTTAAATTCAAAAACATTTTCTCACGTGCACAAACAACTAAACACGGATAATTAACAATAAATTGACATGATCCACGGTCGAGATATCAAGTCAGTCGTGCTATAATATTTGGATAGCAGCAACGAGGGTGTGACTTTGAATAAAAATCAACGGAGAAACATCACACGAATACTTTTTTAAAAATAAAAATAGTTAAAACAACAGTTAGTAACAAAAAAAGCAACTAACAGAGTGATACTGTCTCGAAAGTTCAAACCTTTAGTTTGGCGAACATTTGCTTGGTTTTTATTTTTCGTTTTGTATAAGCCGTAGTTTAACAAATCGGGACCTTATAAAATTAGGCCGGTTTGCTGGACAAGCTGCTCAGGAATTTGATGGGAAGTATGCTAATGGAAGAAGTAGAAAAGTGTGATTCGATCAAAATATATATGGATGGGAACCTTGAAAAAGGTACTTGAAAATGTGATCCAAGTCATGTGTTTTGTTTAGAAAACATATACAATTTTAAAGAGCTGTCATTTGTGATGTTGAGGCTAGACCACGAAAGTCGAATACAAGATGAGAAATGTGCTAGAAGAAGAAGTAAAACACAAATTGAAGATACAATGAGTATAGAAAGAAAAGAACAAGAAAACAGAAAGAAGAAAGAGGAATTTGAAAGACTGAACAACAACTGGATAAGGGTTCAGGAAACGTTTAGCGCGATGGAACATTCTGACTATATTCCAGAGGATGAAACGAAGATGAAGAAGAAGAAAAAGAAGCAGAAGAAGCAGAAGGAGAAGAAGAAAACGAAGAAGAAGACGAAGATGATAAAGAAGACGAAAGGAATCATCTAAACGAGGAAGAATCTGATAAAAAAGAAGAACAAGAAGAATTAGAACAATAACAAGAAGAATAAGAAGAACCCAAAGTTCATTTTCAGGGCCATTCATAGGTCTTGGAAAGATTTGCTCTTTTTGCCTCAACCAATAAAAGTAATGTGAACTGTTTGTCCCTGTATTTTATTGCAAATTGTATATTGTATGTGTTCTGCTCCTCTATGTCTATTTTGAGTATATCACTACTCCCCACTGAGGTCAACCCAGTGCACACCTGTTCCTACCATTGTTGCAACACTGAAACCACTCTTCAGTACCGCGACGTAACCTCACCTCTTACATTTATATTGTACCTATACCATCACTCAACTTTGCCTTGACGCAATACAGCCCCAATAGTACCCATGTTCAATTCGCATTCGAGGCTATACAGCCCAAGGTTGATTTTCAAAACATTGAGACTATACAGGCCGGGGTTTTTAGTCTGTAATGCATTTTCCCATTAAGGTTTTACAGCCACTCTATACAACTTAAATATATATATATATATATATATATATATATATATATATATATATATATATATATATATATATATATATATATATATATATATATATATATATATATAGATAGATAGAGAGAGAGAGAGAGAGAGAGAGAGAGAGAGAGAAAGAGAGAGAGAGAGAGACAGAGAGACAGAGAGACAGAGAGATACATTCTCATACTGACCATGATTTTAAAGTTATTGAATTTTAAAATCATTATATTTACATACGTTTACTATGGGAGCTGGATTAGTAACGTGAGTCATACACATTCACGCTGCTGAATTAGCAGTCATTTCTTTTCGACGAGCCAAAAGATTGGAGGTAACTTCTTTGAGTAATCGAACAACTGTTTACACAATTTGCAATTGTTTAAATACTGACTTCAGTGTACAATAAGTAATTATAAAACCGTAATATTTGTTCAAGTGGTAAAAGATTAACAATTAACCAAGCGCTTTTGATTACTGATCACGCTCTGATATTTAAAACAGCATTATAACAACTACAAACTGGGTCACACTATACACAGGTATATTATGCCTGATTTAGCCCTGCAATCTTTTTCTAGAATTGTATTTTCCGAAAATAGATGAGATCATTAATGTTAATAACTATTACACTCTTCTAGGAATCAGATAGCTGAATCAGCAACAACAACAAGAAAAACCCACAAAGAATAATGAATTTAAATTATATGTAATGTATCTGTATCTGCGCTGTAAAGCGTAGGGAGCTATAACGTTTTAACTTATGCATTCGTTGAACAAAAGGACCTTCAATTCTTGATACACTTAAATATTAAAATAATGTCATACAGACATTATATCGTCAATTAAATACTTCTAATAACTAAACATCAATTACGATAGCTATGATGTACATAATAACTAATCGTTATTATTATCATTATTATCATTATTATTATTATTATTATTATTATCAAATTTTAATTGAAATTATTATAAAATAGATCCATTTTATAAAGTCAATGACAGAGCAATTTATAATTCGAACATGTACTCTTGCACAAAGACAACTTCAATAATCATATTTATATATATACAAACACCCACATTTATCTTTCTGTGTTTCTTTCAGTGTTTCCACTTGCCAAACAAGAGTTTTCATGGTCGAATCTCGTAGCGGAATCCGAACATTTATTAATATACCTTTATTGTATTTATACCTTCAAAACTGATTGCATTCCAAAGATTGGTTGTTCTAAAGTCAATACAGTCTGATTGCATTCCAAAGATTGGTTATACCAAAGTCAATACAGTCCGATTTCATTCCAGTACTTAAACATTGTCTGTGACAGTTACAACTGAGACGACTGTATGATTAGCCTGGATATATTTGTCAATATACTGGTACTCCTTTAATATATTTAGATCCTAGGAGTATCAATCATGTAACTTTTCTCACTATTGTCCTAAAGAAAAGTTTGAAAGATGAGCCAGAGAGAAAGAGCCGAATCACCATATTTAAAATGTTGACATCCAATTATCCTTGGACCTATTCATCACTTTATTACAATTATCCTTGGACCTATTTAACACTTTATTACAATTATCCTTGCACCTATTTAACACTTTATTAAAATTATCCTTGGACCTATTTAATACTCTATTACAATTATCCTTGGATCTATTTAACTCTTTATTACAATTATCCTTGGACCTATTTAACACTTTATTACAATTATCCTTGCACCTATTTAACACTTTATTACAATTATCCTTGGACTTATTTAACACTTTAATACAATCAGCTCATTACGTCTGCATCTGCAGAAAGCCAAGTTAGAATAAAAATAAAAATCAAAAGCGTTATCTGAAACTTTACAAATTCTGAAGGAGTCATAAAGATATTCGATCCGCCTTTTTCAAATGTTATAGGCAATGGCCTGATTTTGGAAAATATACTTCAAACCTTTAGCATGTAACAACAACAATTTAATCTCTGAATTGTGAGATATTCCATTGACCGAACTTCAAAACTGTAATTTTGTGTGAGGAACTTAGGGTTATCAACCAGTTGTAATAAAGTAATTACCCGGAAGATTAAGATCATACGACAGGTGAAATAAGAACATTATGATATAAGTTTAGAAACATTACGATACATGTTTGCACGCCTTTTCTTTAATGACGATGTATTTGTCATTATTTCAACTGCTTAACTAGATTTCTGTGATGCTTTCCCCAAGAATCTGCTATATTTGTACACGCATTTCCCACACGTCAAGCATCAGGACCGTGATTAAATGAGTAATGGTACCGTTTCCATGATCCTACCTTCTTCTATTTTTCTCAAGATTGTAGAACTATAGGATTGATATACTATCATTAGAAGAGTCCGTTCAAAATAATACTTAATAATTCATCTCTACATGTACAATACAGCCGATTGCAAGTCTCAATTTCGACGGTACCACGTCTCTGTTGAACAAACCATAATCAGATTCTTTATATAGATACACAAAACTGAAAAAACTGAGAAATTTCGTTAGAAAACTTATAACCAGTAAATTGTTAAATTTCTTTTTAAAAAATAAGTTCTTTATTGCACATACCTTTGAGTAACAGAGACAAAATACTGACATTGAACTCCACTCTTCTCTCCCGTGCCAATGAATATTTTAAATGCCATCATATGTGAAATTTTAAAATAAATAGTAGAAATAAATTTTTATGTAAATTCATAGAAGAAATGAAATGTTGATGGAAGTACATGAAGATTTATTCCTGTTTGCGGATCATACATTTTGTCATAGTCTTGACATCTGAAGAAAAAAACGCTATTATTGTTTCTTCATTTCTTTGCATGAAAGTTTCACGTTCTTAACTACCCTGACGAATTTGATATAGGAACAAAACTGGTCATGTAATACATTTATTTCATTCGCACGGTAACACGTTTGCGTAGTATTAAACAAATAATGCTACTATTTGATTTAAATGAAGGGATCAAACATGGAAGAGAATCAAGGATATTACCTTGTTGAAGGTTTTAATTGCAAGATAGGTATCATTTCTAATTACGAAAAAGTTGACTTTTAAAGCAAAATAAAAATACGCAATATTACAATTGTTATCGAGCAGTTTTCAAAAGATAAATATTTATCATTCGACACCAAAAGAATTACACACATAAAATCCTCAACCAAAAAAACCTGTACACTTTGCACTTCGAAACTCATGGTAACCAAATGTTTGTTCAGGATAAAGTGGTTGTCAGCTTATATGTATAGATGGATGGATGGATGGACTGATGGATGGATGGATGCATCCATGCATGCATGCATACATGTATGTATGTATGCTTTATGTATGCGTTAGTTCAGAGAAAGATGTTACAGTTGCCATCACGTGGCTACTTGGCATGAGTACAATGAAGTCGATTACAAACGTTGCTATATACAGATGAAATTTCATGAAAAAATATATATTGTCTACTTTGCACGAAACATTAACACCAGCCATATACAAAATATAATATTTTACTTTGGCTATTATGTGCTATGCTATCACAGGCATGAACCCTGACAGCAGAATTACAAAGAAGAATCCAGGCACTTGAAATGAGATGCTACAGAACAATCCTTGGCATTTCTTTGATGGACCACATGACAGATGAAGAAGTACGTAACACCATTAGGCACAAGGTAGTCCAGTATGAAGACCTCCTCACCACAGTCAAAAAGAGAAACATGAAATAGTATGGCCATGTCACTAGAGCCAACAGTCTATGCACGACCGTACTGCAGGGCAGCGCGCATAGTGGCAGAAGGAGAGGTAGACAGAGAGACATGTGCTAACTAGGAAAGTTACAATAAAAGAATTCCAGAAATGAAACAATTTCCATTGAGGAAAATATTGAAGAAGTCAATCTAATTTTCACGGCTAACACAGGCACAAGACGTACTATTATCTCAGACAGGATAGACTCAAGCAGCAGAGAAGGTGTTAACAGACCAATTTTTCAGACAAAGATTTGACAATCTTTTATCATTTTTACTACTACGTAGAAGCCTTAATTGTTGAATCTAAGGCTTCTATATAGTACTAAGAGATGGTAAAAAAAATTGTCATGTTTGGTACAAAATTGGTTCACGTTCTTTGTAAGCCTTAAATTCATCAACGTTGCGGGGTCAACTAATAGCGGAGTTGTTGTGTTAAAGTTGAAACTCTGGAAAAAATCCTTTCAGAGATTTAAACAAATATTTGATCGAGTCCAATACGATATCGTGTACGAGGATCTGATAAATTAATTGTTATAAATCCATGTGGGATTGACTGAGCATAACTAAAGAAATTTCTAAAGAGATTATGGTCCATATCACCACCACACCAAGTTTATCAAATATTTCTAAGAGTATGAGTATCAACACCATTGAACACACATAACAAATTACAATTATCTCTGATTATTTTTGGCATTTGTTTGTATCGTTGAGTTACATATATCACATCTGTTTTTTTTATGTCAACCCCTGGAAAATATCTTAGCGGGATTCTTTTGATTATCTAACATGATATCATCATATACGACTAAATTATTAATATCTCCATCAATATCATCGATGTTCTGTGCTTCATCAATATCTGTTATAAATTCGATAATATCTGCGCCAGATTTTTCTACTGCGCTGTCGTTGAAATCTTTTAACACCTCATAGCATCGTTGATCATCTAGACTTGGAGCTATCAAATACATTTTATTCCATTTCATCCATCGTGTTATCAAATTAAGTAATAGTTGTGTTTTACCACTTCCAGAAGGTAGCATCGGGTGATGTTTAACTGGTTCTCGTCGTCGAGTAGCTGAATAATCAATTACATTCATGTTGTTATATATAAATTATGGATTTATATTGTGTGAAATGTAAGAAGAGTACACCAACGTTAGACTTAACAAATATTACTACGAAAAATAACCGAAGTGCAGTTACTGGACGATGTGAGGTATGTGGAATAAAAAAATATCGATTTGTAAAAACAAAAGAGATGGTGATATCACCGCCATGTTAACTAAACTTCCAGGAGCGTCGTGGGCAAAGTATCCAGGTGAAAAACATCTTCCTGGGTACAGTTATTGTGGACCGGGAACACGACTCCATATTAGACTCGATGATCAAAACCAACCCCGACCCGGTGAAGAACCAATAAATGCTATCGATGAAGCATGTCATGTACATGATATTGCATATCGAAGTGGTGATTTACAACATCGTCATCTAGCAGATGTAAAATTAATTCATGCGTTGAATGCCATCACTGACAAATCCTTCAAAGAAAAATTGGCTTCGTGGTTGATAAAATCGGCTATGAAAGGTAAATTAATGTTAGGTGCTGGTAATTAATAGTACATTGAATATATTTATTATTCTCCGGAAGGATACTGGAAAGGTAAAGCAGCAATCGGTAAACTCGCTACCGCTGCAAAAGTAAAAAATACCACAGTAGCGGATTGGTTATCCAAACAGGCAATATGGCAAATTTATCAACCGCCGCTTAAACAAATTAACTCCTCGCATTTTGATGTGACTGTTCCTAATGAAGTTCATCAAGCTGATATACTATTTCTACCACATGATAGAGGTTACAAATACGCGCTAACTATAGTTGATGTTGCGAGTCGATACAAAGAAGCAGAACCGTTAAAAACAAAATCATCTGCTGACGTAGCTTCTGCATTTGAAAGGATTTATCGACGAGGTCCTCTGAGCTGGCCAAATCTATTACAAGTTGATCCTGCAAGGAATTTCAGGGTGTGGTTTTATCAACGATGAAACATCATAATACCACGATACGACGAGGACATATCTCATTACATCGCGATCAGGCAATTGTTGAACGATTTAATAGGACACTTGTTGAGCGATTATTTGGATATCAATACGCGAAAGAATTCATCCAACGTAAACGATCTCGTGAATACGTCAAGAAATTACCAGATGTAGTTACTGCGCTCAATAATGAAATTACTCGAACAATCAACATGAAACCTAGCAACGCGATTAAAAAGAAGTATGTACCTAAAATGGAAATTCTTCGAATTTCACAAAAAGCTTTCAAAGAATCAATTCTTGGTAATGGCAATGTTAGGTATTTATATGAACCAGGAGAGCTCGAAGGTGGTGAAAAAAGAGCTACTGATCCTATTTGGCGTGTCACCGCGCATACAATATCTAGCATAACACGGTCAACTGGTAGACCAGCAATCTATAGACTAGATTCAACTGCTCCTGAGCGAGGATTTACTCAACAACTACAGGTGATTCCCGAGGATATTCAATTACCACCGCGTGGTCTCAACTAGAGATATCATCATCGTTGATAATAATTCTTCGATGTTGATTTATTCTCTGTACTCGAGACACTGCAAGATAAACTAAATTTGACCATTCAATGTGATTATCTACCACCCAAACGATCGCATCTGTGATAGTTAATCCTTGTGAAGAATGTATCGTTGCTGCATAACCTAGCGTGCACGGAGATTTATCAGCGTTTATTGCATCTTCAAAGACGCTGATATCAACAAAGACAATATCGTTTAACACTAAATTTTGTTTTTCACTCTGTCCAGGAATATCAACTTCGATGTTTTGTTTTCGTGTATCCGAAGGCCAATAACAGAGCGGTACTGGAAGTGTTGTAAATTTTTTTATGTATTTGGAATAACTCCTGCTGAAGTTTATCTCTGATTATTTCCCTACTTGCGATTATCAAATCATTAGGTGTCCACGATTCCCAAAATTCATCCAACGAAGTTTTTGGAATTACTTCTCTAACTATTTCACATTGGATTCTATCCGGTTGTAATCTAATTCTAGTTTTTAATTCACGTAGTTGTTCATCACGTGACATATGATCTGTATTAATTTCTTCGTAGTAGTCTACATATTTCTTTAGCCAACCATGCGGAGATTCACCGACAAAAAGGTGGCGGTTGACCATGATCACCGCACATGATAATTTTTGTTGTTTTCGTTGATAACCACTCAAGAAATATTTGTAAAACATTCAATGATACTGTACATATCTCATCCCAAATAATCGCCTGTGGAATAAATTTCTCACCCATTTGTTCAGGAGTCCACGCATCACCCTTCCATCTAAAGAAGCTGTGATAAGTCCAAGCATTAACCCCACGTTGTATCATCTCTCTAGCAAGTCTATGTGTTGGTGGTAACACAATCATGTTTAATTTCCCGTGAAATAATTCAATTGCACAAGTTGTCTTTCCTGATCCTCCACAGCCGTTCAAATAAATAGTTTTCCACCTACACACAGGATCAGATATCGGCGGTGCATTAGATAATTTTTATAGATTATTACATATAAAATATTTATCATACATCTCAACATCAGATGACGCTGAATATTCGTTTAATATTTCTCGTTTAATTCTCCAACTTCCCCACGATTCTTCTGGATCTATAAATGCAGCTACGGTAATGGTCCATTAATCGCAACACGAGTCATTTCATGTGTAGGATGTCCAAATCGTTTAAAGTATTTAGCACACTCTCCGTACCTGATAAAACTTCCAGGATAACACGCAGCCATATCAACAGATATCATACCTTCACGAGAGTATTTTGTATTCCATAACCCTCTATGTCCGTATTTAACACAGCTTAATTTAACATATGCGAGAAATTCCTTTGGAGTTACACGCCACGAGTTTTTCTCTCTCGCGAAGTGAGCTACCACGGACGGAATCGTGAAGCTGCTCGTGAGTAGTTTTTCGTCGAAATTATTTACAAATTGTTCAGTAACTGTCTTCATCCTGTTATTTAAATCTTCAGTACGATATAATTTACCACCAGGTGTAACAAATTGATCAAATTGTCATTGTTCATCGTCAAAGCTTCGTAACAACCACACTGACACAGGATCATCTTTATTCAACACATGAGTAGCATCAAATAACTTCCCCTCGTTGAAATTATTAGCAAATTTCTCAGGAATATATTTTACCGTTCGTTCTCGTGGAAATATTGTTCCCGCAGATGTCCATGCGTGCGCATTATGATCTATAATTTCAATTGGAGCTCCTCTCGACTTATATTTTCCGTCGTATAATACTTCTCCGGTCAGTGTTTTTACAGATAGTGGAAATTTTAGTAGTCGTTCTAATTTTTCCACGTCGGTGATTGTTACTCCGCGATCCTTTACATCATCGCCCCATGACGTTAATTTTTTACATCGCTGTTCTGTTAGTTTATTTCCTCGGTATGAATTTGTAAAATGTTCCATTACCCGTTGTGCTACACAATTCAACGTTGACGTCGACGACGATGTTCTCATCGGAGCTAATTTTGTTATATCAGGATTATCATTTATCCGATATAATCCAACGACTACTACTGTCACGGGATAGGCTCTTTCATAATAGTGATTATCAATTCCAGTTAACGCTCCTGGTTTAGAATCTTTATTCACAATGAAAGTTCTCTTATTTCTCATGACAGGAGTTAAGTTATCTTTGATGATCCATCTATGATTCTCTTCATCGTGCTTAATATATTTTATTCTCATTAAATATGATCCTGGTCCTAACAACGACAATAACAATTCTGCTTGCGCGTCGTCCATCGTTTCATCGACGGTTGGTATATTAATATCCTCATCGATGATTCTGTAAGTTGTCCAAGTATCAGCCGCGCCATCCTTATAAAATTCACTAATACCTCCACGAATTTTTTTAAGAATTGTTTTATCTTTTATTCGTCGCATTGATAACCCAGATGCTCTATCAAGGTTAAAATAAGTCCTCGAATGAGTCTTATTCGCAAATTTATTCATACTATAATTAAAGCAAATATCTAATTAAAAATTATAATTAAAGCAAATATCTAATTATAATTTAAAAAATTAAAGCAAATATATTATAATGAATCATTGTAGATGGCTTATGATAGGGTCAACGACCCCGTGTAATAAATTATCAAAGAAAGAGTACTGTGGATATCACATGCACAGTGTTCGACGTGGAAGTCTTAGTCCAAAACCTTGTATTGTGTGTGGTATAAGAGTACGAGGAAAAACTCAGCTATGTGTTACCTGCAGTGGTAAAAGATATAGAGAGCTTAAACGATATTATGATATATATATATATACGAATATTAATCATCGTGCTCCAGTTATAAAATCTCCCCACGACTACATAAATCGGAAACCCGATAATAATAATTTAGACAAAGAAAATCCTGTATAAAATAATATGAATGACGAATATGTTGCTCATTCTATTTACGTTAAGTATGAAGCATCACGAGATGGAACTATCAGACATCGACGACGAATGATTCCTATTGGTATTGTTGGTAATATGGGTTATATGCAATTTACTATTAGAATTAATCAACAGCAAACAAAAACTTATCGAACTCATAGATTCATAGCTGAAATTTTCCTCGGTGATATTCCAGATGGTTTTGTAATCGATCACATAAATGAAAATAAATTAGATAACCGCGTTGATAACCTAAGAATTGTTACTCAACGAGAAAATAATCTTAATATAAATCCTCAGCAGAGTAAAAACCGTACACCAAGACCTGTAACGGCGTTTTACGATACTACCATCGAAGACTTCCCATCATTAAGATCAGCAGCTAAATATTTTAACATCCATGTAGCTTCTGTGAAACTCGCCGCTGAGGGAATTATTTCAACGTCGTATTCGAAAAAATTCAAATGTAGAGTCTCATTTATGTATGCGTAATTTTTTCATTATCATAAATCACAATTTAGACAAATAATTTTTCATATATTATATATAATGACCGATCAACTATACGTCACTCAAAACAATTTACGATTCCCACCATCATCATTCGAGCAGATATGCAAAACCAGCAACAACATCAACGATGAAAATATACATATTGCATACTTAGATTGATTTTTAATACACGTGGTAGGCAATTATAAATTTATTACACATTTACAAATTCTACGTGATCCTGATGCGATTGCTCTCTTCGATGAAATTATTAATAGTGACGATTTTTACAGATATATCCTAAAACATATTAACAGTGAGGAGTGTTATACGAGTTGGTCAGACTTGACTAAATACGTAAATATTCCTGATAGTACAATAAAACATCTAAATAAAAATGGATTTTCAGATACTTTCTTTGAACGTCCACGGAACAGTATAAGGTTTTATGATCACTGCGCTATTGAACGGCGTGGTGAAAGAACTACATTTATACTTGGAAATAGAAAATCCAGAGATTTTTCACAGATTTTCCATGGAAAATCCATAGGTTTTTCACCGAAGTATTCAACGAATTTAGATTCATCGATGGGATAAATTCAGTTAGAGATTAAAAAGATTCGAAATGACTTAAAAAATTTCTTGGCGAAGTCTTAGGTGGAGGTGGAATCTCGTTGAAAATGGAAATGAAAATTGCTACGCAATTTCAAGAGCAATTTCATTGGATTTTCCCGAAAAATCTCGAAGAGATATTCACAATTAAATTTTTAAAAAATCCTATATTGTATATATATACAAAATGACCTCTTCAAGTTTCAGCGACGAAATCATCGACGACTTAAAAACCGAACTTGACCGTTTACGTGAGTTTCACGATAACAAATTATTTACATCTGAGTATCTCGATGCTGAGTATCAAAAAATAACTTCTGCACGAGAGAAGAAATATCCAACTTATCGCTCGGAATATCGTGTTGTAAAGACTCTAATACGGGCACGAAATGATATAATTTATCAACTGCAGAAGTCGGAGGATGAATCTCTGAAAATTTTTATCACAGTATCAAAATTGTTAGCGCGGTTAATAAAATCTATCGGAGAAGTATTTTCCAATGAAGAAGCTATTGCGAAGGCTGCATATAAATACGATAAAATGTACTTGTGAAAATCTCAAGAGAGATTTTCCAATTGCTACGGACTTTCATGGAAAATTCTTCGAATTTCCATTTTCAATTCCATTTTCACCTACGCAAGTTTTATTGAACATCCATCATTGAAAATATTTTCTTAAATTCCCTTACTGAAAATCCTCTCGGTGGAGCTCGTTGAAAATCCTTTGGTGAATCTCCTCTTGGTGAATTTCTTCGAGATTCTAATACAGAATTTCCAGTGATCCGTGAAACTCTATCCGCAGGTATTGGAGTAGCCCTAATAACTAATTCATCTCTGATAGCATCATCAACGCTGGTACACTCGGATGATAATTGTTTATGATACTCGATAAGATCATTATACTGTTTTGTTAAATTTTCGCTTTTCTTTGTTCGTATATTTATTTTCTTAATTTTTTCTTTTTTTTTCCGTTGTGAGATTAACGTATTCTTTTTTATCTCATCGAGTATTGATTTTTCGTTTCCCAGATAAGCTAATTCTACTTCACTATCAGCATTACTTTTCGTAGCGTAGACACTTTTTCCGCAAGAGTTCTTTGTCGTTATAGTTGGCGTTGCCGGGCTTCTTTATACGCGTTAATCGACCCACTCATAGTAGCGTTAAAAGGTGTTTTCGACCATAGTTTATATAATCGTGTCAATACAATTTTAAATTCTTTAGACACTTCGAATGGACGTTTTATCCCTCGTAGTGAAAGTATCCTTTCTTCATCATCGGCGGTTAAATATGTTGGTGTTCTCATTATATTAGTAGGATAAAAAAAATTATAGATGAAAATCATAATCAGAAATTTGACTTAACAATCATAGGAATAAAAAAGTCATACTGGTAATGTTAGTCAGAAATTTTAATCAATGTGAAAAAATCCTACGGTTTTAAAAATTTTATTTTTCTCATCGTGAAAAGATTTTTCATTTTCAACAAAGTAATTGAAAATTACAAAGTAATTTCAATATGGTAAACGAATCACACACAACTAGAATAGCCCGAGAGAGACTAGCCGCGATTAAAAAATTTATCCCGGTGAGAGATTCTGTCAGAGAAAAACTACAACAACGACAAATTCTTCAAACGGATTTTGCAACTGATACACAACAATTATTTACACCTATAACTGATATTACCAGAGATGTAAAATCAGCAGTCGAACAACAAAAACAAACTTTACTTGTACCGCTAAAAAAAATAGCAGAACGATCCAAACAAACAAAAAAATCTTTAAGAACACTTCCAGGTGATATAGTAACTGCTGTACAACGACAGGAACAACTTCAAGGAGAGACTCGACGACTAGGTGACATTGATATTTCCGAACCAGAACCCGGAAAATCAAAGATTTTTCACAAAGAGATTCAACAACCAACACGAAAAGATGTAATATTTACCACTAACGCAATAAGTACAATTAAAAGAATTAGAACAATATCTGAACTAGCTAATTTTACCAGAGATAATTTTAAATCAAGAAAACAATATATAAAAGATGAATACGAAGATTCCATAGACAGTAGAGATAACTGGGCAACAAAAGTATATTTAGTAAACAAAGGTGGAAATAGAATCAAACCAAAAACTCATACTGATTTTGCTGAGTATGTAGCATTGGTAAAGAAGGTTGCTCAACCACCACTAATATATATACAGCAGATCCAATTCCGACTGAGATAAAAATAGCAGCGAGTGGTAATGGAAATGCAAAATCCAAAGGATTTTCACAACGAAAATTAACTGGACAGGGATTGAATTTTCATCGAAGAGAAATTATAAATCAATTTTGTCCTGGTAATATTCTCAGCGATATATCACGATTAGAAGTACTCATCGGAGGAAAACAAGCTGGAAATAACTCCCGGGAAATAGTCAACGAAGCAGCTGATATCTGTAGGCGGTTATTTCAAGGTGGTATTATGGACATTGCAACATACCGAGAGTTCATTAACGAACTCGTAGAGGATTATCATGAAGATAGAAATCCTTTAGATTTCAGTGATTGAAATTGTTTTGGAAAATCTGTAAGATTTCAACATTTGAAATTGCAAAGCAATTATATAAAAAATGATAATACACTACAATCATGATAAACCAGCTAACGTCTACGTGGTGAACTCACGATTTCCTGTTTATAGTACATATTATGCAGATGGTCTTGGTAATACAATTTTAGGATTATTTGCAAGAATGGCTCCAAAAGTAGCTCCATTTTTAAAACAAATGTCTGTGAAAGCTATTGAAGTTATTCGTGACAAAGGTACTGGAGCTGTTAAGGATCTTGCCGGGAAAACATTTTCCGCCGCGAAAGATAAATTAACGTCATTGGTAAGACGGAAAAAGAAAACACCGGCGGTGACTCCGTCGATGACTTAGTCATCACCGTTACCATCTACGGCGGTAATGCCAGCACAAGTTAGTAAAAGAATCAATGAAGCAGTACAGGAAAAAATAGAATCATTAATTACAACCGACCAAGATAATATAGCAGCTAGTAACATAGCTGGAGGTGAACTTCAAGTTAAAGATACCAGTAAATACTTTCTACCGTGTGAAGCATTCATCGAAGTCGAGGGCGAACTTGTAACAAATGTTGCAGATAATACACCATACGATAATAACCCAACTATCCGAGTTGGTTTTGTTAATAATGGTATTATGGCGTTATTTGAAAGCGCCAGATATCTTATCGATGGAAAGGAAATTGAATCTATAGAACGTGATGTTGATGTTGCTACTGGGATAATCGGATTAGCAAGATATTCTGATGATTATAGAAGATCAGCAGGTCCATCCATGATGTTCGTGAATGATATTACTGACAGCGCTGAACACCTTGCATATATTAAAATACGGACAGCACAAGATACCGCAGTTCATCCACAACCCCACGCTGTTTCTCCTGAACACCGAGTAAGACCAGATGGTGCCTTTGATATTCTCGGAGGCGTTAATCCTAATTACAACTTAGGATTTACAACACGCGTAGCAAAGTTGCAGGAGCAGCGTCGACAATTTTCATGCGCGATTCCACTACATCATATTTTCGGATTCTGTAGAAATATCCGAAAAGTTATTTATGGGGCAAAACATACAGTAGCACTCGAACGAAAAGGCACAGACGATGATGCAATCTGGCGAGGTGTTGGCGTTGCCGTAGGTAAAGTTAATTTAACAAAATTGGCATTGTGGATGCCAGTGTTAACTCCATCAATTACAACAGAACAACGACTACTGTCATTTATGGATACAGGAGGAAAGTCGATGCTGAGTTGGTTATCAACAACTACAGATATTAAACAGGATAATATTGATGGCACATTTACATGGCACCTGGCAGCGCGACAAGGTATTTCTGCTTCACGTCATATATTTATAGCGTTACAAAATATTGAACGAGTTGGTAATCAAGAACGAAGTCATCTGATATTTGATCAGATGGGGGTTAATGAAGTCTCGCTGAGAATAAACGGTCAGCAGGAACCAACCGAGAATGTACAACTTGATTACAATGAGAATCATATTGCTCGCGCGTACCATAGGTTGATGTCGTATATGGCACGTGATCAAAATGTAGAAACTGGTCTACAAATATCACAGTCACATTTTAAGAATTTATATCCAATATACTACTTTTCGCTGGAACATCTTGACCTAATAAGACAATCTGTTGTTGATATACATTTTAGAGCTCGTTTAACCCGTCCTGGTGGTATTGCTAATTATAGAGCAGTTGCTGTCATTCTCAGCGATAAATCAATGCTGTTAGAAGGAGTTGGTGGACGAATGAGAGTAGTTGATGCGCCGGTGGAAAATCTATAATTGAATCAATCTGTGTTATATAAAATGTCATATAGTGTTACTAATGTCGCGTTGACACCTGGTCAAATAAAAAAATTACAATCAGAATCAGCTAAACAATTTGGAACTACAATTACATTAAAACACAATCAGATGACTGGTGGGGGGAATAAATTATCGCTAACAACTCGTCAAGTAAAACACTTCAACGATGCTTTCAAAGATAAAAAAGGCAGATTACTCTCTCTGCGGCTGCGATAAAAAATATGATAAAAACTGGTGGAATATTCCCGCTGTTAGCTGCGATTCTAGCGTTGATTGCTGCAGCAGCCCCAGCGGTGGCTAAAGCAGCAGCGTTAGGAGCTGTTTGCACCGCGGCAGGAATGGCACTAAAGAAAGCAACTGGCGGATCTGTTAGAAGTAAAAAAAAAGACGCGGGTTAAGACTACCAGGAACACCTCCAGGATGGGTATACAGAGGATACGGCCTTCGACTAGGACAACCTCGGTGATAGTTCCAATGTCAAATTTTGATCTACTCGACGCTGCTAAAAAACTAGCGATTAAAAACTTCAGAGGAGTTTTTATAAAAGACCAATTACCGTTACAACCTAACAACGTTGAAACTGGTATAATTAATCTTGATGATAGTGATGGACCTGGTACTCATTGGGTTTGTTATGCAATTGATCCACGAGGGATTGTCTATTTTAATTCATATGGGCTACCACCTCCTAAAGAATTTTATAAATACGTTAACGGATTAAAAATTCCAATTTGGTATTCTACGTTACCTACACAAACGTTGAATGATCCACCAATATGCGGTAGAGAAGTATTAAATGTTCTCGATGAGATTTCATCATCGATAAAACCACCTTACGTTGTCGTTGTTGAATATACTAGCAGTCGTTGGTGAAAATATTACAGATTTTCTACTTTAGAGAAGTAATTACCGATTATAATAACAATGGTTGATATTTGGGGAAGATCTACGCTAAATAAACCGGAACCTGGTGATGCTAAATCCGGTGATGTAAAAAAAAATAATTGAAGATGAAATAGCTGAAATGTTGAACCTGGCAAGTGTTGATCATAGTGAAATAGTTGTATTTGAGAATTGTCAATTCTAATTAAAAACTAGTAATGTTTCCTTAGACGATATTTTAGTTAAACAACGAGACGCCGTAGAAAATACTATCGCGTTGTTTTCCAATCAAGGTAAGCTCAAACCTTGTTTCAACGATCGTAGATAAATTAAAAACTCTCAATGACGAATTAAAATCAATTATAGCTTTCTTCGGCGAAGCAGTGGTGATATCACCGAATTTACCATCAATAAAAAAAATCCATGGATAGATTAATTGAGATTGATTATAAAATAGATGAATTTGAAAAAAGAATGAAGATCACATAAAACAATTTTTAAATTTTCGTACAAATCTCATTGATAAATTTCTCGGAGACCCAATTGATAAATTGATATTAAACTTCCAGATATAAAAAAATCCATCGATGATCTTAAAACATTTACCACTATCATCGAAGATGCAAAAAAGGATGATATCTAGACTCGATAAAATAAAAATACCTCATGATGCGGACCAAGTTAACAATGTTGTATATGTAGTTCGACAAGGATCACTTGATTGGTTTAACGATGGAGCAGGAGGAACAGGATTAGATATACAAAACCTAACTGTTAAAGGTATTTATCTATTTACAATAATTTCCGGTGAAATATTTAATATTATTACTAGTACACTTTCAAAGCTAGATAATAAATTACCTACAATTGGACAAGGAGTTAATACAGTATCAATAGTTGTTGACAATATCCCGATAAATACTACCTCGTACCGGATAATAGCCGTTGATCCTACCACAGTTAGGACCCCAATAAGATGGTATTTGGAATTCATATGAGAAATAAATTAAATCCACGTGGAGATTCTAAATTAAACAATGTCGACATCATCACAGTATCGTTATGATACCGTCAAAGATTTTCAAAGTAAACTTGAAGCATTAATTGAAGAATATAAACATAAAAAGAAAAAATATCAGCGTAGAATCGCCATAGTTGATGTTACCGTGTACTCGGTATCTGGTGTAATTGCCGGCGCTGGAATAATATTATCTTCGGTAACTATGATAGCTCCAGTTGTTGTTCCAATTTGTATATCTGCGGCTGCAACTATCGCTGGAGTATTTACCGGAATAACAAAAAAAAATATCATCGTGTAGTCAACGGAAATTACACGACTACACAGTTAAACTTGTTACTGCGTCAAACGCGTATTCGCAATTGTCAATGTTGATCTCGACGTCAATTGATGATCAGATAATATCTGACGATGAATTCTCGAAAATGGTCCGATTGTATGATTCAACGATATCAAAATTAGAGCACAACAATAATAATATCAATGACGACGCCATTATCACAAGAACTGCTTCAACGAATAGCGGAAAATACAACTCCGGTGAAAACAAGCATGATATCAATATCATCGAGAAAACCAGAATTTAGTGTAAATTTTCCAACTCCAAATCCTGTAAATGAAATCGCGCTAGCAAAATTACGAGTATATCACAGCTGGCCTAATATACGATCAAAAACTTTTGATAGGCAGCAACCAAATAATTCTTTAGTGATAGCTTGGAAAAAAAGAAGATGGAACTCCGGATTGGAACGTTGTTTCAATACCAACTGGATCCTACCAAATCGAACATATTAATGAAGAATTTCAACGTAGAATAAAATCACTTACAGGAGAAGAAAAATCAAAAATAGCTATAACAGTTCATAAACCGACGTTATCATCTGCGATTGAGATAGAATCACCGTAGTATGTTGTAGATATTTATCAAAGTTTTATTAGAACCGTACTAGGATGGCCTGAACTACCACCTCACCAAGGAGAAATAGTTAATATACCAGAACCCAAAAAATCTGATTATGTTTCCGACAAGATAAAACCTGATAATGAAGTAAACAGTTATACAATTTTTGGTGAATTAGAATTTCATAAAGGGGATGCAGTGGTAGATACATTTGAAATAGATCCATCTACTGGTCGTAGTAAAGTAATATATACATATGCTAAAATTGAAAGAGATGTAATTATTCGAAATTTTAAAAAGATGAATAATGATTTTTCATTATTGTTAATATCTCTTAAATTCGGTACTCTCACACGAGATAAATTTATCAGAGTCGTAGAAACATATAATAAAATCATCGATGACACGGAAATATTAAATATACGAATTATTCAAGAGATATTAAATGCCAAACCTGAAACAAGAACCCACTTTGCAACAGACTATAATATACGTGTAGAAGATATTTCCACATTTAAACTACCCGGATATAACGTACCAGAATTAAAAATACTTCTCAGTGACACCATCGATGAAGGTTTTAAAAAAATTCACGACGCGTGGTCAAAGAAACCACAAACATCAACAATCCTCGAACATAATAATGGCCCAGAAGGTGGCGGCAAACATATCGCCCCACATAACGTAAATATATCGTCGGTGATCGCGTTAAATTTAATATGTGATGTTATCGAAGGAAGCTATCAAATAAATCTCGAGCAATCAAATCAAGCTCAGCAAGTATATATTTTATATTCATTCGCACCATCAGTTGAACCAGGATGGTTAATAATTGAGAATCCGGTTAATCCAGTCTATATGAGATGCCATAATAAATCACTAACTCGAATTAATTTTAAACTTGTTGATCAATCCAATAATTTCATTGATCTACAAGATGAGATTTTACAAATTAGTCTATATGTGAAATCCTAAAAAGATTTTCATCATAAATAAAAAATATTAGGTTAAATCTCTGAAAGGATTTTTCCCGAGTTTCAACTACAATTCAACAACGCAGCCATTTTTTTCCCGATCAAATTGACCCACACCACTGATGAATCTTACGCTTACAAAGAACGTGAACCAATTTTCTACCCAATCTTGTACTATTTTTAGTACTACATAGAAGCTTTAGATTCAATAATTAAGGCTTCTATGTAGTACTAAAAATAGTAAAAGATTGTCAAATCTTTGCCTGAAAAATTGGTCTGTTCACCCTCTCTGCTGCTACTCAGAACAATTCCCCAGGTTGTGCAAATCAATCAGTTTAGCAGATGCGACGGGCAATCCTTTGAGATAATATGGAAAATGAATGTTCATAATTGAAATATTCTCACTTAAGTTGGACAAAGACGTCATAGCTGCAGAAGTTGAAGATGACGGATTTGTAATGTGCTATCGGTTCTACTTCAGCAGCAAGAAGGGTGAACAGACCAGTGTCTGGAGCAGTTATATCTTGCAAATAAAGCTACCTACGAAAATGAACACACAAACGTCTCAGAGACTTCTAATCAGATTGTTATCTTTGTTTGTGGTGTCCTCGTTCAGCCTCTCTGCTGTCATGTGTGTAAAAGCGCAGTCATATGGCGTAATTAAATCATTGTCATTGATATAATAATGAGCGATTCGATTATACGCGAATCTCGCAAAGTTAAAAAAACTAGAACAAAAAACTGTTTAAAAACAACTACAAGCCTGTCAGGAGTTTCAGGTGGAATTTAAATAATCTACAGAAAAGTTATTTAAACCAATTGTCTAACCAAACAATAAATGTATTACAGCAACTGAGGCGGCACAAATAGCTCTTGAGACATTGCCTGATGATCTTGATGGCGGCCTTCAAGCAACTAGACCACTGTGACATCAACACTTCAACCACATTTTGAAGTGCATGCACAACTTGAACCAATGATAATCATAAACCAAGATAACATATAAATTTACGCCAAAAGGTATTTGCTCCACAGATAATAAAACAAGAACACAACGGAGTCACCCTTAAGAACAAGTAAGAAGAAAGCAGAAAAGAACCAAAAATGGAACCGACAAAACAATAAGTAAGGAAGAAGAATGGTATTGTACACCTGACTACAGTGCCACTGGCATTGATATTGCCACTCCTGGCCTTATTATCGCATCCCCAATAACGTCCTTGCTGATGTTGATCGACTAGATATTCTGATTAGCGAAAGACGAGCCAACAATAATTCCATATAAATCATTAAAAAAGCAAGTGCTATTTGTCAGAGATTATTTACAGGCGTTTTCATGGACATTAATGTTTATCGGTCACTGATTGATGAAAATGTCAAAGATTACCGCAGTGATTGAGATTGATGCAATTAAATATGTGGCAAGAAAATAAGGATATACATAATGCTCAAAATGTACCTGTAATTTTAGGGATGACAAATGCACGATTACCAACATATAAAGTGATCTATGGAGATGGACTCTGTGATGTTGTTCATGATTTATTTAGAAGGATCTCCCCAAAGGTAATACCGATTGCAAAGCAGCTAGGAATAGAAGCTACTGACATTGACCGTGGTGTAACAGAATTGTTACCGAGAGGAGGGTGGATTAAATGAACAATACAAACACAATTTGTGAAAGAAAATATAAATTTATGTAATAAATTATAAATGAAAAAAAATACAGATGTAACAACACAATAATTCATGCACTCAACCCACAATTACACTCACAACCATTCACAATACATGAACAAATTAAATATTAATACAAAAGGAATCTCAGATGTAAAGGGATCTCTTGGACTATACACAGATCCAAGGATCCTTTACGAAAGTTAAATTAATGCAAGTATAAATTACGAAAAATGAACACAAACGACAAACTATATAATCGCACGATGGATTGCGATAACTAGCACGACCATATACTTATATTCAATCAAGTTGCTAGCTTTTATTGATATCTATGCGATCACTTGAAATATTATTGTGATCTGACATAAGCATGCAAATACAACAATGTATTAAATTGTATTACAATTTCAATACACATATGTGTCTCGATCCCGTATAACCGCAAGATTCAGCAACAGTTGAATCGTCTCCCAGTTTCCCCGAAAACCTAGGGTTGACCAATACTATTATCGGACGTTTCCCTTCACGGATCCACCACAGTTATACGTTCAGACAACATACAACATCTACCAGAACCAACGGTTCCTCACTACCCTAGATGTCGACCCGGATGTTTTACAACTCAGACAGCTCCGACACTCGGACTTCTAGCTTTCCGGATATTTACACGTTACACAGATGTTGACGAACAGACAGTTCGACACACAGACAGATACTTCAATTCCGTTTGCACAAATTAACGGCACAATCACATTCAGATATTTATACAGAGATGTTCCACAACAAATCAGACGATATCAAAGACGTTTATCAAAAGATGGTATCAGATGTGTTAACAGCTACGGTATCAGAAATGGTATCAACTACGTTAGCAGCTACGGTATCAGAAACATTGACATCTACGGTATCAGAACCATTGACATCTACGGTATCAGCGATTATCAGATCTATGGTAACAGCGATTGTCAGCTACAGTATCAGAAACACGGTAACAGCGATTGTCAGCTACAGTATCAGAATCACGGTAACAGCGATTGTCAGCTACAGTATCAGAAACACGGTAACAGCTACAATAAACAAAACCAGACTAATAATAGTTGTCTTAAAAATAATCTAAGCCGTAGATTACGATATTGCATTTAAAGTCTAATAGTGACTAGTAATTCCAAATATTCCACGTTTAATTGCAATAAAAGCATCATTATACGAAATGATAATCTGAATAAAATTCACAATAAAACGAAAATGTAAATTTAACACTCACCCCTTTGGCTGGAGATTGCAAGACGAGCTTATCTATCCTTCGATTATATATTTTGGTTCCCGTAATTATTATGAGAAATATCTCGCCTTATATACTCTCTATAGGTGAACATAAATCACATCGAGCTTGCCGTGCACCACGTGAAACGAGTATTTTGGATTTCATGTAAATAACAAACTGGCACATGCAAATCGTTACACGCCATTTACCTTGGAGAATCACCCCAGGTAATGCGTGTACGACGAAATCAAAAAAATGGTGAGTTTCGTCTGAAATTCAAGAAGAACAAAAATCAGTTCAATTTTCGCCTAATTCTGTGACAATACCTCCCCCCTAAGAATAAAAATGTACACATTTTTAAATCTAACACAGAATAGAAGAAAAATAACTACTGATGATATCTTACAACATTTACACTGGTTAAACTACAAACTGGATTTTATTACTGGGCAAATTCGTACAAATTTCCTATCATGCCCTACTCAAGTAGTCTGCGCCTATATTTTCAACTCCCCTTATTGCTTCTACACGGAAACGATAAGGTTGTAGTGTTAGCGCCCAACGCATCAACCGAGCGTTAGCGACCTTGGCCTTGTTTAAATACAGTAGGGGTTGGTGATCAGTCTCGAGAACGAAATCTCTCCCAAACAGATATGCGTGATACTTCCCAATTCCCCATACTACGGCCAAACATTCCTTTTCTATAACGGAATAATTTTTCTCCCTGGGTAGCAATTTTCTACTCGAGTAAGCTACGGGTAACTTACTGTCGTCCTGCTCTTGCAGTAAAACTGCCCCCAACACAGTTTCAGAAGCGTCTGTTCTTAGAATAAAAGGTTTGCTGACATCTGGCAATTTCAATATAGGTGCACTAACCAGTTTCTCTTTCAGAGTACAAAATGCTTTATCTTGTGGCGGTCCCCATTCAACTTTGTTTGGTTGCCCCTTCTTGGTCAAATCAGACAGCGGGCTAGCAATGGCTGCAAAGTTCGGTATAAACTTTCTGTAAAAACTTACTAGACCTAGAAATGATCTTACCTGCGTTTTGTTGGTTGGCTTCGGTGCGTCTCTAATTGCTTCAATTTGCTTGGGATGAGGTTTTAACTGACCCATACCGCTGACCCTATGACCCAAACAATCTAAATCTGTATAACCAATACTGCATTTAGTGGGTCTCACTGTAAGGTTCGCTTTGCGGGGTCTATTGAAGAGCTCGCTCAGGACGGACACGTGCTCCCTCCAAGTATTCGTGTACACGAATAAGTCGTCTACAAAGCTATCAACGTTTGTTAAACCTTTAAGCAATTTACGCATCAAACGACAACAGGTGGCGCTGGCTCCAACTAACCCGAATGGCATCACTTTGAATTGATACAGTCCTTTCTGGGTCGCAAATGCTGTCAATGGTCGGGATCCTGGGACAATGGGAACCTGCCAATATCCCTTGGCCAGATCTAATTTGGAAATCCATCGGTTTCCCGACAACTTCGCAAATAGACCCTCCATATCTGGCATTGGTTCTGCATCGAACACAGTGATTTTATTTAACTGCCGAAAATCAATGCAGAATCGGTTCGTCCCGTCCATTTTCCTGACAAGCACTACTGGAGAAGAATATGGAGAGTTGGAGGGTTCAATCACCCCCAGATCCAACATTTTACCCACCTCTTTGTGCGCAGCTTCACGTGCGTTGTATGGCACCGGATAGCCCTTGATTCGAATAGGGTCAGACGTATTCAGCTTGATTTTGAGGTCCAACAAAGTTGTACAACCTGGTCTATCCGTGAATACATAAGATTGTTTAGCCAAGAGCGCATTAATCTGTTGACGCTGATCTTTCGTCAACTCCGCACTCACATCGACTTTGTCTATCCCCTCCCCCGCAACTTCTAAGGGACATTCAAGGGAACTCTCTATATTCGAATCAGCTTCATCATCGTCTACGACTGCCGTACAAACGACATTTAAGACCCCCTTTCCAACATTGTCGCTCTGTCTCTTAATATACAACTTGAGCATACTCGCATGGAATGTTTTAACAATACCGTCCATGTCAATTTTATAGTCCATGTCACCTTTTACTTCTTTAACTTCATATGGACCTTTCCACTGGACTAATAACTTATTCGAACACGTTGGAAGAAGCAATAGCACCTGATCTCCGACAAGAAATTTCCTATTTCGCGCTCTGCGGTTGTAATACTTGGCATATCTGCGCCCCGATTTAATCAATTTGTCACGTGCCATCTGGCATGTACTCTCAAGTTTGTTTCTTAGATCTAAAACGTACTGGTAAGTCGTTTTTATTTCCTCGTTCGCGACATCACCAGTCCATAGTTCGCGTAGTATCCGCATCGGGCCTCGAACTGTCCTACTGTACAACAGTTCGAAGGGTGAAAACCCTAAACTTTCCTGCGGTACTTCACGGTACGCGAACAGAACAGTGTTTAAATAACGGTCCCAGTCTTGCGGACGTTCCTCGCACATCTTTCGTAGCATGCTCTTCAGGGTATCATTAAACTTCTCTACCAGTCCATTGCACATCGGATGGTATGGGGTAGTGTTTAGCTGTTTGATGGATAACAGCCTACTTATTTCACCCATGAGGTCAGAGGTGAATTGGGCACCACAATCCGTGAGGATTTCTTCTGGCACCCCTACCCTACTGAAGATATCAACTAATGCTTCAGCTACCCTTTCCGTTTCAATAGTTGGTAACGCTACGGCTTCGGGGTATCTGGTTGCGTAGTCAACCAGAGTAAGAATATACCGATTCTTTCTTTCGGTAACTGGGTGTATTGGTCCTACAATATCTACTGCCACTCTTTTAAACGGTGTATCTATTAATGGCATTTGTCCTAAGGGCACCCTTGTGACCCTTCCCTTACAGACGGTTTTCTGACATACGTCGCACGACCTACAGAACCGTGTGACATCGCCATTAACACCGGGCCAGTAGAATTCAGCGACTACCCTGCTAGTGGTCTTAGCCTTACCTAGGTGTCCTGCCATGCTTGACTCATGCGCCACCCTAAGTACTTGAGATCTATATCTCTGGGGTACGACCACTTGCCAATACTTCTTACCCTCCCGAGCGCTAAATTCCCTATGAATTAATCCGTTCTTGCGTACGAATCTAGAGCTACCCCCACGCTTGCAGTGTTTAATCGCGCCGGACGTGATTTTCTCAACAATTGATTTGATGGCTTCATCACGTTCTTGCGCTTTTTTGAAATCATCACGTGAAATTCCGGAGATCGATTCAGGGACTATTAATTTATGAAACGCGGTTTTCTCTCGCCGTGTTTGCGCTCGCGTTTCAACTGCCTGGGCCAAAGGTATTTTAAAATCGGCCATGGTTGGAAGACGGGAACCTTCAACATTACCGATCGTCAGATCGTAAATAGGATTGTCCATACAAAGGGCATCAACAGTTCCCGTTAAGAAAGGTGTTTTTACTGTGATCCTTGCTACGGGAATGCGACCCATCGTCTGATCAAGTAACATACATGGGGATTCCCACCCGAGCATTTGGTTATCCTGCACGAGACTACGTTTGATCACTACGCCCGTACAACCAGTGTCACGCAATACCACGACTTCTCGACCGTTGACAAACCCTCTCGCGGTTGGTACACGCGCTTCAGGAAATAAACACGTGCCAAGCGAATGAATACAAGGTTCTACCTGTACGATGTTATCAGATATACCTTTACTTTGTATAGCCACTGCTACCTTATGTATAAGTGCCTTTCTTTTAGGACAGTCTTTTTGAACATGACCCCATGCATTACACAAGAAACATTGCACACGCTGAAAAACTGGATTCCTAACTGACCTTTTTACCTCAGCTGATTTTACAAGCTCCCTAGGCATAGGTCTTACAGACTGGTTTCCAGACTTAAAATCTTTCAAAACCACGTTCTGGGTTCCCCCATGAGCTTCGGCAAATAAATCGGCTTGCTTAGCCATATCTTTTACGATCGTGAAGACTTTCTCCTTCAGAAATTGATCTAATTCTCGCCCAACTGTATTAAATAATTGATCTCTGAGCAAGAAATCAGTCAACCCTTCAAACGTTTTCACCGCTTTGCCGCATTCAATCCACCGCTCAAAATAGTTCGCAATTCTGACGGTGAACTGACCAAAGGTTTCTCCCTTATCGGGCTTGCTATACCTGAACTTTTTACGAAATCCTCGTTCAGTGAGCTCGTACCTTTTGAGAACTGCTTCCTTTAGGACGTCGTACTTAAACACATCGTCCCTAGGAAGTCGAGAGTATACATCCAGCGCTTTACCTTTTAAAAGCGCACTAAGATGCAATGCCCAGTCATTTTGACTCCACTTCTGGTTTTCGGCATACCGCTCAAACCGATGAAGATAACTATCCATGTTATCTTTTTCATCGTCAAAGGGAGGTAATTTGGGGCCCCTTAATTTGCTAAAGGCAGAATCGTGTTCTCATCCAGATGTCGCTAATTCTACCTTACGATCATGATCTCGTTGCTTTGCTATTTCTTCTAAACCTAACATTTCTACTTTTGCTAGTTTATCTAACTCTATTCGCCTTTGCTCCGCTTCCATTTCCCATCCTATCCTGTCCTTTTCGGCCTGCTTCTCTAATTCTATCTTTTCCTTCTCTAATCCTATCTTTTCCTTCTCAAATTCTATCTTTTCCCTTTCGGCCTGCTTCTCTAATTCTATCTTTTCCCTCTCAAAGGCCCATTTCCTATCTTCGGATTCCCTTTCTAATTCCCGTTTCCTTTCATCGGATTCCCTTTCTAATTCCCGTTTCCTTTCATCGGATTCCCTTTCTAATTCCCGTTTCCTTTCTTCGGATTCCCGTTCTAATTCCCTTGACCTCACCCTTTCGTCCCTTTCCCGGGCTTGTTCTTCTTGAATAAATTTTCTTAAGCTTTCGCCTTCATAACCAAATTCTCTGCCTAAGGACACCAAGTCCTTAAGGGATGACATGACAATGACAATTGTAATATAAAAATATAAATATATATATACCACAGGCTGACCTTATCTTCCTGATGAAGGTAACCAAACAAATACTTTAAATATGTTTATACTGGACACACGGACCTAGGTAAACTAAACAAAAATAAACTCCAACTAGAGTATTATCTTAACAGAAGGTCACGCTCAAATATAAATATTAAATGTATACCTTAACAAAAATGATTGACAGTTCACTTAATCCAACGATCCCACTTCTGACACCATTGTAACAGAATTGTTACCGAGAGGAGGGTGGATTAAATGAATAATACAAACACAATTTGTGAAAGAAAATATAAATTTATGTAATAAATTATAAATGAAAAATAATACAGATGTAACAACACAATAATTCATGCACTCAACCCACAATTACACTCACAACCATTTACAATACATGAACAAATTAAATATTAATACAAAAGGAATCTCAGATGTAAAGGGATCTCTTGGACTATACACAGATCCAAGGATCCTTTACGAAAGTTAAATTAATGCAAGTATAAATTACGAAAAATGAACACAAACGACAAACTATACTATCGCACGATGGATTGCGATAACTAGCACGACCATATACTTGTATTCAATCAAGTTGCTAGCTTTTATTGATATCTATGCGATCACTTGAAATATTATTGTGATCTGACATAAGCATGCAAATACAACAATGTATTAAATTGTATTACAATTTCAATACACATATGTATCTCGACCCCGTATAACCGCACGATTCAGCAACAGTTGAATCGTCTCCCAGTTTCCCCGAAAACCTAGGGTTGACCAATACTATTATCGGACGTTTCCCTTCACGGATCCACCACAGTTATACGTTCAGACAACATACAACATCTACCAGAACCAACGGTTCCTCACTACCCTAGATGTCGACCCGGATGTTTTACAACTCAGACAGCTCCGACACTCGGACTTCTAGCTTTCCGGATATTTACACGTTACACAGATGTTGACAAACAGACAGTTCGACACACAGACAGATACTTCAATTCCGTTTGCACAAATTAACGGCACAATCACATTCAGATATTTATACAGAGATGTTCCACAACAAATCAGACGATATCAAAGACGTTTATCAAAAGATGGTATCAGATGTGTTAACAGCTACGGTATCAGAAATGGTATCAACTACGTTAGCAGCTACGGTATCAGAAACATTGACATCTACGGTATCAGAACCATTGACATCTACGGTATCAGCGATTATCAGATCTATGGTAACAGCGATTGTCAGCTACAGTATCAGAAACACGGTAACAGCGATTGTCAGCTACAGTATCAGAATCATGGTAACAGTGATTGTCAGCTACAGTATCAGAAACACGGTAACAGCTACAATAAATGAAACCAGACTAATAATAGTTGTCTTAATTACGATATTGCATTTAAAGTCTAATAGTGACTAGTAATTCCAAATATTCCACGTTTAATTGCAATAAAAGCATCATTATACGAAATGATAATCTGAATAAAATTCACAATAAAACGAAAATGTAAATTTAACACTCACCCCTTTGGCTGGAGATTGCAAGACGAGCTTATCTATTCTTCGATTAGATATTTTGGTTCCCGTAATTATTATGAGAAATATCTCGCCTTATATACTCTCTATAGGTGAACATAAATCACATCGAGCTTGCCGTGCACCACGTGAAACGAGTATTTCGGATTTCATGTAAATAACAAACTGGCACATGCAAATCGTTACACGCCACTTACCTTGGAGAATCACCCCAGGTAATGCGTGTACGACGAAATCAAGAAAATCGTGAGTTTCGTCTGAAATTCAAGAAGAACAAAAATCAGTTCAATTTTCGCCTAATTCTGTGACAATACCTCCCCCCTAAGAATAAAAATGTACACATTTTTAAATCTAACACAGAATAGAAGAAAAATAACTACTGATGATATCTTACAACATTTACACTGGTTATACTACAAACTGGATTTTATTACTGGGCAAATTCATACAAATTTCCTATCATGCCCTACTCAAGTAGTCTGCGCCTATATTTTCAACTCCCCTTATTGCTTCTACACGGAAACGATAAGGTTGTAGTGTTAGCGCCCAACGTATCAACCGAGCGTTAGCGACCTTGGCCTTGTTTAAATACAGTAGGGGTTGGTGATCAGTCTCGAGAACGAAATATCTCCCAAACAGATATGCGTGATACTTCCCAATTCCCCATACTACGGCCAAACATTCCTTTTCTATAACGGAATAATTTTTCTCCCTGGGTAGCAATTTTCTACTCGAGTAAGTTACGGGTAACTTACTGTCGTCCTGATCTTGCAGTAAAACTGCCCCCAACCCAGTTTCAGAAGCGTCTGTTCTTAGAATAAAAGGTTTGCTGACATCTGGCAATTTCAATATAGGTGCACTAACCAGTTTCTCTTTCAGAGTACAAAATGCTTTATCTTGTGGCGGTCCCCATTCAACTTTGTTTGGTTGCCCCTTCTTGGTCAAATCAGACAGCGGGCTAGCAATGGCTGCAAAGTTCGGTATAAACTTTCTGTAAAAACTTACTAGACCTAGAAATGATCTTACCTGCGTTTTGTTGGTTGGCTTCGGTGCGTCTCTAATTGCTTCAATTTGCTTGGGATGAGGTTTTAACTGACCCATACCGCTGACCCTATGACCCAAACAATCTAAATCTGTATAACCAATACTGCATTTAGTGGGTCTCACTGTAAGGTTCGCTTTGCGGGGTCTATTGAAGAGCTCGCTCAGGACGGACACGTGCTCACTCCAAGTATTCGTGTACACGAATAAGTCGTCTACAAAGCTATCAACGTTTGTTAAACCTTTAAGCAATTTACGCATCAAACGACAACAGGTGGCGCTGGCTCCAACTAACCCGAATGACATCACTTTGAATTGATACAGTCCTTTCTGGGTCGCAAATGCTGTCAATGGTCGGGATCCTGGGACAATGGGAACCTGCCAATATCCCTTGGCCAGATCTAATTTGAAATCCATCGGTTTCCCGACAACTTCGAAAATAGACCCTCCATATCTGGCATTGGTTCTGCATCGAACACAGTGATTTTATTTAACTGCCGAAAATCAATGCAGAATCGGTTCGTCCCGTCCTTTTTCCTGACAAGCACTACTGGAGAAGAATATGGCGAGTTGGAGGGTTCAATCACCCCCAGATCCAACATTTTACCCACCTCTTCGTCCACAGCTTCACGTGCGTTGTATGGCACCGGATAGCCCTTGATTCGAATAGGGTCAGACGTATTCAGCTTGATTTTGAGGTCCAACAAAGTTGTACAACCTGGTCTATCCGTGAATACATAAGAGTGTTTAGCCAAGAGCGCATTAATCTGTTGACGCTGATCTTTCGTCAACTCCGCACTCACATCGACTTTGTCTATCCCCTCCCCCGCAACTCCTAAGGGACATTCAAGGGAACTCTCTATATTCGAATCAGCTTCATCATCGTCTACGACTCCCGTACAAACGACATTTAAGACCCCCTTTCCAACATTGTCGCTCAGTCTCTTAATATACAACTTGAGCATATTCGCATGGAATGTTTTTACAATACCGTCCATGTCAATTTTATAGTCCATGTCACCTTTTACTTCTTTAACTTCATATGGACCTTTCCACTGGACTAATAACTTATTCGAACTCGTTGGAAGAAACAATAGCACCTGATCTCCTACAAGAAATTTCCTATTTCGCGCTCTGCGGTTGTAATACTTGGCATATCTGAGCCCCGATTTAATCAATTTGTCACGTGCCATCTGGCATGTACTCTCAAGTTTGTTTCTTAGATCTAAAACGTACTGGTAAGTCGTTTTTATTTCCTCGTTCGCGACATCACCAGTCCATAGTTCGCGTAGTATCCGCATCGGGCCTCGAACTGTCCTACCGTACAACAGTTCGAAGGGTGAAAACCCTAAACTTTCCTGCGGTACTTCACGGTACGCGAACAGAACAGTGTTTAAATAACGGTCCCAGTCTTGCGGACGTTCCGCGCACATCTTTCGTAGCATGCTCTTCAAGGTACCATTAAACTTCTCTACCAGTCCATTGCACATCGGATGGTATGGGGTAGTGTTTAGCTGTTTGATGGATAACAGCCTACTTATTTCACCCATGAGGTCAGAGGTGAATTGGGCACCACAATCCGTGAGGATTTCTTCTGGCACCCCTACCCTACTGAAGATATCAACTAATGCTTCAGCTACCCTTTCCGTTTCAATAGTTGGTAACGCTACGGCTTCGGGGTATCTGGTTGCGTAGTCAACCAGAGTAAGAATATACCGATTCTTTCTTTCGGTAACTGGGTGTATTGGTCCTACAATATCTACTGCCACTCTTTTAAACGGTGTATCTATTAATGGCATTTGTCCTAAGGGCACCCTTGTGACCCTTCCCTTACAGACGGTTTTCTGACATACGTCGCACGACCTACAGAACCGTGTGACATCGCCATTAACACCGGGCCAGTAGAATTCAGCGACTACCCTGCTAGTGGTCTTAGCCTTACCTAGGTGTCCTGCCATGCTTGACTCATGCGCCACCCTAAGTACTTGAGATCTATATCTCTGGGGTACGACCACTTGCCAATACTTCTTACCCTCCCCAGCGCTAAATTCCCTATGAATTAATCCGTTCTTGCGTAAGAATCTAGAGCTACCCCCACGCTTGCAGTGTTTAATCGCGCCGGACGTGATTTTCTCAACAATTGATTTGATGGATTCATCATGTTCTTGCTCTTGTTTGAAATCATCACGTAAAAATTCCGGAGATCGATTCAGGGAGTATTAATTTATGAAACGCGGTTTTCTCTCGCCGTGCTTGCGCTCGCGTTTCGACTGCCTGGGCCAAAGGTATTTTAAAATCGGCCATGGTTGGAAGACGGGAACCTTCAACATTACCGATCGTCAGATTGTAAATAGGATTGTCCATACAAAGGGCATCAACAGTTCCCGTTAAGAAAGGTGTTTTTACTGTGATCCTTGCTACGGGAATGCGACCCATCGTCTGATCAAGTAACATACATGGGGATTACCACCCGAGCATTTGGTTATCCTGCACGAGACTACGTTTGATCACTACGCCCGTACAACCAGTGTCACGCAATACCACGACTTCTCGACCGTTGACAAACCCTCTCGCGGTTGGTACACGCGCTTCAGGAAATAAACACGTGCCAAGCGAATGAATACAAGGTTCTACCTGTACGATGTTATTAGATATACCTTTACTTTGTATAGCCACTGCTACCTTATGTATAAGTGCCTTTCTTTTAGGACAGTCTTTTTGAACATGACCCCATGCATTACACAAGAAACATTGCACACGCTGAAAAACTGGATTCCTAACTGACCTTTTTACCTCAGCTGATTTTACAGGCTCCCTAGGCATAGGTCTTACAGACTGGTTTCCAGACTTAAAATCTTTCAAAACCACGTTCTGGGTTCCCCCATGAGCTTCGGCAAATAAATCGGCTTGCTTAGCCATATCTTTTACGATCGTGAAGACTTTCTCCTTCAGAAATTGATCTAATTCTCGCCCAACTGTATTAAATAATTGATCTCTGAGCAAGAAATCAGTCAACCCTTCAAACGTTTTCACCGCTTTGCCGCATTCAATCCACCGCTCAAAATAGTTCGCAATTCTGACGGTGAACTGACCAAAGGTTTCTCCCTTATCGGGCTTGCTATACCTGAACTTTTTACGAAATCCTCGTTCAGTGAGCTCGTACCTTTTGAGAACTGCTTCCTTTAGGACGTCGTACTTAAACACATCGTCCCTAGGAAGTCGAGAGTATACATCCAGCGCTTTACCTTTTAAAAGCGCACTAAGATGCAATGCCCAGTCATTTTGACTCCACTTCTGGTTTTCGGCATACCGCTCAAACCGATGAAGATAACTATCCATGTTATCTTTTTCATCGTCAAAGGGAGGTAATTTGGGGCCCCTTAATTTGCTAAAGGCAGAATCGTGTTCTCTTCCAGATGTCGCTAATTCTACCTTACGATCATGATCTCGTTGCTTTGCTATTTCTTCTAAACCTAACATTTCTACTTTTGCTAGTTTATCTAACTCTATTCGCCTTTGCTCCGCTTCCGTTTCCCATCCTATCCTGTCCTTTTCGGCCTGCTTCTCTAATTCTATCTTTTCCTTCTCTAATCCTATCTTTTCCTTCTCAAATTCTATCTTTTCCCTTTCGGCCTGCTTCTCTAATTCTATCTTTTCCCTCTCAAAGGCCCATTTCCTATCTTCGGATTCCCTTTCTAATTCCCGTTTCCTTTCATCGGATTCCCTTTCTAATTCCCGTTTCCTTTCATCGGATTCCCTTTCTAATTCCCGTTTCCTTTCTTCGGATTCCCGTTCTAATTCCCTTGACCTCACTCTTTCGTCCCTTTCCCGGGCTTGTTCTTCTTGAATAAATTTTCTTAAGCTTTCGCCTTCATAACCAAATTCTCTGCCTAAGGCAACCAAGTCCTTCAGGGATGACATGACAATGACAACTGTAATATAAAAATATAAATATATATATACCACAGGCTGACCTTATCTTCCTGATGAAGGTAACCAAACCAATACTTTAAATATGTTTATACTGGACACACGGACCTAGGTAAACTAAACAAAAATAAACTCCAACTAGAGTATTATCTTAACAGAAGGTCACGCTCAAATATAAACATTAAATGCATACCTTCACAAAAATGATTGACAGTTCACTTAATCCAACGATCCCACTTCTGACACCATTGTAACAGAATTGTTACCGAGAGGAGGGTGGATTAAATGAACAATACAAACACAATTTGTGAAAGAAAATATAAATTTATGTAATAAATTATAAATAAAAAAATACAGATGTAACAACACAATAATTCATGCACTCAACCCACAATTACACTCACAACCATTCACAATACATGAACAAATTAAATATTAATACAAAAGGAATCTCAGATGTAAAGGGATCTCTTGGACTATACACAGATCCAAGGATCCTTTACGAAAGTTAAATTAATGCAAGTATAAATTACGAAAAATGAACACAAACGGCAAACTATACTATCGCACGATGGATTGCGATAACTAGCACGACCATATACTTATATTCAATCAAGTTGCTAGCTTTTAATGATATCTATGCGATCACTTGAACTATTATTGTGATCTGACATAAGCATGCAAATACAACAATGTATTAAATTGTATTACAATTTCAATACACATATGTGTCTCGACCCCGTATAACCGCAAGATTCAGCAACAGTTGAATCGTCTCCCAGTTTCCCCGAAAACCTAGGGTTGACCAATACTATTATCGGAAGTTTCCCTTCACGGATCCACCACAGTTATACGTTCAGACAACATACAACATCTACCAGAACCAACGGTTCCTCACTACCCTAGATGTCGACCCGGATGTTTTACAACTCAGACAGCTCCGACACTCGGACTTCTAGCTTTCCGGATATTTACACGTTACACAGATGTTGACGAACAGACAGTTCGACACACAGACAGATACTTCAATTCCGTTTGCACAAATTAACGGCACAATCACATTCAGATATTTATACAGAGATGTTCCACAACAAATCAGACGATATCAAAGACGTTTATCAAAAGATGGTATCAGATGTGTTAACAGCTACGGTATCAGAAATGGTATCAACTACGTTAGCAGCTACGGTATCAGAAACATTGACATCTACGGAATCAGAACCATTGACATCTACGGTATCAGCGATTATCAGATCTATGGTAACAGCGATTGTCAGCTACAGTATCAGAAACACGGTAACAGCGATTGTCAGCTACAGTATCAGAAACACGGTAACAGCGATTGTCAGCTACAGTATCAGAAACACGGTAACAGCTACAATAAACAAAACCAGACTAATAGTAGCTGTCTTAAAAATAATCTAAGCCGTAGATTACGATATTGCATTTAAAGTCTAATAGTGACTAGTAATTCCAAATATTCCACGTTTAATTGCAATAAAAGCATCATTATACGAAATGATAATCTGAATAAAATTCACAATAAAACGAAAATGTAAATTAAACACTCACCCCTTTGACTGGAGATTGCAAGACGAGCTTATCTATCCTTCGATTAGATATTTTGGTTCCCGTAATTATTATGAGAAATATCTCGCCTTATATACTCTCTATAGGTGAACATAAATCACATCGAGCTTGCCGTGCACCACGTGAAACGAGTATTTCGGATTTCATGTAAATAACAAACTGGCACATGCAAATCGTTACACGCCACTTACCTTGGAGAATCACCCCAGGTAATGCGTGTACGACGAAATCAAGAAAATGGTGAGTTTCGTTTGCAATTCAAGAAGAACAAAAAATCAGTTCAATTTTCGCCTAATTCTGTGACACGTGGTAAAAAGGTATTGGTGCTGGTGGTGATGTTGCAAGTAAAGCATTTTCATCTATCCAGGACATTCTAACGCGATTAATATGCAGACAGCCACCAGTAAAGCAATACAATTACCCTAAACTGAAGTTCTGCCAGCAAATGTCAGTAAAATAAATAACTACATCTGCAAGCAAAAACTATCAAAGCTGGCTT
Source organism: Unio pictorum (assembly GCA_030141615.1). Taxonomy (NCBI): domain Eukaryota; kingdom Metazoa; phylum Mollusca; class Bivalvia; order Unionida; family Unionidae; genus Unio; species Unio pictorum. The sequence continues at coordinate 3,121,482 of JARLTB010000023.1, read as the reverse complement.
GTGTATCCCTGTCAGAAAAAGAAAAAAAATGGCTGGTCGTCTGAAAACAGGTGAAATTCTAAGAACAGATGTAACTGAATATGGAGCTGATGTTAGAGCTGGTTGTGTTAATAATAACATTATGCCGTTATTCAACAGTGCTCCATACATGAGTGACAGAAGAAACATTGAAATACGCCAGAACGAAGTGGACGTAGCGACGACAAGGATTATTGGGTAATCCAAAACAGTGATGATTATTCAAGTTCAGTGAGTCCGTCAATGAGGTTTATTAATGATAATACTGATTACCCTGACAACAGACACAATATAAGACGACCAAGAAACAATGGAGAGATGCTGACGCTGATGTGTGGCCGGTGGTTCATAGTGCTAATCAAGAATTTAACTTAGGATTTGTAACATGTCGATAAGTGATGAAGGATGGAAGCAGAATAATTTTATGTGCAATTCCACTGTAAAATATCTTTAAATCTTGCAGTCATATGTAATGTTGGACCAAAGCACACAGTTGTACTTGAACGACACGCTACCGACGATGACGCAATCTGGCGCCCTATCGGTGATGCAGGTAAAGTAATGAAACTTTCATTGTGGATGCCAACAACGATATTACCATTGACCGAAGAACAACGGTTACATTCATTTATGGATCAAGGTTGTAAATCAACAATATCATTATTAACGGTGACAACAGACGGTGGTCTAAGTAACATTAATTGTTTTACACATGGCAGATAGCACCACAGTATGGCGTCTCTGCACCGCAACAATTATTCGTTGCTTTCCAACAGACTGAACGAGTAAGCTCACAAACACACAGTGCAAAGATATTTGACAAACTTGGTGTTACTGAAGTTTCACTGAGAATAAATGATCACTAAGAATCATCCAAAGAGATGTTATTGAATTTTTCCAACTGTCTTACACGCATACCCACAATAGTTCATGTTTTACATTCGCGTGATAATTCTAAACTAATTTTTAATCGTCGTTGCGAGTGGAACGTATTGCTCAACTTGTTTATTATCGACACAAGCTAGTGATTGTGTCATAGCCTGCTGGAGTAATTGTATAAACCTCTATTCGGCTGCTAGTGTGTATATACTTTCGGATTTTCATTATTCTAACATTTCAAAATCAATCAGATGTGTTTGTTTTCAGGATGATTTTGTTTATTTGTTTGAAATGGATTTTTTAACGTAGCTTTAGAAAAAATCAGTCGTATCGCTACACTGTCTGCAGTGAAGCAGTATGCAGTGATGTCTAGCATTGGGGCATCATGTCGCAGACATGTATCACGATGTCCCACCCAGTCACATTTTCCTGACACTAAGCCGACCAGTCCGAACACTAACCTATTAATGCTGAGCGCCAAGCGAGGCAGCTGTTAGTAGCAGTTTTGTAAGTATTTGGTATGACACGACTGGGGATCGAACCAAAGACATCCCGCTCCCACGGCGGACGCTTTAACCACTAGGCTACCGGAGCGGCATTTTCAGGATCAATTTGATCAGAAAGTTTTATACCATCTTCATGTGATTTTTCAATCGTTGAAATAATCACATTAATTCTTTTGTAATTCCTTATATCTTAAATATTTGTTTAAAAAAAAAATTGCATTCCTAAAATGTGTCGGAATGCATGGACGGCACATGCATATTATTTACAGTATATATAAAACACATATTTTTTACTGTTTATACAAGCTTGATTCTAGGAACGGCACAATACACATTTAACCCTAACATTCCGGAATGTATGGAAGGTACAATACACATAATTCTTGCATTCCTAGATTTTATGGGAATGCAGTCTCGGGTGGTTTTACATCAACCTTGTCACTCAAAGTGATATTGTTATAATTACCCAATCATTGGCAGAACAGTTGTACTGCTTCATGAGATTTTTCTTTTCTTTAATTGTGAGTAACGTTCTCAGAGGCTCTCACTTACAATGCTAAAGTTCTCATTGCCAGAACAGTGCCACTCTTTCATGAGGTTTTAAAATCTTAACTCTACAGCATATACGTATATTAACATATTTAATATGTATGTATATAGATATTTACACAGTACACTACCACAAGGTGAGGGGTGGTGGTGAGGGGCTTATCAACAGAGATTCATTACCATTTGTTTATCATACCGTTATCATACTGTTTGAAAGGTCTGTTTTCTTTACCGCCGCATTCTGCACACCGCTGCGTTTTTCTTATGATTTCGACGTTACATTTCGAACAAAGATTTGTTCCTAGACTGCCTCGTCACACACTCTGGATGTTGTGTCCACCTAATTTATTTACACGAGCTCGATTACTCAGAGTTGCAGATATTATCATTAACCTCATACAATTATTTGTTTTGCTTGAATCATTGCACATCATAAATATTTAAATTTAATTTAAATAAATATTTGCCTTAATTATAACATGGAGGATTTACAAGATTATCTGCTATTTAACCCTCTTATGCTAGATTCGATCTTGACATAATAACTCCTTACTTATCGAGGCGAGCTCTGGTTAATAAGACTCTAATTGATATTTCCATGAAGCTAAGAAAGGATTTCGTAACGTTGGCGCGGTTCATATGTAGTCAACACTTTGAATTAGGCAGGCTCATAAGCACAAGTTGATGCTAGAATGAATAACCAGCGAGCAAGGGCAATCATTAATTATATAGACGAACATACATTTTAGAATAAAATGTGTCGTAGAAGTAGCCGACGCCGACGCCGTGACTTGAATCAATCGTGTCAAACGTGATCCTGTTAGAGATTCACGCCGTTATTATGAACGAGCGTATCCTGTGACGGCAGTTGTTCATGCAATAAACCCGCTAAATTTTAAACCTAGCGTTGATGATATCAAGCCGATGAAAACAAATAAATGAGTGGGCTGAGCGTATTTGTAAAAATTGAGCTATGATCAACTGCTTTCCTGAACTGTAAAAATAATGAAAAGTTCCAATAAGGGTGAAGAAAATAACCGGTGCGATTTTGTGCGAAACATGATGTAAATCAATACAAGATTCGATATAGATCGTTGATCGTAACGAGCACGTGTGGTCGATTAAGTTAACATTATTTCCACAAGAGATAACTTTTAAATTTTATGACGGTAATATATTTGATTTCATAAATAAAATTAGTAAAAGCGATCCTGTATCCGTGTGGTGGTTTCAAAGTTCCAAATGTGAAATTCGTGATCAGTCTGTATGACCTAATGGATATATTTATTGATCTGAGTCCCTCCACTCTGAAATCAAAAATCTTGCGCTGAAATATACTGTTGAAGGTGAACGATTGCTCGGTAATTGTTTTACCGTTGGAATACTAATTACAATTATAAGAATGTTATCTCCTATGCCATGGTAGCTTGTTATCCTGTAAATATAATTGGAATGGAAAAATGTGCTGAATATTTTAAGCGATTTGTACATATAACACACGAGATGACCAGAGTTGCGAGTTTACAGGAAAGTCTATATCCAAGTGTTAATGTTTAGTTTGGTCTTCATTTTGCGAACGCGTTTGGGCTCCACCAGTGTTATTCAGATACATGCTTGATGTTGAAATTTTATCAACGTTAACTGTAAGCGAAGCAATACTATGGATACGATATGTTCACAGAAACAAGTCTGCTTACGAGAACTCTCTGTCAAGGACGGGGCTGAGAAACCTATTCTTGATATCATCTTTGAGCGTAATCCAGAAATTAAACATGAAACTAAACTCGCAAAAACCTTGTAAGAAAAATAATTGGTAAATTACGCAAGGAGGATCATATAATAATACACAATATTGCACAAGATTATTCATCAGAGATGCTGAACTTGATTGTATAATTACTGATAAAACAGAATAAGGTACATATTTAAGTCGAAATAATGCTTACGTGTTGAACGTAACTAAATTATGCAATTAAGTCTTACCAAAGTTTACACATCAAAGATATTTGTTGTTACCTTATTTTTCTTTACATTTATTATCGAAGATAAAAAGATTTCCTAATACCGCGGTTAGGGTTGCTAAAGATTCTTTTTATTTGGATAAAAAAACATGCGGATCTCATAAAGATTAGTATATATGCATCATTGGGTGCATGAAGAATAAAAAGAAAAAAATACTTATTTATTCTAAACCCACCGACGTTGAATCTATGGATATATATTATACAAATAGTCTAATGTCACAATTATCTTCAGCACCGTCGGTGTATGATGCCGTACCTAGACATAAAACTTTATCTTAACGGGTGTGGTGGTTCTGGCAAAACAACGTGTGCGATTGAAATATTTTGGAATTTCGATATGGCTGTTTTGACGCTTAGACGCCAGAGAATTAAAAGAATGAGTAGTCAAATCTCACTCATCACCGGTTTTTTCAGCGGAAGGGTACATGCGAGACTCCTCAATGAATAGGCAAAAAAGAATATTTCATTAATTATTATCTGTGATGAAATAGGAACATTATATATTAATGTGCTAAAATATTTATTGATTGGTTATTGACTCAAAGTACTGATTTAATAATGTGCGGTGATCATAGTCAGCAACGACTTTTCTTGGATCATCTCTGCATGAATGTCTGAATGTGTTTATAGATTTTCATGAGGAGGTAATTGATGATTACCGAGAGCTTGATTTAAAATTACGGAGTTTAAACAATTAATCAGACTACAACCATTTACAATTCAAAGTGAAATAATGCGTTATTGATTGATTGATTAATTGTTTTTTTTTAAAACGGCGTACCAGCACTTGTAGGCTATTTAGCACCATACAACAGGATACATGTATAAACGTGTACAAATGGTAATGCGTTTAGCATCGACCATCTATATAAAAAACCAAACAGTTCAAAGTAAAACAGTAAGATGGCTACAAAAAATATAAAGCTTCCCGATACAAGGGAGATGCAAATGGCGTATGTTAATGAAGACAGATGGAAAGATATTGCAAGTAAGGGGCGGTATTTACATTACATAAAAATGCTTTAGGTGATGGCATGAAAGTTAGAGTTTCAAATAAAGGTTTACTTCTTTCAGGAAATCAATAATACAAGTGATTTTTATTGTATCAAAACGTTCCTATATGTCATACACATTACTAATCACGAGTAGGCTTCAGGTCGAAACAGTCTGTCAGAAAATGTTTAACAGTGAATGGTTTATTGCAAGTAACGCACTCTGGTGGATCTTAACCTTTCCATATGTGGGAGTGGGTTATATACGTACGACCAATTTTGAATTTTTTTTTGCAATGACAACCTCTTTCTATCGGATTGTTTTGTAGGAAGGAGTCCATTCTCCTAGGGTTATTTTGATGGCGTGAAGTTTGTGATTCACTTAACCCTGGGGTTCGGGGTTGTATAATTGGCCCAACGTGCCTGACTACGTGTCGTAGGAGGCGACTTAGAAGAGGCAATCTGTTTGCCGTGGGTTGCGTCCTGTGTCGCTGGAGGAAAGGATTCTGGTTGTTGAACAAAGGAGTTCCGATGCAATACACTACTTTGGTCTCTACTTCTCTTAGACGGGTGGTCGGGATGGACCCGGTCTCTACAAATTAGCTGGTCACACCGAGCCTTAGGTAGTCTTTATTTATTTGCTCACCTTCTTTATCTTTCTTCGTGTGTCTCTCTTGACACCACCGTTGCCCCAACAGTCTGTAACTTTAGATTTACCTTTCCCAAGTCTTATAAGATTTCCTAGAGGGCGGCGGGTCAATCGGGAGGTAATGTTACCGACCCGAGAAGGTATAACATGGACATAACTGATTTCACTGCGACACCAGCGCTACCAAATGCTATCAGGCCCATCTGGGGCTGGTAAGACGCAATTGTTACTTCACCTGAAAATGAGATGGATCAAGTTGGATAGGTTATACGTATTAGCACCGTTTGTAGATAACAAGATATAATAAAACGTGCTTAACGATTTTAATGAAAATTTAAAGTTTGAACGAGGACGGCTATGATGTTGTTATTGATATTGTCACAAAAACTCTAAGAAACATCCACCAGACTTGATGTTCAGAGGATATAGATTAAATCAAATTAATCCAATTCTTCTCAAACGTGCAAACGATTTCTCATTAATTTCTCATAAAAACATTGATATAATATTAGCTAAATATGTCTAATCGGTCTAAATAAGATCTTTTTTTCACTTTTCTTGACAAAACTGGAAGCATAGAGAGAGTGAACGAAGACACCATATACAAAAACTACCAACCCGGTTAGAAGTTGATTTGTCTATTCATTTTCGTAGCAAGCTTTAATTTCACAAAAGATCTTCCTGCTTCTATACCTACAGATCAATGATGAATTTCCACTCAGTATTCATTAGTATGAAAATAACGATAGCAAGTGATAATAACCCCCGTTTTATAAATGAATTTAAATTGGTACACAATTTGATTGCTCTCCTTTATTTTTCTGTCCACCCCTCTTTAGTGAGTGAGTGAGAATACAAATTTGGGCTGGATGAAAACCTTTGAAACGTATTCCGCACAATGTAATAATATACAATTAATACAGTTTGTCGTCACGGTATGTGTACACTTCCATTGGGATCTACCAAACATTGTTCATATAGCCAAGGATACAAATTGGAAAAAAAAACGTGTCGGGGTACACGTAAAATAATATTTTTGTTGTTTTTAAAACTATTATAAGGTTCTAGCAATCGATTATTATCAACTAAATATGAAAATGTTAAGAGAGAGAGAGAGAGAGAGAGAGTGAGAGAGAGAGAGAGAGAGAGAGAGAAAGAGAGAGAGAGAGAGAATATTTATAGTCGCATTATATTTTATTATTTAAAGCTCAAAAATTAATTAGGTCAATTGTAAATATATTTAAATAGTTTAATTACTTTTTGTTCATTCGTCATTTCACTCAGTTTCTAATCCACAATAAATTAAATGCGTGTGTATGTGAATGGGTGACATTTCAGTTTTCTAGAATGTAACGATGGGTTTGCAGTGCTATACGTTCTTTATTAAAATCATCTGTATTGTATAATTCATACTTATTTCTTATAATGATTTAATCAATATGAATAAAAATAGAAACCCCAAAAGGAAAACAATCAATTTATCAATATGCAAAGGTGTTTGTGAATCGCCCGAAACATGACAGAACTACATTTTCTAGCGGACACATTCGACAGGGATGATGGAGAGGTGGAGTCAGCAATAAGACCAATGAAGAATGAGAAGGCAGCTGGAGTAGACATTATCCCAGCTGAACTTATCAAGAACGGTGGGGAATCAGGGATAGAGCTACTAACAAAAATATAAAACAGGATCTGGCAGACAGGCGAATGGCCAACACAGTGGACCCAGCCACTGATTTTAACACTACCCAAAAGAGGCAATCTCCAGCTTTGCCAAAAGTACAGAACTATCAGTTTGTCCAGCTATGCTAGTAAAGGTGATGCTGAAGATCATCTTGAACAGACTGAACCCACAAGCAGAAGAAATACTCGCTGAAGAATAGGCAGGGTTCCGGAGTGGAACAAATATTCAATCTTAGGGTTCTTTGTGAAAAGTACTCACAACATAAACAAGACATATATTATGTGTTCATAGATTTATTTCAAAAAGGCTTTCGACAGAGTGTGACATGAGGCATTTTGGGCCACAATGAAGAAGTACAACATGGGTCAAATGTTGACCAATACCATCAAGCAGCTGTACACCAAGACTATCAATGCATTAATTAATTGCTCAAGGTTCTGTGGGGGATTGGTTTAAGAAAACAGTTGCAGTACGGCAAGTCTGTCTCCTGCCACCCACACTTTTCACGTAGAGCGCATCATGAGTAAGGCCCTGCAAAACCACTGTGGAAAAGTCAGCATTGGAAGGAGTAACATTACCAGTCTTCGCTTTGCAGACGATATTGATGGGTTGGCAGGCAGTGAAGATGAGCTTGCCAACTTAGTGAAGAACCTGGATGAAACATTTTCCAGATTTGACATGAAAATAAGCACCGAGAAGACAAAGCTGATGACAAATAGTGGCATAAAAATCTCAACCAAGATTAATGTCAGAGGACAGGAACTGGAAACAGTTGGTCCATTCAAATATCTTGGTTCCATAATCACCGAAGAGGGATAAATGTCAGACATTTTGTCACGAGTAGCAAAAACAACGGCAGATATGTCAAAGCTAAGACCCATCTGGAGAAACAAGAATATCTGTCTGAAAACTAAAGTCAGACTATTGAGAGCACTAATCGTCTGTCTTTCTGTATTTATGTGAAGCCTGGACCCTGACAGCAGAATCACAGCGACGAATCCAGGCACTTGAAATAAAATGAATGACACAGAACCATCCTCAGCATCTCTGACATGAACCACATCACAAATGATGAAATCCGTAACACAATGAGGCACAGAAGGCACAGAAGAGGTCATTATGAAGACCTCCTCACCATTGTCATCAAAAAGAGAAATCTGAAATTGTATGGCCATGTCACTAGAGCCAACAGTCTATCCACAACAGAACTGCATGGAAGAATCCAACGTGGCAGAAGGATGGACAACATAGATAAAAGTGGACTGACAATATCCAAAAATGGACGAGGAAACGTTATGTGGAGACTAAGGCATTGGCACATGATCGAGACAAGTGGAGGAAACTGGTCAGATGTTCAGCAGGACAGTGCCTCAACGACCACACTAGGTCAAGAGACTGATGATGATGATGAAATAAATTATATGTATAGTATGCACACTCTGTCAATGATATTCCACTCATTGCATACATTTTTAATTTTAAAAAATCTGAATAACTCGGTATATCATTGTTACATACCTACATACATACATACTCACCTATATATATATATATATATATATATATATATATATATATATATATATATATATATATATATATATATATATATATATATATATATATATATATATATATATATATATATATATATAGGTGAGTGTGTGCATATGTGCTTGTGTGTCCTTATGAGTCAATAATAACACTGTCAGTGATGCAAGCATTATTTATAACTTCAGACCCAGACAGTTTTATATGTCAAAGCGTTTCTTAAAAATACCTAAACAAGTTCCAGGTATGAAAACTTTCGTAAAAAGTTATTAATACTGGAATGTCGCACTGGTTTACACGGCTTTTGAAATGTATCCCGTAAATCAATGGGGGCGTGGGTATCTGCTGTCTGTCAAATGGTCATTTGCAGGTAACGTATCGCTATCAAAAGCCATAACTGATTAGTATTGTAGGGGCGTTTTAGAGTGACGTACAAAAGAAAACTCTATATATGTCTGAAGAACGCTGCAGTTTTTATAGATTCTTGTTTAAATACAGGAGTCTTTTTTACAATACCTACCGTTATATTCTTGTTTAAATACAGGAGTTTGTTTTACAATACCTAACGTTGACGAAATAGTTTCTCAAACATATTTGGGGATTTACATTTATTGTTGGAAGGAAAATATCAAATATAAGTTAAAACAAACTGTCTTGAAGAAGAAGTGTGATATTTTAGAAAACATGGGGAAGAAGCGACCTGACGAAAATGAAACAAGTTTTCGAGGTAAGAGAGCGCGTAATTCAAATGCAACATATTTATCTCTGAAAAATGAAAATACTGAATGCATAGAACCTCCTCATGAGAATATAAATGTTGATGGTATAATATGTAAAAATGATGGTATTGTTCATGATGAGGAGATTGATTCTACAAAACACAGTGTTAGAAAGAAAAGGCATGCAAAAGATACCAAAGTAAATGAAACGAATTGTAGAGATGAGGTTGAAAATACTAATGAGATAAATACAAATGTAACTAGTACAGATGAGGTTGAAACTACTGCTGAGAAAACTATTCATGCAACAACTAGTAGAGATGAGGCTGAAAATGCTGATGAGATAAAAACTCATGTAACAACTAGTACAGATGAGGTTGAACATACTGATGAGATAAAAACTCATGTAACAACTAGTACAGATGAGGTTGAAAATACTGCTGAGAAAACTATTCATGCAACAACTAGTAGAGATGAGGTTAAAAATACTGATGAGATAAAAACTCATGTAACAACTAGTAGAGATGAGACTGAAAATACTGATGAGATAAATACAAATGAAACAACTAGTAGAGATGAGGTTGAAAATGCTGATGAGACAAAAACTCATGTAATAACTAGTACAGATGAGGTTGAACATACTGATGAGATAAAAACTCATGTAACAACTAGTACAGATGAGGTTGAAAATACTGCTGAGAAAACTATTCATGCAACAACTAGTAGAGATGAGGTTAAAAATACTGATGAGATAAAAACTCATGTAACAACTAGTAGAGATGAGACTGAAAATACTGATGAGATAAATACAAATGAAACAACTAGTAGAGATGAGGTTGAAAATGCTGATGAGATAAAAACTCATGTAACAACTAGTGCAGATGAGGTTGAACATACTGATGAGATAAAAACTCATGTAACAACTAGTACAGATGAGGTTGAAAATACTGCTGAGAAAACTATTCATGCAAGAACTAGTAGAGATGAGGTTGAAAATACTGATGAGATAAATACAAATGTAACAACTAGTAGAGATGAGACTGAAAATACTGATGAGATAAATACAAATGAAACAACTAGTAGAGATGAGGTTGAAAATGCTGATGAGATAAAAACTTATGTAACAACTAGTACAGCTGAGGTTGAACATACTGATGAGATAAAAACTCATGTAACAACTAGTACAGATGAGGTTGAAAATACTGCTGAGAAAACTATTCATGCAACAACTAGTAGAGATGAGGTTAAAAATACTGATGAGATAACAACTCATGTAACAACTAGTACAGATGAGGTTGAAAATACTGTTGAGAAAACTATTCATGCAACAACTAGTAGTGATGAGGTTGAAAATACTGATGAGATAAAAACTCATGTAAAAACTAGTAGAGATGAGATTGAAAATACTGATGAGATAAATACAAATGTAACACCTAGTACAGATGAGGTTGAAAATACTGCTGAGAAAACTATTCATGCAACAACTAGTAGAGATGAGGTTGAAAATACTGATGAGATAAATACAAATGTAACAACTAGTAGAGATGAGACTGAAAATACTGATAAGATAAATACAAATGAAACAACTAGTAGAGATGAGGTTGAAAATGCTGATGAGATAAAAACTCATGTAACAACTAGTACAGATGAGGTTGAACATACTGATGTGATAAAAACTCATGTAACAACTAGTACAGATGAGGTTGAAAATACTGCTGAGAAAACTATTCATGCAACAACTAGTAGAGATGAGGTTGAAAATACTGATGAGATAAATACAAATGTAACAACTAGTAGAGATGAGACTGAAAATACTGATGAGATAAATACAAATGAAACAACTAGTAGAGATGAGGTTGAAAATGCTGATGAGATAAAAACTTATGTAACAACTAGTACAGATGAGGTTGAACATACTGATGAGATAAAAACTCATGTAACAACTAGTACAGATGAGGTTGAAAATACTGCTGAGAAAACTATTCATGCAACAACTAGTAGAGATGAGGTTAAAAATACTGATGAGATAAAAACTCATGTAACAACTAGTACAGATGAGTTTGAAAATACTGTTGAGAAAACTATTCATGCAACAACTAGTAGAGATGAGGTTGAAAATACTGATGAGATAAGAACTCATGTAAAAACTAGTAGAGATGAGATTGAAAATACTGATGAGATAAATACAAATGTAACACCTAGTACAGATGAGGTTGAAAATACTGCTGAGAGAACTATTCATGCAACAACTAGTAGAGATGAGGTTGAAAATACTGATGAGATAAAAACTCATGTAAAAACTAGTAGAGATGAGATTGAAAATACTGATGAGATAAATACAAATGTAACACCTAGTACAGATGAGGTTGAAAATACTGCTGAGAAAACTATTCATGCAACAACTAGTAGAGATGAGGTTGAAAATACTGATGAGATAAATACAAATGTAACAACTAGTAGAGATGAGACTGAAAATACTGATGAGATAAATACAAATGTAACAACTAGTAGAGATGAGGTTGAAAATACTGATGAGAAAAATATTCAGGCAACAACTAGAGATGAATATAGAAATGTTGATGACATAAAAACCAATGTAACTACTAGCAGACGTTTTAATAAAAATATTTATGACATGGGAACTGAAGTAACTAATTACAGAGATGGTATTAAATATACTGATTGGATGGAAACTCATTCAAAATCTAGTCAGAATTGCACTGAATATACTGATGGCATGGAAACGCATTTAACTGGTACTGATCGTGCTCACCATGACTCAGAAACAATTATTGATGTTGATGAACATACTGAATGCATGGAAACTCATTCAAAATCTAGCGGTGATGGCACGGACACCCATAAGAGTATAAATGTTGATGATATAACACGTACAAATAGTGATATCGTTCATGGTGAGGACATTGGTTCTACAAAACACAGTGTTACAAAGAAAGCACATCCAAAACATACCAAACTTAATGAAACGAATTGTAGAGATAGCGCATGCAAAGGTAAAACAAAAGACTTATTAGAAAAAAGTGGTATTACTGAGACGCAAGGCATAAAATTAGTGAAGTTTTATCGGAACAATCAATATTGTCTTCAAGATCTAAATATCTCAGAGGAATGTATATCTGTGACACTTGTTAAAAGACACGTCAAATTATTTTATCAGCCTAATGATAATAATGCAGACAATTATCTGTCCCCATCCTTGGAGCAACAAAATTTTGACAGAGACGATATTAAAAAGGCACGAAAGCTTTATTCCATCCCAACACGAGATATGAATATCAAATCGATTGTAATTGAGATTGACAAGATAAAGGCAGGCTACTTTCAAGGCAATGTTTACATTGAGCTACATCTTAGGTTTGAATTATTTAAACATATTAAGGGATCAGAGAGGTTGCAAGTGATACGTCTTTATGAGGGGAAACTTAATGAAAACAAGATATTTGTTCTAAAACTTAATGATAAAATTGCACATTTGGAATTCATTCATTTATTTGGTACTCTTGGGGTTACTGGGAAACCAGAAGAGAATAATAAATTAGAAAAAAATTGTATATTCCTGAGATATGGACAATATATATACAAAAAGAAACTTTACGACTTTTACATAAACTTTTATGCCGTTATAGGGCAGAGGTGGCTCTGGTACAATGGTAATAACAATCCCCAAAATCCATCTGACGGAGATATTGTAAACTACACAACTCCCAAAGGTTCTGATGGTTGTAAGGGATTAATTGATTACGCAAGCAAAGACTTTTTAAAACTTTGTTTATATTATTTTGCCGGTAAACATGACCTAATTCAACAACATACAACAAACAACTCTGATGAAAATACAGTCGCAGAGGGAACACTTACTTTAGCAATGATGACGTCCGAATCCATCCGAAATCTTAATACTGTTATAATAAACGGTATTATTATTAAACTAAATCAGACATCCGATATAGCACCTGCCGTATATTTACGGCAACATCCGATGCTGTTCGCAGGGACATGGCCAAATAGAAACAAAACAGGGTTTAATTTCAAGCCTATACTGAAAACTTGGAATCTAGAAAAAGATTGGTTAAATCAATATCAAAATAATGTGAAAGATTCTTCCGAAGATATTTTAACATGGATATTCGAATAATCTTATTGAATATATGCGTCGTATAACTTGAAGAAAGTTATGAACCCTATTTTGAAAGAAAAAAAACCCACTCTAGTAAAATAGTTAAAGCGTCATTTAACAGGTTTTCTTTACCTCCAGGGTTCCGGGGTCGTCGTCCAATAATTTCGAAATGTAAACATAAGATTTGATCAAATGTGTGATTAAAGAAAATAATGAATGTCTAAATATATGTAGAGTTATCAATTCCACCAATATTTAAGTATGTTCTACGGTTATTCGTTGATTAAAAGCTAATTAATTAATTTGGTATTTTTTGCATGTCTATTATTAGGTATTTGAACCCTAATAACATTTCGTACTCTTTAATAATAATAATAATAATAATAATAATAATAATAATAATAACAATAATATTTTAACGTGATTGGTATTTAGCAATATCTTATATTTCATCCTATCTGGCAAATGCATTATATAAATAATAAAAAGCTATTAAAGTTCGTTAAAGGTCATAATCAGTTTTAATCTCAGAATCCTTTCCATCTTCTTATTAAAGATTTTGGTAACAATGCTTTTATGAACAAAGAATAAAGAAATATTTTATAAAACGTTGCATGTTGCAAATAAATAAATATATAAATAAAACATTAAGTGTTCTGTTTTAATTTTTTCATCTGTCTTAGAATAAGCTCTTTTACTTTGTAATCGAGACAAACAATTATGTTCATTGTATTGTGGATAAATCTTTAGGTCAACCAACCAAACTTCAAACGATTTTTTACATTTTTGGAAAAATAAAAATGGTCGCCGGTTTCCCTTTGTTTTCTAAAATATCACACTCAATCTCTTTGTATTCCTCTTTCTGTCTCTTAAATATTGAAATTTGTAATAAGAGGTAGGTTGAAACTGGATTGAGGCATTTTCCTTCTCAAAATCTCTTTTCATTAGGACAGCACTACAAATTGTTACCTTTGCAAATGCTACAGGATTATGAAATTGTATTTTGAAGCTTACAGTGAAACTGTCTTTTATTAATCCCATCCATTTCGGTATGGTCTTTTTTCACCAAGGGATTAGCTGAGGACGAAAGAAAGAATTTTAAAATGTACAAATAGCGCACTTTTTAATTTCATACATTGCTATACAGAAGTATGTCGTGCTCGTCTACATTCAGGAATGAATAATATGGATATTGAAAAACGAATTGACTCTGAGGTGGGTTGACGCAGAATAACCAAAGATGATTTGGGGCTTTACTCGTACCCAAAGACTTTCTTAGTCGACAAAGCACGTCAGATATGTTGACAAACAAGGATAGATTCAATTCTTTTTTCGTGGTTATATAACTAATACTGGAATGGAATAGAAGAATATTTGAAACTGGCTACTTTTAAAATTGATCCAACGTATATTAGAACTTCGCGATGTTTGCTTCATTGAAGCCACGAAAAATTAAGCGAAGTGGTAAAATTGCTGGAAAGGAATTTATAAAAAGAGGAAAGGGTCTGAGACTTCCAGGGACATCCGACTGGTACGAAAGAGGTCTGAGACTACCAGGGACGATTTAAAGATACATGAAGATACAAAGCGTAATAGAGTTTGCTATAGCTTCTAAAGGTGCTCACATCTGGGATCCTCTTTTAAGAAAGGTGGATATATCAACGAGCTGACTAAGAAAGTATTTCACGAGTGTTTGCGTCATAAACAATATCTTCATAACATGATAGCATCATTGATCATTCTAATACCATACCGAAACGTATCACCTTGGAATATGGTGTTAAGAGAACAAATGGAGACAAACTTACTAAATTGTTATAATATGAAGTCTGTGCAAAATACCGTTTTCGAATAAACATCTAATATTCATTAAGGGTCCAAATCCTTGAAAGAAGACTTGATAAGTGTACAAACGACACCACCAGGACAGACACCTAAGGTAACAACAGCTGTTTATTTGCGCAAGGACTTAATGTGAGGTGGATGGAAAGATAAAAAGATGTATACGAGTTAAACACACTTAGATGTATTCAAATAGATGTGGAGGTATACCTGAGCATTAAAAGAAGAGTGACTGCAATCAAACTCCATCCACAACATGAAGACTCGTTTCAACCATGAGCAGAGATAAGTGATTGAGAGCTGGCAAAGATAACAATATAGTCTTAACATCTTAATGAAAAGAGACTTCATATAAAAAGAATGACATGTTTCAAAAAGTGATCTTCACAATTGATTCTAATACATTAAGTGACGAGTTTTGAAGGACTTTTGAAATTGCAATCACTACATCCAAAAGTATTTAAAAATAAATTTCGGTTTAGTATTACAAAACTATTATATGGAGTGAAGTTACTAACGAAGAGTAAACATTGGGAGACAGAACGAGGAATATGAAGAGTGGGGGGTGGGGGGGTGGCTCTTTGTGAGGAGGCCTCCACGTGGCAAGAGCTGGGCAACAGTATCATAACTTCTTGGTCTGTGCTTTGGCCGAGACTTGATGCTGGCTAACATCCTTACCTTTTCGTGACTCAGAAAATCTTTCCAGAGGCAGTATGATTTTGATTGCTGCTTATTATCCGACACGTGAAAACAATAATATATAATATATTAAATATAACTAAATAATTGTCATAACACCTTCAGGTTTTCTTAAGTTTAACCATCGACTATATGAAATCGATTAAAACTCTACCATATATGTTTGATGTTGTGCATGACTGATATATTATACTTTGACAGATGAGTCTACCAATCTTCGATTCTGGCCTGTTCTGTAATCTTACTTGAATCTGATAATTTTTTCAATGCCACTAAACATTCTTCTTCAGTTTGATTACGTATGACTTTTCTGCGTGAACCTGTCTACTTTCTTACATAAATTGTATATGTGAAAGTTTCATCTGAAAGATATTCCGAATTAAGTTTTTTCCTGAGTTCTCGACGACTTGTAGACACAAAAAGACGTAGAAGGTCTCAATCATCAAATTGTTTGATAAACATACGTTTCACCGAGCTCTTATGCACTGCATTAAAATTGTTTGCAAGAGACGCGATTATGTCCCATATTCTAAACTATATCAACCTGTAATAAAGAGAGATGCATTAGTACGTGAATGAAATAATTATGCAGAATTGCACCTACATTATCATTATCAGTGAGAGTTTAGTTCCCACGCACCATCGATTTAACCTGTCGCATATCGGACCTTATAATCAATAGAAAGATGTAAGAAAAAATATCACTGGGACTCTGAAGAATTACCAATAGCAAAAGGTACTAAACTGCAAGAAATAATAATTATCACTTTATTTCCCAAGAATACAAGCAATTCAAACGAAAACGTTTCTCTGTTTTCACCGTTATAATTCTCAAGGCATGTGCTATGAATGAACCAGCTGAACTTTCGGAAGAACGCTATGTTTTTCACTGCCACATTACCCTAAAAATTAAGTAATTACAACCATACCTTAACTTTCATAAGAAACTAACATCATGGACTTTGACCACCAAACATATCAATGTTAATTTATATACATGCAACATTAACTGTCCTGTATCTAAATAAACAGATAAAACATTCAATGAAAAATATCTGTCATCGCTGCCTTCATGTACCACCTGTGATTATTTCGATAACATTTAGTGCGAGTCTGCACAAAGCAAAGAACACTTGAACAGAAGCTCAAATGAAAATGCATAATCGGATTAACATTCAAGTCACATTACATGTAGCTTACAATGTACGGAATAGAGACATTGTTTTATTGATGGAATTTCATTCAATAGGCAGACTTTAGTTTGGAAAAATAATTGTTGAAATCAGCAAATGACACATTGGTGTGGTCTTGTAATAACATACACACGTAGATCCAGCAAATGTTCATATAGCTCTCTACACACAGAAACAGTGATTCATGCATATATACTAATATATACTTAGTATAGTGAGGCTGTAGAGCCTGAATTGGAAAATACATTACAGACCCACTCACCCTGGGGCTGTCTAACCTCAATTGGAAAATAGGAAAATACATTACAGACCCACCCACCCTGGGGTTGTATAGCCTCAATTGGAAAATACAATACAGACCCACCCACCCTGGGGCTGTCCAGCCTGAAGACTTTGAAATCTTCTGTCCATTATTTTATTTTTACCTACATATATACAGTAACAACTGCGATTAACGTGTTATTATATAGATAGATATATGAATAAGCGAGGGCTTGTCGCTCTATTTGTACAATGTCATTTCAATGTATTTCATTACAGGTAATAGGTTAATTGTCAATTCTAGTACGGGGATAAAAATTATAACAAAACATCAAACGAACGAAAAGAAAAACAGATGAGTGAGTTTTAAAGAAAGCTTTTGAAGGTAGAAATACAGAAAAGGTATATAATTTAAAAAATGTTTGGATTCCACTACAAGAGACGATGATGAAAACTCTTGCTTGGCAAGCAGACACACTCAAAGAAAGACAGAAGAATAAATGTGTGTGTGTGTTCATATATAGGTGTATTGGATTTGTCTGTGTGCACAAAAATATATTCGAATTATATATTTAAATGTCATTGATTTTAAAAAATGGACATGTTTTATAAAATTTACTATTTAATAATAATAATAATAATAATAATAATAATAATAAGAATATAATAATAATAATAATAATAATAATAATGATAATGAATGTGAACATAATTATGTATATAATAGCTATCGTAAGTAACTGATGCTTAGTTATAAGTCTGTAATTGACGCTATCACAATATTTTCATATTTAAGTATATCAAAAAGAGAGGGTCCTTTTATTCAACGAACGAATGCATAATATCAAATAGTTATAGCTCGGTACATTTTGCAGCGCAGATACCGACACATTACAAAACAATACAATACAATACAATACAAAGTCATATCATATATCAAATAACATCACATCACATCATAAATATATAATATAATATATAAATATAATGCATCTTGTGAGAGTTATGTTAACAGCTCTAAAGTTCATTATTCTGTTGGTTGTTTTATTTCTATTAATGATTCAGCTTTCCGATTCCGAGAAGACTGTAATAGCTTTTAATATTGATGATCTCATCTATTTTCGGAAAATACAATTCTACGTGCCCCTTGGACACCCTGTTCTACTTAGTTCGTTTTAAACTTCCTCCTTTACTTCCTAGTGTCAGTACATGACACAAAATTGTAATCTCATATTTGTTTACAGTTTACACTGAACCCATATTCAATCACTGACGTATATTATGTTCCTTGAACAAAAATATACTTTATTTTGTAATTCAGCAGTGTGAATATGTATAACTCAAGTTGGTAATCCAGCTCCCATAGTAAACTTATGTAAATATAATGATTTTAAAAATTCAATAACTTTAAATCAGATAGATAGATAGATAGATAGATAGATAGATAGATAGATAGATAGATAGATAGATATAAGTTGTATAGTGGGGATATATAGCCTGAGTTGAAAAACACATTACTGACCACTACCTCCAGGCCATTAAAGTCTGAATGTTTTGAAAATCACCCTAAAGTTGTATAGCCTGTATAGCCACAAATAACATGGGGACTATTGGGGCTGTATCGCCTCAAGGGAAAGTAAGTGATTCCATAAGGACAATAGGAATGGAAAAGGTGAGGTGACGTCACAGTACTGAAAATTGGTGACAATGTTGCAACAATGGGAGGAACACATGTGCACTGGGTTGACCTCAGTGGGGAGTAGAGATATGCTCCCAATATGTATTGAGTGATAGAACACATACATAAAACACATACATACATACAATATTATACAGGGAAAAACATTTTATATTAGTTTGTGGGTTGTGGCAAAGAGAGCAAATCTTTTCGAGACGAATGAGTGTCCCTGAAAATGGCCTTTAAGTTTTTCTTCTTCTTCTTCTTCTTCTTATTTTTCTTCTTCTTCTTCTTCTTCTTCTTCTTCTTCTTCTTCTTCTTCTTCTTCTTCTTCATTTGTTCCTCTGGAATCCAGTCTTGATGCCCCGTCGCTCTACACTGTTCCTGAACCTTTATCCAGTTGTTCACTCTTTTAAGGTCTTCTTTTCTCGTTATGTTTTCTGGTTCCTTTTTTCTTTAGTCCAGGTATATTTAATTATTTTTCTTCTTCTAGTACATTATTCATATTGTCTTTGGCCTTCATTAGTTGGTACAGCCCTCACGTGACAAATAACCACTCTGTGAAATGGAATATGTTTTCAAAAAATAAAACTCACCTGACTTGGAATCACATTGTCAAGCGCTTCTTTCAAGTTTCCCAATCTTTCTTTACATATTTTGGTGTAACAAAACCTCAACGTTTCTACTTCTTCATGTATCATACCTTCTACCAAATCCCTTTCTATGTTCAGGTTGGTCACCTGACTTGTCACAAAGTCTTTGGTATCTGGATATCTCCAATCATGTTCTAGACTTTCCACCGTATATGATATATCGATCATCCAAAAAACAAGTGTGTCTGAGTTCGTTAAATAACTCGATAGCCATCTTGATATATTCAGTTGAAGATGATTTAAAATATAGACGCTTTCGGCCATAAGTGCATCTGCGTTTAGCTTGCAAAAGCGTCAATATTGTAAAGGAAAACGACCATTTACACTCATGTCACATTATTTATACTATCCAACCAGAAAGGAGGGAAAACAAACCACAGAATATAATATCAAACCACCAAATCTACTATCGTAGCAGACAGGTAGGAAAATAAACCACAATATATATCCAAAACAACAATATTTTCAATCAAAAGAACCACCAGATACAAAATCACAAACATACTATCCAGCAGCAGAGAAGGCGAATCCGACAACTTTATAGAAGCAGTAGTATGGGGGGGGGGGTGAAGCGGGCAATTTTTACTAGTTTCAATTCGGTAAACTAAGGCTTCCTCGAAATTGCTAGCTATTTCATCGTAAAAAATGTGTCCATGGGCATAAAAGGGACGCCATGGTTGTTGTCGCACCACCCCCACCCCCACTACTAACTGGTAAAATCGAATTGTTTTAGGATTTCACAAACAGACTAATTTGTAAAACTTCACCTCGTAGATCAATCAGATTATTGGATTGGTCATTGAGTTTAAAATAAATTGTCGTTAACGAATTATTATGACATCGCATATAGACTGGATAAGTTGGGTCCTCAATTATTAGAAACCCTGGAGGAGCTGTTGGTGCAAATGAATATAAAATATATCACTGCTGAGCTTGATTTGATCGTTCAAGATTTATTTGATAGCTTCCTTCGATAACATCACATACTAAATTCAATGCAATCACTGAGGATATATTGACGTTGAGCGGACCGATATGCCTACCGCCTCGGTCTGGGTCGTTATTATATGTCAAGAATGTTGGACCCTTGTGTTGTTGTCTCCATGTTGTGAGTATCGCAGTAAACTTCTCATTGATAAAATCATTAATGGATTTTTTAGTTCGTTTGCGTTATACCCAACAAACTTGAAATTCGGTAGATCGGCTTCTGTTATATTGTAACCGGTTAGAAATTTTCGTTTAGAGTGATTAATATTGACATCGTGTTGATCAATTATTACTTGAATTACTCGCTGGTTGATATATTCCATGTCTGATACAAGTTGACTTAATATTTCAATTCGTTTAATGATTTCACTTCTATTAGACTCATTGAAAGCTTGTTGTAGACGTTAACTGTGTTTTTGATTGATCTCTCTAAATTACTCAATTATTCTGTTATAATATATATTTATATATGTAATTGATTATGGAGTCTGTCCATCCTTAAATCGCCAAAAGGCAGAATACGATCAATATAATCAAAATAACTACCCGGCAGTGATGATTTTTTTTATATCGAGTAGATGTTCTTGATATGATGTGGTAATTTCATGGTATGATTGTTTATCAGTCACATAATCAGATTTTTGTGGTTCAGGTGGAGGTGGGATTTCAGGCCATCCTAGTATTGTTCTTATAGAACTCTGATAGATATCTACAGAATACCCGGGTGAGTTTATCTCAATAGCAGACGATAGCGTCGGCTCATGAACTGCTATAGCGATTTGTGATTTTTTTCCAGTAATGGGTTTTATTCTACGCTGTAATTCACTATTCATTTGTTGAATTTGGTATGATCCAGATCGCAACGAAACAACGTTCCAGTCTGGAGTCCCGTCTTTGCAATTCTTATTCGCAAACACCAAGGAATTATTCGGTTGTTGACCACCAAATGCTACCGACCTAATGTTAGGCCAACTGTGATAAACTCGTAGTTTTGCTAACGCTATCTCCTTCTCGGGAATCGGAGTAGGGACATTTATACTGAATTCAGGATTCGTCGATGTTATTGAGATCATGCTTGTTTTCACCGGGGTTGTGTTCTCCGCTATTCGTTGAAGTAGTTCTTGCGGTGTTGGCATTGTTATTATACTCTTGTTGTCGCTCTTATTTTTACATCGCGGAATCATAAACACGTACTATCTCTGAGAACTCATTATCTGATATTAAAGTGTATTCGATTGACGATGATATCATTGAAGATAATTGGGAGTATTGACACAATATGGACACAATATGGAATTTAATTATGTAATCTTGCAGTTTACCCTGGCTGCATGATGATATTTTTTTGTTATCATTGAAACAATCCCCGCGATTGTTGTCGCCGTGAATATACAAATTGGAACAGCTATCGGAGCAAACATTATCACCGAGGAGAGTATTATACCAGCTCCGATGATTACACCACCCACCGAGTACACGGTAACATCAACTGCGGTGATTCTTCGTCGGTATTTTTTTTTTTTGTTTGGTACTACTCAGTGTGCATTTTGAGTTTAGTTTGAAATTCTCTGACCTTATCATAGCGATATTTCAATTAAGTTATTTACTTAAATCCACTACGAATTCTACATACCATGTTACTGAAACCCTAGCTAGATTATTATCAGTGGATGTTATTGCAAATTGTTCAGTTGTTCCTTTGTCGATGATCGTTGATATCATATTGTTGACACCAGGTGAACTCGTTGATCAAATATTAAATTGAGTCGGCGTTACTAGTGCTAATCGATAAATACCCTTGACGGTCGCGGTGATATCTAATTTGTTGTTTGTAGGCGTCCACGCAAATGATCCCCATTGAATCACGTACATGTTATTTATGATATTTTTTGTTCGTGAGGAATTTTTATTTTTTCAAGTTTTTCTATCATTCTCGGTAGATCATCCCTGATGACATCGTTTGTCGTTTTAATATCATCTCGAACAACTTATATTCGCCGAATAATCGCTGTTATTTCATCGAGTTTTGTGATAATATCATCGAGATCTATTTTAATATCATCGGGTTTAGCATTTTGTTTACCCAAAAATTTATCAATGGAGTCATTGGTCCTGTTAAAGATTTTACGTAACGTACCAAATTGCGATACATGAGTGTCATACTCCAATCGCAATTTTATCAAATTATCCATGGAAGTTTTTATCTCCGTGAGTTTGGGTGTGGTCACAGGTGCATTTCCTAGGAAATATAATAACGGCTTGTCAATATTGTCAATTATACTTCTTAGTAATTCAGAAAACTGATCGAATTTAGTCATATGATCGTCATATTCATCGCGTTGATTTTTTAATGGTTCTAAATTATTAATTCTATCCACAATAGTTGAAATGAAGACGCCCGGTTTAAGTTTACCCCGATCGGAGAACAACGCTATAATATCTTCTACTACGTTGCGATGTTTAACTAAAATATCATCCAGGGAAATATTACTCGTTTTCAATTTACTCTGACGATCTTGAAAAACAACTATTTCATTGGGATCAACACTTGCTAAGTTCAACATCTCAGCTATTTCATCTTCGATTATTTTTTTTACATCACCGGTTGCAGATATTCCCGCAGTGCCATCGGCACCGGGTTTCTTCAACATTGAGATAGATCGTCTCTAAATATCAATCGTGATATTTTATATACTTTCTCTCTAATATCTTCGATTTCCAGCGATTACTAGTATATTCATTCACGACTCGATGAGTGGTTTTCCCGATGATGAAATAACGTCAAGGACATTTAATACTTCTATGCCACATATTGGTGGGACGGTTATTTCATGTGTTGGTAGCGTAGAATATTAACTAGGAGTGTTTAAGTGGTTTATATAACACGTAAATTATCTAGGCGGTGCTAACCCATACCAATCGAAATAAACGATTACACGCGGATCAATCGCGTATGCAACCCAGTGAGTTCCAGGTCCGATGCTGTTATCAAGATTAATGATACCGGTTTCAACGCTGTTTGGTTGTGCCGGCAACTGATCTCTCATAAAGACACCTCTGAAGTTTTTAATTGTTAGTTTTTAAGCAGCATCGAGTAAATCAAAATTTGACATCGGCGTTATTAAATTGTTCCAGGTATTCTCAGGCCTTTTCCGCTGTACCATGAGTACGGGGTTCCTGGTAGTCATAGACCCTTTCCCTTTTTTATATCCTTTTCCGGTTGCTTTCTTTAGTGTCGTCCCTGCCGCGGTACCAACAGCCCCTATCGCCGCCGCCTTAGGCACCAACGCAGCTAACAACGGGAATATACCACCTGATTATATCATGTTTTTGATCGCAGCTGCAGAGAATGTAACCTGGATACCATTTTTTATCTTTGAAAGCATCATTGAAGTGTTTTATCTGACGAGTTTTCAGCGACAATTTATTCTCACCACCACACATCTGATTGTGTTTCAGCATTATCGTGGTTCCACATTTTTTAGCAAAGTCTGATTGCAATTTCTTGAGTTGACTAGGGGTCAATGTAACACTAACATGACTGTATGACATTATACAATAACAGATTGATCTAATTGCTAGATAGGAAAAATCCGAAGGATTTTCAATTACATATTTTCCACTGGTGCATCGACTATTCTCATTCGTCCACCAACCCCTTCGAGTAGCATTGATTTGTCGCTAAGAATGACAGCAACTGCTTTATAACCACCAGCAGGAGGAGCGTTTACACGAGCTCTAAAGTGTATGTCAACGACAGATTGTCTGGTTAAGTCAAGATAATCCAGCGAAAAGTAATAGATCGGATATAGCTTTGTAAAATCCAACTGTGATATTTGCAGACCAGTATCGATATTTTGATCACGTCCCATATATGATAACAGACGATGATACACGCGTGCTATTTGGTTGGTATTATAATCAAGTATTATATCCTCGGATGGTTCCTGTTGTCCGTTTATTCTCAGCGAGACTTCATTAACGCCTAATTGAACAAATATCATATGGCTGTGTTGTTGAGAGTTCAGTCGCGTTCTATCCTGTAGCGCAATAAATATATGACGTGGAGCTGAAACACCTTGTTTTGATGCCAGGTGCCATGTAAATGTACCATTAATATTAGAATCCATAGTATATGTGATAACTGATAACCAACTTAACAATGATTTTCCTCCATGATCCATAAATGATAGTAATCGCTCTTCTGTTGTGATTGATGGAGTCATTACTGGCATCCATAGTGATAGTTTTGTTATAATTACTTTACCATCGGGAACACCAGCACCACGCCAGATTGCATCATTATCACTATCCTTTCGAACGAGTGCTACTGTCTGCTTCGCTCCATAGATAACTTTTCGGACATTCCTACAGAATCCGAAAATATGATGCAGTGGAATCGCACATGAAAATTATCGACGAGGCCCCTTCAATGTTGCTACGCGTGTTGCAAATCCTAGGTTGTAGTTATGATTAACGCTTCTTATAACATCAAACTCTTGATCTGCGGTATCTCTTGGTGTCCGTAATTTAATATACTGGATGTGTTCAGCGTTATCAGTAATATCCTCACGCATAATTTTGAATGTGAACCGTACTTGAGATGCCTCATTCCTAAGTGGATAGTAGATGTTGTGGTTTTTGATAGTATTTATGAGTTTTCTCTCCTTGCCGTGTGTGGATATTATAGTTGTTAATTTTGTCTCCTTCCCTGTGTAGATAGTAGATATTATTTTTTTAATAGTATATCGCTGGTTCCTATTTGAGGTAACACTTCAACTCTTGTGTGAGGCTCTACTGCAATTAAGTGCCTTTTACATTCTCAATGAAATCGTTTCTTCTTATTTAAAAATTTCATTTCCCTTGAAATCACACCCAGCAAGTAACCTGTATATAGGGTGAGTGTCTTAGAGTATTCATTCAACTTTCAAACGATCAAGAAGATGTAAGAGTCAGCACAGATCGACCTGTTGGTCAAAGAAAGTGGTAAAAAAAACTTACCCGTTGGGTCGTTGATTTGACGAGAGTCATACCAACGTGTATAAGAACTGATGAAGTTTGCTCTATCTGCAAAGTAAATGGGTATTATTCCATTTAAATTCTAACTAAACAATGATCTGGAGGGACAGTTAGAGGTGTCTCTTTCTTAAACGAAGCAGGTATACTGGAGAATAGTACCCATTTACCATGCATATAGAGCAAACTGCATCAGCTCTTATACACGTTGGACGTTAGAATACGCAATGACAATCCACTCCACTCAGGGTTTAACTATTTCTGATACTATTTCTGTTTAGATTAATGATGATCGTAATGAGTTCTCAAAGTTAGTCTATCTCGCAGTATCACGAGTTAGAAAAATAACTCAGCTGCGGAGGGTTATTGTAAGATGTACTCACAATAACAACAAAATTCTTAACGATGAAGAAGGTAGGAAGAAAAGGAACTGGTTATAAACAAAGTGACACATACAAATCGCAATTTTGATATTGATGCTAAATTTGTAATGGTGCTGAAACCAAAACATAATAATCATTGCGTGAGCTGTAACGCGATAATGTTATGGCAGTATTCGGATAAACATTCGAAAAAATTTACTGTGGACAGAAAAGATAAACGTCGCGGTCATACACAATAATATACCATGCTGACCTGTCTTGAATGTAATAAACCCAACGGCGCAAGTTACGTGTTTGCGGTGGTAATTGTGTATCCTCGAGTATTACTTGTCATTGTTCACGTGTAAATCCACGCTGAGGAATAACTGAATCTAATCTGTATATGCAGATCTACCCGTGGATGTAACTACAGTAGAAATTTTGTGTGATGTGATACTCCAGATAGGAACAGTCGCTTTTTTTTAAAACCCCTTTCAAGTTCACCTGGCTCATATAAAAGTACCTTACGGTGACTTTACCTAATACTGGTTGTTTCGAAAAATCATGTCGTTATACATTTATGTGTTTTTTGTGATCGCGTGTTTCATGCTGGTTGTTCATTATTTAAAGCATTTATCACACTTAGTAATCTTGCAACTCATTGTCGAGATCTTATACCTTTTTAATTATTTCCTTTGCATTCTGATATCCAAATAACTGCTCAGCAAGAGTTTGAATAAATCGCTCAACAGTTTCC
Organism: Unio pictorum; assembly: GCA_030141615.1. NCBI lineage: Eukaryota > Metazoa > Mollusca > Bivalvia > Unionida > Unionidae > Unio > Unio pictorum. Next base: position 3,094,325 of record JARLTB010000023.1, on the reverse strand, counting down.
TGATTACGGTGTATTGCAGTATGTGCTCGTCGTATTTTGATATGATGTTGCTTCCTCAGCGATAATACTACACCTTGAACTTCTTTGCCAGGATCAACCTGTAGTAGCTGTGGCCATCGCAAGAGTCCTCGTTGATCAATTCGTTCAAACGCAGAAACAACTACTGCCGGTCTCTTTGTTGATAACGGCTCTGCTTCTTTGTAATTAAAACATCAACTATGGTTAGCGCGTATTTGTATATTTAATGGCGTCTTTGTATTTTGGTAGTATCATGTGGTAAAAATAAATTATCAGCCTGATGAATTTCATTGGGAACACTGACATCAAAATGCGCATATTCGATTCTATGATTCAGTGGTAGATAAATTTGCAATTTTGCCTGTCGTGATACTACATATTAAGCAGCGGCACGGGTAACATTTGTTTCATCTGCCAGTCTACAAACCGCTGCTCTGCTTCCTCAATATCCTCTTGGACAATAATAAATGGATTCCATACTCTTAACTACCAGCCCCATATACTAGTTTACTTTTCATCGCAGATCTAACTAACCCGTTAGACAATATTTTTTTAATGTTGCTGCACTATCACATTCTCGTTTGTTTTTTAAAACTTGATTTGTCAGCGGAGGTAACTTTAATTTTTTGCACCACATTATTCACACCTACTACTAAGTGATTGTGTATTAATTTCATTCTGATATTCATTAATTCACCAGTGGAAGTCCGGTCCTTGCATTTAACACAATATACATTCATATTATTCATTATCTATCATGGATGTGTTTGATTTTTTGGCAAGAATAGTGCGAGAACTAATAAAACATCATGCAGCGCTGCCCAAAATCTATCCAGATGATTATCATATGTCCATCTAGAAGTGGTATGACCCACCTGTTACTTAATTTGATAATGAGGTGGTTGACATGGGATAAACTGTATTAGTTGTTCCGTCTGTAGACTATGATCAACGCTGCTATGATGTCGTTAACGATTTTAATGAAAACGCATCGAGGATAAATGAAGACCGGGATGATGTTATCGAGTTTATTACTGATATTGATGAAGCGCCATCTGTAGGAGACCTTGATATAATATTAATAAATTTAGTTGTGTATTACGATGTGATGCTAGATAAACAGTCCAATCCAACTAGAACATTTTCAGGTGATAGACATAAAAACACAGACGTGATTTACCTTACTCAGCGGTACACACAAATACATTAAGTGATCAGGGATAACTGAAATGTTTTAGCTGAATTTAAGAACTTGATACACACACACACACTGAGAAATATTCATTAGACCTGGTGCAGCTGAGATATGGACATACTTAAATTCAAAAACATTTTCTCACGTGCACAAACAACTAAACACGGATAATTAACAATAAATTGACATGATCCACGGTCGAGATATCGAGTCAGTCGTGATATAATATTTGGATAGCAGCAACGAGGGTGTGACTTTGAATAAAAATCAACGGAGAAACATCACACGAATACTTTTTAAAAATAAAAATAGTTAAAACAACAGTTAGTAACAAAAAAAGCAACTAACAGAGTGATACTGTCTCGAAAGTTCAAGCCTTTAGTTTGGCGAAAATTTGCTTGGTTTTTATTTTTCGTTTTGTATAAGCCGTAGTTTAACAAATGGGGACCTTATAAAATTAGGCCGGTTTGCTGAACAAGCTGCTCAGGAATTTGATGGGAAGTATGCTAATGGAAGAAGTAGAAAAGTGTGATTCAATCAAAATATATATGGATGGGAACCTTGAAGGAGGTACTTGAAAATGTGATAAAAGTCATGTGTTTTGTTTAGAAAACATATACAATTTTAAAGAGCTGTCATTTGTGATGTTGAGGCTAGACCACGAAAGTCGAATACAAGATGAGAAATGTGCTAGAAGAAGAAGTAAAACACAAATTAAAGATACAATGAGTAAAGAAAGAAAAGAACAAGAAAACAGAAAGAAGAAAGAGGAATTTGAAAGACTGAACAACAACTGGATAAGGGTTCAGGAAAAGTTTAGCGCGATGGAACATCCTGACTATATTCCAGAGGATGAAACGAAGATGAAGAAGAAGAAGAAGAAGCAGAAGAAGCAGAAGGAGAAGAAGAAAACGAAGAAGAAGACGAAGATGATAAAGAAGACGAACAAGAAGAATTAGAACAATAACAAGAAGAATAAGAAGAACCCAAAGTTCATTTTCAGGGCCATTCATAGGTCTCGAAAAAATTTGCTCTTTTTGCCTCAACCAATAAAAGTAATGTGAACTGTTTGTCCCTGTATATTATTGCAAATTGTATATTGTATGTGTTCTGCTCCTCTATGTCTATTTTGAGTATATCACTACTCCCCACTGAGGTCAACCCAGTGCACACCTGTTCCTACCATTGTTGCAACATTGAAACCACTCTTCAGTACCGCAATGTAACCTCACCTCTTACATTTATATTGTACCTATACCATCACTCAACTTTCCTTTGACGCAATACAGCCCCAATAGTACCCATGTTCAATTCGCATTCGAGGCTATACAGCCCAAGGTTGATTTTCAAAACATTGAGACTATACAGGCCGGGGTTTTTAGTCTGTAATGCATTTTCCCATTAAGGTTTTACAGCCACTCTATACAACTTAAATATATATATATATATATATATATATATATATATATATATATATATATATAGAGAGAGAGAGAGAGAGAGAGAGAGAGAGACAGAGACAGAGACACAGACAGAGAGAGACAGAGACAGAGAGACAGAGAGATACATTCTCATACTGACCATGATTTTAAAGTTATTGAATTTTAAAATCATTATATTTACATACGTTTACTATGGGAGCTGGATTAGTAACTTGAGTCATACACATTCACGCTGCTGAATTAGCAGTCATTTCCTTTCGACGAGCCAAAAGATTGGAGGTAACTTCTATGAATAATCGAACAACTGTTTACACAATTTGCAATTGTTTAAATGCTGACTTCAGTGTACAATAAGTAATTATAAAACCGTAATATTTGTTCAAGTGGTAAAAGATTAACAATTAACCAAGCGCTTTTGATTACTGATCACGCTCTGATATTTAAAACAGCATTATAACAACTACAAACTGGGTCACACTATACACAGGTATATTATGCCTGATTTAGCCCTGCAATCTTTTTCTAGAATTGTATTTTCCGAAAATAGATGAGATCATTAATGTTAATAACTATTACACTCTTCTAGGAATCAGATAGCTGAATCAGCAACAACAACAAGAAAAACCCACAAAGAATAATGAATTTAAATTATATGTAATGTATCTGTATCTGCGCTGTAAAGCGTAGGGAGCTATAACGTTTTAACTTATGCATTCGTTGAACAAAAGGACCTTCAATTCTTGATACACTTAAATATTAAAATAATGTCATACAGACATTATATCGTCAATTAAATACTTCTAATAACTAAACATCAATTACGATAGCTATGATGTACATAATAACTAATCGTTATTATTATCATTATTATTATTATTATTATTATTATTATTATTATTATCAAATTGTAATTGAAATTATTATAAAATAGATCCATTTTATAAAGTCAATGACAGAGCAATTTATAATTCGAACATGTACTCTTGCACAAAGACAACTTCAATAATCATATTTATATATATACAAACACCCACATTTATCTTTCTGTGTTTCTTTCAGTGTTTCCACTTGCCAAACAAGAGTTTTCATGGTCGAATCTCGTAGCGGAATCCGAACATTTATTAATATACCTTTATTGTATTTATACCTTCAAAACTGATTGCATTCCAAAGATTGGTTGTTCCAAAGTCAATACAGTCTGATTGCATTCCAAAGATTGGTTATACCAAAGTCAATACAGTCCGATTTCATTCCAGTACTTAAACATTGTCTGTGACAGGTACAACTGAGACGACTGTATGATTAGCCTGGATATATTTGTCAATATACTGGTACTCCTTTAATATATTTAGATCCTAGGAGTATCAATCATGTAACTTTTCTCACTATTGTCCTAAAGAAAAGTTTGAAAGATGAGCCAGAGAGAAAGAGCCGAATCACCATATTTAAAATGTTGACATCCAATTATCCTTGGACCTATTTAACACTTTATTACAATTATCCTTGGACCTATTTAACACTTTATTACAATTATCCTTGCACCTATTCAACACTTTATTACAATTATCCTTGGACCTATTTAATACTTTATTACAATTATCCTTGGACCTATTTAACACTTTATTACAATTATCCTTGGACCTATTTAACACCTTATTACAATTATCCTTGCACCTATTTAACACTTTATTACAATTATCCTTGGACTTATTTAACACTTTAATACAATCAGCTCATTACGTCTGCATCTGCAGAAAGCCAAGTTAGAATAAAAATAAAAATCAGAAGCGTTATCTGAAACTTTACAAATTCTGAAGGAGTCATAAAGATATTCGATCCGCCTTTTTCAAATGTTATAGGCAATGGCCTGATTTTGGAAAATATACTTCAAACCTTTAGCATGTAACAACAACAATTTAATCTCTGAATTGTGAGATATTCCATTGACCGAACTTCAAAACTGTAATTTTGTGTGAGGAACTTAGGGTTATCAACCAGTTGTAATAAAGTAATTACCCGGAAGATTAAGATCATACGACAGGTGAAATAAGAACATTATGATATAAGTTTAGAAACATTACGATACATGTTTGCACGCCTTTTCTTTAATGACGATGTATTTGTCATTATTTCAACTGCTTAACTAGATTTCTGTGATGCTTTCCCCAAGAATCTGCTATATTTGTACACGCATTTCCCACACGTCAAGCATCAGGACCGTGATTAAATGAGTAATGGTACCGTTTCCATGATCCTACCTTCTTCTATTTTTCTCAAGATTGTAGAACTATAGGATTGATATACTATCATTAGAAGAGTCCGTTCAAAATAATACTTAATAATTCATCTCTACATGTACAATACAGCCGATTGCAAGTCTCAATTTCGACGGACCCACGTCTCTGTTGAACAAACCATAATCAGATTCTTTATATAGATACACAAAAATGAAAAAACTGAGAAATTTCGTTAGAAAACTTATAACCAGTAAATTGTTAAATTTCTTTTTAAAAAATAAGTTCTTTATTGCACATACCTTTGAGTAACAGAGACAAAATACTGACATTGAACTCCACTCTTCTCTCCCGTGCCAATGAATATTTTAAATGCCATCATATGTGAAATTTTAAAATAAATAGTAGAAATAAATTTTTATGTAAATTCATAGAAGAAATGAAATGTTGATGGAAGTACATGAAGATTTATTCCTGTTTGCGGATCATACATTTTGTCATAGTCTTGACATCTGAAGAAAAAAGCGCTATTATTGTTTCTTCATTTCTTTGCATGAAAGTTTCACGTTCTTAACTACCCTGACGAATTTGATATAGGAACAAAACTGGTCATGTAATACATTTATTTCATTCGCACGGTAACACGTTTGCGTATTATTAAACAAATAATGCTACTATTTGATTTAAATGAAGGGATCAAACATGGAAGAGAATCAAGGATATTACCTTGTTGAAGGTTTTAATTGCAAGATAGGTATCATTTCTAATTACGAAAAAGTTGACTTTTAAAGCAAAATAAAAATACGCAATATTACAATTGTTATCGAACAGTTTTCAAAAGATAAATATTTATCATTCGACACCAAAAGAATTACACACATAAAATCCTCAACCAAAAAAACCTGTACACTTTGCACTTCGAAACTCATGGTAACCAAATGTTTGTTCAGGATAAAGTGGTTGTCAGCTTATATGTATAGATGGATGGATGGATGGACTGATGGATGGATGGATGCATCCATGCATGCATGCATACATGTATGTATGTATGCTTTATGTATGCGTTAGTTCAGAGAAAGATGTTACAGTTGCCATCACGTGGCTACTTGGCATGAGTACAATGAAGTCGATTACAAACGTTGCTATATACAGATGAAATTTCATGAAAAAATATATATTGTCTACTTTGCACGAAACATTAACACCAGCCATATACAAAATATAATATTTTACTTTGGCTATTATGTGCTATGCTATCACAGGCATGAACCCTGACAGCAGAATTACAAAGAAGAATCCAGGCACTTGAAATGAGATGCTACAGAACAATCCTTGGCATTTCTTTGATGGACCACATCACAGATGAAGAAGTACGTAACACCATTAGGCACAAGGTAGTCCAGTATGAAGACCTCCTCACCACAGTCAAAAAGAGAAACATGAAATAGTATGGCCATGTCACTAGAGCCAACGGTCTATGCACGACCGTACTGCAGGGCAGCGCGCATAGTGGCAGAAGGAGAGGTAGACAGAGAGACATGTGCTAACTAGGAAAGTTACAATAAAAGAATTCCAGAAATAAAAGAATTCCAGAAATAAAACAATTTCCATTGAGGAAAATATTGAAGAAGTCAATCTAATTTTCACGGCTAACACAGGCACAAGACGTACTATTATCTCAGACAGGATAGACTCAAGCAGCAGAGAAGGTGTTAACAGACCAATTTTTCAGACAAAGATTTGACAATCTTTTATCATTTTTACTACTACGTAGAAGCCTTAATTGTTGAATCTAAGGCTTCTATATAGTACTAAGAGATGGTAAAAAAAATTGTCATGTTTGGTACAAAATTGGTTCACGTTCTTTGTAAGCCTTAAATTCATCAACGTTGCGGGGTCAACTAATAGCGGAGTTGTTGTGTTAAAGTTGAAACTCTGGAAAAAATCCTTTCAGAGATTTAAACAAATATTTGATCGAGTCCAATACGATATCGTGTACGAGGATCTGATAAATTAATTGTTATAAATCCATGTGGGATTGACTGAGCATAACTAAAGAAATTTCTAAAGAGATTATGGTCCATATCACCACCACACCAAGTTTATCAAATATTTCTAAGAGTATGAGTATCAACACCATTGAACACACATAACAAATTACAATTATCTCTGATTATTTTTGGCATTTGTTTGTATCGTTGAGTTACATATATCACATCTGTTTTTTTTATGTCAACCCCTGGAAAATATCTTAGCGGGATTCTTTTGATTATCTAACATGATATCATCATATACGACTAAATTATTAATATCTCCATCAATATCATCGATGTTCTGTGCTTCATCAATATCTGTTATAAATTCGATAATATCTGCGCCAGATTTTTCTACTGCGCTGTCGTTGAAATCTTTTAACACCTCATAGCATCGTTGATCATCTAGACTTGGAGCTATCAAATACATTTTATTCCATTTCATCCATCGTGTTATCAAATTAAGTAATAGTTGTGTTTTACCACTTCCAGAAGGTAGCATCGGGTGATGTTTAACTGGTTCTCGTCGTCGAGTAGCTGAATAATCAATTACATTCATGTTGTTATATATAAATTATGGATTTATATTGTGTGAAATGTAAGAAGAGTACACCAACGTTAGACTTAACAAATATTACTACGAAAAATAACCGAAGTGCAGTTACTGGACGATGTGAGGTATGTGGAATAAAAAAATATCGATTTGTAAAAACAAAAGAGATGGTGATATCACCGCCATGTTAACTAAACTTCCAGGAGCGTCGTGGGCAAAGTATCCAGGTGAAAAACATCTTCCTGGGTACAGTTATTGTGGACCGGGAACACGACTCCATATTAGACTCGATGATCAAAACCAACCCCGACCCGGTGAAGAACCAATAAATGCTATCGATGAAGCATGTCATGTACATGATATTGCATATCGAAGTGGTGATTTACAACATCGTCATCTAGCAGATGTAAAATTAATTCATGCGTTGAATGCCATCACTGACAAATCCTTCAAAGAAAAATTGGCTTCGTGGTTGATAAAATCGGCTATGAAAGGTAAATTAATGTTAGGTGCTGGTAATTAATAGTACATTGAATATATTTATTATTCTCCGGAAGGATACTGGAAAGGTAAAGCAGCAATCGGTAAACTCGCTACCGCTGCAAAAGTAAAAAATACCACAGTAGCGGATTGGTTATCCAAACAGGCAATATGGCAAATTTATCAACCGCCGCTTAAACAAATTAACTCCTCGCATTTTGATGTGACTGTTCCTAATGAAGTTCATCAAGCTGATATACTATTTCTACCACATGATAGAGGTTACAAATACGCGCTAACTATAGTTGATGTTGCGAGTCGATACAAAGAAGCAGAACCGTTAAAAACAAAATCATCTGCTGACGTAGCTTCTGCATTTGAAAGGATTTATCGACGAGGTCCTCTGAGCTGGCCAAATCTATTACAAGTTGATCCTGCAAGGAATTTCAGGGTGTGGTTTTATCAACGATGAAACATCATAATACCACGATACGACGAGGACATATCTCATTACATCGCGATCAGGCAATTGTTGAACGATTTAATAGGACACTTGTTGAGCGATTATTTGGATATCAATACGCGAAAGAATTCATCCAACGTAAACGATCTCGTGAATACGTCAAGAAATTACCAGATGTAGTTACTGCGCTCAATAATGAAATTACTCGAACAATCAACATGAAACCTAGCAACGCGATTAAAAAGAAGTATGTACCTAAAATGGAAATTCTTCGAATTTCACAAAAAGCTTTCAAAGAATCAATTCTTGGTAATGGCAATGTTAGGTATTTATATGAACCAGGAGAGCTCGAAGGTGGTGAAAAAAGAGCTACTGATCCTATTTGGCGTGTCACCGCGCATACAATATCTAGCATAACACGGTCAACTGGTAGACCAGCAATCTATAGACTAGATTCAACTGCTCCTGAGCGAGGATTTACTCAACAACTACAGGTGATTCCCGAGGATATTCAATTACCACCGCGTGGTCTCAACTAGAGATATCATCATCGTTGATAATAATTCTTCGATGTTGATTTATTCTCTGTACTCGAGACACTGCAAGATAAACTAAATTTGACCATTCAATGTGATTATCTACCACCCAAACGATCGCATCTGTGATAGTTAATCCTTGTGAAGAATGTATCGTTGCTGCATAACCTAGCGTGCACGGAGATTTATCAGCGTTTATTGCATCTTCAAAGACGCTGATATCAACAAAGACAATATCGTTTAACACTAAATTTTGTTTTTCACTCTGTCCAGGAATATCAACTTCGATGTTTTGTTTTCGTGTATCCGAAGGCCAATAACAGAGCGGTACTGGAAGTGTTGTAAATTTTTTTATGTATTTGGAATAACTCCTGCTGAAGTTTATCTCTGATTATTTCCCTACTTGCGATTATCAAATCATTAGGTGTCCACGATTCCCAAAATTCATCCAACGAAGTTTTTGGAATTACTTCTCTAACTATTTCACATTGGATTCTATCCGGTTGTAATCTAATTCTAGTTTTTAATTCACGTAGTTGTTCATCACGTGACATATGATCTGTATTAATTTCTTCGTAGTAGTCTACATATTTCTTTAGCCAACCATGCGGAGATTCACCGACAAAAAGGTGGCGGTTGACCATGATCACCGCACATGATAATTTTTGTTGTTTTCGTTGATAACCACTCAAGAAATATTTGTAAAACATTCAATGATACTGTACATATCTCATCCCAAATAATCGCCTGTGGAATAAATTTCTCACCCATTTGTTCAGGAGTCCACGCATCACCCTTCCATCTAAAGAAGCTGTGATAAGTCCAAGCATTAACCCCACGTTGTATCATCTCTCTAGCAAGTCTATGTGTTGGTGGTAACACAATCATGTTTAATTTCCCGTGAAATAATTCAATTGCACAAGTTGTCTTTCCTGATCCTCCACAGCCGTTCAAATAAATAGTTTTCCACCTACACACAGGATCAGATATCGGCGGTGCATTAGATAATTTTTATAGATTATTACATATAAAATATTTATCATACATCTCAACATCAGATGACGCTGAATATTCGTTTAATATTTCTCGTTTAATTCTCCAACTTCCCCACGATTCTTCTGGATCTATAAATGCAGCTACGGTAATGGTCCATTAATCGCAACACGAGTCATTTCATGTGTAGGATGTCCAAATCGTTTAAAGTATTTAGCACACTCTCCGTACCTGATAAAACTTCCAGGATAACACGCAGCCATATCAACAGATATCATACCTTCACGAGAGTATTTTGTATTCCATAACCCTCTATGTCCGTATTTAACACAGCTTAATTTAACATATGCGAGAAATTCCTTTGGAGTTACACGCCACGAGTTTTTCTCTCTCGCGAAGTGAGCTACCACGGACGGAATCGTGAAGCTGCTCGTGAGTAGTTTTTCGTCGAAATTATTTACAAATTGTTCAGTAACTGTCTTCATCCTGTTATTTAAATCTTCAGTACGATATAATTTACCACCAGGTGTAACAAATTGATCAAATTGTCATTGTTCATCGTCAAAGCTTCGTAACAACCACACTGACACAGGATCATCTTTATTCAACACATGAGTAGCATCAAATAACTTCCCCTCGTTGAAATTATTAGCAAATTTCTCAGGAATATATTTTACCGTTCGTTCTCGTGGAAATATTGTTCCCGCAGATGTCCATGCGTGCGCATTATGATCTATAATTTCAATTGGAGCTCCTCTCGACTTATATTTTCCGTCGTATAATACTTCTCCGGTCAGTGTTTTTACAGATAGTGGAAATTTTAGTAGTCGTTCTAATTTTTCCACGTCGGTGATTGTTACTCCGCGATCCTTTACATCATCGCCCCATGACGTTAATTTTTTACATCGCTGTTCTGTTAGTTTATTTCCTCGGTATGAATTTGTAAAATGTTCCATTACCCGTTGTGCTACACAATTCAACGTTGACGTCGACGACGATGTTCTCATCGGAGCTAATTTTGTTATATCAGGATTATCATTTATCCGATATAATCCAACGACTACTACTGTCACGGGATAGGCTCTTTCATAATAGTGATTATCAATTCCAGTTAACGCTCCTGGTTTAGAATCTTTATTCACAATGAAAGTTCTCTTATTTCTCATGACAGGAGTTAAGTTATCTTTGATGATCCATCTATGATTCTCTTCATCGTGCTTAATATATTTTATTCTCATTAAATATGATCCTGGTCCTAACAACGACAATAACAATTCTGCTTGCGCGTCGTCCATCGTTTCATCGACGGTTGGTATATTAATATCCTCATCGATGATTCTGTAAGTTGTCCAAGTATCAGCCGCGCCATCCTTATAAAATTCACTAATACCTCCACGAATTTTTTTAAGAATTGTTTTATCTTTTATTCGTCGCATTGATAACCCAGATGCTCTATCAAGGTTAAAATAAGTCCTCGAATGAGTCTTATTCGCAAATTTATTCATACTATAATTAAAGCAAATATCTAATTAAAAATTATAATTAAAGCAAATATCTAATTATAATTTAAAAAATTAAAGCAAATATATTATAATGAATCATTGTAGATGGCTTATGATAGGGTCAACGACCCCGTGTAATAAATTATCAAAGAAAGAGTACTGTGGATATCACATGCACAGTGTTCGACGTGGAAGTCTTAGTCCAAAACCTTGTATTGTGTGTGGTATAAGAGTACGAGGAAAAACTCAGCTATGTGTTACCTGCAGTGGTAAAAGATATAGAGAGCTTAAACGATATTATGATATATATATATATACGAATATTAATCATCGTGCTCCAGTTATAAAATCTCCCCACGACTACATAAATCGGAAACCCGATAATAATAATTTAGACAAAGAAAATCCTGTATAAAATAATATGAATGACGAATATGTTGCTCATTCTATTTACGTTAAGTATGAAGCATCACGAGATGGAACTATCAGACATCGACGACGAATGATTCCTATTGGTATTGTTGGTAATATGGGTTATATGCAATTTACTATTAGAATTAATCAACAGCAAACAAAAACTTATCGAACTCATAGATTCATAGCTGAAATTTTCCTCGGTGATATTCCAGATGGTTTTGTAATCGATCACATAAATGAAAATAAATTAGATAACCGCGTTGATAACCTAAGAATTGTTACTCAACGAGAAAATAATCTTAATATAAATCCTCAGCAGAGTAAAAACCGTACACCAAGACCTGTAACGGCGTTTTACGATACTACCATCGAAGACTTCCCATCATTAAGATCAGCAGCTAAATATTTTAACATCCATGTAGCTTCTGTGAAACTCGCCGCTGAGGGAATTATTTCAACGTCGTATTCGAAAAAATTCAAATGTAGAGTCTCATTTATGTATGCGTAATTTTTTCATTATCATAAATCACAATTTAGACAAATAATTTTTCATATATTATATATAATGACCGATCAACTATACGTCACTCAAAACAATTTACGATTCCCACCATCATCATTCGAGCAGATATGCAAAACCAGCAACAACATCAACGATGAAAATATACATATTGCATACTTAGATTGATTTTTAATACACGTGGTAGGCAATTATAAATTTATTACACATTTACAAATTCTACGTGATCCTGATGCGATTGCTCTCTTCGATGAAATTATTAATAGTGACGATTTTTACAGATATATCCTAAAACATATTAACAGTGAGGAGTGTTATACGAGTTGGTCAGACTTGACTAAATACGTAAATATTCCTGATAGTACAATAAAACATCTAAATAAAAATGGATTTTCAGATACTTTCTTTGAACGTCCACGGAACAGTATAAGGTTTTATGATCACTGCGCTATTGAACGGCGTGGTGAAAGAACTACATTTATACTTGGAAATAGAAAATCCAGAGATTTTTCACAGATTTTCCATGGAAAATCCATAGGTTTTTCACCGAAGTATTCAACGAATTTAGATTCATCGATGGGATAAATTCAGTTAGAGATTAAAAAGATTCGAAATGACTTAAAAAATTTCTTGGCGAAGTCTTAGGTGGAGGTGGAATCTCGTTGAAAATGGAAATGAAAATTGCTACGCAATTTCAAGAGCAATTTCATTGGATTTTCCCGAAAAATCTCGAAGAGATTTTCACAATTAAATTTTTAAAAAATCCTATATTGTATATATATATACAAAATGACCTCTTCAAGTTTCAGCGACGAAATCATCGACGACTTAAAAACCGAACTTGACCGTTTACGTGAGTTTCACGATAACAAATTATTTACATCTGAGTATCTCGATGCTGAGCATCAAAAAATAACTTCTGCACGAGAGAAGAAATATCCAACTTATCGCTCGGAATATCGTGTTGTAAAGATTGAAATACGGGCACGAAATGATATAATTTATCAACTGCAGAAGTCGGAGGATGAATCTCTGAAAAATTTTATCACAGTATCAAAATTGTTAGCGCTGTTAATAAAATCTATCGGAGAAGTATTTTCCAATGAAGAAGCTATTGCGAAGGCTGCATATAAATACGATAAAATGTACTTGTGAAAATCTCAAGAGAGATTTTCCAATTGCTACGGACTTTCATGGAAAATTCTTCGAATTTCCATTTTCAATTCCATTTTCACCTACGCAAGTTTTATTGAACATCCATCATTGAAAATATTTTCTTAAATTCCCTTACTGAAAATCCTCTCGGTGGAGCTCGTTGAAAATCCTTTGGTGAATCTCCTCTTGGTGAATTTCTTCGAGATTCTAATACAGAATTTCCAGTGCTCCGTGAAACTCTATCCGCAGGTATTGGAGTAGCCCTAATAACTAATTCATCTCTGATAGCATCATCAACGCTGGTACACTCGGATGATAATTGTTTATGATACTCGATAAGATCATTATACTGTTTTGTTAAATTTTCGCTTTTCTTTGTTCGAATATTTATTTTCTTAATTTTTTCTTTTTTTTCCGTTGTGAGATTAACGTATTCTTTTTTATCTCATCGAGTATTGATTTTTCGTTTCCCAGATAAGCTAATTCTACTTCACTATCAGCATTACTTTTCGTAGCGTAGACACTTTTTCCGCAAGAGTTCTTTGTCGTTATAGTTGGCGTTGCCAGGCTTCTTTATACGCGTTAATCGACCCACTCATAGTAGCGTTAAAAGGTGTTTTCGACCATAGTTTATATAATCGTGTCAATACAATTTTAAATTCTTTAGACACTTCGAATGGACGTTTTATCCCTCGTAGTGAAAGTATCCTTTCTTCATCATCGGCGGTTAAATATGTTGGTGTTCTCATTATATTAGTAGGATAAAAAAAATTATAGATGAAAATCATAATCAGAAATTTGACTTAACAATCATAGGAATAAAAAAGTCATACTGGTAATGTTAGTCAGAAATTTTAATCAATGTGAAAAAATCCTACGGTTTTAAAAATTTTATTTTTCTCATCGTGAAAAGATTTTTCATTTTCAACAAAGTAATTGAAAATTACAAAGTAATTTCAATATGGTAAACGAATCACACACGACTAGACTAGCCCGAGAGAGACTAGCCGCGATTAAAAAATTTATCCCGGTGAGAGATTCTGTCAGAGAAAAACTACAACAACGACAAATTCTTCAAACGGATTTTGCAACTGATACACAACAATTATTTACACCTATAACTGATATTACCAGAGATGTAAAATCAGCAGTCGAACAACAAAAACAAACTTTACTTGTACCGCTAAAAAAATAGCAGAACGATCCAAACAAACAAAAAAATCTTAAGAACACTTCCAGGTGATATAGTAACTGCTGTACAACGACAGGAACAACTTCAAGGAGAGACTCGACGACTAGGTGACATTGATATTTCCGAACCAGAACCCGGAAAATCAAAGATTTTTCACAAAGAGATTCAACAACCAACACGAAAAGATGTAATATTTACCACTAACGCAATAAGTACAATTAAAAGAATTAGAACAATATCTGAACTAGCTAATTTTGCCAGAGATAATTTTAAATCAAGAAAACAATATATAAAAGATGAATACGAAGATTCCATAGACAGTAGAGATAACTGGGCAACAAAAGTATATTTAGTAAACAAAGGTGGAAATAGAATCAAACCAAAAACTCATACTGATTTTGCTGAGTATGTAGCATTGGTAAAGAAGGTTGCTCAACCACCACTAATATATATACAGCAGATCCAATTCCGACTGAGATAAAAATAGCAGCGAGTGGTAATGGAAATGCAAAATCCAAAGGATTTTCACAACGAAAAATAACTGGACAGGGATTGAATTTTCATCGAAGAGAAATTATAAATCAATTTTGTCCTGGTAATATTCTCAGCGATATATCACGATTAGAAGTACTCATCGGAGGAAAACAAGCTGGAAATAACTCCCGGGAAATAGTCAACGAAGCAGCTGATATCTGTAGGCGGTTATTTCAAGGTGGTATTATGGACATTGCAACATACCGAGAGTTCATTAACGAACTCGTAGAGGATTATCATGAAGATAGAAATCCTTTAGATTTCAGTGATTGAAATTGTTTTGGAAAATCTGTAAGATTTCAACATTTGAAATTGCAAAGCAATTATATAAAAAATGATAATACACTACAATCATGATAAACCAGTTAACGTCTACGTGGTGAACTCACGATTTCCTGTTTATAGTACATATTATGCAGATGGTCTTGGTAATACAATTTTAGGATTATTTGCAAGAATGGCTCCAAAAGTAGCTCCATTTTTAAAACAAATGTCTGTGAAAGCTATTGAAGTTATTCGTGACAAAGGTACTGGAGCTGTTAAGGATCTTGCCGGGAAAACATTTTCCGCCGCGAAAGATAAATTAACGTCATTGGTAAGACGGAAAAAGAAAACACCGGCGGTGACTCCGTCGATGACTTAGTCATCACCGTTACCATCTACGGCGGTAATGCCAGCACAAGTTAGTAAAAGAATCAATGAAGCAGTACAGGAAAAATTAGAATCATTAATTACAACCGACCAAGATAATATAACAGCTAGTAACATAGCTGGAGGTGAACTTCAAGTTAAAGATACCAGTAAATACTTTCTACCATGTGAAGCATTCATCGAAGTCGAGGGCGAACTTGTAACAAATGTTGCAGATAATACACCATACGATAATAACCCAACTATCCGAGTTGGTTTTGTTAATAATGGTATTATGGCGTTATTTGAAAGCGCCAGATATCTTATCGATGGAAAGGAAATTGAATCTATAGAACGTGATGTTGATGTTGCTACTGGGATAATCGGATTAGCAAGATATTCTGATGATTATAGAAGATCAGCAGGTCCATCCATGATGTTCGTGAATGATATTACTGACAGCGCTGAACACCTTGCATATATTAAAATACGGACAGCACAAGATACCGCAGTTCATCCACAACCCCACGCTGTTTCTCCTGAACACCGAGTAAGACCAGATGGTGCCTTTGATATTCTCGGAGGCGTTAATCCTAATTACAACTTAGGATTTACAACACGCGTAGCAAAGTTGCAGGAGCAGCGTCGACAATTTTCATGCGCGATTCCACTACATCATATTTTCGGATTCTGTAGAAATATCCGAAAAGTTATTTATGGGGCAAAACATACAGTAGCACTCGAACGAAAAGGCACAGACGATGATGCAATCTGGCGAGGTGTTGGCGTTGCCGTAGGTAAAGTTAATTTAACAAAATTGGCATTGTGGATGCCAGTGTTAACTCCATCAATTACAACAGAACAACGACTACTGTCATTTATGGATACAGGAGGAAAGTCGATGCTGAGTTGGTTATCAACAACTACAGATATTAAACAGGATAATATTGATGGCACATTTACATGGCACCTGGCAGCGCGACAAGGTATTTCTGCTTCACGTCATATATTTATAGCGTTACAAAATATTGAACGAGTTGGTAATCAAGAACGAAGTCATCTGATATTTGATCAGATGGGGGTTAATGAAGTCTCGCTGAGAATAAACGGTCAGCAGGAACCAACCGAGAATGTACAACTTGATTACAATGAGAATCATATTGCTCGCGCGTACCATAGGTTGATGTCGTATATGGCACGTGATCAAAATGTAGAAACTGGTCTACAAATATCACAGTCACATTTTAAGAATTTATATCCAATATACTACTTTTCGCTGGAACATCTTGACCT
The DNA here is from genome assembly GCA_030141615.1 of Unio pictorum. Classification (NCBI taxonomy): domain Eukaryota; kingdom Metazoa; phylum Mollusca; class Bivalvia; order Unionida; family Unionidae; genus Unio; species Unio pictorum. The sequence goes on along the minus strand of JARLTB010000023.1, from coordinate 3,077,135 downwards.
AATAAGACAATCTGTTGTTGATATACATTTTAGAGCTCGTTTAACCCGTCCTGGTGGTATTGCTAATTATAGAGCAGTTGCTGTCATTCTCAGCGATAAATCAATGCTGTTAGATGGAGTTGGTGGACGAATGAGAGTAGTTGATGCGCCGGTGGAAAATCTATAATTGAATCAATCTGTGTTATATAAAATGTCATATAGTGTTATTAATGTCGCGTTGACACCTGGTCAAATAAAAAAATTACAATCAGAATCAGCTAAACAATTTGGAACTACAATTACATTAAAACACAATCAGATGACTGGTGGGGGGAATAAATTATCGCTAACAACTCGTCAAGTAAAACACTTCAACGATGCTTTCAAAGATAAAAAAGGCAGATTACTCTCTCTGCGGCTGCGATAAAAAATATGATAAAAACTGGTGGAATATTCCCGCTGTTAGCTGCGATTCTAGCGTTGATTGCTGCAGCAGCCCCAGCGGTGGCTAAAGCAGCAGCGTTAGGAGCTGTTTGCACCGCGGCAGGAATGGCACTAAAGAAAGCAACTGGCGGATCTGTTAGAAGTAAAAAAAAAGACGCGGGTTAAGACTACCAGGAACACCTCCAGGATGGGTATACAGAGGATACGGCCTTCGACTAGGACAACCTCGGTGATAGTTCCAATGTCAAATTTTGATCTACTCGACGCTGCTAAAAAACTAGCGATTAAAAACTTCAGAGGAGTTTTTATAAAAGACCAATTACCGTTACAACCTAACAACGTTGAAACTGGTATAATTAATCTTGATGATAGTGATGGACCTGGTACTCATTGGGTTTGTTATGCAATTGATCCACGAGGGATTGTCTATTTTAATTCATATGGGCTACCACCTCCTAAAGAATTTTATAAATACGTTAACGGATTAAAAATTCCAATTTGGTATTCTACGTTACCTACACAAACGTTGAATGATCCACCAATATGTGGTAGAGAAGTATTAAATGTTCTCGATGAGATTTCATCATCGATAAAACCACCTTACGTTGTCGTTGTTGAATATACTAGCAGTCGTTGGTGAAAATATTACAGATTTTCTACTTTAGAGAAGTAATTACCGATTATAATAACAATGGTTGATATTTGGGGAAGATCTACGCTAAATAAACCGGAACCTGGTGATGCTAAATCCGGTGATGTAAAAAAAATAATTGAAGATGAAATAGCTGAAATGTTGAACCTGGCAAGTGTTGATCATAGTGAAATAGTTGTATTTGAGAATTGTCAATTCAAATTAAAAACTAGTAATGTTTCCTTAGACGATATTTTAGTTAAACAACGAGACGCCGTAGAAAATACTATCGCGTTGTTTTCCAATCAAGGTAAGCTCAAACCTTGTTTCAACGATCGTAGATAAATTAAAAACTATCAATGACGAATTAAAATCAATTATAGCTTTCTTCGGCGAAGCAGTGGTGATATCACCGAATTTACCATCAATAAAAAAAATCCATGGATAGATTAATTGAGATTGATTATAAAATAGATGAATTTGAAAAAAGAATGAAGATCACATAAAACAATTTTTAAATTTTCGTACAAATCTCATTGATAAATTTCTCGGAGACCCAATTGATAAATTGATATTAAACTTCCAGATATAAAAAAATCCATCGATGATCTTAAAACATTTACCACTATCATCGAAGATGCAAAAAAGGATGATATCTAGACTCGATAAAATAAAAATACCTCATGATGCGGACCAAGTTAACAATGTTGTATATGTAGTTCGACAAGGATCACTTGATTGGTTTAACGATGGAGCAGGAGGAACAGGATTAGATATACAAAACCTAACTGTTAAAGGTATTTATCTATTTACAATAATTTCCGGTGAAATATTTAATATTATTACTTGTACACTTTCAAAGCTAGATAATAAATTACCTACAATTGGACAAGGAGTTAATACAGTATCAATAGTTGTTGACAATATCCCGATAAATACTACCTCGTACCGGATAATAGCCGTTGATCCTACCACAGTTAGGACCCCAATAAGATGGTATTTGGAATTCATATGAGAAATAAATTAAATCCACGTGGAGATTCTAAATTAAACAATGTCGACATCATCACAGTATCGTTATGATACCGTCAAAGAATTTCAAAGTAAACTTGAAGCATTAATTGAAGAATATAAACATAAAAAGAAAAAATATCAGCGTAGAATCGCCATAGTTGATGTTACCGTGTACTCGGTATCTGGTGTAATTGCCGGCGCTGGAATAATATTATCTTCGGTAACTATGACAGCTCCAGTTGTTGTTCCAATTTGTATATATGCGGCTGCAACTATCGCTGGAGTATTTACCGGAATAACAAAAAAAAATATCATCGTCTAGTCAACGGAAATTACACGACTACACAGTTAAACTTGTTACTGCGTCAAACGCGTATTCGCAATTGTCAATGTTGATCTCGACGTCAATTGATGATCAGATAATATCCGACGATGAATTCTCGAAAATGGTCCGATTGTATGATTCAACGATATAAAAATTAGAGCACAACAATAATAATATCAATGACAACGCCATTATCACAAGAACTGCTTCAACGAATAGCGGAAAATACAACTCCGGTGAAAACAAGCATGATATCAATATCATCGAGAAAACCAGAATTTAGTGTAAATTTTCCAACTCCAAATCCTGTAAATGAAATCGCGCTAGCAAAATTACGAGTATATCACAGCTGGCCTAATATACGATCAAAAACTTTTGATAGGCAGCAACCAAATAATTCTTTAGTGATAGCTTGGAAAAAAAAGAAGATGGAACTCCGGATTGGAACGTTGTTTCAATACCAACTGGATCCTACCAAATCGAACATATTAATGAAGAATTTCAACGTAGAATAAAATCACTTACAGGAGAAGAAAAATCAAAAATAGCTATAACAGTTCATAAACCGACGTTATCATCTGCGATTGAGATAGAATCACCGTAGTATGTTGTAGATATTTATCAAAGTTTTATTAGAACCGTACTAGGATGGCCTGAACTACCACCTCACCAAGGAGAAATAGTTAATATACCAGAACCCAAAAAATCTGATTATGTTTCCGACAAGATAAAACCTGATAATGAAGTAAACAGTTATACAATTTTTGGTGAATTAGAATTTCATAAAGGGGATGCAGTGGTAGATACATTTGAAATAGATCCATCTACTGGTCGTAGTAAAGTAATATATACATATGCTAAAATTGAAAGAGATGTAATTATTCGAAATTTTAAAAAGATGAATAATGATTTTTCATTATTGTTAATATCTCTTAAATTCGGTACTCTCACACGAGATAAATTTATCAGAGTCGTAGAAACATATAATAAAATCATCGATGACACGGAAATATTAAATATACGAATTATTCAAGAGATATTAAATGCCAAACCTGAAACAAGAACCCACTTTGCAACAGACTATAATATACGTGTAGAAGATATTTCCACATTTAAACTACCCGGATATAACGTACCAGAATTAAAAATACTTCTCAATGACACCATCGATGAAAGTTTTAAAAAAATTCACGACGCGTGGTCAAAGAAACCACAAACATCAACAATCCTCGAACATAATAATGGCCCAGAAGGTGGCGGCAAACATATCGCCCCACATAACGTAAATATATCGTCGGTGATCGCGTTAAATTTAATATGTGATGTTATCGAAGGAAGCTATCAAATAAATCTCGAGCAATCAAATCAAGCTCAGCAAGTATATATTTTATATTCATTCGCACCATCAGTTGAACCAGGATGGTTAATAATTGAGAATCCGGTTAATCCAGTCTATATGAGATGCCATAATAAATCACTAACTCGAATGAATTTTAAACTTGTTGATCAATCCAATAATTTCATTGATCTACAAGATGAGATTTTACAAATTAGTCTATATGTGAAATCCTAAAAAGATTTTCATCATAAATAAAAAATATTAGGTTAAATCTCTGAAAGAATTTTTCCCGAGTTTCAACTACAATTCAACAACGCAGCCATTTTTTTCCCGATCAAATTGACCCACACCACTGATGAATCTTACGCTTACAAAGAACGTGAACCAATTTTCTACCCAATCTTGTACTATTTTTAGTACTACATAGAAGCTTTAGATTCAATAATTAAGGCTTCTATGTAGTACTAAAAATAGTAAAAGATTGTCAAATCTTTGCCTGAAAAATTGGTCTGTTCACCCTCTCTGCTGCTACTCAGAACAATTCCCCAGGTTGTGCAAATCAATCAGTTTAGCAGATGCGACGGGCAATCCTTTGAGATAATATGGAAAATGAATGTTCATAATTGAAATATTCTCACTTAAGTTGGACAAAGACGTCATAGCTGCAGAAGTTGAAGATGACGGATTTGTAATGTGCTATCGGTTCTACTTCAGCAGCAAGAAGGGTGAACAGACCAGTGTCTGGAGCAGTTATATCTTGCAAATAAAGCTACCTACGAAAATGAACACACAAACGTCTCAGAGACTTCTAATCAGATTGTTATCTTTGTTTGTGGTGTCCTTGTTCAGCCTCTCTGCTGTCATGTGTGTAAAAGCGCAGTCATATGGCGTAATTAAATCATTGTCATTGAAATAATAATGAGCGATTCGATTATACGCGAAGCTCGCAAAGTTAAAAAAACTAGAACAAAAAACTGTTTAAAAACAACTACAAGCCCGTCAGGAGTTTCAGATGGAATTTACATAATCTACAGAACAGTTATTTAAACCAATTGTCTAACCAAACAATAAATGTATTACAGCAACTGAGGCGGCACAAATAGCTCTTGAGACATTGCCTGATGATCTTCATGGCGGCCTTCAAGCAACTAGACCACTGTGACATCAACACTTCAACCACATTTTGAAGTGCATGCACAACTTGAACCAATTATAATCATAAACCAAGATAACATATAAATTTACGCCAAAAGGTATTTGCTCCACAGATAATAAAACAAGAACACAACGGAGTCACCCTTAAGAACAAGTAAGAAGAAAGCAGAAAAGAACCAAAAATGGAACCGACAAAACAATAAGTAAGGAAGAAGAATGGTATTGTACACCTGACTACAGTGCCACTGGCATTGATATTGCCACTCCTGGCCTTATTATCGCATGCACAATAACGTCCTTGCTGATGTTGATCGACTAGAAATTCTGATTAGCGGAAGACGAGCCAACATTAATTCCATATAAATCATTAAAAAAGCAAGTGCTATTTGTCAGAGATTATTTACAGGCGTTTTCATGGACATTAATGTTTATCGGTCACTGATTGATGAAAATGTCAAAGATTACCGCAGTGATTGAGATTGATGCAATTAAATATGTGGCAAGAAAATAAGGATATACATAATGCTCAACGTGTTCCTGTAATTTTAGGGATGACAACTGCACGATTATCAACATATAAAGTGATCTATGGAGATGGACTCTGTGATGTTGTTCATGATTTATTTAGAAGGATATCCCCAAAGGTAATACCGATTGCAAAGCAGCTAGGAATAGAAGCTACTGACATTGACCGTGGTGTAACAGAATTGTTACCGAGAGGAGGGTGGATTAAATGAACAATACAAACACAATTTGTGAAAGAAAATATAAATTTATGTAATAAATTATAAATGAAAAATAATACAGATGTAACAACACAATAATTCATGCACTCAACCCACAATTACACTCACAACCATTCACAATACATGAACAAATTAAATATTAATACAAAAGGAATCTCAGATGTAAAGGGATCTCTTGGACTATACACAGATCCAAGGATCCTTTACGAAAGTTAAATTAATGCAAGTATAAATTACGAAAAATGAACACAAACGACAAACTATACTATCGCACGATGGATTGCGATAACTAGCACGACCATATACTTGTATTCAATCAAGTTGCTAGCTTTTATTGATATCTATGCGATCACTTGAAATATTATTGTGATCTGACATAAGCATGCAAATACAACAATGTATTAAATTGTATTACAATTTCAATACACATATGTGTCTCGACCCCGTATAACCGCACGATTCAGCAACAGTTGAATCGTCTCCCAGTTTCCCCGAAAACCTAGGGTTGACCAATACTATTATCGGACGTTTCCCTTCACGGATCCACCACAGTTATACGTTCAGACAACATACAACATCTACCAGAACCAACGGTTCCTCACTACCCTAGATGTCGACCCGGATGTTTTACAACTCAGATAGCTCCGACACTCGGACTTCTAGCTTTCCGGATATTTACACGTTACACAGATGATTACGATATTGCATTTAAAGTCTAATAGTGACTAGTAATTCCAAATATTCCACGTTTAATTGCAATAAAAGCATCATTATACGAAATGATAATCTGAATAAAATTCACAATAAAACGAAAATGTAAATTTAACACTCACCCCTTTGGCTGGAGATTGCAAGACGAGCTTATCTATTCTTCGATTAGATATTTTGGTTCCCGTAATTATTATGAGAAATATCTCGCCTTATATACTCTCTATAGGTGAACATAAATCACATCGAGCTTGCCGTGCACCACGTGAAACGAGTATTTCGGATTTCATGTAAATAACAAACTGGCACATGCAAATCGTTACACGCCATTTACCTTGGAGAATCACCCCAGGTAATGCGTGTACGACGAAATCAAGAAAATGGTGAGTTTCGTCTGCAATTCAAGAAGAACAAAAATCAGTTCAATTTTCGCCTAATTCTGTGACAATACCTTCCCCCTAAGAATAAAAATGTACACATTTTTAAATCTAACACAGAATTGAAGAAAAATAACTACTGATGATATCTTACAACATTTACACTGGTTATACTACAAACTGGATTTTATTACTGGGCAAATTCATACAAATTTCCTATCATGCCCTACTCAAGTAGTCTGCGCCTATATTTTCAACTCCCCTTATTGCTTCTACACGGAAACGATAAGGTTGTAGTGTTAGCGCCCAACGTATCAACCGAGCGTTAGCGACCTTGGCCTTGTTTAAATACAGTAGGGGTTGGTGATCAGTCTCGAGAACGAAATCTCTCCCAAACAGATATGCGTGATACTTCCCAATTCCCCATACTACGGCCAAACATTCCTTTTCTATAACGGAATAATTTTTCTCCCTGGGTAGCAATTTTCTACTCGAGTAAGCTACGGGAAACTTACTGTCGTCCTGCTCTTGCAGTAAAACTGCCCCCAACCCAGTTTCAGAAGCGTCTGTTCTTAGAATAAAAGGTTTGCTGACATCTGGCAATTTCAATATAGGTGCACTAACCAGTTTCTCTTTCAGAGTACAAAATGGTTTATCTTGTGGCGGTCCCCATTCAACTTTGTTTGGTTGCCCCTTCTTGGTCAAATCAGACAGCGGGCTAGCAATGGCTGCAAAGTTCGGTATAAACTTTCTGTAAAAACCTACTAGACCTAGAAATGATCTTACCTGCGTTTTGTTGGTTGGCTTCGGTGCGTCTCTAATTGCTTCAATTTGCTTGGGATGAGGTTTTAACTGACCCATACCGCTGACCCTATGACCCAAACAATCTAAATCTGTATAACCAATACTGCATTTAGTGGGTCTCACTGTAAGGTTCGCTTTGCGGGGTCTATTGAAGAGCTCGCTCAGGACGGACACGTGCTCACTCCAAGTATTCGTGTACACGAATAAGTCGTCTACAAAGCTATCAACGTTTGTTAAACCTTTAAGCAATTTACGCATCAAACGACAACAGGTGGCGCTGGCTCCAACTAACCCGAATGGCATCACTTTGAATTGATACAGTCCTTTCTGGGTCGCAAATGCTGTCAATGGTCGGGATCCTGGGACAATGGGAACCTGCCAATATCCCTTGGCCAGATCTAATTTGAAATCCATCGGTTTCCCGACAACTTCGCAAATAGACCCTCCATATCTGGCATTGGTTCTGCATCGAACACAGTGATTTTATTTAACTGCCGAAAATCAATGCAGAATCGGTTCGTCCCGTCCTTTTTCCTGACAAGCACTACTGGAGAAGAATATGGCGAGTTGGAGGGTTCAATCACCCCCAGATCCAACATTTTACCCACCTCTTCGTCCACAGCTTCACGTGCGTTGTATGGCACCGGATAGCCCTTGATTCGAATAGGGTCAGACGTATTCAGCTTGATTTTGAGGTCCAACAAAGTTGTACAACCTGGTCTATCCGTGAATACATAAGAGTGTTTAGCCAAGAGCGCATTAATCTGTTGACGCTGATCTTTCGTCAACTTCGCACTCACATCGACTTTGTCTATCCCCTCCCCCGCAACTCCTAAGGGACATTCAAGGAAACTCTCTATATTCGAATCAGCTTCATCATCGTCTACGACTGCCGTACAAACGACATTTAAGACCCCCTTTCCAACATTGTCGCTCTGTCTCTTAATATACAACTTGAGCATATTCGCATGGAATGTTTTTACAATACCGTACATGTCAATTTCATAGTCCATGTCACCTTTTACTTCTTTAACTTCATATGGACCTTTCAACTGGACTAATAACTTATTCGAACTCGTTGGAAGAAACAATAGCACCTGATCTCCTACAAGAAATTTCCTATTTCGCGCTCTGCGGTTGTAATACTTGGCATATCTGCGCCCCGATTTAATCAATTTGTCACGTGCCATCTGGCATGTACTCTCAAGTTTGTTTCTTAGATCTAAAACGTACTGGTAAGTCGTTTTTATTTCCTCGTTCGCGACATCACCAGTCCATAGTTCGCGTAGTATCCGCATCGGGCCTCGAACTGTCCTACCGTACAACAGTTCGAAGGGTGAAAACCCTAAACTTTCCTGCGGTACTTCACGGTACGCGAACAGAACAGCGTTTAAATAACGGTCCCAGTCTTGCGGACGTTCCGCGCACATCTTTCGTAGCATGCTCTTCAGGGTACCATTAAACTTCTCTACCAGTCCATTGCACATCGGATGGTATGGGGTAGTGTTTAGCTGTTTGATGGATAACAGCCTACTTATTTCACCCATGAGGTCAGAGGTGAATTGGGCACCACAATCCGTGAGGATTTCTTCTGGCACCCCTACCCTACTGAAGATATCAACTAATGCTTCAGCTACCCTTTCCGTTTCAATAGTTGGTAACGCTACGGCTTCGGGGTATCTGGTTGCGTAGTCAACCAGAGTACGAATATACCGATTCTTTCTTTCGGTAACTGGGTGTATTGGTCCTACAATATCTACTGCCACTCTTTTAAACGGTGTATCTATTAATGGCATTTGTCCTAAGGGCACCCTTGTGACCCTTCCCTTACAGACGGTTTTCTGACATACGTCGCACGACCTACAGAACCGTGTGACATCGCCATTAACACCGGGCCAGTAGAATTCAGCGACTACCCTGCTAGTGGTCTTAGCCTTACCTAGGTGTCCTGCCATGCTTGACTCATGCGCCACCCTAAGTACTTGAGATCTATATCTCTGGGGTACGACCACTTGCCAATACTTCTTACCCTCCCGAGCGCTAAATTCCCTATGAATTAATCCGTTCTTGCGTACGAATCTAGAGCTACCCCCACGCTTGCAGTGTTTAATAGGCCGGGCGTGATTTTCTCAACAATTGATTTGATGGATTCATCATGTTCTTGCTCTTGTTTGAAATCATCACGTAAAAATTCCGGAGATCGATTCAGGGACTATTAATTTATGAAACGCGGTTTTCTCTCGCCGTGTATGCGCTCGCGTTTCGACTGCCTGGGCCAAAGGTATTTTAAAATCGGCCATGATTGGAAGACGGGAACCTTCAACATTACCGATCGTCAGATCGTAAATAGGATTGTCCATACAAAGGGCATCAACAGTTCCCGTTAAGAAAGGTGTTTTTACTGTGATCCTTGCTACGGGAATGCGACCCATCGTCTGATCAAGTAACATACATGGGGATTCCCACCCGAGCATTTGGTTATCCTGCACGAGACTACGTTTGATCACTACGCCCGTACAACCAGTGTCACGCAATACCACGACTTCTCGACCGTTGACAAACCCTCTCGCGGTTGGTACACGCGCTTCAGGAAATAAACACGTGCCAAGCGAATGAATACAAGGTTCTACCTGTACGATGTTATTAGATATACCTTTACTTTGTATAGCCACTGCTACCTTATGTATAAGTGCCTTTCTTTTAGGACAGTCTTTTTGAACATGACCCCATGCATTACACAAGAAACATTGCACACGCTGAAAAACTGGATTCCTAACTGACCTTTTTACCTCAGCTGATTTTACAAGCTCCCTAGGCATAGGTCTTACAGACTGGTTTCCAGACTTAAAATCTTTCAAAACCACGTTCTGGGTTCCCCCATGAGCTTCGGCAAATAAATCGGCTTGCTTAGCCATATCTTTTACGATCGTGAAGACTTTCTCCTTCAGAAATTGATCTAATTCTCGCCCAACTGTATTAAATAATTGATCTCTGAGCAAGAAATCAGTCAACCCTTCAAACGTTTTCACCGCTTTGCCGCATTCAATCCACCGCTCAAAATAGTTCGCAATTCTGACGGTGAACTGACCAAAGGTTTCTCCCTTATCGGGCTTGCTATACCTGAACTTTTTACGAAATCCTCGTTCAGTGAGCTCGTACCTTTTGAGAAGTGCTTCCTTTAGGACGTCGTACTTAAACACATCGTCCCTAGGAAGTCGAGAGTATACATCCAGCGCTTTACCTTTTAAAAGAGCACTAAGATGCAATGCCCAGTCATTTTGACTCCACTTCTGGTTTTCGGCATACCGCTCAAACCGATGAAGATAACTACCCATGTTATCTTTTTCATCGTCAAAGGAAGGTAATTTGGGGCCCCTTAATTTGCTAAAGGCAGAATCGTGTTCTCTTCCAGATGTCGCTAATTCTACCTTACGATCATGATCTCGTTGCTTTGCTATTTCTTCTAAACCTAACATTTCTACTTTTGCTAGTTTATCTAACTCTATTCGCCTTTGCTCCGCTTCCATTTCCCATCCTATCCTGTCCTTTTCGGCCTGCTTCTCTAATTCTATCTTTTCCTTCTCTAATCCTATCTTTTCCTTCTCAAATTCTATCTTTTCCCTTTCGGCCTGCTTTTCTAATTCTATCTTTTCCCTCTCAAAGGCCCATTTCCTATCTTCGGATTCCCTTTCTAATTCCCGTTTCCTTTCATCGGATTCCCTTTCTAATTCCCGTTTCCTTTCATCGGATTCCCTTTCTAATTCCCGTTTCCTTTCTTCGGATTCCCGTTCTAATTCCCTTGACCTCACCCTTTCGTCCCTTTCCCGGGCTTGTTCTTCTTGAATAAATTTTCTTAAGCTTTCGCCTTCATAACCAAATTCTCTGCCTAAGGCAACCAAGTCCTTCAGGGATGACATGACAATGACAATTGTAATATAAAAATATAAATATATATATACCACAGGCTGACCTTATCTTCCTGATGAAGGTAACCAAACCAATACTTTAAATATGTTTATACTGGACACACGGACCTAGGTAAACTAAACAAAAATAAACTCCAACTAGAGTATTATCTTAACAGAAGGTCACGCTCAAATATAAACATTAAATGTATACCTTCACAAAAATGATTGACAGTTCACTTAATCCAACGATCCCACTTCTGACACCATTGTAACAGAATTGTTACCGAGAGGAGGGTGGATTAAATGAACAATACAAACACAATTTGTGAAAGAAAATATAAATTTATGTAATAAATTATAAATAAAAAAAAATACAGATGTAACAACACAATAATTCATGCACTCAACCCACAATTACACTCACAACCATTCACAATACATGAACAAATTAAATATTAATACAAAAGGAATCTCAGATGTAAAGGGATCTCTTGGACTATACACAGATCCAAGGATCCTTTACGAAAGTTAAATTAATGCAAGTATAAATTACGAAAAATGAACACAAACGACAAACTATACTATCGCACGATGGATTGCGATAACTAGCACGACCATATACTTATATTCAATCAAGTTGCTAGCTTTTATTGATATCTATGCGATCACTTGAAATATTATTGTGATCTGACATAAGCATGCAAATACAACAATGTATTAAATTGTATTACAATTTCAATACACATATGTGTCTCGACCCCGTATAACCGCAAGATTCAGCAACAGTTGAACCGTCTCCTAGTTTCCCCGAAAACCTAGGGTTGACCAATACTATTATCGGACGTTTCCCTTCACGGATCCACCACAGTTATACGTTCAGACAACATACAACATCTACCAGAACCAACGGTTCCTCACTACCCTAGATGTCGACCCGGATATTTTACAACTCAGATAGCTCCGACACTCGGACTTCTAGCTTTCCGGATATTTACACGTTACACAGATGTTGACGAACAGACAGTTCGACACACAGACAGATACTTCAATTCCGTTTGCACAAATTAACGGCACAATCACATTCAGATATTTATACAGAGATGTTCCACAACAAATCAGACGATATCAAAGACGTTTATCAAAAGATGGTATCAGATGTGTTAACAGCTACGGTATCAGAAATGGTATCAACTACGTTAGCAGCTACGGTATCAGAAACATTGACATCTACGGTATCAGAACCATTGACATCTACGGTATCAGCGATTATCAGATCTATGGTAACAGCGATTGTCAGCTACAGTATCAGAAACACGGTAACAGCGATTGTCAGCTACAGTATCAGAAACACGGTAACAGCGATTGTCAGCTACAGTATCAGAAACACGGTAACAGCTACAATAAACAAAACCAGACTAATAGTAGCTGTCTTAAAAATAATCTAAGCCGTAGATTACGATATTGCATTTAAAGTCTAATAGTGACTAGTAATTCCAAATATTCCACGTTTAATTGCAATAAAAGCATCATTATACGAAATGATAATCTGAATAAAATTCACAATAAAACGAAAATGTAAATTTAACACTCACCCCTTTGACTGGAGATTGCAAGACGAGCTTATCTATCCTTCGATTAGATATTTTGGTTCCCGTAATTATTATGAGAAATATCTCGCCTTATATACTCTCTATAGGTGAACATAAATCACATCGAGCTTGCCGTGCACCACGTGAAACGAGTATTTCGGATTTCATGTAAATAACAAACTGGCACATGCAAATCGTTACACGCCACTTACCTTGGAGAATCACCCCAGGTAATGCGTGTACGACGAAATCAAGAAAATGGTGAGTTTCGTTTGCAATTCAAGAAGAACAAAAAATCAGTTCAATTTTCGCCTAATTCTGTGACACGTGGTAAAAAGGTATTGGTGCTGGTGGTGATGTTGCAAGTAAAGCATTTTCAGCTATCCAGGACATTCTAACGCGATTAATATGCAGACAGCCACCAGTAAAGCAATACAATTACCCTGAACTGAAGTTCTGCCTGCAAATGTCAGTAAAATAAATAACTACATCTGCAAGCAAAAACTATCAAAGCTGGCTTGTGTATCCCTGTCAGAAAAAGAAAAAAATATGGCTGGTCGTCTAAAAACAGGTGAAATTCTAAGAACAGATGTAACTGAATATGGAGCTGATGTTAGAGTTGGTTGTGTTAATAATAACATTATGCCGTTATTCAACAGTGCTCCATACATAAGTGACAGAAGAAACATTGAAATACGCCAGAACGAAGTGGACGTAGCGACGACAAGGATTATTGGGTAATCCAAAACAGTGATGATTATTCAAGTTCAGTGAGTCCGTCAATGAGGTTTATTAATGATAATACTGATTACCCTGACAACAGACACAATATAAGACGACCAAGAAACAATGGAGAGATGCTGACGCTGATATGTGGCCGGTGGTTCATAGTGCTAATCAAGAATTTAACTTAGGATTTGTAACATGTCGATAAGTGATGAAGGATGGAAGCAGAATAATTTTATGTGCAATTCCACTGTAAAATATCTTTAAATCTTGCAGTCATGTGTAATGTTGGACCAAAGCACACAGTTGTACTTGAACGACACGCTACCAACGATGACGCAATCTGGCGCCCTATCGGTGATGCAGGTAAAGTAATGAAACTTTCATTGTGGATGCCAACAACGATATTACCATTGACCGAAGAACAACGGTTACATTCATTTATGGATCAAGGTTGTAAATCAACAATATCATTATTAACGGTGACAACAGACGGTGGTCTAAGTAACATTAATTGTTTTACACATGGCAGATAGCACCACAGTATGGCGTCTCTGCACCGCAACAATTATTCGTTGCTTTCCAACAGACTGAACGAGTAAGCTCACAAACACACAGTGCAAAGATATTTGACAAACTTGGTGTTACTGAAGTTTCACTGAGAATAAATGATCACTAAGAATCATCCAAAGAGATGTTATTGAATTTTTCCAACTGTCTTACACGCATACCCACAATAGTTCATGTTTTACATTCGCGTGATAATTCTAAACTAATTTTTAATCGTCGTTGCGAGTGGAACGTATTGCTCAACTTGTTTATTATCGACACAAGCTAGTGATTGTGTCATAGCCTGCTGGAGTAATTGTATAAACCTCTATTCGGCTGCTAGTATGTATATACTTTCGGATTTTCATTATTCTAACATTTCAAAATCAATCAGATGTGTTTGTTTTCAGGATGATTTTGTTTATTTGTTTGAAATGGATTTTTTAACGTAGCTTTAGAAAAAATCAGTCGTATCGCTACACTGTCTGCAGTGAAGCAGTTTGCAGTGATGTCTAGCATTGGGGCATCATGTCACAGACATGTATCACGATGTCCCACCCAGTCACATTATCCTGACACTAAGCCGACCAGTCCGAACACTAACCTATTAATGCTGAGCGCCAAGCGAGGCAGCTGTTAGTAGCAGTTTTGTAAGTATTTGGTATGACACGACTGGGGATCGAACCAAAGACATCCCGCTCCCACGGCGGACGCTTTAACCACTAGGCTACCGGAGCGGTATTTTCAGGATCAATTTGATCAGAAAGTTTTATACCATCTTCATGTGATTTTTCAATCGTTGAAATAATCACATTAATTATTTTGTAATTCCTTATATCTTAAATATTTGTTTTAAAAAAAAAATTTGCATTCCTAAAATGTGTCGGAATGCATGGACGGCACATGCATATTATTTACAGTATATATAAAACACATATTTTTTACTGTTTATACAAGCTTGATTCTAGGAACGGCACAATACACATTTAACCCTAACATTCCGGAATGTATGGAAGGTACAATACACATAATTCTTGCATTCCTAGATTTTATGGGAATGCAGTCTCGGGTGGTTTTACATCAACCTTGTCACTCAAAGTGATATTGTTATAATTACCCAATCATTGGCAGAACAGTTGTACTGCTTCATGAGATTTTTCTTTTCTTTAATTGTGAGTAACGTTCTCAGAGGCTCTCACTTACAATGCTAAAGTTCTCATTGCCAGAACAGTGCCACTCTTTCATGAGGTTTTAAAATCTTAACTCTACAGCATATACGTATATTAACATATTTAATATGTATGTATATAGATATTTACACAGTACACTACCACAAGGTGAGGGGTGGTGGTGAGGGGCTTATCAACATAGATTCATTACCATTTGTTTATCATACCGTTATCATACTGTTTGAAAGGTCTGTTTTCTTTACCACCGCATTCTGCACACCGCTGCGTTTTTCTTATGATTTCGACGTTACATTTCGAACAAAGATTTGTTCCTAGACTGCCTCGTCACACACTCTGGATGTTGTGTCCACCTAATTTATTTACACGAGCTCGATTACTCAGAGTTGCAGATATTATCATTAACCTCATACAATTATTTGTTTTGCTTGAATCATTGCACATCATAAATATTTAAATTTAATTTAAATAAATATTTGCCTTAATTATAACATGGAGGATTTACAAGATTATCTGCTATTTAACCCTCTTATGCTAGATTCGATCTTGACATAATAACTCCTTACTTATCGAGGCGAGCTCTGGTTAATAAGACTCTAATTGATATTTCCATGAAGCTAAGAAAGGATTTCGTAACGTTGGCACGGTTCATATGTAGTCAACACTTTGAATTAGGCAGGCTCATAAGCACAAGTTGATGCTAGAATGAATAACCAGAGAGCAAGGGCAATCATTAATTATATAGACGAACATACATTTTAGAATAAAATGTGTCGTAGAAGTAGCCGACGCCGACGCCGTGACTTGAATCAATCGTGACAAACGTGATCCTGTTAGAGATTCACGCCGTTATTATGAACGAGCGTATCCTGTGACGGCAGTTGTTCATGCAATAAACCCGGTAAATGATCAACCTAGCGTTGATGATATCAAGCCGATGAAAACAAATAAATGAGTGGGCTGAGCGTATTTGTAAAAATCGAGCTATGATCAACTGCTTTCCTGAACTGTAAAAATAATGAAAAGTTCCAATAAGGGTGAAGAAAATAACCGGTGCGATTTTGTGCGAAACATGATATAAATCAATACAAGATTCGATATAGATCGTTGATCGTAACGAGCACGTGTGGTCGATTAAGTTAACATTATTTCCACAAGAGATAACTTTTAAATTTTATGACGGTAATATATTTGATTTCATAAATAAAATTAGTAAAAGCGATCCTGTATCCGTGTGGTGGTTTCAAAGTTCCAAATGTGAAATTCGTGATCAGTCTGTATGACCTAATGGATATATTTATTGATCTGAGTCCCTCCACTCTGAAATCAAAAATCTTGCGCTGAAATATACTGTTGAAGGTGAACGATTGCTCGGTAATTGTTTTACCGTTGGAATACTAATTACAATTATAAGAATGTTATCTCCTATGCCATGGTAGCTTGTTATCCTGTAAATATAATTGGAATGGAAAACTGTGCTGAATATTTTAAGCGATTTGTACATATAACACACGAGATGACTAGAGTTGCGAGTTTACAGGAAAGTCTATATCCAAGTGTTAATGTTTAGTTTGGTCTTCATTTTGCGAACGCGTTTGGGCTCCACCAGTGTTATTCAGATACATGCTTGATGCTGAAATTTTATCAACGTTAACTGTAAGCGAAGCAATACTATGGATACGATATGTTCACAGAAACAAGTCTGCTTACGAGAACTCTCTGTCAAGGACGGGGCTGAGAAACCTATTCTTGATATCATCTTTGAGCGTAATCCAGAAATTAAACATGAAACTAAACTCGCAAAAACCTTGTAAGAAAAATAATTGGTAAATTACGCAAGGAGAATCATATAATAATACACAATATTGCACAAGATTATTCATCAGAGATGCTGAACTTGATTGTATAATTACTGATAAAACAGAATAAGGTACATATTTAAGTCGAAATAATGCTTACGTGTTGAACGTAACTAAATTATGCAATTAAGTCTTACCAAAGTTTACACATCAAAGATATTTGTTGTTACCTTATTTTTCTTTACATTTATTATCGAAGATAAAAAGATTTCCTAATACCGCGGTTAGGGTTGCTAAAGATTCTTTTTATTTGGATAAAAAAACATGCGGATCTCATAAAGATTAGTATATATGCATCATTGGGTGCATGAAGAATAAAAAGAAAAAAATACTTATTTATTCTAAACCCACCGACGTTGAATCTATGGATATATATTATACAAATAGTCTAATGTCACAATTATCTTCAGCACCGTCGGTGTATGATGCCGTACCTAGACATAAAACTTTATCTTAACGGGTGTGGTGGTTCTGGCAAAACAACGTGTGCGATTGAAATATTTTGGAATTTCGATATGGCTGTTTTGACGCTTAGACGCCAGAGAATTAAAAGAATGAGTAGTCAAATCTCACTCATCACCGGTTTTTTCAGCGGAAGGGTACATGCGAGACTCCTCAATGAATAGGCAAAAAAGAATATTTCATTAATTATTATTTGTGCTGAAATAGGCACATTATATATTAATGTGCTAAAATATTTATTGATTGGTTATTGACTCAAAGTACTGATTTAATAATGTGCGGTGATCATAGTCAGCAACGACTTTTCTTGGATCATCTCTGCATGAATGTCTGAATGTGTTTGTAGATTTTCATGAGGAGGTAATTGATGATTACCGAGAGCTTGATTTAAAATTACGGAGTTTAAACAATTAATCAGACTACAACCATTTACAATTCAAAGTGAAATAATGCGTTATTGATTGATTGATTAATTGTTTTTTTTTAATAAAACGGCGCACCAGCACTTGTAGGCTATTTAGCACCATACAACAGGATACATGTATAAACGTGTACAAATGGTAATGCGTTTAGCATCGACCATCTATATAAAAAACCAAACAGTTCAAAGTAAAACAGTAAGATGGCTACAAAAAATATAAAGCTTCCCGATACAAGGGAGATGCAAATGGCGTATGTTAATGAAGACAGATGGAAAGATATTGCAAGTAAGGGGCGGTATTTACATTACATAAAAATGCTTTAGGTGATGGCATGAAAGTTAGAGTTTCAAATAAAGGTTTACTTCTTTCAGGAAATCAATAATACAAGTGATTTTTATTGTATCAAAACGTTCCTATATGTCATACACATTACTAATCACGAGTAGGCTTCAGGTCGAAACAGTCTGTCAGAAAATGTTTAACAGTGAATGGTTTATTGCAAGTAACGCACTCTGGTGGATCTTAACCTTTCCATATGTGGGAGTGGGTTATATACGTACGACCAATTTTGAATTTATTTTTGCAATGACAACCTCTTTCTATCGGATTGTTTTGTAGGAAGGAGTCCATTCTCCTAGGGTTATTTTGATGGCGTGAAGTTTGTGATTCACTTAACCCTGGGGTTCGGGGTTGCATAATTGGCCCAACGTGCCTGACTACGTGTCGTAGGAGGCGACTTAGAAGAGGCAATCTGTTTGCCGTGGGTTGCGTCCTGTGTCGCTGGAGGAAAGGATTCTGGTTGTTGAACAAAGGAGTTCCGATGCAATACACTGCTTTGGTCTCTACTTCTCTTAGACGGGTGGTCGGGATGGACCCGGTCTCTACAAATTAGCTGCTCACACCGAGCCTTAGGTAGTCTTTATTTATTTGCTCACCTTCTTTATCTTTCTTCGTGTGTCTCTCTTGACACCACCGTTGCCCCAACAGTCTGTAACTTTAGATTTACCTTTCCCAAGTCTTATAAGATTTCCTAGAGGGCGGCGGGTCAATCGAGAGGTAATGTTACCGACCCGAGAAGGTATAACATGGACATAACTGATTTCACTGCGACACCAGCGCTACCAAATGCTATCAGGCCCATCTGGGGCTGGTAAGACGCAATTGTTACTTCACCTGAAAATGAGATGGATCAAGTTGGATAGGTTATACGTATTAGCACCGTTTGTAGATAACAAGATATAATAAAACGTGCTTAACGATTTTAATGAAAATTTAAAGTTTGAACGAGGACGGCTATGATGTTGTTATTGATATTGTCACAAAAACTCTAAGAAACATCCACCAGACTTGATGTTCAGAGGATATAGATTAAATCAAATTAATCCAATTCTTCTCAAACGTGCAAACGATTTCTCATTAATTTCTCATAAAAAACATTGATATAATATTAGCTAAATATGTCTAATCGGTCTAAATAAGATCTTTTTTTCACTTTTCTTGACAAAACTGGAAGCATAGAGAGAGTGAACGAAGACACCATATACAAAAACTACCAACCCGGTTAGAAGTTGATTTGTCTATTCATTTTCGTAGCAAGCTTTAATTTCACAAAAGATCTTCCTGCTTCTGTACCTACAGATCAATGATGAATTTCCACTCAGTATTCATTAGTATGAAAATAACGATAGCAAGTGATAATAACCCCCGTTTTATAAATGAATTTAAATTGGTACACAATTTGATTGCTCTCCTTTATTTTTCTGTCCCCCCCCCCTCTTTAGTGAGTGAGTGAGAATACAAATTTGGGCTGGATGAAAACCTTTGAAACGTATTCCGCACAATGTAATAATATACAATTAATACAGTTTGTCGTCACGGTATGTGTACACTTCCATTGGGATCTACCAAACATTGTTCATATAGCCAAGGATACAAATTGGAAAAAAAAACGTGTCGGGGTATACGTAAAATAATATTTTTGTTGTTTTAAAAACTATTATAAGGTTCTAACAATCGATTATTATCAACTAAATATGAAAATGTTAAGAGAGAGAGAGAGAGAGAGAGAGAGAGAGAGAGAGAGAGAGAGAGAGAGAGAGAGAGAGAAAGAAAGAGAGAGAGAGAATATTTATAGTCGCATTATATTTTATTATTTAAAGCTCAAAAATTAATTAGGTCAATTGTAAATATATTTAAATAGTTTAATTACTTCTTGTTCATTCGTCATTTCACTCAGTTTCTAATCCACAATAAATTAAATGCGTGTGTATGTGAATGGGTGACATTTCAGTTTTCTAGAATGTAACGATGGGTTTGCAGTGCTATACGTTCTTTATTAAAATCATCTGTATTGTATAATTCATACTTATTTCTTATAATGATTTAATCAATATGAATAAAAATAGAAACCCCAAAAGGAAAACAATCAATTTATCAATATGCAAAGGTGTTTGTGAATCGCCCGAAACATGACAGAACTACATTTTCTAGCGGACACATTCGACAGGGATGATGGAGAGGTGGAGTCAGCAATAAGACCAATGAAGAATGAGAAGGCAGCTGGAGTAGACATTATCCCAGCTGAACTTATCAAGAACGGTGGGGAATCAGGGATAGAGCTACTAACAAAAATATAAAACAGGATCTGGCAGACAGGCGAATGGCCAACACAGTGGACCCAGCCACTGATTTTAACACTACCCAAAAGAGGCAATCTCCAGCTTTGCCAAAAGTACAGAACTATCAGTTTGTCCAGCTATGCTAGTAAAGGTGATGCTGAAGATCATCTTGAACAGACTAAACCCACAAGCAGAAGAAATACTCGCTGAAGAATAAGCAGGGTTCCGGAGTGGAACAAATATTCAATCTTAGGGTTCTTTGTGAAAAGTACTCACAACATAAACAAGACATATCTTATGTGTTCATAGATTTATTTCAAAAAGGCTTTCGACAGAGTGTGACATGAGGCATTTTGGGCCACAATGAAGAAGTACAACATGGGTCAAATGTTGACCAATACCATCAAGCAGCTGTACACCAAGACTATCAATGCATTAATTAATTGCTCAAGGTTCTGTGGGGGATTGGTTTAAGAAAACAGTTGCAGTACGGCAAGTCTGTTTCCTGCCACCCACACTTTTCACGTAGAGCGCATCATGAGTAAGGCCCTGCAAAACCACTGTGGAAAAGTCAGCATTGGAAGGAGTAACATTACCAGTCTTCGCTTTGCAGACGATATTGATGGGTTGGCAGGCAGTGAAGATGAGCTTGCCAACTTAGTGAAGAACCTGGATGAAACATTTTCCAGATTTGACATGAAGATAAGCACCGAGAAGACAAAGCTGATGACAAATAGTGGCATAAAAATCTCAACCAAGATTAATGTCAGAGGACAAGAACTGGAAACAGTTGGCCCATTCAAATATCTTGGTTCCATAATCACCGAAGAGGGATAAATGTCAGACATTTTGTCACGAGTAGCAAAACCAACGGCAGATATGTCAAAGCTAAGACCCAACTGGAGAAACAAGAATATCTGTCTGAAAACTAAAGTCAGACTATTGAGAGCACTAGTCGTCTCAGTCTTTCTGTATTTATGTGAAGCCTGGACCCTGACAGCAGAATAACAGCGACGAATCCAGGCACTTGAAATAAAATGAATGACACAGAACCATCCTCGGCATCTCTGACATGAACCACATCACAAATGATGAAATCCGTAACACAATGAGGCACAGAAGAGGTCATTATGAAGACCTCCTCACCATTGTCATCAAAAAGAGAAATCTGAAATAGTATGGCCATGTCAGTAGAGCCAACAGTCTATCCACAACAGAACTGCATGGAAGAATCCAACGTGGCAGAAGGATGGACAACATAGATAAAAGTGGACAGACAATATCCAAAAATGGACGAGGAAACGTTATGTGGAGACTAAGGCATTGGCACATGATCGAGACAAGTGGAGGAAACTGGTGAGATGTTCAGCAGGACAGTGCCTCAACGACCACACTAGTTCAAGAGACTGATGATGATGATGAAATAAATTATATGTATAGTATGCACACTCTGTCAATGATATTCCACTCATTGCATACATTTTTAATTTTAAAAAATCTGCATAACTCGGTATATCATTGTTACATACCTACATACATACATACTCACCTATATATATATATATATATATATATATATATATATATATATATATATATATATATATATATATATAGGTGAGTGTGTGCATATGTGCTTGTGTGTCCTTATGAGTCAATAATAACACTGTCAGTGATGCAAGCATTATTTATAACTTCAGACCCAGACAGTTTTATATGTCAAAGCGTTTCTTAAAAATACCTGAACAAGTTCCAGGTATGAAAACTTTCGTACATGGTTATTAATACTGGAATGTCGCACTGGTTTACACGGCTTTTGAAATGTATCCCGTAAATCAATGGGGGCGTGGGTATCTGCTGTCTGTCAAATGGTCATTTGCATGTAACGTATCGCTATCAAAAGCCATAACTGATTAGTATTGTAGGGGCGTTTTAGAGTGACGTACAAACGAAAACTCTATATATGTCTGAAGAACGCTGCAGTGTTTATAGATTCTTGTTTAAATACAGGAGTCATTTTTACAATACCTAACGTTATATTCTTGTTTAAATACAGGAGTTTGTTTTACAATACCTAACGTTGACGAAATAGTTTCTCAAACATATTTGGGGATTTACATTTATTGTTGGCAGGAAAATATCAAATATAAGTTAAAACAAACTGTCTTGAAGAAGAAGTGTGATATTTTAGAAAACATGGGGAAGAAGCGACCTGACGAAAATGAAACAAGTTTTCGAGGTAAGAGAGCGCATAATTCAAATGCAACATATTTATCTCTGAAAAATGAAAATACTGAATGCATAGAACCTCCTCATGAGAATATAAATGTTGATGGTATAATATGTAAAAATGATGGTATTGTTCATGATGAGGAGATTGGTTCTACAAAACACAGTGTTAGAAAGAAAAGGCATGCAAAAGATACCAAAGTAAATGAAACGAATTGTAGAGATGAGGTTGAAAATACTAATGAGATAAATACAAATGTAACTATTACAGATGAGGTTGAAACTACTGCTGAGAAAACTATTCATGCAACAACTAGTAGAGATGAGGTTTAAAATGCTGATGAGATAAAAACTCATGTAACAACTAGTACAGATGAGGTTGAACATACTGATGAGATAAAAACTCATGTAACAACTAGTACAGATGAGGTTGAAAATACCGCTGAGAAGACTATTAATGCAACAACTAGTAGAGATGAGGTTAAAAATACTGATGAGATAAAAACTCATGTAACAACTAGTACAGATGAGGTTGAAAATACTGTTGAGAAAACTATTCATGCAACAACTAGTAGAGATGAGGTTGAAAATACTGATGAGATAAAAACTCATGTAAAAACTAGTAGAGATGAGATTCAAAATACTGATGAGATAAATACAAATGTAACAACTAGTACAGATGAGGTTGAAAATACTGCTGAGAAAACTATTCATGCAACAACTAGCAGAGATGAGGTTGAAAATACTGATGAGATAAATACAAATGTAACAACTAGTAGAGATGAGACTGAATATACTGATGAGATAAATACAAATGTAACAACTAGTAGAGATGAGGTTGAAAATACTGATGAGAAAAATATTCAGGCAACAACTAGAGATGAATATAGAAATGTTGCTGACATAAAAACCAATGTAACTACTAGCAGACGTTTTAATAAAAATATTTATGACATGGGAACTCAAGTAACTAATTACAGAGATGGTATTAAATATAATGATTGGATGGAAACTCATTCAAAATCTAGTCAGAATTGCACTGAATATACTGATGGCATGGAAACGCATTTAACTGGTACTGATCGTGCTCACCATGACTCAGAAACAATTATTGATGTTGATGAACATACTGAATGCATGGAAACTCATTCAAAATCTAGCAGTGAAGGCACGGACACCCATAAGAGTATAAATGTTGATGGTATAACACGTACAAATTGTGATATCGTTCATGGTGAGGACATTGGTTCTACAAAACACAGTGTTACAAAGAAAGCACATCCAAAACATACCAAAGTTAATGAAATGAATTGTAGAGATAGCGCATGCAAAGTTAAATCAAAAGAATTATTAGATAAAAATGGTATTACTGAGACGCAAGTCATAAAATTAGTGACGTTTTATCGGAAAAAGAAATATTGTCTTAAAGATCTAAATATCTCAGAGGAATGTATATCTGTGGCACTTGTTAAAAGACACGTCAAATTATTTTATCAGCCTAATGATAAGAATGCAGACAATTATCTGTCCCCATCCTTGGAGCAACAAAATTTTAAGAGAGACCAGATTAAGGAGTTTAAAAAGGCACGAAAGCATTTTACCATCCAAACAATAGATATGAATATCAAACCGATTAAAATTAAGATTGACAAGATAAAGGCAGAATACTTTCTTTGCAGTGTTTACATTGAGCTGCATCTTAGGTTTGAATTATTTAAACATATTAAGGGATCAGAGACGTTGCAAGTGATACGTCTTTATGAGGGGACACTTAATGAAAACAAGATATTTGTTCTAAAACTCAATGATATTAATGCACATTTGGAATTCATTCATTTATTTGGTACTCTTGGGGTTACTATGGAACCAGAAGAGAATAATGAATTAGAAAAAAATTGTATATTCCTGAGATATGGACAATATATATACAAAATGAAACTTTACGACTTTTACATAAACTTTTATGCCGTTATAGGGCAGAGGTGGCTCTGGTACAATGGTAATAACAATCCCCAAAATCCATCTGACGGAGATATTGTAAACTACACAACTCCCAAAGGTTCTGATGGTTGTAAGGGATTAATTGATTACGCAAGCAAAGACCTTTTTAAACTTTGGTCATATTATTTTGCCGGTAAACATGACCTAATTCAAATAAATACCACAAACAACTCTGATGTAGGTACAGTCGGAGAGGGAGCACTTACTTTAGCAACGATGACGTCCGAATCCATCCGAAATCATAATACTGTTTGGATAAACTTTATTATTATTGAACTAAATGAGACCAACGATATAGCACCTGCCGTATATTTACGGAAACATCCGATGATGTTCGCAGGGTCATGGCCAAATAGAAACAGAACAGGGTTTAATTTTAAGCCTATACTGAAAACTTCGAATCTAGAAGAGCGTTGGTTAAAAGAATATCAAGAAAATGTGAAAAATTCTTCCGAAGATATTTTAACATAGATATTCATACAATCTTACTGAATATATGCGTCGTATAACTTGAAGAAAGTTAAGAACCCTCTTTTGAAAGAAAAAAATACTATAGTAAAATCGTGATTTAACAGGTTTTCTTTACCTCCAGGGATCCGGGGTCGTCGTCCAATAATTTTGAATTCTAAACATAAGATTTGATATAATATGTGATAAAAGAAACTGATGAATGCCTAAATCTATGTAGAGTTATCAATTCGACCAATATTTAAGTATGTTCTGCGGTTATTCGTTGATTAAATGCTAATTAATTAATTTGGTATTTTTTGCATGTCTATTATTAGGTATTTGAACCCTAATAACATTTCGTACTCTTTAATAATAATAATAATAATAATAATAATAATGATAATAATAATAATAATAATAATAAAAATGATATTTTAACGTGATTGGTATTTAGCAATGTCTTATATTCCCACTTACCTGGGAAATACATTATATAAATAATAAAAAGCTATTAAAGCTCGTTAAAGGTCATAATCATAATCAGTTTCAATCCCGGAATCCTCTCCATCTTCTTATTATAGTTTTTGGTAACAATGCTTTTATGAACAAAGAATAAATAAATATTTTATGAAACCTTGCATGTTGCAAATAAATAAATATATAAATATAAATTAAGTGTTCTGTTTTAATTTTTTCATCTTCCTTAGAATACGCTCTTTTACTTTGTAATCGAGACAAATAATTATGTTCATTGTGATGTGGATAAATCTTTAGGTCGTCCAACCAAACTTCAAACGATGTTTTACATTTTTGGAAAAATAAAAATGGTCGCCGGTTTCCCTTTGTTTTCTAAAATATCACACTCAATCTCTTTGTATTCCTCTTTCAGTCTCTTAAATATTGAAATTTGTAATGAGAGGTAGGTTGAAACTGGATTGAGGCATTTTCCTTCTCAAAATCTCTTTTCATTAGGACAGCACTACAAATTGTTACCTTTGCAAATGCTACAGGATTATGAAATTGTATTTTGAAGCTTACAGTGAAACTGTCTTTTATTAATCCCATCCATTTCGGTATGGTCTTTTTTCACCAAGGGATTAGCTTAGGACGAAAGAAAGAATTTTAAAATGTACAAATAGCGCACTTTTTAATTTCATACATTGCTATACAGAAGTATGTCGTGCTCGTCTACATTCAGGAATGAATAATATGGATATTGAAAAACGAATTGACTCTGAGGTGGGTTGACGCAGAATAACCAAAGATGATTTGGGGCTTTACTCGTACCCAAAGACTTTCTTAGTCGACAAAGCACGTCAGATATGTTGACAAACAAGGATAGATTCAATTCTTTTTTCGTGGTTATATAACTAATACTGGAATGGAATAGAAGAATATTTGAAACTGGCTACTTTTAAAATTGATCCAACGTATATTAAAACTTCGCGATGTTTGCTTCATTGAAGCCACGAAAAATTAAGCGAAGTGGTAAAATTGCTGGAAAGGAATTTATAAAAAGAGGAAAGGGTCTGAGACTTCCAGGGACATCCGACTGGTACAAAAGAGGTCTGAGACTACCAGGGACGATTTAAAGATACATGAAGATACAAAGCGTAATAGAGTTTGCTATAGCTTCTAAAGGTGCTCACATCTGGGATCCTCTTTTAAGAAAGGTGGATATATCAACGAGCTGACTAAGAAAGTATTTCAGGAGTGTTTGCGTCATAAACAATATCTTCATAACATGATAGCATCATTGATCATTCTAATACCATACCGAAACGTATCACCTTGGAATATGGTGTTAAGAGAACAAATTGAGACAAACTTACTAAATTGTTATAATATGAAGTCTGTGCAAAATACCGTTTTCGAATAAACATCTAATATTCATTAAGGGTCCAAATCCTTGAAAGAAGACTTGATAAGTGTACAAACGACACCACCAGGACAGACACCTAAGGTAACAACAGCTGTTTATCTGCGCAAGGACTTAATGTGAGGTGGATGGAAAGATAAAAAGATGTATACGAGTTAAACACACTTAGATGTATTCAAATAGATGTGGAGGTATACCTGAGCATTAAAAGAAGAGTGACTGCAATCAAACTCCATCCACAACATGAAGACTCGTTTCAACCATGAGCAGAGATAAGTGATTGAGAGCTGGCAAAGATAACAATATAGTGTTAACATCTTAATGAAAAGTTTTAAATTAGAGACTTCATATAAGAAGAATTACATGTTTCAAAAAGTGATCTTCACAATTGATTCTAATACATTAAGTGACGAGTTTTGAAGGACTTTAGAATCGCAATCACTACATCCAAAAGTATTTAAAAATAAATTTCGGTTTAGTATTACAAAACTATTATATGGAGTGAAGTTACTAACGAAGAGTAAACATTGGGAGACAGAACGAGGAATATGAAGAGTGGGGGGTGGGGGGGGTGGTGGCTCTTTGTGAGGAGGCCTCCACGTGGCAAGAGCTGGGCAACAGTATCATAACTTCTTGGTCTGTGCTTTGGCCGAGACTTGATGCTGGCTAACATCCTTACCTTTTCGTGACTAAGAAAATCTTTCCAGAGGCAGTATGATTTTGATTGCTGCTTATTATCCGACACGTGAAAACAATAATATATAATATATTAAATATAACTAAATAATTGTCATAACACCTTCAGGTTTTCTTAAGTTTAACAATCGACTATATGAAATCGATTAAAACTCTACCATATATGTTTGATGTTGTGCATGACTGATATATTGTACTTTGACAGATGAGCCTACCAATCTTCGATTCTGGCCTGTTCTGTAATCTTACTTGAATCTGATAATTTTTTCAATGCCACTAAACATTCTTCTTCAGTTTGATCACGTATGACTTTTCTGCGTGAACCTGTCTACTTTCTTACATAAATTGTATATGTAAAAGTTTCATCTGAAAGATATTCCGAATTAATTTTTTTTCTGAGTACTCGACGACTTGTAGACACAAAAAGACGTAGAAGGTCTCAATGATCAAATTATTTGATAAACATACGTTTTACCGAGCTCTTATGCACTGCATTAAAATTGTTTGCAAGAGACGCGATTATCTCCCATATTCTAAACTATATCAACCTGTAATAAAGAGAGATGCATTAGTACGTGAATGAAATAATTATGCAGAATTGCACCTACATTATCATTATCAGTGAGAGTTTAGTTTCCACGCGCCATCGATTTAACCTGTCGCATATCGGAATCAATAGAAAGATGTAAGAAAAAATATCAGTGGGACTCTAAAGAATTACCAATAGCAAAAGGTACTAAACTGCAAGAAATAATAATTATCACTGTATTTCCCAAGAATACAAGCAATTCAAACGAAAACGTTTCTCTGTTTTCACCGTTATAATTCTCAAGGCATGTGCTATGAATGAACCAGCTGAACTTTCGGAAGAACGCTATGTTTTTCACTGCCACATTACCCCAAAAATTAAGTAATTACAACCATACCTTACCTTTCATAAGAAACTAACATCATGAACTTTGACCACCAAACATATCAATGTTAATAAATATACATGCAACATTAACTGTCCTGTATCTAAATAAACAGATAAAACATTCAATGAAAAATATCTGTCATCGCTGCCTTCATGTACCACCTGTGATTATTTCGATAACATTTAGTGCGAGTCTGCACAAAGAACACTTGAACAGAAGCTCAAATGAAAATGCATAATCGGATTAACATTCAAGTCACATTACATGTAGCTTACAATGTACGGAATAGAGACATTGTTTTATTGATGGAATTTCATTTAATAGGCAGACTTTAGTTTGGAAAAATAATTGTTGAAATCAGCAAATGACACATTGGTGTGGTCTTGTAATAACATACACACGTAGATCCAGCAAATGTTCATATAGCTCTCTACACACAGAAACAGTGATTCATGCATATATACTAATATATTCTTAGTATAGTGAGGCTGTAGAGCCTGAATTGGAAAATACATTACAGACCCACTCACCCTGGGGCTGTCTAACCTCAATTGGAAAATAGGAAAATACATTACAGACCCACCCACCCTGGGGTTGTATAGCCTCAATTGGAAAATACAATACAGACCCACGCACCCTGGGGCTGTCCAGCCTGAAGACTTTGAAATCTTCTGTCCATTATTTTATTTTTACCTACATATATACAGTAACAACTGCGATTAACGTGTTATTATATAGATAGATATATGAATAAGCGAGGGCTTGTCGCTCTATTTGTACAATGTCATTTCAATGTATTTCATTACAGGTAATAGGTTAATTGTCAGTTCTAGTACGGGGATAAAAATTATAACAAAACATCAAACAAACGAAAAGAAAAACTGAGTAGTGAGTTTTAAAGAAAGCTTTTGAAGGTAGAAATACAGAAAAGGTATATAATTTAAAAAATGTTTGGATTCCACTACAAGAGACGATCATGAAAACTCTTGCTTGGCAAGCAGACACACTCAAAGAAAGACAAAAGAATAAATGTGTGTGTGTGTTCATATATAGGTGTATTGAAGTTGTCTGTGTGCATAAGTATATGTTCGAATTATACATTTCTCTGTCATTGACTTTAAAAAATGGACATGTTTTATAAAATTTACTATTTAATAATAATAATAATAATAATAATAATAATAATAATAATAATGATAATGAATGTGAACATAATTATGTATATAATAGCTATCGTAAGTAACTGATGCTTAGTTATAAGTCTGTAATTGACGCTATCACAATATTTTCATATTTAAGTATATCAAAAAGAGAGGGTCCTTTTATTCAACGAACGAATGCATAATATCAAATAGTTATAGCTCGGTACATTTTGCAGCGCAGATACCGACACATTACAAAACAATACAATACAATACAATACAAAGTCATATCATATATCAAATAACATCACATCACATTATAAATATATAATATAATATATAAATATAATGCAATTTGTGAGAGTTATGTTAAAAGCTCTAAAGTTTATTATTCTGTTGGTTGTTTTATTTCTATTAATGATTCAGCTATCCGATTCCGAGAAGACTGTAATAACTTTTAATATTGATGATCTCATCTATTTTCGGAAAATACAATTCTACGTGCCCCTTTGGCCACCCTGTTCTACTTAGTTCGCTTTAAACTTCCTCCTATACTTTCTAGTGTCAGTACATGACACAAAATTGTAATCTCATATTTGTTTACAGTTTACACTTAACCCATATTCAATCACTGACGTATATTATGTTCCTTGAACAAAAATATACTTTATTTTGTAATTCAGCAGTGTGAATATGTATAACCCAAGTTGGTAATCCAGCTCCCATAGTAAACTTATGTAAATATAATGATTTTAAAAATTCAACAACTTTAAATCAGATAGATAGATAGATAGATAGATAGATAGATAGATAGATAGATAGATAGATAGATAGATAGATAGATAGATAGATAGATAGATATAAGTTGTATAGTGGGGATATATAGCCTGAGTTGAAAAACATATTGCTGACCACTACCTCCAGGCCAGTATAGTCTGAATGTTTTGAAAATCACCCTAAAGTTGTATAGCCTGTATAGCCACAAATAACATGGAGACTATTGGGGCTGTATAGCCTCAAGGGAAAGTAAGTGATTACATAAGGACAATAGGAATGGAAAAGGTGAGGTGACGTCACAGTACTGAAAATTGGTGACAATGTTGCAACAATGGGAGGAACACATGTGCACTGGGTTGACCTCAGTGGGGAGTAGAGATATGCTCCCAATATGTATTGAGTGATAGAACAGATACTTAAAACACATACATACATACAATATTATACAGGGAAAACATTTTATATTAGTTTGTGGGTTGTGGCAAAGAGAGCAAATCTTTTCGAGACCAATGAGTGTCCCTGAAAATGGCCTTTAAGTTTTTCTTCTTCTTCTTCTTCTTCTTCTTCTTCTTCTTCTTCTTCTTCTTTTTTTTTTCTTCTTCTTCTTCTTCTTCTTCTTCTTCTTCTTCTTCTTTTTCTTCTTCTTCTTCTTCTTCTTCTTCTTTTTCTTCTTCTTCTTCTTCTTCTTCTTCTTCTTCTTCTTCTTCTTCTTCTTCTTCCTCTTCTTCTTTTTCTTCTTCATTTGTTCCTCTGGAATCCAGTCTTGATGCCCCGTCGCTCTACACTGTTCCTGAACCTTTATCCAGTTGTTCAGTCTTTCAAGATCTTCTTTTCTCGTTATGTTTTCTGGTTCCTTTTTTCTTTAGTCCAGGTATATTTAATTATTTTCCTTCTTCTAGTACATTATTCATATTGTCTTTGGCCTTCATTAGTTGGCACAGCCCTCACGTGACAAATGACCACTCTGTGAAATGGAATATGTTTTTAAAAACATAAAACTCACCTGACTTGGAATCACATTGTCAAGCGCCTCTTTCAAGTTTCCCAATCTTTCTTTACATATTTTGGTGTAACAAAACCTAAACGTTTCTACTTCTTCATGTATCATACCTTCTACCAAATCCCTTTCTATGTTCAGGTTGGTCACCTGACTTGTCACAAAGTCTTTGGTATCTGGATATCTCCAATCATGTTCTAGCCTTTCCACCGTATATGATATATCGATCATCCAAAAACAAGTGTGTCTGAGTTCGTTAAATAACTCGATAGCCATCTTGATATATTCGGTTGAAGATGATTTAAAATATAGACGCTTTCGGCCATAAGTGCATCTGCGTTTAGCTTGCAAAAGCGTCAATATTGTAAAGGAAAACGACCATTTATACTCATGTCAAAATTATTTATACTATCCAACCAGAAAGGAGGGAAAGCAAACCACAGAATATAATATCAAACCACCAAATCTACTATCGTAGCAGACAGGTAGGAAAACAAACCACAATATATATCCAAAACAACAATATCTTCAATCCAAAAAAACCACCAGATACAAAATCACAAACATACTATCCAGCAGCAGAGAAGGCGAATCCGACAACTTTATAGAAGCAGTAGTAGGGGGGGGGGGTGAAGCGGGCAATTTTTACTAGCTTCAATTCGGTAAACTAAGGCTTCCTCGAAATTGTTAGCTATTTCATCGTAAAAAATGTGTACATGGGCAAAAAAGGGACGCCATGGTTGTTGTCGCACCCCCCCCCCCCACTACTAACTGGTTAAATCGAATTGTTTTAGGATTTCACAAACAGACTAATTTGTAAAACTTCACCTCGTAGATCAATCAGATTATTGGATTGGTCATTGAGTTTAAAATAAATTGTCGTTAACGAATTATTATGACATCGCATATAGACTGGATAAGTTGGGTCCTCAATTATTAGAAACCCTGGAGGAGCTGTTGGTGCAAATGAATATAAAATATATCACTGCTGAGCTTGATTTGATCGTTCAAGATTTATTTGATAGCTTCCTTCGATAACATCACATACTAAATTCAATGCAATCACTGAGGATATATTGACGTTGAGCGGACCGATATGCCTACCGCCTCGGTCTGGGTCGTTATTATATGTCAAGAATGTTGGACCCTTGTGTTGTTGTCTCCATGTTGTGAGTATCGCAGTAAACTTCTCATTGATAAAATCATTAATGGATTTTTTAGTTCGTTTGCGTTATACCCAACAAACTTGAAATTCGGTAGATCGGCTTCTGTTATATTGTAACCGGTTAGAAATTTTCGTTTAGAGTGATTAATATTGACATCGTGTTGATCAATTATTACTTGAATTACTCGCTGGTTGATATATTCCATGTCTGATACAAGTTGACTTAATATTTCAATTCGTTTAATGATTTCACTTCTATTAGACTCATTGAAAGCTTGTTGTAGAAGTTGACTGTGTTTTTGATTGATCTCTCTAAAGTACTCAATAATTCTGTTATAATATATATTTATATATGTAATTGATTATTGAGTCTGTCCATCCTTAAATCGCCAAAAGGCAGAATACCGATCAATAAAATCAAAATAACTACCTGGCAGTGATGATTTTTTTTATATCGAGTAGATGTTCTTGATATGATGTGGTAATTTAACAGTCACATAATCAGATTTTTGTGGTTCAGGTGGAGGTGGGATTTCAGGCCATCCTAGTATTGTTCTTATAGAACTCTGATAGATATCTACAGAATACCCGGGTGAGTTTATCTCAATAGCAGACGATAGCGTCGGCTCATGAACTGCTATAGCGATTTGTGATTTTTTTCCAGTAATGGGTTTTATTCTACGCTGTAATTCACTATTGATTTGTTGAATTTGGTATGATCCAGATGGCAACGAAACAACGTTCCAGTCTGGAGTCCCGTCTTTGCAATTCTTATTCGCAAACACCAAGGAATTATTCGGTTGTTGACCACCAAATGCTACCGACCTAATGTTAGGCCAACTGTGATACACTCGTAGTTTTGCTAACGCTATCTCCTTCTCGGGAATCGGAGTAGGGACATTTACACTGAATTCAGGATACGTCGATGTTATTGAGATCATGCTTGTTTTCACCGGGGTTGTGTTCTCCGCTATTCGTTGAAGTCGTTCTTGCGGTGTTGGCATTGTTATTATACTCTTGTTGTCGCTCTTATTTTTACATCGCGGAATCATAAACACGTACTATCTCTGAGAACTCATTATCTGATATTAAAGTGTCTTCGATTAACGATGATATCATTGAAGATAATTGGGAGTATTGACACAATATGGACACAATATGGAATTTAATTATGTAATCTTGCAGTTTACCCTGGCTGCATGATGATATTTTTTTGTTATCATTGAAACAATCCCCGCGATTGTTGTCGCCGTGAATATACAAATTGGAACAGCTATCGGAGCAAACATTATCACCGAGGAGAGTATTATACCAGCTCCGGTGATTACACCACCCACCGAGTACACGGTAACATCAACTGCGGTGATTCTTCGTCGGTATCTTTTTTTTGTTTGGTACTACTCAATGTCCATTTTGAGTTTAGTTTGAAATTCTCTGACCTTATCATAGCGATATTGCGATGATGAAATTATCGGTGATGACATTTTATTTTCAAATCGTATACGATTTCAATTAAGTTATTTACTTAAATCCACTACGAATTCTACATACCATGTTACTGAAATCCTAGCTAGATTATTATCAGTGGATGTTATTGCAAATTGTTCAGTTGTTTCTTTGTCGATGATCGTTGATATCATATTGTTGACACCAGGTGAACTCGTTGATGAAATATTAAATTGAGTCGGCGTTACTAGTGCTAATCGATAAATACCCTTGACGGTCGCGGTGATATCTAATTTGTTGTTTGTAGGCGTCCACGCAAATGATCCCCATTGAATCACGTACATGTTATTTATGATTTTTTTTGTTCGTGAGGAATTTTTATTTTTTCAAGTTTTTCTATCATTCTCGGTAGATCATCCCTGATGACATCGTTTGTCGTTTTAATATCATCTCGAACAACTTATATTCGCCGAATAATCGCTGTTATTTCATCGAGTTTTGTGATAATATCATCGAGATCTATTTTAATATCATCGGGTTTAGCATTTTGTTTACCAAAAGATTTATCAATAGAGTCATTGGTCCTGTTAAAGATTTTACGTAAGGTACCAAATTGCGATACATGAGTGTCATACTCCGATCGCAATTTTATCAAATTATCCATGGAAGTTTTTATCTCCGTGAGTTTGGGTGTGGTCACAGGTGCATTTCCAAGGAAATATAATAACGGCTTGTCAATATTGTCAATTATACTTCTTTGTAATTCAGAGAACTGATCGAATTTAGTCATATGATCGTCATATTCATCGCGTTGATTTTTTAATGGTTCTAAATTATTAATTCTATCCACAATAGTTGAAATGAGGACGCCCGGTTTAAGTTTACCCCGATCAGAGAACAACGCTATAATTTCTACTACGTTGCGATGTTTAACTAAAATATCATCCAGGGAAATATTACTCGTTTTCAATTTACTCTGACGATCTTGAAAAACAACTATTTCATTGGGATCAACACTTGCTAAGTTCAACATCTCAGCTATTTCATCTTCGATTTTTTTTACATCACCGGTTGCAGATATTCCCGCAGTGCCATCGGCACCGGGTTTCTTCAACATTGAGATAGATCGTCTCCAAATATCAATCATGTCATTTTATATACTTTCTCTCTAATATCTTCGATTTCCAGCGATTACTAGTATATTCATTCACGACTCGATGAGTGGTTTTCCCGATGATGAAATAACGTCAAGGACATTTAATACTTCTATGCCACATATTGGTGGGTCGGTCATTTCATGTGTTGGTAGCGTAGAATACCAACGAGGAGTGTTTAAGTGGTTTATATAACGCGTAAATTCCCTAGGCGGTGCTAACCCATACGAATCGAAATAAACGATTACACGCGGATCAATCGCGTATGCAACCCAGTGAGTTCCAGGTCCGATGCTGTTATCAAGATTAATGATACCGGTTTCAACGCTGTTTGGTTGTGCCGGCAACTGATCTCTCATAAAGACACCTCTGAAGTTTTTAATTGTTAGTTTTTAAGCAGCATCGAGTAAATCAAAATTTGACATCGGCGTTATTAAATTGTTCCAGGTATTCTCAGGCCTTTTCCGCTGTACCATGAGTACGGGGTTCCTGGTAGTCTTAGACCCTTTCCCTTTTTTATATCCTTTTCCGGTTGCTTTGTTTAGTGTAGTCCCTGCCGCGGTACCAACAGCCCCTATCGCCGCCGCCTTAGGCACCAACGCAGCTAACAACGGGAATATACCACCTGATTATATCATGTTTTTGATCGCAGCTGCAGAGAATGTAACCTGGATACCATTTTTTATCTTTGAAAGCATCATTGAAGTGTTTTATCTGACGAGTTGTCAGCGACAATTTATTCTCACCACCACACATCTGATTGTGTTTCAGCATTATCGTGGTTCCACATTTTTTAGCAGAGTCTGATTGCAATTTCTTGAGTTGACTAGGGGTCAATGTAACACTAACATGACTGTATGACATTATACAATAACAGATTGATCTAATTGCTAGATAGGAAAAATCCGAAGGATTTTCAATTATATATTTTCCACAGGTGCATCGACTATTCTCATTCGTCCACCAACCCCTTCGAGTAGCATTGATTTGTCGCTAAGAATGACAGCAACTGCTCTATAACCACCAGCAGGAGGAGCGTTTACACGAGCTCTAAAGTGTATGTCAACGACAGATTGTCTGGTTAAGTCAAGATGTTCCAGCGAAAAGTAATAGATCGGATATAGCTTTGTAAAATCCAACTGTGATATTTGCAGACCAGTATCGATATTTTATCACGTCCCATATATGATAACAGACGATGATACACGCGTGCTATTTGGTTGGTATTATAATCAAGTATTATATCCTCGGATGGTTCCTGTTGTCCGTTTATTCTCAGCGAGACTTCATTAACGCCTAATTGAACAAATATCATATGGCTGTGTTGTTGAGAGTTCAGTCGCGTTCTATCCTGTAGCGCAATAAATATATGACGTGGAGCTGAAACACCTTGTTTTGATGCCAGGTGCCATGTAAATGTACCATTAATATTAGAATCCATAGTATCTGTGATAACTGATAACCAACTTAACAATGATTTTCCTCCATGATCCATAAATGATAGTAATAAACTCTTCTGTTGTGATTGATGGAGTCATTACTGGCATCCATAGTGATAGTTTTGTTATAATTACTTTACCATCGGGAACACCAGCACCACGCCAGATTGCATCATTATCACTACCCTTTCGAACGAGTGCTACTGTCTGCTTCGCTCCATAGATAACTTTTCGGACATTCCTACAGAATCCGAAAATATGATGCAGTGGAATCGCACATGAAAATTATCGACGAGGCCCCTTCAATGTTGCTACGCGTGTTGCAAATCCTAGGTTGTAGTTATGATTAACGCTTCTTATAACATCAAACTCAGCAGCTGGTCTTGATCTGCGGTATCTCTTGGTGTCCGTAATTTAATATACTGGATGTGTTCAGCGTTGTCAGTAATATCCTCACGCATAATTTTGAATGTGAACCGTACTTGAGATGCCTCATTCCTAAGTGGATAGTAGATTTTGTGGTTTTTGATAGTATTTATGAGTTTTCTCTCCTTGCCGTGTGTGGATATTATAGTTGTTAATTTTGTCTCCTTCCCTGTTTAGATAGTAGATATTGTTTTTTTAATAGTATATCGCTGGTTCCTATTTGAGGTAACACTTCAACTCTTGTGTGAGGCTCTACTGCAATTAAGTGCCTTTTACATTCTCAATGAAATCGTTTCTTCTTATTTAAAAATTTCATTTCCCTTGAAATCACACCCAGCAAGTAACCTGTATATAGGGTGAGTGTCTTAGAGTATTCATTCAACTTTCAAACGATCAAGAAGATGTAAGAGTCAGCACAGATCGACCTGTTGGGCAAAGAAAGTGGTAAAACAACTTACCCGTTGGGTCGTTGATTTGACGAGAGTCATACCAACGTGTATAAGAACTGATGAAGTTTGCTCTATCTGCAAAGTAAATGGGTATTATTCCATTTAAATTCTAACTAAACAATGATCTGGAGGGACAGTTAGAGGTGAAAAGCACATATTCGAGCATTGTCAATAAGAACAAAAAACACACCATTAATATAATAAAAAATGCAAGACCATGAGACACTTACGTTTTCTTTCTGCTCTATTCTCTCTTACCAAGTGTATGACAAATTCACACCAGGCCTAACGCATTGGCTCAAATTGTCAATATTTCCATTTCCATCTCTTCTCTAGCACATATTTTTCCTCATCATCAATTTATTCTTCTTCTTAATCCCTCTCTGCTTTCTCCTCTTGTTTCTGTTTCTTCTTTTTTTCTCTTTCGGCACTCGCAAGCCCAGTGTCCTTTCTCCTGACAACAATAACAGGTATCTTGACTTATGTCTCTCTTTCTTAAACAAAGCAGGTATACTGGAGAATAGTACCCATTTACCATGCATATAGAGCAAACTGCATCAGCTCTTATACACGTTGGACGTTAGAATACGCAATGACAATCCACTCCACTCAGGGTTTAACTATTTCTGATACTATTTCTGTTTAGATTAATGATGATCGTAATGAGTTCTCAAAGTTAGTCTATCTCGCAGTATCACGAGTTAGAAAAATAACTCAGCTGCGGAGGGTTATTGTAAGATGTACTCACAACAACAACAAAATTCTTAACGATGAAGAAAGTAGGAAGAAAAGGAACTGATTATAAACAAAGTGACACATAGAAATCGCAATTTTGATATTGATGCTGAATTTGTAATTTTGCTGAAACCAAAACAGAATATTCATTGCGTGAGCTGTAACGCGATAATGTTATGGCAGTATTCGGATAAACATTCGAAAAATTTTACTGTAGACAGAAAAGATAAACGTCGCGGTCATACACAATAATATACCATGCTGACCTGTCTTGAATGTAATAAACCCAACGGCGCTAGTTACGTGTTTGCGGTGGTAATTGTGTATCCTCGGGTATTACTTGTCATTGTTCACGTGTAAATCCACGCTGAGGAATAACTGAATCTAATCTGTATATGCAGATCTACCCGTGGATGTAACTACAATAGAAATTTTGTGTGATGTGATACTCCAGATAGGAACAGTCGCATTTTTTAGAAACCCCTTTCAAGTTCACCTGGCTCATATAAAAGTACCTTACGGTGACTTTACCTAATACTGGTTGTTTCGAAAAATCATGTCGTTATACATTTATGTGTTTTTTGTGATCGCGTGTTTCATGCTGGTTGTTCATTATTTAAAGCATTTATCACACTTAGTAATCTTACAACTCATTCTCGAGATCTTATACCTTTTTAATTATTTCCTTTGCATTCTGATATCCAAATAACTGCTCAGCAAGAGTTTGAATAAATCGCTCAACAGTTTCCTGATTACGGTGTATTGCAGTATGTGCTCGTCGTATTTTGATATGATGTTGCTTCCTCAGCGATAATACTACACCTTGAACTTCTTCGCCAGGATCAACCTGTAGTAGCTGTGGCCATCGCAAGAGTCCTCGTTGATCAATTCGTTCAAACGCAGAAACAACTACTGCCGGTCTCTTTGTTGATAACGGCTCTGCTTCTTTGTAATTAAAACATCAACTACGGTTAGCGCGTATTTGTATATTTAATGGCGTCTTTGTATTTTGGTAGTATCATGTGGTAAAAATAAATTATCAGCCTGATGAATTTCATTGGGAACACTGACATCAAAATGCGCATATTCGATTCTATGATTCAGTGGTAGATAAATTTGCAATTTTACCTGTCGTTATACTACATTTTAAGCAGCGGCACGGGTAATATTTGTTTCATCTGCCAGTCTACTAACCGCTGCTCTGCTTCCTCAATATCCTCTTGGACAATAATAAATGGATTCCATACTCTTAACTACCAGCCTCTAATACTAGTTTACATTTCATTGCAGATCTAACTAACCCGTTAGCCAATAATTTTTAATGTTGCTGCACTATCACATTCTTGTTTGTTTTTTAAAACTTGATTTGTCAGCGGAGGTAACTTTAATTTTTTGCACCACATTATTCACACCTACTACTAAGTGATTGCGTATTAATTTCATTCTGATGGTCATTAATTCACCAGTGGAAGTCCGGTCCTTGCATTTAACACAATATACATTCATATTATTTATTATCTATCATGGATGTGTTTGATTTTTCGGCAAGAATAGTGCGAGAACTAATAAAACATCATGCAGCGCTGCCCAAAATCTATCCAGATGATTATCATATGTCCATCTAGAAGTGGTATGACCCACCTGTTACTTAATTTGATAATGAGGTGGTTGACATGGGATAAACTGTATTAGTTGTTCCGTCTGTAGACTATGATCAACGCTGCTATGATGTCGTTAACGATTTTAATGAAAACGCATCGAGGATAAATGAAGACCGGGATGATGTTATCGAGTTTATTACTGATATTGATGAAGCGCCATCTGTAGGAGACCTTGATATAATATTAATACATTTAGTTGTGTATTACGATGTGATGCTAGATAAACAGTCCAATCCAACTAGAACATTTTCAGGTGATAGACATAAAAACACAGACGTGATTTACCTTACTCAGCGGTACACACAAATACATTAAGTGATCAGGGATAACTGAAATGTTTTAG
Source organism: Unio pictorum (assembly GCA_030141615.1). Lineage (NCBI taxonomy): Eukaryota > Metazoa > Mollusca > Bivalvia > Unionida > Unionidae > Unio > Unio pictorum. The sequence goes on along the minus strand of JARLTB010000023.1, from coordinate 3,036,387 downwards.
CTGTATTTAATGAACTTGATACACACACACACACACTGAGAAATATTCATTAGACCTGGTGCAGCTGAGATATGGACATACTTAAATTCAAAAACATTTTCTCACGTGCACAAACAACTAAACACGGATAATTAACAATAAATTGACATGATCCACGGTCGAGATATCGAGTCAGTCGTGATATAATATTTGGATAGCAGCAACGAGGGTGTGACTTTGAATAAAAATCAACGGAGAAACATCACACGAATACTTTTTAAAAATAAAAATAGTTAAAACAACAGTTACTAACAAAAAAAGCAACTAACAGAGTGATACTGTCTCGAAAGTTCAAGCCTTTAGTTTGGCGAACATTTGCTTGGTTTTTATTTTTCGTTTTGTATAAGCCGTAGTTTAACAAATGGGGACCTTATAAAATTAGGCCGGTTTGCTGGACAAGCTGCTCAGGAATTTGATGGGAAGTATGCTAATGGAAGAAGTAGAAAAGTGTGATTCGATCAAAATATATATGGATGGGAACCTTGAAGGAGGTACTTGAAAATGTGATCCAAGTCATGTGTTTTGTTTAGAAAACATATACAATTTTAAAGAGCTGTCATTTGTGATGTTGAGGCTAGACCACGAAAGTCGAATACAAGATGAGAAATGTGCTAGAAGAAGAAGTAAAACACAAATTAAAGATACAATGAGTATAGAAAGAAAAGAACAAGAAAACAGAAAGAAGAAAGAGGAATTTGAAAGACTGAACAACAACTGGATAAGGGTTCAGGAAAAGTTTAGCGCGATGGAACATCCTGACTATATTCCAGAGGATGAAACGAAGATGAAGAAGAAGAAGAAGCAGAAGAAGCAGAAGGAGAAGAAGAAAACGAAGAAGAAGACGAAGATGATAAAGAAGACGAAAGGAATCATAGAAACGAGAACGAATCTGATAAAGAAGAAGAACAAGAAGAATTAGAACAATAACAAGAAGAATAAGAAGAACCCAAAGTTCATTTTCAGGGCCATTCATAGGTCTCGAAAAGATTTGCTCTTTTTGCCTCAACCAATAAAAGTAATGTGAACTGTTTGTCCCTGTATATTATTGCAAATTGTATATTGTATGTGTTCTGCTCCTCTATGTCTATTTTGAGTATATCACTACTCCCCACTGAGGTCAACCCAGTGCACACCTGTTCCTACCATTGTTGCAACATTGAAACCACTCTTCAGTACCGCAACGTAACCTCACCTCTTACATTTATATTGTACCTATACCATCACTCAACTTTCCCTTGACGCAATACAGCCCCAATAGTACCCATGTTCAATTTGCATTCGAGGCTATACAGCCCAAGGTTGATTTTCAAAACATTGAGACTATACAGGCCGGGGTTTTTAGTCTGTAATGCATTTTCCCATTAAGGTTTTACAGCCACTCTATACAACTTAAATATATATATATATATATATATATATATATATATATATATATATATATATATATATAGAGAGAGAGAGAGAGAGAGAGAGAGAGAGAGACAGAGAGACAGAGAGATACATTCTCATACTGACCATGATTTTAAAGTTATTGAATTTTAAAATCATTATATTTACATACGTTTACTATGGGAGCTGGATTAGTAACGTGAGTCATACACATTCACGCTGCTGAATTAGCAGTCATTTCCTTTCGACGAGCCAAAAGATTGGAGGTAACTTCTATGAGTAATCGAACAACTGTTTACACAATTTGCAATTGTTTAAATACTGACTTCAGTGTACAATAAGTAATTATAAAACCGTAATATTTGTTCAAGTGGTAAAAGATTAACAATTAACCAAGCGCTTTTGATTACCGATCACGCTCTGATATTCAAAACAGCATTATAACAACTACAAACTGGGTCACACTATACACAGTTATATTATGCCTGATTTAGCCCTGCAATCTTTTTCTAGAATTGTATTTTCCGAAAATAGATGATATCATTAATGTTAATAACTATTACACTCTTCTAGGAATCGGATAGCTGAATCAGCAACAACAAGAAAAACCCACAAAGAATAATGAATTTAAATTATATGTAATGTATCTGTATCTGCGATGTAAAGCGTAGGGAGCTATAACGTTTTAACTTATGCATTCGTTGAACAAAAGGACCTTCAATTCTTGACACACTTAAATATTAAAATAATGTCATACAGACATTATATTGTCAATTAAATACTTCTAATAACTAAACATCAATTACGATAGCTATGATGTACATAATAACTAATCGTTATTATTATTATTATTATTATTATTATTATTATTATTATTATTATCAAATTGTAATTGAAATTATTATAAAATATATCCATTTTATAAAGTCAATGACAGAGCAATTTATAATTCGAACATGTACTCTTGCACAAAGACAACTTCAATAATCATATATATATATATATTTATATATATATTTTATATATATATATATATATATATATATATATATATATATATATATATATATATATATATATATATATATATATATATAAACACCCACATTTATCTTTCTGTGTTTCTTTCAGTGTTTCCACTTGCCAAACAAGAGTTTTCATGGTCGAATCTCGTAGCGGAATCCGAACATTTATTAATATACCTTTATTGTATTTATGCCTTCAAAACTGATTGCATTCCACAGATTGGTTATACCAAAGTCAATACAGTCTGATTGCATTCCAAAGATTGGTTATACCAAAGTCATTACAGTCTGATTGCATTCCAAAGATTGGCTATTCCAAAGTCAATACAGTTTGATTGCATTCCAAAGATTGGTTATTCCAAAGTCAATACAATCTGATTGCATTCCAAAGACTGATTATATCAAAGTAAATACAGTTTGATTTCATTCCAGTACTTAAACAAACACTGTCTTTGACAGGTACAACTGAGACGACTGTATGATTAGCCTGGATATTTTTGTCAATATACTGGTACTCCTTTAATATATTTTGATCCCAGGAGTATCAATCATGTAATTTTTCTTACTATTGTCCTAAAGAAAAGTTTGAAAGATGAGCCAGAGAGAAAGAGCCCAATCACCATATTTAAAACGCTGGCATCCAATTATCCTTGGACCTATTTAACACTTTATTACAATTATCCTTGGACCTATTTAACACTTTATTACAATTATCCTTGGACTTATTTAACACTTTAATACAATCAGCTCATTACGTCTGCATCTGCAGAAAGCCAAGTTAGAATAAAAATAAAAATCAGAAGCGTTATCTGAAACTTTACAAATTCTGAAGGAGTCATAAAGATATTCGATCCGCCTTTTTCAAATGTTATAGGCAATGGCCTGATTTTGGAAAATATACTTCAAACCTTTAGCATGTAACAACAACAATTTAATCTCTGAATTGTGAGATATTCCATTGACAGAACTTCAAAACTGTAATTTTGTGTGAGGAACTAAGGGTTATCAACCAGTTGTAATAAATTAATTACCTTAAGATTAAGATCATATTTACTAACTCCTCCGGCTTAGTCATAAGACAGGTGAAATAAGAACATTATGATATACGAACGCAAGTTTAGAAACATTACGATACATGTTTGCACGCCTTTTCTTTAATGACGATGTATTTGTCATTATTTCAACTGCTTAATTAGATTTCTGTGATGCTTTCCCCAAGAATCTGCTATATTTGTACACGCATTTCCGACACGTCAATCATCAGCACCGTGATTGAATGTGTAATGGTACCGTTTCCATGATCCTACCTTCTTCTATTTTTCTCAAGGTTATAGAACTATAGGATTGATATACTATCATTAGAAGAGTCCGTTCAAAATAATACTTAATAATTCATCTCTACATGTACAATACAGCCGATTGCTTTCGACGGAACCACGTCTCTGTTGAACAAACCATAATCAGATTCTTTATATAGATACAGAAAAATTAAAAAGCTGAGAAATTTCATTAGAAAATTTATCACGAGTAAATTGTTAAATTTATTTGTAAAAAATAAGTTCTTTATTGCACATATCTTTGAGTAACAGAGACAAAATACTGATGTTCAAGTCGACTCTTCTCTTCCGTGCCACTTAATTATTTTAAACGCCATCATATGCGAAATTTTAAAAAAATAGTAGAAATAAATTTATATGTAAATTCATAGAAGAAATGAAATGTTGATGGAAGTACATGAAGATTTATTTCAGTTTGCGGATCATACATTTTGTCACAATCTTGACATCTGAAGAAAAAAAACGCTGTTATTGTTTCTTCATTTCCTTGCATGAAAGTTTCACGTTCTTAACTACCCTGACGAATTTGATACAGGAACAAAACTGGTCATGTAATAAATTTATTTCACTCGCACGGTAACACATTTGCGTATTATTTAAACAAATAGTGCTACTATTTTATTTAAATGAAGGGATCCAACATGGAAGAGAATCATGGATATTACCTTGTTGAAGGTTTTAATTGCAAGATAGGTATCATTCCTAACGAAGAAGTTGACTTTCGAAGCAAGATAAAAATATGCAATATTACAATTGTTATCGAACAGTTTTCAAAAGATAAATATTTATCACTCGACACAAAAGACATTACACACATAATATCCTCAACCAAAAAATCCTATACGCTTTGCACTTCGAAACTCATGGTAACCAAACGTTTATTGAGGATAAAGTGGTTGTCAGCTTATATGTATGTATGTATGTATGTATGTATGTATGTATGTATGTATGTATGTATGTATGTATGTATGTATGTATGCATGCATGCATGCATGCATAGATGGATGGATGGATGGACGGACGGACGGACGGATGCATGCATGCATACATGTATGTATGTATGCTTTATGTATGTGTTTTTTCAGAGAAAAATGTTACATTAGCCATCACGTGGCTACTTGGCATGAGTACAATGAAGTCGATTACAAAAGTTGCTATATACAGATGAAATTTCAAGAAAAAAATATATATTGTCTACTTTGCACGAAACATTAACACCAGCCATATACATAATATAATATTTTATTTTGGCTATTATGTGCTATGCTATCATAGGCCTGAACCCTGACTCCAGAATTACAAAGAAGAATTCAGGCACTTGAAATAAGATTCTACAGAACAATCCTTGGCATCTCTTTCAAGGACCACATCACAGATGAAGAAGCGCGTAACACCATTAGGCACAAAGTAATCCATTATGAAGACCTTCTCACCACTGTCAAAAAGAGAAACCTGAAATAGAATGGAAATGTAACTAGAGCCAACGGTATATGCACTACTGTACTGCAAGGCAGCGTGCATAGTGGCAGAATGAGAGGTAGACAGAGAGACATGTGCTAACTAGGAAAGTTCCAATAAAAGAATTCCAGAAATGAAACAATTTACATTGAGCAAAATATTAAAGAAGTCAATCTAACTTTCACGGCTGACACAGACACAAGACATACTATTATCTCAAACAGGATAGACTCAGAACAATTCCCCAGGTTATACAAATCAATCACTTTAGCAGATGCGACGGGCAATCCTTTGAGATAATATGGAAAATGAATGTTCATAATTTAAATAGGGTCACTTAAGATGGACAAAGACGTCATAGCTGCAGAAGTTGAAGATGACGGATTCGTAATGTGCTATCGGTTCTACTCCAGCAGCAGGAAGGGTGAACAGACCAGTGTCTGGAGCAGTTATATCGTTCAAGTAAAGCTTCCTACGAAAATGAACACACATGCGTCTCATAGACTTCTAATCAGAGTTAAAACAACAACAACAAAAAACTGTTTAAAAACAACTACAAGCCCGTCATTAGTTTCAGGTGGAATTTACATAATCTACAGAACAGTTATTTAAACCAATTGTCTAACCAAACAATAAATGTATTACAGCAACTGAGGCAGCACAAATAGCTCTTGAGACATTGTCTGATGATATTGATGGCGGCCTTTATGCAAAGCAACTAAACCGCTGTGACATCAACCTCTTCGACCACATTTTGAAGTGCATGCACAACTTGAACCGATGAAAAAAATGAACCTAGATAACATATAAATCTACGCCGAAAGGTTTTTGCGCTATCGAAACCCAGACCAATTATTATTAAATTATTTCATATTGACCGGTTTGGATATCGTGATAGAGATAGTCATGTAAAGCCCGAACATCTTTAAACTATAAAATATATCGATTTGGCTAGGGATGTGTATCGCATCACTACTTATCCTCCACAGATCATAAAACAAGAACACAAGGGAATCACCTTAAGAACAAGTAAGAAAAAAGCAGAAAAGAACTAAAAATGGAAACGACAAAACAACAAGTAAGGAAGAAGAATGATATTGTACACCTGACTACAGTGTCACTGACATTGGTATTGCCACTCCTGGCCTTATTATCGGATCCACAATAAAGTCCTTGCTGATGTTCATCGACTAGAAATTCTGATTAGCGGAAGACGAGCCACCAATAATTCCATATAAATCATTAAAAAAGCAAGTGCTATTTGTCAGAGATTATTTACAGGCGTTTTCATGGACATTAATGTTTATCGGTCACTGATTGATGAAAATGTCAAAGATTACCGCAGTGATTGAGATTGATGCAATTAAATATGTGGCAAGAAAATAAGATGATTATACATAATTCTCATCGTGTACCTGTAATGGTAGGGATGACAAATGCACGATTACCAACATATAAAGTGATCTATGGAGATGGACTCTGTGATGTTGTTCATGGTTTATTTAGAAGGATATCACCAAAGGTAATACCGATTGCAAAGCAGCTAAGAATGGAAGCTACTGACATTGACCGTGGCAAAAAGGTATTGGTGCTGGTGGTGATGTTGCAAGTAAAGCATTTTCAGCTATCCAGGACATTCTAACGCGATTAATATGCAGACAGCCACCAGTAAAGCAATAAAAGTACCCAGAACTGAAGTTCTGCCTTCAAATGTCAGTAAAATTGATAACTACATCTGCAAGCAAAAACTATCAGATCTGGCTTGTGTACCCCTGTCAGAAAAAGAAAAAATATGGCTGGTCGTCTAAAAACAGATGAAATTCTAAGAACAGATGTAACTGAATATGGAGCTGATGTTAGAGTTGGTTGTGTTAATAATAACATTATTTCGCTATTCAACAGTGCTATATACATGAGTGACAGAAGAAACATTGAAATACGCCAGAACGACGTGGACGTTGCGACAACGATTATTGGGTAATCGAAAACAGTGATGATTATTCAAGTTCAGTGAGTCCGTCAATCAGGTTTATTAATAATAATACGGATTACCCTAACAACTGACACAATAATATAAGACGACCAAGAAACAATGGAGAGATGCTGACGCTGATGTGTGGCCGGTGGTTCATGGTACTAATCAAGAATTTAACTTAGGATTTGTAACATGTCAATAAGTGATGAAGGATGGAAGCAGAATAATTTTATGTGCAATTCCACTGTAAAATATCTTTGGATTTTGCAGAGATGTGTGATGATGGAGAAAAGCACACAGTTGTACTTGAACGACACGCTACCAAAGATGACGCAATCTGGCGCCCTATCGGTGATGCGGGTATAGTAATGAAACTTTCATTTTGGATACCAACAACGATATTACCATTGACCGAAGAACAACGGTTACATTCATTTATGGATCAAGGTGGTAAATCAACAATATCATTATTGACGATGACAACAGACAGTGTCCTAAGTAACATTAATTGTTTTACACATGGCAGATAGCACCACAGTATGGCGTCTCTGCACCGCAACAATTATTCGTTGCTTTTCAACAGACTGAACGAGTAACCTCACAAACACACAGTGCAAAGATATTTGACAAACTTGGTGTTACTGAAGTTTCACTGAAAATAAATGGTCACTAAGAATCATCCAAAGAGATCTTATTGAATTTTTCCAACTGTCTTACACGCAAACCCACAATAGTTCATGTTTTACATTCGCGTGATAATTCTAAACTAATTTTTAATCGTCGTTGCGAGTCGAACGTATTGATCAACTTGTTTATTATCGACACAAGCTAGTGACTGTGTCATAGCCTGCTGGAGTAATTGTATAAACCTCTATTTGGCTGCTACTGTGTATATACTTTCGGATTTTCATTCTTCTAACATTTCAAAATCAAATGTGTTTGTTTTCAGGATGATTTTGTTTGTTTGTTTGATATGGATGTTTTAACGTAGCTTTAAAAGAAATTCAGTTATATCGCTACACTGTCTGCACTGAGGCAGTTTGTAGTGATGTCTAGCAATGGGACATCATGTCGCAGACATGTATCATGATGTCCCACTCAGTCACATTATCCTGACACTAAGCCGACCAGTCCGAACACTAACCAATTAATGCTGAGCGCCAAGCGAGGCAGCTGTAAGTAGCATTTTTGTATTTTTCTTTTCTTTAATTGTGGATAACCTTCTCAGAGGCTCTCACTTCCAATGTTAAAGTTCTCATTGCCAGAACAGTGCCACTCTTTCATGAGGTTTTAAAATCTTAACTCTATGGCATATACGTATATTTACATATTTAATATGTATGTATATAGATATTTACACAGTACACCACCACAAGGTGAGGGGTGGTGGTGAGGGGCTTATCAACAGAGATTCATTACCATTTATTTATCATACCGTTATTATACTGTTTCAAAGGTGTGTTTTCTTTACCGCCGCAAGCAGCAGCAGGGACGAATCGGACAACATTTTAAAGGCGTCAATTTAGCAAATCAAGGCTTCTTCGAAATCATTAAAAACGCGTCAATTTGGCAAACTAAGACTTCCTTGTAAATGCTTTATAGAGGTTCATGGGCAAAAAAAGGACGCCACAATTATTGTCCCCTACCCCCTGCTGCTGCTATGGTTTTAATAAACTTTTTTAACGATGAAAATCATTTTAGGATTTTAACCGAATATTTGATCAAGTTTGATATGATATCTTGATCTAGGATCATGCAAATTTATCGTTACAAATCCATTTGGGATTGACTGAGCGTGACTAAAGAAATTTCTAAAGAGATTATAATCCATATCACCGCCGCACCAAGTCTGGTGAATATTTCGTAGCGTATGTGTATCGACTTCATTGAATACAGCAAGAATATTACAGTTATCTCTGATTGCTTTTGGTATTTGAGTGTATCGTTGAGTGACATATATCACGTCAGTGTTTTTATGTCTGCCTCTGTAAAATATCCTTGCAGGATTCTTTTGATTGTCTAACAAAACATCATCATATACGACTAAGTTGTTAATACTTCCATTAATATCATCAATGCTTGGTGCTTCTTCGATATCAGTTATAAATTCAATAATACCCTCGCCGGTGATTTCTGCTGTCTTTTCGTTGTAATCCTTTAACACTTCGTAGCATCAGTGATCATTTACACTTGGGGCAATCAAATACAATTTATCCTATTTCATCCATCTTGTTATTAAATTAAGTAACAACTGTGTTTTGCCACTTCCAGATGGTCCAATTATAATCATGCGGATAGAATTAGGTAGTGCTGCATGATGTTTAATTGGTTCTTGTTTTTTTTTGCCCAAAAATCAATTAATTCCATTAGATATATAATAATAATATTATCGATCTATATTGTGTGAAATGTAAGAAGCGTACTGGCACAAACGACTTGACGACGATTACTACAAAAAAAAAACAGATCAGCACTTTCTGGTAAATGTGTACAATGTGGTACAAAGAAATTTAGATTTGTTTCTATGAAATCTGCCGGAAATTCTATCGTTTCTAATGATTTTTAAAAAAACGAAGAGGTGATATTGCAGCCAAGTTAGTAAAATTACCAGGAACACCATGGGCAAAATACCCAGGAGAAAAACACCTTCCAGGGTATAATTATTGTGGACCCGGGACCAGACTCGATATCAGACTTGATGATCAAAACCAACCCCGACCCGGTGAAAACCCAATAAACACTATTGATAAGGCGTGTCATGCTCATGATGTTGCTTATAAAAGCAGCAATTTACAACATACACATTTCACAGATGTGAGATTAATTCATGCGTTGAATTATATCACTGATAAATCCTTCAAAGAAAAATTGGCTTCATTTTTGAAAAATCGGCGATGAGGGGTAAATTAATGTTGGGTGCTGGTAATTAATAACAACATGGAATCTATTTATTATTCTCCAAGAGGATACTGGAGGGGTAAAGCACCAATCGATAAACTCGCTAGCGCATCTAAGGTGAAAAATACCACTGCAGCACATTGGTTATCTAAACATGCGATATGGCAAATTTATCTACCACCACCTAAACAAATTAACTACTCGCATTTTGATGTCAGCGCTATTAATGAAGTTCATGAAGCTGATATATTATTTCTGCCGCATGATGGTTTCTACAAGTACGCGCTAACCGTAATTGATGTTGCGAGTCGATACAAAGAAGCAGAGCCGTTAAAAACAAAGTCATCAACTGAAGTAGCTTCTGCGTTTGAAAGGATTTATCGACGAGTTCCTCTGCACTGGCCAAATCTATTACAAGTTGATCCTGGCAAGGAATTTCAGGGTGTAGTGTTATCAATAATGAAGCATCATAATGTCACCATCAGACGAGGACATACTGCACTACATCGCGATCAGGCAATTGTTGAACGATTTAATCGGACACTTGCTGCGCGGTTATTTGGATATCAATACACGAAGGAATTCGTCTAGGATAAACGATCTCGTGAATGTGTTAAGAGATTACCAGGTGTAATTACCGCGCTGAATAATGAGATTACTCGAACAATTATTATGAAACCTAACAACGCGATTAAAAAGAAGTATAAAACCGTCCAACCGCAAAATAATTTTTGAAAACAACCAATACTCGGTAATGTCACTGTTAGATATTTATATGAACCAGGAGAGCTCGAAGGTGGCAAATAAAGGGCTACTGATCCTATTTGGAGTGTCACTGCACATAAAATATCTAGTATAACACGATATACGGGTAGACCAGCAATCTATAGGTTGGATTCAACTGCTCCTCAGCGAAGATTTACTCGTGAACAACTACAAGTGATACCCGAGGATACTCAATTACCGCCGCGTGGTCTTAACTAGCACCTCTGCGTCTGTTGCACTCAAGACAAGTCAGCATCACATTATATCTGGTATGACCAAGGCTGCTATTCTTTCTGTCTACGATAAATTGGCGAGGATCCTTATCCGACCAACACCAATTCATTATACAATTGCAACTCGCGCAATGATTATTCTGTTGGTGTTTAGTGTAATTATTAATTCAGCATCAATATCAAATTCTCTATTATTTTTTTGTCTTTTATCATCAACACTACCATCAATTCGAAATGTTTACCAATAGTGAGATGCTCCATCGCGTTTAAATTCATTAAAACAATCGCGGATTTTACCTATCATGCTTCTATCACTTATTAGACCCTTTGGTACATCTACGGAGACTCTATCGAGATTGAATTTAATATTTTTCCAAGGCTTAATTTTCGATAATCTCTCGAACTCCTTCATATTATAAATAAAACAAGTATTTAAATAAAGAATTTATTATAATAAATCATTGCAAATGGTTGATGATAGGATCAGTAACAGCATGTAACAAATCATGCAGAAATGAATTATGTGGATATCATATGCAAAGTTTTAGTAACGGAAGTTTTGGACCACTCCCTTGTATCCGATGTGGGGTAGGATTGCGTGGTAAATCGCAATTATGTCTGAGTTGCGGTGGTAAGCGATACAGAGAGTTTAAGCGTTATTATGATAAACGAATTAAGAATTCCATCAATGTCAATGACAAAATCATAAGAACACCTCAACACTATATTGAAAGATTTCCAAATAATGTAATAATTCAACCAAACAATCAATTAGATAAATATTACATGTAAATGAACCAAGAATCGTTATCAGCGATTATGAAGCGTCTCGTGATGGTATTGTCAGACACTGCAGGCTGAAGAAACCAGTTGGTGCTAACAATGGTATGGGGTATCTGAAAATTGGTGCTGGAAAGTAGAAATATTACTGTCACAGATTCGTCTTCGAGGTGTTTAATGGATTGATCACGGATGGTCTTGTTATTCATCATATTGATGGATGTCCTCAAAATAATAAATTGGATAATTTACGAGCTATTACACAGAGTGAGAATACTGTTGGGAAAACTGGTACTTGTAAATCAATTGGGAAGAGACCCATAAAATCATTTAATACAGTAACTAACGAAGAAAAAACATTTAAATAAATGACTGAGGCTGGTAGATATTTTGATATGTGTATACCCTCCGTACGATATTTTGCAGAGGGAATAACCCGATCGGGCCTTTCGAAGCGCTTCGAAAACAGAATTCAATTCGATTACGTATGAATACTAATTTGTATTATGTGTATAAAACCAAAGGGAGATAACTCGTGCGGGTATATGTACGGCTTATGAAAGAGTTACCCTCAATGGGTTTTTCCATTAAATTCCATTGGTAGGTTTTATGTCAGGCAAACAATAATTCAATTCGTAACACGAATAATTTAGGATGAAAATCTTTTTTCACGATAAGAGTTGCTACGATGAAAGTCCTTAGGACAAAAATCCCTTTGGTATTTCACAAAGAGACTAATCTGTAAAACCTCACTTCGTAAATCAATCAGTATATTGGACTGGTCAGTGAGTTTAAAATTAATTCTCGTTAACAAATCATTATGACATCTCATATAGACTGAATTAGTTGGATCCTCAATAATTAGAAATCCTGGAGGAGCCGTTGGTGCAAATGAATATAGAATATATCCTTGTTGGGGTTGATTTGATCTCTCGAGATTTATTTGATAGCTTCCTTCAATAACATCACATACTAAATTCAATGCTATATATTCACATTTTGAGGGGCGATATGTCTACCACCGCCGTCTGGGTCATTGTTATGTTTGAGGATTGTTGCTTGTTGTTTCCATTTGGCGAGTATCATAGAAAAGTTTTCTTGAATAAGATCGTTAACATATTTTTTTAGTTCATTTGTGTTATACCCAGGAAACTTGAAATCGGGTAAATCAACCTCTGATATATTGTAACCAGTTAGGAATTTTTGTTTATCTCCGTTTTAATCATTAATTATTACTTGAATTATTCGTTTATTGATATATTCCATATCGGATACAAGCTGATTTAATATCCTAATCTGTTTTATGATCTCATCACGTGGCCTTGTTCTATAAGTGAGATGCTCTTGGAAACTTCGTCGTAGTCTCTTTAGTTGTGTTCTATGTAATTGATTAATCTCTTTCAAATAATCAATGATGTTAGTTAACGTAAATGTAATTGTAATGGTTGAATCAGGAGTTTTATCAAAAACAAAATACCATTGCATGGTATTGTTATCGATAAATGTAAATCTATCGGTTAATTTTGTATTTTTTATATCATGTAAATACTCTCGATATGATGGGTTGATTTCATGATATGATTGTATATCCGTGACATAATATGATTTTTTGGTTCGGGTATTTGATAAGATGCCTCAGGTTGTATATTAGGCCATCCTAGTATTGTTCTGATTGAACTCTGATAGATATCTACGATATAACCAGGTGAGTTTATCTCAATTGAGGGTGATAACGTCGGCTAATGAACCGTTATAGCAATTTTCGATTCATTTCCAGTAATGGATTTTATTCTACGCTGAAATTCAGCATTGATTTGTTCAATTTGCTATGACCCAGATAGTAGCGAAACCACGTTCTAGTCTGGAGTACCATGTGGTTTATTCTTATTCGCAAACACCAAGGAATTATTCGGTTGTTGACCGCCAAATGCTACCGACCTAACATTAGGCCAACTGTGATACACTCGTAATTTTGCTAACGCTATCTCCTTAATTGGAATCGGAGTAGGGAAATTCACACTGAATTCAGGATTCGTTGATGTTATTTTCCGCTATTCGTTGAAATAGTTTTTGCGGTGTTGTCATTGTTGTTATACTCATGTTGTCGCTCTAATTTTGACATCGCGAAATCATAAACACGTACCATCGCGCTGAATTCACTATCTGATATTAATGTATCATCGAGTGACGACGATATCATCGAGGATAATTGTGAGTACGCGGTTGATACAATATGGAATTTAACTACGTAGTCTTGTAGTTTGTGCTGGCTGCATGATGATATTTTTTATATTATTGAAATAATTCCAGTGATTGTTGTTGCCGCTGCTATACAAATTGGAACAGCTATCGGAGCAATCATTGTCACCGAGGAGAGTATTATACCAGCTCCGATTATTACACCACTTACCGAGTACACGGTAACATCAACTGTGGTGATTCTTCGTCGGAATATTTTTATTTTTACTTGAAACCCCTCAGTGAGTGTTTTGAGTTTAGTTTGAAATTCTCTGACCTGATCATTGCGATATTGAGATACCAAAGTTATCGTTGGTGATGAAATCATTAGTGATGACATCTTATTTATTACAACAGAATTCAATTGAAACCGTTAGTGTTTTTAAATTAGGTTTCAAATGCTAGCAATTCAATTTCAATTAGTTGTTCACTTAAATCCGCTACGAATTCCACATACCATGTTACTGAAACCCTAGCCAAATTATTATCAGTGGATGCTATTGTGAGTCGTTCAGTTGTATCCTTGTCGATGATCGTTGATATCGTATTGTTGACCCCAGATGAATTCGTTGATGAAATATTAAATTGAATTGGTGATACTAGTGTTAATCGATAAATACCCTGGACGGTTGCAGTGATATTTAATATATTGTTTGTAGTTGTCCACGTAAATGATCCGTGTTGGATAGCGTACACATTATTTAGGATATTTGTTTGTTCGTGAAGGATTTTTATTTCTTCAATGATTGCTACCATCCTCGTTGCATCATTTTTGATTGCCTCGATGAAGTTTGCCATATCTTCGATGAATTTTTTTAATATCAGGAAGTTTCATGTCAATTTTATCCAACCTGGTTGCAAAAAAAATTATCAATAATATTTTTACGAAATGATGTAAACTTTTCAACGTAATCTTCATATCTGGATTGAAGTGTTGCAAACTCTAACATAGAAGTTTTTATCTCTGTGAGCTTCCGTGTGGTCACTGGAGGATTACCAAAAGATTCTAACACGGATTTATCAATATTGTCCGTGATGGATTTTTTGTAAACTAGTAAATTCATTCAATGCATTTAAATGATCTTCATACTCCTTAACATGATTCGCGTATTCATTTTTAAACGTTACAAACTCTGATATAGAAGATTTTATCTCTGCAAGATTTGGTTCGGTCACTGGAGGATGTCCAAAACGTTCTAATAGTGGTTTATCAATATTGGTCATGATGATTTTTTGTAAACTAGTAAATTTATTAAATGTATTTATATAATCGTCATACTTATCATTGAGTGATTTCAATGAATTCGCCGAGGATATATAATTGTTATCGATTGTTAATATTTTATCTGTGATTGTTGAAACACGTGCGCCTGGTTTGAGTTTACCCTGATTGGAAAACAACGCGATAGCATCTTCTACTGCGTTACGTTGTTTAACTAAAATATCATCAAAAGAAATATTACTAGTTTTCAATTTACCCTGACGATCTTGAAATACAACTATTTGATTAGGATCAACATTTGCTAAGTTCAACATCTCATCTATTTCATCTTTGATTATTTTTTTTATATCACCGGTTGCAGATATTTCAGCGGTGGGTTTTTCAGCGCTGATAAAGATCGTCCCCAAATATCAACCATTGTTATTGTAAAAATCTTTGATTTTCTAATTATTTTCTCTCTCTAAAAATCTTGGTTGACGACTTCGTCGTTGCCAGCGACTACTTGTATATTCATTTACGACTTGATGAGGTGGTTTCCTTGATGATGAAATGGCGTCAAGGACATTTAATACTTCTATGCCGCATATTGGTGGGTCATTCATTTGTTGTGTTGGTAGCGTAGAATACCAAGTCTTAATTTTTAGAAAATCTTTCATTTTTGGAAAAGTATTTAATTGTTGTATATAACGAATGAATTCCTTAGGCGGCGCTAACCCATATGAATCGAAATAAACGATTTCACGCGGATCAATCACGTATGCAACCCAGTGGGTTCCAGGTCCGCTGCTGTTTTATCGAGATTAATAATACCGGTTTCAACATTTTTTGGTTGCGTCGGCAACTGATCTTTCATAAAGACACCTCTAAAGTTTTTATCGCTAGTTTTTTAGCAGCATCGAGTAAATCAAACTTTGACATGAGAATCAAAGATTCCTGAACCAAAGGTTTGGAAATCGAAGATTTCTGAGTTAATAAACTGTTCCTGGTATTCTCAGACCGCATTCTTTGTACCATGAATATGGAATTCCTGGTAGTCTTAGACCCTTTCCTTTTCTTTGTATCCTTTTCCAGTAGCCTTCTTTAGTGCCAGCCCTGCCGCAGTACCAACGGCTCCTAACGCTGCCGCTTTAGCTGCCGCTGGGGCTGCTGCTGAAATTATCTCTGGTAACGCAGCTAACAATGGAAATATACCACCTGATTTTATCATCTTTTTGATCGCAGCTGCAGAGAGAGTGATCTGAACACCTTTTTTATCTTTGAAAGCATCATTAAAGTGTTTTATCTGACGAGTTGTCAGCGACAATTTATTCTGACCATCTGATTGTGTTTCAGCGTTATCGTGGTTCCACATTTTTTAGCTGATTCTGATTGCAATTTCTTTACCTGACCATTGGTCAGGGCAATACTAATATGACTATATGGCATTATTAAAACTACTAGTAGTTTAAATAACAGATTGATCTAATTGTTACATGCTTTCGGAAAAATTTGAAAGATTTTCAATTACATATTTTCCACCAACACCTTCGAGTAGCATTGATTTGTCGCTGAGAATGACAGCAACCGCTCTATAACCACCAGCAGGAGGATCGGTTACACGAGCTCTAAAATGTATATCAACGACAGATTGTCTTGTTAAATCAAGATGTTCCAGCGAAAAATAGTAGATGGGATATAAATTTTTAAAATCCAACTGTGATATTTGCAGACCAGTATCTACTTTTTGATCTCGTCCCATATATGACAACAGACGATGATACACACGTGCTATTTGGTTGGTATTATAATTAAGTAATATATCCTCGGATGGTTCCTGTTGTCCGTTTATTCTCAGCGAGACTTCATTAACACCT
Organism: Unio pictorum; assembly: GCA_030141615.1. Lineage (NCBI taxonomy): Eukaryota > Metazoa > Mollusca > Bivalvia > Unionida > Unionidae > Unio > Unio pictorum. The sequence goes on along the minus strand of JARLTB010000023.1, from coordinate 3,019,175 downwards.
ATCTTATCAAATATCATATGGCTGCGTTCCTGAGAGTTAAATCGATCCCTATTCTGTAGCGCAACAAATATATGACGTGGGGCTGAAACACCTTGTTTTGATGCCACGTGCCATGTAAATGTACCATTAATATTAGAATCCATGGTATCTGTGGTCACTGATAACCAACTCAGTAATGATTTTCCTCCATGATCCATAAATGATAGCAATCGCTCTTCTGTTGTGATTGATGGAGTCATTACTGGCATCCACAGTGATAGTTTTGTTATATTTACTTTACCCTCAGGAACACCATCACCACTCCAGATTGCATCATTATCATTACCCTTTCGCACGAGTGCTACTGTATGCTTCGCTCCATAGATAACTGTTCGGACATTTCTATAGAATCCGAAAATATGATGTAGTTGAATCGCGCATGAAAATTGTCGACGTGGTCTTTTCAACATTGATACACGTGTTGCAAATCCTAGGTTGTAATTAAGATCAATACTTTTTATAATATCAAAGGCAACACCTGGTCTTGGTTCGTGTTCAACAGTATCATCTGGTTGATCAGCAACTCCAGTAACTACTGGTGTCCGTATTTTAATATACTGAATGTGTTCAGCGTTATCGGTAATATCCTTAGAAAACATCATAGATGGACCTGCCGATCTTGTATAATCATCAGAATATCTTGCCAACCCCACTATTGTTGTTGCAATATCAACCTGACGCTCAATAGATTCAATTTCTCTTCCATCAATCATATATCTTGCACTTTCAAATAGCGCCATGATACTATTATTAACAAAACCAACTCGTACATTTTGGTCATCTGCGTATGGTGTATTAGCTGCAACATTTGTTACAAGTTCTCCTTCCACTTCAATAAATGCTTCAGCGGTTAGAAAGTATTTACTGGTATCATGAATTTGAAGTTCGATTCTTGATCGGAGATCAGGTTGTACTGCATGATAAGAATAAAATTGATAATCGCGTACAGAATCATCTTTACGCATTTGGGCTTCCATATCAAATGCTGGATCAAGTGTCTATTTGAACATTTTATTATATATTTCTTGATCTAAATCGTTGTTTTCGTCGTGGTTTTAAGCCACTTCCCGCTATCATTTTTGCGGTAATATTATCTTGGTTGCTGGCAGCAAACGACGGTGGCGTTAACGATGCTAATTTCTGATCCACTGCGCTATTTATTATTTTGCTAACATTTGTAGGCATCACTGTTGTAGATGGTAACGGAGATGGTTTCTTTCTTCGTCGAACTAGCGACATTAGTTTATCCTTTGCAGCGGAAAATGCCCTCCGGCAACATCTCCAACAGCGCTAATACCCTTATCACGAATAACATCAATAGCTTTCATTGATAATTGTTTTGCTAGCGGCGTCACATTTGGAGCCATTCTTGCAAATAATCCTGCAATGATATTGCCAAGACCATCACCATAGTACGCTTTGTAAACAGGCAATCGTGAATTTACTACATAGACGCTGGTTGGTTTATCATTGTTGCAGTGTATGATCATCTTATTGAATTACTATTTATCTAATGCGGTGATTAATCACTATGATAACCATGATGCTCGGCTAACTCATCAATGAAATTTCGATATGTTTTGATATCCATGATGCCACCTTGAAATAACCGCATGCAGATATCAGCTGCTTCATTAATTATTTCCGGTGAGTTATTTCCAGCTCGTTTCCCTCCGTTGAGTACTTCTAATCGTGTTATATCAGTAAGACTATTACCAGGACAACGAATAAAACCACTACCTGAAATCCCACTTGGACCTCTCTGAGAAAATCCTTCTCCACTTGATTCTTTAGTGATGCCAGTTGCACCCGCAGAATCGGCTTCTTCTTCCATTATTTGTATTTCCTGGGTGGGTATGTATACCCTCTCTTCACTTCAAATATAAATTTAGGAAAATCACTAAATCTTTGTGTTATTCTATCTCCGCCGTGTTTTGCCAAATACACCTTCCTTGCCCAGGTATCAATGCTTTTTACAAAATATCTAGACTTGTCATCTTTAAAATAAGTATTTCCTATACCCTTTCGAAAATTTTCTATAGTACAATCAGCTAATTCAGAGTCTGTTCTGATTTCTCTAATTATATTTAACGCATCAACCGTAAATATTTTTTCGGGTGAATAGTCCTTTCTTTCACTTTCTTTTTCTTTAAATTCTCGTTGTTCTTGTTCAGTTTCTTCAAGTGGTTCGACTTCTCCTTGAGTTAATATATTATCATGGATTTTTTCTAAAGACTTTTGTGTTTTTTTCAGTTTCTTCTGCTATTTTTTCAAGTACAGGAAGAAGAGGTGTTTCTTTCCTTGTTCCTTCCTTAGGGATATCTCTGTATATTGCTCGCTCAGTGGCTGATATTACCCCTTTGGTTGCCGTGGTTATTGGTTTAAACAGATCTTCAGTTCCCTGCAGTAAAACCAGTCTGAAGACTCTGTCTAGCTTGTAGTTTTTCTCTAACAGAATCACGGATTGGTATGAATTTCTTAATTGATACTAATCGTTCGCGTGCTAATCTAGTCGTTAGTGCTTCGTTTACCATTATATAGAACGACAGATTGTCTTGTTAAATGTACAATAGAACGACATATTGTCTTGTTAAATGCAGTGAAAAATGCAACAAAAATGACCAAAAATAAAAACAAATCTACAAATTCATTCACGGTGAAGAGCACACGCATACCTGTTAGGTGAGTAAGAGTTCTACCTGTCCATTGTATTGTATAGAACTTATTCTGTTGAAGTAACAAAACGATAATTTTCAGTTTGGCAGATAATATCTCTTATTGTTTAACCCTCAAATTAATTGTGCGTTTGATTTTATATTGCTGCCCCAATTCTTTTCTCATTTTTTCGACAATAGTGAATAACGGGATAAACTTATTGACGTCGTTACAGAATACAAGGGAATCGCGAATAGCATTCTGGATTTACTATATAAAAGTGTATTGTTTTAGTAATACGTATTTATTTTTCATAGCGCTGTATTCAAATTATTATTATTTATATAATAATATATATTTCAAATTTGAAAAATTGATATTGAATTCATTTTATATATAATAAGATATATTTCTAATTTCAAAAATTGATATTGAATAGCCCTTGTGTCTTTCATATGGTTCATTCTGAATTATCCTGTGATGGTTACCCTAGTGTGTGACATAGAGCTTTAGCATCCATGCTATTACATATTTTGGGGGCGCCCATAGACATATCTCCAGGTGAATTCTCTAAGCGAAACGAAATGTTAAAATATTCTGAAGACTGTCTATTTATTTTTGTACACCTCTCCCTAAGAATTAATTTCCAGGGGGTGTATAAAAATCACACCGTCATGTATTTGACGTGACGGGAGGTGTACATGAAGTAACTTTGGGTTGGTGCCCCCAATCATATAGAAAAAAAAACATCCAAATCGGTACCGTCGTCAAATTGCCTGTTACGGGAATTGAACGATGGGCCTCTGGGCGAGACCTCAATGAGTTTCGAATACGCTAAATTCGATATCTACAAGTAAATGCTTTTGAATATAATATATCTCTATCAAACCGAATACTTGAAAAAAAGAATACAACTGTTTGTAATACTACATATTTGATTCGTTTTCTTACAGATTTATCTCCATTGAGAATCATGACAGTTTAAACAGTAAAATATGGTTAAACTGTCTTCCTTTCCTAAGCTATATTTGTCCTAAATGGACAATTATTATAGTGAATAGAGAGACTGTCTGACGGAAGGAGACAAACAGACAGACAGTCATAATCCATTAACTGTGGTCATAACGTTTATATCATGGGTTAACATTAGTTTGTTACAAGCAATAATTAAATAGTGTAGACGAGATCTGGAAACTACAAAATGACTAGGATATATAGCTCTGTTTGCTGTAAGATTGCATTTATACTGATCCCACCAGCTGACTGACAGACATAGTATTAACCTCTGTGGAAGTGCAAATCGATAAAAGGGATGGCCGTAGCTAACGTTACTAGGACATCAATAGCCTTATTGATTTGTCTTAGAACAGGCGCAAGGGCGCGGACAGTAACAGAGTTATTTTTAAAACAAAAAAGGAAATTATTTTTAAAAAACCACTCGCTATTGTTTGATTTGGAAACGCTAGCGTTTCTACGACAGGTTTAAAGTACTATCGTTAAAAAAGGTTGTTAAAACCATAGCAGCAGCAGGGGGGAGGGGACAATAATTGTGGCGTCCTTTTTCTTGCCCATGAGCCTCTATAAAAAGCATTTACAAGGAAGTCTTAGTTTGCCAAATTGACGCTTTTTTATGATTTCGAAGAAGCTTTGATTTGCTAAATTGACGCCTGGAAAAAGTTGTCCGATTCGCCCCTGCTGCTGCTCCGCATTCTACACACAGCTGCGTTTTTCTTATGATTCAGACGTTACATTTAGAATAAAGATTTGTTACTAGACTGCCTCGTCACACACTCTGCATGTGGTATCAACCTAATTCATTTACACAAGCCCGATTACATAGAGTTGCAGATATTATCATCAACAACATATAATTATTTTTTTTTGCTTGAATCATTGCACATCATAAACATTTAAATTTAATTTAAATAAATATTTGCCTTAATTATAACATGGGGTATTTACAAGATTATCTGCTATATAACCCTCTTATCCTAAATTTCGATCTAGACATAACTCCTTCTTTATCGAGGCGAGCTCTAGTTAATAAGATTCTAATTGAGATTTCCATGAAGCTAAGAAAGAATTTCGTAAGGTTGGCGCGGTTCATATGTAGTAAACATTTTGAATTGGGCAGGCTGATAAGCACCACTTGATGCTACAATGAATGACCAGCGAGCTAGGGCAATCATTAACTATATGGAAGAACAAACCTGTTTAGAATAAAATGTGTCGTAGAAGTAGCCGACGCCGACGCCGTGACTTGAATCAATCGTGACAAACGTGGTCCTGTTAGAGATTCACGCCGTTATTATGAAAGAGCGTATCCTGTGACGGCAGTTGTTTATGCAATATACTCGCTAAATGATAAACCTAGCGTTGATGATATCAAGCCGATGAAAACAAATAAATGAGTGGGCTGAGCGTATTTGTAAAAATCGAGCTATGATCAACTGCTTTGCTGAACTGTAAAAATAATGAAATGTTCCAATAAGGTTGAACAAAATAACTGGTGTGATTTTGTGCGAAACATGATATAAATCAATAGAAGATTCGATATAGATCGTTGATCGTAACGAGCACACGTGGTCGATTAAGTTAACATTATTTCCACAGGTAATAACTTTTAAATTTTATGACGGTAATATATTTGATTTTATAAATAAAATTAGTAAAAGCGATCCTGTATTCGTGTGGTTGTTTCAAAGTTCCAAATGTGAAATTCGTGATCAGTCTGTACGACCTAATGGATATATTTATTGATCTGAGTCCCTTCACTCTGAAATAAAAATTCTTGCGCTGAAATATACTGTTGAAGGTGATTGCTCGGTATTTATTTTACCGTTGGAATACTAAATACAATTATAAGAATGTTATCTCATTTGCCATGGTAGCTTGTTATCCTGTAAATATAATTGGAAAGGAAAAATGTGCTGAATGTTTTAAGCGATTTGTACATATAACACACGAGATTACCAGAGTTGCGAGTTTACAGGAAAGTCTATATCCAAGTGTTAATGTTTAGTTTGGTCTTCATTTTGCGAACGCGCTTGGGCTCCAACAGTGTCATTAAGATACATGCTTGATGCTGAAATTTTATCAACATTAATTGTAAGTGAAGCAATACTATGGATACGATACGTTCACAGAAACAAGTCTGCTTACGAAAACTCTCTGTCAAGGACGGAGCTGAGAAAACTATTCTTGATATCATCTTTGAGCGTAATCCAGACGTCGAACATGAAACTAAACTCGCAGAGATCTTGGAAGAAAAATAATTGGTAAATTACACAAGGAGGATCATATAATAATACACAGTATTGCACAAGATTAATCATCAGAGATGCTGAACTTGATTGTATAATTACTGATAAAACAAAAAAAGGTAATATTTAAGTGGAAATAATGCTTGCGTGTTGAACGTAACTAAATTATGCAATTAAGTCTTACCAAAGGCGATTCACCACAGTTTACACATCAAAGATATTTGTTGTTACCCTATATTTCTATACATTTATTATCGAAGATAAAAAGATTTCCTAATACCGCGGTTAGGGTTGCTAAAGATTCCTTTTATTTGGATAAAAAAAAAACATGCGGGTTTGATAAAGATTAGTATAGATGCATCATGGGGTGCATGAAGAATAAAAAGAAAAATAATATTTATTCTAAATCCACCGACGTTGACTCTATGAATATATATTATAAAAATAGTCTAATGTCACAATTAATATCAGCTCCGTCGGTGTATGATGCCGTACCTAGACATAAAACTTTATCTTAACGGGTGTGGTGGTTCTGGCAAAACAACGCGTACAATTGAAATATTTCGGAATTTCGATATGGCTGTTTGGACGCTTACACGCCAGAGAATTGAAAGAATCAGGAGTTAAATCTCACTCATCACCGATTTTTTTCAGCCGAAGGGTAGATGCGAGACTCCTCAGTGAATAGGCAAAAAAGAATATTTCATTAATTATTATTTGGGATGAAATATGCACAATATCTATTAAAGTGCTAAAATATTTATTGATTGGTTATTGACTCAAACTACTGATGTAATAATGTGCGATGATCATAGTCAGCAACGACTTTTCTTGGATCATCTCTGCATGAATGTCTGAATGTGTTTGTAGATTATCATGAGGAGGTACTTGATGATTACCGAGAGCTTGATTTAAAATTACGGAGTTTAAACAATTAATCAGACTAAAACCATTTACAATTCAAAGTGAAATAATGAGTTATTGATTGAATGATTAATTGTTTTTTTTTAAAACAGCGCACCAGCTCTTATAGGCTATTTAGCACTATACAATAGGATATATGTATAAACGTGTACAAATGGTAATACGTTTAGTATTGACCATCTATATAAAGAAACCAAATAGTTCAAAGTAAAACGGTAAGATGGTTTTAATAAAGTAAAAAGCTTCCCGATCAACGGGAGATGCAAACGGTGTATCTTAATGAAGACAGATGAAAAGATATTTAAAATAAGTGGTGGTATTTACATTAAATAAAAATCCTCTAGGTGATGGCATGAAAGTTTTAGTTTCGAATAAATGTTTACTTCTTTCAGGAACTCTATAATACAACTGATTTGTATTGTATCAAAACGTTCCTTCATGTCATGCACATTACTAACCACGCGTAGGTTTCAGGTCGAAACAATCTCTAATAAAATGCTTAACAGTGAATGGTTCATTGCAAGTAACGCACTCTGGTGGATCCTCACCTTTTCGTATGTGGGAGTGGGTTATATACGCACGACCAATGTTGCATTTATTTTTGCAATGACAACCTCTTTCTGACGGATTGTTTTGTAGGAACGAGTCCATTCTCCTAGGGTTGGTTTGACGGCGTGAAGTTTGTGATTCACTTAACCCTGGGGTTCGGGGTTGTATAATTGTCCCAACGTGCCTGACTACGTGTCGTAAGAGGCGACTAAGAAGAGGCAATCTGTTTGCCGTGGGTTGCGTACTGTGTCGTTGGAGGAAAGGATTCTGGTTGTTGAACAAAGGAGTACCGATGTAATACACTGCTTTGGTCTCTACTTCTCGTAGACGGGTGGTCGGGATGGTCCCGGTCTCTACAAATTAGCTGGTCACACCGAGCCTTAGGTAGTCTTTATTTACTTGCTCACCTTCTTTATCTTTCTTCGTGTGTCTCTCTTGTCATCACCGTTGCCCCAACAGTCTATAACGTTAGCTTTACCTTTCCCAAGTCTTAGAAGATCACCTAGAGGGCGGCGGGTCAATCATGGAGGTAATGTTACTGACCTGAAAAGGTATAACATGGACATAATTGATTTCACAGCGACACGAAAGCAAGAGAGTCAAGCATCATCCAACGCTACCAAATGCTATCAGGCCCATCTGGGTCTGGTAAAACGAAATTGTTACTTCACCTGAAAATGAGATGGATCAAGTTGGATAGGTAATACTTATTAGCACCGTTTGTAGATAACAAGATATAATAAAACGTGCTTAACGATTTTAATGAAAATTCAAAGCTGTTGAACGAGGACGGCTATGATGTTGTTATTGATACTGTCACAAACACTCTAAGAAACATCCACCAGACTTGGTGTTCAGAGGATATAGATTGAATCAAATTAAACCAATTCTTGTCAAAAGTGTAAATGATTGCTCATTAATTTGTCATAAAAAAACATTGATATAATATTAGCTCAATATTTCGAATCGGTCTCAGTAAGATCTTTGTGTAAAAGGCTTGTCACTTTTCTTGACACACCTGGCAGTGGACAGAGAGTGAACGAAGACACCATATACAAAAACTAACAACCCGATTAGAAGTTGATTTGTCTATTCATTTTCGTAGCAAGCCTTATTTTCACAAAAGATCTTCCTGCTTCTATCCCTACAAATCAATGATGAATTTCCACTCAGTATTCATTAGTATGAAACTAACGATAGCAAGTGATAATAACACCGTTTTATAAATGAATTTAAATTGGTACACAATTTCATCGTTCTTCTTTTTTTTTTTGACCCCCCCCCCCCCCCACTTTAGTGAGTGAGTGAGAATACAAATTTGGGCTGGATGAAAACCTTTGAAACTTATTCCGCACCATGCAATAATATACAATTAATACAGTTTGTCGTCACGGTATGTGTACACTTCCATTGAGATCTACCAAACATTGTTCATATAGCGAAGGATACAAATTTGAAATAGCATGTGTCGGGGCACACATAATATAATATTTTTGTTGTTTTTAAAACTATTATAAGGTTCTAACAATCGATTATTATTAACTAAGTATGAAAATGTTAAAAGAGAGAGAGAGAGAGAGAGAGAGAGAGAGAGAGAGAGAGAGAGAGAGAGAGAGGGGTGGGTGGGGAGGGAGAATATTTATAGTCGCACTATATTTTATTATCTAAAGCTCAAAATGAATTAGGTCAACTGTAAATATATTTAAATAGTTTAATTACTTCTTGTTCATTCATCATTTCACTCAGATTCTAATCCATATTAAATTTTATGCGTGTGTATGTGAATGGCTGACATTTCAGTTTTCTAGAACGGTGCGATGGGTTTGCAGTGCTATACAGTCTTTATTAAAATCATCTGTATTGTATAATTCATACGTATTTCTTATAATGATTTAATCAATATGAATAAAAATAGAAACCCCAAAAGGAAAACAATCGATTTATCAATATGCAAAGGTGATTGTGAATAGCTCAAAACATGACAGAACTACATTTTCTAGCGGATACATTCGACAGGGATGATACTTGACAAGGCAAATATGTGTACTTTGTACGTGATCTAAGTAAATTATCTTCCGAGTGTGTCTGAAGACAATTAAAAAACCAAAGAAAATCAGGCGCAAATTTAACCTTGGACAACTGAAGGACCCTAACATCTGCAAGTCATTCCAAGCATCATTTGGAGTAAAATTTACTCCACTCCTTGTGATGAATGTTGATGTTAAGTGATGACATACACTTTCAACACGGATATCACAACAGCTGACAAGGACACTACTGACCTCCATCGCCCAAAGAAAAAAACCTGGGATACAGAAGAGATTCTGAATCTGTGTGATGTTCGAAGAGACCTCAAAAACACCAGAAACACAACAAGGATAATGGAGTACCGAGAAATAAACAAGAATATCAGAAAAAACTTGAAGAGAAAACAAAATAAGAATGGATTGGACAAAAGTGCCCAGAAAAAGAGAGCAGTCTGATAAAGAATAACAGCAAATATGCATTCCAATTTGTGAAAGATCTCCCCAAACAGAAGCAGCCAAGAGTCAGTTCCTTTCAAGGTAAAAATGGAAAATGCCTCACAGAAGCAAGTGACATTGAAAAAAGATGGACTGAGTATTGTAAAGAACTCTGCAACCATCCGTCCACAGGAGACCCAGAGGAGCGAGAAGTTCCAAACTCTATAAATGATGATGATTTCCCCATTCTCAAAAAAGAGATGGAGTCAGTAATAAGAGCAATGAAGAACTAGAAGGCAGCTGAAGTAGACATTATCCCAGCTGAACTTATCTAGAACGGTGGGGAATCAGGGATAGAGCTGCTAACAAAAATATAAAACATGATCTAGCAGACAGGCGAATGGTCAACACAGTGGGCCCAGTCACTGATTATAACACTACCTAATAAAGGCAATCTTCAGCTGTGCCAAAATTACAGAACTATCAGTTTGTCCAGCCATGCTAGTAAATGTGATGCTGAAGATCATCTTGAGCAGACTGAACCCACAAGCAGAAGAAATACTCGCTGAAGAACAGGCAGGGTTCCGGAGTGGAACAAATATTCAATCTTAGGGTTCTTTGTGAAAAGTACTCACAATATAAACAAGACATATATCATGTGTTAATAGATTTTGAAAAGGCTTTTGACAGAGTGTGACATGAGGCATTTTGGGCCACAATGAAGAAGTACAAAATGGGTCAATTGTTGACCAATACCGTCAAGCAGCTGTAAACCAAGGCTATCAATGCAGTAATTGCTCAAGGATCTGTGGGGATTGGTTTAAGAAAACAGTTGCAGTACGGCAAGGCTGTCTCCTGTCACCAACACTTTTCACGTAGAGCGCATCATGAGTAAGGCCCTGCAAAACCACTGTGGAAACGTCAGCATTGGAAGGCGTAACATCACCAACTTACGCTTTGCAGACAATATTGATGGCCTGGCAGGCAGTGAAGATGAGCTTCCCACCTTAGTGAAGAACCTGAATTACACATTTTCTAGATTTGACATGATGTTAAACACCAAGAAGACAAAGCTGATGACAAATAGTGGCATACAAATCTCAACCAAGATTAATGTCAGAGGACAGGAACTGGAAACAGTTTGCCCATTCAAATATCTTGGTTCCATAATCACCGATGAGGGATCCATATCAGACATTTTGTCACGAGTAGCACAAACAACGGCAAATATGTCAAAGCTAAGACCCAACTGGAGAGACAAGAATATCTGTCTGAAAACTAAAGTCAGACTATTGAGAGCACTAGTCATCTCAGTCTTTCTGTATGTATGTGAGGCCTGGACCCTGTTTGCAGAATAACAGCGACGAATCCAGGTACTTGACATAAAATGAATGCTACAGAACCATCCTCGGCATCTCTGACATGAACCACATCCCAAATGATGAAATCCGTAACACAATGAGGCACAGAGGAGGCCATAATGAAGACCTCCTTACCATTGTCGTTAAAAAGAGAAAGCTGAAATTGTATGGCCATGTCACTAGAGCCAACAGTCTATCCACAACAGTACTGAAGGGAAGAATCCAACGTGGCAGAAGGATGGTCGTGAGAAATAGAAGTGGACTGACAATATCGCAGAATGGACGAGGAAACGTTTTGCGGAGACAAAGGCATTGGCACATGATCAAGACAAGTGGAGGAAACTGGTCATATGTTCATCAGTACAGTGCCTCAACGTCCACACTAGGTCAAGAGACTGATGATGATGATGATGATGATGATGATGAAATAAATAATATGTATAAAATGTACACTCTATCAATGATATTCCACTCATTGCATACATTTTTAATTTAAAAAAAACTGCATCTCGCGGTATATAATTGTTACATACATACATACATACATACATACATACCTATCTACCTACATACATACTTACCTATATATATGTATATACATATATATATATATATATATATATATATATATATATATATATATATATATAAGCGAGTGTGTGCATATGTGCTTGTGTGTGCCCATGGCGTCCCTTTTTTGACTGTTTCGTTTCCAAGAAATTCGTCAGGACTTCTTTTGTAAATGAACCCTATTTTGTAGAGATAAAATGTCATTCATGTTAAGAGTATACAGAGGGGACGCAATGGACCACACACACACACACACACATACACACACACACACACACACACACACACACACACACATATATATATATATATATATATATATATATATATATATATATATATATATATATATATATATATATATATAGGTGAGTGTGTGTATATGTGCTTGTGTGTCCTTATGAGTCAATAATAACACTGTCAGTGATACAAGCATTATTTATAACTTCAGACCCAGATAGTTTTATATGTCAAAGCGTTTCCTAAAAATAACTGAACAAAAACTCAGGTATGAAAGCTTTCGTACAAAGGTATTAATACTGGAATGTCGCACTGGTTTACACGGCTGCGCGCGATAACAATGGCTTTTGAAATGTATCCCGTAAATCAATGGGGGCGTGGGTATCTGCTGTCTGTCAAATGGTCATGTCTGAACGCTGCAGTGTCTGTTATCACTTTTATAGATTCTAGTTTAAACACAGGAGTTGTTTTTTCACAAATGTAACTACTAGCAGACGTTTTAGAAAAGATATTGATGACATGGAAACTCAAGTAACTACTTATATAGATCGTATTGAATATAATGATTGCATGGAAACTCATTGATATCATATCATATCATATCATTTCGTATCATATCATAACATATCATATCATATAAAATCATATAATATAAAATAATATAATATAATATAATATAATATAATATAATATAATATAATATAATATAATATAATATAATGTAATGTAATGTAATGTAATGTAATGTAATGTAATGTAATGTAATGCAATGTAATGTAATGTAATGCAATGTAACATAATATAATATGATGCAACGCAATTCAATGCATTGCAATGCAATGCAATACAATACAATACAATACAATATAATAGCACATCACATCACATCAAATCATAAATATATAATATAATATATAAATAAATTGCAGTTTGTGAGAGTTATGTTAACAGCTTAAAGTTCATTATTCTGTGTGATTGTTTTATTTATGTTGCTGATTCAGCTATCCGATTCCGAGAAGACTGTAATAGCTTTTAATATTGATGATCTCATCTATTTTCGGAAAATACAATTCTACGTGCCCCTTTTGTCACCCTGTTCTACTTACTTTGTTTTGAACTTCCTCCTCTACTTTCTAGTGTCAGTACGTGACACAAAAATTGTAATCTCAGATTTGTTTACAGTTTACTCTGAACCCAAATTCAATCACTGACGTATATTATGTTCCATAGTGGCGATATATAGCCTGAGTTGAAAGACACGTCACTGACCACTACCTCTAGGCCTGTATAGTCTGAATGTTTTGAAAATTACCCTAAGGTTGTATAGCCACAAATACCATGGGGCCTATTGGGGCGTTATAGCCTCAAGGTAAAGTGGAGTGATTCTATAAGGACAATAGGAATGGAAAAGGTGAGGTTGCGTCACAGTACTGAAGATTGGTGACAATGTTGCAACAATGGTAGGAACATGTATGCACTTGGTTGACCTCAGTGGGGAGTAGACATATACTCCCAATATGTATTGAGTGATAAAACACATACATAAAACACATACATACATACATACATACATACATACATACATACATACATACATACATACATACATACATACAGGGAGAAACATTTTACATTAGTTTGTGGGTTGTGGCAAAGAGAGCATATCTTTTCGAGACCAATGAGTGTCCCTGAAACTGGTCTTTGAGTTTTTTCTTCTTATTTTTTTTCTTCTTCTTCTTCTTCTTCTTCTTCTTCTTCTTCTTCTTCTTCTTTTTCTTCTTCTTCTTCTTTTTCTTCTTCTTCTTCTTCTTCTTCTTCTTCTTTTTCTTCTTCTTCTTTTTCTTCTTCTTCTTCTTCTTCTTCTTCTTCTTCTTCTTCTTCTTTTTCTTCTTCTTCTTCTTCTGGATCTGGAATCCAGTCATGATGCCCCATCGCTCTAATCTGTTCCTGAAATTTTATCCAGTCCTCTTTCTTCTTTATGTTTTCTGGTTCCTATTTTACTTTAGTCCAGGTATATTTAAGTATTTTTCTTCTTCCAGAACTATTTTTCATATTGTCTTTGGCCTTCATTAGTTGGCCCAGTCCTCACGTGACAAATGACCACTCTGTGAAATTTAATATGTTTTCAAAAAATAAAACTCACCTGCCTTGGAATCACATTGTCAAGTGCCTCTTTCAAGTTTCCCAATCTTTCTTTACATATTTTGGTGTAACAAAACCTCAACGTTTTTACTTTTTCATGTATCATACCTTCTACCAAATCCCTTTGTACGTTCAGGTTGGTCACCTGACTTGTCACAAAGTCTTTGGTATCTGGATATCTTCAATCATGTTCAAACCTTTACACCACATATGCTATATCCATCATCCAAAAAAGTGTGTCTTAGTTCGTTAAATAACCCGATAGCCATCTTGATATATTCAGTTGAAGATGATTGAAAATATAGACGCTGTTGGCCATAAGTGCATCTGCATTTGGTTTGCAAAACCGTCAATATTGTAAAGGAAAACGACCATTTAAGATTCCCTCTCCAGAGGCCAGAGGAACTCGTACAGGCAAAAACATCCCTTCACTGCCCATCCTTATCTACTGTTGTGTAAATCAATCTTAAAACATTGTCTAACGCTCCAACAAATACAGATTCAACATCAAGGCCTACCAGGCCCCATTACCAACCACAAAAAATACGGCATATACTCAAACAACTTTCAAGAAAACCCCAGAATCGAAATCACCAAAGCATACAAAAAATCTCAAGGAAAGAAGGATCAAAAGGAGTCTGACGACCCCATCAAACTCTCTAACAGGTTTGGATACATTGAAAGCATGGATGCAGACAAACCTGCTCCATGTACTAAAGGTTCCTCCAAACCTATCAACAACCAATACACCCCCGTATTACTTAAAATGAAGAACACCATCATACAACGGAACTGTCGAGGACTTAAAGCAAACTACAATGATATTATTCTGATTTTAAACGAACATGATCCTGCAGTACTAAGTCTTCTGGAAACATTCTTGAAAGACACGGATACCATCACACTTAAAATATATTCTCAGTTTAACACCTATTTCAAAATGTTAAACCTTAGGAGGAGTTTTGTAGTTATGAACAATAGAGCCCCTCATAGTGTAATGCCTTTAAACACAAATTTTCAAGCATTGCTGTAAGTGTCACTCTACATCGAATGATTACCTTTTTGTTCTTTTTACATACCACCAAGCACCAACCTACAACCAAACGAATTAGACAAACTTGTACTACAACCTTCCGCGCCCTTCGTTTTACTCGGGGATTGTAATAATCATAACATTCAGTGGTGATCAAATCACATAAGTGACAGAGGACACAAAGTCGAAGAATTTATTCATAGACACGACGTGTGTCTATATCACACTAAATCACCGTCATATTTACACACAGGAATGGGTACATACATGTGCATAGATTTGACAATTTGCTCTCCTTCGATGCTTTTGGACTATGAATGCAAGATCACATTCCAATCTCCATTAAAAATATAAGCTATACAAATGAATGTTGATGCAATTCAACAGTGGAATTTAAAGACGGCCAACTAGGATACGTTTGAAACACTCTGTAAAAATAGACTTAATCAGGATACAGGATTCAACGTAAATGACCCTATTCAGCATTTTGCTTCCATTGCAGAATAATTAAAAAAAACAAAAAACATTGGTTAATTAAGGGATGTAGAGAAGCCATTAGACATTGCCAAGAAGCATTGGAATCATTTAACAATCGAACAACACTTTAAAATGTATGTATATACTGTTTTTTCATGGTTAATCAAAGATAGTAAACGTGTGTCATGGAAAAAAATATATTTCTTCTTTAAACTCTCGTTCCTCTCAGGAAAGTATGAGACACTATCTGCAAAATAATTGAAAACAGAAAACACCGTTCTATCCGACATCTTTAAGTAAACAATACAAATATTATTTCAAAACGTGGCATAGCAAATATTCATGCAGATAGTTTCTCTAACAAATCATCATCGTCTAATCATTCAGAAGCCTTCCGAAGATTAAACAGTCAAAAATAAAAGTCACGTTTAAAATTCTCTTCTAACAATTTCGAAAGTTATAACCAAATGTTCTCACTATTGGAGCTTAGGTAGGCTTTAGACAAGGCCAATGAACACATGACTGCGCCTGACGAAATGCATTACCAGTTCTTGAAACATCTCCTAGAATCATAACTAACATCTCGTTTGAAAATCTTTAATGTTTTATGGATTGCAGATCGGTTCCCATTGCACTGACAAGCTATATTTGCAAAACAATGGAACGAATGGTTAATTATCGGCTTGTAATATACTTGGAAAATAACGATTTAATATCTCATTTCCAAAGCTGCGTCCGTTGTGGTCGTGTTACCAACGATCATCTGACTGGAAACATGTACAGGACCACTTAGTTGCGGTTTGCTTTGATTTAGAAAAGACCTATGACACCATATGGAAGTACGGGATACTAAATGACTTGCATGATCTGGGCCTAAAAAGCCGAACACCTTTTTTCATATAAAACATTCTCTCAGGCAGAAAATTCAAAATACGAGTTGGCTCTACCCTCTCAGATATGCACAAGCAAGAGATGGGTGTGTCCCAGGGAAGTATTTTATCTGTGCCGCTTTTAATATCAAAATCAATAACATCACCAAGTGTTTGGAACCCGTTGTGGATTTCTCATTATACGTTAATGATTTTCTAATATGTTATCGATGAAAGTAGGTGCATACAAATTGAAAGACAACTACAACAAAATATCAACAAGATTCAATTCGTCCAGTACTAACGGTTTCAAATTCTCAAAATCGAAATCAGTAATATATGAATTTCTGTCAGTTCCGAAGATGCGAAGAGAGCAAAGCTCACGCTGGACAGAACATTTATTCAAGTTGTCGAGGAAACAACGTTTTGGGGTATTATCTTCGACAGAAAACTGACTTTTATTGTACACATCAAGAACTTGAAAGCTAAATGCTTGAAATCGTTATATCTACTTTAAGTAGTATCGCACACTGAGTGGAATGCTGATAAAAATGTCATCCTCAATTCGTATAGAACATTATACGCTGCAAACTAGACTATGGTTGCGTTGTTTATGATTGAGCTAGGAAGTCTGATTTAAAAAAGCTTGACCAGAAAAGCTTAAATCAGGATAATAATCGTGATCGATGCATTATTAGCTGGACATCAGCTTATTCTAGGAGATGCATTTAATTCAGTGTTGGGTACAATAATCATTCAAATGAATTTGCTATAGCTTCCACTGGTGCTCACATCTGGGATCCTCTTTTAAGATATGTGGATATCAACGAGCTGACTAAGAAAGTATTGCAGGAGTGTTGGCGTCATAAACAGTATCTTCATAACATCATAGCCACATTGATCATTCTAATACCCAACAGAAATGTATCACCTTGGAATATGGTTTTAAGAGAACAAACTGAGACAAACATACTAAATATTTGTAATATGAAGTCTGTGCGAAATACCGTTTTCGAATAAACATCTAATATTCATTATGGGACCAAATCCTCGAAAGAAGACTTGATAAGTGTACAAACGACACCAATAGGACAGACACCTAAAGTAACAACAACTGTTTATTTGCGCAAGGACTTAATGTTTGAGGTGGATGGAAAGTAAAACGATGTATACGAGTAAAACACACTCAAATGTATTCAAATAGATGTGGAGGTATACCTGAGTATTAAATGAAGAGTGACTGCAATCCAGCTCCATCCACAACCATGAGCAGAAACAAGTGATTCAGAGCTGGCAAAGATAACAATATAGTGCTAACATCTTAATGAAAGTTTTAAATTAGAGACATCATATAAGAAGAATTACATGTTTCAAAAAGCGATCTTCAAAATTGATTCTAATACAATAAGTGACGAGTTTTGAAGGAATATCGAATCGCAATCAATACATCCAAAAGCATTTAAAAATGACAGTTTGGTTTATTATTACAAAAATATTATCTGGAGTGAAGTTACTAACGAAGAGTAAACATTAGGAGACAGAACGAGGAATATGAAGATTGGGGGGTGGTGGGGGCTGGCTCTTTGTGAGGAGGCCTCCACGTGGCAAGAGCTGGGCAACAGTATCATAACTTCTTGGTCTGTGCTTTGGCCGAGACTTGATGCTGGCTAACATCCTCAACTTTTCGTGACTTACAAAATCTTTTCAGACGCAGTATGATTTTGATTGATGCTTATTATCCGATACGTGAAAACAATAATATATAATATATTAAATATGACTAAATAATCGTCATAACACCTTCAGGTTTTCTTAAGTTTAACCATCGACTACATGAAATCGATTAAAACTTCACCGTATACATTTAATGTTGTGCATGACTTTCATATTGTACTTAGACAGATGAGTCTACCAATCTTCGAACCTGGCCTGTTCTGTTATCTTACCTGAATCTGATAACTTTTTCGATGGCACTAAACATTCTTCTTCAATTTGATTACGTAATACTTTTCTGCGTGGACCTGGCTACATTCTTGCATGAATTGTATATGTGAAAGTTTCATCTGAAAGATATTCCGAATTTATTTTTTTTCTGATTCATCGACGACTTGTAGACACAAAAAGACGTAGAAGGTCTCTATGATCAAATTATTTGATAAACATACGTTTCATCCAGCTCTTATGCACTGCATTAAAACTGTCTGCAAGAGACGCAACCTGTAATACAGAGAGATGCATTAGTACGTGAATGAAATAATTATGCAGAATTGCACCTACATTATCATTATCAGTGAGAGTTTAGTTCCCACGCGCCATCGATTTTACCTGTCACATATCGGACCTTATAATCAATAGAAAGATGTAAGAAAAAATATCATTGGGACTCTTAAGAATTACCAATAGCAAAAGTTACTAAAACTGCAAGAAATAATAATTATCTCTTTATTTCCCAACAATACAAGCAATTCAAACAAAAGATTTTCTCTGTTTTCACCGTTATAATTCTTACGGCATGTGCTATGAATGAACCAGCTGAACATTCGGAAGAACGCTATGTTTTTCAATGCCACATTAACCCCAAAAAATTAATTACAACCATACCTTACCTTTCATAAGAAACTAACATAATAGACTTTGTTCACGAAACATATCAAAGTTAATGAATATATACATGCAACATTAACTGTCCTGCATCTAACAAAAAAGATAAAACATTCAATGAAAATTATATGTCATCGCTGCCTTCATGTACCACCTGTGATTATTTCGATAACATTTAGTGCGAGTCTGCACAAAGCAAAGAACAATTAAACAGAAGCTCAAATGAAAATACATAATCGGATTAACATTCAAGTCACATTGCATGTAGCTTACAATGTACGGAATAGAGACATTGTTTTATTGATGGAATTTCAGTCAATAAACAGATTTTAATTTGGAAAACAAGTTGCTGAAATCAGTAAATGACACTTTGGTGCGGTCTTGGAATAACATATACACGTAGATCCAGCAAATGTTCATGTATCTCTCTACATAAAGAAACGGGGATTCATGCATCTATACTGATATATACTTAGTATAGTGAGGCTGTATACATTACAGACCCACCCACACTGGGGCTGTATAACCTCAACTGGAAAATGCATTACAGAGACACCCACCCTGGGGCTGTATAGCCTCAATTGGAAAATATATTACAGAGCCACCCACCCAGGGGCTGTATAGCCTCAATTGGAAAATACATCACAAACCCACCCACCCTGGGGCTGTATACCCTCAATTGGAAAATACATTACAGACCCACCCACACTGGAGCTGTATAACCTCAACTGGAAAATACATTACAGAGACACCCACCCTGGGGTTGTATAGCCTCAATTGGAAAATATATTACAGAGCCACCCACCCAGGGGCTGTATAGCCTCAATTGGAAAATACATCACAAACCCACCCACCCTGGGGCTGTATAGCCTCATCTGGAAAATACGTTACAAACCCACCCACCCTGGGGCTGTATAGACTCAATTGGAAAATAAATTACAGACCCACCCACCCTGGGGTTGTATAGCCTCAACTGGAAAATACATTACAAACCCACCCACCTTAGGGCTGTATAGACTCAAATGGAAAATGAATTACAGTCCCACCTACCCTGGAGCTGTATAGCCTTAATTGGAAAATACATTAGAAACCCACCCACCCTGGGACTATATAGCCTTAATTGGAAAGTACATTACAGACCCACCCACCCTGGGGCTTATAGCCTGAAGACTTTGAAATCTTCTGTCCATTATTTTATTTTACCTACACATAGTCAGCAACAACTGCGATTCACGTGTTATTATATAGATACATATATGAATAAGCGAGGGCCTGTCGCTCTATTCGTACATTTTCTTTCAATGTTTTTAATTACAGGTAATAGGTTAATTGTCAGTTCTAGTACGGGGATAAAATTTTTTAACAAAACAACAAACAAACGAATAGAAAGTTTTTGAAGGTACAAATACAATAAAGGTATATTATCAAAAAATGTTAGGATTCTGCTAAGAGAGAAGAACATGAAAGCTAAGAAAGACAGAAAGATACAGGTGTGTGTTCATATATATGATTATTGAAGTTGTCTGTGTACACGAGTACATATTCGAATTATAAATTTCTCTGTCATTGACTTTAAAATATGGACATGTTTAATAATAATTTAAATTTCTACTTAATAATAATAATAATAATAATAATAATAATAATAATAATCATGAATAGTATACGTACATTGTAATGTGAACATAATTATGTATATAATAGCTATCGTAAGTAATTGATGCTTAGTTATTATAAGTATTTTTAATTGACGCTATCATATTATTTTCATATTTAAGTATATTAAGAATTGAAAGTCCTTTTATTCAACGAATGCATACTTTCAAATAGTTACAGCTTCGTACGTTTTGCAGCGCAGAGACTGTCACATTGCATATAAGAGGTGAGGATTACTTATAATATAATATGCAATTTGTGAGAGTTATGTTAACAGCTTAAAGTTCATTATTCTGTGTGGTTGTTTTATTTCTGTTGCTGATTCAGCTATCCGATTCCGAGAAGAGTGTAATAGCTTTTAATATTGATGATCTCATCTATTTTCGGAAAATACAATTCTACGTGCCCCTTTGGCCACCCTGTTCTACTTACTTCGTTTTAAACTTCCTCCTTTACTTTCTAGTGTCAGTACATGACACAAAATTGTAATCTGATATTTTCTTACAGTTTACAATGAACCCATAATCAATCACTGACGTATATTATGATCCATGAACAAAACTATACTTTACTTTTGTAATTCAGCAGCGTGAATATATATGACTCAAGTTGGTAATCCAGCTCCCATAGTAAACTTATGTAAATATAATGATTTTAAAAATTCAATAACTTTAAATCATGGTATATATATATATATATATATATATATATATATATATATATATATATATATATACCATGTTTTAAAGTTATTGAATTTTTATATATACTTAAGTTGTGTTGTAGTGGGGATATATAACCTGAATTGAAAAAAATTACTGACCACTACCCCCAGGCCTGTATAGTCTTAATGTTTTAAGAATCACCCTAGAGCTGTATAGCCACAAATAACACAGGGACTATTGGGGCTATATAGCCTCAAGGGTAACTGAAGTGATTGTATTAGGACAATATGAATGGAAGAGGTGAGGTGGCGTCACAGTACTGAAGATTGGTAACAATGTTTCAACAATGGTAGGAACAGGTGTGCACTTGGTTGACCTCAGTAGGGAGTAGAGATATACTCCCAATATGTCTTGAGTGATAGAACATATACATACATACATTAATATACAGGGAGAAACATTTTACATTAGTTTGTGGGTTGAGGAAAAGGGAGCAAATCTTTTCGAGACAAATGAGTTTCCCTGAAAATGGCCTTTAAGTTTTTCTTCTTCTTCTTCTTCTTCTTCTTCTTCTTCTTCTTCTTATTTTTCTTCTTCTTCTTCTTCTTCTTCTTCTTCTTCTTCTTCTTCTTCTTCATCATCATTTCATCCTCTGAAATCCAGTCAGGATGTCCATCACTCTAAAATGTTCCTGAACCTTTATCCAATTGTTGTTTAGTCTTTCAGTGCCCTCTTTCTTCTTTCTGTTTTCTTGTTCCTTTTTCTTTAGTCCAGGTATCTTTAATTATGTTTACTTCTTCCAGTACATTTCTCATATTCTCTCCGGCTTTCTTTAGCTGGTCTAGCCCTCACGTGACAAATGACTTCTCTGTGAAATTGAATGGTTTTTTTTTTCATATAAAAAACACCTCACTTAGAATCACATTGTCAAGTGACTCATTCAAGGTTCCCAATCTTTCTTTACATTTTTTGGTGTAACGAAACCTCAACTTTTCTACTTCTTCATGTAGCATACGTTCTAGCCAATCGCTATCTACGTTCAGGTTGGTCACATGACCTGTCAGAGTCTTTGGTATCTGGATATCTCTAATCATGTTCTAGCCTTTCCACCACATATGCTATATCCATCATCCAAAAACAAGTGTGTCTGAGTTCGTTAAATAACTCAATAGACATCTTGATATATTCGGTTGAAGATGATTTAAAGTATAGATGCTTTCGGCCATAAGGGCATCTTCATTTGGTTTGCGAAAGCGTCAATAGTGTAAATGAAAACAACCATTTACACTCACGTCACATTATTTATACCATCCACCCAGAAGAGAGGGAAAACAAGCCACAAAATAAAATATAAAATACCGCTAAATCTACTATCTTAACAGACGGATAGGAAAACAAACCACAATATAATATCCAAAACAACAATATCTTCAATGCAAAATAACCACCAGAAATATAATATCCACACACTGGAAGAAGAACAATTAAACCGCAATATACGATCCACACACACGAAGGATACAAAACCACAAATATACTATCCACACAAAGGAAGGAGAAAAAACAAACCAAAAAAACTATTAAAAACACAAATTTCTACTATCCTCACAAGGAAGGAGAAACAAAACCAGACAAATATACTATTCGCACACAGGAAGGAGAAACAACATCACCAATATACTATCCACACACCGGAAGGAGAAAAAAATACAAAATATGTTTATTTCAAAAACCCTCAATATCTACTATCCACACAGAGAAGGAGAAAACTAACCCAGAAGTCTACTATCAACTTAGAAGGGAGGGAAAACAATACACAAGCATACTATTAACACAGAGGTGAAGAGTAACAAAAACCCACAGATATACTATCAACACAGAAGAGAGGGAAAAGGAAACACAAGCATAATATTAACAAAAAAGGGAAGGAACACAAACTACAAATATACTATCAATTGGAAGGAAGGAGATAAAACCTACAAATATACTATCTACACACGGAAGAAGAAAATATACCCCAATATACTATCAAAAAAAAGCACAATATCTACTATGCACACACGCTAAGGAGAACAAAACAACAAATATACTATTGTTACTTGCTTAGGCTCGAATACGCAGCAACACAGAAAGAGTGAAAACTAACAAGCTTGTAAAACTTTAACAATGAATTTATTAGGTACAATTATTTTCATAAAATAAATGAACTTACGGTTTTAGAGAATCAAATCGAACATTAATCCAATATAGAATTCACAAAAATAATCCACTAATGGAATTGCAAGAGTCCTGCTAAATAAATGTTCTAATAGTTCCAGGTTCGAATCTTGACGATGTAATCCAAAATGGCTGACAATGTCACGTGATGCAATTCTTGTTTTATTATCATCCAAATGAAATTATGAAACACATGTCCTTTTTCCAAATAAATAGAATAATTCCTCTTTTCCAACGAATTGACACAATGTCCAGAACAAGATAATTAAAATTAACACTCAAACATAAATAAAAAACTTAACTTTAAAAATCCCAGATTCTACTGAATCTCTCTTACAGTACAATGATTTAAATACCCGTTTTTAATATGCAAACAAGGGATCACGTGATTTTCTAGAAAGTGATAGAAAGTCAGAGGAAGAGTCTACCTTCACCAAGTCACGTAATAATAGAATGATCTAGATATTTCCTACCCCCAAGAACAAAAAAAAAGTTGTCCTTGAAATTAACCAATAGTTTGAGAAGCTTGTTGACAATGTCTAAAGCAGGGTCAGGAATTAGGTCAACAAGCCAAGGTCAAACTTATTTACAGTTAGAGTCTAGTTCAGGCTGAATTTACCAAATAAATCTCCCAATTAATGAATATTAAAGGCAAATTGACAAATTTGGATTTAACATTAAAAAATAAATAATTTAAATCCAATAGACGTAACACTATCCAGACATGGGAAGGAGAAAAAAAAACACAAAATACTATCAGAAACCACAATATACACTTTCCACACAGGGAAGGAGAAAAACCTACAAATATATTATCCACATACAAGAAGGGAAACAAATCCCACAAATATGCTATGAAAAACCGTAATATCATATATCCATACAGGGAAGGAGACAACAAACAGCGCATATACTTTCAAAATTGAGGTGAAGAGCAACATCCCCCCCCCCAAGAAAAAAACAACAAAGCCCACAAAATACCTTTCGCCATGAAGAGAGGGAAAACAAACCAAAACTATACTATCTACACAGGAAAGGAAAAATAAATCCAAACAGAAATGCTATTAAAAAACCCACAAAATATACTATCCACACAAAGCAGGAAGAGAAAGCAAACCACAAATATACTGCACACACACACACACACACACACACACACACACACACACACACACACATGAGTACGTAACCAGCATTAGGGCGACACATGTCACAGAGCAGCATTAGGGTGACAGAATTACATCATGTTGTGTTATTAAACTGCAGCACGTATTTGTATATGAATTCATCAAAATAATTTATAATTCCGACTATCAAGCTTAAATATTCATATTTAAAACAGAAAATATTTACAAATGAAAACACACGTATCGCCTTAATACCGTGTCGCCTTAATGTC
Organism: Unio pictorum; assembly: GCA_030141615.1. Lineage (NCBI taxonomy): Eukaryota > Metazoa > Mollusca > Bivalvia > Unionida > Unionidae > Unio > Unio pictorum. The sequence continues at coordinate 2,994,053 of JARLTB010000023.1, read as the reverse complement.
AACACACAACTGCGATGGTCACAGCAACCTTATGGCGACAGACTCTTCACACACATATTCTGTCTATTTCAGCATTAAGGCGATATTTTTTCTAAGTGCAATATTGTTATCCCAAACAAAATTTTAAACTAAAATTATATATTAAGATGATCAGATTAATAAATATATGCCTTTTACAACTGTAATACGTATGTTTAACCGCATTGCTATGGCGTTATAATATTCACACACATATTCTGTCTAGTTCAGCATTAAGGCGACATTTTTTCTAAGTGCAATGTTGTTATCCCAAACAAAATATTAAACTCAGATTATATATTAAGATGATCAGATTAATAAATATATGCCTTTTACAACTGTAATACGTATGTTTATCCGCATCGCTATGGCATTATAATCTTCACAGACATATTTTGTCTAGTTCAACATTAAGGCGACATTTTTTCTAAGTGCAATATTGTTATCCCAAACAAAATATTAAACTAAAATTATATATTAAGATGATCAGATTAATAAATATATGCCTTTTACATCTGTAATACGTATGTTTATCCGCATCGCTATGGTGCTATAATCTTCACACACATATTATGTCTAATCCAGTATTAAGCCAACAGTATTTGTAACTGTCCTATTGTTATACCAAACAAAACAAAGAAATACAATTACAGTATATTTTCAGATTATCAAAATCATAAATATACGCCTTTAAAACTCAACGTCTGCTCATCCATTTCCAAACGTGTTTATTTTTATATTTTTTAAAAAATTGTCATAGGCAGTTAATACACTATAAGACCGAAGCTGCACTATTGTTTTCAAGCCACAATATTTTCTTAATTCCTTCTAAAAGTGTGTATTCATAAAAGTTTTTGTACCAATGAGTAGATGAAAACAATCCCCCTCCCATCCCATATATTGAAGTGTCCTCAATTAGAAATTTGCTTCAAATGAGCTAATAACCGGCATGTTTAATCGGGTTGATACAAATATATTTTAATGCAATATGTCCATTAATCACTAAAAGCAATCAAATGTACTTATTTCATGTTCTAAACGTTTGCTCCAATATTTATCACAGGCTGAATTAGCACATTTCTTGCAACATCCCGCGTGATAATGAAAAGTGTCTACCGTTTATGAGCTGTATGTTTTTGTGTACATTCACATAGAAAATATAGCCAGAACTCATACTTCTCCATCTCATTGCAAGTTACAACAACACTTAAAAAAGTGAACAAAAAAAGATTTTTTTAAAAAGAGCATGTCTATTGATGGATTTTAACTCAATTCGATAATATGAGTAATGTCATATATACGTATAGACCACTAACGTGTTTTTAAAGGGTGGTCTATTGCGCTTTCCGTTACGGATTACTGCCGTCTCACTTCTGTCTGCGTGGATTCGAGTCTAAGATTCGGCTAATGTAGTTATGTCAGAAGGCTTGCCAGTAGCTTCTCGTGGGTCGGTGGTTCTTTCCGGGGTTTTTCCCCATGTTCTTCCTCCAATAATACTGGCCGCCATGTATAGCCTATTGCGTGCTGAAAAATGGCGTTAAACCCTTAAAAAAAAAAACACCACACAAACTTGCTTACATATAGAATATGTAAATTTCTTGGTCAAAATATTCTCAATATATATATATATATATATATATATATATATATATATATATATATTGACGAGCAGTGAAAATTCGTATTCCAATAGAGTGAATTATCAAGATTATTACGGTCTATAGTAAAAAAAAAAGATGATATTTTCTTGGTACAAGTGAATAATATATATATTTTATTAAGTGTATTTTAACAATTGACGAAGTAAAAAGTTCATTTCATATTGAATATCGATTGTTTAAAACTCTTTTAATTTTCAGGTCAGTATTATTAAATGCATCTAAAAGTTACCAGTCACACAAAGTGCTTAAAACGAATTAGGTACTTTTAGTTACATTTAAATTTGAAATTTGCCAAGTTACAGATACGAAAAATTCGCTATGAGAAACGAACTATGAGGTTTTCACCGGCGAGATTAAATATATCGTTTATTTACTTATTCATTCAGATCAAGCAAATTTTATTTTAATTTTATGCTCAGATGTATTGACTATAAATTTTATAAGATTGATAGCAGATTTCTTACTGTATCCCATGAGCAGCACAGTTGGAGGGGCTTGGGGGTTAGGTTGGCCGAACTTTGGGAGAGGGTGCACAGAATCACTCCCATAAGACCCAATTATACATCTAGGCCCTGGTTGATTTATTATTTACCCAAATCCTCGTTTGCAAGGTCTAGCTGGTGTTTTGAACTCCATATGGGCTAGACCCATAAGTGGATTGGGGGAAGAGCTAAGACTAGAAGCAGCAGGAAGGGTGAACAGACCAAATTTTTAGGCGTCAACGGTGCTCCCTTATAGTTAATATTTACTAGGAAGAGTCGATTTGGTAAACTAAGGTTTCCATATAGTTAATATTTACTAGGAAGCCTCAATTTGTCAAATAAACCTTTCTAATAAATATTAACTATAAGGTTCCATTTGGTAAAAAAAAATGACGCCAAATATATGGCGTTCACCCTCCCTGCTGCTATGCGCTAACTGAATTAGCTATAGATGCGGTCTAATCCAATTCGATATCGCGTTCGAGGATCGTGTATATTTATCGTTATAAATCCGTGTGGGGTAGCTCTGGCGCCGCTGAAGAAATTTTGAAATTGATTATAATTCATATCAGAACACCAAGTTTGCCAAATATTTCTTAACGTATGAGTATCAACTCCGTTAAACACAGATAACAAATTGCAATTATCTCTGATCACTTTTGGGATTTGTGTATACCGCTGAGTTACATATATCACGTCGGAGTTTTTATGACGTCCTCTGGAAAATATCCTAGCTGGATTCTTTTGTTGGTCCAACATAACATCGTCGTACACGACAAGATTATTAAAGGAACCATCCAGGTCTTCCACGGATGGCGCCTCTTCAATGTCGGTGATAAATTCAATTACATTGTCATCGTAAGCTTCTTTAGCGGTTTCGTTATAATCTTTTAACACTTGATAACAATGTTGATCATCTACACTCGGAGCAATCAGATATAACTTATCCCAGGTGAGATACTTCATTATCATCGTTAACAACAACTGTGTTTTACCACTCCCGGAAGGTCCAATAATTATCATTCTTATCGAGTTTGGTAGCATCGGATGATGTTTTATAATTGGTTTCTTTTTCAACGCGGAGAAATCGATCACTTCCATTTGTTGATATAATATAAATATAATTATGGATCTATATTGTGTGAAATGTAGGAAGCGTACATCGACGTTTGACCCAACGACTGTTACCACAAAAAATAACAGAAGCGCGGTCACCGGCAAGTGTGAAATATGCGGTACAAAAAATATCGATTTATGAAAAATCCTTTGAAGGAAAATCCTTTAAAAAAATAGGAGGTGATATCGCCACTAAGTTAGCAGCACTTCCAGGGTTACCATGGTCAAAATATCCAGGTGAAAAACACCTCCCCGGTTATAATTATTGTGGTCCTGGTACTAGAATTGATATAAGACTTGATGATCAAAATAATCCACGTCAGGGGGAAAATCCTATAAACGCCATCGATGAAGCATGTCGTGTACATGATATAGCTTACCGTAGTGGTGATTTACAACAGCGTCATCTCGCAGATGTAGCGTTGATTCACGCGTTGAATGCTATTCCAGATAAATCGTTCAAAGAAAAATTAACCTCGTGGTTAATAAAATCCGCCATGAAAGGTAGATTAATATTTGGTGCGGGTAATTAATAATATGGAATCTATTTACTATTCTCCGAGAGGATATTGGAGGGGTAAAGCAGCAATAAGTAAACTCGCTAGCGCTGCAGCGGTGAAAAAAACTACAGCGGCGGATTGGTTATCCGAACAGGCAATATGGCAAATTTATCTACCACCGCCTAAACAAATTAACTTCTCGCATTTTGATGTTACAACACCTAATGAAGTTCATCAAGCTGATATACTATTTCTGCCGCATGATCACGGTTACAAATACGCGTTAACGTTAGTTGATATTGCGAGTCGATACAAACAAGCAGAACCGCTAAGAACAAAATCATCTACTGAAGTAGCTTCTGCATTTGAAAGGATTTATCGACGAGGTCCTCTGCGTTGGCCAAATCTGTTACAAGTTGATCCTGGCAAGGAATTTCAAGGCGCTGTTTTAACAACGATGAAACATCATAATGTCACCATGAGACGAGGACACACTGCGCTACATCGCGATCAGGCAATTGTTGAACGGTTTAATCGGACACTTGCTGAGCGGTTATTTGGATATCAATACGCAAAGGAATTCATCCAGGATAAACGATCTCGTGAATGGGTTAAGAGATTACCAGCTGTGATTACTGCGCTCAAAAACGAGATTACTCGAACAATTAACATGAAACCTAACAACGCTATTAAAAATAAGTATATACCCGTACAACCACAAAAAGATTTTTCAAAAGAACCAATTCTTGGTAGTAATGTCACTGTAAGGTACTTATACGAACCAGGAGAGCTTGAGGGTGGTAAAAAAAGAGCTACCGATCCTATTTGGAGTGTCACCGTACATAAGATATCCGGTATAACACGATCAACTGGTAGACCTCCAATCTATAAACTGGATTCAACTGCTCCTCAGCGAGGATTTACTCAACAACAACTACAGGTAATTCCCGAGGATACTCAATTACCACCGCGTGGTCTTAACTAGCACCTCTGCGTCTGTTGCACTCAAGACAAGTCAGCATAACGTTATCGTTGGTATGACCTACACTGCTATTCTTTCTGTCTACGGTAAATTGGCGAGGATCTTTATCCGAATACTGCCAACGCATTATACAATTACAACTCGCGCAGTGATTATTCTGTTGTTGCTTCAGTGAAATTATTAATTCAGCATCAATGTTAAATTCTCGTTTATTTTTTTTATCCTGTTGTTTATAACCAGAGAGTTTTTTTTCTGATTATGTTCCCGATGATATCCTCGGCGCTGACAATATCGTCACCAATGATTTCATCATCGAAAACAATTCTTCGAAGTTGATTTATTCTCCGTGCTCGAGACACTGCAAGATAAACTAAATTCGACCACTCAATGCGATTATCTACTATCCAAATAATTGTGTCTGTGATAGTTAATCCCTGTGAAGAGTGTATTTTCGTTGCGTAACCTAACGTCCATGGTGATTTATCAGCGCGTAATGCATCTACAACAACGCTGATATCAACCAGCATAATATCATTTAATACTAAATTCTGTTTTCGTTGTTGTCCAGGAATGTCAACGTCGATATTTTGTCGTCGGGTATCTTTTGGTCTGTAACAGAGTGGTACTGGAAGTGTTGCAAATTTACACTTATACAATTCAAATAACTTCATCTGAAATGCGTCTCTGACTATTTTTCTACTTGCGAATATCAAATCATCTGGCTTCCATGTTTCCCAAAAATCATTCATTGGAGTTTCTGAAATTATTTCACGCGCTATTTCACATTGGATTTTATCCGGTTGTAATCTAACTAATTTCTTAAACTCTCGTAATTTTTCATCAAGTGATCTATAGTCGATATTAATTTCTTCATAATAATCTACATGATTCTTCAACCACTCATGTGGAGATCCACCAACAAATGGTGGTGGTTGGCCGTAATCGCCGCACATGACGACTTTTGTGTTTTTATTTAACAACCATTCGAGAAATGTCTGTAATACTCTCAACGATACAGTGCATATTTCATCCCAAATTATAATTTCAGGAATGAATTTATCACCCATTCGATCAAGAGTCCATGTATCGCCTTTCCATCTAAAGAAGCTGTGATAAGTACAGGCTTTTACCCCCCGCGCTATCATCTCTCTGGCGAGTCTGTGAGTTGGTGTTAACACAATCATGGTTGAATTTCAATACGGTTGCAACAAAGATATTTATCGTCGTTGGTAACATCTGCGGATTTACAATACTCGTGTAGTGTTTCCTTTTTAAATCGCCAACGCCCCCAATTTTCCTCGGGATATGTGAATACCGCTACATTCGATTTGTATTTGTTGTGTATATACATCGAATCAGTAGCTACTCTAATCGCGGTATTAGGAAATCTATTTATCATCGAAAATAGATTAATAGAAGCATAGGCTAGCATAGAACTTCTCAAATGTGTGTACTGGGAATTATATCCATCACAGTAGGTAACAACCGTACCCAATTTCTCACCATTGGATAGAAAAGCATCCTTACGGGTTACAAGTTTTCCCTGTTTCGTTAAATCCGCTACAATAAAATCGTATTCAGCGCTGTCTATGATCAACCTCGAAGAGTATTTTGCATTGTCATATCTTCCACCTTGAGTGAATTTACCAATTATTTTTCGTCCGAAATCTTTGGCTTCTTTGTTTTTAATTTCAAATAACTCCTTAGACAATTTCATGATTTCTTCTTCATTTAAAATCTTCGATTTTCCATCTGAAAATTGTTTTCGTATTTCATCAATTATACGATCTAGATCAGGTTTTGGTAACCAAACATCCTTCTGCGCGTGATAGCATATAATAGCTTCACCGACAATCAACGATTGTAACATCTCACAATCAATCATATACCGCAATAACACAATTGGCATCCAATGTTTCACAGACATATGTCTACCAAGCCAAAGATAACTACACGGATGTAACCCTGCAGCGAGTTCAAATGATATCACACGAGCGAATCCGGTTAAATCAAAATCAGGCAAACGACCATTAATCGCAACACGAGTCATTTCATGTGTGGGGTGTCCAAATCGTTTAAAATACTCAGAGCATTCTCCATACCCGAGAAAACTTCCAGGATAACACGCGGATATATCAATTGAAATCATACCATCACGTGAGTATTTTGTATTCCACAATCCTCCATGACTAAATTCGACGCAACTCAATTTGACATTCTCGAGAAAATCACTTCGTGTTGGACGCCATGAGTTCTTTTCTCTTGCGAAGTGAGCTACCACTGATGGAATAGTAAAACTATTCGTGAGTAGTTTCTCATGGAAACTCTCCGGTGAAAATTCATTAGCGATTTTTCTCATTCTGTTATCTAATTCTTCAACGCGATATAATTCACCATTTGGTCTTACAAACTCATCAAATCCTGATTCGGAACCAGCACTATTGAGTAACCACACCGACACGGGATCATCTTTACACAACGCAACAATAGCATCGAATAACCTCTCTTCCTGGAAAACATCCTTACAAAATTCCCCGGGGATATATCTCACGATTCGTTCTCGTGGAAATGTATTTACTGCAGCCGTCCACGCGTGTTTGTTATGATCAATAATTTCAATTGGAGCTCCTCGCGATTGATATTTCGGTTCGTATAATACTTCTCCGGTTATCGTTGCTACCGATATTGGAAATTTTAATGATGCTTCTAATTTGGTTATATCTTGAATTGTTGCCCCGCGCTGTTTCACTGTCAGTTCCCATTCGGTTATTTTTTTTCGTCGTTGTTCAGTTAGTTTATTTCTCCGGGATGCATTTGTGAAGTGTTCCATTGTAATGAGTGGTTATATACAACCTGGTCTGTTATATGTTTGGGCTTTAGCCGAAGTTCAAGTGCAAAACTCAAATCACACCGTCACACGTGGTGTGATTGTTATTATTGACATTCAAACCAGGTTGGATTTTGTGGTTTGGTTTTTGTGCACTTGAATGTAGAATAGCCCGCGTCATCCATTGTCATTGAATCAATTCATTGTATTATACCATAATCGTTTGTTGTCATTGAATCAATTCATTCTATTATACCATAATCGTTTGTTGTCATTGAATCAATTCATTGTATTATACCATAATCGTTTGTTGTGCTGTCGTCATCCATTGTCATTGAATCAATTCATTGTATATACCATAATATAATATATTGTTGTGCCGTCGTCATTCATTGCACATTTGTATATAGCCGCTATCATTGAATCAATTCATTGTATTATACCATTGTCATTGCATTTGTATATAATCATTGTCATTGTAAATACCATAATATAATCTATTGTTGTGTACCGTCCTATGTGTATATAACCGCCTACACACTAGATAAAGGGGTTATATGTGCCGTCGTATATGTATTAATACAACCGCCTACACACTAGATAATGGGGTTGTAATGTGCCGTCGTATATATGTATAATACAAGTGCCTACACACTAGATAATGGGGTTGATGTGCCGTCGTCATCCATTGTATATAACCATAATCGTTTATAATCGCATTAAGCTTCTGGATATGCTAAGATGACCAACACCTTAGCGTGTCCAGAATTCATTTTGTGGATTTTCAAGCAATTCAACAAATATACTTTTTCATATATATGAATTCTGAAAATCTCAAATGTATTATTATTGAAATCAACAAGCTTAAAGATCAAAATATTGAACTATGTTCAGGGTTAGATTGTGATCAAATCATGACCGATTTTGACGATATACAATTTGCACAAAATAATGGAAAATATGTACTCGCTAAGAAATATTATTTAATTAAGCTCATACAAAAACTTATCAGTGAAAGTTTAGTTAATACCGAAGACGTTAATGTGTTGTACCATTATGTAAGATAGTAGAACATGTACGGAAGCAATTAAGTTTAGAGTATGAACAAAGGAAAGTTATTAATTGTAAGGTGAGACAGATAAAAACGTTAATCGATCAGGATGATTCCCACGCGTAGAGAGCCTCCTTTGTTGTATATAACCTAGTACAGGTAAAACGCATGTATACTACCTGTTTGTGAAATCCTTTGTATTTCCACTCGCTGAGTTCCCACGCGCTCAACTAGAATATGACAACAAGGAAGTATAATTGTATTGTGTGATATATGTCAACAACAGAGAAGTATAAAAGCTCATGTAGCGCGGGTTGGTGTAATTTTTTAGTGATTTCTTTTTTTTTCTCGTGAATGGAAAAATCGAAGATGGAAATCCAAAGGATTTCAAACAAAGTAATTTCCATGGAAATGGAAATTCTTTCAGAATTTCACTGAAAGAATTTCACTAAAGAAATTTCAAGATTTTTTTAAGATCTTCCACGGATAAGCATGAATGGGCCTATTGCATTATTTGATCACGGGTTAATCTTACCGCGGTTATAACGTTTTGCTGAAGCTGTAACCGCTGATAATCAGTCAATAGAAACTTTTCATCGCCGAGGTTATCTATGACTATATCCACGTAGAATTCACTTGTTGTGTTGCCGTCGAATACCTCTCTGATAGCGTCCACAAGAAGTTCTTTATCATGGATAGATACTAGCACGTGTTGATACATTATTGAAACTGTATAGTTTTTTTTTAATTTGAAATTGCAATGAAAATGAAAACCGTTTACGATGAAAGTCCTTTAGGACCTGAAAGTTCTTTGTACAATTCTTCGTGAAATTGCAAGTGAAATTCTTTCAGAATTTCCATTTCCATTTCAGGAACTTTTTACATCTAGTGTTATTTGTAGTGTTTCCCCGCGAAGGTCAATCAAATTGAAATCTTGATCGGTTATTGAGAAATTCATCCTGGACAGAGATTCATTAATGGGCTCCAAATAAGTCAAATTAGGTGGGTTTTTCACTATAAGACTTCCCGGGGATACGTCAGGAGAAAACGTGTACATGATATATCCTTGATTGGCGTTGTTTTATTTTGAAGTATCAACTGCGAAACTTCCCAGAATACCATCACAAATAACGTGTATTGCAATCACCGACGATATATCAACGTTGCCGGGAGATTTGTGTTTGTTGTTGCGGTACACAGAATTCGTTGACGTTAGAATTGCTTCTGGCGGAATCAGTTTAACCCATAACGCGTGAATCTGTGGGAAGAAATCATTGATGAGTTTTCTCGTTGATGCTTTCATCGCTGGTACATCATACCCGGGGAGTTTATAATCAAGTTTAGTTTTATCTGTTAACGAAAACGTTTTTTGAAAATCTTTATCGGATTTATCGTGTGCCGTATCAAGTAATTTTTTATTTAATAAATTCATATCAGCGATAATTTGATTTAGTTGTTGTTGGTGTTGCTTGATTAAATCACGTGTAATTGTTACACCTGTAAAATTTAAATAATTTCCGAGGGATCCTTGAATAAGATTTTGAAGTTGTTGTTGGTGAGTTTGATATAATCGCTTCATGTTGTTGAATCTCGCAGATAAACTATTGTATGACACGGTGAAACTTTTTCCCGTAGACACTGATGTAAATGTCCACGTGACTGGACCTTGTGTTATATACTCGGAACTCTGGGTGTTTGTTATTATACGAGAATTTACTAGTGCTGCCCTTGATACCGTACGAAAAAAGCCATCATCGGAGTAATCTAAACGTGGATCAACAACTGGCGTTGTATCATCGATGAAGTCAGCGTATTTAGGTTCTGGTAATCTTGGGTGAAACGCAGGAAGACTATCAAGCCAACCTTGGTGAATCCGTGGAAAGAATTCATCGATGGTATCGCTGAGTTTTCCTTGCATCCATGGTACGTTATATCCTGGAAACTTAAACGTGGGAATGTCTTCAACGCGAATATTAAATTTTGTTATAAAATCTGTTCTTACTTCAGGACTACCAGTAAGAATAATTCTAATCATTTCACTGTTATAAAATTCCATATCGGCGATAATTTTATTACAGACTTCGTGGTATTTGATAACATCATCGCGACGTGGTGGAATTTCACTTATTGCAGTTATTAAATAACCTAGAAATCTCAAAATTCAATATTTATTAATGGTAAATACCGATCAATATATACTTTATCTATCCTAATACCCAGGATCGATTTCTTAATATTCTCATCAGGTAAATCATATTTTAACTTAGGGACACCTAATGCATCAGGTCTACCAAAGAGGTAATCAAAATTAACTTTACCGTCAACTCCATAATAATCTTCTTTCGTGGAAACATAGTCAGATTTCAACGGTTCCGGTGGTAGATCCGCTATGTCGACGGTCCCTGGAATAAATTCAGGATACCCCAGTAGAGTTCTAATTGAGCTGTTATATATATCTACGGAGTAATCCGGTGAATTTATCTCGATGACCGTTGACAACAGCGGTTCATGCCCGTGAATCTCAATGGGAGATTTATCAGGGCCATCTTTGACTTCAATGATATTTGGCCCTGTTATCCCCTCGATGGCTTCTATGATCGCTTCATTGATATCTTCGATATCGTATACGCCTGTTGGTAAATATATTGTATGTGTGACGGGTTCTATTTTTGTTCCATCTGGTTTGATTTTTCTATACGCGAATGTGAAACTGTTATTGGAAGGTTTACCATTGAAAGGTGTTGATCTTACATTAGGCCAACTGTAGTAGCATCTTAATTGCGTTAACGTGATTGCAGATGCTGACAATGGAGGATTAAATTCAATGCTGAATTCTGGGGTTTTCGTTACCACCGAGATCATTGTTATTATTATTGTTGTTCTCCAATTTTGAAATCGTACAATCATACAATTTGACCATCTTCGAGAATTCTTCTTCGGTGATTATTTGGTCGTCAATCGCCGATGATATCAACGTTGATAACTCCGAATACGCTTTTGATGCAGTAATAAGTTTAACAGCGTAATCGTATAATTTCTGTTGAGAACACGATGATATTTTTTTTGTTATCGTGGTAAATATTCCAGTGATTGTTGCCGCCGCGGATATACAAATTGGTACAACAACGGGGGATATCATAACCACCGAAGATAGTATTATTCCAGCCCCGACAATTACACCTGACACCGAGTAAACAGTTACATCTAACACGGTAATTCTACGCTGGTATTTTTTCTTTTTATTACTATATTCGGCAATTAACGCTGTAGGTTTATTTTGATATTCTTTGACAGTGTTATAACGGTATTCAAATACAGTTGCTGACGGTGATTTTATCACTGTCGCCAATGACATCGTTGACATTTTATCTATTAACGTTAGTCAACAATTCTTTGATGGAAAATCCAAAGGTGAAATTACGCAATTTCAAATCAAAGATTTTCCCCTTGAAATCCGATAGATTTTAATTTAACTGTTTACTTAAATCAGCTACAAATTCAACATACCATGTCATTGAAACCCTAGCTATGTTGTTGTCGTTTGATGTAATCGTGAATTGTTCAATCATATCCTTGTCGATGATCGTTGATATCGTATTGTTTACCCCAGTTGAACTCGACGATGATATATTAAACAACGTTGGTGTCACTAACGTTAATCGATAAATTCCCTTTACAGTTGCAGTAACGTGTAAAATATTATTTGTAGGTGTCCACGTATATGATCCATATTGAATCGTGTATACGACGTTGATAGTTTTATCATGAGGAATTTTTGTTTTTTCAACTATTGCTATCATCCTTGTTGCATCTGTTATGATGTTATTAGTGGTTGTTTTAAGATCATCGATGGATTTCTTTATATCTGGAAGTTTTATATCGAGTTTATCAAATGTAGATCCAAGAAATTTATCAACGATATTTCTTCGGAATGTTGAAAACTGTTTTACATGTTCTTCATATCTGGTTTGAAGTGTTGCTAGTTCTAACATAGAATCTTTTATTGTTGTAAGATTTGGTGCAGTCACACGCGGAACACCAAAGAAGTTATCGATGGGAGTTTCAATGGCATTAATGATATCTTGTTGGAGCTGATTAAACTTGGTTATATGATCGTTATAATCGTCACGTAGTTTTTTCGTATCAGCGGCGGAGTCACCAGCAGTAACTTTAACGTCATCGATAGTTTTTTGTAATTGTGTGTTAGCGCTTATTTGATCAGATAATTTTTTTAATTCGTCTATGTTTGCTATCGCGGAGATAGCTTTGTTGATTATTTTTTTCACCTGTGCGATAGTAACCGATTCAGGAACACGTGTTACTGATCTTCCAAAAATATCTGTCATGTTATATATATACACGTTTTTCTTTGTTAAAATCGTCGACGTTGACTTGTTATAGTTGTGTACTCATGGATGGCTTTGTGAGGTAATTTAGGATTTGCCGAGATAACCATCAACGCGTTAAGGGTTTCTCGCCCACATATTGGAGGATCTGTTAATGTCTGCGTGGGCAACGTTGAATACCAAATGGGGATTTTCGATGAAATCGTAGATACATACTTGACAAATTCAATCGGAGGCGGTAATCCATATGAATCAAAATAAATAATACAACGTGGAAATATTGCGTAACAAACCCAATGAGTTCCAGGTCCAGTATTATCATCAAGATTAATTATTCCAGTTTCTGGTATCGTTGGTGCTGCTGGTAATTGATCTTTCATGAATACACCTCTTAAATGCTTTATTGGGAGTTTTTTTACAGCTTCGAGTAAATCAAAATTTGACATTGGAAATTCTTCGAATTTCTCAGGTGAAACCCCGTTGAATTTCTTCGAATTTCCATTCACTAATTGGTTTTGTAGTATCGCGTGAATCGAATTCCTGGTAGTCTGAATCCCTTTCCCTTTTTTTTCGCGGTTTTAGACATTTACCCATTATCTTATTGACAACACCAGAAGCAAGTGCTCCGGCTGCACCAGTTCCTAACGCTCCAAGAAGCGCCGGAGCCGCTGACGCAATCAACCCTGGAATTGCAGCCAACAGCGGAAATATTCCACCGGTTTTTATCATATTTGCTATAGCAGCCGCAGATAACGTAATCTGAACTCCCTTTTTACCTTTGAGCGCGCTATTAAAATGATTAACCTGAGTTTTCGTCAACGATAATTTATTTTGTCCACCCGTCATCTGATTGGGTTTTAGCGTAATCGTAGTTCCACATTGCTTAGCTGATTTGGATTGTAATTTTTTTATCTGACCGGGTGTCAATGTGACATTAATAGTGTTATACGACATTTTTATATAACACTGATTGATTCAATTACGAAGTAATCTAATGAAAAAATCTGTAGGATTTTCAAAGGTTTTCCACTGGTGCATCAATGACTCTCATTCTTCCACCACCACCTTCAAGTATCATGTTTTTATCACTGAGAAGAACAGCAATTGCTCTAATTCCTCCAGCAGGAGCCTCGCCGATACGAGCTTGAAATTTTACATCAACGGTTGAGTGTTTAGAAAAATCAAGATGTTGCAACGAAAAGTAATAAATCGGATATAAGTCTTTAAAATCCACCTGTGATATTTGAAGTCCAGTATCAACGTTTTGATCACGACCCATAAATGACCATAATCGATGATAAACTCGTCCTATTTGATTATGTGCGTAATCGATGATAAGATTTTCCACGGGTTCTTGTTGATTACTTATCCGCAATGATACTTCATTGACGTCAAATTTATCAAATATCATATGAGATCGTAGTTGTAAACTGTCAGCTCCCCTTTGAGTTCTATTTTGGCGTTGTAATACAACAAAAACATGTTTTGGCGCGGAAACATTTTTCGTCAACGCAAGTTGCCAAGTAAAAACTCCACCACCTGGACTAGACGTAGTAGCTGTTGTAACCTCACACCAACTCATCAACGATCTTCCTCCGCTGTCCATAAACGACAGCAACTTAGTCTCAACAGTCAACGATGGAGTCATAACAGGCATCCACAACGCTAACTTTGTCAGCGCTACAATACCATCTGTTTCAGGAGCAGGACCATGCCAAAGAGCAAGATTATCATCTTGTCTTCGTGTAAGTGTTACAATATGACTAGCACCATATATTACTCGCCGAACATCCCGGCAAAATCCAAATATATGCGACAATGGAATCGTACATGAAAATCTACCCTCGGCGTCAATGTTCTTTTTTCGTAGCGCAAATTCTGCGTTGTAATTAGGATTTACACCCACAATAACAGGTTCACTTCTATCATCAGCAGCAAAGGCAGTATTATCTAACTTATTTGGAGTTCTTAACGTAAACTGATGATGATCAGCGTGATCGGTAATATCCTTTGAAAACATCATTGAATGACCCGCAGATTTAATAAAATCATCAGAGTATCTTGCTAGCCCTATTATTGTTGTTGCAATATCAACATCCTTATCAATGGATTCTATTTTAGAAGAACCAATTGAATACCGAGCGTTGCTAAATAACGCCATTATTCCGTTGTTGACAAACCCAATCCGGATATCTTTAAGATTATCGCCGGCTGCAAATGGAGTATCGTCACCTTTCCGCAGTTGTCCTTCTACTTCGATGTATGCTTCACACGGCAAAAAGTATTTAGATGTATCATCGAATTTAAGATCAATTTGTGATTTTACGTTTGGATTGTGTGCTTGATATGAAAAATACTGATAATCGCGTACAGAGTTATTTCTTCCTACGGGGTCATTTATCTTAAAAGCATCATCAATATCATCCTGAAACATTTTATACTAATGTAGTTCATCTAAATTTTTCACCGCGCCAACCCGGAACCAGCAATTGCTCTTAACCTTTCTTTTACCATCTTATTAATCGCGTTACCTATATTTGGTGGCATTTGTTCCGTAGATTGTAATTGAAACTTTCTTCGTTGAAATCCATTTCCGTTTTTCTTTTTACGTTTCACTAACGACATAAGTTTTTCTTTTGCGGTACCTAACATATCAAATGCGCGTTCACCGATAACTTTACCAGCTCGGTCACCGAATACTCCAATAGCTTTTGACGCTATTTCCTTACCAACAGGTAAAATCTTTGGAGCAATTCTAGTAAATAATCTGGTGACAATATTACCAGGTCCATTACCATACGTGAGCTTGTAAACTGGTAGTCGTGAATTTACGACATAAAAAAGGTCTTGCTCTGTTCATACTACGATGTACTATCATTTTATTTAAATGCTATATGTCTAATCACTGTAATAATCATCGGTAAGTTCATCGATGAAACTACGATATAGTCCGATATCCATTACATGTCCTTGAAATAACCGTTGACAGATTTCAGTCGCTTCATTAATTATTTCCGGAGAATTATTTCCAGCTCGTACTCCTCCAATGAGAACTTCTAACCGTGATATATCATCGAGGACACTTCTTGAACAGGGTATTGAATTTCCAATTCCACCACCGCGATATCCACTACCATATTTTTCTTCTTGAGGTTCTTCTCTAAATATATCAAACTCAGATTCTTCTTGTTGAGGTTCTTCAATAACAGGTTCTGGTTGTTTTCGTGGTCGTCCTCGTTTTTGTGGAGTTGATTTTGTGTGTTTTCGTTCTTCTGCTCGTTCTTGTTTTAATCGTTCTCGTTCCTCCTTCTCTCGTTGTTTTTGTTCGGTTTTTAGTCGTTGTTGTTCAGTTACTAATAAACCTCTTTTTTCCTGATTTTCGAGATATTCTCGTTCAACAGCAGTCAAATATGCCTGATATATGGGATCATCATTATTAATTTGTGGTAGTTGATTTTTAATTTTATAAACTGCTTTAGCAAAATCACCTACGTTTTTTATATAACATTTATGGGTAGGTTTTAAATAATTTTCTTTAGTGTAATATCCCAGCGCAGCAAACTTTACTAAATCAGTTATATCATCTTTATCAATCCTTGCTAAAGCTTCTTCAGTAAATTTATCTCGTAGCGTTTGAACTTTAACATCATCCGACTTTTTAAGTTTTTCTTCAGGTACAACTGTAGGTTGTGATTCTTTTATAGCGGTTACAACTTCCTTAGTTGCCGTAGTTATAGGCGCAAATAATTCTTTAGTGTCGGCGGTAAAATCATCTTTTGCTTGTTGACGCGCTTGAAGATTATCTCTGAAAGAATCTCTCACCGGGAGAAATTTCTTAATCGCAGCCAACCGTTCTCGTGTTAATCTAGTTATTTGTGCTTCTCCGATGTTTGACATTTTATATAAAAAATATATCGCTAATTCATCATCGTATTGGTTAGCGCATAGCAGCAGGGAGGGTGAACGCCATATATTTGGCGTCATTTTTTTTTACCAAATGGAACCTTATAGGTAATTTTTATTAGAAAGGTTTATTTGACAAATTGAGGCTTCCTAGTAAATATTAACTATAAGGAAACCTTAGTTTACCAAATCGACTCTTCCTAGTAAATATTAACTATAAGGGAGCATCGTTGACGCCTAAAAATTTGGTCTGTTCACCCTTCCTGCTGCTCTAGAACTGGTGGGTCAGCTGACCTTTGTTAAGCCTCCTCCCACACTTCTGCCAAAGCCCCGATTCTACAATCGGGCCATGTAAAAAAAATAGATTTATTTGTTGCCAAAAGCCAACCCGAACCTTGTATATAAGCCTGGTTGGCAAGACTACCGTGGTTTTTTTTTTGTTTTGTGTTTGGGAGGCACCAGATAGATGTCACCCCCCCCCCCTCCCATTTAATACATTTACATTTTATTTTGAATTTTGAATTTCCGGCAAAAAAAGTCCGGTGTACTAAGTATTAATTCTTTTGGAAAAAAATTACCAAAAAATTAAAAAAGATTGTTTTTAATGACTATTATATTGTGTCGATCTTTGTCCTTTTTATATTTATTTCTTTTGAGAACGACTGTGTTCGAGACGGGTCCGTACATTTATTAAATTTAAATTGTACATTAACCGCCTCGAGTTTGGTCGTCTCTATTTATTTATATAGCTCGTAATTTTTTTTCTAATCGTTTATTTGGCCCTTTAAACAGGGCTCTCTGTGTAGTTCGGGAGCTACACAGAGAAAGAGAAAATGCAAGATTGCCTGGTTTTGAATAGTACTCACCAGGGACTTTTACCTTGTTTTCTTTCAGGGCATGCTTAGTGGGAAAACACTTAAAAACTCCTATGCTACTCTATACTTATTGTATTAGTGTGTTGTCTGCATCATGTTTCTCTGAGTGGATTTTTTTCCCCGACTCTTTCACGGGCCAGTCCACTTCGCGTAGCGCCATGTGATTTAGCCCTTTGACTTCCTCATCTCGTACTTTCAACTTAAGGTTCCCTGTCCCCCCCCCCCCTTATGCTCCTACCCTAGTTATGTGTTCCAATAATTATGATTTGCCCTCATAGTTTCCAATATAAACTATGTGATGTTGTATACTAATTTCTTGCTAAAGTTTCCGTCTAAATATAGTATGTTTTTTGTTTGCATAATTGAGTTATTTTTATTTTTTGTGTTATGTCAGCTCTTTTCTTTCTTTTCTTATCACATTCAACCATGACGTATTTTTTTTTTTGGGGGGGGGGGAATGTGTGAATTTTTACACAGTGGACATTTGGGCGATACTCATATCACATGCCGTCTCACTGCAACCTCTCCCGTCAACCACACGTCATGCATTTATTTGAAGTAGAGGCTTTGTATTTTTAATGACCCTAACTTGACCCAGTTTCCCCAGGCACTAATTGATGTTTATGTGTTAATGTTCGACTTTGTTTTTTTAATCCTATTTATTGTGCTATCTGTAAGCCATTTGTGTGCTGTTTTTGTATCTATTTCCCATAGTTCTCTATTGTCCCTATATTTATTTAGTAATTCTTTTATTGATCTTAATTTTCGTGGGTCTTCTAGTAGTTTCGATAACCTTTTGTTTTTATATCTCATTTCTCTGCTTCATTAAGAATCCGAAATAATATATGTACAGAAGATGATAAGGTATTTTTGGCTCTGCTTTCATTTCCTTAAATCTGTTTAGAATGTTGGTGTATTTTATAAGGACGGGGTTAGGGAAGGCCAGGCCTCAACCCTCTTTCTGTCATTATATAATGTGTCCTTGTTTATGTAGTGCGTTTTAAACCCCGATAAATATTTAATAATTTCATTATCTAAAATTTTTAGATCTTCGATTGTTATGTCTATTGATTTTAAAATTTAGTTTAAGTGCACATTCATATAATTGTTTTGTTACTTGGGCCCATTCCATTACGCACAATGGAGGAAGTGCCCAGGTTTTGATATTTTCATTTATTTTTTCCCTGATTTTCTTGAGGTTTTGTTTTTCCACGCCCTTTCCAAAATAGATCCATAGGGCCTTTACTTGGTCTTTAACTATTGGGATTGGTAATCCGTGTTGTTTACTTCTCCAGTTTTCTATTAGTAAGATTTCCGTTTTCTCAGGATTTATTTTCGACAATGATACTTTTCCAAATAATTCAAATTCCCGTAATAGTTTTACATAGGAATTATGGTCTTGTACAAAGTTAGTGCAATCATCTGCATCTTGTAGCAGTTTAACCTCTTCTCTGATATTTGGAACTTTGATCCCTTTTATTTCTTTATTGAGTCTTTTTTTTAATAATTAGAATTTATATCGCTATTATATATAATAGCATAGATAGTAGACACCCCTGTCTCACTGATCTCTTTATATAAATTTTTCATGTTCTCACACCATTTACCTGTACATACGAGTTCATGTCTCTGTACAGGATTTTAGTCCACTTTTGGAAACTTTTTAGAGACTCGTCGAAGAGGGCTACCGAAACACACGCGCAATTTCATAGTCGAGTACGCGTAACTTTTTATAAATGGATAAAAATGTCTGGCACCGCGTTAACTTATGAGGGAATACGTAAGGAAATTTTAAAGGGGCATGTCCTAAGTATTTACAGAAAAGACTTAATTGTGTTTTTTGCGGAGCGTGAATTCTCAACCTTGGATGAAATAAGCGTGATGGCGGAGCGCTATGAGAGCGCGCACGTGCGTCCAGACACTTGGAGTGGTAACGATCGACCTGGAAACGGTGAGCATAGAAGGACCACTGAGGTGGCACCCCAGAGACGAAGTGCTCAGAATGGTGGGAGGCCAGGGCCGGAAATCCCAGCCAAGGACATTTCCGTGGGTCGGGAAAGACTCAGGCTGTAGAGAAGGATACCTCGGGGAGGAAAAGTGAGCCAGTGTGTTACGGCTGCAACAGTCCAGGCCATGTCGTTAAGGACTGTAGAAAGTATCGTCCGACCACGAAAAATTTGGTAACTCCGAATAATGACAAGAATCGAGAAACAGTGCAGTTGACTACTACAGCGATAGCTACGGTTAACGGTGAGAAGGCGACAGTACTGTATGATACCGGCTGCAGTTATCCGGCCTTGGTAGATAGTAGGTATGTCAAGCCTTGAGATTACACAGGTGAGGCGGTTGAAGTCCAGTTGCTAAACGAACCAAGGATTCGCTTCCGGTCGTTAGCATTGACCTTGATTCTCCGTAGGTAAAGGGACGAATTCAAGCAGCGTGTATGTCGGGACTGTCTCATGACGTAATATTAGGGTGTAGGTATGTACTGCCTCAACCTAACCTTATGACATGTATCCCTGTACATGTCGGGTCAGTTTAGACGAGGGCTAAGAAGCGAAGGTCAGGGTCAAGGGCGCTAAGACCCATGCCTTCGCCCATAGACAATTTGCTACCTGGTGAGTTGGGGAAACTTCAAAAGGACGATTTGTCTTTCAGCAAGGTACGCAGGTACGCAAAAGATGGGTCCATATGGAAATTGCCAGACGGCTAGGTGAAGTTCGCGACGAAACGCGGTACTTTGTATCGGCACGCCAAGAAAGGAATCGATACGTTCAAGCAAGTTTTGGTGCCCGTAGCGAAGCAAATAGAGAAGTGCTTAGGCTGGCATATGAGGGTCTTCTTGGAAACCACATGGTCGTGGCGAAGACCTGAGATAAATTTGTGAAGGAGTTCTACTGGCCAGGTGTGCATGGGGATGTTCGGAGGTTATTTTTTTTTTTTGTTGTTGTTGTTGTTGTCATGCGACAAGTGGTAGCGAGTGGCACTTAAGACTTAACAGGATCACGGAATTCCAGGTAGAGCTTTTACCTCACGCTGAGTCCAATTTTGCCGGAGTGACCAATGCGAAATATTTTTCAAAAATCGATCGTCCAAGGGATACTGGCAAATTCTAGTTCGAAGTGAAGACAGAGCAAGACTTGCCTTCGCAACTCCATATGGGACCTACGAGTGGGTAGGCATGTCATTCGGGGTGCAGAATGCGCCGAGCGTCTTCACCAGTATGATGCGTAATTTACTTGAACCATTAAGGGGGAATGGAGTTTCGAACTTCATGGACGATTTACTCTTAGCGACAGCTTTATGGGACGAACATATCATTTTACTGAAAAAAGTTTAAGAGCGACCTCGACAAACTGGACTGACAACACGACCATCTAAGTGCCATATAGGATTTAGGTAACTAACCTACTTAGGTCATACCCTTAGCGAAGAAACGTCGGCCCCAGATAGTTCAAAGGTCGACAAACATATGGACGCAGTACGACCGACCACTAAGACGGAAGTTCGATCATTCTTGGGATTTGCAGGGTATTATCGACGATATGTTGCTAACTTCAGCGCTATTGTAAGCCCATGGACTGACTTGACTTGGAAAAAAGCTCCGAGAAAATTAGTATGGACAGACGCATGTGAACGAGCATTTTTCAGACGTTAAAGGACAGACTGACGTCAGACGCAATTAGTGAAATTGCCTGATGTGACACGAGATTTTGTCTTACGCACGGACGCTTGTGATAGAGATTTAGGGACAGTGTTATTGCAAGAGCATGACGGATGATTATTCCAAGTTGTATACAGTAGCAGGAAATTATCAACTACAGAACGTAATTATTCGGTCTCTGAGATTGAATGATTGGCTATTATCTTTGAGATATCTAAATTCCAACGCTACCTGTATGGCCGAAAACTTATTTTGGAAACAGACCACCAACCACTCGCCTATTTGGCTCAAGCTAAGTTGACAAATGGACGATTAATGAGATGGTCACTATTTCTGCAACAATACCAAATTCATGTACGGTATATTAAAGGCAGCGATAATGTAGGGGTTGACTGCTTAAGTAGAGTAGGGACGTCTGAGGTGAAGGGGTCACCTGAGGACGTGTAACTGAACCAGATTAGATCTCCACAAATTTAAAATACAGATTTTATTCTTCAAGGAGGGGCCTATGTGAAGTGGCAAGTTTCTGGCGATCTATCCAGAATACGTTAGTTGAGACCAGAGAACCATTAATTAGATTTACAGAGACACGCGCGTATCATATCGCTATACTGCCGCGTACGGTATTGTTCCTTTATAGTGTGACTGTTTGTCTAATTAGAGTCGTTGTTTATCCAGCAGCCAGACTGACTGTTAGGGACATGATAGACTTCATTTTCATGGAAAAGTTGTCAAAATTGAGAAACCGCAGAAATTCTGCTACTTAATACTGCCAGGTCAGGCTGACCCGACTTTAGCGACTCTGAAAGAAAGAGCAGGAAAACTATTTGATAGTGATTGGTCACGTTAAATAAGGGATGTGTTTTCACACAAGATTAATGGGATTTAATATCGCCCTTATTGAAATTGACGTTTTTACTGTGAGAGGACAAGAGATAAAATTCACTACAGGCTCCGAGCGGAATTTGAAAGAGATTTATTCGTAAAAAGGTGTGGTCCAGGCAAGCCGCTACTACTGGTTGGGTGACGAAACCACAAAGGGAGAAAATAGCTTTTTAGACGTATTGACTTTACGTAACCTGAGACGTATGCTGAGAAAAAGAAAGAGTGGGAAGTGCAGTGAGACGTATATACATGTGAGGAAATTTTGCCCAGTGCTAAAATTCTAACGTGTTCAGATTGTATCCCGAGACGGATATCCCGAGAGCAAATATCATCTTTGAGATCTAAAGTTCTGAACAGCAACAGAGGAAGCGGAAAGCTGAGGACTAGCAGATTATGAAATCGTACATTGCGTTGACTTCGATTGTTTAACTCGATCCTATGATGAACTAAAGCTATTTTTAACAAATCGGTAATAAAAAGGGGTGGGTTATATTATTTCTTATTATATTTATGCAACCCCGTGACAGTGGGCAACAAAAATATATAAATCATCACCCCCGCGCCATGACACCTCCCTATCTCATTTCCCTTTTTTTGCTGAGATCCCATCTCTACCTGGTGATTTTTTTCCTTCTTAATTTCCTATTGTTCTTATAATGTTTTCTTGCGTGACGAAATCTTCACATATGTTTTCATGTTCTGTGGATATCGTCTCGCATTTTATCACTTGTAAATATTCGTCAATTCGTCACTTTATTTCTTGTGATGTGTAGAGTTCTCCGTAATAGTCTTGTATGTGTTTCAGTATTCTATTTTGTCTTTTGTTATTCTCTCCCCTTTAATATTGAGCGATTCTAAAGATTTTTTCTTCTCCCAATCTTCTTAGTTCTTTCCTTTTATATAGATCTTCTGCAATTTTGTATAGTTTTGTAAATTTTCCCGCTCTAATCTCCCTCCCTTTATGTTCTTCCTTTTTCTTTTTATTAAGCTTTTCTTCTGGTGTTTATTTTTTGTATTCTGTATTTACATGTTTTCATTAAATTTTCTATCGCTTCTTTCTCTAATTTTATTTTCCCTATCCTTAATTTTGTATAGTATGTTGCAATATTTTTAAATCTACCTTTTAAAGTGTCCAATTCTTTTATTATGTACAAATTCCCTTTATTTGTACAAATTTCTATTTCTTTCTTTATGTCCTGACCAAAGTCTATGTTATCTAAGATCTTGTTGTTTATTTTCCATTGTCCCCTGTCCCATTTTATCCTATTTATTTTTCTTATTTCTACGTTAATTAATTTATAGTCCGAAAGTTTGTAATTAATATCTACTGCTTTTATATATTTATTTGTTCCCGAAAGTGTCCCACAAATAGTATTTATCCTACTCCCCTTATTATCTTTGTAATGGAATGTGTATTCTACCCTGTACATATGCAGTCTCCTGTATGTCAATCAGTTTCTGTGTCGTCAGTATGTGTTCATTTTGTCTTTAAACCTTATGTCATCTGTTGTTAGTTGTCCTGTTCTGTCTATGTTATCACCTACACAGTTTAAATCCCTCCTAGTTTCAAATTTCCCATAGTGTATTTTTCTAAATATTTGGCCAGTTTGTCAATAAATTAATTTATTGTGCCTATTGTTTGGAATGTACACATTGATAAAGTTTACCCCACCCATTACAATGTGTATTAATCTCCCCTTCAAATGGTTTCCCTCCTCTATTCTTTCCCATTAAACCACTCTTTTATTTTTAATAAAACCGGCCATCCCATCCCCTCTTATATTTTTCCCTATAAAGTCGTTAGTGATTATCAAACTGTCCGTACCTCTTTCCCTCTCAGTTTTCAGTCCATTATGTGTCTCCTGTATAAATAACATGTCAAAGGTTTATAATGTTTTAAATTTTTCTAATTTGCCCCTATTTATCCCATTTACGTTTATAGACAGTAAAGTTTTTGTTCTCCATTTTTTGTCTATCCCAGGTTGTCGTATTATTTTTTTCAGATTATGATTGTTTTTTATTTTTGCATTGTCTAACTTTTTGTGTGTGTGATCCATTTGTGTTCATATATTTTTTCTGGGGAAATGCGGGTCATCCCATATCGTATCATTGCTAGTTCGCGACTGGTAAAAATCGCTTGTTCGACGAGTATATTGTGTCTCTGTTCGTATTGTTTCCCGTTACTCTTGTCCCTTCGGATGTGCTATCATTGTCTGTTCTCTCCGTTTTCCTTAGACTGTTCATTTTTGTTCGCCCTTTTTTTCCTTGGCTTGTTCTCTGTCTATTCCTTCTTCTTCTACCATATTTATCTCAACGCTTTCTTTAGTGTCCTTAATATTTTCTGTTGATGAGGTTGATATATTACTAACCTTCCTTTTAAGATTCCTTTTCATTGGTGCCATTGGTGTGGGTGTTGTGAGGGGTATCATTTCTAGTAGATCCCCCATGTCTTTCTCTTATTCTGTCTCCTTTCCCTTTTCACTCAGTACATCAAATATGTTGTGGTTTTTTTTTGTTGTAGTAATGGACTCTTTTCCTGGGGTCTTAACCATTGTGTTTCTAGGGCTTAGAATATCCCTCCACTTATCAGCACTTGATTGGTTCTGTGTTATTTCCTCCTGTCTTATTTCCTACGCTGTTGTTGGTGGGCTTTGTAGGTCCATTGCTTTTTGCCATCCTCTGATGTTGGTGTCATTTCTGGTTCTTTAAAATATAAGCTCTTCATTCTAATTGCAGTAGGTTTGATGCCACTGAAGAAGGTTATAAAAACCTCATATGGGAAAACAAGTGTAAAATTCTATCATTTCATCGTCACCTGTAAATCTGTTAAATCCAAATTTCTCCATGTTTGTTTTATATTCAAATCTTGCAGTTTCATTTCCTTTTCTTCCAGTTTTGTTTCTGCTTTCCTCAGTCTCTTCTCGATATATGTAATTTTACTTTTGCAACTCACAGGATCTGAAGAAGATAACATAATAGTGTAACTTTTCATCAACATTTGTAACTATAATGGAGACAAAAAATATAACTAGCAAAGTTACCAGCTTCATTATAATTTAAAATTTTAAAATTGTACAAGAGTTTTAACAGAGGCTGCTTTCCACTGACTGTATGCTCTCTCCCCCCCCCCCCTCTCTCTCTCTCTCTCTCTCTCTCTCTCTCTCTCTCTCTCTCTCTCTCTCTCTCTCTCTCTCTCTCTCTCTCTCTCATACACACTATGAGGATGAAATAAATGTATAAAACAAAAGTTACGAAGCTATGGTTTGATTACATATCAGTGCCATCTAATACTTTCTATTTTATAACGAGGTAATAAAGTTCACTTGTTCTGCACTTACTACTTATACGTAAATTCATAATTTCTTATATAAATGCGCTGCGTGAAGTATGCCCAGTTTTCGATGACCCCGTTATGTGGAATGGGACTAGGGGTAACATTTTTAGAAACCTATCATTATAAAACACACGTACATACAATCATTTGCTTCATCGACAGAATCTATTTTGCGTTTGGATTTCTCTTTCTTACATCATTTAGTTGCAAGTAAATACAAACAAACCAACACCGATCCAGTTACTTACCTTAAATTTCGGCCCCGCATCACAACGTATTGCAACAATCCATTTTCTACGAAGCTCTATCTTTTTCACTGATGGAATATGGTGGAAGCTTAAATCTATGTGAATTCAAACATTCCCACAACAATAAATGCCACGATTTTTCCGTTGCGGGTATCAACTGTAGCACTGGCAGCCTTGGTTGCGAGATAATGTATCACGGTACCAATTGCTTTTCCATAGACCTCAATGCTAATATTTGGAGAGATAAATATATTTTCTATCCTAATTTAGCGTGCATCTCACACACTGTTATAGAGAACTATGTTAGATTGTCAATTTGATGATGACAAAACCAGGTACTCCATTGCATTTAAGAGAGATAACTCTGCTGGAACTAGACAGGGGAATGAGTTATCTAGTCACAACATACCTATTTTCAGTCATATGTATCACATTTTCAAAAAATCATAAAAAAATACAAAATATGATCTATATAGGAATTAACATAAATCCACATGTTGCCAAGAGGCTAAACATTTTTTAAGCCTAACAGAAAGTACAACTCTTACATAATCCACCAATCAAAGCTTGTGTTGTTGTTTATTTCTGAATACAATGGACCTACACCTTAAGCTCCACCC
The DNA here is from genome assembly GCA_030141615.1 of Unio pictorum. Classification (NCBI taxonomy): domain Eukaryota; kingdom Metazoa; phylum Mollusca; class Bivalvia; order Unionida; family Unionidae; genus Unio; species Unio pictorum. Next base: position 2,967,541 of record JARLTB010000023.1, on the reverse strand, counting down.
ACATGGACTTGCGCAATTGGTACCGTTATACCATAAAACGAAATTGGTGCCTATCTTAGCCTCGTTTTGGATGCGTTGACCCAGGGTCACATGAATGCATGAATATATTATAAGAATGGTATATAGAACACAAACTATTGCAGTTTCTTCGACTGCGTTTCAAAAAGTCGAGTGTGTTATGAGTTGTCATTGAATTTGATCTTAAAGAAAACACATTACAAAGTGTTAACTACTATTTTAAATCATTTCATTAAATATCCGAAAAATATTACTTGACTTTTATAAAAGTGGAAGCATTTTTTAAAATGTCGCCATAATGGTTATGTAGTGACGGTGGGGCTAAATACAACCTTAACACACCTATAAATTTTTGCATAAAAATATATAATAACTAGATGTATATCTTGAGTAAATACCATCAAATACTAGTTAAAGGCGATATTATAATACTTACATGAACTTCTGTATGTGAATAAATCAGAAAAGTAATGTACAGTACGAGAGCAAACATTAAGGTGACACAAATTTTGTCACCCTAATGCTACTGTCGCCATAATGACTACCCAGTGACAATGAACTGTCACCGTAATGACGGGTTCTCTGTAACACAGAGAGAGAGAGAGAGAGAGAGAGAGAGAGAGAGAGAGAGAGAGAGAGAGAGAGAGAAAGGAGATAGAACTATCCACACATAAACAACCCACACAGAAGGAGGAAAAAAAATTCAAAATATACTATCTACACTGGGGGAAGAGGCATAAACAAACCCATACCTAATATCCACACAGAACGAAGGGGGAAAAATATCCACACAGAGGTGGGAAGAAAGAAAATATCAATGTACACTATCTACATTGAGAACACGAGAAAAATATTTATACACTATCCACACAGCGTGAATGGAATAACGCATTATATACTATCAACACAGAGTGAAAAAAGAATAAGTGTATTTAAAGCACCTTCACCTTGCCTACAATTACCAAACTCAACTAAACACCCCACCCACCCCACATAAATACTGTCGAAAAGATATTTAATCCATTATTATATGGCGTCAGGGTGTGAATTTTAGAAAGAAAAAAAAAACAAACCACAAAATGATGGATGGACAGACTGACTATCTTTTTAACACTTGCTTGTCTAAAGTGCGTACATAAACGACAAAACACCCATTCCATTTAAATTCTAACTAAACAATGATCTGGAGGGATAGTGCGAGGTGAAAAAGCACATATTCACACAGTGTCAATAAGAAAAAAACACACCATCATTATTATCATAAATGCAAGACCAAGAGACACTTAAGTTTTCTTTCTGGTCTATTCTATTTTAGAAAGTGGTATGATAAATTCACATCAGACCCAACGCATCGGCTCAAATATTGAATTATTTTCATTTGCATCTCTTCACTGACACATGTTTTAAAATCATCAAATGATTCTTCTTCTTAATCCCTCTCTGCGTTATCTTCTTGTTTCTGTTTCTTCTTTTCTCTCTTAGGACACTCGGAAGCCCAGTGTCATTTCTCCTGACAACGATAACAGGTATCTTGAAGCAGGTGTTCTGGAAAATAGTACCCATTTACCTTGCATACAGAGCAAACTTCATCAGCTCTTATACACGTTTGTATGACGCTCGTCAAATAAACGTCCCGACGGGTAAGTTTTGTTACCATTTTCTTTGAACAACAGGTCCATCTGTGCTGACTTTTCCATCCTCTTGACTGTTTGAAAATTGAATGAATACTCTAAGACACTCACCCAATATACAGGGACTTACTGGATGTGAAACCTAGCCAAATGAAATTTTGCAATAAGAAACTATTTCACTGAGAATGTAAAATGCAATGCATTGCAATATAGCGTGACACAAGAGTTGAAATGTTACCTCAAATAGGTGCCAGCGATATACTATCAAAAACCACAATATCTACTATCCACACAGGGAAGGAGAAAAAACCCACAACTATACTATCCATAAACGGGAAGGAGAAAAAAAAACAGAAAATACTATATAAAAAAACAATATCTACTATCCACACAGGGATGGGGCACTCACGTATGGTTCACATTCAACATTATGCGCGATGACTTTGTCATTGCCAAAAGTGTCGATGAACCACACAATGAATGATGAGCGAGCGAAAAATAATTATTGATTATCTTAACGATCAAAGATATATTTTCATAATAAAATGTAGTGTGCAATTGATATTCTACTCTTTGGATTATTCGCTGAGCGAGTAAAAGAACATTTTACAAATGCGATACGTGCAAATGGACTGATCTAAAACGTAAAAAGATAAACTAGTGGGTTGAATTTGTAAAAGCAATACAGGAGCTACAATTAATTATATATCTAAGTTAGAAAAAATAGCAAAATTTCCAATAATAGTAGCAACTATAACAGGAGAAATTTTACACGATTCGAAACATTATAAAAAGAAAGGAGCCCCAATAAATATCATGTATTAGAGCAGTAACAATATTTCCACGAGAAAGAACCTTAAAATGTTGTCCCCAGAAGGAAATATGTTTGATTTTATTCGCAAAATAAGTAAAAACGGTCCTGTGTTAGTCGGGCTATTTCAAACTGATGAAAACTATGATCAATTTGTTCGACCTAACGGCGAAATATACCGGTTAGAATCTCTCCACGACACGATGAGAAATCTTGCGCAGAAACTTTCAACTGATAATACTGACGAGTTGCTAAGCAACTGTTTCACCGTTCCGTCCGTTGCAGCCTATGCTGCCAGAGAGAAACATTCATGGAAACTAATATGCGTTGAATTTCTCAAAGATGTGCAGCTAAGCTGTTGTGATTGTGGACGTAGTGGATTGTGGAATGTTATGTCCACGATGATATTTTTTCCATGTATATGGTTGCGTGTTATCCGGGAAGTTTTTCAGGGATGGGAGAATGTTCTGGATACTTGAAAAGATTTGGACATCCCACGCACGCAATGAGTAGAGTGGCACTTAATGAACCACTACCTGGTTTTGATGTAACTGGATTCTCTCGCATTGTTTCATTCGAAATCGCCACAGATCTTCATCCGATCTGTTATGTCTGGTTTGGATGAAATTTCTCAAAACATACTGGGCAACAATAGTTTTATTTCGATATATTCTCGATTGTAAAATATTGATATCGTTCATTGTAAGGGAGGTAATCATATTAAATTACATATATATGTGTGTGTGTGTGTGTGTGTGTGTGTGTGTGTGTGTGTGTGTGTGTGTGTGTGTGATTGAGCTATCCGATTCCGAGAAGAGTGTAATAGCTTTTAATATTGATGATCTCAACTATATGCGTTGAATTTCTGAAAGATATGTATCTAAGCTGTTGTAAATGCGGACATGGTGGATTGTGGAATACCAAGTATGACTACGATACTCTTATTTCCGTATATATGGTTGTGTGTTATCCGGGAAGTGTTTCAGGGATGGGAGAATGTTCTGGATACTTGGACATACCACGCACGCAATGACCAGAGTGGCAATTGATGGACCACTACCAGGTTTTGATGTAACTGGATTCTCGCATTATTTCATTCAAAACTCGCAACGGATCTTCATCCGATCTGTTATGTCTGGTTTGGAAGACATTTCTCAAAACATACTGGGCAACAATAGTTTTATTACGATATATACTCGATTGTAAAATACTGATATCGTTCTTTGTAAGTGAGGGAATTATATCATTTCACGGGCAGACTGAAATTTGGTAACCACACGATGATGATAAATCATCAAAAGATCTCGGTAGAAGTATACTCGGTAAATTCACTCAAGGTGGTGTATATGATCAGAAGTGACATTGTGCACGATTAATTTTAGATGATGATGAATACCATTTTATAACTGCAAATGCAGCAAAGAAGACTATATTTGTAAATCGAGAAAATGCTTACTTGTCTAATAGAACACAATTAGGAACAATTGTTACTTAATCGATGATATATCTGTGCAGTATACACATCTAAGATCATCCATGCTCGCTTATGCTTCTATAAATTTGACATTGATGATATATAGATTCCACGACACTGCAGTCAGAGTTGAAACGGATTCATTATATATTGAAAAAAATATACAAAATAAGTGACTCATTTTACAAACGATGATGCTCTGCGGGGATCGTGGATAATAAAACAAGAAATGTTTTATAATGATAGTAAATCCGCAGATTTTGAAATCAAAGAAACGTTTTGTAGCAATCAGCTATCAGAATTATCGTCAACGCCATCTATATCCGGTCCCGTATGGAGACATAAGACTGTTTATCTAAATGGACCTGGTGATTGTGGTAAAACAACTAGAGTGATTAAGTAATTTAGACCGAATGCGGATTTAGTTGTCTGAGGTCCTACCCACAGACTTGCGAAAGAAATTAAAGAGATGTGGAAGTCATGTATTTATAACAGATTTTTTTCGGTACAAGGTCAATAAATGAACTCCTGATCGAATGGGTGAGAAATATGTACATGGAATAATAATTTGGGATGACATATGCACAGTGTCTCAAGGTATATTAAACATTTTCTTGATTGGTTAATTGCTAATAAATACAGCTCTGATCATGTGTGGTGATTGCAGTCAACCACCACCATTTGTGGGATTGGCTAAAGAATTTAATAGATTATTAAGAATATATAACTGATGATAATAGAGTTTAAGAAACTACAACCAAATAATATTCAGTTAGAAATAATAACGAAATGATTTCAGGAACTTCCATCAATGATTTTGGGTAAAATGGAGACCAAACGATTTGATAGTGGTAAGTAGAAAGATAGTTCGTGATACACCCAGCAGCAGTTATTTGAAAAACATAAGGAAAAGTTTTAATAATTGCCTGTACCATTATGTTCTAGACCATCTGATACACGACGACAGGATATTGAAGCTGATATACCAGGAGAGTCAAGGACACAGAATTTTTAATTAAACGATGGTGTCGCAGTTGATATCAACGCTGTCGAGGATGCACTACGCACTGACAAATCCCCGTGGACGTTAGAATACGCAATGACAATCCACTCAGCTCAGGGTTTAACTATTTCTGATACTATTTCTGTTTGGATTATTGATGATCGTAACGAGTTCTCAAACTTAGTCTATCTCGCAGTATCACGAGTTAGAAAAATAACTCAGCTGCGGAGGGTTATTGTAAAATTTAAAATTAGCTGGTTATAAACAAAGTGACACCAACAAATCACATCTTTGATATTGATGCTGAATCTATAATGATGCTGAAACAACAACAGAATAATAATTGCGTGAGCTGTAACGCGGTAATGGCAGTATTCGGATAAACATCCAAGACAATTTGCTGTAGATAGAAAAGATAAAAGTCGCGGTCATACACGATAATATACCATGCTGACCTGTCTTGAAAATACTAGACCCCTGAGGTAGTTAAGTGTTTGCCGTGGTAATTGTGTATCCTCGGGTATCACTTGTAATTGTTCACATGTAAATCCCCGCTAAAGACTAGCTGAATCTAATCTGTATATGCAGATCTACCCGTGAATGTAACTACACTAGAAATTTTGTGTGATGTGATACTCCTGATAAGAACAGTCGCTTTTTTAAAACCCTTTCAAGTTCACCCGGATCATATAAGTACCTTACAGTAATATTACCTAATACTGGTTGTTTCGAAAAATCATGTCGTTATACAGGTATATAATTTTTGTAATCGCGTTAATAGGTTTCATGCTGGTTGTTCGAGTAATTTTGTTATTTAATGCATTTATCACACTTAGTAATCTTACAATTCATTCTCGAGATCTTATACTTTTTAAATTATTTCCTTTGCATTCTGTTATCCAAATAGCCGCTCAGCAAGAGTTTGAATAAATCGCTCAACAATTTCCTGATTACGGTATATTTCAGTATGTCCTCGTCGTATTTTGACATTATGTTGTTTCATCAGCGATGATACTACACCTTGAAATTCTTTGTCAGTATCAATCTGTGGTAGATGTGGCCATCGCAAGGGTCCTCGTTGATCAATGCGTTCAAATGCAGAAGCAACTTCTGCCGCTCTCTTTGTTGATAGCGGCTCTGCGTCTTTGTACCTATTTAAAGCATCAACTACAGTTAGCGCGTATTTTTATGTATAATGGTGTCTTCCTATTTCGGTATTATCATGTGGTAAAAATAAATTATCAACCTGATGAATTTCATTGAGAACACTGACATCAACATATGCGTATTCGATTATATTAGGCGGTGATATATACATTTACCATATTGCCTGTCGTGATAACCAATTTTAAGCAGAAGCACGGGTAAGAATTGCTGCATCTGCATGTCTACTAATCGCTGCTTCGCTTCTCCAATATCCTCTTGGACTATAATAAATGGATTCCATACTATTAATTACCAGGTCCTAATACTGGTTTGCTTTTCGTCACAGATCTAACTAACACGTTAGCCAATAATATTTGTTAATTTTGCTGTAATATCACATCCTCGTTTGTTTTTTAAAATTTGATTGATCAGCGGAGGTAACTTTAATTTTTCTTTGATTTTTCTAACATCAGTATTGTATTCCTGTAAAATTATTCTACATCTTAAAAATATCTGATTTATGTTTTTGATCTTGCCAATGAAAGTAAGGGGTTGTAATTGCTAAACACAAAACTCGGAGAAGGAGCTCGGCTAATACACACTTCAAAGTGTTGCAAATCAAGTATCAAATCCACACATTCCTTCTCGATTGTATAATAATTTCTCTGGTGCTTTATTAGGTTTTTTATAGAACAAATAACACACTTGATGGTCTATATAATTTGTGTCTTCTGGAGTCGATATTGCTCGAATCCAAACATTACTTGCATCAACACGTGTTTTAAATGATTGACTGAAATTTGGAGATGAAATAGCTAGTGCAACTTATCATAAAAGCCTATTGCAGCTTATCAAACAAATTAAATTAGGTTTGTTTTCTTAATCAATACATTTGCTTGGGCTTCAGCAAATATGTAAAATATTTCCGATAGTATCCAGCTACACGTAAACAAGTATCATTTGCTTTTGCCGATAGGCACAGAAAATTCAGAGATTGCCATGACCTTAACATTTAATGGTTTAACTTCTCTATGTCCCACAATATGTCCTAAAACAAATTAACACAAGCACAACAAACCCCACTATTAGATAAATAAATTTTCAAATTTTCAATACTGAGTCTATTAAAGAAGTTCCGAATAATTTGTATCTAAGTGATTTGTCCAAATATGTTTGTTGATGTTGTCTTCTTCACAATTATCTACGCGAGACGAAATCATGTTCATTAAACGCTGAAAAGTACAAGGTGAACAAATTATCCTAAACGGAATCACCTGATACTGAAAATATTCTACTGGAGTAAGGAATGTCGAAATTTTTACTGGCATGTTTTGAAATTTGCCAAATCATTTAAAAAAGGTCAAATTTGGTGTCATATTTTGCATTTCTAGTTTTATCATTGAGGTCATCGATTGTCGGTAATGTAATGGAAATGAATCTGCGAAACCTATTATCTGGTTTCTGTACAAGTATACATGGTGAATTGGTCACTTTGACTCGATTATTTTTGACTTAATTCTCCAGCAAATACTGAATTTCTTTTCCAAACATTCTTAAAATGTTTTGGTTTGGATGCTACATAATTTCTAAATTCCGGAGATTGGTTATATCAAAGTCAATACAGTCTGATGGTATTCCAAAGATTGGTTATACCAAAGTCAATACAGTCTGATTTCATTCCAACGATTGGTTATATCAAAGTCATTACAGTCTGATTGCATTCCAAAGATTGGTTATACCAAAGTCATTACAGTCTGATTGCATTCCTAGGATTGGTTATACCAAATTCAATACAGTCTGATTTCATCCCAGTACTTATATAAACACCGTTTGTGACAGATACAACTCAAGTGACTGTATGATTAGCCTGGATATTTATGTCAATATACTGGTACTCCTTTAATGTATTTAGATCCCACGAGTATCAATCATGTAACTGTTATCACTATTGTCCTTTCTAAATTTGCAAGGAACATAGTATCCAATCTTAAGAAAAGTTTTTTGAAACATGAGCCAGAGAGAAAGAGCCCTAGTAATCCAGTAATCCCTGGACCTATATAACACTTTATTACAGTTATCCAATAACGTGAGCATCTGCAGAAAGTCACGTTAGAATAAAAAGAAAAATCCGAAGCGTTATCTGAAACTTTAGAAATTCTGAATGAGTCATAAAGATATTCGATCCGAATTATTCAAATGATCTAGGCAATGACCTGCTTTTTTAAAAAATACTTCAAACGTTTTGCATGTAACACAATTAATCTCTGAATTGTGAGATATTCCATTGATCGGACTTTTAACGTGCAATTATGTGTGAGGAGCTAAAGCTTATCAACCAGTTGTAATAAATTAATTACCCGGAAGATTAAGATTGTATTTACTACCTCCTCCGGCTTAATCGTAGGGCATGTGAAATAGAAACATTATTATGAACGAACGCAAGTTTAGAAACATTACTATTCATGTTTGCACGTCTTTTCTTTAATAACGATGCATTTGTCACTATTTCAACTGCTTAAATAGATTTTCTGTACTGCTTTACCCAAATATTTGCTATAGTTGTACACGCATTTCACATACGTCAAGCATCAGCACCGTGATTAAATGAGTAAAGGTACCTTTTCCATTAGCCTACCTTCTTCTAGTTTTCTCAAGGTTGTAGAACAATCAACACTAATTATAGAATTTATATACTATTATTAGAAGAGTCCATTCAAAATAATACTTCATAATGTCAGCTCTACAACACATCCGATTGAAAGTCTCAATTTCGACGGACCCATACGATAGGTATCATTTCTAATTAAGGAGTGGAGTTTCAAAGCAAAATGGAAATATCAAATATTACAAATAAAATCACTATACGCTTTGTAATTCGAAACTCATGGTAATCAAAAGTTTGCTGTTGATAAAGTGGTTTGTCAGCTTATATGTATGTATGTATGTATGTATGTATGTATGTATGTATGTATGTATGTATGTATGTATGTATGTATGTATGTATGTGTTATTTCAGAGAAAGATGTTACAGTTGCCTACACGTGGCTACTTTGCATGAGTACAATGAAGTTGACTACAAACGTTGCTAAAATACAGATGACATTTGAAGAAGAAAAAGACATTTATTGTCTACTTTGCACGAAATATTAACACCAGTCATATACATGCTATAATTGTTTGCATTGGCACTAAGGGCAAAGAATTATTATTGAGAAAAATTATCATTTTACACCTGTAAAAAAGTTGATAATGAAGAAAATGCCGTTCTATAATATTATATGCTATGCTATCATAGGCCTGGACCCTGAAAGCAGAATTACAACGAAGAATACAGGCACTTGAAACGAGATGCTACAGAACCATCCTTGGTATCTCTAAACATGAACCACATCACAGGTGAAGAAGTGGGTAACACCATCAGGCACAAAGTAGGCCATTATGAAGACCTCCTCACCACTGTCAAAAAAAGAAAGCTGAAATGGTATGACCATGTTACTAGTGTCAACAGTCTATCCACAATAGTACTGCAGGGTAGAGTCCATTGTAGCAGAAGTAGAGGTAAACAGAGAGATAAAGTGGACTGACAACATCAAAGAATGGACCAGAAAGTTTTGCGGAGACAGGCCATGGCACATAATTGAGACAAGTGGAGGGAACTGGTCAGATGTTCAGCAGCACAGTGCCTCAACAACCACACTAGATCAAGACAAGAAACTGATGATGACAACAACGACGATGATGATGATTGATGATGATGATGATATCAAGGGTATTCAAGTATTGAATAAAGGGGAAGAACATACAATTAAACAGAACTTAAGATTAAGAAGAATTTTTAAAGCTGTTTCTCGAAACATTTTACAGACCAATTCCCATATCTAAATATAAGGGTTAGATACTACGTCTCGGAAAGCGACTTCCTAAATATACTGGTTATATACTACGTCTCGGAAAGTGAATGCCTTAATGAAATGGTTAGATATTGCGTCGTCTGAAATTGAATACCAAATATGCTGGTTAGATACTACATCCTCATCAAGTAAATGGATATTAATACTGATTAGATACTAGGTACTCGGAAAGTAAATGCCTAAATATCTTCATCATCATCATCATCATCATCATCAATCCTCTCTGCGCCGTCTGGTGCTTGATGCGACAGCAAGGGAGCACCATTTTGGTCTGTCGGCAGCTGTTGTTGGGGCGGTCTGCAGGGTGAGGCCTGTGGTTTTAAGATCTCGCTTCACCGTTCGTCGCCAGGTCTCTTTGGGTCTGCCACGGTTCCTTTTCCTCTGTGAGGTCCATCTCAGTGTCACCTTTGGTAGTGAGTCAGAGGCATTCTGCAGACGTGGCCGAGCAATTTCCATCGACGAGTTGCAATGATATCAGAGATGGTTCTTGCACACGCTCTATGCCGGAGTTCCTCGTTCGAGATTATGTTTGGCCAAAAGATCCTCATGATCCTTCGCAGGCACATGGTTTGGAAGACTTCGAGCTTGCGTTCTATGTTAGCAGTGGACTTTCAACACTCTGACCTGTACAGAAGGACTCAACACGTTGCTCTTGAAGATACGGATCTTTGTGTGGACGCTGAGGTTTCTTGTCCTCCAGATGAGCTTCAGCATGGCGAAGGTCTGATTGGCATTGCTGATTCTTATGACGGCTTCACTTGTGCAATCTTAATCTGTGGCGACCTTACTGCCCAGGTACGTCAAATTGTCTAATTCTTGCAGGAGCTGGCCGTTAATGGTAATTGGGTTGCACACTCTAGTGTTCTTCCTCACGATCTTTGTCTTCCTTATGTTGACTCAAAGACCTATGGTGCTTGCTGTCTGTATCAACTGTTGTGTCTTCTGTTGGATATCCTGATGCCTGCTTGCCAGCAGCCCAATGTCGTCGGCATAGTCCAGGTCATCCAGCATTGAAGTCAACGTCCACTGTATTCCTTGTCTCTTACCCTCTGTAGTGCGTTCATGATCCAGTCAATGGCCAGTGACAAGCGGATCGGAGTGAGAATGCATCATTGCTTCACTCCGGTTTCCACCTTGAATGGTTTAGTGAGTTGGTTGTTGTGGATTACTCTGCACGCAAAGTTCTCGTACAGGGACCTGATGAACTTGACAATTTTTGGGGGATGCCATAGTATCGTAGTATCTTCCACATAGAGGCTGGGTGCAGGCTGTCGAAGGCCTTCTCAAAGTCCACAAAGACCACATAAAGGGATCCATTCCACTCATGGGACTGCTCAAGGATCTGCCTCAGTGTGAAGATGTGGTCGATGCAGGATTTGCACTTCCTAAAGCCTGCCTGTTCCTGGAGTAGGATGCCGTCCACAGCTGTTGTGATGCGTTGAAGAATGATACGGCTAAAGATCTTACAGGAGAGTGAAAGAAAGGTGATTCCTCGCCCGTTGTTGCAGTTTCCCAGATCTCCTATCTTTCGCCTAAATATACTGGTTACATAATACGTCCTCGGAAAGTTAATAAAACCAGACAGAAAGACAACACAGTATCCTAAAGATCATAGTCTGCTCAATCGCAAATGATTGTACAACATAATCCTTACAAAACGTACGCCACTCGCTACTATAAAACAGCTCAGAAAACATTATTATAGCTCAACTCTTTCTTGCTGCATAAAGAAAACTCATACCGAGGCAATGTATCCGAACCCGAACTCAATGCATGAGTTGTTTTACGCATGTGGTTAAATTATTACTAATTAAATGCATGAAATATATCTCAAAATCAGTAAATTCATCACTGTGTTGCTGTAAAATAAAACAGCTGATTAATTTCTATGAATACAATTCTTACATATTTTTTTTTAATCTAACTATAATTAAGATGTTATCTTTTCCAAATATTCCGTATGCCTGACCTTATTTCAATCATATTATGCCAAGTTTTAATTTTAAAGTATTATCTATTCAAAACGATGCATAGTCAATTCACGTCGAATACGTTTTGGCGTAAAAGTGCCTAGTGCGTGCACAAAGAACAAATCAATAAAATATGTACTCATTGATACCGACACAAAGAGGGACGAATGTATTCCCAGATGTCATAACTGATAAATGAAATTGATAAAAAAAAAAAAAGAAATTAATATGTAGATAAAAAGTTTTGTAATAATCAAGGTTAGAAAGTACTAATTCCTTCTAAGCAAGAATCGAACCATGCCGCCAGTAACGGCATATATAGCGTTGCTCACGTGCCCCAGTACCCATAAACACATGCGCATGAGACGTATTTCCCGATAAAATTATGGAAAGAGATGAAGGGAGATCATATCTTTGTGAAAGCGGAAATTAACACCAATTAAAGTGTTTGCGTGTGTGTTTCTGTTCGTCCATAACTTTGATATTCAAATTTGTAATGTGCATGTGCATGAGACGTATTTCCGAATAAAATGATGGAAAGAGATGACGGGAGATCTTATCTTTGTGCAAGCGAAAATTAACACAAATTAATGTGTGTGTGTGTGTGTGTGTGTGTGTGTGTGTGTGTGTGTGTGAGTCCATAACGTTGAAGTGCAAAATTTAATTTCTAAAGATCGCAAATGTGAATTATTGAGTTTGGAAACGGACAGAACTTTATGTAGAAAATATGACTTGTTAACAATATATGTATAGGTAAGAGCGGGAATGGAAACAAATTACACTAGGAGAGAACGAAGGATACCATGCATTGAAATTTTCCCTTTCCCTTTTAAAATCAAAACAATGTTTCTTTATGACTTTTAATTAGCTTCTGTTTGCATACTATTCAGTTCGAATGGAAAACGATCAGACACGTATCTAATCAACCCTTCCGAAAGCATTGATTGACAGATGTTACAAAGTGACCAACAATGTCTTCAACGTCATTGACAACCTCCCGCTCACGGCCGAACTAGACGAGAAACCAACTGTGGCAGAACTAAACAAGGCCTTAGAGAACTATCCTTAGGTAAAGCCTAAGGAAGAATGGCCTCGCAGCAGACATCATCACGTACGGATTCAGCGCGCTGTTCACACCCCTGCATGACCTCCTCTGCCAGTGCTGGGATGAGGGTGCAGTTCCACAGGATATGAGAGACGCCAACTTCATAAGCATGTACAAAAACATTGGCAACAGAAGTGACTGCAACAACTACAGGGGCATATCCCTTCTCAGTATAGTGGGTAAAGACTTTGCACGCGTTATCCTGAACAGACTGCAGACGCTTGTTGACAGAGTGTATCCGGAATCAAAGTGCGGTTGCGCGCAGAGAGGTCCACAATCGACATGATCTCCGTCATGTAACTACACGAAAAATGCAGAGAACAGCACAAACCCCTCTTCCTAGCTTTTATAGACCTCACCAAGGCGTTCGATCTGGTCAGCAAAGACAGATTCTTCACAATCCTGGCGAAGACTGGATGTCCTTCAAAGCTGCGAAGTATGATCCAGTCCTTCCACGATGACATCAAAGGCACAATGCAGTACGATTGCTCAACGTTAGTCCCCCTCAACATCTTCAGCTGAGTGAAAAACATGGTTGCATCCTAGCCCCCACGCTCTTCGACATCTTCGTCGCTGTCCGGCAAACTGTCCTGGCACGACTAAAGGCAAAGAGCAAAGTGCGTGAAAAAAAACCATTAGAATTATGAATCTTCCCAGACGATGCTACTCTAGCCATTCACACAGCAGCTGTGTTACAGCACCTGATGGACAGCTTTTCTAAGGCATGCGATGAGTTTGAGCTGACCATCAGTCTAAAGGAAGCAAACGTGATGGGTCAGAACGCGGCCCCCAAGCATTATCATGGACAACTAAGAACTTGAGGCAGTCAGTCAGTTCACGTATCTCGGCTCTAACATGACCAACAACCTATCAATCGATGTCGAGCTCAACAGACAAATAATAACAGTATCAACAACTCTCTCCAAGTTGTCGCAGAAAGTGTGGAACAACATCATGCTGACCATGAACACTAAGATATCTATGTACCATGCCTGTATGCTAAGCCCTTTCATGTACGCCAGTGAAACCTGTACTACGTACGCCTCAAAAGAGAAATAACTGACCGCCTTTCAGATACGATGTCCCCGACGCATGCTCGGAATCACTTGAAGTGATCGAGTAACAAACAACGAGTTGTTTTGAACGTGACAATATTCTCAGCATTGTCACACACCTCCCCTAACGTCGCATCAGATGGTAGGCAATGTTAAGTCGGATCCTCAAAGATCTTCTTTATTTGGAACTTGCCTGAGGAAAAATGTCGATCGAACGGCCATATCTCCGCTTCAAGGATGTCTGCAAGCGCGACATGACCTTCTTGCGATCTGTCTCAAAACCTTGTTCTAGACAGGCTCAGCTGGCGACACTATCGGATCATTGGTTTGAAAGCCGTTGAAGACAAGCTACGCTTGCTAGCTCATGAAAAGCGATCTCGGAGGAGACGAAGCAGAACAAACACACACTAGCCTGAACTTTCAAAAATGCAGCAAGGAATGCGATTCCCGAGTTGGGCTACATAGCTACTACTGGCACAGTAACTGCACAACCACCAACTGGGCGCACTTCCATCGTCTCCTGCGAGTAACGTATGCCAAACGCACATAGCCAATCAAATTTGGAACACCAAACATGGTTAAACTATTCACTGTCATGTTAGAGAACCTGCGCGCGATCGGTTAAATAAACAAACTTATCGACCGCAATCTTTGTGTCGGTCAGCAATGTAACCTTTCCATGTGACAGTGGGATTTTAAGATGGTGAAGAGCTGTAGTTACGGTTTATGAAACAGCGAAGACTAATATCTGAACGATTAAACTTTTTTGTGAAGTTCGTGCCTTGTCTGAAGCCGAAAACAAACTTACATATACATCTAAAATGAATTAAAATTTACTAAAGGCCAATTGGATAGTTAAACCTTTTGATAATCAACTCAAATGAATACCTTTGTACAAAGGTAAATGATGGATATATTTATCTGCAGTTTTTATACATATCATTTTAATGCAATATTATTTTGTTAAACGCGATCTATTTGCCTGGTAACCGAACAATAAACTTATGTATAACCATGGTTCAAGCCATCCGAACATTTATTAGCTTCGCCACCACTAAGTAATAGTGCTGCCCAAACATTTCCCCGGCCAATCGTACCCTTATGACTTGAGAAAAGAAGACAAAATAAATCCCAGCAAAATAAAAAACCCACAATATATTTAAAGCAAACAAATAACAAAGATAGACCTTTATTTTCAAAAGATAATCCCCGACTACAATGATGTGTGTGTGTGTGTGTGTGTGTGTGTGTGTGTGTGTGTGTGTGTGTTATTTCGATTTTTAACGTAGCTTTAACAAATAAAATGATGTATGAAGCTCAACGTTCTATTTCGCATCTATTCCTCGATTTGTAGCATTTTGTGAACAATATCTTGCTAACAGAGGCATTTCCATATCCCTTTCCATGTACCCAGCAATATTTTTATTCTACATATTTCCTGGAAGTCTCATCGCTAAACTTGCTTCTGACTGCAGTTTAATGTTGATCTCGCTCGAAGGCATGTTTACATTGTTAATGTATCGTCCGCTTTAAGACTTGAACCGCTATCGTCTGCGTTTTAAAGATAAATGGATATCTCATAAACGCGGGAGGAAATATCGAATGACAATTTGTGCTCTTCGTTTTAGCAGTGGAGCAGCACGCGTTATGTCCCATAAACGGGCGGAGCTACACAATATATGCGGTGAGGTCAAATGATAATCTCATACGGAAAAAGATTTTCGGAAAATGACAGTTGACTTCACTACTTACATATCTGTTGAAGTTATATCTAATGTGAAACAATGGAATAGATATGCACCGCTCTACACCTTAGTCGGTAGTATCAGCCTCACTTTGTATAGCGTCTATGTGTTTCTACAGAAATGCATTTCTGAAAACAGACGAAGTAGTGAACAATAAATTCACACATGTGAATTGAAATCAGATTTGTGGATTATATATATATATATATATATATATATATATATATATATATATATATATATATATATATATATATATATATATATATATGTATATATATATATGTGTGTGTGTGTGTGTGTGTGTGTGTGTGTGTGTGTGTGTGTACTTTGTTTAGCGTCTAATCATTAGAAGCCCTAAGCACTTTACAACATATATAATATTATGACTACAAAGAACAACAAACAAAACAAACAAAATAAAATTAGAAAACATTAAACATTCTCAAAATATTTAAGGTAGGAAACAGGTCTTCAAGTTTGTTGTCAGCCGAAAAGGGTGCGTTTTTAAAAGGACTCTTGAACGGGTTCGCTGTGTATTTGTTTCAATGGACAATTCGTTCCACGTTACTGGGCCCTGGTATGCAAAATAATGTTGTCCATATGACTTCCTTTTCATGGTGGGAATAATGAGTTTACGATTGTCAGAAGAGGAGCGTAAATATCTTGCTGGTGGAAACACATGGGAAGACCAGATATGTATGTTGAAATGTAATCGTCAGTGAAACATAGCACAGAGAATCAATTTTGCGTTTGATTCTGGATCGAATGGAAAGCCTGTGTAGGGTACAGAGCATCGGGGAGGTGTGCTCTGATCATGGTACTCTAAGGATGATCAGAGCAGCTGTACTTTGGAACTTTTTGAAGTTTATGAAGTAGATATTGAGCCTAACCATATATAACTGAGTAAAACTAGTAAAGTTTTTTGAAAGTACTAATGAACACACATGTGCTGTAGTGGCATCCACTGAAAGATATTTGCGAATGGAGCTGATGCGTCTCAGCTCAAGATATGCAGCCTTGCTTATGTTCATGACATGTGGTGCAATGTGAGAGTAATGTCCAGAGTAACACTAAGGTTTCATACTGACTGTTCGTTTAATGTTGGTGGTGCTGATATTTATTGTTAGTGGTAAAAAGTGTGAATGAGAAATTATTTGTGATGTGATCAGACTGGCTGAGTTTTATCATCATTCATCTACAGCTTGTTACATGTCATCCATGTTTTCCATTGTTTCACATTAGATATGCACCGCTCTACGCCTTAGTCGGTAGCATCAGCTTCAGTTTGGTGGCTAGATTTGTATATTTGGGTGTCATCAGTATACAGTTGGTGAGACACTGGATGATGATATATGACACTTGAGAGCGGCAAAGTGTATAGACTGAAGAGAATAGGTCCAGGAACAGGCCGCTGTGGAACACCACATCTTGGATCAACTGGAATGGCGAGTACTCCATTTGCAAATACAATTTGTGCCCTGTTGACTAGATAGGACTTGAACCACAGTAGGAATGCATTGTGAATGCCAAATGCTGTAGACGGGGAAGTAAAATATTACAGTTTATTGTGTCAAATGCACAGACAAATCAAGAAGGGTGAGGACTGTAATCAAACCGCTATCCACAGCATTGACCATGTCATTAACTACTTTCAGAATAGTAATTTCATTACTTTGGTAAGGGCGATATGCAGACTTTACATTGCTGAAACGACTGTTTCAATTCAGATGTGATACAAGTTGGATTAGAACATCGTTTACTAAGATCTGTGATATGAACGGGAAAAAAGAAATGATGCCACTTCTTGTGATACAAGGGTGGAGCGTAGAATATTTTCTTCAGGTCTATGAACAATCCAGTCTAAAATGTGGTAATGTTTATATGTGTGTTGGTTAATTGACTGTTTAAGGTTGCACACATTAATGGAATCTAGGAGTTTTGATGTGTATGGCTTTCCAGGACAGTCAAATTGAAAGCTGAAATGTCCAAGAAAAATCAGGTTGCCACCTATCAAATTTCCATACTCCAAAAAGAGAAATTCAGTCAGCTTGTTTGTTCTACTTGGAGGAGGGCGGTAGAGGCAGCTAATAGGACTGCCCTTTGTTCCAGTGTGAGTGTTTTTGGACTGCATCAAACGATGTGTGGCACAAATTGAAGGTTGTGTAGTTTTTAAGACATTTTATCATGGAATTCTTTGTCATGACAGCAATTCCACGTCCGCGAGAGTAGCGTTGGAACGACTTTAAGGAGTAACCGGTCTGTGTCAGATTAACGCATTTGGGCTTCCAGAATCGAAAGTTGATATTGTTTGTCAGAGTATTGTCAGACAATGCTAATTGCAAAATATGTCAGGTGTAGGGGTATATAATCTTGTTTGCATTTTGGTATTCTTGCTTTATCATCTGAGGCACAATCAGTATTATTGTTGTGTAGATAATTTGGGTAGATATATTCAAATAATTATTCACTGGAACTACAAAGTGCTCAATATATATTTGGACTAAGAAATTAATTGGAATTATAATGAGCTCAGACAATGCCATATTATTATGATACATCCAAATTCACATCACCAAACTCCTGACACTTAAAGTACATTACAGACTACGGAAACATCAAAAGTCACTATTGAAAGTTAATTCCAGCACCACTGCAATTCATTTGAAACTTTCTACGTTTGGTCTTGTGCCAGAACATTTATGATTATCTGGGACTTAGTTGTCAATACCGTCAGTTCATTTGTAAATGTAAACTTTTTTCTTGGAAAATACATTAGTTTTTGAATTTTCAAAATTGTTTGGTTCTCACATTTTGAATGTTACTTAACTTTCGGCCATGATTGTAAGTTAATTTTTGTCCATGATTTGTTATTGAAAGGCTGTCTACAAAACATTTCAGTTTAGAACACTCTAAGCACAACTCGTACAATTTTTGATTCGAATTTTCTATTGTATTGACTAATATCTAGGTCACCTGTAATGCCTATATATAGGGATTTCATACACCATATTTAGCTAGAGTTAACAGTAGTGTTCAGATACAATTCGAGATAAATGATTAATTTAAATTATACATTGACAATACTAGGTTATAATTGATTTTCTGACTTGTTGAGAATTCATTCGAAGATATTACGAATTGGATTATTTTTGTAATTCAGAACGTTGCTGACTATTTGGAATTCATTCGAACAAAACGTGTATAAAATATTTGTTGATTTTACTGAAATTCTTGGTTTCACTTATTTTTGTTACATAGGGCTTCAAGTTTAAATGTGTAGTTAAGCTGTCAGATGACGGCTAAGATTGTTTTTATAGATCACGTATATTATTTGTCAAGTTAAAATTGTATAAATTTATGAAATGTCACATTACTTTTTCAAATGGTAAATATATCTGGGGTGAATAGAACTACATGTATTGGGATGTTAGTAATTGTTTCATTTTATCAATCAATCCAATTAGTGATACATAACCTTTTGATATGAATGGTTGATAATTCTCTGAAATCCGAGTAGGGTTTGTTTGACCCAACAAATGTATTGCTTTCAATACCAGACGATTGTAAATAGGTCTGTCTTTATTTTGTTGCTTGTTTCCATCTGTAGAAATCAGAAAAAACGTACCCTTTCTTTATGCAATAGGTCCACGGAGAGAGAGAGAGAGAGAGAGAGAGAGAGAGAGAGAGAGAGAGAGAGAGAGAGAGAGAGATTGTTTGATAAGGAATTTTAACGTAGCTTTAACATATTTTCAGTCATATCGCTAAGATGTCTGCATTGAGGCAATTTATGGTGATGTCTATCATGGGCATCATGCCACAGACATGGTACATGATGTCCCACCCATTCATATTGTCTTGACACCAGGCCGACCAGGCCTAACACTAACTTGTTACTTTTGAGCGACAAGCGAGGCATCTGTTAGTACCATTTTTGTAAGTCTCTCTCTAACCACTAGGCCACCGAAGCAGTAAGAGAGAGAGAGAGAGAGAGAGAGAGAGAGAGACAGAGAGTGTGTGTGTGTGTGTGTGTGTGTGTGTGTGTGTGTGTGTGTGTAATATGGATTTTTAAAATACCTTTAACAATTGTTTCGTCAAATTGCTATGATGTTTGCAGTGTGGTAGATTACAATGATGTCCAGCACTTGGGCATCATGCAGCAAACATGTAGCATGATGTCTCACCTAGTTACATTTTTTTCTCTGACACCAAGCCCACTAGTCTTAACACTAACCTCTTAATGTTGAGCGCAAAGCTAGGCAGCAGTTATTACCATTTTATAAGTCTTTGGTATGACTCAATCAAAGTTCGAAACCGCGACCTCCATGATCTGAGGCGGGCACCCTAACCACTATTCCCCACGTATGAAGAGAGAAGGATTTATGAGAAGTTGTAAGATTCTTAAGAGTTGTGCTAGTATGAGATTTGAAAGAGCTCTTACTAATAGCTTTTAAACTGCTTAGCTGAAGACTTCCTTACAAAAGAAATCATTGTGAGTCAAGGAATAATTGTTACCTGTTCACGTAGCCTCTTCCAACATTTCTCTCGTTTTCTCATCAAGATAGGTCTTGATATTACTTTTGGATGGATTACTTGAACTCTTCAACTAATCTGAACAGTCTAAGGCGATTATAATTTGTGTCAACATTTTATGAAAAACAACAGCTATCAAGTCGTTCTGGTGTTTCATCGTAGAAGTTAGACATAGGTTAAGTCAGTTGATTTTCTACAATGTCTAAACCCTTGTCAATCTGCCTCAGGTACCAATTCACAACCATTTAATATATACACGATGACCATATTACAATCAGCACATTGTTGTAATGACAGTGTAAATATCACGAGCTCTGCCAATTGCCACACGTTTTAGATAACAGAGTCCAATGATTCCTTGGCAAATTATCGACAAATTAAATAAATTGAGAAATTTTATAGTACTTCATTTTTAGAAAGACGGATACAAACCTAATATTTTTATCAACATCAAACCCAGAATTTTGTTGTAGTGTCGGGATATGTCTTTCACTAGCGAGCCCTAATTCTTTTAATCTAAATTGAAATTCCCTTTCGTACTTTTTTGAACTGGCATTTACTTGAGCATATACTATTTTTCTCTTTCCTCTTTATTCAATTCCAATTGTCTTTCTTATTCGGTAACTGCATTGGTCTCTTGTCTTTCTATTTGTCCAATTGCAATTGCTTTTATTCTTTCTGTAACTGTAATTGTCCATCTATTCTTTTTCTCCAGTTCCATTTGTTTCTCCTCTATCCTTTTCTGAAGATCAAGTTTTCCTAACTCCGTTCGGTATTCAGACTTTCTAATAAAACCAAATCTACTTATCTATTTTATAAAAAAAATCTTTTTCTCCAACTACTGGACACAAATATTGTATTTCTGGCTTCGTTAAAGAAGCTTTTGCCTCATAAAGATCTTTTTATTTCTGGCAAGCCAGAGTTAAACTGAGTAGAATTTAAAAAGTAGTTCTCCAATTTAAAAGACATTGTAAAAGCTTGTTTTCATTATAGATTTCTAAAATGTGGAATAATACATGGGATTAGGAAAATGTCAAAAATTAAGAGAATTTAAACTTATTTTAAATGTAAACTTTTCTAAAATAATTTCAAAAAATTTCCTATTACGAATTCGTTTACTCAAAATAGACAAAATAAAAGAATACAAAACAACATGCTTTATAAAATTCGGCAACTAATTTGCTTCCCTAGAATACAAAGTGAAAATAAAAAGATAAATATCGGTATTGCGAATTAAATCCGAAATAATCCAAGAATTACAGACAAAGGTTCTAATAATTAAATCTCTATAAATAAAATGATAGTAATATACAAACTAAGGCCAACTCTAAAAGTTTGCATGTGGCTGCAATGGCTCGTAAAGTGTTTATGTGCCACAAGTATTTTGTTGGGTCAAAATATTACAATCGAAACTGAAATCTTTATTTTTGAAATTTCACTGTAAATTCAAGTCTCTGTTTTTAACGAATGTCATCAGAGCGTTTTTTTTTGCATTTCCAAAGAAAAACTAATTTGAATAATTCCAAATCAAATAATGTACACAATAAAGATAAATTGATTCTGCTCAAAACGTACAGCACGAATAACAGACTTTCAGAAAATAACCATCAGTTATATGACAAACGAAGCCAACCTAAGCGTCGGATGAGGATCACAAGTTAATTGTTCTAGAACGAATACAAGTTTGTTACAATAAGGCACGTGACAGAAAACGCGAACTTCACTTACAACTATATAAACAAAATACAATGTCCTTGACTCATTTTAAAACAATAACCTTCAGTCTCTCTCTCTCTCTCTCTCTCTCTCTCTCTCTCTCTCTCTCTCTCTCTCTTACAACCGCATGTCCCCTACTTCTTTGTAAAACTGCTCTTCTCTCTCTCTCTTCTTTCTGTTGCTGCATGTGTGTTTTTCTCCTTTTCCTCCAATAGCATTTGTCTCTCATATTTCTTGTTTTGCAACTGTATTAATTTCATGTCTGTCTAAAGATGAAGTTTTTAAAACTCTAATTCCATCTTGTCTTTTAATTTCAGTTTTAATGCTTTTATGTTTGAGCCTTATACATACATACTAATCAAGCCCAAATAACTCTTTGAAAAATATTTCTTTTCATTAAATTATTGGACAAAATTATTTTGCATTTCTTGCTTCATAAAGGCGGTCTTTGCCTGATGGAGATTATGTTGTCTGGCGAACTGGAGCAATTTTTCAAGGACTGGAACCTCTGTGTGCCTTATTTAAAATAAAGATCTTACCTTGGGCTAAGAAAATTCTGAAATAAAGTGAATTTAAGTTTCGAAAACAGTGTTTTGACTAACTTTAAAGAAATTCGTATTCCTTACACAAGTCCTCAATTGTCTATTACGAATCGATGTTCGTAACGTAGGTTACAGAAAAGAACAAAAATTAGCAAGTTTTGGAACATTCAGCAAATAATTTATTACCCTAGAATCTAAACTGAAAATTATAAACGAACACAAGGTAATGCGAGTTAAATCTCAAATACTCTAAAATGTTCAATCACCAGTCTTAATGAATAAAGCACGGATTAAATTTCATTATTGTTAGAAATAAGATCCAGTGCTGAAGGCGTTGATGTGCCTGTAGTATTGAATGTTATAATGTAGAGGTAACATGCAGTGTGCTGATAAACTGGTAGTCTTTCAATTAATTACAATGATATTATCCAACATGTCCAATTCACTATAAATCCAAAATGATTCTGTCCAATAATATTGCTTAGGAGCACTTTATATTTCCAGTGAATAATAATGTCATTTAATAAATAAATCCAAATCAAATTGAATGACTATTAAATAAATAAAAATTAACACATTCTCTAGCAAATTAGATGTTTACTTAACGCATTGATGTCAATATCCATTCATGGTGTTGGTTGGTTTTCCCTAAAATAAATGTTTGCCAGATAATAAAAAAAGACTTCGTTAACAAAAAAAATGTTGGGCAGGTAATAAAAAATACTGTTGAGTCAAAATTTTTAAATTCTAAAATGAAATAGCATTTCCATAAAGCATACAGGAAGAAATCAAAGGGGTAATTGGGCAAATATCATTACTTTTAAACTGTATATAGAAAGACTATTTCCCGTTTCTACTTGGAAACGTTTGCATAAATCTACAAATCGTTTTGTAGGAGTCTTCTATTATATTACTACAATACTTTTACACTTAGTAGTTTACAATTAAATGACAGTTGACGATCAATTCACTGCTTATATGTAAATGTATATTTATCCAAGCCTACTTTAAATCTTCTAAAACAAAACGGTGAGTAGAGTTTTTTCTTTGTTATTAATAATACTTAATGTCCTTATAGTTAAGGGCATTACATTGATGTAAGAAAGCCGTACCTTGCACCCTTTACAAATTACTCATATAATAATCAGCGAGCATAAAACCGTTGACGCTTTAGCCTAATCACAGAAAGGTTAGAAACTGTAAATCAACTTACTGTGCACTTCTGATCAAATTTATATTTTTCATTATTTATATCTCGGGGGGGGGGGGGGTACGATCAAACGGAGAGGTACAATCAAACGCGGGGAATACAATCCAGTGAGGGGTGTACAATCAAACAGGGTGGGGTACAATCCAACGGTTGTATAATCTAACAATGATGTACAATTAAACAGGGCGGTATAATCAAACGAGGAGGTACAATTAAAAGGGGAGGTATAATCAAACGGGGAGGTATAATCAAACGGGGAGGTACAATCAAAAGGAGAGGTACAATCAAATGGGAAGGTACAATCAAAAGGGGAGGTACAATCAATCGGGGAGGTATATTAAAACAGGAAGGTGTATTCAAACGGGAAGGTACAATCAAATGGGGTTACAATAAAGACGGGTGATATAATCAAATGGGGAGGTACATTTAAACGGCAAGATAATACAATCAAAAGAGTAGATAAAATCAAACGGAGAGGTACAATTAAACGTGGAGGTATAATCAAACGGGGTGGTATAATACAATTGGGGAGGTACAATCAATTGGGCAGGTACAATCAAATGGGAAAGTACAATTAGACAGTAGTGGAGAAATTTCACGATGACGGTTTGTTTGTTTAATTAGGATTCTTAACGTAGATTATATAATTGTTTAGTGATATCGCTACAACGTCTGCAGTGAGGCAGTTGATAGTGATGTCTAGCACTGGGGCGTACTGCCACAGACATGTAGCATGATGCCCCCACTGAGTCACATTATCATGACACTAACCCGACCTGTCATAACACTAACCTCTTAATGCTGAGCATCAAGCCAGGCAGCTGATAGCACCATTGCTGTAAGTCTTTGGAATGACTGGGCCGGGGATCTAACCTACGACCTCCCGTTTCCGCGGCGGTCGCTCTAACGACTTGGCCACCGCAGCGGTTTCAAGATGACGGACGTAAATTCCTAATTCAAAAATGCATTGCCTTATAATCAGCATTAAATCAGTTACTTCCAGCTGTGTCACCACCGGCCTTTTATTTCTATTAGCCACTACTATCTCGATTCATTTCCAGTAATAGATTTTATTCTACGTTGTAATTCAGCATTGATTTTTTCGATCTGGTATGATCCAGATGGTATCGAAACGACGTGCCAGTCTGGAGTCCCGTCTTGTTTATTCTTACTCGCAAACACCAAGGAATTATTTGGTTGTTGACCACCAAATTCTCCCGATCTAATATTAGACCATCTATGGTATACTCGTAGTTTTGCCAGCTCTATCTCCTTCACGGGAATCGGAGAAGGGAAATTCACACTGAATTCAGGATTCGTCTGATATTAATGTATCATCGAGTGACGACGATTTCATCGAGGATAATTGCGAGTATGCTGTTGATACAATATGAAATTTAACCGCGTAATCTTGCAGTTATTATCGAAATTATTCCCACGAGAGTTGTCGCAGTTGGTATACAAATTGGAACGTCTATCGGGGCAATCATTGTCACCGAAGAGAGTATAATACCGGCTCCGGTGATTACACCACTCACCGAGTACACGGTGCAAAGGTGATTGTGAATAACCCAAAACATGACAGAACTACATTTTCTAGCGAACACAGGGATGAAATTGTACAAGGCAAATATGTGTATTTTTGATGTGATCTAATAAATTATCTTCCACGTGAGGCTGAAGAAGATTAACAAGCCAAAGAAAACCAGACTTAAATTCAAGCTTGAACAACGGAAAGACACTAACATCTGCAAGTTCTTCCCAGCCGCAATTGGAAGAAAATTGGCTAAACTCCTTATGATGGGTGTTGATGTTAAAGTGATGACAGGCACTTTCAACACATTCATGACAACAGCTGCCAATGACATAATTGGCCTCTGTCGCCCCAATAAAAAAGCTATGGGTTACAGTAGAGTATCTGAATTTGTGTGATGCCCGAACAGACCTAAAAAATACTAGACATACAACATGGTCAGTGGAGTATCAACAAATAACAAGAATATCAGAAAAGACTTGAAGAAAGCAAACGAAGATTGGATTTGACAAAAGTGCACAGAAATAGAGAGCAGTCTGATAAAGAATAACAGCAAAAAGGCATTCCAAATTGTGAAGGACCTCACCAGACAGAAGCAACCAAGAGTCAGTCCCATTTAAGACGAAAATGGAAAATGCCTGACAGAAGCAAGTGACATTGCAGAAAGATGGACTGAGTATTGTTAAGAACTCATAACCATCTGTCCACAGGAGACCCAGAGGTGCTTGAAGTTTGAAACTACACGAATAGTGAATATCTGTCTGCAAACTACAATCAGACTATTGAGAGCACTAGTCACCTCAGTCTTTCGGTATTCATGTAAGTCCTGGACCCTGACAGCAGAATTACAACGAAGAATTCAGGCACTGAAAATGAGATGCTACAGAACCATCCAAGGCATCTCTTACATGGACCAGATCACAAATTATGAAGTTCGTAACACCATCAGGCACAGATAAGCCCATTAGATAGATAGATAGATAGATAGATAGATAGATAGATAGATAAAAGATAGATATATATATATATACATATATATATATATATATATATATATATATATATATATATATATATATATATATATATATATATATACATACATACATACATGGAGGTGAGCTGAGTGTTTGTTTATGTGCTTGTGTGTCCTTATGAGTCAATAATAACATTGTCAGTTATGTAAGCATTATTTATAACTTTAGACCCAGACGGTCATTTTTATGTCAAAGCGCTTTTCAGAAAGACCTGAACAAACCCCAGCTATGAAAACCTTTCGTACAAAGGTATTCATACTGGAATGTCACATTGAGTTACACGGCTATGGGCGATAACGATGGCTTTGAAAATATCACGTAAAACAATGGGGGCGTGGATATCTGCTGTCTGTCAAATTGTCATTTGCAGGTAACGTATCACTATCGAAAGTCATAAAGGATTATTATTGCTGGGGCGTTTTAGGGTGACGAAAGAAAAAAAAACTGTTTATATGTTGAACACTGCAGTGTCATTTGCCACTTGTAAAGATTCTTGTTTGAGGACAGGAGTTTGTTACAAAACCTAACGTTTCTCAAAGCGAACAGATTTGGGGCTTTACATTTATTGTTGGAAGGAAAATATCAAATATAATTTAAAACAAACTGTCTTGAAGAAGACGTGTGATATTTTAGAAAACATGGGGTCGAAGCGACCTGACGAAAAGGAAACAAATTTTCGAGGTAAGATAGCGCGCAATTCAAATGCAACATATTTATCTTTGAAAAATGAAAATACTGAATGCATAGAACCTCCTTATGAGAATAAAAATGTTGATGGTATAACATGTAGAAATAATGATATCGTTCATGGTGAAGAGATTGATTCTACAAAACACAGTGTTAAAAAGAAACCGTATTCTAAAAATAATAAAGATACTAAACCGAATTTTAGAGTTAGCCCATGTGAAGATAAAACAAAAAAATTGTTTGAAGACACTGGTATTAGTAAAACGGAAGTCATACAATTACTGACGGTTTATCGGGAGAGGCAATATCGTCTTACAGATCTAAAGATCTCAGATGAGGGATTTAACGTGACACTTGTTAAAATAAACGAAAACTTATTTTATCAGCCTAATGATAAGAATGCAGACAATTATCTGTCCCCATCCTCGGAGCAACCAAGTTTTAAGAGAGACCAGATTAAAGAGTGTAAAAAGGCAGGAACGGTTTTTACCATCCAAACAGGAGATATGAATATCAAATCGATTGAAATTAAGATTGACAAGATAAAGGCAGACTTTTTTGTTTGCAGTGTTTGCATTGAGCTACATCTTAGGTTTGAATTATTTAAACATATTAAAGGATCAGAGAGCTTGCAAGTTATACGTCTTCATGAGGGGGCACTTAATGAAAACAAGATATTTGTTCCAAAACTTAATAATATCAATACACATTTGGAATTCATTTATTTATTAGGTACACTTGGGGTTACAAAAAGAACCGAAGAAAATAATGACTTAGAAAATATACATATATTTCTGAGATATGGACAGTATATTTACACAATGAACCTTTACGACTTTTACATAAAGTTTGATGCCGTTATAGGGCAGAGGTGGCCCTGGTTCGATGATAATAACGATCCCCAAAATCCATCTGACGGAGGTATTGTAAACTACACAACTCCAAAAGGTTCTGGTGGTTGTAAGGGATTATTTGATTACGCAAGCAAAGACTTTCCAAAAAATTGTTTACATTATTTTGCCGGTAAACATGACCTAATTCAAATACATACAACAAACAACTCTGATGAAAATACAGTCGCAGAGGGAACGCTTGCTTTAGCAATGATGACGTCCGAATCCATCCGAAATCATAATACTGTGCTGATAAACTTTATTATTATTAAACTAAATGAGACAAACTATATAGCACCTGCCGAATATTTACGGCAACATCCGATGCTGTTCGCAGGGACATGGCCAAATAGAAACAAAACAGGGTTTAATTTTAAGCCTATACTGAAAACTTCGAATCTAGAAAAACATTGGTTAAATCATTATCAAAATAATGTGAAAGAATCTTCCGAAGATATTTTAACATGGATATTCATACAATCTTATTGAATATATGCGTCGGATAACTTGAAGAAAGTTATGAACCCTCTTTTGAAGGAAAAAAAAAAACACTCTAATAAAATAGTTAGAAAGCGTCATTTAACAGGTTTTCTATACCTCCAGTGATCTGGGGTCGTCGTCCAATAATGTCGAAATCTAAACCCAAGATTTGATCAAAAATGTGATAAAAGAAACTGATGAATGCCTAAATATATTTAGGAGTTATCAATTCGACCAACATTTAAGTATGTTCTGCGGTTATTCGTTGACTAAAAGCTAATTAATTAATTTGGTATTTTTTGCATGTCTATTATTAGGTATTTGAACCCTAATAACATTTCGTACTCTTTAAAAATAATAATAATAATAATAATAATAATAATAATAATATTTTAACGTGATTGGTATTTAGCAATGTCTTATACTCCCTCTTACATGGCAAATACATTATTTAAATAATAAAAAGCTATTAAAGCTCGTTAAAGGTCATAATCAGTTTTCAATCTCGGAATCCTCTCCATCTTCTTATTAAAGTTTTTGGTAACAATAACTTTATAAACAAAGAATAAAGAAATATTTTATGAAACCTTGCATGTTGCAAATAAAAATATAAATACAACTTTAAGTGTTCTGTTTTCATTTTTTCATCTTTCTTAGAATAAGCTCTTTTACTTTGTAATCGAGACAAACAATTATGTTCATTGTGCTGTGTATAAATCTTTAGGTCAACCAACCAAACTTCAAACGATATTTTACATTTTTGGAAAAATAAAAATGGTCGCCGGTTTCCCTTTGTTTTCTAAAATATCACACTCAATCTCTGTGTATTCCTCTTTCTGTCTCTTAAATATTGAAATTTGTAATGAGACGGTAGGTTGAAACTGGAGTGAGGCATTTTTCATCTCAAAGTCTCTTTTCATTAGGACAGCATTATTAATTGTTACCTTTGCAAATGCTACGGGATTATGAAATTGTATTTTGAAGCTTAAAGTGAAACTGTCTTTTATGAATACCACCCACGAATGAATATGGATATTAATACGAAACTAAATCAGATTGACGCAGAATAACCAAAGATGATTTGGGGATTAACTCGTACCCAAAGACTTTCTTAGTCGACAAAGCACGTCAGATATGTTGACAAACAAGGATAGATTCAATTCTTTTTTCGTTGTTATATAACTAATACTGGAATGGAATAGAAGAATATTTGAAACTGGCTACTTTTTAGGTGATCAAACGTATATTAAAACTTTGCGATGTTTGCTTCATTGAAGCCACAAAAAATTAATCGAAGTGGTAAAATTGCTGGTAAGGATTTTATAAAAAGAGGAAAGGGTGTCAGGCTTCCAGGGACCTCCAGCTGGTACCAAAGAGGTACGAGACTACCAGGGACGATTTAAAGATACATAAAGATACAAAGCGTAATAGAGTTTGATATAGCTTCTAAAGGTGCTCACATTTGGGATCCTCTTTTACGAAAGGTGGATATATCAACGAGCTGACTAAGAAAGTATTTCAGGAGTGTTGGCGTCATAAACAATACCTTCATAACATGATAGCATCATTGATCACTCTAATACCTAACAGAAATGTATCACCTTGTAATATGGTTTTAAGAGAACAAACTGAGACAAACATACTAAATTGTTGTAATATGAAGTCTGCAAAATACCGTTTTCCAATAAACATCTAATATTCGTTATGGGACCAAATTCTTGAAAGAAGACTTGATAAGTGTACAAACGACGCCACTAGGACAGACACCTACGGTAACAACAACTGTTTATTTGCGCAAGGACTTAATGTGTGAGGTGGATGGAAATTTTAAAAGATGTATACGAGTAAAAACACTCAGATGTATTCAAATAGATGTGGAGGTATACCTGAGTATTAAAAGAAGAGTGACTGCAATCCAACTCCATCCACAACATGAAGACTCGCTTCAACCATAAGCAGAGACAAGTGATTGAGAGCTGGCAAAGATAACAATATAGTGTTAAGATCTTAATGAAAAGTTTTAAATTAGAGACTTCATATAAGAAGAATGACATGTTTCAAAAAATGATCTTCACAATTGATTCTAATACAGTAAGTGTCGAGTTTTGAAGCACTTTCGAATCGCAATCACTACATCCAAAAGTATTTAAAATGACAATTTCGGTTTATTATTACAAAAATATTACATGGAGTCAAGTTACTAACGAAGAGTAAACATTAGGAGACAGAACGAGGAATATGAAGAGTGGGTGGTGGTGGGGGGTGGCTCTTTGTGAGGAGGCCTCCACGTGGCAAGAGTTGGGCAACAGTATCATAACTTCTTGGTCTGTGCTTTGGCCGAGACTTGATGCTGGCTAACATCCTCACCTTTTCGTGACTTAGAAAATCTTTTCACAGGCAGTATGATTTTGATTGCTGCTTATTATCCGATACGTGAAAACTATAATATATAATATATTAAATATGACTAAATAATCGTCATAACACCTTCAGGTTGTCTTACGTTTAACAATCGACTGCATGAAATCGATTAAAACTTCACCATATATGTTTGATGTTGTGCATGACTCTCATATTGTACTTAGACAGATGAGTCTACCAATCTTCGATCATGGCCTGTTCTGGTATCTTACCTGAATCGGATAATTGTTTCAATGCCACTAGACATTCTTCTTCAATTTGATCACGTATGACTTTTCTGCGTGAACCTGTCTACTTTCTTACATAAATTGTATATGTGAAAGTTTCATCTGAAAGATATTCCGAATTTTTTTTCTGAGAACTCGCCGACTTGTAGACACAAAAAGACGTAGAAGGTCTCAATGATCAAATTATTTGATAAACATACGTTTCACCCAGCTCTTATGCACTGTATTAAAATTGTTTGCAAGAGACGCGATTATCTCCCATATTCTAAGATATATCAACCTGTAATACAAAGAGATGCATTAGTACGTGAATGAAATAATTATGCAGAATGGCACCTACATTATCATTATCAGTGAGAGTTTAGTTCATAGGCGCCATCGATTTAACCTGTCACATATCGGACCTTATAATCAATAGAAAGATGTAAGAAAAAATCATTGGGACTATAAAGAATTAAGAATATTAAAAACTACTAAAACTGCCAGAAATAATAATTATCACTTTTTATCCCAACAATACAAGCAATTCAAACGAAAGCTTTTCTCTGTTTTCACTGTTATAATTCTCAAGGCATATGCTATGAATGAACCAGCTGAAAACTCGGAACAACGCTCTGTTTTTCACTGCCACATTACCCCAAAAATTAAGTAATTACAACCATACCTTACCATTCATAAGAAACTAACATCATGGACTTTGTTCACGAAACATATCAATGTTAATGAATATACATGCAACATTAACTGTCCTGCATCTAACTAAGCAGATAAAATATTCAATGAAAAATATAAGTCAACGTTGCCTTCACGTACCACCTGTGATTATTTCGATAGCATTTAGTGCTCAAAAGAAGCTCAAATGAAAATACATAATCGGATTAACATTTAATTCACATTAAATGTAGCTTACTGTTACGTGTTTAGGCACGAATAAGCAGCAACATAGAAAGAAGTGAAAATAACAAGCTTGTAAAATTTAACAGACAATTTATTGAGTAGAAATATTTTCATAAAAGAAAATATTTAAACTTACGGTTTTAGACAATCAAGTCCAAATATTAATCCAAAAGCATTCACAATGTAATCCACTAGTGGAATTGAAAGTGTCCTGATAATAAAATGTCCTAATAGTTCCCGGTTCGAATTTCACGATGTAATCCAATATGGTCGACGTTGTCACTTGATTTAGTCAGTTCTTTTAATGAAATATATGAGCACATATTTCTTTCCAGATAAATAATAAAATAGTTCCTCTTGCTCCAAGCGAATTGACACAATTTACAGTACAAGGTAATTTATAATAACTCAAAAGGAAGACACAACTTAATATTATAAAAGCCCAACTTCTACTGAAATGTTCCCTCCCAAACAATAATTGAAATACCTGTTTTTATGTAAACAGGAAAGGAGTCACGACCTTCGAGAATCTCTCAGAACAATTTCACGTTCAAGAAATCACGCAAACATCGTATGACATAACTAAATTAGAAATATGTTTATACTTTACTCCATTTTGTCTTTGGAATCAACCAATCATTTTTAAAATAAAGGTCTAATGACCTTGGAATCCATCAATCATTTTAAAAGCATGTTTACACTCTGAAGCAAGGTCAGAAAATGAGGTTAACATCTATTGTTTACTTGTAAAGTATATAGGTCATCCATTTCAAGAAAATCTCTTCCAACTAACGAATTTTAAACCCAAAATGTCAAATTTTAATCTGACAAACAAAATTAAATAATTTAAATCAAATACACGTAACACTTACAATGTAGGGAATAGAGACATTGCGTTATTGATAGAATTTCAGTCAATAAGCAGACTTTAATTTGGAAAACTAGTTGCTGAAATTAGCAAATGACACTTTGGTGCGGTCTTGGAATAACATACACACGTAGATCCAGCAAATGTTTATATAGCTCTCTACACACAGAAACGGGGATTCATGCATTTATAATAGTATATACTTAGTATAGTGAGGCTGTATAGCCTCAATTGGAAAATACATTACAGACCCACCTACCCTGGGGATGTATAACCTCAACTGGAAAATATATTACAGAGACACCCACCCTGGGGCTGTATAGCCTCAATTGCAAAATACATTACAGACCCAACCACCCAAGGGCTATATAGCCTCAATTGGAAAATACATCACAAACTCACCCACTCTGGGGCTGTATAGCCTCATCTGGAAAATACGTTACAAACCCACCCACCCTGGGTCTGTATAATCTCATCTGGAAAATACGTTACAAACCCACCCACCCTGGGGCTGTATAGACTCAACTGGAAAATGAATTACAGACCCACCCACCCTGGGGCGTTATAGCCTTAATTGGAATATACATTACAAACCCACCCACCCTGGGGCTATATAGCCTTAATTGGAAACTACATTACGGACCCACCCACCTTGGGGATATATAGCCTGAAGACTTTGAAATCTTCTTTCCATTATTTTATTTTACCTACATATAGTCAGCAACAACTGCGATTCACGTGTTATTATATAAATACATATATGAATAAGCGAGGGCCTGTCGCTCTATTCGTACATTTTCTTTCAATATTTGTAATTACAGGTAATAGGTTAATTGTCAGTTCTAGTACGGAATAAAAATTTATAACAAAACAAAAACAAACGAATAGAAAAACAGATGAGTGAGTTTTAACGAAAGTTTTGAAGGTACAAATACAATAAAGGTATATTATTAAAAAACGATAGGATTCCGCTAAGAGAGAAGAACATGAAAACTCTTGTTTGGCAAGCGGACACACTGAAAGAAATACAGAAAGATACAGGTGTGTGTTTATATATATGATTATTGAAGTTGTCTGTGTACACGAGTACATATTCCAATTAAAAATTTCTCTGTCATTCACTTTAAAATATGGACATGTTTAATAATATTTTCAATTACTATTTA
Organism: Unio pictorum; assembly: GCA_030141615.1. Taxonomy (NCBI): domain Eukaryota; kingdom Metazoa; phylum Mollusca; class Bivalvia; order Unionida; family Unionidae; genus Unio; species Unio pictorum. Next base: position 2,933,461 of record JARLTB010000023.1, on the reverse strand, counting down.
ATAATAATAATAATAATAATAATAATAATAATAATAATAAGTAATTGATGCCTAGTTATTATAAGTATTTAATTGACGCACATCACATTATTTTCATATTTAAGTATATCAAGAATTGAAGGTCATTTTATTCAACGAATGCATACTTTCAAATAATTATAGCTCGGTACGTTTTGCAGCGCAGATACCGACACATTACATATAAGAGGTGAGGATTAATTATATGTAATATAATATACAATTATATATATATATATATATATATATATATATATATATATATATATATATATATATATATATATATATATATATATATATATATATATATATATATATATATATATATATATATATATATAATGCAATTTGTGAGAGTTATGTTAACAGCTTAAAGTTCATTATTCTGTGTGGTTGTTTTATTTCTGTTGCTGATTCAGCAATCCGATTCCGAGAAGGGTGTAATAGCTTTTAATATTGATGATCTCATCTATTTTCGGAAAATACAATTCTACATTCTACATGCCCCTTTTGCTACCATGTTCTACTTGCTTCGTTTTATACTTCCTCCTTTACTTTCTAGTGTCAGTACATGGCACAAAATTGTAATCTCATATTTTCTTACAATTTACTCTGAACCCATATTCAATCAATGACGTATATTATGTTCCGTGAACAAAAATGTACTTTATGTTTGTAATTTAGCAGCGTAAATATGTATAGGCTGCTAATCCAGCTATCGTAGTAAACGTATGTAAATGTAATGATTTTAAAAATTCAGTAACTTTTAATCATGGTCAATATGAGCATATATATGTATAACCTGAATGGAAAAAAAAAATTACTGACCACTACCCCCAGGCCTGTATAACCTTAATGTTTTAAAAATCACCCTAGAGCTGTATAGCCACAAATAACATGGGGACTATTGGGGCTATATAGCCTCAAGGTAAACTGGAGTGATTGTGTCATGACAATTAGAATGGAAGAGGTGAGGCATCACAGTACTGAAGATTGGTAACAATGTTGCAACAATGGTAGGAACAAGTGTGCACTGGGTTGACCTCAGTGGGGAGTAGAGATATACTCCCAATATGTATTGAGTGATATAGAACAGATACATACATACATTAATATACAGGGAGAAACATTTCACATTAGTTTGTGGGTTAAGGAAAAGAGAGCAAATTTTTTCGAGACCAATGAGTTTATCTGAAAATGGCATTTGAGTTCTTCTTCTTCTTCTTCTTCTTCTTCTTCTTCTTCTTCTTCTATTTCTTCTTCTTCTTCTTCTTCTTCTTCTTCTTCATTTCATCCTCTGGAATCCAGTCAGGATGTCTCATCACTCTAAACTGTTCTTGAGCCTTTATCCAGTTGTTGTTCAGTCTTTCAAAGTCCTCTTTCTTCTTTCTGTTTTCTTGTTCCTTTTTTCTTTAGTCTAGTTATCTTTAATTATGTTCACTTCTTCCAGTACATTTCTCATATTGTCTCCGGCTTTCTTTAGCTGGTCCAGTCCTCACGTGACAAATTACTACTCTGTGTAATTGAATATGTTTTTTTATATTAAAAAAAGACCAGACTAGGAATCACATTGTCAAGTGCATCCTTCAAGGTTCCCAATTTTCCTTTCATTTTTTGGTGTAACTAAATTTCAACTTTTCTATTTCTTCCTGTGGCATACTTTCTACCAAATCCCTATCTACGTTCAGGTTGGTCACTTGACTTGTCACAGAGTCTTTGTTATCTGGATATCTCCGTTCATGTTCTAACCTTTTCACCACATTTTCTATATCTATCATCCCAAAACAAGTGTGTCTGAGTTCATTAAATAACTCAATAGCCATCTTGATAAATTCGGTTGAAGATGAGAAACAAAACCGGACAAATATACTATTCACACACAGAAAGGAGAAACAACATCACAAATATACTATCCACACACCGGATGGAGAAAAGAAAACAAAATATTTATTTTTGAAAACCCTCAAGATGCACTATCCGCACAGGGAAAGATAAAACAAACCCAGAAGTATACTATCAACTTATAAGGGAGGGAAAACAATACACAAGCATACTATCAACACAGAGGCAAAGAGTAACAAAAACCCACATATATACTATCAACACAGAAGAGAAGGAAAAGAAAACACAAGCATAATATTAACACAAAAGGGAAAGAACACAAACTACAAATATACTATCAACTGAAGGAAGGAGATAAAACCCACAAATATACTATCTACACACGGTAGGAGAAAATATACCCCAATATACTATCGACAAACAAAATATCTACTATCCACACACGCGAAGGAGAACAAAACAACAAATACACTACCCAGACATGGAAGGAGAGAAAAAAAACCACAAAATACTATCAAAAACCAAAATATATACTTTCCACACAGGGAAGGAGAAAAACCTAAAAATATATTATCCACACAAAAGAAGGGAAACAAATCCCACAAATATGCTATGAAAAACCGCAATATCATATATCCACACAGGGAAGGAGAAAATAAATAGCGCATATTCTTTCAAAATTGAGGTGATAAGCAACAACCCACCCACCCCCCACCCACCCAAAAAAAAACAACAGAGCCCACAAAATTACCTTTCGCCATGACGAGAAGGAAAACATTCCACAAATATACTATCCACACAGGAAAGGACACAAAAATCCAAACAGAAAATGCTATTAAAAAACCCACAAAATACACTATCTTCAAAATGCAGTAAGAGAAAACAAACCACAAATATACTGCACACACACACAATCACAGAAAAAAAGGAGAGAGAACTATCCACACATAAAAAACAACCCGCACAGAAGAAAGAAAATAAATTCAAAATATACTATCTACACTGGGGGGAAGAGGCCTAAACAAACCCATATCTAATATCCACACAGAACGAAGGTGGAAAAATATCCACACAGAGGTGAGACGAACCAAAATATCAATGTACACTATCTACATTGAGAAAAGAAGAAAACTATTTATATACTATCCACACAGCGTGAAAGGAATATCGCACTATATACTATCAACACATACAGAGTAATGTAAGTAATCAATTATATACTATCAACACAGAGTGAAAAAAGAATAATTGTTTTTAAAGCACCTTCACCTCGCCTACAATTACCAAACTCTACTAAACACCCCACCCCACCCCATATGGCGTCAGGGTGTGAATTGTAGAAAGAATTAAAAAAAACAAGGCACAAAATGATGGATGGACAGACTGACTATCTTTTTAACACTTGCATGTCTAAAGTGCGTACGTAAACGACAAAACACCCCTTCCATTTAAATTCTAAATAAACAATGTTCCGGAGGGATAGTGAGAGGTGAAAAAGTACATATTCACGCAGTGTCAATACGAACAAAACATCATTATTATCAAAAATGCAAGACCAAGAGACACTTAAGTTTTCTTTCTGGTCTATTCTCTTTTAGAATGTGGTATGATAAATTTACACCAGGCCCTATGCATTGTTAATTTTTCCATTTCCATCTCTTCACTGGCACATGTTTTTCCTCATCATCAATTTATTCTTCTTCTTAATCCCTCTCTGATTTCTTCTTTTGTTTCTGTTTCTTCTTTTCTCTTTTAGGGCACTCGGAAGCCCAGTGTCCTTTCCCCTGACAACGATAACAGGTATCTTGTCTTTTGTCTCTCTTTCTTAAACGAAGCAGATATTCTGGAGAATAGTACCCATTTACCTTGCAGACAGAGCAAACGTCATCAGCTCTTATTCACGTTTGTATGACGCTGGTCAAATATACGTTCCGACGGGTAAGTTTTGTTACCATTTTCTTTGACCAACAGGTCGATCTGAATCTTCCATCTTCTTGATCATTTGAAAGTTGAATGAATACTCTAAGACACTCACCCTATATACAGGGACCTACTGGATGTGAAACCTAGTCAAATGAAATTTTGAAATAAGAAACTATTTCATTGAGAATGTAAAAGGCAATGTAGCCTCACACAAGAGTTGAAGTGTTACCTCAAATAGTTGCCAGCGATATACTATCAAAAACCACAATATTTACTATCCACACAGGTAAGGAGAACAACCCACAACTATACTATCCATATACGGAAAGGAGAAAAAAAAAAAACACAAAATACTATAAAAAACACAATATCTACTATCTACACAGGGATGGAGCACTCACGTATGATTCACATTCAAAATTATGCACAATGACTTTGTCATTACCAAAAGTGTTGATGAACCACACAATGAATGATGAGCGAGCGAAAAATAATTATTGATCATCTTAACGATCAAAGATATATTTTCATAATAAAATGTATTGTGCGATTGATATTCTACTCTGTGGATTATTCACTGAGCGTGTAAAAGAACATTTTACAAATGCGATACGTGCAAATGGACTGATTTAAGACGTAAAAAGATAAACGAGTGAGTTGAATTTGTAAAAACAATACAAGAACTATAATTAATTATATATCTAAGTGATAAAAAATAGTAAAATTTCCAATAATAGTAGCAACTACAGGACAAAATATACACGATTCCATACATTATAAAAAGAAAGCAGCCCCAATAAATATAATTGATCATAATGCGGACGCGTGGACTAGCGCAGTAACAATATTTCTACGAGAAGGAACCGTAAAATGTTATCCCCAGAAAGAAATATATTTGATTTTATTCACAAATTAAGTAAAAACGGTTCTGTGTTAGTCGGGCTATTTCAAACTGATGAAAGCTATGATCAATGTGTTCGATCTAACGACGAAATATACCGGTTAGAATCTCTCTACGACGCGATGAGAAATCTTGCGCAGAAACTTTCACCTGATAATACTGACGAGTTGCTAAGAAACTGTTTCACCGTTCCGTCCATTGCAGCCTATGCTGCCCGAGAGAAACATTCATGGAAACTAATATGCGTTGAATTTCTCAAAGATGTGCAGCAAAGCTGTTGTGATTGAGGCCGTGGTGGATCGTGTAATACCAAGTATGACCACGATGATGTTATTTCCGTGTATAGGGTTGCGTGTTATCCGGGTAGGTTTTTCAGGGATGGGAGAATGTTCTGGATACTTAAAAAGATTTGGACATCACACGCACACAATGACCAGAGTGGCAATTAATGGACCACTACCTGGTTTTGATTTAACTGGATTCACTCGCATTGTTTCATTCGATGATATCTCTGTGCAATATACACATCTAAGATCATCCATACTCGCTTATTCTTCTATAAATTTGACATCGATGATAAATAGATTCCCTGACACTGCAGTCAGAGTTGAAACGGATTCATTATATATTGAAAAATATACAAAGAATAAGTAACTCGTTTTAAAAACGCTGCTGCTCTGCGGGGATTGTGGAGAATAAAACAAGAAATGTTAGATAATGATAGTAAATCCGCAGATTTTGAAATCAAAGAAACTTATTGTAGCAATCAGCTATCAGAATTATCGTCAACGCCATGTATATCCGGTCCCGTATGTAGACATAAGACTGTTTATCTAAATGGACCTGGTTATTGTGGTAAAACAACTAGAGTGATTAAGTAATTTATACGGAATACGGATTTAGTTGTCTGAGGTCCTACCCACAGACTTGCAAAAGAAATGAAACAGATGTGGAAGTCATGTATTTATAACATATTTTTTCGGTAGAAGGTCGATAAATAAACTCCTGATCGAATGGGTGAGAAATATGTACATTGAATAATAATTTGGGATGACATATGCACAGTGTTGCAAGGTATATTAAACATTTTCTTGATTGGTTGCTAATGAATATAGCTCTGATCATGTGTGGCGATCGCGGTCAACCACCACCATTTGTGGGATTGTGTCCGCATGAATGGCTAAAGAATTTAATAGATTGTTACGAAGATATAACTGATGATAATAGAGTTTAAGAAACTACAACCAAATAATATTCAGTTATAAATAATAACGAAATGATTTCAGAAACTTCAATCAATGATTTTGGGTAAAATGGAGACCAAACGATTTGATAGTGGTAAATAGAAAGATAGTTCGTGATACACTCAGCAGCAGTTATTTGAAAAACATAAGGAAAAGTTTTCATAATTGCCTGTACCATTATGTTCTAGACCATCTGATAGACGACGACAGGATATTGAAGTTGATATACCAGGAGGGTCAAGGACACAGAATCTTTCATTAAACGATGGTGTCGCAGTTGATATCAACGCTGTCGAGGATGCACTACGCACTGACAAATCCCCGTGGACGTTAAAATACGCAATGACAATCCACTCAGCTCAAGGGTTAACTATTTCTGATACTATTTCTGTTTGGATTATTGATGATCGTAACAAGTTCTCAAACTTAGTCTATCTCGCAGTATCACGAGTTAGAAAAAAAAACTCAGCTGCGGAGGGTTATTGTAAAAGTAGCTGGTTATAAACAAAGTGACACCAAGAAATCACATCTTTGATATTGATGCTGAATCTATAATGATGCTGAAACAACAACAGAATCCCCGCTGAGGAATAGCTGAATCTAATCTGTATATGCAGACCTACCCGTGGATGTAACTACACTAGAAATTTTGAGTGATACGATACTCCTGATAAGAACAGTCGCTTTATTTACCCCCTTCAAGTTCACCCGGCTCATATAAGCACCTTACAGTAATATTACCTAATACTGGTTGTTTCGAAAAATCATGTCGTTATACATGTATATACTTTTTGTAATCGCGTTAATAGGTTTCATGCTGGTTGTTAGAGTAATTTCGTTATTTAATGCATTTATCACACTTAGTAATCTTGCAACACATTCTCGAGATCTTATACTTTTTAAATTATTTCCTTTGCATTCTGTTATCCAAATAGCCGCTCAGCAAGAGTTTGAATAAATCGCTTAACTATTTCTTGATTACGGTGTATTTCAGTATGTCCTCGTCGTATTTTGACATTATGTTGTTTCATCAGCGATGATACTACACCTTGAAATTCTTTGCCAGTATCAATCTGTGGTAGCTGTGACCATCGCAAGGGTCCTCGTTGAACAATTCGTTCAAATGCAGAAGCAACGTCTGCCGCTCTCTTTGTTGATAACGGCTCCGCTTCTTTATACCTATTTAAAGCATCAACTACAGTTAACGTGTATTTTTATGATAATGGTGTCTTTCTATTTCGGTATTATCATGTGGTAAAAATGAATTATCAGCCTGATGAATTTCATTGGGAACACTGACATCAGCATATGCGTATTCGATTATATTAGGCAGTGATATATACATTTACCATATTGCCTGTCGTGATAACCAATTTTAAGCAGCAGCACGGGTAAGAATTGCTGCATCTGCATGTCTACTAATCGCTGCTTTGCTTCTCCAATATACTCTTGGACTATAATAAATGGATTCCATACTATTAATTACCAGGCCCTAATACTAGTTTACCTTTCGTCGCAGATCTAACTAACACGTTAGTCAATAATATTGTCACTTTTGCTGCAATATCACATCCTCGATTGTTTTATAAAATGTGATTGATCAGCGGAGGTAACTTTAATTTTTCTTTGATTTTCCTAACATCAGTAATGTATTCCTGTAAAATTAATCTACATCTTAATAATATCTGATTTCTGTTTTTGATCTTGCCAATGAAAGTAAGGGGTTGTAATCACTAAACACAAAACTCGGAGAAGGAGCTCAGCTAATACACACTTCAAAGTGTTGCAAATCAAGTATCAAATCCACACATTCCTTCTCGATTGTATAATAATTTATCTGGTGCTTTATTAGGTTTTTTATAGAACAAAAAACACTTGATGGTATATATAATTTGTGTCTTCTTGAATCGATATTGCTCCAATCCAAACATTACTTGCATCAACACGTGTTTAAAATGACTGACTGAAATTTGGAGCTGAAAGAACTATAGCAATTTATCATAAAAGCCTATTGCTACTTATCAAACATTTTAAATTAACTTTTTTTTTAAATCAATACATTTGCTTGGGGTTCAGCAAATATGTAAAATATCTCCGATAGTATCTAAATACACGCAAACACGTATCAGTTGCTTTTGCCGATAGGCACAGGAAATTCAGAGATTGACGTGACCTTAACATTTAATGGTTTAACTTCTCTATGTCCCACAATATGTCCTAAAACATTAACACAAGCACAACAAACCCCACGTTTGGATAAATAAATTTTCAAATTTTCATCACTGAGTCTATTAAAGAAGTTTTGAAATCTTATCACGAGTAAATTCATAAATTTCTTTGTAAAAAAATAAGTTCTTTATTGCACATATCTTTGAGTAACAGAGACAAAATACTGACATTCAACTCGACTCTTCTCTTCCGTGCCACTGAATACTTAAAACGCCATCATATGTGAAATTAAAAAATAATAAAATGCAAATTCATAGAACAAATGAAATGTTGATGGAAGTACATGAAGATTTTTTTCAGTTTGCGGATCATACATTTTGTTACAATCTTGACATCTGAAATAAAAATATAAGCCAACATTGTTTCTTTGTTTTCTTGTCTTAACATTTCACGTTCGTAACTACCCTTACGAATTTGATTCAAGGACAGAACTGGTCATGTAATAAATTTAGTTCACTCGCACGGTAACAAGTTTGTGTATTAGTCTTTTATTTAAATGAAGTTGTCGAAAAACGAAGAGAATCATGGATATTACATGCCTTGTTGAAGGTTTTAATTGTATCATAGGTATAATTTCTAATTAAGGAGTGGAGTTTCAAAGCAAAATGGAAATATTAAATATTACAAATAAAATCATTATACGCTTTGTAATTCAAAACTCATGGTAATCAAAAGTTTGCTGTTGATAAAGTGGTTGTCAGCTTATATGTATGTATGTATGTATGTATGTATGTATGTATGTATGTATGTATGTATGTATGTGTTATTTCAGAGAAAGATGTTGCAGTTGCCTACACGTGGCTACTTTGCATGAGTACAATGAAGTTGACTACAAACGTTGCTAAAATACAGATGAAATTTCAAAAAGAACAAAACATATATTGTCTATTTTGCACGAAATATTAACACCAGTCATATACATGCTATAATTATTTGCTTTGGCACTAAGGGCAATGAATTATTATTGAGAAAACCTATAATTTTACACCTGTAAAAAAGTTGATAATGAAGAAAATGCCGTTCTGTAATATTATATCCTATGCTAGCATAGGCCTGGACCCTGAAAGCAGAATTACAACGAAGAATACAGGCACTTGATACGAGATGCTACAGAACCATCCTTGGTATCTCTAAACATGAACCACATCACAGGTGAAGAAGTGCATAACACCTTCAGGCACAAAGTAGGCCATTATGAAGACCTCCTCACCACTGTCAAAAAGAGAAAGCTGAAATGGTATGACCATGTTACTAGTGTCAACAGTCTATCCACAATAGTACTGCAGGGTAGAGTCCAGGGTAGCAGAAGTAGAGGTAGACAGAGAGATAAAGTGGACTGACAACATCAAAGAATGGATCAGAAAGTTTTGCGGAGACAGGCAATGGCACATAATTGAGACAAATGGAGGGAACTGGTCAGATGTTCAGCAACACAGTGCCTCAACAACCACACTAGATCAAGACAAGAAACTGATGATGACAACGACGACGATGATGATGATTGATGATGATGATGATATCAAGGGTATTCAAGTATTGAATAAAGGGGAAGAACATACAATTTAAAAGAATTTAAGATTCAGAAGAATTTTAAAAGCTGTTTCTCGAAACATTTTACAGACCAATTCCCATGTCTAAATATAAGGGTTAGATACTACGTCTCGGAAAGCGACTTCCTAAATATACTGGTTATATACTACGTCTCGGAAAGTGAATGCCTTAATGAAATGGCTAGATATTGCGTCGTCTGAAATTGAATAAAAAATATGCTGGTTAGATAATACATCCTCATAAAGTAAATGCATATTAATACTGATTAGATACTAGGTCCTCGGAAAGTAAATGCCTAAATATCATCATCATCATCATCATCATCATCATCATCAATCATCTCTGCGCCGTCTGGTGCTTCTTGCGACAGCGAGGAAGCACCATTTTGGTCTGTCGGCAGCTGTTGCTGGGGCGGTCTGCAGGGTGATGCCTGTGGTCTTAAGATATCGCTCCACCGTCGTCGCCAGGTCTCTTTGGGTCTGCCACGGTTCCTTTTCCTCTGTGAGGTCCATCTCAGTGTCACCTTTGGTAGTGAGTCAGAGGCATTCTACAGACGTGGCCGAGCAATTTTCATCGACGAGTTGCAATGATCTCAGAGATGGTTCTTGCACCCGCTCTGTACCGAAGTTCCTCGTTCGAGATTATGTTTCGCCAAAAGATCCTCATGACCCGTCGCAGGCACATGGTTTGGAAGACTTCGAGCTTGCGTTCTATGTTAGCAGTGGACTTTCAACACTCTGACTTGTACAAAAGGACTCAACACGTTGCTCTTGAAGATACGGATCTTCGTGTGGACGCTCAGGTTTCTTGTCCTCCAGATGAGCTTCAGCATGGCGAAGGTCTGATTGGCCTTGCTGATTCTTTTGACGGCTTCACTTGTGCAATCTTAATCTGTGGAGACCTTACTGCCCAGGTACGTCAAATCGTCTAATTCTTGCAGGAGCTGGTCGTTAATGGTAATTGGGTTGCACACTCTAGTGTTCTTCCTCACGACCTTTGTCTTCCTTATGTTGACTCAAAGACCTATGGTGCTTGCTGTCTGTATCAACTGTTGTGTCTTCTGTTGGATATCCTGATGCCTGCTTGCCAGCAGCCCAATGTCGTCGGCATAGTCCAGGTCATCCAGCATTGAAGTCAACGTCCACTGCATTCCTTGTCTCTTACCCTCTGTAGTGTGTTCATGATCCAGTCAATGGCCAGTCGCAAGCGGATCGGAGAGAGAATGCATCCTTGCTTCACTCCGGTTTCCACCTTGAATGGTATAGGGAGTTGGTTGTTGTGGATTACTCTGCACGCAAAGTTCTCGTACAGGGACCTGATCACCTTGACAATTTTTGGGGGATGCCATAGTATCGTAGTATCTTCCACATAGAGGCTCGGTGCAGGCTGTCGAAGGCCTTCTCAAAGTCCACAAAGACCACATAAAGGGATCCATTCCACTCATGGGACTGTTCAAGGATCTGACTCAGTATAAAGATGTGGTCGATGCAGGATTTGCCCTTCCTAAAGCCTGCCTGTTCCTGGTGTAGGATGCCGTCCACAGCTGTTGTGATGCGTTGAAGAATGATGCAGCTAAAGATCTTACAGGAGAGTGAAAGAAAGGTGATTCCTCGCCCGTTGTTGCAGTTTCCCAGATCTCCTATCTTTCGCCTAAATATAATGGTTACATAATACGTCCTTGGAAAGTTAATAAAACCAGACAGAAAGACAACACAGTATCCTAAAGATCATCGTCTGCTCAATCGCAAATGATTGTACAACGTAATCCTTACAAAACGTACGCCACTCGCTACTATAAAACAGCTCAGAGAATATTATTATAGCTCAACTCTTTCTTGCTGCATAAAGAAAACTCATACCTAGGCAATGTATCCGAACCCGAACTCAATGCATGAGTTGTTTTACGCATGTGGTTAACTTATTACTAATTAAATGCATGAAATATAGCTCAAACTCAATAAATTCATCAGTGTTGCTGTACAATAAAACAGCTGATTAATTTCAATGAATACAATTCTTACATATTTTTTAATTTAACTATAATAAAAATGTTATCTTTTCCAAATATTCCGTATGCCTGACCTTATTTCAATCATATTATGCCAAGTTTTAATTTTAAAGTATTACCTATTCAAAACGATGCATAGTCAATTCACGTCCAATACGTTTTGGCGGAATTGTGCATAGTGCGTGCACAAAGAACAAATCAATAAAATATGTACTCCTTGATACCGACATAAAGAGGGACGAATGTATTCCCAGATGTCATAACTGATGAATGAAATTGATAAAAAAAAAAATTAATATGTAGATAAAAAGTTTTGTAATAATGAAGGTTAGAAAGTACCAATTCATTCTAAGCAAGAATCGAACCATGCCGCCAGTAACGGCATATATAGCGTTGCTCACGTGCCCCAGTACCCATAAACACATGCGCATGAGACGTATTTCCCGATAAAATGATGGAAAGAGATGAAGGGAGATCACATCTTTGTGAAAGCGGAAATTAACACCAATTAAAGTGTTTGCGTGTGTGTGTATGTTCGTCCATAACTTTGAAATTCAAAAATTAATTTGTAATGTGCATGTGCATGAGACGTATTTCCGAATAAAATGATGGAAAGAGATGACGGGGGATCTTATCTTTGTGCAAGCGAAAATTAACACAAATTAATGTGTGTGTGTGTGTGTGTCTGTGTGTGTGTGTGTGTGTGTGTGTGTGTGTGTGTGTGTGTGTGTGTGTGTGTGTGTGTGTGTCCATAACGTTGAAGTGCAAAATTTAATTTCTAAAGATCGCAAATGAGAATTATTGCGTTAAGAAATGGACAGAACTTTTTGTAGAAAATATGACTTTTGTTAACAATATATGTATAGCTAAGAGCGGGAATGGAAACAAATTACACTGGGAGATAACGAAGGACACCGTGCATTGAAATTTTCCCTTTCCCTTTTAAAATCAAAACAATGTTTCTTTATGACTTTTAATTAGCTTCTGTTTGCATACTATTCAGTTGGAATGGAAAACGATCAGACACGTATCTAATCAACCTTTCCGAAAGCTTTGATTGACAGATGTTACAACGTGACCATCAATGTCTTCAACGTCATTGAAAACCTCCCGCTCACGGCCGAACTAGACAAGAAACCAACTGCGGCAGAACTAAAGAAGGCCTTAGAGAACTATCCTTAGGTAAAGCCTAAGGAAGAATGGCCTCTCAGCAGACATCATCACGTACGGATTCAGCGCGCTGCTCACACCCCTGCATGCCCTCCTCTGCCAGTGCTGGGATGGGGTGCAGTTCCACAGGAGATGAGAGACTCCAACTTCATAAGCATTTACAAAAACATTGGCAACAGAAGTGACTGCAACAACTACAGGGGCATATCCCTTCTCAGTATAGTGGGTAAAGACTTCGCACGCGTCATCCTGAACAGACTGCAGACGCTTGATGACAGAGTGTATCCGGAATCAAAGTGCCGTTGCGCGCAGAGAGGTCCACAATCGACATGATCTCCGTCATGTAACTGCATGAAAAATGCAGAGAACAGCACAAACCCCTCTTCCTAGCTTTTATAGACCTCACCAAGGCGTTCGATATGGTAAGCAAAGACATATTCTTCACAATCCTTGCGAAGACTGGATGCCTTTCAAAGCTGCGAAGTATGATCCAGTCCATCCACGATGACATGAAAGGCACAATGCAGTACAATTGCTCAACGTCAGTCCTCCTCAACATCTTCAGCTGAGTGAAAAACATGGTTGCATCCTAGCCCCCACGCTCTTCGGCATCTTCGTCGCTGTCCGGCAAACTGTCCTGGAACGACTAAAGGCAAAGAGCATAGTGCGTGAAAAAAAACCATTAGAAGTATGAATCTTCGCAGACGATGCTACTTTAGCCATTCACACAGCAGCTGAGTTACAGCACCTGATGGACAGCTTTTCTAAGGCATGCGATGAGTTTGGGCTGACCATCAGTCTAAAGAAAGCAAACGTGATGGCTCAGAACGCGGCCCCCAAGCATTATCATGGACAACTAAGAACTTGAGGCAGTCAGTCAGTTCACGTATCTCGGCTCTAACATGACCAACAACCTATCAATCGATGTCGAGCTCAACAGACAAATAAGAACAGTATCAACAACTCTCTCCAAGTTGTCGCAGAGAGTGTGGAACAACATCATGCTGACCATGAACACTAAGATATCTATGTACCATGCCTGTATGCTAAGCCCTTTCATGTACGTCACTGAAACCTGGACTACGTACGCCTCAAAAGAGAAATAACTGACCGCCTTTCAGATACGATGTCCCCGACGCATGGTCGGGATCACTTGAAGTGATCGAGTAACAAACAACGAGTTGTTTTGAACGTGCCAATATTCTCAGCATTGTCACACACCTCCCCTAACGTCGCATCAGATGGTAGGCCATGTTATGTCGGATCCTCAAAGACCTTCTTTATTTGGAACTTGCCTGAGGAAAAATGTCGATCGAACGGCCATATCTCCGCTTCAAGGATGTCTGCAAGCGTGACATAACCTTCTTGCGATCTGTCTCAAAACCTTGTTCTAGACAGGCTCAGCTGGCGACACTATCGGATCATTGTTTTGAAAGCCGTTGAGGACAAGCTACGCTTGCTAGCTCATGAAAAGCAATCTCGGAGAAAACGAAGCAGAACGAACACACACTAGCCTGAACTTTCAAAAATACAGCAAGGAATGCCATTCCCGTTTGGGCTACATAGCTACTACTGGCACAGTAATTGCACAACCACCAACTGGGCGCACTTCCATCGTCTCCTGCGAGTAACGTATGCCAAACGCACATGGCCAATCAAATTTGGAACACCAAACATGGTTAAACTATTCACTGTCATGTTAGAGAAGCTGCGCTCGGTCGGTTAAATAAACAAACTTATCGACCGCATTCTTTGTGTTGGTCATCAATGTAACCTTTTGCATGTGACAGTGGGTTTTTAAGATGGTGAAGAGCTGTAGTTACGGTTTATGAAACAGCGAAGACCAATATCTGAACGATTAAACTTTTTTGTGAAGTTCGTGCCTTGTCTGAAACATCTAAAATGAATTAAAATTTACTAAAGGCCTCTTGGATGGTTAAACCTTTTGATAATCAACTCAAATGAATACCTTTGTACAAAGGTAAATGATGGATATATTTACCTGCAGTTTTTATACATATCATTTTAAAGCAATATTATTTTGTTAAACGCGATCCATTTGCCTGGTAACCGAACATAAAACTTATGTATAACCATGGTTCAAGCCATCCGAACATTTATTAGCTTCGCCACCACTAAGTAATAGTGCTGCCAAAACATTTCCCCGGCCAATCGTACCCTTATGACATGATAAAAGAAGACAAAATAAATCCCAGGAAAATAAAAATCCCACAATATATTTAAAGCAAACAAATAACAAAGATAGACCTTTATTTTCAAAAGATATTTCCCGACTACAATGATGTGTTTGTGTGTGTTTGTGTGTGTGTGTGTTTTAACGTAGCTTTAACAACTAAAATGATGTATGAAGCTCAACGTTCTATTTCGCATCTATTCCTCGATTTGTAGCATTTTGTGAACAATATCTTGCTAACAGAGGCATTTTCAGATCCCTTTCCATGTACCCAGCAATATTTTTATTCTACATATTTCCTGGAAGTCTCATCGCTAAACTTGCTTCTGACTGCAGACGTTAGTTTAATGTTGATCTCGCTCGAAGACATGTTTACATTGTTAATGTATCGTCCGCTTTAAGACTTGAACCGCTATCGTCTGCGTTTTAAAGATAAATGGATATCTCATAAACGCGGGGGAAAATATCGAATGACGATTTGTGCTCTTCGTTCTAGCAGTGGAGCAGCATTGGTTATGTCCCATAAAGGGGCGGAGCTACACAAGATATGCGGTAAGGTCAAATGATAATCTCATACGGAAAAAGATTTTCGGAAAATGACAGTTGACTTCACTACTTACATATCTGTTGAAGTTATATCTAATGTGAAACAATGGAATAGATATGCACCGCTCTACACCTTAGTCGGTAGTATCAGCTTCACTTTGTATAGCGTCTATGTGTTTCTACAGAAATGCATTTCTGAAAACAGACGAAGTAGTGAACAATAAATTCACACATGTGAATTGAAATCAGATTTGTGGATTATATATGTGTGTGTGTGTGTGTGTGTGTGTGTGTGTGTGTGTGTGTGTGTGTGTATAGCGTCTAATCATTAGAAGCTCTAAGCGCTTAACAACATATATAATATTATGACTACAAAGAACAACAAACAAAACAAACAAAATAAAATTAGAAAACATTAAACATGCTCAAAATATTTAAGGTAGGAAACAGGTCTTCAAGTTTGTTGTCAGCCGAAAAGGGTGCGTTTTTAAAAGGACTCTTGAACGGGTTCACTGTGTATTTGTTTCAATGGACAATTCGTTCCACGTTACTGGGCCCTTGTATGCAAAATAATGTTGTCCATATGACTTCCTTTTCATGGTGGGAATAATGAGTATACGATTGTCAGAAGAGGAGCGTAAATATCTTGCTGGTGGAAACACATGGGAAGACCAGATATGTATGTTGAAATGTAGTCCGTCAGTCAAACATAGCACGAGAATCAATTTTGCGTTTGATTCTGGATCGAATGGATAGCATGTGTAGGGTACATAGCATCGGGGAGGTGTGCTCTGATCATGGTACTCTAAAGATGATCCGAGCAGCTGTACTTTGGAACTTTTTGAAGTTTATGAAGTAGATATTGAGACTAACCATATATAACTGAGTAAAACTAGTCTCAGCTCAAGATATGCAGCCTTGCTAATGTTCATGACATGTATTGCAATGTGAGAGTAATGTCCAGAGTAACACTAAGGTTTCATACTGACTGTGCGTTTAATATTGGTGGTGCTGATATTTATTGTTACTGGTAAAGAGTGTGAATGAGACATTATTTGTGATGTGATCAGACTGGCTTAGATTTATCATCATTCATCTACAGCTTGTTACATGTCATCCATGGTTTCCATTGTTTCACATTAGATATGCACCGCTCTACGCCTTAGTCGGTAGCATCAGCTTCAGTTTGGTGGCTAGATTTGTATATTTGGGTGTCATCAGTGTACTATTGGTGAGACACTGGATGATGATATATGACACTTGAGAGCGGCAAAGTGTATAGACTGAAGAGAATAGGTCCAGGAACAGGCCGCTATGGAACACCACATCTTGGATCAACTGGAATGGCGAGTACCCCATTTGCAAATACAATTTGTGCCCTGTTGACTAGATAGGACTTGAACCACAGTAGGAATGCATTGTGAATGCCAAATGCTGTAGACGGGGAAGTAAAATATTACAGTTTATTGTGACAAATGCACAGAGAAATCAAGGAGGGTGAGGACTGTATTCAAACCGCTATCCACAGCATTGACCATGTCATTAACTACTTTCAGAATAGTTATTTCATTACTTTGGTAAGGGCGATATGCAGACTTTACATTGCTGAAACGACTGTTTCAATTCAGATGTGATACAAGTTGGATTAGAACATCGTTTACTAAGATCTGTGATATGAACGGGAAAATATAAATGATGCCAGTTCTTGTGATACAAAGGTGGAGCCTAGAATATTTTCATCAGGTCTATGAACCATCCAGTCTAAAATGTGGTAATGTTTATATGTGTGTTTGTTAATTGACTGTTTAAGGTTGCACACATGAATGGAATCTAGGAGTTTTGATGTGTATGGCTTTCCAGGACAGTCAAATTGAAAGTTGAAATGTCCAAGAATAATCAGGTTGCCACCTATCAAATTTCCATACTCCAAAAAGAGAAATTCAGTCAGCTTGTTTGTTCTACTAGGAGGAGGGCGGTAGAGGCAGCAAATAGGACTGCCCTTTGCTCCAGTGTGAGTGTTTTTGGACTGCTTCAAACGATGTGTGGCAGAAATTGAAGGTTGTGTAGTGTTTAAGACATTTTATCATGGAATTCTTTGTCATGACAGCAATTCTACGTTCGCGAGAGTGGCGTGGGAACGACTTTAAGGAGTAACCGGTCTGTGTCAGATCAACGCATTTGGGCTTCCAGAATCGAAAGTTTATATTGTTTGTCAGAGTATTGTCAGACAATGAAAATTGCAAAATATGTCAGGTAAAGGGGTTTATAATCTTGTTTGCATTTTGGTGTTCTTTCTTTAACATCTGTGGCACAATCAGTATTATTGTTGTGTAGATAATTTGGGTAGATATATTCAAATAATTATTCACTGGAACTACAAAGTGCTATATATATATTTGGACTAAGAAATTATAATTGGAATCATAATGAGCTCAGACAATGCCATATTATTATGATTCATCAAAAGGCACATCACCAAACTCCTGACACTTAAAGCACATTACAGACTACGGCCACATCAAAAGTCACTATTGAAATTTAATTCCATCACCACTGGAATTCATTTGACACTTTCTACGTTTGGTCTTGTGACAGAACATTTATAATTATCTGGGACTTAATTGTCAATACCGTCAGTTCATTTGTAAATGTAAACTTTTTTCTTGGAAAATACATTAGTTTTTGAATTTTTAAAACTTTTTGGTTCTCGCATTTTGAATGTTACTTAACGTTCGACCATGATTGTAAGTTAATTTGTGTCCGTGATTTGTTATTGAAAGACTGTCTACAAAACATTTCAGTTTAGAACATTCTAAGCACAACTCGTGCAATTTTTTATTGGAATTTTCTTTTGTATTGACTAATATCTAGGTCACCTGTAATGCCTATATATAGGGATTTCATACACCATATTTAGCTAGAGTTAACAGTAGTGTTCAGATACAATTCGAGATAAATGATTAATTTAAATTATACATTGACAATACTAGGTTATAATTGATTTTCTGACTAATATGAACAATTTGGAAATTGTTGAGAATTCATTTAAAGATATTACGAATTGGATTATTATTGTAATTCAGAACGTTGCTGACTATTTTGGAATTTATTCGAACAAAACGTGTATAAAAAATTTGTTGATTTTACTGAAATTCTTGGTTTAACTTATTTTTGTTACATAGGGCTTCAAGTTTAAATGTGTAGTCAAGCTGTCAGATGACGGCTAAGATTGTTTTTATAGATCACGTATATCATTTGTCAAGTTAAAATTGTGTAAATTTATGAAATGTCACATTACTTTGTCAAATGGTAAATATATCTGAGGTGGATAGAACTACATGTATTGGGATGTTAGTAATTGTTTCATTTTATCAAACAATCCAATAAGTGATACAGAACCTTTTGATATGAATGGTTGATAATTCTCTGAAATCCGAGTAGGGTTTGTTTGACCCAACAAATGTATTGCTTTCAATACCAGACGATTATAAATAGGTCTGTCTTTATTTTGTTGCTTGTTTCCATCTGTAGCAATCAGAAAAAAACGTACCCTTTCTTTATGCAATAGGTCCACGGAGAGAGAGAGAGAGAGAGAGAGAGAGAGAGAGAGAGAGAGAGAGAGAGAGAGAGAGAGAGATATTGTTTGATAAGGAATTTTAACGTAGCTTTAACACATTTTCAGTCATATCGCTAAGATGTCTGCATTCAGGCAATTTATGGTGATGTCTATCATGGGCATCATGCCACAGACATGGTACATGATGCCCCACCCATTCATATTGTCTTGACACCAGGCCGACCAGGCCTAACACTAACTTGTTACTTTTGAGCGCCAAGCGAGGCAGATGTTAGTACCATTTTTGTAAGTCTCTCTCTAACCACTAGGCCACCGAAGCAGTAAGAGAGAGAGAGAGAGAGAGAGAGAGAGACAGAGAGACAGACAGAGAGACAGACAGAGTGTGTGTGTGTGTGTGTGTGTGTGTGTGTGTCAATGTAATATGGATTTTTAAAATACTTTTAACAATTGTTTCGTCAAATTGCTATGATGTTTGCAGTGTGACAGATTACAATGATGTCCAGCACTTGGGCATCATGCATCAAACATGTAGCATGATGTCTCACCTAGTTACATTTTTTTCTCTGACACCAAGCCCACTAGTCGTAACACTAACCTCTTAATGTTGAGCGCAAAGCTAGGCAGCAGTTATTACCATTTTATAAGTCTTTGGTATGACTCAATCAAAGTTCGAAACCGCGACCTCCATGATCTGAGGCGGGCACCCTAACCACTATGCCCCACGTATGAAGAGAAAAGGATTTATGAGAAGTTGTAAGATTCTCAAGAGTTGTGCTAGTATGAGATTTGAAAGAGCTCTTACTAATAGCTTTTAAACTGCTTAGCTGAAGACTTCCTTACAAAAAAAATCTTTGTGAGTCAAGGAATAATTGTTACCTGTTCACGTAGCCTCTTCCAACATTTCTCCCGTTTTCTCATCAAGATAGGTCTTGATATTACTTTTGGATGGATTACTTGAACTCTTCAACTAATCTGAACAGTCTAAGGCGATTATAATTTGTGTCAACATTTTATGAAAAACAACAGATATCAAGTCGTTCTGGTGTTTCATCGTAGAAATTAGACATAAGTTAAGTCAGTTGATTTTCTAGAATGTCTAAACCCTTGTTAATCTGCCTCAGGTACCAATTCACAACCATTTATTATATACACCTTAACCATATCACAATCAGCACAGTGTTGTAATGACAGTGTAACTCGGCCAATTGGCACACGTTTTAGATAACAGAGTCCAATGATCCCTTGGCAAATTATCGACAAATTTAATAAATTGAGAAATTTTATAGTACTTCTTTTTAGAAAGACGGATACAAACCTAATATTCTTATCAACATCAAACCCAGAATTTTTTTGTAGTGTCGGGATATGTCTTTCACTTGCGATCCCTAATTCTTTTAATCTAAATTGAAATTCCCTTTCGTACTTTTTTGAACTGGCATTTACTTGAGCATATACTATTTTTCTCTTTCCTCTTTATTCAATTCCAATTGTCTTTCTTATTCGGTAACTGCATTGGTCTCTTGTCTTTCTATTTCTCCAATTGCAATTGCTTTTATTCTTTCTGTAACTGTAATTGTCCATCTATCCTTTTTCTCCAGTTCTATTTGTTTCTCCTCTTTCCTTTTCTGAAGATCAAACTTTCCTAACTCCGTTCGGTATTCAGACTTTCTAATGAAACCAAATCCACTTATCTATTTTTTTTTAAAAAAATCTTTTTCTCCAACTACTGGACAAAAATATTGTATTTTTGGCTTCGTTAAAGAAGCTTTTACCTCATAAAGATCTTTTTATTTTTGACAAGCCAGAGTTAAACTGAGTAGAATTTAAAAAGTAGTTCTCCAATTTAAAAGACATTGTAAAAGCTTGTTTTCATTATAGATTTCTAAAATGTGGAATAATACATGGGATTAGGAAAATGTCAAAAATTAAGTGAATTTAAACTTATTTCAAATGTAAACTTTTCTAAAATAATTTCAACAAATTTCCTATTACGAATTCGTTTACTCAAAATAGACAACATAAAAGAATACAAAACAACATGCTTTATACAATTCGGCAACTAATTTGCTTCCCTAGAATACAAAGTGAAAATAAAAAGCTAAATATCGGTATTGCGAATTAAATCCGAAATAATCCAAGAATTACAGACAAAGGTTCTAATAATTAAATCTCTATAAATAAAATGATAGTAAAATACAAACTAAGGCCAACGCTAAAAGTTTGCATGTGGCTGCAATGGCTCGTAAAGTGTTTATGTGCCACAAGTATTTTGTTGGGTCAAAATATTACAATCGAAACTGAAATCTTTATTTTGAAATTTCACTGTAAAGTCAAGTCTCTGTTTTTAACGAATGTCATCAGAGCATTTTTTGCATTTCCAAAGAAAAACTAATTTGAATAATTCCAAATCAAATAATGTACACAATGAAGATAAATTGATTCTGCTCAAAACGTACAGCACGAATAACAGACTTTCAGAAAATAACCATCAGTTATATGACAAACGAAGCTAACCTAAGCGTCAGATGAGGATCACAAGTTAATTGTTCTAGAACGAATACAAGTTTGTTACAATAAGGCACGTGACAGAAAACGCGAACTTCACTTACAACTATATAAACAAAATACAATGTCCTTGACTCATTTTAAAACAATAACCTTCTCTCTCTCTCTCTCTCTCTCTCTCTCTCTCTCTCTCTCTCTCTCTCTCTCTTACAACCGCATGTCCCCTACTTCTTTGTAAAACTGCTCTTCTCTCTATCTTCTTTCTGTTGCTGCATGTATGTTTCTCTCCTTTTCCTCCAATAGCATTTGTCTCTCATATTTCTTGTTTTGCAACTGTATTAATTTCATGTCTGTCTAAAGATGAAGTTTTTAAAACTCTAATTCCATCTTGTCTTTTAATTGCAGTTTTAATGCTTTTATGTTAGAGCCTTATACAGACATACTAATCAAGCCCAAATAACTCTTTGAAAAATATTTCTGTTAATTAAATTATTGGACAAAATTATTTTGCATTTCTTGCTTCATAAAGGCGGTGCCTGATGGAGATTGTGTTGTCTGGCGAACTGGAGCAATTTTTCAAGGACAGGAACCTCTGTGTGCCTTATTTAAAATAAAGATCTTCACTTGAGATATTATGAAAGCTTCTAAATTTCACTTCAGGTTTCCCGAATATACAAATAATACCTTGGGCTAAGAAAATTCTGAAAAAAAGTAAATTTAAGTTTCGAAAACAGTGTTTTGACTAACTTTAAAGAAATTCGTATTCCTTACACAAGTCCTCAATTTCTATTACGAATCGATGTTCTTAAAGTAGGTTACAGAAAAGAACAAAAATTAACAAGTTTTGGAACATTCAGCAAATAATTTATTACCCTAGAATCTAAACTGAAAATTAGAAACGAACACAGGGTAATGCGAGTTAAATCTCAAATACTCTAAAATGTTCAATCACCAGTCTTAATGAATAAAGTACGGATTAAATTTTATTATTGTTAGAAATAGGATCCAGTGCTGAAGGCGTTGATGTGCCTGTAGTATTGAATGTTATAATGTAGAGGTAACCTGCAGTGTGCTGATAAACTGGTAGTCTTTCAATTAATTACAATGATATTATCCAACATGTCCAATTCACTATAAATCCAAAATGATTCTGTCCAATAATATTGCTTAGGAGCACTTTGTATTTCCAGTGAATAATAATGTCATTTAATAAATAAATCCAAATCAAATTGAATGACTATTAAATAAATAAACATTAACACATTCTCTAGCAAATTAGATGTTTACTTAACGCATTGATGTCAATATCCATTCATGGTGTTGGTTGGTTTTCCCTAAAATAAATGTTTGCCAGATAATAAAAAAAGACTTCGTTAACAAAAAAAATGTTGGGCAGGTAATAAAAAAAACTGTTGAGTCAAAATTTTTAAATTCTAAAATGAAATAGCATTTCCATAAAGCATACAGGAAGAAATCAAAGGGGTAATTGGGCAAATATCATTACTTTTAAACTGTATATAGAAAGACTATTTCCCGTTTTTACTTGGAAACGTTTGCATAAATCTACAAATCGTTTTGTAGGAGTCTTCTATTATATTACTACAATACTTTTCACACTTAGTAGTTTACAATTAAATGATAGTTGACGATCAATTCACTGCTTATATGTAAATGTATATTTATCCAAGCCTACTCTAAATCTTCTAAAACAAAACGCTGAGTAGAGTTTTTGTCCTTGTTATTAATAATACTTAATGTCTTTATAATTAAGGACATTACATTGATGTAAGAAAGCTGTCCCTTGCACCCTTTACAAATTACTCATATAATAATCAGCGAGCATAAAACCGTTGACGCTTTAGCCTAATCACAGAAAGGTTAGAAATTGTAAATCAACTTACTGTGCACTTCTGATAAAATTTATATTTTTCATTATTTATATCTCGGGGGGGGGGGACGATCAAACGGAGAGGTACAATCAAACGCGGGGAATACAATCCAGTGAGGGGTGTACATTCAAACAGGGTGGGGTACAATCCAACGGTTGTATAATCTAACGAGGATGTACAATTAAACAGGGAGGTATAATCAAACGAGGAGGTACAATTAAAAGGGGAGGTATAATCAAACGGGGAGGTATAATCAAACGGGGAGGTACAACCAAAAGGAGAGGTACAATCAAATAGGAAGGTACAATCAAACGGGGAGGTACAATCAATCGGGGAGGTATATTAAAACAGGAAGGTGTATTCAAACGGGAAGGTACAATCAAATGGGGTTACAATAAAGACGGGTGATATAATCAAATGGGGAGGTACAATTAAACGGCAAGATAATACAATCAAAAGAGTAGATAAAATCAAACGGAGAGGTACAATTAAACGTGGAGGTATAATCAAACGGGGTGGTATAATAAAATTGGGGAGGTACAATCAATTGGGCAGGTACAATCAAATGGGAAAGTACAATCAGACAGTAGTGGAGAAATTTCACGATGACGGTTTGTTTGTTTAATTAGGATTCTTAACGTAGATTATATAATTGTTCAGTGATATCGCTACAACGTCTGCAGCGAGGCAGTTTATAGTGATGTCTAGCACTGGGGCGTACTGCCACAGACATGTAGCATGATGCACCCACTGAGTCACATTATCATGACACTAACCCGACCTGTCATAACACTAACCTCTTAATGCTGAGCATCAAGCCAGGCAGCTGATAGTACCATTGCTGTAAGTCTTTGGAATGACTGGGCCGGGGATCGAACCTACGACCTCCCGTTTCCGCGGCGGTCGCTCTAACGACTTGGCCACCGCAGCGGTTTCAAGATGACGGACGTAAATTCCTAATTCAAAAATGCATTGCCTTATAATCAGCATTAAATCAGTTACTTCCAGCTGTGTCACCACCGGCCTTTTATTTCTATTAGCCACTACTATCTCAATAAACAAAACGAGTGTTTGTTTACATGTGCCTTAGCTAAGGTCTCACTGGACAGTTGTTTTGGCAAAATTTTGTCCGACAATGACCTTTAGCAGAAAAATGATAATAGCATTCCATTAAAGACATGAATAAACATGAACTAAGGATTTTTCTTGAAATGATGCTTGGAAGATTCTGACTGAGGAATTAAATTCCTCATGTAACTAGTTTCTTTTATACTGAATAAACACTGACCCCAACCCTTCATTTTTACATTCATTTTTTACAGAAGAGGGGTATTTTGTATATTTTCCTGTGACAAGTCAACTCAAAGAAACAGTATGTGCCTTATAAATGAATACAGTTCACTAGTACTGCAACAAATTAGCATACTTTTCATCACCAATATTAACAGAGGGGGCGAATCGGACAAACTTTTTAGGCAAATATTTGTTAAGTAAAAACCCTTACGAAAAACAAAAAAAGGAATCTTACAACCGAGTTTCCGATTCGTTGTCGCGCTCCTCGGCTGCTATGGGTTAAACAATTCCTGTTAAAATTGCTAGCAATTTACGATGCAAATCATGAGGGTGTTTTTAGGCAAATATCACTGGACAACAAATTTTTACAAAAGTCATGTTACTGAAATAAAATTAGTCAATTCTTATCAATTTTTATGTGCTGAACACGAATATGACAGTCAAATTGCAAAATTGGCTCTAGTTTTTTTTGTAATCTGCATTCCAATAGTAAAAGGTCAACTGTAATAGCCTACCTATAAAAAATCAAGTCATTGACTACATCTTAGGTTTCTTCGCCTGTCTCTTGTACAGCTGTTCGGGAGCATCTCTGAGGAGTGTCCAGCAGTAGTCAGCCAGCATTGTAGTGGACCATTTTCCCTGGTATCTTTGTTCCATTGTTGCGATATCTTGATGAAAACGTTCGCCGTGTTCATCACTAACAATACCACAGTTGCTAGGAAAGAAATCCAAATGGGAATGAAGGAAGTGAATCTTTAGAGACATATTGCAGCCAAGTTTCTTATACTTCATCAACATGTCTTCTACTAGTTCCTTATAGTTTTCTGCCCTAACATTTCCGAGGAAGTTTGTAGAAACTAGGCGAAAAGCATTCCATGCTTGTTTCGCGTCACCTTCCAGCAAGTTGTTGAACCGGTCATCTTTGAAAAGCTCTCGAATCTAAGGACCCACAAAAACTTCCTCTTTAATCTTTGCTTCGCTGAGTCGAGGGAATTTTTCATGCAGGTATCGGAATGCTGGCAAAGTCCGGTCAATGGCTTTCACGAAGTTCTTCATCAAACATAGTTTGATGTGAACGGGTGGTAGCAAGATTTTCTGAGCCTCAACCAGAGCTGGATGTTGGATATTCTTCTCTCCAATGGCTACATTCTGCCTGTGAGTCCATTCCTTCCTCATGTAGTGCATTTCCCTTGCTCGGCTATCCCACTCGCATAAGAAACACATGTATTTTGTATATCCTTGCTGCAGTCCCATTAAAAGGGCAACTACCTTCAAATCACCACAGAGGTGCCAGCTGTACTTGTTATACTCAATGGAATTCAGTAGCTGCCTTAAGTTATCGTATGTCTCTTTCATGTGGACAGCATACGCTACTGGAATAGATGGAAGAATGTTTCCATTGTGCAAAAGCACAGCCTTGAGACTCAGTTTCGAAGAGTCCACAAATAGTCTCCATTCTTGTGGGTCATGAGTGATTTTTAAAGCATTCATGAGGCCCTCAATATCGGAACAGAATATCAGATTACTTTCCTTTCTGAAGAAAGGCTCCAATTGCTGGTGGCGCTTTCGATATGCAATAATTGTGACATCTTCTTCTAGAAGATTCCATTGTTGGAGTCTTGATCCTAGCAATTCTGCCTTGTTCTTTGATAAGTCCAAATCACGAATCAGGTCATTTAATTCTTCCTGTGTTATTCTGTGTGGGGTTGATGATGCACCACAGTGAAAATCTGGATCACTGCATGCTGATGGACCAGGAGAAGAACAGGTCGACTCACCTTTGTCTTCGTCAGATGAATCAAGAGAATATTCTGCTGGAGGTTCTGGAATAGGAAGTCCCTCACCATGTGGAACTGGTCTCAATGCAGACGGAATGTTTGGGTAGACTATTCTCGACTTCTTTCGCTTCGTTATTCCGCCGGAAAGAGGAGGAACCAAGCAGAAGTAACAGTCATTTAGGTGGTTGCTTGGCTCTCTCCACACCATTGGGACTGCAAACGGCATTGATGACCTTTTGCAATTCAACCACTGTGAAAGCTGTGTTGTACATGTAGCACAGCATATATGCGGAGCCCAAGGCTTGTCTTGGTCAACAACCTTGCATCCGAAGTAAAGATGATATGCCTTCTTCACTTGAAAATTGATACTTTTCTTCTGGTTGGCAAATGTCACTTCCTCACAAATATAGCAAAAATTGTCCGCGGTATTAACACACTTTCGAGGCATTACTGTTCTTTATTGTACGTAAATGGATAAAATAATAAGTTTTATGTAACAGTAGCTTGAACTGTCTCGCACAACGTCTAAAATATTTTAAATGCTGAACCTATCTGATTGGGCTTTATATAGTACACTGCTTACGTCAGCTTCAGCAGCCGCCTGGCATTAGTATAATAGGCCTACACATGTATAGTACACTGCTGACGTCAACTTACTTCAGCAGCCGCATGGCATTAGTATTGCATTGCATCAGAAAATGATGCAATCAACTGTGGATGATGTGAGCATGATGGTATTATGCAATGTTACATCATTATTCCGGATGTTGCTGCAGTCCTACTGGAGAAATTTACACAGTGAAACATAGAAAATGAGGTATATGAATATCTTCAAAACGAGAGCCAATACAAAAAATTCACGGTTATATTCGTGTTCGGCACACCAAAATACTACAGATTAGGGCCTTTTCAAGTCAGTAATGATTTCACTGTTGACCAGTGTATTTGTTAAGCAAAAACCTCTTACGAAAAACGAAAAAAAAATCTTACGACGATATGCCAATGTCGTTGTCGCGCCCCCTTTGCTGCTATGGGTATAAAAATATTTTGAGGATGAAAATCATTTAAGACTTTACAAACAAACTAATTTGTAAAATCTCACCTCGTAAGTCAGTTAGATTATTGGACTGGTCAGTGAGTCTGAAATTAATTCTCGTTAACGAATTATTATGACATCGCATATAGACTGGATTAGTTGGATCCTCAATGATTAGAAACTCTGGAGGAGCTCTTGGTGCAAATGAATATAAAATATATCCTTGCTGAGCTTGATTTGATTTCTCGAGATTTATTTGATAGCTTCCTTCGATAATATCACATACTAAATTTAGCGCTATCACCGATGATATATTTACGTTGAATGGAGCGATATGCCTACCACCACCATCTGGGTCATTATTATGTTTGAGGATTATTGATATTTGTGGTTGTTTTAACCATGCATCATGAATCATTTTAAATTTTTCATCGATGACGTCATTAAATCGTTTCTTTAGTGTTGCTGCATCGATGGTGTATCCAGAGAGTTTAGATTGAGATATATTATCTTCTCTCAACGAAAAGTCAGTTAAAATTCGTTGTCGTGGTTCACCTGTGCTGTCAATTACCATTTTTAATGTTACGTTATGAATAAAGTCTACGTTGAATATAATCTGATTTAATGTTTGTATATGTTTCATAATATCATTATAAACTTCTTTTCTCCCGGCAATATAAAGATCAAATCCATAATTTAGACTACTAAATTGATTGTTGAGTGTTTTATAAATAATATCAAAATAATCTTTAAGATTGTCATCGGTCATTGAACTAAAAAATTGTATATTACCTTGTTCATCTATATTAAAAACTCCCAACGAAGCTTATTTCTGAGACCAATCTCCATTCTTTTCCATTGGAGGTTTTTCATTTATCTATATGAGTCTTAAATATATAATTATATTTCCCTTCTATTCCACCCCCGCTGAGGTTTATAATCTCCTCGTGGTATAATTGTTCGTCTGTGATAAAGATAGATTTTTGTGGTTCAGGTGAAGGTAGTATTTCAGGCCATCCTAGTACGGTTCTAATAGAACTCTGATAAATATCTACGACATACCCGGGCGAGTTTATCTCAATGGCAGATGATAGCGTCGGCTCATGAACCGTTATAGCAATTTTCGATTCTTTTCCAGTAATAGATTTTATTCTACGTTGTAATTCAGCATTGATTTTTTCGATCTGGTATGATCCAGATGGTATCGAAACGACTTTCCAGTCTGGAGTCCCGTCTTGTTTATTCTTACTCGCAAACACCAAGGAATTATTTAGTTCTTGACCACCAAATGCTACCGATCTAATATTAGGCCAACTATGGTATACTCGTAGTTTTGCCAGCGCTATCTCCTTCACGGGAATCGGAGAAGGGAAATTCACACTGAATTCAGGATTCGTTTAGGTTATTGAGATCATGCTGGTTTTCATGCGGGTTGGTATTTTCTGCTATCCGTTGAAGTTGTTCTTGCGATGTTACCATTGTTATTATATTTATGTTGTCGCTCTAATTTTGACATCGCGGAATCAGAAACACGTACCATCGCTAAGAACTCACTATCTGATATTAATGTATCATCGAGTGACGACGATATCATCGAGGATAATTGCGAGTATGCTGTTGATACCATATGAAATTTAACCGCGTAATCTTGCAGTTTGCGTTGGCTGCATGATGATATTTTTTTGGTTATTATCGAAATTATTCCCGCGATTGTTGTCGCAGTTGGTATACAAATTGGAACGGCTATCGGGGCAATCATTGTCACCGAAGAGAGTATAATACCGGCTCCGGTGATTACACCACTCACCGAATACACGGTAATATCAACTGCGGTGATTCTTTGTCGATATTTTTTTATTTTGATCTGGTATTCCTTAGTGAGTGTTTTGAGTTTAGTTTGAAATTCTCTGACCTGATCATAGCGATACTGCTGGGATGACATTTTATTTTTAAATCGTTTACGATTTCAATTAAAACTGCTATCTGTTTAATTGTTTACTTAAATCCGCTACGAATTCCAAATACCATGTTATTGAAACCCTAGCTAGATTCTTATCAGTGGATTTTATTGTGAACTGTTCGGTTGTATCCTTGTCGATGATTGTTGATATTGTATTATTGACTCCAGCTGAAATCGATGATGATATATTAAACTGAGTTGGTGATACCAGTGTTAATCGATAAATACCCTTGACGGTTGCAGTGATATTTAATATGTTATTTGTAGGTGTCCACGCAAATGATCCGTGTTGGATCGTGTATACTATATTGTTGATTCTCTCATGAGGAATTTTTGTTTTTTCAAGTTCTGCAATCATCCTCGGTAGATCGACTTTGATGGCGTCAGTGATCACTTTAATGTCTGTGATTGCCCTCCTTATTTCCACGATTGCATCTGAAAATGATCTCTCTTCGCGAATAACCCCCAATCGCTGAATAATCGCTGTTATTTCATTGAGTTTCGTGATGATACTAGTTAAATCCATTTTAATATCCTCGGGTTTAGCATTTTTTTTACCAAAAAATTTATCAATGGAGTCATCGGTCCTGTTAAACGTTTTACGTAACGTACCAAATTGAGATACATGAGCGTCATACTCCGATCGCAATTTTGTTAAATTATCGATAGTGGTTTTTACGTGTATGATATGCAACTCGGGATGCGAACGTGGAACCCCGAAGAAATTATTTATCGGTGTTTCGATAGTATTAATTATATCCTGCTGGAGCTGATTAAATTTAATTATATGATCGTTGTATTCTGATTGTAGTTTCTGTTGGGCATCAACAATAGTTGAAACAAGTACACCCGGTTTGAGTTTACCCTGATCGAAAAATACCGCGATAGCATTTTCTGTTACACCGCGTTGTTTAACTAAAATATCATTAAGGGAAATATTACTAGTTATCAATTTACCCTGACGATCTTGAAATACAACTATTTCACCTGGATCAACACTTGCTAAGTTCAACATCTCAGCTATTTCATCTTCGATTATGTTTTTTTACATCACCGGTTGCAGTGCTATCGGCATCGGGTTTCTTCGACGGTGATAGAGGTCGTTCCCAAATATCAATCATGTTATTATAAAGCTAATTATCTCTCTAAAAAGCCACTACTCGTGTATTCATTTACGACCCGATGAGGTGGATTTGTAGATGTTGAAATAGCGTCAAGGACATTTAATACTTCATTACCGCATATTGGTGGGTCATTCATCTGTTGTGTTGGTAGTGTGGAATACCAACAATGAGTTTTTAAGTGGTTTATATAACGCACAAATTCCCTCAGTGGTGCTAATCCATATGAATCGAAATAAACGATTACACGTGGATCAATCGCGTATGCAACGCAGTGGATTCCTGGTCCGGTGCTGTTATCAAGATTAATGATACCAGTTTCAACGCTGTATGGTTGTGCCGGCAATTGATCTTTCATAAAGACACCTCTGTAGTTTTTAATCGCGAGTTTTTTAGCAGCATCGAGTAAATCAAAATTTGGCATTGGTGTTAATAAACCGTTCCTGGGATTCTCATTCCTTTTCTGCTGTACCATGAATACGGAGTTCCCGGTAGTCTTAGACCGTTTCCCTTCTTTTTGTATCCCTGTCCGGTTGCTTTCTTTAGTGCCATCCCTGCCGCGGTACCAACGGCTTCTAACGCCGCCGCTTTAGCCACCGCTGGTGCCTCTGCCGCAATCAACGCTGGAATCACAGCTAACAACGGGAATTTACCGCCGATTTTTTTCATGTCGTTGATCACTTTCGCAGAGAGTGTGATCTGAACACCTTTTTGTTTCATCTGAGGAGCTGTAAGTGACAATTTATTCCGACCACCAGTTATCTGATTGGGTTTTAGCGTTATCTTGGTTCCACATTTTTTAGCTGATTCTGATTGCAATTTCTTGAGTTGACCGGGGGTTAATGTAACACTAATATGACTGTATGACATTTTATATAACACGGATTGATTCTATTGGAAAATCAAAACATTTCAGTTACATATTTTCTACTGGTGCATCTATCACTCTCATTCGTCCACCAACACCTTCTAACAGCATTGATTTATCACTGAGGATGACAGTAACCGCTCTGTAATTAGTAATACCAGCAGGGCGTGTTACACGGGCTCTAAAGTGTATATCAACTACGGATTGTCTTGTTAAATCAAGATGTTCCAGTGAAAAGTAATAGATCGGATATAAATTTTTAAAATCCAACTTTGATAATTGTAGACCAGTATCAACATTTTGATCACGTTCCATATATGACAATAGACGATGATAAACGCGTGCAATATGGTTGGTATTATAATCAAGTTGTATATCCTCAGATGGTTCCTGCTGGCCGTTTATTCTCAGCGAGACTTCATTACAACTTGTTTGATCAAATATCATATGGCTACGTTCTTGATTGTTTAATCGCTCAGTATTCTGTTGCGCAACAAATATATGACGCGGAGCTGAAACACCTTGTTTTGATGCCAGGTGCCATCTTAGTGTACCATCAATATTAGAATCCATGGTATCCGTTGTTGTTGTTAGCCAACTCAGTAATGATTTTCCTCCACGATCCATAAATGATAGTAATCGTTCTTCTGTTGTGATTGATGGAGTCAGTACTAGCATCCACAGTGATAGTTTTGTTTTAATGACTTTACCCGCTGCAGCACCAGCATTGAGCCAGATTGCATTATTATCAGCGCCTTTTCTCACGAGTACTACTGTATGCTTCGCTCCATAGATAACTTTTCGGATATTTCTACAGAATTCAAATATGTGAAGTAGTGGAATCGCGCATGAAAATTGTCGACTAGTCTTTTCAGTGTTGCCACGCGTGTTGCAAATCCTAGGTTGTAATTAGGATTAGTACTTTTTATAACATCAAAGGCAGCACCTGGTCTTGCTTCATATTCCAGATCAGCTACTGGTTGTGGATCAGATGCAGTATCCTGCGGTGTCCGTAATTTAATATACTGGATGTGTTCAGCGTGGTCAGTAATATCCTTAGAGAACATCATAGACGGACCCGCTGGTCTTTTATAATCATCAGAATATCTTGCTAACCCTATTATTGCAGTGGCAATATCAACTTCAAGCTCAATAGATTCAATTTCTCTTCCATCAATCATATATCAAATAGCGCCATAATACCATTATTGACAAAACCAACTCGGACATTTTGGTTATCTGCGTATGCTGTATTAGCTGCAACATTTGTTACGAGTTCTTCTTCTGCTTCAATAAACGCTTCACACGGTAGAAAGTATTTACTGGTATCATGAACTTGAAGTTCAATTCTTGATCGAAGATCTGTCTGTGTTGCATGATAGGAATAAAATTGATAATCGCGTACAGAATCATCCTTAAGCACTGGGGCGTCCATATCAAACGCTGTATCAGGTGACCGTTTGAAAATTTTATTATATATTCGTTGATCTAAATCATGATT
Organism: Unio pictorum; assembly: GCA_030141615.1. Classification (NCBI taxonomy): domain Eukaryota; kingdom Metazoa; phylum Mollusca; class Bivalvia; order Unionida; family Unionidae; genus Unio; species Unio pictorum. The sequence continues at coordinate 2,900,304 of JARLTB010000023.1, read as the reverse complement.
GGAAAAATCCAAAGGATTTTCAATCTTCGATTTTCATTGTCGTCTTCGACGACCCCGTTGTGGTTTTAAGCCACTTCCCGCTATCATATTTGCAGTAATATTATCTTGGTCACTTGCGGTCAATGATGGAGTTGTCAACAAAGTCGCCAGCGACGCTAATTTCTGATCTTCTGCGTTATTTATTATTTTACTGATATTTTCCGGCATGTCTTGTGTAGATGGTAGTGGTCCCAATGACGAAGTCATTTGTGGTTTTCTTCGCCGTCGAACTACCGCAGTTAGTTTATCCTTTGCGGCGGAAAATGCTTTCCCGGCAAGATCTCAAACAGCACTAATACCCTTATCACGAATAACATCAATGGCTTTCAACGATAACTGTTTTGCTAGCGGCGCTACTTTTGGAGCCATTCTTGCAAATTATCCTGCAATGGTATCACCGAGACCATCCCATAGTACACTCTATAATCAGGTAAACGTGAATTTACTACATAGACGCTAGTTGGTTTATCATGGTTGTAGTGTATGATCATCTTATTTAAATGATATTTATCTAATGCGGTGATTAATCACTATGATAGTCATTATGCTCGACTAACTCATCAATGAAATCTCGATATGTTTCAATGTCCATGATACCACCTTGAAATAACCGCATACAGATATCAGCTGCTTCATTAATTATTTCCGGTGAATTATTTCCAGCTCGATTCCCTCCTACGATAACCTCTAATCGTGATATATCACTAAGAATATTACCAGGGCAATGAATAAGACCACTACTTGAAACTCTGTTTTGGGTTCCACTTAAATATCCATGTCCTGTTGTACCAGCCGCACCTTTTTCAGAATCAACTTCTGATATTTGCTGGAGAGGTTGGGATACAAAATGCGCAACTGGTAACGGTGGGTTTTCTATTTGAGATATCAACTTTTCAAGTTTCTCAAATTCTTTATCATTGTGTGGTAGTTGAGACTTACCGATTTTTGCCAAATATAGTTTTGTTCTCCAAGTCTCCATATTAGTTATAGCGTCTTCATATCCTTCATTTATATATTTTTCTCGCTGACCCTTTGGAAATGAATCGACGATAAATCTAGCAAATTATTTATCAATCTTAAATTTTTTGTTAATATCATTTATCACATCACTTTTAAATATCTTTTTAAGGTCAAGACTTCGTTCTGTTTTACCTTTTTGTTTTTCTTTCTCTTCTTTTCTTGCAACAGCGCCTTGTTGTTCAAGTGGTTCAGGCGGTGGTGAGGTAATATCAATATCACCTAATCGCTCAAGTTCCTTTTGAAGTTGTCGTTCTTGTCATTCTTGTTGTCTTGCAGCAGTTATTATATCACCAGGGAGTGTTTTTAAGTATTGTTTTGTTTGTTTAGATTTTTCTGCTATTTTTTCGAGTACAGGAAGAAAAGACTCTTCTTTTCTTTTTCCTTCCTCGGAGATTGCTGATATTACCCCTTTGACAACGATAGTTACAGGCTTAAACAGTAGTTCTGTATCAGCAAAAAAGTCAGTCTGAAGATTCTGTCTATCTTGTAGTTTTTTCCGTACAGAATCGCGTACAGGGATGTTACGAAATGCCCGATATGGCATAGAGGATACACCATACTCCTCTAAGCTATATTTTAAGCATTAATTTTGTTATATAATGTGTTTATCGTCGTTCTGTATTTTATGAATTATTATTTTTAAGCTCGTTACGCAATATCCGATATGGCGTAGAGGGTACACCATACTCCTCTAAGTGAGTTGTCCTATACAGCGAGTCGCACGTGCCGCGCGTATAATGAAGGTTTCACGCGAATTACTTTTTTACAAGTACGGCAGACTGCTATATAGGTACAGTGCAGGGTCTTTTTAAGACACAGTGGACATTAGAGCAGACCTCTAAACGTTACATTTGTCGGATATTAGAGCCAAAAAGTTGGGTGAGTTAAATACATTCTTTTTGGTTTAATGTTTCAGTTGAATGTTCAGTTTCGGAATAGCACGTTCGTTTTTATGTATTGTGTAAATTCATTTTTATTATTTGGAAAATTGTCGATTTTTATATTCAGCTCGCCGGTCGTGTGAATAGATGTGTATTCAAGACCAATGTTAACCGGTGGAATGGAGACGGACAATGAACTACTGTCGCACCGGAGGGAAGTGAAATGTTAACACTCGTAGTTTGGTTTTATTGACTACTTTATGTAAAACACGAATAGCGTGTTTGTAGTCAAGAGAATCCTACGTTCGCTTTATTGACTATTTATGTAAAACACGAATAGCGTGTTTAGTCAATTGGATAGCATTGTTTGGTTTTTATTGATTATATTTTGTGTGTGTGACACGAATAGTATAGTCATAGTCAATTAAACCTTATGATTTGAATTACTGACTATGTTGTGTGGGGTATGAATATCGTATCAATAGTCAATATCATGCTACGTTTTGTAGATATATAATACAGTAGTGTATGACTAGATATATAATACAGTAGTGTATGACTAGATATATAATGCAGTAGTGTATGACTATAGATATAATACAGTAGTGTATGACTATAGAAATATAGTACAGTAGAGTACGACTACAGATATATATATAGTACAGCAGTGTATGAATACATATATAGTACAGTAGTGTATGTATACCGCCATATAGTAGGGTAGTAGATTCATTTGTGTGTGTATTGTGTGCTCCTCGTATATATATACCTATCATAATGTTTTTTTTTATAATATAAGTTTTATTTAAACAAACGTGTTTGTTATTTCTTTAAAACCATACCTAATCTCAAAGGGTCGGCTCGACAACGTTACAAGGGAGGAACGTCTTAATAGCTGCCAGTCTCTCACTAGCCAGTCTGGTCGTTAATGATTCGTTTACCATTATTGAAACAGTAAAGCAATTTCCAATTTAAATTACAAAATAATTTGGATCTAAATGCGGTGACAATGTCACGAGTGATAGTAACCATAAACAATCAACCAGAGTTGGTCATCACTGATGAAAATTTCATCGGAAAATCATGAAAATGATTTTCAAAGTTGATTTTTGAAATCTACGATTTCTGTAAATGAATTCCGGGAGTTTTTACCGAAAAATCATATGATGATTTTGACTGAAAAATGATTTTTCATCGATTTTGTTCGATTTTGTTCGTTTTTAGTCATTGCTGGTCGGTTTTTGGTCATTTTTGTGACCTCATTGATGAAAACTTCATCGGAAAATCATAAAAAATGATTTTCAAAGTTGATTTTCACTAAATGATTTTCGGGTATTTTCGCCCTCAAAAAATAGCATAAAATGTAACAAAAATTACTCAAAATCAGTGAAAAATGACTGACAATCAATGAAACATGACTGAAAATCAGTGAAAAACGCACCAAAATCAGTGAAAAACTACTAAAAAAGTACTAAAATATTTCAGTGATGAAAAAAATATTTACTATGAAAATTTCACTACTTCCTGATTGTAAACGCGTCAATGTTAGAGACACCAGTATAAAATTTCACCGCTATTGTTTGTTGACAAAAACCACCTTTATGGTTGAGCGCATATTTGTCGAGTAAGAATTTTACCTGTTCATTCATCAAACAAGTACTTATACATATATCACGCGATTCACATACCTGTTTGGATTTGTATACTATCGAATCGTAACTTATACAACAGAGGCTCTTAAAGGGCATTTTCGTTCTGTTTGATTAATGCTCGTATATCCCTAACCTTCGAATTAATCATCCTTTAAGTTTCATACTCTAGCCCCAAATCTCTTCTTACTCGCTCCACGATAGTACATAACGGGACAAACACAAAAACCTCATCACTATAAACAAGAGACTCGTGGATGGAATTTTTAATTCGCTTTATTAGTGCATACATCTTTGAAAGGGTATATTTGTTTTTTATAATATCGAGCTCGATATTCTGATAATCTGACATAATGTGATCACAGTTTAAACCATCTGATAATTGATTTTTTTTATTTTTCAGATTTGATATTTCAGTTATAATCTGATTAATATTTTCATAATTCATATTATATATAATTATATATTTCTAATACAAAAAATAAAAAAATTGGGGGTCAATTTTGATCCGTTTTTTTAGACAGTACAATGCCGTTACAGCCGTTTCATTAGGGTAGTTTATAGGCATACATATATACTTAATTAGGGACAGTACAATGCCGTTACAACCGTTTCATTAGGGTAGTTTAAATGCATACATATATACTTAATTAAGGACAGCATGATGATATTACCTCCGATTTATTAGGTTAGGTTTCTAGGTTACAATTAAAACCCCATTTGGAACCCCTTCGGTGTATTTATACATCGAAGGCGCCCAGACGTTACATACAATGAATGGATTATATACAATGAATGATGTCAATGAATGATATTATACAATCCCCAAATCGAGTTTTATGGCGAATTGTATTAGGACAGTACAAGACGAAACTACACATAACAATAAATGAATGATATCAATGAATGATAATAACACTCTACATTAAAATTATACAACCCACAATACCCCCTACTAAATCATCCTGGGTTGAATGAAAAAGTCATTCACACTACGGTGGGTGTGGTTGGTATGGGGGTTGCAATTTGAATTTCGGTATGCCATCATGGTATGCCTCATAATCACTGATCACTGGATGCGGTTGTAATTCTTGGTTCATTTATATACTATAATATTATTTGTCTAATTTATTATTTGCTTGAATTCCTACTCGAGAATCTTTCAATGTAGTCTTGGGGAGTTCTTATAACTTTGTCATTGACAGAGTCAAGGGCACAGTCAGAGGTAGTCATTGATGGGGTTTTTAGCTCGTTTATCATAATAACGCTTCAACTCTCTGTATCTCTTACCACCGCAACCCAGACACAGTTGTGATACTCCACTAACCCCCACTCCACATCGTAAGCAGGGTACGGGCCCATATCTTTGCATATGATACCCACAGAATTCCTTTCTGCATGATTTGTTACACGGGGGTTACTGGTCCAATCATGAGCCATTTGCAATGATTCATTATATAATAAATTCTTTATTAAAATACTTGTTTTAATTATAGCATGAAAGAATTCTAGAGATTATCCAAAATTACGCCATGGAAAAATGATAAATTCAATCTCGATAGAGTATACACTGATACACCGAAAAGTCTGATAGATGACCGAACCGTGATACATAAAATTCGTGAGTGTTTTAATGAATTTAAGCGCTATGGAGCATCTCACTGTTGGTCAACATTTCGAATTATTGCTGATGATGTCAATGTACCCATAATCGACGCTACCTTGAACGACGAAAGAGTAGCAGTGATAATTTCACACCTTGGGCGAAAAAAGTATTTTTTCAGAGTAAAATTTGTTAAACAGACAGAAACAGAAGATTGGATTATCGAAGATAAATTTAAAACAATCTTGAAAGATAAAATAACCGTCGTTGTGAGTCATGATTCCAAACCAGGAATTTTGACTGATATTGACAAACCATACTACGAGAGATCTTATCCTGTAACAGCAGTTGTTTACGGAATCTATCCGTTAAATGACAGAGTATTGAAAAACTAGCACCAATGAAATATTCGTCGAGAATGAATTGTGTAACAGAACGAATAATAGAAACCTTCACAAATGCATCCCGGCGAAACAAATTGACTGATCTAGGACGCAAAAAAATAAACGAATGGGGACTAACAGTAAAGGAGCACGGGGCAACAATTCAGGATATAACTAAAGTAGTAACATCATTAAGATTTCCAATAACCGTAACGACAATAACAGGTTAAGTATTGCACGAATCGAAATATAAATCAAAAGGAGCTCCAATCAAAATTATTGATCATAACGAACACGCGTGGACAACTGAGGTAACAATATTTCCACGGGATAGAACAATAAAATATACCCCAGAGGAGTTCTCGTCGGAATTCTCTGAGGAAAAGTTATTCGATTGTATTCACCAGTTGAGTAAAAACGATCCTGTGTCAGTGTGGTTACTTCATAGTTTTGAAAACTCTGAGGGTGGATTCGATCAGTTTGTAAGGCCCAATGGCGAAATATACCGCACTGAAGCGTTGCACAACGAGATGAGAAAAATTGCTAATAAGTTTTTAACAGACAACTCGAATCTCGACGACGAACAATTATTAACAAATTGCTTTACACTTCCATCGGTCGCAGCTCACTTTGCGAGAAAGAAAAATGCGTGGAAACCAACGCGAGGCGAGTTTCTCACAGATATCAAATCAAATTGCATGACCATGGCGGATTATGGAATACAAAATATGACCGCAAAAATATTATTTCCGTTGATATGGTTGCGTGTTATCCTGGGAGATTTCTCGGGTATGGAGAATGCGCTAAGTACTTCAATACGATTTGGACACCCCACACATGAGATGACCCGTGTTGCGATTAATGGACCACTGCCTGATTTTGATTTAACCGGATTCGCTCGTGTAATATCATTTGAACAAGTTGAAGGACTTCATCCGTGTAGTTATGCTTGGATTGGTAGACATATCTCTGAAAAACATTGGATGCAAATAGTGCTGTTACGATATATGATTGATTGTAGCATGCTGATATCGTTGAGTGTCAGTGAAGCAATTATATCATATCGAGCGCAGATTGAAGTATGGTTACCACAACCCAATCTAGATAGTATAATCAGCGAACAACGAAAACAATTTCCCGATCTCGACGAAGAAGATATCATGAAATGGTCCAAACAGCTATTTGAAAATTAAAATAGACAAGCAAAGGATCTTGGTAGAAGAATAATTGGTAAATTTACCCAGGGTGAAAAATACGACAATACAAGATATTCTTCACGGTTGATCATAGACAGCGTTGAATACGATTTTATAATCGCGGATGTAACATCTAAAGGCATATATGTAAATCGCAAAGACGCTTTCTTGTCCGATGGAACCAAATTAGGTACAATTGTTACTTACAACGATGGATACAGTCCATATACACATTTGAGGGCATCTATGCTAGCTTATGCTTCTATTAATCTATTTTCAATGATAAATAGATTTTCTGACACCGCAATTAGAGTCGCCACTGATTAATTTCACATAGACATGAAACACAGCAACGCAGTGGCCAAATTCACTAATTCTGACGAGAGTTGGGGATCATGGAGAATTAAGCGGGAAATGCTGCATGATTATACCAAATCAGCAGATGTTACGATTGAAATCAATTATTTGAAAAATAATCAGATATCAGAACTATCTAATGTGAAACAGTGTTCTGATTCAATATGTAGATATAAAACAGTTTATTTAAACGGCTGTGGTGGGTCAGGAAAGACGACTCGTGCGATTTAATTATTTCGTGGGAAATCAAACATGATTGTGTTAACACCGACACATAGACTTGCAAGAGAGATTAAACAACGAGGAGTGAATGCCTGTACTTATCATAGTTTTTTTCGATGGAAAGGTGATGAATGGACTCCCGATCGAATGGGTGAGAAATTTATTCCTGAAGTCATTTTTTGGGATGAAATATGCACAGTGTCGTTAGATGTATTACAAAAATTTCTTGATTGATTATTGCTATTGAATACAGCAGTAAAATGCGGCGATCATGGCCAACCACCGCCATTTGTCGGTTCATCCCCACATGATTGGCTGAAGAATTTTGTAGACTATTACGAAGAAATTAATACTGATCATAGAGCACTTGATGAACAATTACGCGAGTTCAAACAACTAATCAGATTACAACCGGATAGAATCCAATGTGAAATAATTTTAGAAACTCCCATAAATGATTTCTGGGAAGCGTGGAGACCAAACGATTTGATAGTAGCAAGTAGAAAAATAGTCAGCGACACACTTCAGATGAAGTTATTAGAAATGCATTAAGAAAAATTTGCAACACTTCCAACACCGCTATGTTATAGGCCCAATACACGGCGACAAAATATCGAAGTTGATATTCCTGGGCAGCGTGAACAACAGATTCTCGTGTTAAATGATATTGTGTTGGTTGATATAAATGTCGTCGAAGATGCATTACGTGCTGATAAATCCCCGTAGACGTTAGGTTACGCAGCGACGATACATTCTTTGTAGGGATAGACTATATCAGATACAATTGTTTGGATTATAGATAATCACATCGAATGGTCGAATTTAGTTTATCTAGCAGGGTCCAGAGTGCAAAGAAAAAATCAGCTTCGAAGAGTTGTTCTAGACTATAACGACACTACAATAAGTGATATTGTCAGTATTGACATAATCACAAAAAAACTCTCCAGTAATAAACAGCAGGATAAAAAAAAATAATAGAGAATATGATATTGATGCCGCATTATTAATTACACTGAAACAACAACAAAATAATCACTGAGCGAATTGCAATTGTATAACGAATTGGTGTTGGTCGGATAAGGATCCTCGCCAATTTATCGTAGACAGAAAAAATAGCAGTATTGGTCATACCAGAGATAATGTGATGCTGACTTGTCTTGAATGGAACAGACGAAGAGGTGCTAGTTAAGACCACGCGGCGGTAATTGAGTGACCTCGGGTATTACTTGCAGTTGTTCACGAGTAAAAACACGCTGAGGAGCAGTTTAATCCATTCTATAGATTGCTGGTCTACCCGTAGATTGTGTTATACTAGATATTTTATGCGTGGTGACACTCCAAATAGGATCAGTAGCTCTTTTTATGCCACCTTCGAACTCTCCTGGTTCATATAAATATCTTACAGTGACATTACTGAGTATTGGTTGTTTTGAAAAATACTTTTGCGCTTGTACGGGTATATACTTTTTTTAATCGCGTTGTTAGGTTTCATGTTGATTGTTCGAGTAATCGCATTATTCAACGCGGTAATTACACCTGGTAATCTCTTGACCCATTCACGAGATCGTTTATCCTGAATAAATTCCTTTGCGTATTGATATCCAAAAAACTGCTCAGCAAGTGTGCGATTGAATCGCTCAACAATTGCCTGATCGCGATGTAGTGAAGTATGCCCTAGTCGTAACGCGGTATCATGATTCTTCATCATTGATAGAACCCACCTTGAAATTCCTTGCCAGGATCAACTTGTAATAGATTTGGCCAGCTCAGAGGACCTATTCGATAAATCTTTTCAGACGCAGAAGCAACTTCAGTTGATGATTTTGTTTTTAGCGGTTCTGCTTGTTTGTATCGACTCGCAACATCAACTACAGTTAACGCGTATTTATAACCACCATCATCTGGCAGAAATAATATATCAGCTTGATGAACTTCATCAGGAACGGTCACATCAAAATGCGAGAAGATAATTTGTTTAGGCGGTGGTAGATAAATTTGCCATATCGCCTGTTAGGATAACCAATCTGCTGCAGTGGTATATTTCACCTTTGCATTGCTACCGAGTTTACCAATTGCTGCTTTACCCCTCCAATATCCTCTTGGGGAATAATATATAGATTCCATGTTATTATTAATTACCCGCACCTAACATCAATTTACCTTTCATCGCCGATTTTATCAACCATGAAGCCAATCTTTCTTTGAAGGATTTATCAGTGATAGAATTCAACGCATGAATCAATTTCACATCTGCGATATGTCTGTGTTGCAGATTGCTGCTTTTATAAGCAACATCATGAGCATGACAAGCCTTATCTATAGCGTGTATTGGTTCTTCACCGGGTTTGGGTTGGTTTTGATCATCGAGTCTGATATCGAGTCTAGTCCCGGGTCCACAATAACTATACCCCGGAAGATGTTTTTCACCTGGATACTTCGCCCATGGTGTCCCTGGGAGTTTTACTAACTTGGCTGCAATATCACCTCCTCGTTTGTTTTTTTAAATTATCTGCAGATTTCATAGAAACAATTCTAAATTTCTTTGTACTACATTGTACGCATTTACCAGAAAGTGCTGATCTGTTATTGCTAGTTGTAATCGTCGTCAAGTCATCTGTGCCAGTACGTTTTGTACATTTCACACAATATAGATCCATAATATATTTATAATAACATGAATGTAATTGATTATTCAGCTACCCGACGACGAGAACCTATTCAACACCATGCAATGTTACCAAACTCTATTCGAATGATTATAATCGGACCATCTGGAAGTGGTAAAACACAACTGCTACTTAATTTGATAACAAGATGGATGAAATGGGATAAATTGTATTTAATAGTCCCTAGTGTAGATGATCAGCGATGTTACGAAGTGTTAAAGGATATGAACGAGAAATCAAAATCGGAAATCGATGATGATATTATTGAATTTATAACTGATATCGAAGAAGCACAGAGCATTGATGATATCGATGGAAGTATTAACAATTTAGTCGTATATGATGATGTGATGCTAGAGAATCAAAAAGATTCTGCTAGGGTATTTTCCAGAGGCAGGCATAAAAACACTGATGTGATATATGTCACTCAACGATACACTCAAATACCAAAAATGATCAGAGATAACTGCAATATTTTTGCTATATTCAATGGAGTTGACACACATACTCTTAGAAATATTCACCAGACTTGGTGCGGCGGTGATTTGGATTATAATCTCTTTAGAAATCTCTTTAGTCACGCTCAGTCAACCCCACATGGATTTGTAACTATAAATTTACACGACCCGAGATCGAGATATCGTATCGGACTTGATCAAATATTTGGTTAACCCATAGCAGTAGAGGAGGGCGCGAAAACGACATTGGAATATCGTCGTAAGATTTTTTTTCGTTTTTCGTAAGAGATTTTTCTTAACAAATATTTTCCTAAAAACCCCTCATGATTTTCATCGTAAATTGCTAGCAATTTCAACAGGAATTGTTTAACCCATATCAGCCGAGGAGCGCGACAACGAGTCGGCAACTAGGTTGTAAGATTCCTTTTTTAGTTTTTCGTAAGGGTTTTTACTTAATAAATATTTGCTTAAAAAGTTTGTCCGATTCGCCCCCTCTGCTGCTCCCTTCAACCATCTAGGATTTTAGATATTTACCTCTGTAGCAGACATATGTAAATACGCAAGCCAAGTCCGCGGCTCATTTGAAGCCCAAGTTATGCATTTGATCTCCTGTGCTAGTCTAACTGTGACAAGCAGTCACCAACAAGTCAACCAGTTTCCAAGCCTAAATCAAAATAAATCTAACCCACATTACAGATTTAGCTTATGTGTGAACTGAAAAATGCTAGGATGGTGATAATCAGGCCCATGCCTTCTACCTTAAATATTAGGGAGGTGTCAAAATGCGAAACTATCCAGTGAGACCTAAGAGCCGTAGAGAGCGATCACGAGCCCTGCTGTAAGAACCACCCTTGTCTATCCGAGTTCTTGTTCAAATTTGTTTTATATTTTATAAACTTAAAAAGTATTGTCTAGCCGGAACCACTGGAATATATCACCGTTAATCTACCCACCCCCACCTCCACCGGTCGGCCCAGCCTTGCCTTATCACAGCGCTTGTGCGACGAAAAACATCTACCGAGTGCAGGTTACTTCTAGTGATACATCATAAACTGCCCCCCCCCCCGCCCCCCGCCTTCCGTGTACAATTCCGTGTGGTAGGTACATAGGGGCTGGGCACCAGACTGCACACATGATAACTGTCCAGTGCCGGTTATTGTGCGTGTGACACGTAATTTGTTAAGAAATTACACAGAGAGGAACATTAAAAGTTTGTGCATGATATCTATGGAAAAATAGTGTGTCATATATATTTAACCCAGCGATTTTATGGCTTCCGAACAATCATTTATTTAGGAACCGTTTCGACGTTACCACAATTTGAATTCTGAAAACAGACTCGGCGTGATGTATATCCACCTCACATCTGGACTTTGCACCAAGTCCAATGAAACCGTTACAATGATTTCAGTCGAGGACACTTAAGTGCCCTTGACAACTCTGCAAACATATTAAGTTTATATTTCAATTAGCGAGGCGATTGTAAAACCCGTCTTACCTATAAGTTGGCTTTGCTGCGTGAGTCATGCAAAAATTCAGTCTGGTTGCATGTTTGGTGTCCTTCCCGCGTTCCCACTCCGTTCTTTCAGCGAAATGAGAATACGAAGTAAGGAACCCAATTGATGTGCATTACGTCATATGCAAATCGATAACCTGATAGTTGGTTATTGAGTTACTTGTATTAAACGAGCTAAAGACGAACCGACATATACTTCCATTCGCTGAAACTAACGATGTGTAGACGTAGAGCAGTAAATATATAAGGTAAGCAGAGGCGAACTAATTGTGCGTATGCCATAATGCAATGTTTTATATTAGGTGTGTTGTTGGTTGAACACAACACACGTCTGACTGATCAATCTGAATTTTGAAACTTCTTTTTATCACTGACCTTTTTGACAATCTACTTCCTCGTTTATGTTGGAAATACTTATGTAGTTGCGTTTGACGTAACTTATGGATTTAAATAGTTAGACAAATGATGTAATAGTTTGAAAAATCGAATCATTTACAAATGTACGCACATATAAAAAAAAACACATTTTCCTTGTATATTTTGGCTGGGTTTTATTTTCCTTCGGAAGCAGTGGGTGTATACAAAAACCTAAATTAGAAACAAAGACATCAGCTCTAGTGTGTGAAGGAATCTTGTAAAATTTGCAAGTTTACGTGAGCTTTTTATTTACATTTATACGTTTGAGTTGATACTTGATCTGGCAATAAGCAAATGGATAACGATGTTAATTACTGATATGTAGGAGATGCCTGACATCATACCAAATATATTGTATTCTTGACCATGTAGTATTTTCTTCTTTCCCATAATGATTAATGTATTACTGACGTAACTAAGATTATATACTGATGAAGCTTAAGACCCAGTAAACAAGGTAAGAGAAAATGTTTTAGAGATTCTACTTTTCTCTGAATTCGAATTTTCCATATCATAAAAATGTAAATGAACAATACAATAATAATATATTAGATATACGATCATTATGTGCGACAAATGAGTTAGTCTTCTACATTTTATGAGATAAAGGTTTGCATGTTTGTTTGATATATGAATAAATGTTTATGTTGATATTTTTCAAGATGTAATTTAATCAGTATTAAAGGTAAGGTGTTTATTGCCGTCACATCCCCTCCACATTATTATAATTATTACGGTGGACTTACATTTTGAATGACTCAGACGCCACCCGTCGGTTTTACCCACAGCCTAAATACATGAACAACTCGAAGTAAAATATTTAACAATTTAATTGATATTAATAATAAATACACTGTTCACGCATTTTCTTGATATAAATGTTTCAGTTACACTCCACTCAATAATGTACACATTAATTTGGCCTGTTAACCGATGCCTACTTTATAGCATTACATGAGAGTTAATGACCTAATATGAGTCTCTTTTCAGTGAATTGTTTATTGTACTTATCTGGATCAGTTCTGTTTTTATCCTTCTCATCCCCCGACACCCTTTTAATTCGCTCCTTCTTGTACTTTTCTGGTAATTCTTCCTTTTTTTCTTTAAAGCTCTTTATCCTCCTTTTTATTTACCAGTTCAATTCCTTTTTTCATTTTTCTACGAGTCTCTCGCTCTGAGTGGTCTCTTTTCCCTAGATTCTTTTTCCTTCTAATTTCATGTGTCCTGCGCTCCATGGTATGGGAATTGGTCTGTAAAATGGTTCGAAAAACAGCTTATAAATTATTCTTCATCTTACGTTCTGTTAACATGTTTGTTCTTCCCCTTTATTCAATACTTTGATATCCTTGATATAATCATCATCATCATCATCATTATCATCACGATCATCATTCCCCTTGACCTAGTGTGGTCGTCGAGGCGCTGTGCTGCTGAACATCTGACCAGTTCTTTCCACTTGTCTCAATCATGTGCCAATGCCTCTGTCTCCAGGACGCTGGTGGATAGAATGTTGGCTCAAGTGACATGGCCATACCGTTTCAGCTTTCTCTTTTTATGGTAATAATAATAATAATAATAATAATAAATAATAATTCCTGTTTTGGTTTGGGAATTTTATAACGTTTTGTAGACATTGATCGCAGGTGGGGTGTATTACCTGGTAGCCTATTCTGGAATAGGGATTGTAAATATTCAGGAGCACTATTATTGGATATCCTGTACATTAATTTGGCTTTTCTTAAACAGATTCGGTCTTTCATAGGTAAAAAATATTTTTAACTTACCAGCTAAATTTTCCTTGCTTTCTTTCTGGTTTGATATTAGCCTAAATGCTCTTTATTGAAGATTTTCCAGCTTTGCTATGTTTTTTTTATCATTTGAATTATCCCATACTATATTACAGTAGTCTAAACAGGGTTGTATGTAACTGTAATAAAATAGTTTTCTGTGCCTTTCAGGGAGAAAATGTCTTATCCTGCTGAGAAGCCATAAACTTGAATTGACCTTTTTACTGATATGATCAGTCCATTATAGATTATTATCTACCAAAACATCAAGTAGTCTCTCATGACAGACCATTTGCAAATTGTTATCCTTCCATGTTAGACATAGTTCAGTGCTATCAAAATTTATCCTGTTTTTCCTTGTTAAGATAAGTAATATTTTAGTTTTACCAGTATTTACTACGATGCCATTGCATTTGCACCAGTTTGCCAGCTAGTTTAATGCATTCTTTAAAGAAATTTCGAGTTCATGCATTGTGTTTTGGATGTCTGCCAATGTTGTGTCATCTGCATATAGATCTGTAGATGATATCGAGTCTCTTAGTAAAAATGGTAGGTCGTTAATAAGTAAAATAAATAGTAATGGACCTAGAATTGAGCCTTGTGGTACTCCATATCTAATTGTTTCAGTTTCAGACATAACGTTATTTATATAAACATGTGTTCTCTCACTTAAGTATGAAGTAAACCATCTAACTGTTTTTCCATCGCATTGGTAGATATTCAGTTTCTTCAAATGGATTTCATGATCCACCATGTCAAACGCTTTCCTGAAATCTACAAATACAGATCCTATTATTTTACATTGGTCAAGTGCATGAAGCCATTTCTCAGTTAGGGAGATCAAGGCAGTCTCACATGAATGTTTCTGTCTAAAGCCTGATTGATTAGGGTGTACCAGCAAGTGTTTGGTTAAATATGACATAAACGAGTCATGGACATGTTTTTCAATCAGTTTTGACCAGATTGATAATATTGAGATTGGTCAGTAGTCATCAGCATCATTCTTAGATCCAGATTTGTGAATATGAGTTACTTTTGCAGTTTTCAATATTTTGGGGACAGATGAAGTTGGAATACTTAAATTGATTATGAATGTTATGCTGTCTAAAATAGCAGAGGCAGAAAATTTAGTGAGTCTTGGATCAATCTGATCAAGTCCTGTAGCTTTCTTGGTATCAAGTTCACTGAGACATTTTTTAACAAAGTTTCTTGATACTGGTGGGATAGAGAAACACACTTCCTTAGAGATTTTGCTGCTGCAGAACTTTTTCAGTTCATTAAATTTGTTTTCTATCACTGGTTCTTTTAACTGTGTGGTAATGTTGGTGAAAAAATGATTGGATACATTTGCAATGTCAGTTTCATCAGTGACTAGTCACTATGGTGTTATTTACCAGACTTGAGTGAAATTTATTTGTCTGATTGTTGTGTGTTCATCTAGTGAGTTCATTGAAGACGTTCCAAATGGATATTGTGTTGCTCTTTTAGTTTTTAAACAATGACTGATAATACGACGTTTTAGATTTTTTTTAATCATACTTGTTTATTTATTTCTCTATACTTTATATTTTGCATTGTTTCCCATAGCCTTGAATTGGTCTCGTGTTTCCATAGCATCTAGTATTTCAGTAGTAAGCCGATTAGGTTGGATTTCATTCTTTACTCGATGTACTCTCAGTGGTGCATGCTTAGAGACTACATCCATAAATAAGTCAGTCCACACACTCAGAGCTTCATCTATGTCATCCAAATTTTGGATCATATTCCATGGAACTTTATATAGGTCATCAAGAAACTGTTCTTCACTACAATGTTTGAACGATCTGTAAGTGATCGTTTTGTGTGTGTTTTTCGTATTTCTCTTGCATTTGACCTTTCTTGTAAAAAGAAAGCAGGATAGTGGTCACTAAGATCAACATTTGGTACATTAACACAAGCCACACTGTCTGGTAGGTTAGTATAAATGTGATCAATAAGAGTGCTTGATTTTTCTGTTACTTTTGTGTGCTCATTTACCATCTGGACTAGGCCTAATGATTCAATACATTCCATCCAGTTGTCCCTTATTTGAGTGTTAAGAAGGTCCTGATTTATATCACCGAGTATATATTTTTCTTTCTCCTGTGCAAGAACATTTTCCATTTGTTTGAAAACATTATCATTCCAGATTGCTTTGGAAGAAGGTGGCCTATACATAAATCCAATTAGGAATGATTTTGCATTATTTTGAGAAATTTCCACCCAGATACTCTCAATTTCATGTGACTCCAAGTCAAGTCACCTTTCCGCATTTACATATTCTCTAATGTATACAGCAACAACCCCCTCGCTGTCTCTATGTCCCTGCTTAATGGTTTATTGTAGCCATGACAGTGAAATAGATTATCATTGTGGTTAGAATTTAATTTAGTTTCAGTGAGTCCTAAAATATGTATATTATTTTCGTTAGAAAACAACATTACCTTAATCTGGTCTATTTTTCCCAATATACCTTGTACATTTAGGTGACCTATGTTCAAACCTTTTGAATTTAGTTTCATATCAAGTATATGTATGTCATCATGCAGTGGGGAACTCCATGAGATTGTACTACTTTTATCATTCTGACATCCTATTTCTATATTTAAATGGTCATATATATTAGCATTTTCAAAAGTCACATGCAGAACCTGAAAATCTGTTAGCTTTTGCATTTACAATAGTATCCACCGAAAAGTTATAGACAAGAGTGTCAGTAGGTACATTTAGATTTGCTGTTGTAAATGAAGCATTGACATTCTCCTCTTTGCAAGCTTTCTAGTATGTATAATACAATGATGTACGGAGACTTTGTTTGTGTATCTGAAGCATTCAATCTGTTTGCTATGACAGCATACATGTGTCATGTGCCCAGTTTCTCCACAGTAGAGACAGTACTCTTCATTATAGTGTCTGAAAATGGGGCAAACATGTTAATATTTCTCAGTATTTGAGAGGTTTCTTTACTGCTTAGATGAATTTTGTCTCTGTCGTAGAATCTTAGCTTGACGTTCTGGTTCTGAAGAAAGAAAGATGTGTATTGTGGAATGTACTGTATGTGGAAGTCTTCACATAGGTCAATTATGAGATCATTGATTACTTTCAACCCGGTGTCCACAAGAGGAGGTAGTCCTGATATCATTATTTTACATGTATCTGGACTGCAATACCTAGCAGCATTGAGTAAACTTTCAAAATCTGTTCTGATTTGATTTAGTGACCTTCATTTGGCATCATTTCTACCTACTAAAATAATAATTTGGTTATATTTGGTTAGGTCAGAATTCATTATATTGTCTGTGATGTTGTTGATTTTTGCAGCTCTTAGAGTGTGTACATCTGTTTTAAAAAGTCTCTTTGGAATTATAGATTTCAGTGTTGAGGAGCCAATTTATTAGAGTCCTTTATTTCTTGACTTTTGATTTCATCAGTTGAACTTTGGTGATTTGTATATCAAAAACATCTCTTGGAGGAAGGGGTGCTGAAATTGGTGTTGCAGTTGTGTGAACTGATCAAGCTGATGTTTATGTTGACACATTTGTCTGAGTACTTCGAAATGCAGTTGTTGGTGCAAGTAACAGACTTGTCTGAGCTGAGGCCCATGGGTGGACACTTTCTGCTGTTACAGATGTGACGCGTGATTTGGAGGAGAGTACTATTGCTTGCAATGCAGGTTTACTTAGCGTATCCATAATATGTTTGAGTTGGCATCATCTTAAGTTCAGATATGGTAGATGTAGATCAATTTCAAATTTTCCACTTTGGTCGCCATCTTGGTAGTGACCAGGTCTTCATATTGCCCTAATTTGTACCTAATGGTGTTACGCACTCTTCGTTTTTGATGTGGTCTATGTAAGAGATACTAAGGATGGTTCTGTGGCATCTCACTTCAAGTGTATGGATTCTTGGTTTTAATTCTGCTGTCAGGGTCCAGGCCTCACATAAAAACAACAATATTAAGATTACTAGTGCTCTCGATAGTCTGATATTAGTTTTCAGGCAGATATCCTTGTCTCTCTAGATGGGTCTTAGCTTTGACATAGCTGACGTAGTTTGTGCTGCTCGTGACCAAAGTTCTTCTTTTGATCCCTCTTCGGTGATTATGGAAGATATTCGAACTGGCTCACTATTTTCAGTTCCTGTCCTCTGACTTTAATCTTGGCTGAGATTTGTTGGCCACTGTTCTTCATCAGCTTCAATGGTAATTCTACATACTAAACGATCCCAGTAATTGAGTGTAATACTACAAATAATTACACTTATAATCCCGTAATATTCTGGAGAAATCGAGCAAATAAATTACTGACCTTTTAAAGCTTTGTCTTTCCTTCGAATATGTCTCTAAGTTCTGCCGCTAGATTATGAGTGGCTTCTTTCTGAGAGTACACCCGATTCATATGCAATCCTTCCAGGTGAATACGAAATTACTCTGACGATTACGGAATGTATCATTTGGGTCTGAATTGTAATCACACGCTCATTCTCAAGTTTGATTGGATATCGCTGAATCATTCCAATCAAAGTTAGGGAACAATGTCCCTCTCGCTGATGACGGATACGAATACCCCGTGGACTTTTCCTTTTGATCCCTGAACAAACATGTAACATATAGGTGTCGTGACACAAGATTTTTGAAGTGACTTGACCGGTCGCCTTTGCTGACACAAGTTTTCGGTCTCTGGCTGGTCATGGTAAAACTTGTCCAAGTGTTAATCGCTAACCCCGAGGAAATCTTTAGAGATCAAACACAGGGCCGCGATAATATTCCGATGATGGATAGATTATAGCTTATGCATGATTAGCTCGGAGCTTAGCAAACGTGATACATATTCACGATAAGCTATAGTATGTTACATTATTGCAAAGAATCGCTAGAACAAAAGGTTCGCCATGATAATGTTGAAACGGAATCATGCAAAGCGACTTTTCATTGCTGATGAAGTTTTGAAGTTGTGTAACTTATACTTACCAATCTGACTGTTGATAAACCTGTTGATAATCACCATTAATTGTTTCTGTAATCTCTCCGACAAACATAATAAACGTTAATGTTTTACATAGCATGACATTTTCCCTTCTATCCAGACGGCTTTTTTATACTCGAGGTCAAAACTAATTTATAATGGCAATGGGAAGTGTCAGGCTGATAAGACTAACATTAACTTCCCCT
Source organism: Unio pictorum (assembly GCA_030141615.1). Classification (NCBI taxonomy): domain Eukaryota; kingdom Metazoa; phylum Mollusca; class Bivalvia; order Unionida; family Unionidae; genus Unio; species Unio pictorum. Next base: position 2,880,922 of record JARLTB010000023.1, on the reverse strand, counting down.
TTGTCCCTGGAGAGCTTCATCAATGTGAGACTCTCTGACATATTACCATGGAATTCCAAATGTCCCGCAACGTTCATATGTTCAAAATTGCGACCGAACGTTTCATTCCCTTTTTGCTCTAATGCCGTTGTTGCCTCTCAAGTGCCACCTTATGCTACTTCTGTTATCTACGTTGCATCCTAAATTACTATCCGCATTAATTCCATAGTTTATTAGTTTGTTAGTTTGTAAGTTACTTAGTCATTTCTTATTCTTTTCCTCCTTTGTGCGAGTCCTCGAGTTAATACGAATTGAACCTACTTTACAGCTTTGGAATCCTCGTAGGAGTCGATCTTAGTAACTGTGAGAACAGGTTAATGTAATAAAACAACTACTATCACGTACGAAAACAGTTTAATCTCTTAGGAATCCGAAATGTTCATCATAAGAGGAAAAATGATTTTCGGGGGCTTTAGGAAGGTTCCTGGTGTTATCCTCTCACCAAACAATAACACAACTTAAAATTACTAAGGCAAAATACACTATTTATCTATTGGTGTCATTGAATAAGCATCATATTTGTTAACGTACAATAGGTACCATTCGAACGTTGTTGTAGGGTTTAACGCTATATTTCAGCACACGACAGGCTGTAAATGGCGACCAGTATTAATGGTGGAAGAAGAACCCGGGAAAATCCCCGGAAAGAACCTCCGACCGACGAGAAGATACTGGCAAGCTTTCTCGCATTCCTACATTAGCAGAATCTGAGACTCGAACCCACGCAGACAGAGGTGAGATGGCAGTGATCCGTAACAAGAGCGTATTAGACCACTCGCTCACTCAGGGCCCACATTCGAAATTAAATCAAGGGCTAGAATAATATGAATGGAGACCATATCGATGTTACTACTACTGCCATAACAGCAACAACAACACTACGACTACCGCTACTAATAATACTACTACTGTTGCTGCTACTACGAATACCAATATTACAAATGATGATAATATTAAATAAAATAATAACATTGCGATAATAATCATAATAAGAAGCATTAATTTTATGCTTTGCGCGTGTGATAGATAAACATGTTATGTTTAAATATATTTTCTGTATGATTGTTAATATACTTCCTTTCCACATGGAGATCATATCGAATAGGAAATATAAGCATACAAAGTTTTGTTTCGCTTATAAATAGATTGCATGATTGTAAAATATAATTTTAACAAATTAGCAGAAATAAATTTATATTTTGAACCGATTTCTAATATTTTTGGTGACATGAGATAATATTTTATATACAAAAGAAATCTTTCTATTACATCAGGATCTGTTGTATTTGTAGGAAGTCTTGATTGCAATAGTAGAGTAATATATGAAATGGCGGCACAATCTATTGAAGAGGACTCGGACGTTTTAAGTTACATCAGTATTTCATCCAGTGACCTATTTGCTGATCGACCTGAAATCTGCAGAAGAAAACCAGAAAAAATCAGATTTGTTTTGACTTGCAAAGAGACGAATATGCATACACAAATGGACTATAAACTCGAAGAACTCGGTCTTGAGCCCTACACCTGTAGTTATTTAGGAAGAGGAAGAACCATCAGTGATGACTGCAACAGTATTACAGCGAATGCAGCATTTGCTATCGAGTTAAAGGAAAAATACAACACTCACACTTTCACCATTGAAAATGGACAAATAATCTCTATTCAAGCAGATAAATGTTTGTCCGACTCGGAGGCAGAAGAATGGAAAATGGAAGTGGCAACATTGTTCAAAGCTGCAAATACAGTGAAAACTTACAAAACATCCTTCCCAGAGAAACCAGAAAACTTTCATATTGTGAGAAAAAAGCTGAATCATCATTTGAAGGAAAGCAATGTACTTGTGATGATCCTAGGAATAAACCAGAAGTAATTTTCGCTTACAAAGACAAACATATGTTTAACACGCTAGTGACTCTTACGGATGATCTGGATAAACAAAGCATAATAAGACAGTCCTTGATATTACAACCGGATGAAACAGAGAGCTTGCAAATTCTAGATACATTGATGGCGATAGAGTACATGTAGTTGGTTTTGAGGAAGATGTCAACAATATCATGGTTAAAATTCGAAGTCTATCTTCCTTTAGAAAGGAGAAAGTTGTATATTTACATGAGGAAGAACTGGCCATCTTGAAAATGAATGCTACGAATAAATTTATAAAGAAGAAGATAAAGAAGCTTTCGGACCGACCAGACCTAGGATGGATACTAGATGGTAGCGTTGTGTGCATAGTCGGACCTGATGAAGAAACAGTTAACTCTTGCGCCGAATGCGTACAAGAATGCTTCGAATCCTGGACATTTAAAGGAATTCATGAGAATGTTCTATCTTCTGATACATGCAGATTACAATTAGACAGCTTGCAGAATAGCTTTAATGGAAAATTGATTATCAAACGCTTTAATGGCACTATCAAGATAACTTCCACCAGTGACATACATGAAGAGGTCGAAAGAAAATAGAACAAATTCTAGAGCAATTTACCACAGATTCTGTTATCATTAAGTCCGATAGTCACAAGCTTGATTTTCTTAGAGGAAAGCTGCTGAGTTAGTGATAAGAATGTTTTTCAGGACGAACTGTTCCAAATAAGACGTAAGTCCCCTAGTGAAGTTCTGATAGATGGAACGACGCATGGCATTAATGAAGTTCGCAAGGTGTTAGATAACATTTCAATAAGAGTAGTATGGGTTGCAAGACCAGATATTATCAATTTTTTGCAAAGCGAAGAAGGAAATCGACTAATCAGTGATGTAACGGAGAAATGTATATGCAACGTACGAACAGGTCATCGAGATACACGTATTCAAGTTGTTATGGGAAATATTGAAGAACACACGGTAAGACGTTTTATTATCTAAACTATTTTCTTGCGTACTAAATGAAATGAAAAACATGATTAGCAGTTGTGTAATATCAAAAAATCATATACAGTAATGGTATTCAGTACTAGTAGCTCACAAATAAATCTAAGATATAAAGCAATTGTCATAACATACACTGTAATGTAATAATATGTATTTTCTTAGTAGGTTCGAATTTTATGAATGAAATGAAAAAAAAACAAATAAATACACAAGTAATCGTTTTGACAGGCTGATGTTATTGTGAACAGCGCTGCTCCAGACCTCACACTTAACAAAGGTATGGTGGCCACGTGCCTGAGTAAAACAGCAGGTGCCATGCTCCAGAAAGATATTCAAACACAATATCCAAAAGGTGTTCAAGAGGGTAAAGTTGTAAGGGGTGAAGTGGGAAGGATACTTTGCAAGAAAGTCTACCATGCCGTGCCAGTAATGAAAGCTGCTGACAAAAATGCAATTGAAGTAAGACTGGCTATACGATCTTTGCTTGTTTGCTCTTTGGCATGTCAATCAGTGTCTCAAATGCCAACTTAGTTCACCACAGAATGTGAAGCCATTGCATACACCATCTCATTGATATCTGCTTGATGCGAAGATATTTAGAGACGACTGTGTAGAGTTAATGCGCCTTCTATTTTAAAATATCCAAGAACGAAATCGTGTTCGTATAATATTGAGTATAATCATTTAATCATTAACTGTGTGTTTCTAATCCATTTGATATTTGACAAACGTGAAATTTTGATGTAGATTGGCCTTTATCCTATATGCGTATATTTATTAATTCACAACTCCTGTCAAATATAAAATTAATTTATACCAGTCATTTCACAATCGACTGGATAATCGTCTATACTTTATAAAGACATTAAAAGAAAATCTTACTGAACAGTCTTCATAAACATATGGTGTGGATTTTACTGCAACCGATAGAACCTGTGTCACTGACAACCAAATGTATATTTGTTTCAAATGATTCTGAAAATGTTTACAGGCAGCAAACTAAACGAAACCGTTTACACGTGTAATATTTTCAGTCAATTATACAATTTCATCTGCAACTACTATACAAAAATGCAGCGAGAAAGTCTTTTTCTAATAAAGTCAGCGAATTACAGACATCATTCTTAAACATGTTATCCGTTTGATTGCAGAGTGTAAAAGCCTTGATGAACGAGTGTCTTGCAATGGCCACTGAGAACGAATACAAGTCAATAGTTTTTCCAGTTTTTGGGACGGGCACTCTTGATTATCCACCAGACAAAGTAGCGCCAGCCATGTATGACGTGGTCACCAAGTTTGCCTTAAAAAGCGAGTTGAGGGGAACGACATTAAAAAAAATATCAATCATCATGTTTCCAGAGAATTCAAAAGTCATCAAGGTATATTGAACATTTTTCACCAATTTAGTGGAGTAAATATTGATAAAAGTACGCGAGAAGCGAGCGAAAACCTTGCTGCAGTTGTAAAAGAAGATAAGGAGCGTCTCTATTCAACCACATTTCAATACATATGGAGTGTAGGACATTTCTGATCTCCACACCCGACTCGATTAGTTTTGTATATTCAATTTTCTAAATGTCAGTAAACATATGACACCTAGAACGTTACCTTGCCAAACAATGTAACATGTTGTCTAACTGGATTACATTTAAGTATGCAACAAAAATATATAATTCTAAAGAACAAAGATTCTTAATACTGTTGTCAAACCATCTATTTTCCAATGGTTTAAAGTTTTTTTTAACTGAAGGACGTAGCTAATCTGGAAACCTCAAATTCTGAATTGAACCCCACCAAAGAGCTACCTTACAGTTATACTGAAGTCATGAGAGATGATCGGCATTAAAACGTAGAATTCACTAACACAATTTTCATCTTTACCTTGACTGTCTGAGGTAGAAAAATGATGTTCCTGAATTATTTTGATCAATACATTTACACGTATGGCTGCTATTTTGCTATTGAGTGTAACAAATGCAGATTTGTCATAAATAACCATAGAATATTTCCTGTACGCTAAATATTTTGAAGTTATGTTTGTTACGATAAGATTAAAATACAATTACACGTTCTAAGACGTAAAATGCATCGATACAATATTTCGTTTCTTCCTTCAACTGTATGCAAACGAAGTGTATGGCTGTATTTGCGATTGGTACAACTATGAGTATAAACGTTAACGTTAACGATGTAATATAATGAAATATTTCCTTGCACTGTTAAACGCATGCACATTCTTCTTTGATGAGATATGCGAATATGATAGTATATATGTGGTATCTCGCACAGAGTTAATTGCTCGTGTCTATATATACCTGTGCTGATGCCTTGATATTTCCCAATACCCATTAAAAATGAATTAAATGATTTTTGTATTAACCGTTGAATCGTACTTATATTTTGCTTCTCAAACGATGTTTACGGTAAACGTGCAATTTAATTTTGCAATTTAATTTCAATTAGTTCCGATATTTATCCAAGACGTTTTCGCAGCGTTATTTATTATCGTTTATTTAAATTTCATCTGCATTATGTTATGACATTGAATATTGGTATCGAGATATTTAAACAAGTACCTTGGGCGAAATCTGATGAAGTTTGAGAAAGATTTTCCCTTTGTACTAACGTCCAAGAATGTAAACTAGTTTTGATCAAGTGTTTTGAAAAATTGTGTATTTGTGGTGGAATGTAAGGCGGGGGTGAGGGGTAAAGGGGGTGACGGTGCATGACCAAACTAACAAAACACATTAACATGTAAAGCAAATGCACATTATTCTAGTCTGTTTAAGGGAAATCGTACATTTAATTTTAGAATTTCTTTTGCCTGAAGATAATTCTATTGTAAATCGCTTCGTCTTGTATAGAAATTTGCTAAATGCCAAAGGATGTTGCATTCATAGTTATTTACGTACGCAGTTTAAAAACCACTCTGAAATTCGTCAAGTGTTTATTAAAATTAATAATCCCTGTATTAAATATGAGACAGGCAAGAACTGTTTTCAGGATAAGGCTGGTTTGTAGAGAAATTGTGCCAAAATAAATTTTCAACAGTGGAATATAAAAGCCTTCACAGTTGTCTGCTCTTAAATACTCCTTCTGCAGAATATTTGCAAACTACGTTATGTTGTTGTTGTTATTTTGAAGGTATGCGTTCTGAATTATTTAGCTAGAAACCCAGACAAGGACAATAAATTAAGTTCTCTGCTTCTTAGCCGAAGTGAATTCCCCAAAATACATTTGAAAGAGTTTGTTTTGTGACTGTAAATGAAGTGCAGGCACCAGTTGAACAGTGCCTTTATGCAGAATCATTTTAGTACCAATTTAGAACTCAGTAGAAAACAAGAAACCGTGTCACTTTAAAGGAATTAAAATCCATTTAAACATAAACCGAGTGAAGTTACATTAATTACAGAAGTTCAAGGTAAGCCTACTTTGACAACGCTTTACTTTAAAATATTACATTGTTTTCTTTCCTTTGACATTAACGCTTTGTTTTTACATACAATAATTAAATGAATTGTACTCTTTATGTTTAGTCAGATGATACTCGTTTTAAACTTGAACTCATTTATTTGTCAGGCATTTGAAGCCGTTACAAAAGCGGAATTGAGGAGAACCAATGACTGCAAAAAGGGTCGTAAAAAGCTATATATGGAACCAGAATGTCTTCTGAGCTTTTATGTACGGTTTGCATCAGATTCCAAGGAAAACATTGAAAAAGCCGTAAGGTACTTGGAAGAACGCCTGCCTTGAAAACGTTGAAATCCAGCGTCACCAGTGGGAGTAAATATTCTGCCATTTTCAAGCCTTTGCCAATATGGCTCTGGATAGCTTTTTCAGAATTTTGGCTAACTTTTTTTTTTGATTGATATATGAACCTTTGTTAGTATGATATTTAGAGGAAGATTCAAATATGTGCACATTCGTAAAACAGAAAGATACACTGATACAATTTATGTACAGATAAGATGACAATTGACAGATATTCGTAGTGGGTGGCTGCCATACATAATAGCAGCTTATATGCCAAAGGATCTTTCTTTCATTGCCATTTAAAGTGGGTTACCTCATACTCCACTCATCTTTGTTCCGGAACACTTTCCTATCTACCCTGGATATGTACTTCTTTCATCTCAGTCATCGAGGAATTAAATAAGTAGCATATGTTTGTATAAATTAAGTGATCTGGCATTTGGTTTGCTATTTTTGTACCGACTCAGACTATATTTCCGAACCGAGTGTCATCAAGGTCAATTTATTAAGACTTAAAATATATTGGATTATCTGTAGCCAGTCCTTTCGATAGTTCCCATACTTTGCTGGAACCACAGCAAATAAAGTTTTAGCTTTTCAATTGGATCCAAGTAAATTCCTGAAATGTTCCAAGTAAACCAGTTTTACTTGGTACAGTATCTAGGAATTTGCTGCATATGTGCAAAGGGTTTATTTTTAGGCTACGATCTTAATATGAATATTGGAAAATGACATAATAATCACCTTGCTGGGGAAAAATATAAATCAATTAATATTTTCCATACGATTCTGAATTCGTCATCTTAATTTAACCGGTAAGTACATTTCCAATTTTACTAGCATTACAATGATTCATGGTCTTTGGAGGGTACGTAAATATCAAGTTATTGGGGCAGAATTTTGTCATGCGTACTACGAGATCTAGAATCAGATGACAATGGTTATAAACTGAAGTTAAAAATCACATATAAAGGGTTTGGTTAGAATGTAGCAAAACTAATGAGTATTTGTTTTAAAAGTATTGCTTTCTTCCCTGATAGGAATCGTTTTTTAGCTCATTGTATGTGACATAGTCTAAGTAAAAAGATCAGACGAGTCCCTTTATTGTTTTATGACATACACTGTGCGCCCTAGGGTTTGCACGGTAAATGCTCGTTTAAATGACATGTGCACGAAGTATCTTTGAGATTTAATTGCAGGTAGTAGCTATTTGCATTGCATTTTAAGAACTCCTTAGTATCTTTATAGAAATATGAGACCTGTTGAATTGGCAGAGTGGTATAACTGTTGTGATTCTACTTTTAGTAGTGAACAATGTCACTTTTGTATCCAGAACCACGAGCATTTAGTCGCCATTGTTTAAATATATTTGTCTGGTGAGATTATACAGAATACACTATATACATTGTTACTTTAACTAAGTTCATAGTTTTATCAATGAGGTCATCGATTGTTGGTAATATAATGGAAATGAATCTGCGAAACGTATTATCTGGTTTATCTTCAAGCATACATGGTGAACTCAAGTCACTTTTACTCGATTGTTTTTGACATAATTCTCCAGCAAATACTGAATTTCTTTTTCAAGCATTCTTAAAACGTTTTCGTCCGGATGCTACATAATGTCTCAATTCCGAAGATTGGTTATACCAAAGTCAATACCGTCTGATTGCATTCCAAAGATTGTTTATACCAAAGTCAATACAATCTGATTGCATTCCAAACATTTGTTATACCAAAGTCAATACAGTCTGAATGCATTCCAAACATTTGTTATACCAAAGTCAATACAGTCTAATTGCATTCCAAAGATTGGTAATACCAAAGTCAATACAGTCTGATTGCGTTCCAAAGATTGGTTATACCAAAGTCAGTACAGTCTGATTGCATTCCAAAGATTAGTTATACCAAAGTCAATGCAGTCTGATTGCATTTCAGTACTTTATAAACATTGTGTGTGACAAATAACACTAAGTGTGACTGTATTATTAGCCTGGATATCTATGTCAATATACTGGTACTCCCTTTAGTATAATTAGATCCCAGGAGTATCAATCATGTAACTTTTCTCACTATTGTCCTTTCTAAATTTGCAAGGAACATAATACCCAATCTAAAGAAAACTTTGAAAGATGAGGAAGAGAGAAAGAGCCCTAGTACTCTAGTAATCCCTGGACCTAGTTAACAATTTATTACATTTATCGCATAACGTGTGCATCTGCAGAAAGTCACGTTAGAATGAAAAGAAAAATCCGAAGCGTTATCTGAAACTTTAGAAATTCTGAATGAGTCATAAAGATATTCGATCCACCTTTTTCAAATAATCTAGGCAATGACCTGCTTTTTGAAAAATATACTTCAAACGTTTAGCACGTAACAATGACAATTTAATCTCCATATTGTGAGATATTCCATTGACCGGACTTCAAATGTGTAATTATATGTGACGAACTAAAGCTTAACAACCAGTTGCAATAAATTAAGGACCCGGAAGATTAAGATTATATTTACTAACGTCTCCGGCTTAATCATAGGACATGTGAAATAAGAACATTATGATCAACGAACACAAGTTTAGAGACATTACGATACATTTTTTCTTGCGACTTATGCATGATGTTTGCACGATTTTTCTTTCATGACGATGCATTTGTCATTATTTCAACTGTTTAACTAGATTTATGTGATGCTTTCTCCATGAATCTGCCATATTTGTACACGCATTTCACATACGTCAAGCATCAGCACCGTGATTAAATGGTACCTTTTCCATGAACCTCCTATCAACAAACAATATTCAGATTCTTTCTATAGGTATAAGAATAAAACAGCTGGAAAGTTTCGTGAGAAAACTTATCACGAGTAAAGTGTTACATTTCTTTGTAAAAAAAATAAGTTCTTTATTGCACATATCTTTGAGTAACAGAGACAAAATACTGACATTCAACTCGACTCATCTCTTCCGTGCCACTTAATATTTTATACGCCATTGGATGTGAACTTAAAAAAAAATAAAATGCAAGTTCATATAACAAATGAAATGTTGATGGAAGTACATGAAGATTTTTTTCAGTTTGCGGATCATACATTTGGTTACAATCTTGACAGCTGAAAAAAAAAATATATACGCCAACATTGTCTCTTTGTTTTCTTGTCTTAACATTTCACGTTCGTAACTACATTAACGAATTTCATTCAGGAACAGATCTGGCCATGTAATAAATTTAGTTCACTCGCACGGTAACAGGTTTGTGTATTATGTAAACAAATAATGCTATTCTGTTCTTTAAATGAATTGGTCGAACATGGAAGAGAATCATGGATATTACATGCCTTGTTGAAAGTTTTAATTGTACGATAGGTATCATTTCTAATTAAGGAGTGGAGTTTCAAAGCAAAATGGAAATATCAAATATTACAATTGTTATTGAACACTTTTCAAAAGAAATAATTATCACACGAGACAAAAATGGTACACATATAAAATCCTCAACAAAAATAAATTTACGCAATGCACTTCGAAACTCATCGTAACCAAACGTTTGCTGATGATAAAGTGGTTGTCAGCTTGTATGTATGTATGTATGTATGTATGTATGTATGTATGTATGTATGTATGTATGTATGCTTTATGTATGTATTATTTCAGAGAAAGATGTTACAGTTGCCTACACGTGGCTACTTTGCATGAGTACAATGAAGTTGACTACAAACGTTGCTAAATACAGATGAAATTTCAAAAAAATATATTGTCTACTTTGCACGAAATATTAACACCAGCCATATACATGCTATAATTGTTTGCTTTGGCACTAAGGGCAATTTATTGTTCAGAAAAAGTATAATTTTACACATGTAAAAAAATTGAAAATTAAGAAAATGCTTTTCTATAATATTATATGATATGCTATCATAGGCCTGGACCCTGACAGCAGAATTACAACTAAGAATCCAGGCACTTTATACGAGATGCTACAGAATCATTCTTGGTATCTCTAAACATGGACCACATCACAGATGAAGAAGTGCGTAACACGATCAGGCACAAAGTAGGCCATTATGAAGACCTCATCACAACTGTCAAAAAGAGAAAGCTGAAATGGTATGTCCATGTCACTAGAGTCAACAGTCTATCCACAATAGTACTGCAAGGCAGCGTGCAGGGTGGCAGAAATAGAGGTAGACAGAGAGATAAAGTGGACTGACAACATCACAGAATGGACCAGAAAAAGTTTTGCGGAGACAGGCAATGGCACATGATTGAGACAAGTGGAGGGAACTGGTCAGATGTTCATCAGCACAGTGTCTCAACGTCCACACTAGATCAAGACATGATGATGATGGTGATATCAAGGGTATTCAAGTATCGAATAAAGGGGAAGAACATACAGTTTAACAGAACCTAAGATTAAGAAAAATTGTGCAAGCTGTTTCTCGAAACATTTTACAGACCAATTCCCATACCACGGAGTGAATGTCTAAATATAAGGGTTAGATATTCTCGGAAGTAAATGCCTAAAAGTACTGGTTAGATACTACGTCTCGGAAAGTTAATGCCTTAATGACATGGTTAGATATTGCGTCGTCTGAAATTGAATACCAAATATGCTGGTTAGATAATACATCCTCATGAAGTAAATGCATATTAATACTGATTAGATACTAGGTCCTCGGAAAGTAAATGCCCAAATATCCTCATCATCATCATCAATCCTCTCTGCACCGTCTGGGACGTGAGGCGACAGCAAGGGAGCACCATTTTGGTCTGTCAGCAGCTGTTGCTGGGTCGGTCCGCAGGGTGATGCCTCTGGTCTTATGATCTCGCTCCACCGTTCGTCGCCAGGTCTCTTTGAGTCTGCCACGGTTCCTTTTCCACTGTGGGGTCCATCTCAGTGTCACCCTTGGTAGTAAGTCAGGGGGCATTCTGCTGACGTGGCCGAACAATCTCCATCGACGAGTTGCAATGACCTCAGAGATGGTTCTTGCACCCGCTCTGTGCCGGAGTTCCTCGTTCCAGATTATATTTGGCCAAACGATCCTCTTGATCCGTCGCAGGCACTTGGTTTGGAAGACTTCGAACTTGTGTTCTATGTTAGCAGTGGACTTTCAACACTCTGACCTGTAAAAAAGGACTTTCAACTCGTTGCTCTTGAAGATACGGATCTTCGTGTGGACGCTGAGGTTTCTTGTCCTCCAGATGGGCTTCAGCATTGCGAAGGTCTGATTGGCCTTGCTGATTCTTATGACGGCTTCACTTGTGCAATCTTCATCTGTGGCGACCTTACTACCCAGGTACGTCAAATCGTCTAATTCGTCTAATTCTTCCTGAGGCTGGTCGTTAATGGCAATTGGGTTGCACACTCTGGTGTTCTTCCTCACGACATTTGTCTTCCCTATGTTGACTCGAAGACCTATGGTGCTTGCGGTTTGTACCAACTGTTGTGTGGTCTGTTGGATATCCTGATGCCTGCTTGCCAGCAACCCAATGTCGTCGGCATAGTCCAGGTCATCCAGCATCGAAGTCAACGTCCACTGCATTCCTTGTCTCTTACCCCCTGTGGTGCGGCGCATGATCCAGTCAATGGCCAGTGAGAAGAGGATCGGAGTGACAATGCATCCCTGCTTCACTCCTATTTCCACCTTGAATGGTTCAGTGAGTTGGTTGTTGTGGATTACTCTGCACTCAAAGTTCTCATACAGGGACCTAATGACCTTGACACGTTTCTTGGGGATGTCATAGTATCGTAATATCTTCCACATAGAGGCTCGGTGCAGGCTGTCGAATGCCTTCTCAAAGTCAACAAAGACCAAATAAAGGAATCCATTCCACTCATGGGACTGCTCAAGGATCTGCCTCAGTACGAAGATGTGGTCGATGCAGGATATGCCCTTCCTAAAACCTGCCTGTTCCTGGCGTAGGATGCAGTCCACAGCTGTTGTGATGCATTAAAGAATGATGCGGCTAAAGATCTTACTGGATAGGGATAGAAAGGTGATTCCTCACCCGTTGTTGCAGTTTCCCAGACCTCCTATCTTTCGCCTAAATATACTGGTTACATAATACGTACTCAGAAAGTTAATAAAACCAGACAAAAAAACAACACAATATCCTAAACATCATCGTCTGCTCAATCGCAAATGATTCTACAACGTAATCCTTACAAAACGTAAACCACTCGCTACTATAAAACAGCTCAGAAAAAAGTATTATAGCTCAACTCTTGCTGCATAAAGAAAACCCATACCGAGGCAATGTATCCGAACCCGAACTCAATGCATGAATTGTTTGACGCATGTGGTTATATTACTAATTAAATGCATGAAATATACCTCGAAATCAGTAAATGCATCACTGTGTTGCTGTGAAATAAAACAGCTGATTAATTTCAATGAATACAATTCTTACATATATTTTAATTTAACTATAATAAAAATGTTATCTATTCCAAATATTCCGTATGCCTGATCTTATTTCGATCATATCATGCCAAGTTTTAATTTTAAAATAGTACCTATTCAAAACGATGCATAGTCAATTCACGTCGAATACGTTTTGGCGTAAAAGTGCCTAGTGCGTGCACAAAGAATAAATAATACATCAATAAGATATAAACTCCTTGATACTGACACAGTGAGGGATGAATGTATTTCCAGATGTCATAACTGATGAATGAAAGTGATAAAATAAATAAATTTATTTGTAGAAAAAAAGTTTTGTAATGATGAAGGTTAGAAAGTACTAATTCCTTCTAAGCAGGAATAGAACCATATTGCCAGTAACGACATATATAGCGTTGATCACGTGCCCCAGGCCCCATAAACACATGCGCATGAGACGTATTTACCGATAAAATGATGGAAAGATATGAAGCGAGATCATATCTTTGTGCAAGCGGAAATAAACACCAATTAATGTGTGTGTGTGTGTGTGTGTGTGTGTCTGTGTCTGTTCGTCCATAATTTTGAAGTGCAAACTTTCAATTCTAAATATCGCAAATGTGAATTATTGCGTTTTGAAACGGACAGAACTTTTTGTAGAAAAGATGACTTTTGTTAACAATATATTTATAGCTAAGGGCGGGAATGGAAACAAATTACACTAGGAGAGAACGAAGGATACCATGCATTGAAATTTGATTTTCCCTTTCCCTTTTAAAATCGAAACAATGTTTCTTTATCACTTTAAATTAGCTTCTGTTTGCATAATATTCAGTTCGAATGGAAAACGATGAGACACGTATCTAATCAACCTTTCCGAAAGCTTTGATTGACAGATGTTACAATATGATCAAGCATGTCTTCAACATCATTGAAAACCTCCCGCTCACGGCCGAACTAGACGATAAACCAACTAAAGAGGGCCTTAGAGAACTATCCTTAGGTAAAGTCTAAGGAAGAATGGAATCTCAGCAGATATTATGAAGTACTGATTCAGCGTGCTCCTCACACTCCTACATGACCTTCTCTGCCAGTGCTGGGATGAGGGTGCAGTTCCTCAGGAGATGAGAGACGCCAACTTCGTAAGCATGTACAAAAACAAAGGCGACAGAAGTGACTGCAACAACTACAAGGGCATATCCCTTCACAGTATACTGGGTAAAGTCTTCGCACGCGTCATCCTGAACAGGCTGCAGACGCTTGTTGACAGAGTGTATCCAGAATCAAAGTGCGGTTGCGCGCAGAGATATCCACTATCGACGTGATCTCCGTCATGTAACTGCATGAAAAATGCAGATAACAGCACAAACCCCTCTTCCTAGCTTTTATAGACCTCACCAAGGCGTTTGATCTGGTCAGCAAAGACAGATTCTTCACAATCCTGGCGAGGATTGGATGCCCTTCAAAACTGCGAAGCATGATCCAGTCCTTCCACGACGACATGAAAGGCACAATGCAGTACGATTGCTCAACGTCAGTCCTCCTCAACATCTTCAGCTGAGTGAAAAACATGGTTGCATCCTAGCCTCCACGCTCTTCGGCATCTTCGTCGCTGTCCGGCAAACTGTCCTGGCACGACTAAAGGCAAAGAGCAAAGTGCGTGAAAAAAACCCATTAGAAGTAGAAATAATCACAGACGATGCTACTCTAGCCATTCACACAGCAGCTGAGTTACAGCACCTGATGGACAGCTTTTCTAAGTCATGCGATGAGTTTGGGCCGACCATCAGTCTAAAGAAAGCAACGAACACACTAACCTGAACTTTCAAAAATTCAGCAAGGAATGCCACTCCCGTTTTGGGCTGCATAGTTACTACAGGCACAGTAACTGCACAACCACCAACTGGACGCACTTCCATCGTCTCCTGCGATTAACGTATGCCAAACACACATAGCCAATCAAATTGGGAACACCAAACATGGTTACACTATTCACTGTCATGTTAGAGAAGCTGCGCGCGATCGGTTAAATAAACAAACTATGTTGCATTTGTTCGTCTGAAGTTGTAGCAGTGGAGCAGCACGGGTTATGTCCCAAAGAGGGGCGGACCAACACAAGATATGCGGTGAGGTCAAATGATAATCTCATACGGAAATAGATTTTCGGAAAATGACAGTTGACTTCACTACTTACATATCTGTTGAAGGTATTCAGACGTTGCACATGTTTTTGCAGAAATGCATTTTTGAAAACAGACGATGTAGTGAACAATAAATTCACACATGTGAATAGAAATCAGATTTGTGGAGTATATATATATATATATATGTGTGTGTGTGTGTGTGTGTGTGTGTGTGTGTGTGTGTGTGTGTGCTTTGTATAGCGTCTAATCATTAGAAGCTCTAAGCGCTTTACAACATATATAATATTATGACTACAAAGAACAACAAACAAAACAAACAAAATGAAATTAGAAAACATTAAACATGCTCAAAATATTTAAGGTAGGAAACAGGTCTTCAAGTTTGTTGTCAGCCGAAATGGGTGCGTTTCTAAAAGGACTCTTGAAAGGGGTCGCTGTGTGTTTGTTTTAATGGACAATTCGTTCCACGTTGCTGGGCCCTGATATGCAAAGAACGTTGTCCATATTACTTCCTTTTAATAGTGGTAATAATGAGTATACGATTGTCAAAAGAGGAGCGTAAATATCTTGCTGGTGGAAACACATGGGAAGACCAGATATGTATGTTGCAATGTAGTCCGTCAGTGAAATATATCACAGAGAATCAATTATTGTGTTTGATTCTGGGTCGAATGGATAGCCTGTGTAGAGTACAGAGCATCGGGGAGGTGTGCTCTGATCGTGGTACTCTAAGGATGATCAGAGCAGCTGTGTTTTTGAACTTTTTGAAGTTTATAAAGTAGATATTGAGACTAACCATACATAATTGAGTAAAAAAAATAGTAGTATTGAAAGTACTAATGAACACACATGTGCTGTAGTGGCATCAACTGAAAGATATTTGCGAATGGAGCTGATGCGTCCCAGCTCAATATATGCAGCCTTGCATATGTTCATGACATGTGGTGCAATGTGAGAGTGCTGTCCAGAGTAACACTAAGGTTTCATACTGACTGTGAGTTTAATGTTGGTGGTGATGATATTTACTGTTAGTGGTAAAAAGTGTGAATGAGAAATTATTTGTGATGTGATCAGACTGGCTTAGTTTTATCATCATTCATCTACAGATTGTTACATGTCATCCATGTTTTCCATGGTTTCACATTAGATATGCACAGCTCTACGCCTTAGACGGTAGCATCAGCTTCAGTTTGGTGGCTAGATTTGTATATTTGGATGTCATCAGCATACAATTGGTGAGACACTGGATGATGATATATGACACTTGAGAGCGGCAAAGTGTATAGACTGAAGAGAACAGGTCCAGGAACAGGCCTCCGTGGAACACCACAACTTGGATCAACTGGAATGTAGAGTAGTCCATTTGCAGATACAATTTGTGCCCTGGTGACTAGATAGGACTTGAACCACATTAGGAATGCATTGTGAATGCCAAATGCTGTAGACGGGGAAGTAATATATTACAGTTTATTTTGTCAAATGCAGCAGACAAATCAAGGAGGGTGAGGACTGTAATATAACCGCTATCCACAGCATTGAACATGTCATTAACTACTTTCAGAAGAGCAATTTCATTACTGTGGCAAGGGCGATATGCAGACTTTACATTGTTGAAACGACTGTTTCAGTTCAGATATATGGATTAGAACATCGTTTACTAAGATCTGTGATATGAACGGGAAATTACAAATGATGCCAGTTCTTGTGATACAAGGGTGGAACGTAGAATATTTTCATCAGGTCCATGAAGCATCCAGTCTAAACTGCCGTAATGTTTATATGTGTGTTGGTTAATTGACTGTTTAAGGTTGAACACATGAATGGAATCTATGAGTTTTGATGTGTATGGTTTCCAGGACAGTCAAATTGAAAGTTGAAATGTCCAAGAATAATCAGGTTGCCACCGTTCGAATTTCCATACTCCAAAAAGAAAAATTCAGTCAGCTTGTTTGTTCTACTAGGAGGAGGGCGGTAATGGCAACAAAATAGGACTGCCCTTTGTTCCATTGTGAGTGTTTTTAAACTACTTCAAACAATGTGTGGCAGAAATTGAAGGTTGTGTAGTGTTTAAGACATTTTATCATGGAATTCTTTGTCATGACAGCAATTCTACGTCCGCGAGAGTGGCGTGGGAACGATTTTAAGGAGTAACCGGTCTGTGTTAGATTAACGCACTTGGGCTTCCAGAATCGAAAGTTTATTTTGTTTGTCAGAGTAGTGTCAGACAATGCTAATTGCAACATATGCCAGGTAAAGGGGTGTATAATCTTGTTTGCATTTTGGTATTGTTTTATCTGAGGCACAATCCGTATTATTTTTGTGTAGATAATTTGGGTAGATATATTCGAATAATTATTCACTGGAACTACAAAGTGCTCAATATATATTTGGACTAAGAAATTAATTGGAATTATAATGAGTTCAGACAATGCCATATTATTATGATACATCATAAGGCACATCACCAAATTCCTGACACTTAAAGCACATTACAGACTACGGCCACATCAACAGTCACTATTGAAATTTAATTCGAGCACCACTGGAATTCATTTGAAACTTCATACGTTTGGTCTTGTGACAGAACATTTAGGACTATTTGAGACTTAATTGTCAATACCGTTATTTAATTTGTAAATGTATATTTTTTTCTTGGAAATACATTAGTTTTTAAATATTCAAAACTTTTTGGTTCTCGCATTTTGAATGCTACTTAACGTTCGACCATGATTTTAAGCTAATTTGTGTCCGTGATTTGTTATAGAAAGGCTGTCTACAAAACATTTCAGTTGAGAACATTATAATCATAACTCGTACAATTTGATTGGAATTTTCTATTGTATTGACTGATATCTAGGTCACCTGTAATATCTATAAATAGGTGTTTCATACAAAATATTTAGCTACAGTTAACAGTTGTGTTCAGATATAATTCGAGATGAATGACTAATTTAAATTATACATTGACAATACTAAGTTCTAATTGATTTTCTGACTAATACGAACTATTTGGAAATTGTTGAGAATTCTTTGAAAGGTATTACGAATTGGATTATTATTGTAATTCAGAACACTGCGGATTATGTGGAATTCATTCGAACAAAATGTGTATAAATAATTTGTAGATTTTACTTAACTTTTTGGTTTTACTTATATTTGTTACATTGGTTAAGGCCTAAAGCAATAACATTTGTTTCACGAAGAAATTTCAGCTGAAAGTATTTTCTATGAGCAAACGTGTTCTTCGTGTTCGAATTTCGTTCATGAGGCAGTGTTACGCCGATACCAAATGCCTCAAATTCATGAGTTGTACAGCCTATGTAGTGTCCGTATTGTGCTGTTGTTGCGCTGTTGGTACTTCAGTGTCCACAAAACGGAGACTTTAAACAATCATATTTTTTGTTTCTTTCACTGACAAATGGTTCTTTCAAAATTTTAAATTGTCTTGGGCACAATGCTCAAATTGATTTTGAGATATGGCAACGGAGATTCAGAAAAAGTAAACAGATACTGAGTGGTATCTATAATACTTAACATTTTGAGGCTTCACGCATACACAAGCCTCGACAATATAGATGTTATGAGTCTGGTGAGGTGACGGCCAAAATACATTAATAAAATTAAATTCAGTCGATTTTTCTTATTTAGCAGTCTTGACGCTAAGAGAAAAATGTGCCTGTACTACAAGGTACCTCACTAGAGTACACTAGGAATTGGCCTGTAATGCTAGGTGCCTCACTAGAGTACACTAGGAATTGGCCTGTATTGCAGAATATCTCACTAGAAAACACCAAAAATGGGCCTGTACTGCAGGGTATCTCACTAGACTATACTAGGAATATGCCTGCACTGTAGAGTACCTCACTAGACTACACTAGGAATGGGCCTGTACTGCAGGGTACCTCACTAGACTACACGAGGAATGGGCCTGTAATGCATGGTGCCTCACTAGACTAGACAAGGAATGGGATTGTACAGTCGGATACCTCAATAGAGTACACTAGGAATGGGCCTGTACTGCATAATATCTCACTAGAGTACACTAGGAATTGGCCTGCACTGCATAGTACCTCAGTAGAGTACACTAGGAATGGGCTTGTACTGCAGGATACCTCAATAGAGTACACTAGGAATGGGCCTGCACTGCAGAGTACCTCAATAAAGTACACTAGGAATGGGACTGTACTGCAGGATACCTCACTAGAGTACACTAGGAATTTGCCTATACTGTAGAGTACCTCAGCAGAGTACACTTGGAAACGAGTGTTTTCAACTGTAAAATACAGTATATCTCTTGTCCTAATTTGAAACGTGTTTACGATACTTTGTTTTTGAAAAACAATTATGAGATGAAAAAAAATTAAAATTGAAGGAAAATCATTAGAATTGTCAGATTAAAAAGAAAAGATATTTAAACGGAAGTAAACGTCCGATTCAAGCTAGACGGTGTAAACCAATGGGTACTTTGAAGTAAACTTTAGGAAATCCTCTTACCGCCACATCTCAAACTCAGGTTCTACTTTCGGCATATTTTCTGTTATTTCTTCATTTTATTCATCTTCAGAATTTGACTAATATTTTATACTGCTAAACAGATTTTTAATTGTACTTTTAGCATGTTATTAACCTTATTGAAAACACCATAGACGCGCCGACCTGCATTGGTGTACTTTTGGGAAAGGCATTTAGCTCCCATTTCTGGAGCATAAAACATTCCATGATGTGTTAACAGTGCCGCTACAAAAATAAAAGCAAAAACAAACCCTTGACCACCCCCCTCCAATATTTAACAGAGAATATATATCCTTGATAAACTTTAAATTGAAATCCCAGTGTTTGTCATAATATTTACATGAAGGTGCATGGATACATTAACTGTAACTCATTTGGGAACGACTTTCTCTATCTCTCAGAAAAATATAACAGAGTGATATGTGCCATTACATAACTAATACTGCAAGGACTTCAGGTGTAAATGTGTAGTCAAGCTGTCAGATGACGGCTAAGATTTTTTAATAAATCACGTATATTATTTGTCAATTTAAAATTGTATAAATTTATGAACTGTCACATTACTTTGTCAAATGGTAAATATATCAAACAGAGGTTGATAAAACTACATGTATTGGGATGTTAGTAATTGTTTCATTTTATCGATCAATCCAATAAGTGATACAGAACACTTCGATATGAATGGTTCATAATTCTTCAAAATAGGAGTAGGATTTGTTTGACCCAAAAAATGTATTGCTTTCAATACGTGACCTTAACCTTAGAAACAAGAGCATTCGAAATAGGTCTGTCTTTATTTTGTTTCTTTTATTTGATCTGTAGCAATCATAAAAAGCCCGTTCCTTCCTACAATAGGCTACGGGGAGAGAGAGAGAGAGAGAGAGAGAGAGAGAGAGAGAGAGAGAGAGAGAGAGAGAGAGAGAGAGAGAGAGAGAGACTGTGTGTAATATGGATTTTTAAAATAGCTTTAATTGTTTTTCATATTGCTATGATGTCTGTAGTGTGGCTGATTAAAATGATGTTCAGCACTGGGGTATCATACCGCAAACAAGTAGCATGTTAGGCCGACTAGTCTTAATACGAACCTCTTGATGCTGAGCGCAAAGCGAGGCAGCGGTTATTACTATTTTATAAGTCTATGGTATGACTTTATCGGGGTTCGAAACCGCGACCTCCAGGATCTGAGGCGGACACTCTAACCACTAGGCCCCACGTATGAAAAGAGAACGATTCGTGATAAGTTGTAACATCAACTTGATTCTTAAGAGTTGTGCAAGTTTGAGATTAGAAAGAGCTCTTATGAGACTGAAATAGCTATTTAGCAGTAAACTGCTGAGCTGAAAACCTATTTACCAAAGAAACCTTTGTGAGTCAAGGAATAATTGTTACTTGTTCACGCAGCCTCTTCCAAAGTTTCTTCCTTTTTCTCATCAAGATAGGTCTTGATATTACTTTGGATGGATTACTTGAACTCTTCAACTAATCTGAATTGTATAAAGCTATCATAATTTTGTCACCCTTTTATGAAAAATAACAGCTATCAAGTCGTCCTGGTGTTTCCTCATACAAGTTCGACATAGTTTAAGTCAGTTGATTTTCTACAATTTCTAAACCCTTGTCAATCTGCCTCAGGTACCAATTCACAGCCATGTAATATATGCACCTTAACCACAACATAATCAGCACAATGTTGTAGTGACAGTGTAAAGTTCTGCCAATTACCACACATTTTTGTCCAATGATCACTTGGCAAATTATCGACAAATTTTCTAAATTGAGAATTGTTTTATCGACTTCTTTTTTTTAAAAATGGGTACAAACCTAATATTCTTATCAACATGAAAATCAAACTGTTTGTGTAAGGTGGGGATATGCTTTCCACTTGCGAGCCCCAATTCTTCAAATCTAAACTGAAAATACCTTTCTTCCTTTTTTCGCATTGACATTTACTTTAGCATATCCTCTTTTTATCTTTCTTCTTTATTAAATTACAATTCTCTTTCTTATTGGGTAACTGCATTTGTGTCTTTTCTTTCTATTTCTCCAATATCATTTGTTTGTATTCTTTCTGAAAAAGGTAATTGTCTCTATCCTCTTTCTCCAGTTGCATTTGCTTCTCTTCTTTTGCTTTCTGAAGACCAAGTTTTCTTAACTTCATTCTGTATTCAGACTTTCTAATAAAACTAAAATCAACATTTTCTAAAACATTCTTTTCCACCAACTACTGGACACAAATATTTTATTTCTGGCTTCGTTAAGGAAGTATTGGCCCAATTAAGATCATTTTATTTCTGGCAAGCCAGAGTCAAACTTTCCATTGGTAGAATTTAAAAAGTAGTTCTCCAATTTAAATGACATTGTAAAAAGTTGTTGGTTTCATTATAGATTTCTAAAATATGAAATAATACATGGGACTCGGAAAAAAAAACAAAAACACAAGGTGAATTTAAACTTATTCAAAAGTAAACGTTTCTAAAAAAAAATTCGAGAAATATGTATCCCAGATGAGCCCCCAATTTTCTATTACGACTCTATGGACTTTTAAATAGGCAACAGAAAAGAGTATAAAGCAACAAGCTTTATAAAATTCGACAACTAATTTATTTCCATAGAATACAAAGTAAACATAAACAAATGAATTTCGTTATTGCGAATTAATTTTGTAATTTAGTTTTCGAATATATTTTAAAGAAATTCTTATTCCGTACACAAGTCCTCAATTTTCTATTACAAATCGATGGTTTAAAATAAGTCACAGAAAAGAACTAAAGCCAAAGAGTATTGAAAAATTCAACAAATAATGTATTACCCTAGAATCCAAACTGAAAATTAAAAACGAACACAGAGTAATGCGAGTTAAATCTCAAATACTCTAAAATGTTCTTTCACCAGTCTTAATGTATAAAGTGGGGGATTATATTCCACTGTTGTTAGAAATAGGATCCAGCGCTGAAGGCGTAGATGTGCCTGTAGTATTGAATGTATTAATGTAGAGATAACCTGCAGTGTGCTGATATACTGGTAATCTTCCACTTAATTTGCTATAATCAAAGATTTCCTAGTCAGAATTCACTATAATTCCAAAATAATGTTCCTGTACAATAATATTGCTTAAGAGCACTTTGTATTTCCAGTGAATAATAATTTAATTTAATAAATAAATCCAAATCAAACATGGTTAACTATTAAATACATAAAAATTAACAAATTCTCTTACGGCTTGTTTCAGTATCCATTGATGGTGTTGGTTGGTTTTCCCTAAAAAAAATGTTTTTCAGGTAATAATAAAGACTGTTGAGTCAAACTTATTAAATTCTAAACTGAAATAGAATTTCCATAAAACTTACAGGAAGAAATCAAAAGGGTAATTGGGCAAATATCATTACTTTTAAACTGTATATCGCCAGACAATTTCTCGTTACTACTTGGAAACGTTTGCATAAGTCTACAAATCGTTTTGTAGCAGTCTTCTGTTATTTTACTACAATAATTTTCACACGTAGTATTTTACAATTAAATGACAGTTGACAATCAATTCACTGCTTATATGGCAATGTTTATTTATCTGAACCTTTTCTAATTCTTCTACAAAAACACTGCGAAGAGTTTTTGTCTTTGTTTTAAATAATACTTAATATCCTTATAATAAAGGACATTACATTTTGAGTAAAAAAATATGTACCTTGCACCCTTTACATATTACATATATAATAATCTCGCGAGCATGAAATTGGACGCTTTAGCCTGATCACAGCCAATTTAGAAATTGTATATCAACGTACTGCGCACTTGTGATCAAATTTACACTTTTCATTAATCAAAAGCGGGGGTACGATCAAACCGGGATGTACAATCCAACGGGGGTATAGTATAACGGGAAGATACAATCAAACGAGAAGGTACGATCGAACGGGGAGGTAGAATCGTACGGGGGCTTTACAATTCAACAAGGGTATATTCTAACGGGGAGGTACACTCACACTGGGAGGTACAATCAAACGGGAAGGTATAATCGAACGGGTAGGTACAATAAAACGGGGATTACAATCAAACGGGGGGATATAATCAAACGGGGAGGTACAATAAAATGGGAGGTATAATCAAAAGGGTAGGTAAAATCGAAAGGGGAGGTACAAGCTAATGGGAGGTATAATAAAAGGGGGGTATAATAAAAAAGGGAGGTACAATCAATCGGAGGTTACAATCAAAACGGGGGATATAATCAAACATAGAGGTACAATCAAACGGGGGAGGTATAATCAAACGGGGAGGGACAATCAAAGGGAGGTACAATCAAACGGGGAGGTATAATCAGACGGGGAAGTACAATCAGACAGTAGTGGAGAAATGTAAAGATGACATTTTGTTTTTGTTTGTTGGATTAGGATTGTTAACGTAGCCTTAAAAAAAATTCAGTCATATCGCTACGATATCTGCAGTGTGGCAGTTTATAGTGATGTCTAGCACTGAGACATCATGCCTCAGATATGTAGCATGATGCCCCACCCAGTCACATTATCCTGACATCAGGCGGACCAGACCTTACACTAACCTCTTAATGCTGAGCGTCAAGCGAGGCAGCTGTTTGTACTATTTCTGTAAGGCTTTGGTATGACTCATCCGGGGATCGAACCCACGACCTTCCGCTTCCGCGGAGGACGCTCTTACGACTAGGCCACCGGAGAGGTTTCAAGATGACAGACGTAAATTCATAATTCAAAAATATATTGCCTTATAATCAGCAATAAATCAGTTACTTCCAGCTGTGTCACCACCGGCCTCTTCTTTGTATTATCCACTACTATCTCAGTTAGCAAAACGAGTGTTTGTTTACATGTGCCTTGGCTAAGGGCCGTAGAGAGCGATTATGAGCCCTGGGGTAAAAACTACTATGGTCTTTCCCGAGTTCTTTAAACTTAAAAAGTATTGTTAACCTCCACCCCACTCCAACCACCGGTCGGCCCTGCCTGGCCTTGTCACAAAAGTTATACATTATAAACTGGTCCCCCTGACTTACTTATACAATACTGAGTGGTAGGTACATAGGGGCCGGGAACCAGACTGCACACATGATAACTGTCCAGTGTCGGTCGTTGTGCCTACTACGCGTAATTTGCTAAGAAATTACCCCGAGAGGAACATCATACATTTTTCCATGTTATCTTCGGGGGGGGGGGAATGTTTCGGATATTTACATATTTACAACCCAACGATTTTATGGTTTCTTAACTATCTTAAAGTTAGTAACCGTTTAGACGTTTGCGCTATTGGAATTTTAAAAACAGACTTGACGTGACGTATATCCAACCCACCTATGGGGACTTTGCACCACGTCCACTGAAACCATTACAATGATTTCAGTCCCGGCACTAAAGGGCCCTTGGCAACTCTGCATACATATCAAGTTATTATTTTAGCTAGTGAGGTGATTGGATAAATCGTTGTACTTGAAATTATTGGAGATTGAAAAACGAGTCTTTCTTCCGTCTTACCTAGAAACATAAGTTGGCTTTGCTGCATGATACAAATTCAGTCTGGTTGCATGTTTGGTGTCCTTCCTTCATTCCCAATCCATTATTACAGCGAAATGAGAATACGAAGCAGGGAACCAAACTGATGTGCATTTACGTCATATGCAAATCGATAATGTGATAGTTGGTTATCGAGCAGTCCGAAACAGCTAAACACGCCCAGACATATGATACTTGCATTCGCTAAAACTAACGATGTGTAGACGTAGAGCAGTAGATATTTAAGGTAAGCAGAGACGATCGAAGTGTGCGTGTGCCATAATGCAATGTGCTAGATTAAGTGTCTTGTCGGTTGAACACAATACACGTCTGAATCAGTGGCGTAGCTAGGGGGTTGCAGGGGGTGCAAGTTGCACCGGGCGCCGTCTTAGGGGGACGCTGGAAGAGGACTAAGTCACTAACTGTTGGTAACATTTTTGTTGTGGCTGTTGCAATTAAAATGTATTAATCTTAAATTGCCTTTATAGGATGACTGTATTATTATGTTGTATTCAGTACTGACTACTGTTTTCCCATGTTTCAGTGTCACTGGGGGAGTAAAATTTAGACCTTGTTTTGGGCGGGGGGTGGGATGGGAAGGCGGATCGAAAAATATGAACCTTGCACCGAGCGCCGAACACTCTGCGTCTGATAGGTCTGAACTTTGGAACTTCGTTTTATCACTGACCTTTCTAACAGTCTACTGCCTCGTTTATGTTGGAAATACTTATGGAGTTGCTTTGGATGTAATATATGGATTTAAATAGACAATTGATAGTTTGAAAATCGAATCATTTACATATGGATGCACATATACAATACACATTTTCCTTGTATACGTTGACTGTATGGGTTTTGTCGGAAGCAGTGAGTGTATACCAAAACCTAAATTAGAAACAAAGACATCAGGTCTTGTGTGTGAAGGAATCTTGTAAAATTTGCGTTAGCCTTTTATTTACATTTTTATGTTGGAGCTGATACTTGATCTAGCAAGAAGCAAAATAGATCAGGATGTTAATTACTGATCTATAGTGCATGCCTGATATCATTAGACATATATTTTAGTCTTCACCATCTATTTTTTCACTTCTTTCCCATAATGATTTATGTATTACTGACAGAACTAAGATTATATACTGGTGAAGCTAAAGACCCACTGACCATGGTAAGTGACAATGTTTTAGAGAAACTATTCTATTTATAAATTTGAATATTCCATATCATAAAAATGTAAATAAACAATAAAATAAATAATATATTAGATAAACGATCATTATGTGTAAAAAATGAACTAATTAAATACATTTTATGAGATAAAGGTTTTCTTGTTTGCTTGATATATGTAGAAGTTATTATTTTGATATTTTTCAATATGTAATTTAATCATAACATTAAAGGATGGGTGTTTATTGCTGTCACATCTCCTCCACATTATTGGGATTATTACGGAAGAAGGCAGACATTTAAATTATGAGTGACCCAGAAGTCACCTGTCAGTTTTACCCACAGCCTAAATACATGAACATCTCAAAGTAAAATATATAACATATTAATCGATATTAATAATAAATACACTATTCACACAATTTATTGAGATAAATCTTTCAGTTACACTCAAATCAATAATGTACACATTAATTTGGCCTGTTAACCGATGCCTACTGTGAAGGTTGTCCTTATTCACTTTGGGGTGGGGTGCTCCCAATTTATTAAATTAATACAGAAACCTGGCTAGTTTTTGTCACAAATTGAAGTAGTGATAGAGAGATGCAAAGTTCTGAGCCCCCAGTCAGCGGTGTCGACATTTAAATTAATGGATAATAAATACACAAACTGTGAAATGTGTCTGTTTGTTTGTTTGTTTGATAAGGCTTTTTAACGGAGCTTTAACAACTTTTCAGTCATATCACTACCATGTCTGCAGTGAGGCAGTTTATAGTGATGTATAGCACTGGGGCATCCATCATGCCTCAAACATGTAACATTATGTCCCCACAGTCACATTACTCTGACACCAAGCCGACCAGTCCTAACACTAACCTCTTAATGCTGACCGTCAAGCGAGGCAGCTGTTAGTACCAATTTTGTAAGTATTTGGAATGACTCGGCCAGGGATCGAACCCACGATCTCTCGCTTCCGTGCCGGACACTCTAACCACTAGGTGACCTGAGCGGTAACTGAAATTCCAATAACAACAATTTAATATAATTAAATAACAGTCATCTCTCAAATGAAATTAAACTAATACACTATCACGCGACCAAATTACGGCATATTTCATCCTCTGAATTAGTGTGTGCAATTTCCCTCCTGTCCTGAGTTCCTACTCATTAGTATGCTTCTTCCTTCTCTTTCCCTTTGTCTCCCTCCGTTCTTCCTTTCAACTTCTCCCTCCGTTCTTCCTTTCAACTTCCCCCTCCGTTCTTCCTTCTCTTTTATCTCCCAGTGACTCGAACCACTGTACTGGGTAATTCCCTCTGGTCCCTAAAAGCTTCTCAAGTATACATACAAGGACATTAGCATAGCAGATTCCCTTAGCGATGTAAACTCACACTAACATTAAAATCACCAGATGGCCATTACCGTTTTTGGTCACGCATTCCTGTCCATGGAAATAAACATTCTCCATGGTATGTGTACACAGTGTGTGTGTGTGTGTGTGTGTGTGTGTGTGTGTGTGTGTGTGTGTATATATATATATATATATATATATATATATATATATATATATATATATATATATATATATATATATATATATATATTATCAATCTTATTAATAATATCATATAATCATTTCTGTACAATGGACTTCTACGTTGGACTTCTACAAAGTGTAAACAGATAAGCACATATTCATGTGCTGATATATCCTTACACAAGATACTCCTACAAAGTATACAAGAATAAGCAAATCCCTATAACTAATGTTGCACACCGCAACCATTATACAAAGTATAATTCTATTCAACATTTGCAAATCTATAATATCAAATGATAAATGCATGAAGTTACTAAGAATTAACCCAATAGCGAATTACAATAATAATTCTTAACATAACATTGCTCATATATCAAAATATGCATTTCTATAAACACTACGAATAAATCAAACTACAAATGGTAATTATATGTACTAAAGTATACATACTGCAATAAGTAAAGTGCACTTACTTTGCAGTAATATTTAACAAGAATAGAGTAAATAGCCACTGACCTGTACTGAAGCTCCTTGTAATTCCCAGAATAACAATCCCGCCAATATCGAATGACGTCGAAGTAGCTTATTTCCTTTACATTCCGCCAGATGATTCTACAATACTAACATTTAGTTCGCAAGATAATAGATTTAAACTTACGCTTTAATGTTTGGCCACCCCTTGCTCAATTCCGATTGGATGCTGGCTTATATAATGACCAGACACTGTCTGTCAGAGATGATTTAAGACATTCTTTGATGCCCCCTTGTTCCAAACAAGAATTCCGCCACTTACCTGTGAACAATGTTATGTAACTGGCTTTGGCAAAAATATAGCTATGTCAATTAAATAAATGGACACCTTCATAGATTTTGACGGCGCGAAACTATAGCCTCAGGGTCTAACATACACATGTTGATAACTGAATCGAATAGTTTGATTAACGTGCTTCGTTCACAAAGAACATTTAGCACTCTTTAATGCCAATAATGTTGGCAATTTAATTAATCCCGTGGGGTAAGGAATAGTGCCACATCCCCACAGGTGTTAATGCACACATAGTGTGCTATTTAATTTGGTCGTCATGTCGAGTCCCTAATTAGGGACTATCGACATGCATGAAAGATTTTCAGGTGAGTGAGAATAGTACAAACACGCACTCAACCCTATCAACCAATCAACGGAGGTATACTAGAGATGCAATGGCATCAAATAATGACGAGATAAAAATAGTTTTCTCATGTCGTCATGTTGAGAGGTTCTGGTCGCAGAAAGCCAGCCTTTGGATGTCGTTTTAGCTTTGTAAACTTGTAACGCCCTAGCCATACTTATTTCAAATCAAGTCCAGTTATACTAATGGACGTAAAAAATACTAATATTGTGTTAGCAATTGAATCAAATATTTCAGTCATAGAATTTTCTTTAACATCCTAACTATGCCAATTTTCTAGTACAAACGTGTAGGTATTATAAGTCCCTAACAAATTTGATTAACTAATATGTCTATGCGACATATAAAAGTGAAGTCACTTTTCGCTAAAAAAATTTGTTAATTTTGAGCGGTGTTTGAAATTATATATTATATTATTATATTGTCCCCCTTGTCTGTCTGAGGCATTAGATCCTCCTACTGGCATTTTTAAAATTTCTTTAATTCCGATTGGCTGGTCATCATCATCGTCATCATCATCATTCCCTTGACCTAGTGTGGTCGTCAAGGCGCTGTACTGCTGAATATCTTACCTATATCCAACTGTTTCGATCATGTGCCAATGCCTCTGTCACCGGAAAAGAATATCATGGTCCATTCTGTGATGTTGTCATTACACTTGTTTCTCTGTCTACTCTCTTTCTGCAACTCTGGACTTGAAATGCAGGACGCTTGTGGACAGAATGTTGGCTCTAGTGACATGGCCATACCGTTTTAGATTTCTCATTTTGATGGTGGCGAGGATGACTTCATATTGACCTAATTTGTGCTTTGTGGTGTTACGCACTTCTTTATTTGTGCTGTGGTTAATGTAAGAGGTTCCAAGGATGGTTTTGTGGCACCCCATTTTAAGTGCCTGGATTCCTCGTTGTAATTCTGCTGTCAGGGTCCAGGCCTCACATGAATACAAAAAATATTGAGATAGCTAGTGCTCTCAATAGCCTGATATTAGTTTTCAGACAGATATTCTTGTCTCTCTAGATGGGTCTTAGCTTTGACATAGCTGCCGTTGTTTGTGCTGCTCGTGCCACAGTTCTACTCTTGATCCCTCTTCGGTGATTATGGAACCAAGATATTCGAACTGGCTCACTGTTTCCAGTTCCTGTTATCTGACAATAATCTTGGCTGAGATTTATTGGCCACTGTTTGTCATCATCTTCAATGATAATTCTGCTTACAAAACGATCCCAGTAATTAAGTATAATACTACAAATAATTACAAGTATGATGCTGTAATATTCCGCAAATTCGAGCAAACAAATTACTGTCCTCTTTAAGCTTTGTCTGTTTCTTAGAATCTCTAAGAGAATAAATCCGATTAATGTGCAATCCTTATAGATGTATAGCAAATTACTCTTACGATTTCGGAAGGTACCATTCGTTTCTAAATTGTAATCATACCCTTTATCTCAAGTTTGATTGGATATCGCTGGACTAATCCAATCAAACTTAGGGAACAATGTTCCTCTCGCTGGTGACGGATACTAATACCCCGTGGACTTTCCTTTTGATCCTTGAACAAACATTTAACATATATGTGTCATAACACAAGCCTTATTAAGTGACTTGACCGGTCGCCTTTACTTACATAGGTTTCCGGTCTCTGGCTGATCATGGTAACCCTGCCTAAGAGTTCAACACTAACCCAGAAGAAATCTTTAGAGATCAAACACAAGGCCTTCTATAATATTCCAAAGACGGATAGATTATAGCTTATGCATGACTGGCTGGGAGCTTAGCAAACGTGATACATATTCACGATACGCTATAGTATGTTACAGTATTGCAAATAACAGTTAGAACCAAAGGTTCGCCATGATAATGACGAAACGGAATCCTGCAAAGCGACGTTTCACTACTGATAAGGTTTCAAAGTTTTGTAACTTACACTTACCAATCTGACTAATGATAAGCCAGTTTGATAATCACCATTAATTGTTTCTGTAATCTCTACCACGAACATAATAACCGTTAATGTTTTACATAACATTACATTATCCCTCTTTTCAGACGGCCATTTTATATTCGATATCAAAAATAATTTATAATGGCAATGGGAAGTGTCAGGCTGATAAGACTAACATTAACTTTCCTTTGTCCCTGGAGAGCTACATCAATGTGACTCGCTGACATATTACCATGGAATTCCAATTGTCCCCCAATGGTCATATGTTCAAAATCGCGACCGAATGTTTCATTCCCTTTGTTCCCTAATGCCATTTGTGCTTCTCAAGTGCCACACTATACTACGTCTGTTATCTACGTTGTATCCTAAAATTCTATCCGCATTAATTTCATAGTGCATTAGTTAGTTTGTTAGTTGGTAAGTTACTTAGCAATTTATTATTCTATTTTATTATTCTATTTCTTCTCTGAGCGAGTCATCGAGATAATACGAGTCGTACTTAATTTGCGGTCATGGATTCCTCGTAGGAGTCGATATTAGTAAGTGTGAGAAATAGTTAATGTAATAAAAGAACTACTATCACTTAATTAACCAGGTTGAACTATTAGGACTCCGATATGTTCACCATAAGAGGAAAAATGATTTTCGTGGGCTTTAGGAAGATTCCTGATGTTATCCTCTCACCAAACAATAACACAACTTAAAATTACTAAGGCAAAATACACTATTTACTAATTGGTGTCATTGAATAAGTATCATATTTGTTAACGTACAATACATACTATTCGAACGTTGTTGTGGGGTTTAATGCCATATTTCAGCACACAATAGGCTGTACATGGCGGTCAGTATTAATAGTGGAGGAAAAACCCGGGAAATTCCCCCGGAAAGAACCTCCGACCCACGAGAAGCTACTGGCAAGCTTTCTCACATTCCCACATTGGCCGAATATGAGACTCGAACCCACGCAGATAGAGGTGAGATGGCAGTAATCCGTAGCGAGAGCGTGTTAGACCAGTCGGACACTCAGGGCCCCCATTCGAAAGCATATCAAGGGTTAGAATAATGTTTAATCAAATATGTAACCTTCTTTTCGCAATACCGAGATGATAATTATGATGGTGATGAAGATAAAGATGAATGGAGACAATAGCAATGTTACTACTACTGCCATAACAGCAACAACAACACTACGACTACCGCTACTAATAATGCTACTACTCTTGCTGCTACCAAGAGTACTAATATTACAAAAGATGATAACATTAAAATAATATCATTGCGATAATAATCATAATAAGAGACATTAATTTTATGCTTTGTGCGTGTAATAGATAAACATGTTATGTTTAAATATATTTGATGTATGATTACTAATATACTTCCTTTCCACAAGGAGATCATATCAAATAGGAAATATAAGCATACAAATCTTTGTTTCGCTTATAAATAGATTGCATGATTTTAAAATATAATTTTAACAAATTAGCAGAAATAAATTTATATTTAGAACCGATTTGTAATATTTTGGTGACATGAGATAATATTTGATCTACAAAAACAAAATCTTTCTATTATTTGAGGATCTGTTATATTTGTAGGAAGTCTTGATTGCAATAGTAGAGTAATATGTGAAATGGCGGCACGATCTGTTGAAGAGGATTCGGACTTTTTAAGCTTCAGCAGTATTTCATCCATTGACCTATATGCTGATCGACCTGAAATCTTCAGAAGAAAACCAGAAAAAATCAGATTTTTATGGACTTGCACGGAGAAGAATATGCATACTCAAATAGACTATAAACTCGAAAAACTCGGTCTTGAGCCCTACACCTGTGGTTATTTAGGAAGAGGGAGAACCAGTCACGATTGCAACAGTATTACAGCGAATGGAGCATTTTCTGTCGAATTGAAAGAAAAATACAACACTCATACTTTCACCATTGAGAACGGACAAATAATCTGTATTCAAGCAGATAAATGTTTCTCCGACTCCGAGGCAGAGAAATGGCAAATGGAAGTGGAAACATTGTTCAAAGCTGCAGATACAGTGAAAACTTACAAAAAATCCTTCCCAGAGAAACAAGAAAACTTTGATATTGTGAGAAAAAAGCTGAATCATCATTTGAAGGAAAGCATTGTAATTGCCTATACTTGCGATGATCCTGGGAATAAAACGGAAGTAATTTTCGCTTACGAAGACGAACATATGCTGGACACGCTAGTGACTCTTACTGATGATCTGGATAAACAAAGCATAACAAAACAGTCGTTGATATTACAACCGGATGAAACAGAGAGCTCGCAAATTCTAGATACATTGCAATTCGCCCCGGTTGATAGTAAAATTGATGGCGATAGAGTACATGTAGTTGGTTTTGAGGAAGATGTCAACAATATCATGGTTAAAATTCGAAGTCTGTCGTCGTTCAAACAGGAGAAAGTTGTATATTTACGTGAGGAAGAACTGGCCATCTTGAAAATGAATGCTGCAAATAAATTTATAAAGAAGCAGATAATGAAGCTTTCGGACCGACCAGACCTAGGATGGATACTAGATGGTAGCGTTGTGCGCATAGTCGGACCTGATGAAGAAACAGTTAACTCTTGCGCCGAATGCGTACAAGAATGCATCGAATCCAGGACATTTAAAGGAATTCATGAGAATGTTCTATCTTCTGATACATGCAGATTACAATTAGACAGCTTGCAGAATAGCTTTAATGGAAAATTGATTATCAAACGCTTTAATGGCACTATCAAGATAACTTCCACCAGTGACATACATGAAGAGGTCGCAAAGAAAATAGAACAAATTCTAGAGCAATTTACCACAGATTCTGTAATCATTAATTCCGATAGTCACAAGCTTGATTTCTTACAGGAAAGCTGCCGAGTTAGTGACAAGAATGTTTTTCAGGACGAACTCTTCCAAATAAGACGTAAGTCCCCTAGTGAAGTTCTGATAGATGGAACGACGCATGGAATTAATGAAGTTCGCAAGGTGTTACATAACATTTCAATAAGAGTAGCATGGGTTGCAAGACCAGATATTATCAATTTTTTGCAAAGCGAAGAAGGAAATCAACTAATCAGAGATGTAACGGAGAAATGTATATGTAACGTACGAACAGGTCATCGTGATACACGTATTCAAGTTGTTATGGGAAATATTGAAGAACAAACGGTAAGACGTTTTATCATCAAAACTATTTTCTTACGTAGTAAGTGAAATGAAAAACATGATTAGCACTTGTGTAATATCAAAATATCATATACAGTAATGGCATTCGGTATTAGTGGCTCACAAATGAATCTAAGATATAAAGCAATTGTCATAACATACACTGGCATGTAATAATATGCATTTACTTAGATGGTTCGAATTTGATGAATGATTATATAATTATATCAATGTGATTTCCAACATTTCATTTGGTTTTGTTTTGAGTTCTGAAAAGAAAACAAATAAATACACAAGTAATCGTTTTCACAGGCTGATGTTATTGTGAACAGCGCTGCTCCAGACCTTACACTTCACAAAGGTAAGGTGGCCACGTGCCTGAGTAAAACAGCAGGTGCCATGCTCCAGGAAGATATTCAGAAAAATTATGCAAAAGGTGTTGAAGAGGGTAAAGTTGTAAAGGGTGAAGTGGGAAGGCTATTTTGCAAGAAAGTATACCATGCCGTGCCAGTAATGAAAGCTTCTGATGAAAAGGCAATTGAAGTAAGACTGGTTCAACGATCTTTGCTTTTTTGCTCTTTGGCATGTCAATCAGTGTCTCAAATGCCCAACTTATTTCACCACAGAATGTGAAGCCATTGCATACACCATCTCATGGATATCTGCTTCATGCGAAGATATTTAGAGACAACTATGTAAAGTTAATGTTAGTTGAAAATATCAAAGCACCCAATCGTGTTCATGTAATATTGAGTATATTTCACATAATCATTAACTGTGTTTTTTAATCCATTTGATATTTGACAAACGTGAAATTTTGATGTAGAGTGGCCTTTATCCTATATGCGTATATTTACTAATTCACAACTCCTGTCAAATATAAAATTTTTCCCAGTCATTTCACAATCGACTGGATAATCGTCTATACTTTATAAAGACATTAAAAGAAAATCTTGCTGAACAGTCTTCATAAACATATCGTGTGGATTTTACTGCAACCGATACAACCTGTGTGACTGACAACCACATGTATATTCGTTTAAAATCATTCTGATTTCCAGGCAGCAAATTAAGCGAAACCGTTTACACGTGTGATGTTTACAATTTTATCTTCAACTACTATACAAAAATGCAGCGAAAAAAATCTTTTTCGAAAAAAGTCAGCGAATTACAGACATCAGTCTTAAACATTTTATCCGTTTGATTGCAGACAGTACAAACCATGATGAACGAGTGTCTTGCAATGGCCACTGAGGACGAATACAAGTCAATAGTTTTTCCAGTTTTTGGGACGGGCACTCTTGATTATCCACCACACAAAGTGGCGCCAGCCATGTATGACGTGGTCACCAAGTTCGCCTTAGAAAGCGCGTTGAGGGGAACGACATTAAAAGAAATATCAATCATCATGTTTCCAGAGAATTCAAAAGTCATCAAGGTATATTTAACATTTTTCACCAAAAGTAGTGGAGTAAATATTGATAAAAGTACGCGAGAAGCGATCGAAAACCTTGCTGCAGTTGTACAAGAAGATAAGGAGCGTCTCTATTCAACCACATTTCAATACATATGGAGTGTAGGACATTTCCGATCTCCAAACTCGACTCGATTAGTTGTGTATATTCAATTTCCTAAATGTCAATAAACATATGACATCTAGAACGTTACCTTGCCAAACAATGTAACATGTTGTCTAGCTGGATTACATTTAAGTATGCAACAAAAATATCTAATTCTAAAGAACAAAGATTCTTAATACTGTTGTCAAACCATCTATTTTTCAATACTTTCAAGTTTTTTTTAACTGAAGGACGTAGCTAATCTGGAAACCTCAAATTCTAAATTGAACCTCACCAAAGAGCTACCTTACAGTTATACTGATGTCGTGAGAGATGATCAGCATTAAAACGTAGAATTCACTAACACAATTTTTATCTTTACCTTGGCTGTCTGAGGTAGAAAAATGATATTCCTGAATTATTTTGATCAATACATTTACACGTATGGCTGCTATTTTTCTATTGAAAATAAAGAATTGTGATATATAACCATATAATATTTCCAGTAAGCGAATTATTTTGCAGTTATGTTTGTTACGATACAGATTAAAATAAAATTACATGTTCTAAGGCTAAAATGCATCGATACAATATTTCGTTTCTTCCTTCAACTGTATGCAAGTGAAGTGTATGGCTGTATTTGCTATAGGTACAACTATGGGTATCAACATTAACATTGTAACATAATAAAATAGTTCCTCCTATGTTAAAAGCATACACATTCTTCTTTGATAAGATATATACGAATATGGAGGTGTCTACGTGGCAGATCGCACGGAGTCCATTGCTCATGTCTCCATATACCTATGTTGATGCCTTGATGTTTCACAATACTCATAAATAAATTAAATGACTTTTATATTAACTGTTAAATCGGACTTATATTTTGCTTCTCAAACGATGTTTGCGTTTAAAGTGCATTTTAATTTCGCAATTTAATTTCAAACAGTTCATATATTTATCCAAGACGTTTCCGCAGCGTTTTTTAGTATCGTTTATTTAAATTTCATCTGCATTATGTTATGACATTGAATACTGGTGGCGAGATATTTAAACCAGTACCTTGGGCGAAATATGATAAAGTTTGAGAAAGATTTTCCATTTGTACTAAAGTCCCAAAATGTAAATTATTCTTGATCAGGTGTTTTGTAATAAATTGTGTATTTGTGGAGCGATGTAAAGTGGGGGGGATGCGCATGACCAAACTAACAAAACAAATGAATATGTAAAGCAAATGCATATTATTCTAGTATGTTTAAGGTAAATTGTAAAGTTAATTTTAGAATTTATTTTGACTTCAGATAATACTATTTATTGTAAATTGTTTCGTCTTGTACGTTAATATGCTGAATCCCAAAAAAGAGTCCATTCATAGTGATTTACGTACGGAGTTTAAAAACCCTTTCTAAATTCGTCAAGTTTTTATTAAAAGTACTAATCCCTCTATTAAATATGAGACAGGCAAGAACTATTTTCAGGATAAGGCTGGTTTGTAGAGAAATCGTGCCAAAATAAATTTTCAACAGTGGAATATAAAAGCCTTCACAGTTGTCTGCTCTTAAATACTCCTTCTGCGGAATATTTGCAAACTACGTTAGGTTGTTGTTATTTTGAAGATATGTATTCTGAATTCTTTAGCTAAAAAAACAGACAAGGAAAATAAATAAAGTTGTCTGCTTCTTAGCCGGAGTGTGATCCCCAAAATACATTTGAAAGAGTTTGTTTTTGTGACCGTAAAGGAAGTGCAGGCACCAGTTAAACAGTGACTTTATGCAGAACCATTTTAATACCAATTTAGAACTCAGATAAAAACAAGTATCACTTCAAAGGAATTAAAACTCGTTTAAACATAACCGGCGTGAAGCTACATTAATTACAGAAGTTCACGGTAAGTATGTTATAACAACTTTTTATTTTAAAATATTACATTGTGTTCTTTCCTTTGACATTAATTCTTTGTTTTTAGTATACATACACTAATTTAATCTATTATACTTTGACTGTATGTACAGTCAGATGAGACTCGTCTTACACTTAAACTTATTTATTTTTCAGGCATTTGAAGCCGTTAAAAAGGCCGAATTGAGGAGAACCAATGACTGCAAAAATGGTCGTAAAAAGCTATATATGGAACCAAAATGTCTTTTGAGCTTTTATGTGCGGTTTATATCAGATTCCAAGGAAAACATTGAAAACGCCATAAGGTACTTGGAAGAACGCCTGCCTTGATAACGTTTGAAATCCAGCGTCACCAGTGGGAGTAAATATTCTGCTATTTTCATGCCTTTGCCAATATGGCTCTGGAAAACTTTGCAGAATTTTGCGTAATTTTTTTTTATTGATATATGAATCTTTGTTAGTTTGATATTCAGAGGACGATTCAAATATGTGCACATTCGTAAAACTGGAAGATACACTGATACAATTTATGTACAGATAAGATTACAATTAACAGATATTCGTAGTGGGTGGCTGCCATACATAAGAGCAGCTTATATGCCATAGTATCTTTTTTCCATTGTCATTTAAATGGGTTACCGTATACTCCACTCACAGTTCAGTTAAACAAAGACCCCCAAAACCTAAATTATCTCCTTTCTCCATCGAACATACGAGGTAAGTCAGCATGTGATTGTTGTGATTCTTGAATGTTAGTTCCTAAACAGTTTTCTATCTACCTTGGATATATACTTCTTTCGTCACAATCATGGAAGAATAAATTACGAAACATATGTTTGTATAAATTAAGTGATCTGGCATTCGGTTTGCTATATTTGTACCGACTCAGACTATATTTCCAAACCGAGTATCATCAAGATGAATTTATTAAGACTTAAAATATATTGGATTATCTGTAGCCAGTCCTTTCGATAGTTCCCATATTTTGCTGGAACCACAGCAAATAAAAAGTTGTAGCTTTTCAATTGGATCCAAGTAAAATCCTGAAATGTTCCAAGTAAACCAGTTTTACTTGGTACAGTAGCTAGGGATTTGCTGTATATGTGCAAAGGGTTGGTTTTTAGGCTGCGATCTTAATATAAATATTGGGAAATGACAATAATGCTCACCTTGCTGGGGAAAAGTATAAATCAACGAATATTTTCCATTCGATACTGAATTCGTCATCCTAATTTAACCGGCTAGTACATTTCCAATTTTACCAGCATTACAATGATTCATGGTCTTTAGAGAGTATGCAAATATCAAGCTTATTACAGCAAAATTTCGGCGTACGTACTGAATAGTACGAGATCTAGAATCAGATGATAATGGTATAAACTGAAGTTAAAATTGACATAAAAGGGCCTTGATTATAATTTAGCAATACTATTGAGTATTTGTTTTAAAAGTATTGCTTTTTTCCCTGATGGGAATCAGTTTTTAGCTCATGGTAGGGGACATGGTCAAAGTAAAAATATCTAACGAGTCCCTTTTTCGCTTTATGGTATACAATGTACGCCCTAGGGTTTGCACGGTAACTGCTCGTTTAAATGCACGAAGTATCTTTGAGATTCAATTGCTGGTAGTAGCTATTTGCATTGCATTTTAAGAACCACATAGTATCTTTATAGAACTATCAGACTTGTTGAATTGGCAGGGTAGTATAACCGTTGGGATTGTACTGTTAATAGTGAACAATATTCACTTTTGTATCCAGAAACACGCGAATTTTGTCGCCATTTTTTAAAATATATTTGTCTGTAGCGATTATACAGAATACGTTATAGACATTGTTACTTTATCTAAATCCCGGCTTTAGATATTTTTATCTTTTGTATTAGCTCAAATATTTTAACATCTATTTCATCACATTAACAGTAACGAAAGAAACGTTCCACATATTCGCGACCTTTCAAGATACCTTATAGTTATTTCCCTTAGTACGACTGTTTGGTACAGTGTCAGTGAGATGGACACGTGTTACTGATATTCGAAATGCACGTCTGTATGTGTAGAATTGAACGGTACGTAGCACAATCTCGGTAAGTAGTCACGATTAAAGGTTACGCATTGAGAAAATACGTAATGGATTCTTATTTCTTTTTCTATATATACATTTACTCAATTCAAGTTGTGTAATGGTTTGAATGCACCGACGGGAAGTGTGATTTTAACCATTTACCTAGTTTTCATACAATATATCCACGTGGTCGGTATTTATATTGAACTATATAATGGAAAGAAATACGCTTTTTTACCGCATTGAATACGCACAACTCTAGCAACTGTGTTGCTCTTCCTCCTGAAAGATGGATGTAAACTGACAATTGTTTTTTCCTCCATAATAACGATCTTAGTCCTACCTTTGGTTCCTAGAGATAATTAATATTATTTTCTAATGTGGGGAGTAGGCTATTGGTAAGGTGCTTTTTTCTTTTCAAAGAGTAAGTCGTTATTTGCTGTTCGTAAAGGACATTACATTGTTGATGAGTATAAACCATATTGTCTCATAGTAATTGTGAAATACTTACGCTTCATTTAACATAAGGTACGATAAAAATCTTACAGTTCTAAAACTATGATTTCTTCAGATCATATATGAATTCTGATACAGCCAGAAAACCAGTCTACTGGTGGACTATTACACGATAAAGTAAAACTAGTTTGAGATGCACCCATTGACTAGCAAATGGATTTAAATTTTGTCCGTTATACATTTCATAAACTTTAATGTATATACTATGGTTGACAACAAAACATTTACTTTTGTTTTAATATCCTTAATTTAATTTCCTACTATAATTTAGCGTATAGACTCTATGTGTGCGACTATGTTATTAGATGCAGACTAGAGGGATCATTATTTAGGAGCACAAGGCTTAAATTTATGTGCGAAGCAGTTGTCGTTTTAAATCTGAAAAAAAATTCTTTAATACAAAGGAATGGAAGTATGACTTGTTTTTATGTCAGTCTAATACAT
Organism: Unio pictorum; assembly: GCA_030141615.1. Classification (NCBI taxonomy): domain Eukaryota; kingdom Metazoa; phylum Mollusca; class Bivalvia; order Unionida; family Unionidae; genus Unio; species Unio pictorum. The sequence goes on along the minus strand of JARLTB010000023.1, from coordinate 2,840,236 downwards.
AATTATATTTGTAAAAAAATAAATATTAACTTGAAGTTTGATGGGAAAAGAATTAGGGGTCCGACCCCTATAGATGTAGAGATAGTGTATGTATCTATTAGGACAATGTTTAGTAAAAGCGATAAGATTGAAATTTTCGCTAAATTGGATTAAAAGTTCTTTTCACTAATTTATATTGAAAGTAATTTCGACTAAAATATATTTACATTAATTTCATTTATTTCTATATCACAATTAAATACTATTTTACTAAAGTTTGCACTCTTATGATCAAGGCAAAACTCCTTGCATTTTTACATTTCTCTTGCATTGTAAAGTCAGCAAACAAAATACTCTCGGTAAGGTACAAAGGTTACGGGACGTAAAAACAGGGTCGATCATGTTCATTGGAGATGAGAGCCTCTTTCTGGCTAGGATGAAATGAAAACTAGGATCTCGGCGAGTAACCAAATTTAGTCGTGTGATTACGTCCAGATTACACATAAAAAAAGCACAATCCGCGCACCATCAGTTGTCTCGCCTCTCTAATTACAGGCAAGAATCGTCTATATCCGTAAACGCTTTTAAGGAATAGGCCTTTTATAATGGTTGAGATTTTAATGGTAAAGTTCATGTGTTTTCAACATATTTTTTACTGAATTCTTCTATTATATATTTTAATGTAATGGAATGTATAATTGTTTTAAAGAATTCATATTTATTTATATATATGGTAATTTCTTTTGTGAAATACTAATTCGCTACCAACTTCATGTTTAGATTCAAGGTTGAAAATAAAATATTCTTTATGTAATAAAGGACATAATTTAGTAACATATTCAAAATTAGTATTCTTTTGATTAACTTTTATACTCTTTGGCTATCCTGAAATTGATCGCGATTTAACTATTTATAATATATTCTAAAATGCAGAAATTTTAAAAAATGAATGAAGTTGGTAAACTCGAAAATTTACATCCAATCAAATAAATATAGCATCCTCTGGTTCTATTTTATTATAATGACATTAACGATGAAGACTTTGTATAGCACCTATCTGTATAAGCTGTACGTGCTTTACAGATTAGATAACACTTATGAACATATATAATGATATGAGTACGAAAACAAACACCATAAAATTAAAATATAAAATATAAAATAAAATAATTATGGTATGGAAACATCAGTAATCTTCCAGAGATGTCACTAGTAAAACTTAAAACTTGAACAGGGATGGAAGAGTTTAGGTTCACGGAGAGGTCTATGGTAAAATAGTTTATTAATTCTTTGTTAATTCTTCTAACACTATTATATGGTAGAAAAAGAATCCGCTTTATCATCATTTTGTTCCTTAATTTTATAACAAATGAATGAAAAGACACATTTTTGCTATATTTGTCCTCCACTTAATACAACAGTTTTACATTTTTGTAGACCTTACTCCTGTGTTCTAAGACTTCTAATTTCCACATAATTGAGGTCATTGCATACAAAAGCAAGAGCAAAAAAAGCATGATTAGCCATTTACATGTATATCAATGTTAATGTTTCATTTTCTTGAGAAAAGTTTACATGACTATGAAAAAGAGAAAATAAATCGCAAAATAAGTCATATTTGTTTGAACTCCTCAGATTTTTTATTTTCCAGAGGATTAGATTTTTAAAGAAAAATAATTACAAAGGTAACAACAACATTTGGAAGGAGAGTTGGTATTATGTGATTACTGGATCACTGATATCATGGGCACCTTAGGCTTTGAGATTTGGGTAGTCACATGACTAGCAATGCAAATGTCAAGTATCAGGTCCAATTAATCAACACTGTAGTTTCATCTTGTTTGTTAGCAGAGTATACACATAACAAATGTAATACTTACAATTTCTAAGTAAATAAATCCTCCTCCTATTGATCTGATGTTAATATGTTTCTATATAAGGCCATTTAAGTTTGATAGGCCCACTAGTTTGTGGCTATACTAAGATGACACTGAGCCATGTAAGCGAAGTCCAACTTTTCTATATTGGTTGTATCAAGGGAGTGACCAAACACTCCCAGATCCTACAAAAGTACTAAAACAAGCTGTCTTAAAAGCAGCCTTAAATCTTAATATGTATTCATGCCAGACTGAATTTCTGCAAATAAATTTCATGCATGGTGGTGCTTGAATATATATTTCATTAAAGATAGGGGTTGATATTATATTTAATGCCTGATGAATGGAAATAAAAAGTGCTGTCCAACACACAAACACTCCGATCATGTCTGGAATATCCCTTATGTTTATTAGATGTTTCATATTAATTTTTGATTTTTTGTTTGGTGATATTGGGTATTGTTGTTCTAACTTGTGGTACGTTTCTTCTAGTAAGAACAGTAGCCACAGCCCTTTTACACAGGATGCATACATGTAATCTTAATGTATTTAGCAAACATGATTTTAACACAATTGTTCTCCTCTTCAGACCATCTCATGTTTTGTTTCCAGACTGACTTTCACAAAAGTTCCTGGAGTTCACTCTTCCAGCTTTGGGTCATCTCGCTCAGAACCTTCAGCTACTATAAACAAAAACAAATGATTTGCTACTGTATTTTGAATTTTATATGAAGAAATCATTACATAAAACCGAACAAACCCTTACACTTTCATAGTTATCCCACCTGATATAAACTAAATTTTGCTGTTAAGTGTAACAATTAATTTGTTCGTGCAATCTGGGTGGTAGAGGATGAACCTGACATGACCTTCTGAACGACAAAACAGGATAATAATGGAGACAGGAATGGCACTGGCTCAGCGGTTCGCATGCCTGAATTGTGACTAAAATGATGTGGGTTTGAAGCCTACCATTGAATCAGCCCAGGTCAGCTCCTGCGATGTGAACTTAGGCAAGGCATATCCGAATGGTTCTTTAATATTAATGGAACAGCCGAGTATCTGCTGATGGTGCCCAGTAATTCGAAATGGTGACGGGATGCAGGGTTTTGTTATTCCAAGTGAATGTGAAAAGTTGTAAAACATTATTGTTTACACTGGAATGTCCTATACATATAGCTGAAAAGCCATTTCAACTTGCCATAACTCGATAGCCACGAGAATACCAGTGTCTTCAAATGCTCGATATGTACACACGTTTTGCAGACAACTCTATCTGCAGTAAAATGCAGTTTTATGAAATAGGTGAGATTCGACATCAAACCGTCCAACATGCCAATACAGATTTTGGAACTGAATTATTGGCCTACTCAAGCCGTACTAATGTAGACATGGATGATGGTGTGGATAAACTTAAAATATACATGAGATATAGGTATCGCTTATGGTAGAATTATTAAAGAAAAGTAAAACCAAATACAGTTGTGGTAAATTGATAGATGAAACAACTTCTTGTCTCAATCAAATACAGCGAAATATGGTGCGGAAATTACCTGAAGAGAATTAGCAGGGCTCTTGCTGAACATTAGTTATATCTTCAAAAGTTTCTCAAGTTTCAATGTTATTCGTAAATATGACAGACACTGGTATTAAAATGCAACATTTATTAACTTGTTTTGTTTCATTGTTCCTAAGCTACCTACTAGTTGATTCCATATCAAGCCATCATCTATAGCTGCAAACAACTTCCTCTTCATCCTTTTCGTTGTAAACATAATCTGCAATTTGAAAATATAGTTCATTACAAGTCCTTATTATATGGATTATCATGATATTTGTTTGATATTAGAATATGCACATTTCATCTTATTTTGCTTCTGTCATATTTGTACAGCCTATTATTGCACATATTTGACGACAATTTACAGGGGTCTGTGAATGTCAAAATTGCTAGCATTGACATAAATAATTGAACAATTTATTTATATGGCGCATTTCTTGAGCATGTTCAGTAATAGACATCATAATCATTTGGGTCATAGTCACGAGCACTAATTGTAATATTTGTACTATAAATTTGTGAACTAAATAGATATGAATGGATCTTAACCTATATGATACAGTGGTAAATCTCAATTTTATTTGCTAGGAGTTCAGTAGAACTATTAGCACAGAATTTTAGTGAAAGTGATAAGATAGACATTGTCTCTATGTTGTATTAAAGTAAATTTTTCACTAAAATATATTGACGCAATTTTCTACTAAAATACATTGAGAATTAATTTCATTTGTCTCCATGTCGCGGCTGTGTGCTGTTTTGGTAGGTTGTGTGATTAAAAGCAAGGCATATTCGGCTTGGATTGTAAATTACTCTTGTAATGGTCGGCAAGAATAGTATGCTCGTCGAGCTACGTGATCGCGGACGAAGCACCCCGGGCATTCCTATTGGGTTAGTGGCTTCAATTAGAATCCCAATTAGGAGAGTGATTTTAATTAGGTGAGTGGGTTACTGTTACACAAAACTGTCAGACACTCATAAAATTCCAATTAGGTGAGTGGTTTTAATTAAGCGAATGAGCCGTTGACACATCTAACTTTCGGTTCAATGACGTAAACAAACATGGACGCCCTATAGTAGGGATGAGGGTTTATTTCTGGCCGGATTGAATTGAACATTGACATGTGTTGCACTACCATAATTGGTCACGTGGTTGCGTCCGAATTGAGTATAAAAAGGTACGATACTCGCCTATCAGTGCTTTCCTTCTGAAGCCAGAATAGACTCTCTCTCTCTCTCTCTCTCTCTCTCTCTCTCTCTCTCTCTCTCTCTCTCTCTCTCTCATTACAGGTAAGTACCGTCTATGTTCGTATAAACTTCTTTAAGGAATAAGCATCTTTAATGTTTGAGACTGTGACGGTAAAGTTCATATGTTTGCAACATGTTTTCACTGAATTTGTTTTATTGTATAATATATTGTAATGGAATGTTTAATTGTTTTAAAAAATTCATATTCATTTATACTTATGGTAAATTTTACTGTAAAATACGAATTCGCTTCCAACTTCATGTTTATATTCAATGTTGAAGTAAAGTATTCTTTAAGTAACATAGAATAATATTTAGTAACATATTCCAAATCAGTATTATATTTTAAATGAGTAAAATACATTTCTTTGAACATGATTTTGCATTAATCAGCTATTACATTTTTATACCTTTTAGCTCTCATGAAAGTAATTGAGACTTAACTACTTGTATTGTATTCTAAAATGCAGAAATTATACAAATGAATGAAGTTAATAAGCTAAAGTGTTATTTCATATGTGTTTCATGTGTTCTAAATATAAAGCTTTATAGATGTATTTCTGGAATGTTGTAATATATGTATACTAGTTATTTAAATAAAGTGCTTTCATTCTGAAGCCAGAAAAGGCTCGTCTCATTACAGATGTAGCTGTGTCTCATCATCGGAATGACACTTCTTGTAAGAAAGCCTGAACTCTCTCTCTCTCTCTCTCTCTCTCTCTCTCTCTCTCTCTCTCTCTCTCTCTCTCTCTCTCTCTCTCTCTCTCTCTCTCTCTCTCTCACCATGGACGTCGACATTCTTTGACTTATGAGTAATTCCTTCTCATAGCAAGAAATGAAGGTTATGATAAGCTCACCACAAACTTAAATAACAAAATTTATCATAACAGAACTTATGTATGACTTTGTATTCATTGCACATGGTTGTAACTTGGGTTTCAAGGTCACAAGTCAAAGAAATATAAATGGGCTTTTATTAAAGCTGCTATAGAATGCTTTGAATAAATGCCCTAAAAATGCTCGTGGTCATTATTGATAACATGCTATATTAAAAGTATCAGTGGATTTTATTCAGAACTAATATGCTTTATGCATCTTTATATATCAAACCAGTTTAGTTCATCTTTGATTCAGCCATGTGATTTAATGTCAGAAAGTTTTATTTCTATTCTACTCTTAAATTAGGAACACATCAATTCACCAGTATTGCTTAGATTTATTATCAGGCTGGGAAATACTGGATTTTCAATATAAATGATTACAGTACTTTGCATATAAAAATATAAAAGACGATGTAATCAAAACTCAGAATTGGTTTCACGATTGATATAATTGAAACAGGTAGGCATTGCATTGCATGTCATCACTTATGACCAGTTGGCATTGTACTTACTAGAACTATTGCAAGTGTTCTCTTTGGACTAGTATATTGTACATTTATCTCCAAAACAATATAGTTTTGAATTATGCATATTTGATAATATACCTTCTGTATCGATATCCTCGAAATCTGTATTGATATCCTCGATATCTGTATCGATATCCTCCAAGTTTGTTTCCAGAGTAAGCACCCAATTTACCGCATGTGCTGCCAGACGAAGTCTGCTGACTTTTGCATCATGTTGTCTGTAAAACTGTGAGTTTTATATTATGAACTAAATGACTCGATAGCCTTTCTAACTCATGAACGCTCAAGTCAGTGACCTGAAAAAGAATACATGCTATTAATAACAATCTAATTAAAAGAAGCAAAAGAAACGAAAAGGAAAAACAAAAAAGTCACACAAAGTGATGTTGGTATTGGATCAAATTTACAAGACTTTGGTGCACTCTTCATCACGATTGTCCGTACTAAATCAATAGAAACAGGTTCAAATTCTCCTAATGGTTGTCGCTGAAATTCTGTATCATAACTGTACGGTGACGAGTCAATTGAAATTGTGTTGTCAAGCAAATGTTTCATGGTTTGTACTTTGTCATGGAAGAAATTTGCAAATAGGTCCGGATGGTTTACTGGAGAGAAGGTAGTTGGAAGTGGTGTACATTTGTTCCTTGACATTCGTTTGTTACTTATCTCAAAGAGCTCTTTGCAGCTGGAACCCTCCGTGATCTTAGTACTATAGTGGGATAATATTTCTAAATGGACTATGTTTGTGACGTTCTTCTTAGCGGCTTAATAGATTTGTTTATGATTAGTGAGTCTGGTGGAAAGCCAAAGCCTCTCTGCTTTTCGGCGATGTCTTTTAGCAGTGCAAAGCTAGTCCCTAACACTGCTATACCATGGAGAACACTTTTTTTAAAATTATTATTGATACTCTGCATTTGGTGGCTGGGGCATGTTTTTCAAGCAATGAACGCAGACAGTTATCGAGTTTTTCGGCTGAAGGATGTAAGTAGGTTGTTAGGTTTTCTTATGCAATATTTTTAAATTTTATCACAATAAAAACATATACACTATGCACTAATAATGAAATATCATTATCTTTATTTCTAAAATAAAAACAAAAAAGCAAGGGAAGCGGACAGGGTATGATAACTAGGTCAAAATGACATGGGTCACAACAATCGGAGGAGGGTGAGGAAGTGGCTAGCGTCAAATAGAAATATGTTGTTTGCAATTTATAGAGGCCGATTAGAGAAATTGTCCTTGGGCCCACACATCCTGTCCACGGCCCATCACTTGTCTCAATCATTCAAGAATTATTAAGTTTTTTTCTTCCCTTTGAAGAAACACCTTGATAGAACACATAAAAAATAAACTTTATATATGCAGTCCTATAGCAAGATACAAAATAGGATTTTGTCAATATATTTGGTAACGACTTGTGGTTCACAGCAGCGAATGGGGGTCCTGGAATTGGTTTGTATAGAGATGGTGAGTGGAAGAAATAACATGTGTAAAAGAAAGCGAATAGGCGGTGGATACATGAGCCACTGAATATAATCTGGTTTTCAGTTTCTGGCAAGCATCTAAACGTGTGTTTTAGACAGCGATTCACTGCCCTGCTAAGTTAAAGACACCTATTTCACACTCTGACTCACCATCTGGCTGTTTAAATCAAACATTGTCTTCCATAGAACCTATTTATATTTCTGAATCGTTGTTTACTGACCTCGTACACATTCCCATATCTTCAAATTATTATTGTCCTTATTACTATTTTATACAAGAACTAACTTTGACTACACCTTTTATCCCATCTAAACTTGTAGTTTATTATTATTAGTCGTAGTAGTAGCAGCAGCAGTAGTAGTGGTAGTTGTAGTAGTAGTACTTAAGTATGATTCAGCAAAATGTTGGCAACAAGGCCGGAACTACGAGGATGCAAAATTTTTAGCACATGCTCAAAATATAAAAAATGAAAATCCTATCACTTCGCCCCAAGTGTAGTTCGTCATACGCAATTCTCTTTATTACCCACTGGGCCTTCACTGCTTTCTATATGTCACAGTGTTGGGCTAGTTGTTGCAGTTTCCTCTACGACAGGAGGATATTCTTAGTTTTGGTGTTCCTTGTCGTTCGCCAAGTCATGAATGGTCGTCCTCTTCTGCGTTTTGCGATGAGGATTCTAATCTATGGCAAGATGGGCGATGTTGGGATGGTCTCCCCGCAGTGTATGCCCATTCAGTCTCCTCTTGAACTATTTAATGATGAAAATGTGGGTTTATGTTGTCTTCTCAGTCATATCGCATGGTTAGGGATTCGGTATATCTCAGAATCAGTTGGAGATAAGTATTGTTCACAACTCACAGATGTGTCCCATACAAAGGAACTCACTTGATAGATTTGAAGTGATTAAGCTTTGCTTCAGGTAGATGTTATCATTTCTTTGGGCATATCCGAGTGTGGTAAAGGCATGACGCGTCTTGGCGATCCCAATTTTGACGTCCTCGTCTTTTCCTCTTAACTTGTTCACAACGCTACCAAGTTATTTGAACTTGTCGAATCATTTGTAAAATATATCTCCATTACTTCATCAACTCCATTTTACTGATAGTCATGGGATATACACATTTCACATGTGATAGTGTGAAATTGGACAGCAGTCATGAAGCAGCTGCACGTAGGTTTTATGTGAAAAACTCACTCTAAAATCACCCAGGAATATCTGTAAAAGAGTCTGAATTCATAATCAATCCCAACTTTCCACACCTGGTTTCAAGTCCAGAGGGACGAATTAATTGTTCTCATTGTAAAGATTCAGATAGAATTTTAGAAATTAAGTGAAATTATAAATATAGGACAATACCAACAATATTGGCAGCAAAATGCAGGGATTTTGTGTATACTGAGTGTGATCGACAGTTGCTATTAAAAAGAAGCTATTCATATTATTATTAGTTGCAGATACAACTTGCAATTTCACAACACGAGTGGTGTGATTTTTATGTGTGAACCTTAAGAGAACGTTCAGAAGAGCGTATTTTTTTTACATTGAATTTTGGGAAAGTATGGTCACCAGGTTGAATGAGCTTTACCTCCATGCCGTTGTCCCTGAAAACTTTACTAGATGTATTAAATGTGGGAAGGATTTAAAACCATTAGATAATGGATAATTCAAAACAAGCAATGTCTTTGTTAGTTGGATACTTTTAAAAGATAAGAAAAAAGAAATGAAATAGTATTTTCAGATTTTGTATGCTTTTCAAATTATATTACCTTAAATTGTGATTTCTAGAATAAATGTATTTGCGCATTGTATTAAAAAACAATAAAAGAAGGACCTGTTGTGAGATGTGGTTACTCTCATGTTGCACGAGCAGTACAACTTCAATACATTTTTTAATAGTCAATTTAAAGAGGTGTTTTCATAATACTACATTTTAATTACAAATTATTGCATAGTTATGTGCATATCTTTTTAAATGTTTCATGATTATTTCCACAATAATCTGACATAAAGTTCATGCCAGTATTGATACTTTTAATGTAAGCATCTATTTATATAAAAGTTATACAATCTGAAAATGTTATTCATTATTTGGAGTTTTGTGCTCAGGAGATTGATAATTATTACCCATGGTTGCGGCTGAGAGAGCATGCAACTCGTATTGCCCCCCCACCCCCCCCCCACCCCTTTAAATAAGGATGTAGGCCATGTGTTCCTGTGTGTCCATCTATCCACAGAGCAGATACAAGAAATGGCAATCTATTTAATAAGTAATTATTCTAGTAAAACGCTTGCCACACCATCATGATATTAACAAATAAATATGTAGCAATTGTACTTCCCTCCCCAGTCTACTTATTTTGATCGCAGTAAGTTAGTTACTTTAGCTGTACATTATGTACATGCATGCATATTTACGCATATAGCACAGTTTGATTAATTACAAGATATTTATTGGAGGAATGGAGGTGTATGACTACATGTAGCAAAGCACATATTTATTTGGCACGAGAAATGAGTTTACAATTATCGATAATTTCATTAGAAATATGTGATTTAAAATATGACAAATTCTAATTTTAAAACTGGTTAATTGAAATAGTATACTTTACGTGTTTATCCCCATCTCAGGAAATGTTAATACAGACAGCAAGTTATGAATAAAATCTAAGGTTTTGAGGTTTTCTAGTAGTGTTAAGGGGCATAACGGCGTAACTATTTAATGAGATTCGAATTTGCGTACTTTCTTGATGAACATTATTATAAGCTATTATTACATCGACTTCAATTTGTGCGTACTTTCAAATGTAATAACGCGATGAAAATGAAATAATTCCTTTGATGAAAATGAAGAATTAATTCGAATCGGTTATAAGATATGCAGGGAAATGCTTTCTCGTTCTCTTTTTGAATACTCCATATTATGAACAGATTGACAAAATTAAAGTGGATTTTTCAATAGGTTTATTCCATGTTGGGAACAGTTCTCTTTAGATTACTTTATTGTAAATTTGTCAATTAGCTCAGACCGTTTGTGCTGAATCGCATCATTCTCGAAACGCATCATTGGACGGTACAAAAATATCTTGCATTTTGTGCAAGTCGTTACTTAATGAAGCCCATATGAGCTGATATGAAAAAAGTTATTTAATGTTGCACACTAAGTCTTACCAATAAAACGTTTGCATGTTTGAGACCTCGTGATAGAGAAGGTTTAGTTCCAGCAAACCTGCAGTTGTTACATGTTCTCTAGTATCCGAGTGAACATAATATTGTGTTCTGTTCTATTTTGTAGTGTCTTTATTCAGAGCTGGAAATCACGTCGATTGAATAAATACAGAGCTAGTTGATATTTTAATAAAATTGTAAATTGTTCAATTTAGACTGTCAGAAAACTTCAACCTGTAATACTACATAGTGTTCAAGAGTTTTCGATGTTACACCATGTGTCAATAATTGCATTTTTATATAGATAAGTGATTTTTTTTACAAGTTTTGACACATACGGAAATTGCTTTAAACTAATTTGTCATTTTTAATACTCTAACACTGTTATTAACCCCATGGTTTAGGGATGCATATTTTGGTATATTTCGTATGTCTGCACATTAGTACATCAAACTCTCCGGAAGTTCGTATATTAAACCATTGAATGGGAATTCACCATAGCTGTGTACATAGTTTGCATGGAAGGCAACCATAAGCAAGAGGGTATAATATCATGCTAATTGTGTTATATTTATGCGTAGCTATCATTCTAAACCAACGAATTCATTTCATTTAGTTGAACCTCTTCCTTTTTTTAAATGCTATACGTGTCATCTCTATTTCGGTCTATTGTATAGTCCATATACTTTAATAATTGTGTAAGCGATATCTTTTGTAATGTATATGCAATGACTGAACTTTACACAGTAGTCTGGTCCATTGAAAGAAATTGTTGACTCGCATCGAATATTAATGGTTTCCCGGCGAGGAAGTAACGTTCCATGCGCGTGACTAGTATAACACTCGGAAGTTTTTTCTAAGTAACATGTTGTAATTTAATTTACAGATCCTTGTAATCACGTTTGTTTCGAGTGGGATTGCAAATGATAACCTGTTCAATGTACCTTTAGGCTCCTCAAAAATAAAACAAATAAGAAATACACTGATAAAATAAAGTATAAAAATTATTACTCATAATTACACTACCTCATTTTAATCTATGTTCGTGAAGCGTGTGTGTGTGTCTGTCTGTCTGTCTGTGTACTTGTACGTGTTTGCGTATAAGAGATACATGCTACGGAAATCTTTCCTTATAAGATTCGATCAGAATGTGTTAGCTGAGTAACTGTACTGCATTTTTTAGAACAATTGCAAAAGTGTTTAGAAAGGTGTACATTTACAAAAGCTTATTCTTACTTACTCTCTTTCGCTAACGGCATCTCATACATTTAGATTTGACATGCTTGTTTCCATTAAACACATCTGCATATACCTTCTGCCAAATCTTCAAACAATTTTGTTTAAACCTTAAATGGTCTTAATTTAAAGCAGAATCCCATAATTCTGGAATTGGTAAGACCAACATCTAAGGAACTCTTTAGCAGCAGAGAGGGTGGACAGACTAATTCGAAACGTCACCCTAGTCACCAATTACCAAATCGACAAATGGTGACTAACATTTAAGTCAGTTCAATAACTACACCTAGCTTGACCCAAAGAAATCTGAATTTTAAAACCTAAACACGCTAGTTATCATTATTTTTTTTAGCGTGTTTAGGTTTTAAAATTCAGATTTTCGAAAAAGACTATTATATGCAAAACGAGGAAAATCTTCTTCCTTAACATTTTCTTATAACTTCAATAACATCTTCCTTAAATTTACTAATCAATTCAACATCTCCTTTTGCTTTAGGTTGAGATGCAAGTTTTTCTTTCACATCAGTGTAAATTTTATCAATATCTTGTTGAGTTTGTGCGGCAGCTATTCTAGGCTAGAACTAATGACCCAGTATATAATGAATATATTAACAATATAGAAAGATTTTATTCAGAAGAAACTCAACAGCAAATAGAACAACAACCCCAGTATCAACTACCTCCACCTTTGCAACGAATAGAACAACAACCTCCTCAGTATCAACTTCCTTCATCTCCGGAACAAATAGAACAACAAAGGATGATGTTGGAAGCTGAAAAATTTAGAAGTGATCAAATAACAAAAATAGAAAGAGATAGAACAAAAAAGGGAAATACTGAAAGAAAAAGAAACTAAACGGCGGGTGAAAATTACGCTCTTCATTAGGTACGGAAAGGGATCCTGGTGATGATTCTTTTGGCGCTACTACAAGAAGTGGTCTAGGAAATAATCTTATCACTTGCCCTGACAACGTCATCACTAATGTGGATAAACTAGAAATTCTCATAGGAGGAAAACCCGCTGGAAATACTTCTCATGAAATTATCAACGAAATCTCTGATATCTGTCGACGATTATTTACCGGTGGTATGATGGACATCAATACCTATCGGGAATTTATCGATGAAATTACAGATGAAAAAATCCCTTGACACATAATTTAGATCATGGTGAATGATTAAATAAAATGATCGTACACAATACGTATCGTAGACCAAGAATGATCAGAGTAGTAAACTCACGATTACCAGTTTATGAAATAACCTCAGGAGATGGACTTAGTGATATTGTTCGGGGTTTATTTACCAGGATAGCCCCAAAAGCTATGCCAATTGCAAAACAACTATCAATGAAAGCTATCGATGTTTTTCGCGACAAAGCTCCTATCGCAATCGGTGATCTTGCAAGTAAAGCGTTTTCTGCGGTCAAAGACAGAATTTTAAGATTATTACGACGAAAACAAAAACAACTGAAATTACCATCTACTCTAGTTATGCCTGCAAATGAAAGTAAAATAATTAATCAGGCCGCAACCCAAAGATTAATAGATCTGACTGATGCATCGTTAAAAGAAATAGAAGATAACATAACCGATAGTCTGATAGCAGGAAGTGGTCTTCGTAGATAATCTTAATTTAGATCATAGTAATTACAATAAAATGTTTAAGCGTGAAATTGATACAGCGTTAGACATGGGTGAACCAGTTCGTAAAAATGATTCCCTGCGCGATTATCAATATTATTCTTACAATGCAGTACAACCAAATCAACGTGGAAGAACAGAATTACAAGTACAGGATACAAGTCAATATTTCTTAACCGCTGAGATATTTATCGAAGTCGAAGGTTGACTTATAAAAGTAGACGATACAAATTATGAAGCTGCTACTAAAATTGCTTTTGTCAATACTGGCATTATGGCATTATTCAGTAGTGCCACATACACCATTGATGGAAAACATATCGAATCATGTCTACATCATGTTGATGTTGCTACGACGATATTTGGTCTATCAAGACACTCTGATGACTATTCAAGATCAGCTGGTCCATCGATGATGTTTGCAAAGGATATAACCGATCATGCAGATCATGCAGATGTAGCTACTGATAATGTAAGAGGCGCAGGTGGACTCGCAGACGTAAATGCGGTATTATCAAGAAATAAAAATTTCAACCTTGGATTTGAAGCACGTAAGACAATGTTGAACGCTAATGGAGAATATTTTCGTGTGTAATCCCGTTATCTCATATTTTTGGATTTTGCAGAGATGTTAGAAAAATTATATTTGGTGCTAAACACACTATAGTACTTGTCAGAAAGGACTCGGACAATGATGCAGTCTGGCGAATCGATGGGATTGTTGATGAAGCTAAAATAACGATAGCAAAATTATCATTGTGGATGCCGGTAATGGTTCCATCTATCACAGAAGAAAATAAATTGCTTTCTTTCATGAATCAAGGTGGTAAATCACTGCTATCGTGGAAAACAATGACTACAGATGGAATTCAAGGTAATGGTGTTTGTCAATTTACATGGCATATATCAGCACAACAGGGGGTTTCAGCATCACGAGATATTTTTATCGCACTTCAGGCCAATGCACAAGTAAATAATCAGAAAAAAGTACGATGATATTTGACACACTTGATGTTACCGAGGTTAGTTTGAGAATAAATGGACATCAAAAACCTGCCGAGGATATTAAGTTAAACCTTGAACATAATACTGTTTCACGTGTATATCATCGTTTAATGTTATTTATGTGGCGTGTTCTTAATGTAGATACCGGTTTGCAAATATCACGAAAAGATTTTACGACATTATATCCGATCTATTACTTTTCACATTTGGATTTATTTAGACAATCTGTTGTTGATATATATTTTCGAGCTAAAGTAGGTATTTCTCCTCCTGGTGCTGTAGGTCCACCTGTTGTTCCTGCTGGTTTCAGAGCGATCGCTGTTATATTAGCGACAGAACAGTATTACTCTAGGGTGTTGGTGCACGAATGCGAGTCGTTGATGCACCCGTAGAGAACATGTAATTAAAATCAATCGAGTAAATATAAAAAAATGTCGTATAGTCATGTTAACGCAACTCTGACTCAAGTCAGATAAAAAAATTACAGTCAAAGAACGCAAATCAATGTGGGGCAAAAATAACGTTAAAGATAAAACAGATAAGTGGTGGTCTAAACAAAATATAGTTAACCGGTAATCAGCTTAAACGTTTCAATAAAGCTCTGGTATCAAAAACTGGAGTTCAACTTGAATTTTCTCCAAGTGCCATCGAAGATATGATTAAATCAAGAGGTATATTTCAACTTCTTGCAGCAATACCAGCATTAACTCCTGCTACCCTACCTGCAGTTGCAAAAACGGCTGCGTTAGGTGCTGTTGGAACCGCCGCTGGAATGGCATTAAACAAAGCAACAGGAAAAGGGTATAAAAAAGGGATGCGATATCAGACTTCCGAGAACTTATCTAGGAAAGGGACTGAGACTTCCAGGAATATAATAAATAATACCAATATCAAATTTTAATCTGCTAAACGCTGCTAAAAGATTAAAGATAGAACATTTTATAGGAGTGTTTATGCGCGATCAATTACCGAAAAATCCACATCACGTTGAAACCGGTATCATCAATCTCGATTCGAATTGCGGTCCAGGAACTCACTGGGTTGCATATGCTATTGATCCACGCGGAATTCTTTATTTTGATTCGTACGGACTATCACCACCAGTTGGGTTTTTAAATTATATTAATCAATTACCTGCCAGAACTTGGCATTCAACGTTACCGACACAGACAATGACAGACCCACTAAAAATCAACTAAACCACCTTACAAGGTTGTACATGAATACACAAGTAATCGTTGGTCAGGTATTTACAATTGTACACATATATAATAGTTGATATTTACGAAAGATTTTTGATCAGAAAAAACGAGAAATGGAACCGATAAAGATTTCGACGCATCAAAATATGCAACACGAGAAGACCTTGCTGATATCATGAACCTAGCTGGTGTTGACCGAGACGAAATTGTTATTTTTCAGGACGAACATGGTGTTTTGAAAACAAGTAATATTAAGTGGAATGATATAGTTCGTAGGGTTCTTGCCGCCGCTATGGATAATATTCCGGTATTTTTCAACAGCGGAAAAATACGAGATTCAGGTATATCGATAGAATATATCAGAAGTGAGATTATAAAACATGTTCAAAAACGATTATCAACGTCAGGTGGTGTATTAACAGGGAAACTTTCCATGAACGGAAATAAAATAACCGTCCTAAAAGACCCTACATCAGATGAAGATGTGGCAACAAAAAGATACGTTGACACTGTTGATGGTAAATTATCTACGTTAAAAGCCGAACATGATGCCGTTAGTGGTACATTATCCATGTTAAAAACCGAATACGAACTTCACATAAACGATCACAATACCGTAGACGGAAAATTATCTACGCTGAGATCCGAGTATGACGTTTACGTAGGTGCATTTACAAATCTCCGTAGAAATTTCAGAAAGATCGATGAAATTGCAGAAAGATTCTTCGGAAAACCATTAATTGTTGATACGAAACTTTCTGATATTAAAACATTATACGATACGATTAAGAGAACACGTGAATATATTGTAAGTGATGCCCGTGATATTATTAAAAAATTGATCTCCTTGAAAAATATCAGGGTAAAATTCTCCATTGGCGGATTAACAACGTCGTATACACAATATCATCAGGATCAAAAACATGGTCTCAACAAAATAATATTATCAAACATACGGCGGAAGTTACTGGCGTGTACAGATTGTCTGTGTTTAGTAGTGCCAAACTCGAGATATTTATGTATATGTATATGGATATGGATATGTATACCACGTATACATGGCGTCACTCCACGGATAAGTTCTCTGGAACCGTATGTGTTATATTAAACCGTGGAGACGAAGAAACATTTAGCCTGGTTGCATCCGACAAGAATTTAACTGCAGCAACGATCTGGTGATGTCTAGAATTTATTGCCGAAACACCACAATTGATTAAAGTGTAAATAATATGGACTACAGATACAATCAAGCGCGTGAGTGGCAAGATAAATTAAAATCTATCGTTGATACTTACACGATAAAAGTAAAACAATATCACAGACGTGTAATTGTCATTGATATAATTGTATACGCGGTTGTTGCTGGAGCCGGTCTTTATTATCCGCGTAACAATGACACCGCCTGCGGTCATAACGATCTGTGTTTCAGTGTCAACTGTGATCGCTAAAGTTTTTACTATAATCGCAAAAAAATATCTACGTGCACGAATGAAAAATTATCCGATTTTGCGGTGAAGTTACACGCGGAAACGGCGTCGTATTCTAAACTATCTCAGTTAATATCTGAAAGCCTCAAAGATGCTTCAATATCCGATTCTGAGTTCGCATTAATGACTAAAATATTCTTCGAAGCAATGACTGTGATAAAAGCTACACCCATTAAAGTTACAGATAAATAGATAAATGTCAGCACAAGAACTATTGCAACAGATTGCCACGATTACAACACCGATGAAAACAACTATGATATCAGTGAGCACAACTAATCATGAATTCAGTATTAATTTTCCAACTGCAATCTTAGCAATGGAGATTGCACTTGCGCAACTACGAGTATATCATAGTTGGCCAAATTTCAGATCTGAACCGTTTGGTGGATTACCTCCAAATAATTCGCTTGTACTTGCCAACAAAAATAAACCAGATTGAACCCCAGATTTCTTTGTTGTTTATATCATCACAGGTAGTTATCAGATTGAACAGATCAACGATGAATTCCAGCGCTGAATAAAATCAACAACAAAAAAGAATCAAAAATAACTATTACTGTTCACGAACCAACATTATCATCTGTGATTGAAGTAAAATCTGCCGATTAGATTACGTCGCAGATATTTATCGATCATCGATAAAAACTGTTCTAGGATGGCCTGAAACTCTACCACATCCTAATGATGTTCTCAGATTTAACAATGATCCAGATGTTGAAGGTAGACATATTTCACCAGAGATTGTAAATATAACCTCAACGATTGCAGTTAATCTTGTATGCGATGTAATTGATGGTAGTTATCAAACAGATCTTGGGATATCAAATCAAGCTCAACAAGGATACGTTCTTTATTCATTTACACCAATGGTTCCTCCTGGATCCTTGATCGTGCAGGAACCAATCAATTCGGTGTATCTACGCACGCATATTCAATACTTGTCAAGAATTTTTTTTAAACTCACCGACCAGAGTGGACACTTGATTGATTTACGTGGCGAGGTTTTACTGATCAGTCTCAATGTGAAATCGTAAACGATTTTTTTTTATCTTGATTCACGAATATAATCGGATAAATATTACATATGTACCAACACGTTAAAGTTTCATACACGACAAGGAAGCACTTGGAAATGCAATCAAATTGATATTTACACAGTCTTCATTCAACATCGTTGATATAGTCATTGATTGGTTCGGTGACGAAGATTTTTTTACTGACGCAAGAACAGTTACATAGATTGCGGCTAGAACATATTTCTATGATCACGTGTGACCGAGATTGTAACAGAATTGTTACCGAGAGGAGGGTGGATTAAATGAACAATACAAACACAATTTGTGAAAGAAAATATAAATTTATGTAATAAATTATAAATGAAAAAAATACAGATGTAACAACACAATAATTCATGCACTCAACCCACAATTACACTCACAACCATTCACAATACATGAACAAATTAAATATTAATACAAAAGGAATCTCAGATGTAAAGGGATCTCTTGATTCTACACACAGATCCAAGGATCCTTTACGAAAGTTAAATTAATGCAAGTATAAATTACGAAAAATGAACACAAACGACAAACTATACTATCGCACGATGGATTGCGATAACTAGCACGACCATATACTTGTATTCAATCAAGTTGCTAGCTTTTATTGATATCTATGCGATCACTTGAAATATTATTGTGATCTGACATAAGCATGCAAATACAACAATGTATTAAATTGTATTACAATTTCAATACACATATGTGTCTCGACCCCGTATAACCGCACGATTCAGCAACAGTTGAATCGTCTCCCAGTTTCCCCGAAAACCTAGGGTTGACCAATACTATTATCGGACGTTTCCCTTCACGGATCCACCACAGTTATACGTTCAGACAACATACAACATCTACCAGAACCAACGGTTCCTCACTACCCTAGATGTCGACCCGGATGTTTTACAACTCAGACAGCTCCGACACTCGGACTTCTAGCTTTCCGGATATTTACACGTTACACAGATGTTGACGAACAGACAGTTCGACACACAGACAGATACTTCAATTCCGTTTGCACAAATTAACGGCACAATCACATTCAAATATTTATACAGAGATGTTCCGGAACAAATAATAGATGTCCCACAACAAATCAGACGATATCAAAGACGTTTATCAAAAGATGGTATCAGATGTGTTAACAGCTACGGTATCAGAAATGGTATCAACTACGTTAGCAGCTACGGTATCAGAAACATTGACATCTACGGTATCAGATCTACGGTATCAGATCTACGGTATCAGAAACATTGACATCTACGGTATCAGCGATTATCAGATCTATGGTAACAGCGATTGTCAGCTACAGTATCAGAAACACGGTAACATCCCTTTGGCTGGAGATTGCAAGACGAGCTTATCTATCCTTCGATTAGATATTTTGGTTCCCGTAATTATTATGAGAAATATCTTGCCTTATATACTCTCTATAGGTGAACATAAATCACATCGAGCTTGCCGTGCACCACGTGAAACGAGTATTTCGGATTTCATGTAAATAACAAACTGGCACATGCAAATCGTTACACGCCACTTACCTTGGAGAAAACCACTTAATCACCCCAGGTAATGCGTGTACGACGAAATCAAGAAAATGGTGAGTTTCGTTTGCAATTCAAGAAGAACAAAAATCAGTTCAATTTTCGCCTAATTATGTGACAGAGATCAGATTATAAGCTACGCGCATTCCCGAATTAAACTTGATAAACTTAAAAAAATTATATATAGTTCTGAATAAAATCAGTAAAACAGAATATTTCTTTACAGATTTGATGCAATTCATCTTTTTTTAATCGATTTTAGTCTGTTTTATGGCCCAAATTCTGACTAATTTCTGATTTTTGTAGGGTAAAATCCCGATGAATTATCTAAACGATTTATCGATATATCGGTAATTACATCTTTATTTGGTCTGTTTTTTTTTTGTATATAAAACATATTCAAATTAAAAAATATTTTTTGACAGCGACAAAATAAATCATCATCTACGGAGAAATATGTAATAAGGAGTTATCGCCCATTTCTAAGTTCATTTACAATTCAGTAGTATGCGAGAAGAGAGAGATAGCATATTTTTTATGCTGAATATCATAATATATTTTACTGAAAATATCCAAAAAAAATAAATATATTAAATAAACGGTAAAGTAATATAAGCAACATAACTACAGAGAGACAGTCTCCATTCAACAGTATTGAAATGTAATTTTTTGTTTATATTTTTTTGAGAGAGCAGATTTGGTAATATATTGATTTTGATTGAATATTAAAATATTTGGCAGCTGTATTCATTGATGGAAATATTATTTCTTCGTCTGTCTCTGTATTTAGATTTTATCATCCGTTTTTCTATTGTTTTACATCTACCAGTATTACTGTATAAAGAATTCTGACTGCGTGATAGCTCTCAGATTATCCAGCGAATTGTTTTTCTTAATTCTATCAATATGATCTATGACATGACTAGTTTTGATCACCCCACGGAAACACTCGAACACAAATCTATGACAAAGATACATATTATTTCCAGCACGGAACTTGAGATAACCAGTATTAATAGCATTACCAACTGGATTCTTTAGTCGACAATTCCTGATAAAACCATCACGATTTGCTTCTTAGTTTGTTATGGTAGGATGTCCCATGAATTCCTTTTGCTCCATTATATATAAATATCCTTTGTTTAAATCGTTATTTGCCTTGATCTTTACTTTGAAATTTAATCAGATAATCTTCCGGGGTTTTTATAATCCTGTCGCTATCATTATTTTTTATCATAAAATCGTTTCAGTTCTCTGTATTTTTTACCACCACATTGCACACACAAGCGTGTTTCACCTCGTACTCCACCACCACATTGTAAACACGGTTTTGGTCATAGACTTCCATCACGGACTCCTTGCGAGTGGACTCCGCAGAATTCGTTTACGCAAGATCTGTTACAAGCAGTAACAGAGTCGATCAACCACTTGCAGAGATTCCTTGTTTTAATCATTATATATATGTAATATTATTAACTTAAATACTTGTTTTAATTATAATGATGGAGTAATTCGATAGATTATCCAAGATCGAGCTTTCTAAAAATAAAAAATTTAATCTTGACAGAATGTTCCCTGTGCCGTGGCGAGATCTGGTTGATCCGACAGAAAAAATATTGATCAATAAAATACATTACACCACAAAAGAATTTCAAAAAAAAAATGAAGCATCTCATGTGTGGTTGACGTTTAAGATTATAAGTGACACTAAAAATATAGATCTTACGATGAACGATCATTAACTACCTTGACGATAGAAATTATATTTTAAAGATCTTATTTATCGTACTATCAACGTGATCCTGTCCTTCATAACGAAAAAACCGCCATACTGATTAAAGGTTCCAAACCAGGGATGTTGATCGGTATTGATAAACTCTATTACAAAATGTCTTATCCTGTAATAGCGGTTATCTATGGGATATATCCGCTTGAGAAACCCAACATTGATAATCTAAAGCCGATGAAATTCTCAAAGATAAATTGTGTGGACGAAGAAATAACAGAACATTTCAATGTTTCGACTCGTGGGAAGGGGTTAACGGATAACCGACGTAATATAATAAATTCGTGGGCAGAAAAGGTCAAATTTACCGGAGCATCTATCAAAGATGTTGCTGAACTAGGAAAGAAATTGAAATTCCTTATAACAGTAAAAATGATAACAGGAGAGATCTTATACGAATCAAAATTTAAATCAATGGAAGCTTCAATCGAAATTGTTGATCATAATGCGCATGCGTGGACTAATGCATAAACAGTATTTCCACGCACGAGGACGGTTAAATTATATAACGGTGATATGTTCGACCTTATTAACGAAATAAGTAAAATCCTGTATCCGTATGGTTGTTTAGTTCTGAAGATGAATCCGATCAGTTTGTAAGACCAAACGGTGATATTTGTCGAACAGAATCCCTCCACTACAAAATGAGAGAATATACCCCTGACGAAAAATTACTCGGTGAACGTTTTCCTGTTGCATCAGTTGCAGCTCATTTTGCCAGAGAGAAAAATTCCTGGAAACCAAGACGGTTTGATCTTGTTGATGATATAATATTAGGTTGTATTGAATATGGTCACGGTGGACTGAAACCGTAAATACTCTCGTAAAGATGTTATCTCGGTTGATATGGTTGCATATTATCCAGGAAGTTTTCTGGGATACGGAGATTGTTCTGGGTATTTTCAAAGATGTGGTCACCCGACACACGAGATGACGCGAGTATCAATAAATGGACCATTACCTGATTTTGATATTACTGGATTCGCTCGAATCGAATCATTCGAGTTTACAGAAAACCTTCATCCGATCTGTTATGTATGGTTCGGTAGACATTTTTCAGAAACGAAGTGGGCTCTAATAGTACTGTTACGATATATGCTTGATTCCTTTATGTTCATGTCGTTGATTGTCAGTGAAGCAATTATATCATACCGAATGCAGACCGAAGTTTGGTTACCACAAAAAAAAAATATTCTGATGAAGAAAATCATGATAAAACCGACTTTGAAAATAAAATTGCAAAAGATCTTGACAGGAAAATAATAGGTAAATTTACCCAAGGAGGATCATACGATCATAAACGACATTGTGCAAGATTGATCATGGACGATGCTGAATTAAATTCTATAATCGCTGATACAACGAAAAGAAATACATTTAGAAGTCGGGATACAGCTTTCTTATTAAATGGAACTAAGTTAGGAACAATTGTGAGTTATATTGACAGTGAATCACCGCAGTATACCCATTTAAGATCTTCGATGCTCGCCTACGTTTCGATTAATCTGTTATTGATGATAAATAAAATTACAAAGTTTGCTGTCAGAGTAGCTACCGATTCGTTTTATTTCAGTAAAAAATATTCAAGATTACTAGACCAACTTAATATCATCGATCAAGCACCATTGGGTGAATGGAGAATTAAAAAAAGAGAATATACTAGATTATTCTGAATCAGCCGATGTTCCAGTCAAAGATATTTACAGTAGAAATAATCGGATATTAAAACCATTGTCTGCACCAACAATATATGATCCTGTAGCTAGACACAAAACGATTTATCTCGATGGACCTGGAGGATCAGGAAAGACGACACGTGCGATTGAACTATTTCAGAGTTCAGATATGATCATGTTGACACCTACACACAGACTTGCGCGAGAAATGACCCAACGAGGAACACGGTCATGTACTTATAACAGCTTTTTTAGATGGAGCGGAGACGCATGGAATCCCGATCCAATGGAAGATAAATATATTCCGAAGATTATAGTTTGGGATGAAATATGTACTGTATCGCTGGAAAATCTAAACATATTTGTTGTAATAATGTGTGGCGATCATGGTCAACCACCACCTTTTGTTGGACCGTCTCCACACGAATTGCTAAAGAGATATGTTGACTATTACAAAGAAATAGTTGACGATCGTAGAGCACATGATTCAACATTGAGAGAGTTAAAAAAAATTAATCAGATTACAACCGAATGAAATTCAATGTGAGTTTATGCGTAATATAATCTCAGAAACCTCTTTGAACGATTTTTGGGATACGTGGAGACCAAATGATCTGAAAGTTGCAAGTAGAAAGCTAGTCCGTGACACACTTCAACAAAGATTATTTCTGCTACATAAAGAGAGATGATTGAAATGGAGTTAATTTTATTTAGTTGCACCCTCTGTAGATGATCAGAGATGCTACGAAGTACTTAAGGAATTTAATGAAAAAGCACGATTGTTGAGCGGTGATGATATTATTGATTTTATAACCGATATTGATGAAGCATCATCTGTCGATGATCTCGATGGATTCATTAATAATTTAGTTGTATATGATGACGTAGTGCTAGATAAACAATCAAATCTGGCAAAAATATTTTCTCGAGGACGGCATAAAAATACTGATGTTATTTATGTAACTCAGCGGTATACACAAATTCCGAAAGTAATCAGAGATAATTGTAATATTTTAGCTGTACTTAATGGAATTGATACACACACGCTAGGAAATATTTATAGTACCTGGTGTAGCGGAGATATGGACATAAATAAATTCAGAGTTTTTTTTCACGTGCGCAAGCAACACAGTATGGTTTTATAACAATAAATCTGCATGATCCCAGGACAAGATATCGTGTAGGTATCGATCAAATATTTGGCTAATTTGTAGAAGCACATTGATAAAAAAAAGATATCCTCTAACTAAATTAAATAGATACTATTTGATATATGAAAAATTGTGCATGGCTATGTCAAGGAAGCACAGATAAATGTAATAAAAAAAATGTCGTGGAGAATACTGCAATAAACATAAATACAGTTTATCAAAAAATCCACATGCTGGTCCTCGACATTGTGTTAGATGCAACGTTGGCGTTCGAGGACAATATCGGATTTGTAATGAATGTGGTGGAGATAAATACAGAACATTGATGGCGTATTACCGTCGTAGGATCGAAGAAGGGGTTTTGATACCTAAAAAAGAAACCCTTCCAACCGAGGAAGAATATTGCTCCAAGTTATAAAAGGTTTCAGATTGATCTTTGTCCGATTATTCATTTTGTTTGATCTATGTACAAGATCTTTTTTATCCTCAGATTGACAATTTAACACATGGAGAGAGCAGCAGAGAAGGGTCGACTACAACATTTCTTTGGGTCAAGCTAGGTGTAGTTATTGAACTGACTTCAATGTTAGTCACCATTAGTCGATTTGGTAATCAAGTATGGGTGACGTTTCGAATTAGTCTGTCCACCCTGTCTGCTGCTTGCTTCTTTATTAGACCTTGGAAAGGACATTGCGGGCTTAGAGACCGAAATATGTTTTCTAGGTGGGTGGGTGTGCTGGAATATCATTTCGATCAGAGCCATTTTTGTTATATTACATAACGATTAAAAGCAATCAATACTTATCTCTCTCTCTCTCTCTATCTCTCTCTCTCTCTCTCCCTCTCGTAAGTAAATAAGTAAGTAAGTAAGTAAGTAAGTAAGTTAAACCGTGTGAAGGTACTTGAGAAAAGGGTTGTTTGCTTGGTATCCCTTCAGTTCTCTCCAAACCCAATCGGTAAGTCCACAGACGTACCATATCGTATTTCCTAAACGGAGTCTTCCATCTGGTTAGAACCAGATTTGTCTGGAAGAAAACGTGCATTATGGCAGTGGGACCGATCAGTCAAAAGGTGATGTTGATTTGTTTTAAAACTTGTTGTCGTTTACAAAACAAAGAAGATTATGGGACGGTTTTGCCTTTGAAGGATAGATGGGCCTCATTAGAAAAGGATCTCGTGGACACTCAAAAGATTCCTATAAATACATTCACGTTTTCCCCTAGTAGCGATTTGTTCATTTTTATCAAGATAGTCTTTTTAATGTGCAGTTGCCATGTATCACAGCAGGCTTCAGTGTATTCGTATTGAACATTACTGTTGCTATTCAACTTTATATTGATGTTTCATCTGTAATGTTAAGTTTTCTTTTGATGCCGTTTACATTGCTACATGTTCTTGGCCGCACTTACCATATTAAATTGTCTGACAAATATCATCTATGAATACATGTTTGTTATTTATAACCGTATGTATTCCCACTGGATACATTTACACGTTTATAGGCGCTTTTCAAATGTCATACACTACTGGTTTTCAGCCACGAATGTGTCAATTATTGTATCGTCTTACGTTGTATTATCTTTCTAGAACTATTGGATAGGTATAATGGTCATTATCAATTGTTTTATTGAAACTAGGATCTTTTCTAATTGCTAAATGAACGTTACTTGTTCAGGTTTATCCACTTACTCAGTAACGAAACTTGTGAATGTTGGTATAAATGTTTGCTCATTATATATCAAGGAGGATTTTCAGCAGGTAATTTTGCTTGTGCAATAACTTGTTATATATATATGTATGTATGTATGTATGTATGTATGTATGTATGTATGTATGTATGTATGTATGTATGTATGTATGTATGTGTTTGCACACACATACATCATAAGTCATCCTTGAAGACTGAAAAACGATTTCAGGTGATTTCGGTTAATTGATCCATAAACATATTATTGACATTAAGAGTTTTAAGTGTGTTATCAGGGTGGTTTGTAAGGAGGCAAGTCGTTTATAGATGCCCGATGAATGGATATCGATAATCATAACCCCGCCAAATGTTTGACATCTGTTGATTTGGTCCTTGACCTCTATGCAGACGGATACATATACCGCATATCAGAGTTATCTCATTGACGGATGTCCCCTTTAATGTATCACACTTGCCAGTTGTTTACTGCATTCATTTTTCAAGTGGACAAGTTGGAAGACTTTGGTAGGACGTTGAGCACAATGAAAATCTATTTTATAATGTGACGAATAATTAGTACAAACAACCTATGCTGTTTAGAAGATAGCACTACGACTTTTGAATGCGTTATAATGTAAATAATCTGTAAGTATTGCTCAAAGTAAGTTGGATTTTTGGAAATGAATTATCACTTTTCACCTACATTTAAAGGCAAATTTTGTAATAAGTGGTAAGTAGTATTCGCTGTACATGTACTTTCAATCCCTATGCATCATGCATATAGAAACCAGGATACAAACTAAACGTATATGCAAAATTAAATAGTAGAATACTGGAAAAGCAACAAAAGAAATATTAAAAAGGAACATCCGTTTACCCAAAATATTAATTTTGTATACACTCTTTTTCTCTGTAATGTTCACTAAGAAACGCCCGATTGCGTGTGTATCAGTGATTTTTCCTTTGAGCTGATCTAATGTATTTTTCCTTTGAGCTGATCTAATGTATTTTTGCTTAGAGCTGATCTAATGTATTTTTCCTTTGAGCGGATCTAATGTATTTTTGCTTAGAGCTGATCTAATGTATTTTTGCTTTGAGCTGATCTAATGTATTTTTCCTTTGAGCTGATCTAATGTATTTTTCCTTTGAGCTGATCTGATGTATTTTTCCTTTGAGCTAATCTAATATATTTCTGCTTTGATCTGATCTAATGTATTTTTCCTTTGAGCTGATCTAATGTATTTTGCGGCCCCAAGACTTTAGCCATTGTTTGTTTTAATAAAAGGGTTTCTTTATCTTCATGACGATGCATCTGAGAAAGAAAATAGTTCTTTAAGTACGCTTAAATACTGAGAATTAACTTTATATTTTCTTTGTGAATACATATTAAGTTTTAAGCTAAACAGAAATTTATCGCTATCTTGTCGTCTATTCATCCTATCATCTCCTTCTATAACACCGTTCTCGATGAATGGAGTCATATACTATATTATTTGAACACATCTTAAATGCTCTTTAATTTCCAGTCGATCGGTTTTAAAGGTCGTTGTATTCGAAGTGAAATGGCTATATGGCAATTATTTACACTTACTTACAAAAACACAAATGCGTACCAGAGGATTATTGAATATTATATTTAATTTAATTAAATTCAATAACATTATTAGTTTACATTGCAGCTCTACAATGTATACTGCGTTTGACAAATAATCAAAAAAAAAGTTTTGAATGCTTTATTGCTTAGCCTAAACAGAAGACGGAAAATGAAATACCATATGATAGAGGGAAAATATAGTTTAGTAACAGTTACTCATAAAATATTTTTAGTCGTGTAGTTTAGAATATGTATCATAATTATGTGACTAATGAAAAAATGCATGAGATCTAGTATCGTAGCAGCTTTAGTGATTCTTTAGAATTGCTGCTTTTTTATTCTGATTCAGAATATTGAATGAATGAATGTAAAAGAAAACAAGAAATATACAAAGTCATCATCAAGGCATCAGTGAGATTCATGATTAGCTTTTACAAATTTGTTTGCTTTTTGGATTATTATATTTGTTATGAAAGAAACAGATTTTACTGAAATCAGGGCAGAGTTATTTACATAAAATAAACTCAGTTGGTTTCAAAAAATTAAAATGTAAACGCTGGACGTACTACGCGATCATTAAATATCTACCTGAAATTAACAGTTCTCTAACTTATTCTAGTACCTAATACTTAATATATTTTTGGCCTAAACTAAAATTGAAACTTGTCGATAGCAATTTAATTCTTGTTTTTGAACTTGCTGCTCTATTACCCAATTGTGATATTTTTCTGCTGCAATTTTAAATAATACTGTAAACAGTGATTTAAAAAATAGGATTGACGACGATTGACTGACAACAGTGAACACCTTTGCTTTCACTCAAAGCTAGTACATACCTCAAGAGGGTAATTAATTAAACTTGGTTTAATATAAATTACAATGACCACCTGAAAGTTCTTAATAAAAGGTGGACATACATCTTTGATCAATATCGAGATACAAGATAGAACGCTGCAACATGCAATAGGTTACAAGATGTCAACGAGGTCCTTTTAAAAATTCACAAAGTATTGTTAACCACCGTAAGCAAATCCTTCTCTTAAGATGAAAACGAAGTAGAACTATTTCAGTCCAGTTCTGGAAAGAAGTTTTCAATAATGCAGATAGAAAGGTTTCCTGTCATACCTGAATAAATGGAAATGAAATCCAAATTGTTGGTACTAATAAAGGAACCGTTAATACGTGTGCAGAATGTATAAGAGAATGTGTTAAATTCGGGACATTCAGCGAAATTCCTGATGCAGTTTGTTCCTTCGAAGCGTAGGAATATAATAAGTTACAAAATCATAGATAGTTTCTCAAATACGCATATAAATTTAATAATACAGAGGTAGTTCGTTGTACTAACGGTTCTAGTAATGAAGTCTACAAACTGCACATAATTACAATTACAATACCGTAATATTACGAAACAATCGAGCAAATAACCTACTGACCTTTGTCTCTCTCAGTATTTCCTATGTTTCCCTGCCAAATGAAAAGTAACTTCTCCGTAGTATTACTTTATAACTTAGTTTCACGATGTTTGGGCAATTACTAAGTTCCTAGGTGGAAAATACTAAATTTAATTCGAATTGAAATATTGACCAATTTATTGTTTATATGAAGTTGGCCTTTTGTATACTTAATAATGTAACTGTCGGGATTGCTTATTGGAGACACATAGATTTAAACAACAACAACCCTCTCTCTCTCTCTCTCTCTCTCTCTCTCTCTCTCTCTCTCTCTCTCTCTCTCTCTCTCTCTCTCTCTCTCTCTCTCTCTCATTTCAATTGCTACGAAATCGAGCCTGGATGGTACTTCTATAATACTTTTAAAAATTGGGGAGCACCCCACCCCAACCATAACACACCTACCATGGTGGCAGCACAACAAACGCCGCCACACGCCACAAACACAATAAAGAAAAAATATTTAGTCGACTTCACAAATCAAGTTCATAATACAAAAACCAAGCGCGGTACGTTTCTAATTTTAGATAGGAATATTTATCCTTAACACATTCACAATGCACTAATAAATAACTAACTGATGATATCTGCGGTTTTGATGATATCGATGGTTTTGGTTTGTTTTCTCCAAATCTGAAGTTGGATTTGGCCCAAATAAGTTTCATCATATTTCATTAGCCCATCTAGGGTGCATGATACGTGTAAAAAAAATAGTAACTAAAGGATTATAATTGTAATCATATTTGTAAAATACACCATTTATTTGCAACAGATACTACCCATTTGTAAACTATGTTGAACTGTTGGTCATGAAAATAATGAAAACACGGTCTTAATATCATTTTAGTTGTAACAAGATTTATGTTCTGGCCTGATGATTTATGTGATGTGTTTCGGGTCTGTGAATTTCAAGCCAATGCATCCAATCAAACATAATTTATTCAACTTGTATCGCTGTTCCTGCATTACCTACACCAAAGAAGCACACAACTTGAATGGACTGATAAGTAGACAATGTTCAACTGCCAGTCTGTACAGAAACCTTTCACTCACAAATATCAGTAAAGGTGTCCCTGAGGTATATAGTCATGTGTTCGATGTTAAACATACAAAGTATCCCTTTCAAGTCACTTTCCTCCACGGTTTTCTGCGACTATACAATGCACCGCTGTTACACGCTATTGGTTAGTTGGCATTACATATTACGAGAAGCAATTTATGAAATCCAACAGATGTTGCTATGACAAAGCTCTAAAATATTTGTTCGATCCATCAAGGTGTAGATATGATTATCATATCGGATTCTTGGCTTGCAAAGATGCTGTAAATGTATGCAAATACTTAATTGTTGCTTTTGTTGATTACTGTCCGATTAATTTTAAGTAATGAACGGTTAGTTTATCTAATATCTAACTCAAGAAGAAACGTTGATTTCACATAAATATCTGTATCGTTCAATATTTTTAATTTCATGCTACCACATATATTACTCACAGATTCCATTATTGACCTTGTCCATTTAGAAAGTCTGTTAAAAGAAATTTATTGCATTTGCCGTCTGGGTATTGTTTATAAGAATGTTTAAATTCTAAAATTATATATATTATCTTAGAACATTGTTAGTGAGTTTGGTGTCTGTGCAAGAACAGGGTGGGCCCATTTATTGCAGAGGCGTGGCGATGATATTTTGCGCCCGGGGACGAACTATAAAATTGGCGCCCCAGCGATCTTGTGACCGATTTATTACCCTTGTTTACTTATTATAATGTAACGTTGAAAACCTCATTTTGGCGCCCCTGTACCTTGGCGCCCGAGGACATATGTACCCCCCTACCCCCCCCCCCCAGCTACGCCTCTGATTTATTGTCTCCTAAACTGAGTGTCAATGCAGCAAAATCTGTCGAATTGAACAAGATAACAAACTAGAAACATTTGTAATATATTAGAGCACTGATATTAAAACAAAAAGGAAATACCATTGACTTCCGTAAGCACATATGATGTAAATAAATACGAGAATCGTACACTTAAATGTAAAATCCATGACCAGTTTCTTTTTTTCTTTTTTACGAATTCGTTTCAATACATAATTTAATTAATCAATCTCTTGATGGTTTTATGTGTGGTTATCTGTTTGTAACAGATTTAACTTGATAGCATGAATCGTTCTGAAACATTTTACAATGTCTTAAATTTATAAATAGAACGGAGAAATGACGCATTAAAAAGTACATTAAACAGAGTCATACAGATACATGGAGCTACATTGAAAACTCCAACAGTAGAACAAACATAAAGAAATAAAGACACAGCAATTAAATCGCACCATAATTATATGTTATTGGTGCAATAATGTGAACTTACAATGAAACTAGTAATGAATGTTAATATTCTAATTCTTTAAATATGTCTAATAGTATCGTTGAAGATGAATTCAGTTTCCTTTAATGTATAGACCCCCAAACCATTTTAGCACCAACGATGAATCATGATCCTTTACGGAAATATTGTGCAAGGTTGTTAACTGTTATATCAGATATTTAAATAACAAATATTTACTTACTTACTTACTTACCTTTGAAATGAATCCTTTCATTGGTTTTTCTATTAAAAAAATAGTTCATACGAAAGGCCCTAGAGATTTTAGATTTTAAAATGTCACAATATTTCAAGTTGGTCTGGAATGAATGGATTTTGTTGTCCTGTTGAGCCAATTGAATTCTGCTTTTCTTCTCATGATGGCTTGGTTGTATTGGGTCAATTCAATTCAACAGGAGAATGTGATTTCAGATGATAATGTAGTCAAGATTACTGCAGTCGTTCTGTATCAAGTTTTACATGAAATGGGTCGTGTCATTCGGATTTGCAGAACTAAAAAAGAAAGTACATTTTGATAAAATGTAAGATGCATGAATGTAAGTATATTTATTAACATTCTTATTTCCATCTAAAGAAGATATGTTTATTTTACTTGTATCCTCTCTGTTGGAGGGATATCGGTTAGGACTTGTATCATACATTGTATGTCTTCTTTTGATTGCCTTACATTATATTGTTACACATGATAAACTGAAAAGCAGCTCTTTATGACGGTTCGTTTAGCCAGCTGAAATAGCACTATTTCGCCATTTTGACCTGTTGGTTCTGAAGATCTTAGTTTCCTAACAAAACCTTGAGTTGCAGCTTTTCCTCGAATATAGTGAATTGCCTGATTTGTAAAATGGTAATTTCTGATACACGTGCGACAACCCTTGGCTTCAATGAGGTTTCTATGCTATATATGCCATTAACGAAAAGTTAAGAATATTTATCCTAATTAACTAAAATGGTAATCTCAAATGCTGCGTCTCATATTTTTATATTTAAAAAAAATTGTGTGTGTCTTTCAAGTTTAGTTTATGGATCATTGAACTCGTCGACATGGTTAAGTTTATCATCTCTACTTTCAAATGGACGAAATTGCTTGTTTAGTTCATTCACCATAGTTCATTCACAAATAAATCTAATCAATAAAAAGTGTCTATAACATAGTACATATACTATTATAGACGCACTTGTCGTGCATCATAAAGATGTTCAGTATGGAAAATGCTGCTTGATTCTGACAATGTAAAGTCAAAGAAGTGTGTGTGTGTGTGTGTGTGTGTGTGTGTGTGTGTGTGTGTGTGATTAGGATTTTTAACATAGTTTTAACATTGTTTCAGTCATATCGCTACGATGTCTGCAGTGCGACAGTTTATAGTGATGTCTAGCACTGGGACATCATGCCGCAGACATGTAGGATAATGTCCCACCCAGTCACATTATCCTCACAACAGGTGAACCATTCCTAACACTAACCTCTTAATGCTGAGCGCCAAGCGAGCAGCTGTTAGTACCTTTTTTTGCAAGTCTTCGGTATGACTCGGCCGGGGATCGAACCCACGACGTTCAGCGGACTAGACAACCTGAGCGGTCCAATGTCAAAGTAGAAAATAAGCATATTATAATAGACATAATTGAAATTTAATTCTCATTACATTGTGCTATTTTTAAATGTAAACTTTGTGTTCAAAAGAAAACTATTTTGTCGTGATGGTTTTCTTTCTTTCCTTCTTTTTACCTCAATACCATATATTCCAATATTGTAATAATTGTTCTTTCAATAATTTTAAACAATATAAACTTTTCTCTCATTTATATATCTACTACATCCACCGATATGAATTTCGAAGTTTGATATGAATATATTTCGCGATAGATATCAAAATTAATAATTAAATTAATGAACAAACCTTTGTTTCTTTGCTTCTTTTTCTTTGATATTATACATCATTATTCATTAAACATTAACTGTAATTTATATTTGTATAAAATCTATAAACTGAAGCTCGTAAATAAATATCTGAAATGTAAAATATCTAGAGTCTTTGATATGTAATGTGTATTTTAAATGATAGTGTATGTATTTACTAACTACTGTTGTAATACTGTATATACTTAAATACAAGGTAATACAAATTAATTTCAAGAATTTCCAGTTCCTTTCTTTAATTTCCAAACATGTGGAGAAGATTTTACTGCATTTTAAATTATGCAACTCTTTGTCCGTATCATTTTCTCTAGTAGGTCTCTTGGCACACATATTTCACAACTGCAAGATGTTTGTGGTTCTCAAGCGTACATATCCGATCGTATCAATATAGTTCTCGAGAGCAGTGGCGTCGATGGGGGGGAGGGGTGCGGGGGGGGGGGTGTGCTGACTGCACCGGGTGACACAATCTCAGAGGGGTGACACCAAAATGAAAACTTGCAAATTTTACAGAGCACACACTGCTTGGTCTAGTCTGATTTCATAAGCGGATAACCGATCAGAGTTAAATACATGACTAGCAGGCACAGGGTGCCACCATGCAGTCTGCAGAGCGTCTGGTGCTTGGTGGAAGTCTGGAGGGGTGACACCATGAGTTTACCGCACTGGGTGACACCAACCCTAGCGACGCCGCTGCTCGAGAGTGATACCGTCACTTCTTGCAGATGTCATCTATAATCGAGATTTTTAACACTGTACATGTAGCACTCACCCTTATCCTTGCATGCAGTCAGCTCGATAACGAGATAACCGGTACTGACGTTCATTATTAGCGATTACGACCCTCTCATCTTGGGTTCCCGGATGGGCCATGTACATTTAAATCATGTACAAGAAGGATAACCTTAAGGTTATCTGTCGCATAATTCCTACAGGATATGGAACAGACTGCATAATGTGTCACACGTGGGTCATATGATACTATACAGGTAATTTATAGGTAAAAAATTAGGGGGTCATAAGTGGAATTTAACACGGCTGGTACATTGTAATACTGTTAGAAGTGGTTGATCTCAATAGTTGACAAATATATAGGAGCATGCAGGAATGCACATCACTGTAGGTTTTCATTAATATAGGTCAAATCGAAATTTAACATGTGAACAGTTGGTAGGGTCAAGCAAACTATCCAACACACCATGTTTTGCCGAAGAAATCTTCTATTTGTTATTTTATTTCAAATTCGTTAGAAGTGCGGTAGTCAAAGACAACACAGAATTGCTCTCTACCTGTTAGGATTCCTGGATAGTCATAATTGTTGGTAGCATGGCAAACAGATGAAGTTCTGACTGAAATATCATCGAGGATCTCGGTGCATCATCATCCGTCTTTTCGGTAAGTGATGAAAACTATCCAAATGTCCGGTTGCTGTTCTTCTCTATTCTTTATCTGAGCTTTGAGGTGTGAATTGTTGAAACGGTTTTATTTCTTCTTATTACGTACCTATTTTTAATTTTTGGACTTTCTGCAAAGTTTTCTGTTTTCAATTCGTTTTTACTTAGGAATAGTTGAAAACTAATTTTTGTGAAGCATACTGTATCCATTTCTCGTATAAAACAAATTTCAAGTTTATCTTCTTTTGTTGTTGTTGTTGCTGGTGTAGGGTTTAACGCCATTTTGCAGCACACGAAAACCCCCGGAAAGAACCACCGACCCGCAAGAAGCTACTGGCAAGCTTTCTCACATAACTACATTAGCCGAATCTTTGACTCGAACCAACGCAGAGGTGAGATGGCAGTGATCTGTAACTGAGAGCGCTTTAGACCACTCGGCCACTCGGTGCCCCTATCTTCTTTTAAAGACAAATCACATTTTTTAAAAAAGTCAAATTAAATGGGATTATTAATATGATGAATGGAAATTGTAACACACGGTTAAATATTATCCACCACGACGATTGAATGATTATTATCCAGTAATCCACTATCCATCAACCAGTGACCTGCTGTCATTCTCCACCACCACCACCACCGCTTTCCATCCAAAGACTCCAGTAACTCACAACTGCTAACCAAGTGAAGACATTCAAAGAAGGTAACTGAAATCACTAATTATAACGTTTTAATTTTCATTTGAAACATACATTATTCATGCCTATCATGAATAAGGGAGCAGATAGTTCCCACCCCACTCCAACGTTTGCCAATAATATATATATATATATATATATATATATATATATATATATATATATATATATATATATATATATATATATATATATATATATATATATATATATATATATATATATATATATATATATAATTTAATTCTGACATTAGGTTTTGGTTAGAGTCACGGTTGCGTGTGTTAAGATTATATCAAAGCAAATATCCCCAAATATGCAAATATTTATAATTGATTTTCGTGTTTACTAGTTTGAAGCAATATTGTCTAACCATGCCTACCCTTACAAATGTGCCAGAAGAAGATATGAAAGCAGAAAAATGCTAGCTTTACCTTAAATATTCCTTTTCTTTTGGTGGGGGGATTATATATATCTATATCTATATCTATCTATCTATCTATCTATCTATCTATCTATCTAGCGTTCCTATGCCGTTCATCCGATTGCGATTAAACTTTGGTGAGTTGTTCTGCACACGCCCGCGAAGGTTTCTGAATTAGTACAACCATTAAAATTGTAACAATTAACAAATGTGTTTTTGCGACATTTACCGTGTGTTCGCTGTGAACTGTAGGCGCCTTTAGATACGTCACGTGATCGAACAGTAGGCGCCTTTAGATACGTCACGTGATCGAACAGTAGGCGCCTTAGATGCGTCACGTGATCGAACAGTAGGCGCCTTAGATACGTCACGTGATCGAACACGGTCTGTAGTGATACCTAATTTCGCGTGTCTTCCGTGTGAACTGTAGGCGCCTTCGATACGTCATGTTTACTTAGTTACGTTTGGTTCGCGCCTCGGTTACGTCAAACAATCGTGGTGTGAATTTGTACGTCACGTGATCGAACAGTAGGCGCCTTAAATACGTCACGTGATCGAACACGGTCTGGATTGGCTGAAACTATGGTGACGTAAATCAACAGCTGTATGAAATTCATAATCGGTGTACGTCATGTTTACTTAGTTACGTTTGGTTCGCGCCTTGGTTACGTCAAACAATCGCGGTGTGAATTTGTAATAGTCGTTACAAAGCATTACTTTCGCTGTCTAATCAGTTATGCCACCTAAACGAAAAGCTATTGGTCGATCTACACCTCAAGCACGAAAGATAAAGGCATCACGAGCTTCAGAAACAGACGAGCAACGGAAAGCAAGATTGGAAACCGTTCGAGTTCGCACTGCTCAAACCCGATCATCTGAAACAGACGAGCAACGGGAAGCAAGGTTGCAAACCGTTCGAGTTCGCACTGCTCAATCCAGACGAACAATGCACGCTGATTTAAATCTTAGTGCATTCCATTATAATGCAAATTATGATTACAGTCTTCATCCAAGTGTGCTTATTGGAAAAATGGATAAATCATGCGTGTATTGCAATGCCCTCAAATTTAAGAATGAAACACCAGGAATGTGCTGCGCGGGTGGAAAAGTGAAATTGCCAGAATTTACATTCACCACCCGAACCATTATCAACGTTGGTATCAGGTGACACAAGCCAATCGAAACATTTCTTGGCAAACATACGGAAGTACAATTCATATTTCCAAATGACATCGTTCGGTGCAACAAATATCGTGCGCGAGAATTACATGCCAACATTTAAAGTGCAAGGGCAAATTTACCATCGTGCAGGATCACTACTACCACTACCGAACGCAGATCACAAATTTCTTCAAATTTTTTTCATGGGAAACACTCATGAACAAATCGATCAACGTTGTCAATTCAATACTGGCACTAAACGAGAAATAGTCGCTGCATTACAAACTTTATTCGATCAACACAACGAATTAATTCGATTGTTCAGAACTGCCCTTGAACAAATGCCAACTGATGACTACAAAGTCGTAGTTAGAGCAGACAAAACACCTGTCGGCCAACACGAAAGACAGTACAATAAACCAACAATTGATGAAGTGGCGATCGTTATAGTTGGCGAAGAATTTAACTCGCGTGATATAATTCTTCATCGCACAAATGGTGATGTTCAGCGAGTCTCAGAAACTGATCGCTCATACGACGGATTGCAATATCCGATCTTATTTTGGCAAGGAGAAGATGGATATCATTTCAACATTTTAATGAGAAATCCACAAACAAATGAGGAAACGAATAAGAAAGTCAGTGCCATGAAATACTATTCATATCAATTGATGATTCGTGAAAACGCTGAAAATCATATCTCGAAATGTCGACAATTGTTCCATCAATACATTGTCGATATGTATGTGAAAATCGAAACCGAACGACTCCTCTACATTCGATTAAATCAAACCATGTTGCGTTCCGAAGAGTACATTCATTTACGTGATGCAGTTGTTAATGATGGCAATGTGAATCTCATTGAATTCGGAAAAATGGTCATACTACCGGCCACATTTACAGGGAGTCCACGGTACATGCATGAATACGCACAAGATGCAATGACATATGTTCGCGCATATGGCCGTCCAGATTTGTTTATTACCTTCACATGCAATCCGACGTGGGATGAAATACAAGAACTTTTGTTACCTGGACAATCATCATCGGATCGTCATGATATTTCCGCGCATGTGTTCAAACAAAAATTGAAATCTTTAATAGATTTCATTGTCAAGCATCATGTTTTTGGACAGACACGCTGTTGGATGTATTCCATTGAATGGCAAAAAAGAGGTTTGCCACATGCACACATTTTGATATGGTTCATCCAAAAAGTCACACCAGATCAAATTGATCAAGTCATATCAGCAGAAATACCAGATGTCGATATTGATAAAGACTTATTTGAAGTCGTCACCAAAAACATGATTCATGGTCCATGTGGCATACTCAACAACAATTCACCATGCATGTCTGATGGGAAATGCCCGAAACGATACCCAAGACACTTACTTGCCGAGACCATCACTGGTAATGACGGATATCCACTCTATCGTCGGCGATCAACTGAAGATGGGGGCAAATCCATAACTTTAAAAGTACGAAACAATGATGTTGAAGTCGATAATCGTTGGGTTGTGCCGTATTCACCGTTGCTTTCGAAAACGTACAAAGTACACATCAATGTCGAGTATTGCAATTCGGTGAAATCTATCAAGTACATTTGCAAATATGTTAACAAAGGAAGCGATATGGCAGTTTTTGGAGTGGGAAATGCAAATGCATCCATCGATGAAATCTACCAATATCAAATGGGACGCTACATTAGTAGCAATGAAGCAGTATGGCGCATTTTCTCATTTCCAATCCATGAACGACATCAAACAGTTGTTCATTTGGCAGTGCACCTTGAAAATGGACAGCGCGTACACTTCACAGCAGAAAATGCACATGCAAGAGCATTGTCACCACCGCCAACAACGTTAACTGCATTTTTCTCATTGTGCGGGAATGATATGTTTGCAAAGACGCTGCTTTACTCTGAAGTGCCAACATACTACACATGGAATGCATCAGTGAAAAAGGTTCAACGTCGCAAACAAGGTCAAGCAGTTGAAGTACATCCCAATTTATATTCGACCGACACATTAGGCCGTCTATACACTGTTCACCCAAACAATGCAGAATGCTTTTACTTGCGATTACTTGCGATTACTGTTAATTAACGTACGTGGACCGATATCCTTCCAAGAAATGAGAACAGTAAACGGTCAAGTAAGTGCCACTTATCGTGAAGCTTGCCAAGCTTGCCAAGAATTAAATCTTTTGGAAAACAATGCACATTGGGACACTTCACTCGCTGATGCATCGAATACTGCTCAACCACAGCAAATACGCACGTTATTTGCAATCATATTGACAACGTGTTTCCCATCCAATCCAAAAGATCTTTGGGAAAAATACAAAGACTACATGAGTTAAGACATCTTACATCGTTTGCGTGCAACAAATCAAAATCCGGACCTTCAATTCACACCAAACGTGTATAATGAGGCATTGGTTTCGATTGAGGAGATATGCATGGCAATCGCTAACAAAGCATTGGTACAATTTGGAATGGCTGCTCCGAAACGATCTGCAAACGACCTTTTCGATCGTGATTTGCAACGAGAAACACACTTTGATGTCGACGAATTGGGTACATTTGTTCAAACAAATCTTCCGAAATTGGTTCCAGAACAACGCTTAGCGTATGATAGAATTATGCATGCAATTACAAGCCAAAGCGGTGGATTGTATTTCCTAGATGCGCCCGGAGGCACAGGAAAAACTTTTCTCATTTCACTTATTTTGGCAACTATACGATCACGACACAATATTGCACTGGCAATCGCATCATCTGGAATTGCAGCAACTCTTTTGGATGGTGGTCGAACAGCGCATTCAGCACTGAAATTGCCGTTGAATATGCAAATCACCGACACACCAACATGCAATATCAACAAAAATTCTGGAATGGGTAAAGTACTCCAATCATGTCAACTCATTATATGGGACGAATGTACTATGGCGCACAAAAAGGCTTTGGAAGCGCTTCACTGTACACTAAAAGATTTGAGAGGAAATGAACAGCTCTTCGGTGGCGCACTTATTTTATTGTCTGGTGATTTTCGACAAACTCTACCAGTTATACCACGTTCAACAGCTGCTGATGAATTAAATGCATGTCTCAAATCATCAGTTTTATGGCGACACGTGCAGAAATTGACTTTGAAGACCAATATGCGTGTAGGACTAATATACGATGCATCCGCTGAACATTTCGCAAAACAATTGTTGGATATTGGGAATGGGAAAATGGAAATCGATGAATCTACACAATGTATCACGTTGCCAAATATCGCACAGAATTACAAAAATCATCAGTGACTCAGTGAGCGTGCTATATTAACAGCCAAAAACAACGATGTTAATGCCATCAACTTCAGCATTTAAAACAAATACCAGGCGAAGCGACAACGTATAAGTCCATAGATACTGTAATGAATCAAGACGAAGTTGTCAATTATCCAACTGAATTCTTAAATTCACTTGATTTGCCAGGCATGCCGCCGCACGTTTTAACATTGAAAATTGGCGTACCTATCATTCTTCTCCGAAATATAAATCCACCACGACTTTGCAATGGTACCAGGCTTTCAGTGAAAAAGTTAATGAACAATATCATCGAAGCTATAATTTTAAATGGAAAATTTAAAGGAGAAGATGTACTCTTGCCACGCATCCCTATGATTCCGACAGATATGCCATTCGAATTCAAACGTTTGCAGTTTCCGGTGCGACTCGCATTTGCAATTACCATAAACAAAGCACAGGGACAATCGCTACAAGTGTGTGGACTAAATTTGGAAAATCCATGCTTCTCACATGGACAGCTGTATGTGGCATGCTCACGCGTTGGAAAACCTTCTGATTTATTCATATACGCACCAGACAGAAAAACAAAAAATATTGTATATCCAAAAGCACTTCAATAAACAGAATAGGCTATTTGACAGTATGAAAAAAATGTATGTTTGTTTGTTTCTTCGTTTGTGTCGTATGCGTTCCTATACCGTTCATCCAATTGCGATAAAACTTTGGTGAGTATCAACAGCTGTATGAAATTCATAATCGGTAGCGATACCTAAAATTGCGTGTGTATGAACTGTAGGCGCCATAGATACGTCACGTGATCGAACACGGTCTGGATTGGCTGAAACTATGATGACGTAAATCAACAGCTGTATGAAATTCATAATCGGTAGCGATACCTAAAACGCCTTCGGTAAGGTAACCACTTATTGTGGGCTCGATAAATACCACTAAATAATATGAGATGCATTCCAGAAACCAGTCAAATAGTCTATTAAAACACAAACACTTTCTTTCTTTCAGTGGCATTGCAACGCATGCCGGGTACTTGCTAGTATATATATATATATATATATATATATATATATATATATATATATATATATATATATATATATATATATATATATATATATATATATAATGTGTAATGTGGAAGGGTGTTGGGTTGTGATTGTACTTCCCTACAAGATGTCCCTTTTATTCAGGTTTTGTTGTCTAGAGGATGATCGACCTCGGTGTTATTGCCCAGATCGAGTAATATTAATAGTAGCAAGTGTCGAGCATACAGGCAAAATAAATCGAGATCTGTATATATATCTATATATATATATATATATATAGAGAGAGAGAGAGAGAGAGAGAGAGAGAGAGAGAGAGAGAGAGAGAGAGAGAGAGAGAGAGAGAACAGTATGACTCGATCCACCGTACATGCATTTTTTTTAAAAATCAATTTCATAAACAACTGTGAGAATGTATTATCTTAGGAAATTACACTTCTTTTTTAAAAAAAAAACTTTCACCGAATTTCAAACACAAATTTTTTCTATAAATAGCCGATCTGTTTTAAATGATATAATTAGTTCATTATAGAAAATAGTGAACAATCGAATCGTTGCCTTATACAACGTAATAACCTGTTCCTTCCAACTTCACTGCGGTCGTTCTTCTCTGTCCTTTCCACATATACCATGG
The DNA here is from genome assembly GCA_030141615.1 of Unio pictorum. Lineage (NCBI taxonomy): Eukaryota > Metazoa > Mollusca > Bivalvia > Unionida > Unionidae > Unio > Unio pictorum. Next base: position 2,798,038 of record JARLTB010000023.1, on the reverse strand, counting down.
GATATCTAAGAAAACCAAACGTGGCAGACCACAAACAAACCTAGTTTTACAAGATTAATGTATTTCCTAATTCAAATGCGTCTCATCTTATCACTACACAGTTCCGTTCTCATCTCAATTACACAAATGACTGAATAGTTTCATTACATGGCTTAAATATGTTAATTATAGAGAATACACGCATTTGAGTCTTTAACATAGATGGCATAGCACTTCATATATTGTTAATTTCATTGAAAACGAGTAATTTTCGTTTGGGAAACACACCCAATTTTTAGTAAAACAAATCATGATTCAATATACGTAATGCCTTTTATAGCCAGGCGCCAAAATTTGTGGTAAACCTGACTCTCGGTTTCCCAACAATGTATTCCCCACACTATCAATTTTGACATTATCGATACAGAAAATCAAAGTTAACTTTACCCTCGACTTATCAGGGACGGTTGAATAAACGAAGGCCTAATTACGAATCACCTCCTTTCCTGATATTAGAAATAATAATAGGATAGCGACTTAAAAAGCACATGTCCACAGCAGTCTAATTAATTGTTATTTGGCCCAAACTAATGTACTTTTTAAAGACCAACATAATTTGTACCCTCATTATATATATATATATATATATATATATATATATATATATATATATATATATATATATATATATATATATATATATATATATATATTTTCTAGAAATTTTCACTCTAAAAGTAAACAACAGATGTTAACCTCATTTCTGACCTTGCTTCAGAGTGTAAACAAGCTTCTAAAATGATTGGTTGATTCCAAGGACATTAGAGCTTTATTTTAAAAATGATTGGTTGATTCCATGGACATCTTTCTAGATCATACTGTATACGTGACGTTGCGAGCTGTTATGTGACCTTCTAGAAAATCACGTGACTCCTTCCTGTTTACGAGCGAATCAGAATATAGCTGTGTTTTAGAAGCTAACTGTTCAGTAGTTAGTCTGGGCTTTAGAATACAAAGATGTGTGTGTTATTGTTTGAGTGTAAATTATTTCAATTCGTTTGGGATCAAAAGGAATTTATTGGGTTATTTATCTAGAAATTACTTGTGCTCATTTTAACTATTATAAAAACTAAAACTGACTTCATCACGTGACATCGTCGTCCATATTGGATTACATTGTCAAGATTCGAACCGGGAACTATTAGGACATTTTATTATCAGGATTCTTCCACTAGTGGATTATATTGTGAATTCTTTTTGGATTAATATTTGGACTTGATTCTCTAAAACCGTAAGTTTATTTATTTTCTTTTATGAAAATATTGTACTCAATAAAGTGTTTGTTAAATTTTTACAAGCTTGTTATTTTCACTTCTTTTTATGTTGCTGCTTATTCGAGACTAAACACGTAACATAAAAATTAGAGGCTCGTCCGGGATTCAGATAAATTGGAATTTGGCTAGATTTTTTCACAGAAAACTTTTCTTTTAAATTTGAATTCCCCTAGTTTTTGAAAATGTTAAATCTTTAGTGAGACTGACAGGCTTGTATTAAAATGACATCTAAAGTAGAAATATTTCTTTCTAATCCTACCTAGGATCAATTAAATCTTTTCAAAAAAGATGAGTTGATTCAACTTGCCGGAAAATATGATCTTTCTGAAGTCAAGGCTTCTTTAACGAAACAAGATATCAAAACGATTTTGGTCCAATATTTGGTAGAAAAGGATGTTTTGGAACAAAGTGCTTTGATTTCGGTCAGTAAGTCTGCATCAGACTCTGACATTAAACTAAAGGAATTAGAATTAAAATTCAAGATGGAATTAGAGTTGAAGAGGCTGGAATTTCAAGAAAGACAATTACAATATAATAGAGAGAGAAGAGGAGAAAGAAAGGCAAATTGAATTACAAAAAGAGCAGATGCAGATTGATAGAGAGAGAGAGAGAGAAGGAAGAAAGGGAATATCAAATTAAAATGAAAGAAATAGAGCTGGCAAGTGAAAATCACCATCATACTTCAAATCCAAACTTAACTTTTGATTTAGCAAGGAATATTAGATTAGTGCCCCCTTTGAGAGAAAAAAAAGTAGACAAATACTTCATTCCTTTTGAAAAAGTTGCAGAAAATTTAAAGTGGCCAAGAGATAATTGGACTCAGTTATTACAATGTGTACTTACTGGTAAGGCTAGTGAGATTTACACTTCATTGTCTGTTCACCAAAGTGGTCACTATGATGTGGTTAAAGAATGTATTCTAAGGGGTTATGAGTTAGTCCCTGAAGCTTATCGACAAAAGTTCAGAAATTACAGAAAAGAAGCTGGACAAATTCATGTCGAATTTGCTAGAGAAAAAGAGCAGTTGTTTGATAGGCGGTGCTTAGCCAAGAAAGTCGAACAAGATTATCAAAATCTCAAGCAAATTATATTAATTGAAGAGTTCAAAAGCTGAGTCCAGAGTGATGTTAAGTCTTATCTTGATGAGCATAAGATTGAAACCTTGGAAAATGTTGCTTGAGCTGCTGACGAATATTCTTTGAGACATAAAGTTCCTTTTGTTAACAAGACTTCTACTCAACAGTCTTCTGGCAGGAACGTATTTCTGCCTAATACAAGCCCTTCTAAAACTCAAACTAGCACAACTTTCAAAAATCAAACTTCAGAGAAGCTTGATTCTAGATCTTTGTCTCTTCTGACGTGTACCTATTGCAGGAGAAAAGGAAACGTTATTTCTGATTGCTACAAATTGAAAAATAGGCATCAGAATCAAGACAGACCTGCTCCAAATGCTCTTATTTCTAAGAGATGAAGGTCACTGTCATGTATCGAAAACAATAAATTTGTTGGGTCTAATAAATCTCAGTCTGATTTTATTATGGAGAAGTATGAACCATTCATATCGAAGGGTTCTATATCACTCTTGGTTGATTCAGCCAATCATACCCCTATTACAATTTTAAGGGACACAGGAGCTTCTCAGAGTCTTTTATTATCAGGTACTTTGCCTTTTTTCTGAGAAGTCTTCTTCTAATGAAATTTTTCTTATTCAGGAAGTAGATTGCAACTTTGGTAATGTTCCTCTCCATTCAGTAAATTTGTCATTAGACTTAGTATCAGGACCTGTGACAGTCGGAACAGACTCGGTTTTATCCGTAGAGGGCATTAAGTTATTGCTAGGCAACAACTTAGCTGGAGACAAGGTTGTGGTTAATCCACTTGTAACTGACAAGCCTAATTTGGATCAGAAAGTTGATCCAATTGAAAAAGAATTTCCTGATATATTTCAAGCTTGTGTAGTGACCAGAGCTATGGCAAAGAAAGCTCTTGAGAATGATGTTGATGAAGCCAGTATTCCTTTAGCGGATAGGTCAGGCTTTTGATGAGGTCACTTTTACTCCTTGTTTGGATAAGTCAGAAGGTATTGATCATAGTGATCCTGTTTTAACAACTCATTCTCTTTATTCTAATCAGGGTGAAAAACGACAGTCACTTGTCGTCGAACAGGAAAAATATCCTGATATCTCCTGTTTGTTTCAAAGGGCCATAAGCAAGACTGAAGCCACTGAAGTTCCTGTCTGTTATTTCATTAAACATGGAAAGTCTTATGAGAAAATAAAGACCTCCCGAGGTACCTGCTGGTGAGAAGTGGTCGGTGAACTATCAAATAGTAGTTCCAAAGCCTTACAGACAGGAAATACTTAATCTGGCAAATGACACTCCTTTGGCTGGTCATTTAGGGATTAATAAAACTTATCACAAGATCTTTACTCACTTTTTTGGCCAAAAATCAAAAGTGATGTTACCAAATACTGTAGATCTTGTCATACTTGTCAAATGGTAGGAAACCCCAATCAGAAGATACATAAGGCTCATCTACAGGCTATTCCTGCCTTTGACAAACCATTTAGTAGAATTATGGTAGATTGTGTTGGTCCCTTACCCAAGACCAAGTCAGGTAACCAATACCTGTTGACCATTATGTGTGTGTCAACAAGTTTTCCAAAAGCATTTCCGTTAAGGAATATAAAATCTAAAACAAAAGTAAAAGCTTCGATAAAGTTTTTTACTCAGTACGGCCTTCCCAAATCTTCTCAGTCTGATCAAGGTTCAACTTCATGTCTGGAATTTTCCAGAAAGTTATGTATGAATTGGGCATTCAGCAATTCAAATCTTCTGCCTATCACCCTGAGAGCCAAGGGGCATTAGAAAGATTCCATCAGACTTTGAAAAATATGATTCAATCATATTGTTTTGATACGAATAAAGATTGGGATGAAGGCATTCATTTTCAATTATTTGCTGTTAGAGAATCAGTTCAAAACTCTTTAGGCTTCAGTCCTTTTGAACTGGTTTTTGGACACACTGTGCGGGGATCATTGAAGTTATTGAAAGAGAAACGTCCTTCTAATGAATATACTGAGATCAATATTCTTGATTATGTTTCTGATTTTAGATACAAGTTGTCAAAGGCTTGTGAGGTCGCAAGAGCAAATCTGCACTCTGCTCAATCTAAAATGAAATCAAGATATGATAAAAGGTCGAAGGAAAGGTGTTTTCAGCCTGGTGATAGAGTCCTGGCTCTCTTACCAATGCCACAAAATCCTCTTCAGGCCAAATATTATGGTCCCTACACAGTTGACAGGAAAATTAATGACTTAAATTACATCATAAATACTCCTGGGATGCGCACACAAAAACAACTCTTTCATATAAACATGCTAAAAGAGTATATTGAAAGAGATAGCCATGTTAAACATGTAATTAATTTAGTTGTACCTTTCCTACTCAGTGAAGGAATATCATCAAATTCTACTGATATTGAAATGATGACTGATATTGAAATGACGAATCTTTGTATTTCAGAAATTTTGAAAAATCTAGACCAGAAACTTTCACATTTGCAAGTGCAAGAAAGAAATGAACTGAAATAGTTATTATTTGAATATGAGCACTTATTTCCAGATATTCCTACAAGGACAAACAAAATTTTTCATGACGTTGAAATTTAAAATTCCAAACCTGTTAAACAACATCCATACAGGATGAATCCACTCAAACAGGAATACTTAAAAAAGGAAATTCAATATTTGCTGGAGAATGATTTTATCGAGCCCAGTAAAAGTGATTGGAGTTCACCATGCATACTTGTTTCAAAACCAGATTAAACTTTCCGTATTTGCACTGATTATAGGAAGGTGAACAGTGTGACAAAAACAGATTCATTCCCATTACCAAGAATTGACGATTGTATTGATAAAATTGGGAATGCCAAGTATGTCACCAAATTTGACCTTCTGAAAGGATTTTGGCAGATTCCACTAACGGAAAGAGCAAAGGAAATTTCGGCATTTGTGACTCCAGATGGACTTTACCAATATAAAGTAATGCCATTCGGGATGAAAGGGTCACCAAGTGCATTTCAACGTCTCATGAATATGATCACCTCTGGTCTAGAAAATTGTGATGCCACAATGACAGATTCAGTAACTCACCCTGACTGATCTAATAACCCACATTGACAGACGCAAGAAGACACACTGCCATGACTAGTTGTACAATATACATCTTCATTAGGTACCGTACGAGACAGATTTTAAAGAATGTTCAAAAGGCTTTAAGTCTGTCGCCATTTCTGCTTGTATTGTTTCAGTTTTGAAGTAGAAGATTTGTTGACTGTGCTTGGCACGATATGAAGAATGAAAAATACATATTGCCTCGCTGTAAAGAAAATAGGCTGGAAAGAGAGTAATTGATGAGGATTGATAAGGACAAAGTGAACTAATTAAATACATGCCCTGGCTGAGATATGATAAACTGTACGAGGTTGGGAATGATACCCATAGAAGTTAATTGTATTATTAGATAAAACGTTCTTGCATGTAATAAATAAGTCCAGTAGGAAAGTATAGACTTCTCAAATCTGAGAAATGTCTGAAATCGAATCTCGGCTCGACCAGCGTGGTATGTCAGAAAGCTTCCACTAGCTTCCTGTGGGTTGCTGATTCTTTTTGTATGTTTTTCCAGGTTATTCTACCACCAAGAGTATTCTAGCCTCCAAGTATAGGATATCAAGTACCAAACATAACACTACTCCATGCATGCTCCCAGACCAGAAAGTGATGATTTGTCACAAGCCTTAACAATCTCAAATCGTATTCTTATAAAAGTAAATTCAAGAAAGGAGATAAATGAGGAAGCATACGATATATAAAAACTGGATTATGGGTTTGTGGCGTTTAACGACGTAATTTCTTCACAAGACCAACTATACACACACGTTCCGTAGTCAGCTATGATGCATATAAACAATGAAGTGATGTTCTCTCAAATCGTTATTTTGGATTCACTATGGTTTCACTCAGCAGCGACATCATCTATGCAATATTATTGGAAGAGGCACTATTTCATCTACAGCTTGAGATCGAGGCATCTTTTTCTTGCCTTTTATTTGTCTTAATTGCTTACAGATCTATTTTGGTCAAAGATACTCGGTTTTTCTAGTTTTCTCCCGGTGGTGATATAATAATGTACATGTACATGTAACAGGGTTATCAACAGAGGCATACCATTCAGTTGTGAAGCTTGTAATTTACATCTGACCCATTCTAACCTCTGCCTTTCTATGATGCATGTTGAACTGGGTCTACATACTAGTCATAAATACCCTTGACACGCCTTCGATATAAATTCCTGCTGAGCACACGCTATCCAAAATAGATTTATTTTACTCGTCAGTATTTATATTCGCTCGACAACTGGTTACACATTATCGATTAACATTATCCCACCTATGTAAACTCAATAGAAAGTGGGTGGAGTTAAGACCTCACTAATGGCGTGCAGACGTATGCAGAAAGGATACAAGATTAGATCGTTTTGAGATTGTTTTTGTTGTTTGTCAAAGAAGAAGAGGTAACAAATATCAACTGATTGAATTAACTGTTTCATCTAACGTCACCATTAGTTAGATTGTCCATCAAATTATAAACAATATGTCAAATATTTGGAAAACATGTCGGCTTGCAAAGTCAGTTGTTAAAGGTAAGTGGACAAGCTTGAATTGTGCCTTAACAGGCAAAATTAGATCAAATTCGGAATTAGACAAAGCTTGCAAATAATATGACTCGTTAAGCCAGTTGTCTAAGGTAAAGTGGACAAACATGAATTGTGTTCTTTAGGTGATTAATTTGCTTCAATTGAAGAAACGTTTAAAAGTTTTGTTAATTGGTTGTGTCGGGAATCCGGACACTTTTTCGACATCCGGGCATTTTTAGGGCATGGTAACGACCGCCGAGGTGAAAACATCCGCCATTGTTAATGTGACTTGAGTAACGTGTGGATGACAGTTACACATTTTAAGATATGCCTAAGATTTGCAGTGCTAGTAAGTGCACTAGCCATCATATAATTATTGCATCAGTCAATAATAATTTACTGGACATCACATTCACATTGTGCGCTTTGGAATTACTCGAGATTGTAAACGAGATACAATCATTTTGATCGATACATTTATATCCTGTTAAATCACAATGGCTCAAAGCTGCTCACGCCAGGACTTGGAGATTATTTGTGAATGGTTTGGGCCAAAATTAGATCATGATGGATTTGTTGACACTGTTAATTGTTTCAGTTTAAGGTGGTGCATTAGAACGTCAGTGGAAAATCAATATATATATATATATATATATATATATATATATATATATATATATATATATATATATATATATATATATATATATATATATATAGTGTCAACGAATCCATCATGATATATATATATATATATATATATGTGTGTGTGTGTGTGTGTGTGTGTGTGGCCACGTACATTCTGACAGCAAATCTTACATGAGTATCTAGTGTGAGTGGTAGTTATAGCTTGAATCGTTTAAAGAGATTTACAAAGTTATGATTTGATCATCAGGATAAGCATAAGCGGTCAACAGGTTCAACGTTTTATCTGAGAATGTTCTTGCTATGTTGTTAACGAGTAAAAGTAAAACCAGTGGAAATATTAATTGACATGTTTTGATAGATGGCATCTGAGTATGCCAAGG